>CM035837.1:157678818-159083376 GCA_020510985.1 Pholidichthys leucotaenia | reverse complement strand
GTTTTGGGAAGAGGTGAGGGTAACAATTGAAAAAATAATCTCAAAACAAATCATATTGAATCCTAAACTGTTTTTGTTGGGTCTGTACCCAGAAAAGCATAATTTTAATAAAAGTGAAAGAACATTCATAGACCTCAGTTTGCTTAATGCCAAAAAATGTATTGCACTATTATGGAAAAAGACTCATAGACCAGATGTGACTCAGTGGTTAAGACAGATGTTAACAAACCTTCCATTAGAAAGAATAACATATATACTAAAATCAAAGGAAATTGTGTTTGAGAATATATGGAGACCTTTTATTGATTATGTAAAAAATTTAAACATAACTCTTGAAGAAGAAGGTGAATGATGTGTGTGGACCTTGTAAATTCCAAACTGGTGAACATAATATGTATACTAATGTATTGGATTGTCTAGACTAAACAGAGGAGCATTGTTGAAGACTTGATTTTGTTGGTGGTTGTTGGTGTTTTTAGTGCATTTTTTTTTTGTAGTACTTTAGTGTTAGTGTTTGATTGTTTGTATCATGTTTGTTAAAAAAAAAAAAAAAAAGGTTCAATAAAGATATTGTGGAAAAAAAAAAAATCAATAGAGGATGTCGACAAGGCTGTCCACTTTCACCTTTACTGTTTACTATGGCAATTGAACCTTTAGCAATAGCGATACGTTTACATTCACAAATATATGGAATTAAAGTTGGACCAACAGAACATAAAATCTCCCTGTACGCCGATGATATAATTTTGTTTATGTCGAATCTAAAAAAATCAATTCCAACCTTGTTGAATTTAATAAAGAATTTTGGGGAAATATCAGGATATAAAATAAATAAAACTAAATCTTCAATATTAATGCTAAATGAGACCCAGAGAAATTACCCAGCCCCTGAGGTAAATCAATTCAATGTTGTAAATCAGTTTAAATATTTAGGAATCCAAATTATGCCTAAGCTAGAATCAGTTGCCAGTGTCAACTATGAAGCCTTAATGTCAGATATCAATGAGTTAACTCAGAGATGGATGTCACTACCAATGTCGATGATCGGGAGAATCAATATACTTAAAAGTAATATTTTACCTAAAATACTTTATTTATTTCAATACATTCCCTTATCACCACCTTTAGATCTATTCTCAAGAATAAAAAAAAAGTTAGTGGAATTTATATGGAACAACAGGAGGGCTAGATTACGTTTGTCCTTATTATATTTACCATTTGATCGTGGAGGTCTGAAATGTCCAAATTTTATGTTGTATTATTGGTCGGCACAACTGAGGTCTATGACATATTATTTTTCATCAAATGATCTCCCTCACTGGACTGAAATGGAATCATACAATTTACCTTTACCTCTTCCCATATTCATATACTCAGATTCGGCAAAAAAATTACAAAAACAAGTTAAAAATCCATTTGTAAAGCATATGATCAAAATATGGTGTGAAGCTAAAAACTATTTAAAAGAACCACAGTTATTGTCACAATTTAGTCCAATATGGGGTAATCAATATTTTAAACCAGGGAGAGCGGACGCTGTATTTAAAGTATGGAATTTAAAAGGGATACAAAAGATTCAGGATTTATATTTGCCATGTGCAGACAACATAATGTCTTTTGAAGAGCTGAGGATCAAATTTAATCTCAATAGAACACATTTTTTTTTAAATATCTTCAACTTAGAAACTTTATTCGATCAAATCAAAATAAAGCTCTCACTCGACCTATTTATTCATCCTTGGAAAAAATGATGATGAAAGATAGTAAAAGAAAGGGTATTATTTCAGAGTTTTATAACTCATTGACACTATCTTCAAGTGAAAATTCACTGAAAAGATTAAACTACTGGAAAGAAGATCTGCAAACTGAAATTTCAGAGGAACAATGGGAATTGGCTTGTACAGAAGCTCAAACCAAATCAATAAATGCACGCCTTAAATTGATACATTTCAAATGGTTAATGCGGATGTATGTTACACCGGAGGAGTTAAATAGATATAACAAAAATATACCAGATACATGCACAAAATGCATGGAAAGTAAAGGAACCCTATTTCATTGTTTATGGGAATGTAGATTAATAAGAATGTTTTGGGAAGAGGTGAGGGTAACAATTGAAAAAATAATCTCAAAACAAATCATATTGAATCCTAAACTGTTTTTGTTGGGTCTGTACCCAGAAAAGCATAATTTCAATAAAAGTGAAAGAACATTCATAGACCTCAGTTTGCTTAATGCCAAAAAATGTATTGCACTATTATGGAAAAAGACTCATAGACCAGATGTGACTCAGTGGTTAAGACAGATGTTAACAAACCTTCCATTAGAAAGAATAACATATATACTGAAATCAAAGGAAATTGTGTTTGAGAATATATGGAGACCTTTTATTGATTATGTAAAAAATTTAAACATAACTCTTGAAGAAGAAGGTGAATGATGTGTGTGGACCTTGTAAATTCCAAACTGGTGAACATAATATGTATACTAATGTATTGGATTGTCTAGACTAAACAGAGGAGCATTGTTGAAGACTTGATTTTGTTGGTGGTTGTTGGTGTTTTTAGGGTTTGTTTTTTTTTTGTAGTACTTTAGTGTTAGTGTTTGATTGTTTGTATCACGTTTGTTAAAAAAAAAAAAAAGGTTCAATAAAGATATTGTGGAAAAAAAAAAACTTTAGTAGAGATATGTAACCCAGTCTACACTGCACAATGGAAGGAGATGGAATGCCAAATAACAAGTGACATCCCCCTACAGGCGATAATAGGGAACAATGCCTTACCTAAACTCTTGAATAACACTAACCCGTGGATAGAGACCCCGCTAAAAATTTGGTTTAAGATAGTCAGAGAGAATCAAGCTAAAGAGCCCTATCGACTTCTGCAATGGATTGCCTATGATCGAGACTTTACCCCCAATAAAACAGACACTAGATTTAAAGAGTGGAAAGAGAAAGGGCTGATAAAATATTACGATTTTTTTAAGGGGCAAACTTTAAGAAGTTTTGAAGATTTGAAAAAACAAGGTCTAATAAATCAAGATCTTTACAGGTTCTTTCAGCTTAGACACCACATAAACAATATACTTAAAAAGGAGGATTTGGAAAGGGCCCAGTCAGGTGTTCTGAAGGTCTTCTTAATGGCATATAAAGGGATCCCAGGGATCAGATACATTTCTAAAATATACCAAGGTCTTCAAGACTTAAAAGGAGACAACACATCATATATAAAAGAGAGATGGGAAAAAGAGGGGAATTTCACTTTACAACTGGAAATATGGGAGAAGCTAAATAAACAGCAATGGAAAAGTACCTCATCCCTGCAGTGGAGAGAATTTGGATGGAAAAGCTTGGTAAGATTTTTCAGAACACCTGCACAAAACAAATTTACCCATAAGGGGTTGAACTGTTGGCGCTTGTGTGGTGAAAAGTCTGCAAATCATTTTCATGTGTTTTGGTCATGCCCAGTTATCCACCATTATTGGACCAATGTACAGACAATATTGGGGAAAATATTCAAAATAACAGTTCCCTTTTCTTTTGTAACTTTGTATTTGGGTTTACTACTGGACTCACTGGAAAGACGAGGAGAAAAATACTTATTCAATGTTTTAATATTGGCAAGTAAAAAAGCCCTAACTAAAAAATGGATGCTGAAGGACTGTCCTACACCTGAAGATTGGATTAACGTGATTCAAGACATTTACTCGATGGAAAAGTTGACATTCGCACTGAGACAGGACATGGATGGGTTCATGAACTTTTGGCAACCCTGGATTGCATATGTGTCTTCCATTAGATCTAATCTTTGACAAATACCATTTCAATAATGGTCCCGCTCTTTGTTCCAACACTACTCAGATGCTCTTTTTTTTTTCCACAATATCTTTATTGAACCTTTTTTTTTTTTAAACAAACATGATACAAAGAATCAAACACTAACACTAAAGTACTGCAAAAAAAAATGCACTAAAAAACACCAACAACCACCAACAAAATCAGATCTTCAACAATGCTCCTCTGTTTAGTCTAGACAATCCAACACATAAGTATACATATTATGTTCACCAGTTTGGAATTTACAAGGTCCACATATATCATTCACCTTCTTCAAGAGTTATGTTTAAATTTTTTACATAATCAATAAAAGGTCTCCATATATTCTCAAACACAATTTCCTTTGATTTCAGTATATATGTTATTCTTTCTAATGGAAGGTTTGTTAACATCTGTCTTAACCACTGAGTCACATCTGGTCTATGAGTCTTTTTCCATAATAGTGCAATACATTTTTTGGCATTAAGCAAACTGAGGTCTATGAATGTTCTTTCACTTTTATTAAAATTATGCTTTTCTGGGTACAGACCCAACAAAAACAGTTTAGGATTCAATATGATTTGTTTTGAGATTATTTTTTCAATTGTTACCCTCACCTCTTCCCAAAACATTCTTATTAATCTACATTCCCATACACAATGAAATAGAGTTCCTTTTCTTTCCATGCACTTTGTGCATGTATCTGGTATATTTTTGTTATATCTATTTAACTCCTCCGGTGTAACATACATCCGCATTAACCATTTGAAATGTATCAATTTAAGGCGTACATTTATTGATTTGGTTTAAGCTTCTGTACAAGCCAATTCCCATTGTTCCTCTGAAATTTCAGTTTGCAGATCTTCTTTCCAGTAGTTTAATCTTTTCAGTGAATTTTCACTTGAAAATAGTGTCAATGAGTTATAAAACTCTGAAATAATACCCTTTCTTTTACTATCTTTCATCAACATTTTTTCCAAGGATGAATAGATAGGTCGAGTGATAGCTTTATTTTGATTTGATTGAATAAAGTTTCTAAGTTGAAGATATTTAAAAAAATGTGTTCTATTGAGATTAAATTTGATCCTCAACTCTTCAAAAGACATTATGTTTTCTGCACATGGCAAATATAAATCCTGAATCTTTTGTATCCCTTTTAAATTCCATACTTTAAATACAGCGTCCGCTCTCCCTGGTTTAAAATATTGATTACCCCATATTGGACTAAATTGTGACAATAACTGTGGTTCTTTTAAATAGTTTTTAGCTTCACACCATATTTTGATCATATGCTTTACAAATGGATTTTTAACTTGTTTTTGTAATTTTTTTGCCGAATCTGAGTATATGAATATGGGAAGAGGTAAAGGTAAATTGTATGATTCCATTTCAGTCCAGTGAGGGAGATCATTTGATGAAAAATAATATGTCATAGACCTCAGTTGTGCCGACCAATAATACAACATAAAATTTGGACATTTCAGACCTCCACGATCAAATGGTAAATATAATAAAGACAGACGTAATCTAGCCCATCCATTGTTGTTCCATATAAATTCCACTAACTTTTTTTAATTCTTGAGAATAAATCTAAAGGTGGTGGTAAGGGAATGTATTGAAATAAATAAAGTATTTTAGGTAAGATATTACTTTTAAGTATATTAATTCTCCCGATCATCGACATTGGTAGTGACATCCATCTCTGAAGTAACTCATCAATATCTGTCATTAAGGCTTCATAACTGACACTGGCGATTGATTCTAGCTTAGGCACAATTTGGATTCCTAAATATTTAAACTGATTTACAACATTGAATTGATTTACCTCAGGGGCTGGGTAATTTCTCTGGGTCTCATTTAGCATTAAGATAAGATAAGATAAGATAAGCCTTTATTAGTCCCACAACGGGGAAATTCCAGGATTGCAACAGCACAGGGATAGCAACACTCAGAGCAACAATCAGAAGGCAAGAAAAAAAACAAGCAAGCAAGAGCAGCTAATAAACATATGTACGTATTACTATAAAATATATATATATACACACACACACAGACACACAGTGCAGAGCATTGTAGCTGGATGGAATAAATATATGAATATATGAACACACAGTGCAGAGCATTGTAGCTAGATGGAATAAATATGTAAATATATAAACACCCACAGTACGGAGCATTGCAGCTAGGTGGAATAAATATGCAAGTATATAAACACACACAGTGCGGAGCAATGTAGCTAGATGGAATAATATGTAGATATATAAATATATAAACACCCACAGTACGGAGCATTGTAGCTAGATGGAATAAATATGCAAATATATAAACACACACAGTGCAGAGCATTGTTGCTAGATGGAATGAAACAGCATAACCGTCTACTTAGTTATCCTACATGGTATGATTATGTGCCCATACATATTCTCACCCTCCATAGCGACCGGTATGTTCCTAGTTGTATGCCGGAGAGGACCATTGTGTAAGTCTATTGCATCTTTTGCATTCAAAAAACTATTAGTTTGTTACGTCTTTTTGCTATCTCTGCGAGCAGCCCTGCTTAGGTTGTACAGTCTGACAGCCGTTGGTAGGAAGGACCTACGAAACCTCTCGGTTGTGCACCTGGGATGATGTAGTCTGCTGCTAAATGAGCTCCTCAGTGCATTCAGTATGTCCTGCATAGGGTGGAACTCGGACTCCAGCAGAGATGACAGTTTAGCCACCGTCCTTCTCTCTCCTATCTCCTCCATCGGATCAAGGCGCTGCCCCAGGACAGAGCTAGCTTTCTTAATCAGTTTGTTCAGTCTCTTCCTATCGGCTGCAGTAATGCCACTGCCCCAGCAGACCACTCCAAAAGTGATGGCTGATGCCACCACCGTGTCATAGAATGACTTCAGCAGCGCCCCTTGTACACCAAAAGACCTGAGTCTCCTCAGCAGGAACAGCCTGCGCTGTCCCTTCTTGTAGAGTGCATCAGTATTGTGTGACCAGTCTAGTTTATTGTTCAGATGAATACCCAGGTACTTATAGGATGTCACCATCTCGATGTCTGTTCCCTGTATATTTACTGGTACTGTGAGGGGCTGCCCATGCCTGCGGCAGTCCACCACCAGCTCCTTAGTTTTCCTCGCGTTGATCTGGAGGCAGTTCCGATGGCACCAGTCCACGAAGTCCTGGATAAGCCCTCTGTACTCAGCTTCATCTCCATTGGAGATGAGGCCAACGATCGCAGAGTCATCATTAATATTGAAGATTTAGTTTTATTTATTTTATATCCTGATATTTCCCCGAAATTCTTTATTAAATTCAACAAGGTCGGAATTGATTTTTTAAGATTCGACATAAACAAAATTATGTCATCGGCATACAGGGAGATTTTATGTTCTGTTGGTCCAACTTTAATTCCATATATTTGTGACTGTAGACGTATCGCCATCGCTAAAGGTTCAATTGCCATAGTAAACAGTAAAGGTGAAAGTGGACAGCCTTGTCGACATCCTCTATTGATTTTTATTGATTTTGAAATATTGTTATTTGTTAGAATTTCTGCAGTAGCATTATTATATATTATCTGAACCCATTTTATGAAATTATTTCCAAGTCCAAACCTTTGTAAGACTTCAAAAAGAAAGGGCCATTCAACTCTATCAAAGGCTTTTTCGGCATCCAGTGATAAGAGAGCTGTATCCGGTGCTTCTTTATTAGAATAAATACTATTAAATAGTCTTCTTACATTATGGAAGCCTTGTCTTCCCTTTATAAAGCCATTCTGATCTCGATTAATAATATTTGGTAAAATTTCTTGTATTCGTCTTGCTAAAATTTTTCAGATTATCTTAAGGTCGGCATTTAATAGGCTTATTGGTCTCATATTTTCACATTTATTAGAGGGCTTACCTGGTTTTGGCAACAGTATAATTAAGGCATTATTCATATATGATGGTAAATTACTATTTTGAAATGCTTCTAAAACCATTTCCAAAAAAGGTTTTGTTAATTTATTCTTAAATTTTTTATAAAGGTCAACTGGAAGACCATCTGGTCCTGCACTTTTTCCTGATTTCATATTATCAATGGCTAGTCCAACTTCTTCTTGACTAATTTTAGACTCCAGTATCTCCCTATTTTCATTTGGAATACACGGTATAAATAGTTCATTCAAAAACCCATGTAGTTTTGTTAAGTCAGATTCATTTTTGGTATCATATAATTTTTCATAGTAATCTCTAAAGGCTCTATTAATTTCTGAAGGATCTATAACTACCTGTCCATTACTTATAATACTGGTAATTGGTGTTTTAGATTCTAATTGTTTAATCTGCCATGCCAATAACTTTCCTGATTTTTCACCTTGTTCATAAAAAGATTGTTTCAATCTTAGAAGACTCGAGGCAGCTCTATTCGCTGATTTTTTGTCATATTCAGCTCTCAAAATCAGTAATTCGTTCTCCAACCTTGGATCTCTTCCTGCATATACTCTTTCTTGAAGAATTTTTATTTTATGTTCCAATTGGGCTCTCTCCTCTCGAGTCTTCTTAGATTTTGAACCTGTATAACTAATAATATGTCCCCTAATAAAAGTTTTGAAAGCCTCCCACTTTATACATGCTGATGTTTGTGTAGTATTGATATCAAAGAACTCGTCTATCTGTTTTTCTATATACTTAACAAATTCCTCATCCTGAAGCCATTTATGCTGAAATTGCCATCTACCTGGTTCCTTTGTCAATTTCTTATCTACATACATTAGACAGCAGGGTGCATGATCAGAGATCACAATGTTATCATAAAAACAGTTTTGAATCTTGGACCTTAATTCTGTGGAGATCAAAAAATAATCTATACGTGAGAATGTCTTGTAGGTATTGGAATAACAAGAGTATGCTTTAACTTGTGGTTTCATTTCTCTCCATATATCTATCAATTTCAATTCTTTCATAAAATGATTAATGGTCATCCTACATCCATTGTGCGTACAGTCCAGTCCTGTTGATCTATCTATACTGGGATTCAATGTACAATTAAAATCCCCTGCTATTATATGTTGCCCTGTAAGTGATGATAAGATAAGAAATAAATTAGCAAAGAACTTTTGATCATCTATATTGGGACCATATAAGTTCACCAAATTTATGTTTTCTAATAGCAAAGATCCTTGAATGATTACATATCTTCCAAATTTGTCTCCAATTACATTTTTCACTTGAAATGGGACTGATTTATGTATGAGAGTCATAACTCCCCTGGCTCGGGATGAAAATGATGAGGTGAAAACATTTCCTTGCCATCTACTCCTAATTCTTTTTACATCTTCCTCTATTAGATGAGTTTCTTGTAAAAACACAATTTTTGAACCCATGTCTTTTATTTTATTCATAACTTGTTTAAGTTTTTTTAAATTTTGTAGACCTCTGCAATTCCATGAAGTTAAATTAAGATTAACACTTTGATTTATAATCAATAGGGAGTTTGGGATTACCTTGCAGTGTAAACATGCTCAAACAGAAAAGCAAAAAAATGAGTGGTTGAACATTCACCCTACAAACTACACACAAACAAATTCCCCCTTCCCACATTTGTGGCAATCCCCCCAAAAACAAAAGAAAAATTCGGTCTCCCGATATAGCCATCGACCGTTCCACACCCACGAGGAACAGCCAAAGCCACTCCTTCTTCATCCTCCCAATCACCCTAACTCTACTGCTTTTAATAACGTAACATTAACTCTCTTCTGTAATTTTCCAATTTAACTCCAAAATTTTTTAGCAATTTTGTACTTTTTTTTTTTTTAATATGTAATACATTCTATATTTTGTAATCTTGTTATATGCTTCTAATCAGTTAAATGCTCAAATATTCTACCCTATATTCTGTTCATGCTTAGCTCCCACCAGTCTCTTCCTGGATCTTCTTGATGAGCTCCTGCGCCTCCTCGGGGGTCTTGAAGATGTGTGTTCTGCCCTCATATGTGACCAGAAGTCTTGCAGGGTGAATCACTCCATGACGAATCTCAAGGTTGCGCAGTTCTTTGCGGATGGGGTCAAACTGCTTCCTTAATTGTTGGATTCCTGAGGCCAAATCTGGGTAGAACCGCACCTGCTGATCTTGGTATTTAATTTCTCCTTTGGCCCGCACCGCGTTGGAGATCGTCATCCTGTCTCTGTAGCTGAGAAACTTCATAATTAACGTCCTCGGTGCTGCCTTGTTACCTCTCGGTGGGCCAATTCGGTGGGAGCTTTCCAAGACGACTGATGATTTTAGCTCCGCGTTGTTCAGCGCCTCCGGGATCCACCCCTCCAAAAAGGAGCATGAATCACGACCTTCGGCTCCCTCCGGTAAACCCACCAGCCTCAGGTTGTTCCGTCTGGACCGAGATTCCAAGTCCAGAACGCTATTTTCCAGATCTTTATTTTTTTTTTCCAAAGTGCGCACCTTTATTTGAAGTCCGCTGATTTCATCCTCCGCACTTGAAACACGAAGCTCCGCCTGCGTCACTCGCTCCACGCAGTCACCCAACTCCTTTCTCATTGCATCCAACGCTGCCATAATCCCATCAAGTTTACCGGAAAAGTCTGCTCTCATTGAGCTAATGGCAGCCAGCACTGCACCTGTGCCGCCATCATCAGCAGCAGCAGTTACCGCACCACCGCTAGTTTCATCCGCCATATCCGCAGCTTTTTCTACTGCGCCACAAACTTTAAAGTCCGTTAATTTGGACTGCTTCGGCGATTCAATTTTTCCCCCTCCTGATTTCCCAGCCTTAGTCTTCACCGGCATATCCTCACCCAAGCGCTGGGAAAAGTTCTGTTCCAAATGAGAGAGTTATTTGCCGAATTTTTATTTCCAGGAGCAGAGCAGAGTGATACGTGTCCTTCTAGGCGGCCGCCATAACCGGAAGTCCCTCAGATGCTCTTTTACTTTTAATTACTTAATTTTCTGTTTGTTTGTTTTTTGCTGTTCTGTTTGTTTGTTTATTCGTTTTTTTTTAATTTAATTCTCTTTAATTTCACTTTTTCTTTCACTTTAAAAAAAAAAGGGGGTGTTGTAATAACTATCCTACCAATGTTGTCAAATAGCAAAAAATAAGGGAACATGTGATGAAAATGTAAACAGTGCAATGCTGTAATGACCTGTATACCCTTTACAAAAACTTAAATTAAAAAAAAAAAAAAATCACTTTAACCTCTCCTAGCCGTTTGTTTCTCTTTTACCTTGTCTTCTTGGCCTTCATTTCTTCTGTGCCCTTCTTAATCTTTGTTATAATCTAGGCTTTCCGTTGAAAGCCTTGCAGTTTTTCTTGGGCTCGGTGCACCACGTCTGTCTCCCGCCCTCTGCCGCTCACTCGCCTCCACTCCGGCTGTCTCGATGCTCTCCATGCCGCCGCTGCTTCAGCCGCTTCCTCAGGTATGCTCACCACAAAGCCTCGCTCCTTCATATCCCGCGCTGCCTCTCTGGCCGTGTTGTAGGTTTTGACGCCGTCCTCCCAATGAATTCTCATCTTCGTTAGCGGCGTTTGGAATCTATTTTTTTTCCTCTTTCAGCATTTTTTTAATGTTGGCATATTTCTTTCGCTGCTGCACAATTTCTGTCGGGTAGTCATGGTCAAAGAATATCTGTTTGTCGCCAACTCGTGTCTTTTTTTTCCCACACTTGTGTCAGGATTCTTTCCTTTACGTCGTATTTTAAAAAGTTTTCCACAACTGACCTGGGTGTAGAGTTTGGGTTCGGGTTCTGTGCCAAGGCTCTGTGCGCTCGTTGGATCTGCAGGTCTGTTTCATCGGGCAGCTCAAGCTCTTTTTTTAGGAATTGATCTATGAATTTCGTCATCGAGTTGCCTTCAGTGCCCTCTGGAATCCCGAAGATGCGTATATTGCTCCGCCTGGACCTGCTCTCCAGGTCGGTTATTTTTTCCTGCATCCTCTGTGTTTGTGCCGTCAGGGTCTGCAGCAGCTCGCTTGCCTCAGTCTTCCAGTCTTCCAAATCTGATATTCGAGCCTGTGCTTCTGCCATACATGCCCATTGAGTGCGCAGCTCCTCCATGGTTTCTGCTAGCTTGCGGTCCATTTCTTTTCGGAGACCCATAATTTCCTCCTTCATCTCTTTTTTCAGTTCTTCCTTAAGAGCCGTTAAATCCTGTTGGAGTTGTTGCTTGAAGTCTTTTATGTCCTTACTTATATTGGCGAAGCCAGTGTTCATAACATCGATGTTGGCGTCCTCCATTTTCTCTGTTGTAGTCACCTCGTTTTTTTGGGCCTCGTGTTCAGCGATTTCTCCAGCGATGTTGAAGAGGGATTCTTTAGTTTTACCCTGCTTTTGTCCGTGTGCCCGGGTTCTTCGTGTTTTCATCCCTTGGTTTATTGATCTATTTATGTCGAGTTCGCCATTTACCAAAGATTTTTAATCCGACTAGGGAGAACTCTCTTTTTAAGCGTTATGTCTCTCCGCCATCTTCCCGGAAGTCGAATTCCTAAATATTTAAACTGATTTACATCATTTAATTGATTTACCTCAGGAGCTGGGTGATTTCTCTGGGTCTCATTTAGCATTAATATTGAAGATTTTGTTTTATTTATTTTAAATCCTGATATTTCCCCAAAGTTCTTTATTAAATTCAACAAGGTCGGAATTGATTTTTAAAAATTCGACATAAACAAAATTATGTCATCGGCATACAGGAAGATTTTATGTTCTGTTGGTCCTACTTTAATTCCATATATTTGTGGATGTAAACGTACTGCCATCGCTAAAGGTTCAATTGCCATAGTAAACAATAAGGATGAAAGTGGACAGCCTTGTCGACATCCTCTATTGATTTTTATTGATTTTGAGATGTTGCTGTTTGTTAGGATTTCTGCTGTAGCATTATTGTATATTATCTGGACCCATTTTATGAAATTATTTCCAAGTCCAAACCTTTGTAGGACTTCAAAAAGATAGGGCCATTCGACCCTATCAAAGGCCTTTTCGGCGTCCAATGATAGGAGAGCTGTATCCGGTAGCTTCTTTATTGGAATAAATAATATTAAATAGTCTTCTTACATTATGGAAGCCTTGTCTTCCCATTATAAAGCCATTCTGATCTCGGTTAATAATATTTGGTAATATTTCTTGTAGTCGTCTTGCTAAAATTTTACAGATTATCTTAAGATCAGCATTTAATAGGCTTATTGGTCTCATGTTTTCACATTTATTAGGGAGTTTACCTGGTTTTGGCAACAGTATAATTAAGGCATTATTCATGTATGGTGGTAAATTACCATTTTGAAATGCTTCTAAAACCATTTCCAAAAGTGGTTTCATTAATTTATTCTTAAATTTTTTATAGAGGTCAACTGGAAGACCATCTGGTCCTGCTCTTTTTCCTGATTTCATATTATCAATGGCTAGCCCAACTTCTTCTTGACTAATTTTAGACTCCAGTATCTCCCTGTTTTCATTTGGAATACACGGTATAGATAGTCCACCCAAAACCCCATTTAGTTTTGTTAAGTCAGTTTCATTTTTTGTATCATATAGTTTTTCACAATAATCTCTAAAGGCACTATTAATTTCTAAAGGATCTATAACTACCTGTCCGTTACTTATAATACTGGTAATTGGTGTTTTAAATTCTAATTGTTTAATCTGCCATGCCAATAATTTTCCTGATTTTTCACCTTGTTCATAAAAAGTTTGCTTCAATCTTAAAAGACTCGAGGCAGCTCTATTCGCTGATTTTTTGTCATATTCAGCTCTCAGAATCAGTAATTCGTTCTCCAGCTGTGGGTTACTTCCTGCATACACCTTTTCTTGAAGAATTTTTATTTTATGTTCCAATTGGACTCTCTCCTCTTGAGTCTTCTTAGATTTTGAACCTGTATAACTAATAATATGCCCCCTAATAAAAGCTTTGAAAGCCTCCCACCTTATACATGCCGTTGTTTGTGTAGTATTAATATCAAAGAACTCATCTCTGTTTTTCTATGTACTTAACAAATTCCTCATCCTGAAGCTATTTATGCTGAAAATGCCACCTACCTGGATCCTTTGTCAATTTCTTATCTACATATATTAGACAGCAGGGTGCATGATCAGAGATCACAATGTTATCATAGAAACAGTTTTGAATCTTGGACCTTAATTCTGTAGAGATCAAAAAGTAGTCAATACGTGAGAATGTCTTATAGGTATTAGAATAACAAGAATAGGCTCTGACTTGTGGTTTCATTTCTCTCCATATATCTAGCAATCTCAATTCTTTCATAAAATGATTAATGGTCATCCTGCATCCATTGTGCGTACAGTCCAGTCCTGTTGACCTATCTATACTGGGATTCAATGTACAATTAAAATCCCCTACTATTATATGTTGCCCTGTAAGTGATGATAAAGTAAGGAATAAATTAACAAAGAAGTTTTGATCATCAGTATTGGGGCCGTATAAGTTCACCAGATTTATATTTTCTAATAACAAAGATCCTTGGATGATTAGATATCTTCCAAATTTGTCTCCAATTACATTTTTCACTTGAAATGGGACTGTTTTGTGTATGAGAATCATAACTCCCCTAGCTCGGGATGAAAATGATGAGGTGAACACATTTCCTTGCCATCTTCTCCTAATTCTTTTTACATCCTCCTCTATTAGATGAGTTTCTTGTAAAAATACAATTTTTGAATCTATGTCTTTTATTTTATTCATAACTTGTTTAAGTTTTTTTTAGATTTTGTAGACCTCTGCAATTCCATGAAGTTAAATTAAGATTAACGCTTTGATCTATGATCAATAAGGAGTTTGAGATTACCTTGCAATATGAACAAGCTCATACAGAGAAGCAGAAACATGGATGGTTGAACATTCATCCTACAAACTACACAAAAACAAATTCCCTTTCCCCACATTCGTGGTAATCCCCCCAAAATCAAAAAAATTCCATCTCCCATTATAGCTGGTGACTGTTCCATACCTGCGAGGATCAGTCAAACCACTCTCTCTTTCTCCTCTCAATCACCCTGACTCTACTACTATTTTTAATGACATTAACTCTCTTCTGTAGTTTTTTCAACATAACTTCAAAGTTTTATAGCAACTTTGTACATCATAGCTTTTTTTTTTTATAATAGTCTGTATGTCACGACGGCCCTCACGGACCGTCACAAGACGCCTCAGTCACCAGAGAGTTTGCAGTGGTAATTTATTGAGGATAAGGCAGAACACTGACAGAACACATACAGTGGCTGGGTGACGTCTGAACCGGGGGACACCCGATGCGCCAGACGGACAACAGTGAGAGTAAGGTCTCAAAGGAACATACCTGAGAATAACAGGAGCACGACGGAACGTGGCTGAACATACAGAAGAGCATAGCAGGTGATCATAACAGAATATAACAGAGACTGCCGCGCTGGAGGACATTTAGCACCCGCTTATATCTCTGGCGGCTAATGACCCCAACGCGGCACAGCTGCTGCTAATGACAGCAGAGCAGCAGCTGACTTTGACAGCAGGGAGCTCCCCCGGGCGCCTTCACAATAAGAGCCCGAGGAGCTGGAAGGAACCCTCAGCTGCCAAAGCCAGGGAACAAAAAGATATGAGACCTGAGTGTGGCCAGAACCAACACTCGGGTTATGACAGTACCTCCCCCTCAAGGCCGAGCTCTGAGCGGCCAGAGTACCACCCAAGCGCCCCCCCCCACCCCCCTAGGGTGGGTGGATGGGGCGCTGGCAGGAGGGAGAGAGACAAACAACCAACAAGGCTATAGAAAAAAAAACAAAAAAAAAACATAATCCCTAAAACATGGGTAACAACAAAACCACAGGCAATATACGTATATATATGGGCAAACAACGAATTGACATAAGGTGGAGGGAAAGGACCACCAAACATTGGAACAAGGAGTGAACCACAAAAATCACAGATCAAACCCCCCCACCCCCCCCCACCCACTCCAACAGTCTCACAGACAAACAGAAACCCCGGGAGGAGTGTAGTCCTGACCCAGAGGGGCGGAGGCAGAAAGTTCGGGGGGCCGACCGGCAACAGGAGGCCACAAAACAGGCAGGGGGAGAAAGAACAGTTCGTGCGGCCTACCCCGGTCCCATGCTCGGAAGCAGAGAATCTCAGATCAAACCCCCCCACCCCCCCCACCCACTCCAACAGTCTCACAGACAAACAGAAACCCCGGGAGGAGTGTAGTCCTGACCCAGAGGGGCGGAGGCAGAAAGTTCGGGGGGCCGACCGGCAACAGGAGGCCACAAAACAGGCAGGGGGAGAAAGAACAGTTCGTGCGGCCTACCCCGGTCCCATGCTCGGAAGCAGAGAATCTCAGGCGGCCGGACCAGGTCGCCACACAGGGAGTCCAAAATGTCGGGAGGCCGACCCAGAGAGCCAAATTGGCGAGACAGTCTTTCGGGCGGCCGACCCGCATCGCTAGCCCACCAGAACCGTTGAGTCAAAGTAGCCGGCGGTTCTGCTGAAAAGGGGAGAGATGAGGGAGAACCGGGCGAAGCAATCGGAACCCCAACGGCCCCAGGTGAACATGGGCAGCGCGCCTCAGGGAGACGAGGAGGATGACCATGGAGATGAGGGTGAAGAGGGGAATGAGTCTGCCTAGCATCCGGTGGCCGGGGACCTGCAGCTCCCTCACCGAATCCAGGACCTGCTGGTGCTGCACCCACGTCGGACCCCGATTGGGCCTCCGGAGCCGAACCCGCGACGGACCCCGACTGGGCCTCCGGAGCCGAACCCGCGACGGACCCCGACTGGGTCGGCGTGGCACCAAACTCGACCTCCAACCCCGAAACCGGAACCTCTGGCACAGCAGGCGAAAGCAGCCCCTCGCCGGCGACCCTGAGAGAAGGCTCGAAAGAGAGAGAAAACCCGGGATCAGGATCACCGGCAGCGCCAGAACCCGGTGAGATAAGCTCGGACGCAGCGGGCGGCTGCACCCGGCTCATCTCCCCTTGAGACAGGCAAAAATGCTCTAAGAGGTGAAAAAGAAAGACAAAGTAGAGCACTTGCCTGAGCTCGGGTTCTGACGCCGTCCAGGACTGCGAAGATCCGGGCTCAGATGTCAGGAGGTCGTCATCAGGCTCCCACTCAGCTGCGTCGAGCTCCGCAGCTGGCATGATGGTGCGTGCAGCCAAAGAGTCCTCCGGCACCGATGTCCACGCCGGTGGCCCGCATGGCGTGGTGGCAGGAGAATCTCGCCCTGCTGGACCGGACCGCTCCTCCGTGGAACCCCGGGGACGCTTCCTCACCGGCGATGGCTCCATGCTGCAGTCCGCTCTCCTCCTCCGCCCATGGCGTGGCTGCGGAACCGGAACCAGGCTCTCCAGAACCGCAGGCCCCCTCCTCATCCAGCGACGTTGGCCTGACGTCGAGGACCACTCAGCGGAGGGAGACACAGAGGAAGCAGGGTTAATACTTTCATCCACAGCGGGTGGAGGGAGCTCGGGGGGCTGCATAGCCCGAACTCCACCCCTAGGAGTCAGACAAGGCACAACAATGTCAAGAGGAGAGAAATTATCATGCACTCGCCTTTCCCCTAAGGGTAAGATGGTCTCCGCTGTGGGGGACGTCATTCCTTCCTTTCCCCGCTGGATGGCGACAGAGGGCCCTCTGGGAAGACGAGATGAGGCCACTCGAGGCGGATCCGGGATGAAGCTCGCCGAAACGGAGCTCTCGTGACACACAGCAGCCAGGATAGGCGACGAGGAGGAGGGGGCGACAGCCGGGGTCAGTCAGGCATGGGGCGCTGACGGGACAGCGGGCGAGGGCCCGGGAGAAGACGAGGCTGCGGGGATTCCCCTCTGACGAGGCGCAGGAGTGACAGCTGTGTGGGGGGTTGAGCCCTTGCGGCGACCCGGAACAGCATCCAGACGGGGCTCTAGCCGAGGTTGGAAGCCGGAGTGACGACGGTTCCTTGTAGGGGGAGAGGCGAAGGTGAGGTCCGGAAATCGCTGTTCCTGCACAGAAACAGCGGCAAGCAAGTCGGCGAACTCAGGAAACTCACGCAGTGCCGGATTCCTCTCCACCAGTCTGACCGCCGCCACCACATGCTTCATACACGCTGGAGGATTTTTAGCGGAGCAAGCAGCAGCCACCCGGTCCCAGATCTCGTCTGCTGTCATCTGCAGCTTCTCTGGGGGAATCCCGAGTGACGACATGCTCGATGGGAAAACCCCTCCGGATGGTGCGAACTCCCGGGCCGGAACAGAGGCAGGAGCGGGATCACGAAGCGAGGGGCGACGTCTCCTCCGCTTCGGCTCCCTGCCAGGATTTCCCTCCAGCCCTCGGGGTCTCTCACGCTGGGTGGAGAGGTCATCTCTCCTCACGCTTACCTCTGGATGATTGGTGAAGCGGAGAAGAGAATCCAGAATCTCCTCGGCTAGGTCCAGGTGTCTACGAGCGTCGCTGGGAGCGTCCAACAGCGTAGCGGTGAAGATGGTGTAGTCGACCTCCTTCAGGAGCTCTGCTTGCTGCCTGCCAAGGCGCCGACAATGGCCCCTGGATGACGGCATACTCCCCGCTGCAGACACTCAGACAGGTAGGAATTAACAGTCCACTACTGCAAACTACACGGTGAATGGCGTCTCGAAACAACGCCTCCTCTCCGGGCGTTAGGCGGCAGTCTACTGTCACGACGGCCCTCACGGACCGTCACAAGACGCCTCAGTCAACAGAGAGTTTGCAGTGGTAATTTATTGAGGATAAGGCAGAACACTGACAGAACACATACAGTGGCTGGGTGACGTCTGAACCGGGGGACACCCGATGCGCCAGACGGACAACAGTGAGAGTAAGGTCTCAAAGGAACATACCTGAGAATAACAGGAGCACGACGGAACGTGGCTGAACATACAGAAGAGCATAGCAGGTGATCATAACAGAATATAACAGAGACTGCCGCGCTGGAGGACATTTAGCACCCGCTTATATCTCTGGCGGCTAATGACCCCAACGCGGCACAGCTGCTGCTAATGACAGCAGAGCAGCAGCTGACTTTGACAGCAGGGAGCTCCCCCGGGCGCCTTCACAATAAGAGCCCGAGGAGCTGGAAGGAACCCTCAGCTGCCAAAGCCAGGGAACAAAAAGATATGAGACCCAAGTGTGGCCAGAACCGACACTCGGGTTATGACACTGTATTTTGTAGACATGTTATATGTTTCAGATCAATCAGATGCCTGTACAAATGCTTAAATGTTCTGTGGCCGACACACATTGTGGGCTCACGCTGCCACAGAGACAGGACTGAATGTGTATTGTGGGGTGTCACGTCTGCAAGGACTAAGGACTCGAATCTACAGGAGGTAACAAGGAAGTGTGAGATTTGTCTCTTTGTCCCACAGAAGACGCCCCGGAGGGTATTCCGGTTCATCAGGAAATGAGAGACAATGGTGAAGCTTCAAGGGGATGCTTTGTAACTGTATGTTGACTGAAGACACCATGTGACTTGAATTCTGATGCTGGAAATGTATAAAAGGGTGTTGAAGTATGATTCTTCCTCTTTCCTGCTTTGAGAATGCTAGAAGCTGCGTTCTGTCAAATAAAGCTGGTTTTATGACTGAAACTCAGCCTCGTTATTTGAGCATGCTTCTACACTGGTGACCTACGACGGAAAATGAGCAGACAGAATTCTCCCGAGCGGGGCTCGGTGGAAGCCAGCCTGATGGCCGCCTCCACGATCCGGCTGCCCGATTTCTGGCAGCACAGCCCGCGCTCATGGTTTAGCGCAATCGAGGCGCAGTTCAACCTCCGGAGAATCTTCAACGACGACACAAGATTCTACCACGTGGTAGCGAAGCTGGACAGCGACACGGTCCAGAGAGTGGAAGATCTGGTTAATCATCCACCAGACAGCGACAAGTACAGCGCATTGAAGGACGCGCTGATCAGCCATTTCACCCCCTCAGTCCAACAACAAGCAGAGGGGCTCCTGGCACTGTCGGTGGCAGAAAACGATAGACCTGCGGACCTGATGGTGAAGATGCTGCAGCTCAAAGCCTCTGAGGATGGCGAATTCATTTTCGCCCACCTTTTCCTCCGAACCCTACCACCAGCAGTGAGAGTGGCCCTGGCAGAGTCACCCCGATTGGCCAGGCGAGACTACCATGGGTTGAGCAAGGAGGCGCAGAAGTTGGTCGACGCCCACAAGCGGAGCGCGGTTTCGGCCGCGGCGGCCAGTCCGGGAACGGTGTCCGGAGACAGCGCGGGTCCAGCGGCCACGGCGCCTGACGCACCAACAACGGCGGTGACAGGAGCCAGACGACGCGGAGCGGAGAACGGCTCGTGCTTCTACCACCGCCGTTTTGCAGAGAGAGCGCACAGGTGCGTCCCACCGTGCAATTTAGCAGCTGCGACCCTCGGCAACGAGAACAGGCTGCTTTACCTGACGGATGCACGCTCGGGGAAACAGTTCCTCGTGGACACGGGCTCTCAGCTGAACTTCGTCACACCCACCTACGCGGAACGGCTGTCACCTTCTAAAGCCCCCTGGGTGTCAGTGTCAGCAGCGAACGGCTCCACGATTAAAACGTTTGGTGAGAGGACCATGCTTCTGTCCTTACAGGGCCGTTCATTTGAGTGGACATTTATTGTAGCAGCAGTCAGTTTCAACATGTTAGGGGCTGATTTTTTGTGCTCACATGGTTTATTGGTTGACCTTGCTAATAGACGTCTGATTAATGCACTGTCCTTTCATTCTATTCCCTGCACAGCTCGGGTGGCCCCGCCAACTGCACATGCCAGCGTCTCAGCCGCGGGTGGTAAGTTTCACACTCTGCTTGCTCAGTTTCCAGCACTCACAGTCCCCACGTTTTCAGCAACGGTGGCCAAACATGGGGTAGAACATTTCATAACAACCACAGGCCCTCCCGTTTTTGCAAAAGCTCGGCGCTTGGACCCAGCTAAACTGGCCATCGCGCGCGAGGAGTTCACTAATCTGGAAAAACTAGGCATTGTTAGACGCTCCAAGAGCGCTTGGGCTTCGCCATTACACATGGTCCCAAAGGCTGACGGCTCGTGGCGACCTTGCGGCGATTTCCGCAGGTTGAACAACGTTTCAGCTCACGACCGCTACCCGATTCCGCACATCCAGGATTTTTCTGTTCATTTGGCGGGGGCGCGCATTTTTTCTAAAATAGACTTGGTACGCGGCTATCACCAGGTTCCAGTGCGCGCGCAGGATGTCCCCAAAACAGCGGTCATAATGCCTTTCGGCCTTTTTGAGTTCTTGCGCATGCCTTTTGGCCTCAAGGGGGCCGCGCAGACTTTCCAACGCATGATAGATGCAGTTTTACGCGACCTGCCTTTCGTGTTCGTTTATTTGGATGATATTTTGGTAGCCAGCACATCCGAAGGCGAACATGAAAAACACCTCACAGCAGTTTTCCAGAGGTTGGCAGAGCACGGGTTGATAGTTAACCCAGCGAAGTGCCAGTTTGGGGTGGCGCAGATTGATTTTTTAGGACATCGCGTTTCGGCAGAGGGAGCAGTTCCCCTTCCAAATAAAATGCGTGCCATAACGGATTTTCCGCAACCTCAAACGGTCAAGGCGCTTCAGGAGTTTCTAGGGATGGTTAATTTTTACAACCGTTTCCTCCCAAGCACAGCACGACTCATGCAGCCATTGTACACCGCGTTAAAAAAACAAAAGCCCGCAAATAAATTTGAATGGTCTCCGGAGCGGGAGCGCGCTTTTGCCCAGGTCAAATCGGCCCAGGCAAACGCAGTTTTGTTAGCGCACCCAGTTCCAACGGCCCGCATGGCACTCACCACTGACGCTTCCGATGTAGCGGTGGGGGCGGTAGTTGAACAGTTTGTGGCAGGTACCTGGCAACCCCTTGCGTTTTTCAGCAGGACCTTGCGCGATAGTGAACGGAAATACAGCGCGTTTGACAGGGAGCTTTTGGCCCTACACTTGGCCATCCGTCATTTTCAGTTCTGGTTAGAGGGGCGACGTTTCACCGCTTTTGTGGATCATAAACCACTAACGTTTGCGATGGCCAAAATTTCAGAACCCTGGTCAGGCCGGCAACAAAGGCAACTAGCCGCAATATCGGAGTTTACTACTGATATTCAGCATGTCGCGGGTAAACACAATGTTGTAGCAGACTGCCTCTCGCGTGCAGTAGCACCGCCAAGCCCCATAGGGGCAGACTCTGTAGCCATGGCCGCGGGCCCGGGCAGCGACGCGGGAGCGCGCGCAGCCCCGGTCTGTGTTGGGTTAGATTATGCAGCTATGGCTGCGGAGCAGGTTAACGACGCGGACGTGTGCGCGCTCCAGTCTGGACCAACAGGGTTAAGGCTGGAGCACAGGGTGCAACAAAACGGTATGCCCCCGCTAATCTGCGATGTCTCCACGGGACGGCCCCGCCCTGTGGTGCCAACCGCGTGGCGTCGCCGTGTTTTTGACTTGGTCCATTCTCTCGCGCACCCGGGGGTGCGCGCATCGATTAAGTTGGTGGGGGAGAAATTTGTTTGGCCCGGGTTGCGCAAACAGGTCAAGGAATGGGCAGCAGCCTGCGTAGCATGTCAGCGAGCTAAAATACACAGACACACTAAGGCCCCGTTAGAACCTTTCCACATCCCCGCTAAGCGTTTTGATCACGTGCATATTGACCTGGTTGGCCCGCTTCCGTTATCACACGGGCACACACATCTTTTGACGATGGTAGACCGCACCACGCGCTGGCCAGAGGCGGTTCCTCTGACATCAACCACAGTGGAAGAAGTTGCGCGAGCATTTTTAGCAGCATGGGTTGCGCGTTTTGGTGTACCGTCGGACATAACGTCCGACAGGGGTCCCCAATTTATTTCCGAGCTGTGGTCATCGACGGCCCGCAGCTTGGGGGTGAAGATTCATCGCACCACCGCGTATAACCCCCAGGCTAATGGTTTATGCGAACGCTTTCACAGGTCATTGAAAGCAGCCCTCAGAGCGTCGCTAACGGATACAAATTGGGTAGACAAACTTCCATGGGTTTTATTAGGGTTGCGTTCTGCACCTAAGGAAGATTTGCACGCTTCCCCGGCTGAATTAGTTTTCGCTCAACCGCTTCGTTTGCCCGGGGAATTTCTTCCTGATAATCCCGCACCTAATGCCCCCCCCGCTCAGCCGTGGCAGAGCGGCTCAGGAGCAAACACGCTTCCTGGCCCAGTCCATCACAGTTTCCCACACGTTTTTGTGCCCAAGGCTTTAAAAAATGCAGAGTTTGTTTTTGTTAAACATGACGCCCAGCGTCCAAGTTTGCGGCCGTTTTACGACGGACCGTTTCGAGTGCTGGAGACCGGGCAGAAGCATTTTCTGCTAGATTTAGGGGGCAGACGGGAGCTGATTTGCATTAACAGACTCAAACCCGCTTTTGTTCTGGCTGACGAGGAGGTGCAGCTCGCGAGGCCCCCCCGCCGGGGCAGGCCGCGGAGGAGACATTCTCCAAAGTCTTCACAGAGAGGTGCTAACAGCTTTAATCCACAGGTGCAGAGAGATGTTGCAGGTGCAGCCAAGCCAGGTTGCAGCAGATTCGGCAGAAGATTAAAACCTAGGCAGTTGGTGGATTGATTAGCGATGTATGGGGTGCTTTGTGTTTTTCTTTTTGTTATGCCATTTAGATTTTGCCTTACTAGACGTTTGGGGGGGGTAGTGTGGCCGACACACATTGTGGGCTCACACTGCCACAGAGACAGGACTGAATGTGTATTGTGGGGTGTCACGTCTGCAAGGACTAAGGACTCGAATCTACAGGAGGTAACAAGGAAGTGTGAGATTTGTCTCTTTGTCCCACAGAAGACGCCCTGAAGGGTATTCCGGTTCATCAGGAAATGAGAGACAATGGTGAAGCTTCAAGGGGATGCTTTGTAACTGTATGTTGACTGAAGACACCATGTGACTTGAATTCTGATGCTGGAAATGTATAAAAGGGTGTTGAAGTATGACTCTTCCTCTTTCCTGCTTTGAGAATGCTAGAAGCTGCGTTCTGTCAAATAAAGCTGGTTTTATGACTGAAACTCAGCCTTGTTATTTGAGCATGCTTCTACAGTTCTACCTTTATCATGTTCATGCTTAGCTCCCACCAGTCTCCTCTTGGATCTGTTTAATGAGCTCCTGCGCCTCTTGAGGGGTCTTGAAGATATGGGTTCTACCCTTATATGTGACCAGCAGTCTTGCCGGATGAATCACTCCGTGACGAATCCCGAGGTTGCGCAGCTCTTTGCGGGCGGGGTCGAACTGCCTCCTTAATTGTTGAATTCCTGTGGCCAAATCTGGGTAGAACCGCATCTGTTGATCCTGGTACTTAATTTCCCCTTTAGCTCGCGCCGCGTTGGTGACGGTCATCTTGTCTCTGTAGTTGAGGAACTTCATAATCAGCGTCCTCGGTGGTGTCTTATTATCTCTCAGTGGGCCGATTCGGTGAGCTCTCTCTAAAACGACCGATGACTGCAGGTCCGCGTTGTTCAGCGCTTCTGGAATCCACTTTTCCAAAAAGGAACATGGGTCCCGTCCCTCCGCGAGACCCACCAGCCTCAAATTATTCCGTCGCGAGCGGGATTCCAAATCTAGAACGCTGTCTTCCAGACGTTTCCATTTTAATTCCAGTGTTTGCAACTTTGACTGTAGGCTGGTGACGTCATCTTCAGCGCTTGAAATTCGGAGCTCCGCCTGCGATACTCGTTCCATACAGTCGCTTATTTCCTTTCTCATTCCTTCTATCGCTGCTATAATCCCATCAAATTTAGACGAAAAGTCTGCTCTCATGGAGCTGATGGCAGCGAGTACCGCGCTTGTCCCCTCCTCAGCAGTTCCCGCTCCGCCGCTGGCTACATCCTCCGCCATAGTCTCTGGAGTTTTTTCTGCTTCGTCACGAGCGTGGAAGTCTGTTAGTTTGGATTGTTTTGTCGAATTACTTTTTCCTCCGCCTGATTTCCCAGCCTTGGTCTTTACCATATCCGCGCCTAAACGCTGGGATGGGTTTTTGTTCCAATTAAGAGAGTTTTAGCCAACTTTTTATTTTAGGAGCAGAGCAGTGTGAAACACGTCTTCCTATGTGGCCGCCATAACTGGAAGTCCACTTATTCACTGTTTTAATATTGGCAAGTAAAAAAGCTCTAACAAAAAAAATGGATGTCGAAAGACTGTCCTGCAGCTGAAGATTGGATTAACGTGATTCAGGACATTTATTTGATGGAAAAGTTGACATTTGCACTGAGACAGGACATGGATGGGTTCTTGAACTTTTGGCAACCCTGGAACGCATATGTGTCTTCCATTAGATCTAACCTTGCACAAACACCATTTCAATAATGGCACCTCACTTTGTTCCAACGCTACTCAGATTCTCTTTTATCTTTCTGCTCTTTTTTTTGTTTTTAATTTTTCTTTTCTTTCACTTAAAAAAAGGGTGTTGTAATAATTTTTTTCCAATGTTGTCAAAAAAACAAAAAAAAGGAATGTGATGAAAATGTAAATAATGCAGTGCTGTAATGACAAGTATACCCTTTACAAGAACTTAAATAAAATAAAAGAAGTTATTACAAGAGGAGTTTATAAATAATATAAGGTACATAAATATGTACTGTATAAAGCTCCTTTTGGCAAAGTAAATCTGTTTGGCACAATAAGGGAAGCCGATTTCGGTTCTGCTCACCTAGCTGCTTGACAGGACAAGGGAAAAAAACATTTGTTGGTTACCAAGAAAAGCCTTAAATTTTACAGAAATTCTCTGCTTGTGCCATTATTCCCGTGTCGACAAGCGCCGCTATCCAAGGGGCTCCATTGGGGATTTCATAGACAGTGGGCTGGTGGGCTTGGCAGCTGGTGGGGGTGCTACCGAGCCCCGGGGTCGACTTGACTTGTATTCGGTTGAAAATGCATCCAAGCCAACGCCGCTGGTCCGAGCTAGAAGGAGGCTAAAAGCTAAAGGCTAGAAGCTAGCCAGCTAATGGTTAAGTGACACTGAAGGAAGGGGAGAGTTCAATAGATGAAGGATTTTTCTTTAAAAAAAAAAAATCAATTTTTGGTGGAATGTCACTTTAACCCTCCTGTTGTCCTCATATTCTGTATACACCCCATGTCCTCCGGGTCAAAATGACCCGTCTTCACTAAACCCCCAATATAAGCAGCTTAATTGAATTTTAAAGCAAGAAATTTCTTTGTGTCTGTGTGTGTGCGTGTCTGCCACGTTTATAGGACATCATAGGATGGCCTATGATCTCTGCCTGATCATCATAGGACATCCTATGAACTCAGGCATCATAGGACTCGCGATGCCGTCATAAAGATATGATGTCTATATGACTTCACATAGACATACTGTATGTGTCTTTATGATGTCATATAGACCATCACTCACGATGCCTAGACTAATGAGTCTTTATGATGTCATATGGCTCATAGATAAATGTGTCTTTATGATGTCATGATGTCATATAGACCATCACTTGTGATGCCTAGACTAATGTGTCTTTATGATGTTATTGTTGCTCATGATGAAGAAACTAAGCAAGAAACTGCAAGTTTGTCTGTCACACGTCTTGCTGGTCTTGACTCACGGTTATCAAATCGTAGCAGTCTCGAGTAGGTGTGAAAGACTTTGAGTGGCATTGTGGCTCGGAAAATTGGCCTTCCACTCTCTGCATCCCATAGACTAGCTGCAGCCTCACCTCGGGACCCGTATACACCTGCTAAGATTAGCAGCCCTAAGTAGGCCTGCAGGTCAGTCTCATCCATCTTTTTCCAGCTGTCTCCATATTTGCGAAAACCCTCCAGATTTGTCATCTCCAGGATTATTTTTTGTATTGCTGGTGTGATGAACAGGTAGAATGTAGAGACAATGTCATGGACGTGAGAAACGGCATACCTTGTAGGTCCTGGGGTCATCTTTATGACATTTTGTTCTGCCTCCCTGCCGTGTTGGTCATATGCTGCCGAGGACCATGTTATTTTGCCGTTTTTTTGAAAGGAAAGTCTCTCTTTCAGCTTCAGGGTTTTCTTCTTCTTCTGAAGATGATTCATCATGCTCTGGGTTGTATTCCTCCCCATCTTCTTTTTCTGATACATCCTCCACTTCCTCTTCTGAATCAGAGTTGTCTTGCTGGACATCTGAAAAAATCAGCTCTATAGCCTGTTCGACGGTATAACGTGCACTCATGGCTTCAGCACAGAGAGAATTTGGGGTACTGTCATCTGCAGCACCTTTATAACCTCTGGAAATCCACCTGTCTTGTCTTGTTTACGTCTGCTACTGATTGATCTGAGACCGATCAAAGGCACTGCAGTCCACGAGAAGGCCACCTGTCTTGTCTTGTTTACGTCTGCTATTGTGTTGTTTATGTCTGCTACTGATTGATCTGAGATAGAACTAAAACATTCTCACATTCTGTGGTGTGTAAATAACTCAGTGACCGTGATTTCAACTCAATTTGACTGTCGGGTCATTTTGACCCGAAGACGACCTTTGTAACTTTTTTGTACAGCTTACATGGAAATGTGAACAAAGGCAACAATTCACTTATCCTAATGTTGGGGTTAATCTAGGAAAAGTCATAAAATTTTAAGTTGAAAAAATATTGTTTAGGGGGATTTTTTTTGGTTTTTAACACAGTAATGGGTCATTTTGACCCGAGGACAACAGGAGGGTTAAGACATGTGAGCTGTTAAAATGTGGAAAAAAGTGCAATCAATGACCCATTTAAAGTTGTACAAGGAATCAGTTATGTTTTAGCACAACACTCACACCTTCAGTGCTTTTCCCTTGTTACAGTGTCACTCAGACATTTTTTTTCTTGATTTGAATAGTTTTACTTCTTTATGTGGTAAGCATAACATCATCATGATTTATTGTTCTCTCAGATATGCAGCCAATCTAGTCTAAGGCTGCGAGAACTATCATTTTCCACTATACTGTATAGCCAAAAGCTAAATCTGGCTGTGGTATATGGAACTGCAATACGTGCTCTGTTACTATGCAAGTCGCAGCATTCAACTCTCAGTACTAGTGCCGCAAAAACTATTTCCCCAAGTTTTAGTGGGTCAACTGTTTCTGATTTAGTATTTCCATTCTCCTGGCTGCCAAACAGCAAACCAGCTCCCTGTGAAGGGCTGGAGCATCTGAGGACACAAAATGGCTGGGCTGCAGTTCATGCCTGACATGGGTGCTGTGGTGCCAAATAAATCCTTGGTCGCAGACTTGGAAGTGGACCAAACCACAGGACAAGGATCAACTCTCCACGAGAATTAACCTTAACACCCACACACTTTATTACCAGTTACCACACATGAATCAACACTTAATAAGCTTATGACACATGTCCAACCTACTGACAGGGTCGAGATATGCTAGTTCTCACATGCAGAAACAAGTCAGGGGCTGACAGTGAACTTTGCACATGTCCTTGAGTTTTATGATCGGAGCCTAATTGTTGAGAGGTGTCTTTTATCCTATTGCTTTTTACAAAGTCTAAGCTGGAATGGGCTGGGGAATGTCTGTCGTAAACATTCTAGTTGTTTTAGAGCAAGGACTGCAGTGCAGATCTAGCACAGTTAGATCGATCAGGGATATATAGAAGGCTTGTGAGACAGCAAAATACCAGACACCCATTTGATGAACAGAGGTGACAGAGGAGCATGTAAAGAAAAATTCTAAGAGGCATATAAAAGACTTTATTTAAAAAAAAATGTAGTTATAAAATTTTGACTTTTTACAAGGCCTCAATAAATAATAATAACAATGCCTTGTACTAAAGGGAATTAACGTGCATTGTCAATGACTGAAATATGCCCTTTTTAACATCTGCCTTGATCATCCTCTTGCTTTAAAAAGCATATACGGGACAAGACAGAACTCCAACTTTCTTTGCCCCTCCTTATCTGAGACCATCATGTGTTTTATTAGAGACACACCTCTGACCTTCACCCAGGCTTCCCCTGCTGCAGCACTGATGCCACACACAGGCGCATCACTGCTTCAGTCGCATACCACAGCTGCTATATGCACAATGCATATAGTGGCTAATTAACAAAATGTTCCCTGAATAGAATAGTATAATGGTAGAAAATCATACCAGTGACAAACGAGCGTCATACCGACCGTATCACCAATGACGACTCGCTCAATTGTCTCTCTCTATACAAACTATCCTGTACATCCTCCACTATATTTATTTCATCCGACCAGCCTACTCCCAAGCACGCACAGCAAACGTATGGCAACATCGCCATGCAGCTACACTGCCTCCCAGCCTACCACTGCACCGCAGAGCAGACACACCCCTCCGATAGGCACGCCTCACTGCACGTATTTGTGCAAAATGTCAAAGAAAGCATGGAGCCGAATGCAGTAAAGCAAAGATCTGGACATTGACAAAACTGGTGATGCCGTTTCAGAGGTGTGATATCGATCTTAATGGTGCTATGTCAAATTTTAATATATAATTTTAACAATGATGCTCAGCGCACATGGAGCGGCAGACAAAGACACTCCGGTGCAGATGATAACGAGGCCTCTGGGTAAATATCTCCACCTGCTGAGACGCCACAGCGAATCTAATGTTAGCACGGTAATCCCCCACACTGGGTCTCCGTCGGTTCAGGAATCACGGGGCGGAACGACGCCGCTTTAAACCTCACGCGGTCAAAGTTGTTTACCTCTTCTTTACCTCTGACGTCACGACACACCCCTGTTTGAGAGGGAGGGACTTGGCGGTACGAGCATCGCGACTGACCAATCAAGCGTCCACAATGAAAAACTCTCACCAATCACAGCACAGGAGACACCCCAAGCTCAGTCATGATTGGTTACCATAGGGGTCGGGGAGGGGAATCCCTCGTTCCCTGTGGAGGTTCAAGGGAGGGGGCGGTGCATAACAATAAAGTAATGGCCATCTATTTGGGTTCTGAGGAATGAGGCATAGTCGAACTATCGTTGATGTGATTAAGTTATCATCTATACTGGCGCTTGCGTGTTCTCGTTAGTGATATCTCAGTGTTGTTAAGTGTTTTCCTAGTTGATTCTCGCTGCCTCCGGTCGCAGAACGGTTAATAGGTTGGCTGAACTTGGTGCCGCGTTTTAGGGTTAAGGCAGTCAGCTAGCCACGCTAACGCTAGCTACGACCACCAACGTCTGGAAGGGCGTACAGAGTTGTCTAACGTTTTCTAACTCGATCCTTCCCACGTTTTTGAGTGCAGTGTAGCGCCTTCATTTCCGCCTTTAAGCTAACCTACTCTAGTCAACATGGAGGGGACACACTTTGCAAAAGCATGAAGACGACAGCAGCGACGGACGACGACTAAAGAGGATTAAGGACTCGGTCTTGATGTGGGAAAAGTTGAGGTGAGGTATGAAACTCGTCTGGACGGGAGGAATGCTAAAGTTGAGTTGACTTAGTGTTATTTTATGTTTGACGATTTCAGGAGGACACAATCGAAACATATGAACTCTTTCTGTCTCTAGCGGGGCTGTTTGCCTCCCTTTACTACGTGGATATTTTTGAGTGTGTAATGTTGTTGAAAAGCGTTCCGTGTTACATAAATAAGAGTAACTGCAGGTCAGTTCGTAGGGTAAAAGGCCCACTCAGTGACTTGCGACATGCCACTTTTGGTTTTGTATTTAACAGGTTTCCCAACTTGGGATAAATTGAAGAAAGGATTCAAGTCTTCGCTGTTGTGCAAGAACATGGTAAAACCTCAGGTGAGACATTTTGTTTTTGCTTTGGGCTCACGTCTTGCGTCATGCGCTCCTGTAGTCTGCGAAGTCGTTTACTCACGGGTGAGTAAAGTGAATCTGTCGCCGCTTTGACATCGCTGCTGTATCATGACTTCAAAGATGAATGGTTATAGAGTTATTCACCCATGCAAAAGTGAACAGTTATAAGATCCGGACTGTACTTTTTATTTTTATTTTTTTTTTTTGGGGGGGGGGGGGGCTATGATTTTATGAGCTCTTGTGTAACAGCTCCACTAAGAATTTGTGAAATCAGTCATTACAATCCATTTGAGTTTGGTGCATAAGCAGTTCTAGAATTAAAATCTTAATATTGCACTACTAGATGCTTAGTCACTTTTGATAATGCTCTTGAGTTTTATTGGCTCAGTAAAGACAGTAAAGATAATATCCTGATAACTGCTGTTCCCGCATCTGCTCAGTGCAGAATTTTGATCTCTTGTGACGTGGCATACATTTGTTTACTGTAATAAATAACACATTTGGAGAATGTTTCCCTACAGTCTGTTTACTGTACAACCAGAAAGTATAGTACTGCATGCATTGGGGCGCAAAGTGTGTGCAGTTCCATGGCTGTGCCAAGTTCCCCTCCTTTGGGGAAAAGAGATTATTTGCATAACCGGCCACTTTCATGTTTCTGTGTTTCATGCCTCAGACATTTACGCTGATGTCTCTACATTGTTGATAACACACCAAAGGAAACCAAGACACTCTATTATAATGCCCATCATGAATTACCTCAAGCTTTGTCTTTCTTTAAAACCTCAAATTTGAACAACCTTCACCTCCTTCCTTTTGGCTTCTAGTGAATTTGGAAATGCATTTAATGCACAATTTACATCGAGGGAGATATTTCTGCCTGTTTTCTCTGTAAACCTACTATATTTCTCACACGCCTTCCTTTTCCACTGGCCATTTATATTGGTGCACCTTTTAAAATGGAGTGAAAGCTAATATATGTCTGCCATAAATTAGAACATGTATGTTAATCTTTTACAGTTAAAGTTTTAGTGGACTGTGTTCATACTGTTGCCACAACAGTCAATGCAGTCCCAGAAAACCACCTGCATTAGCATCAATAAGAAATATTAAGTAAATAACACTTCTAACACCTCATTGTCTTCTGAATTATTATACTGAAATATACCAAAGAAGCAGTATCTAGGCCAGAACTGTAACCTAACCCAAATAAAGGAAAAAGTAGGCATCAAATTTCAAAGCTTCTTGTAGGGCTGGACATTGACTTGCAAGTGGGCCAGCAAAGTGGGTTTGCCTTGTCACTGTATTTACTGTAAAAGGTAGCAGGTTTGTTTATGTGCTGTAGTGACAGCATAGTCCATTAGGCCCCCTATATACTGAAATACCCAAAGCCCCCCCCGTGACTAGAGTAATTGGTTGCTTCCTCTTACGTGTGACCCTATAGGAAGAAAGAGGCTGCTGTACTTAACTGTAAAGACCCACTTGTACGGTACTACTATGCATATGTGCCATTTACCACATATGTTCAGTTGCTTTTGAGACTAATGAAGTGCTAAGTTCCCTTTAATGTGTTTGGGTCCTCAGTTACTTGTTGTGGTTGATAATTTCTTGGCCAAACACATTATACAAGTAGTATTTATTTTCTACGGAGCACAAGTTATGTAGGAAAACAAAATTTGTAACTGTCTGACATTATTTATATCTTTTTACATCTCAGGTTCATATCATCTCTGATATTAATATACCATTGTCCATTATAGTCATCCAGTGAATTTTTAATTTTCATTCTTCTTGTTTCCTCTAGTTTAACTGCTTTAACTGTCCTAATTGCCTAATGTGTGTTATGCGAGGGCAAACGCAATCAGGGTAGACCAAGGCTCAGATTTAAAGACACTGTAAAAGAAACTTGAAGAAGTTGGACATAGACAGGAGTTCCTGGCAGCGGAAGGCTAAGGACAAAGCTGTGTGGAGGAATCTGATCAGACCTAAATGAAACAGTCATTGTCGCCCACGACAGACTGCTATGATGGTGATGATGAGTGTGTTATTAGTATTCATTAGTATTAGGTGTGTTATTACCTTATTAGTATGTTGTGTACCTATTACCTTGGCATTCGTTCGGAGAGCAGAGTAAGAATTTCATTGCTCAGGAAATGTTGCATTTCTTAACTGTGCACATGATAATAAAGCCTTTGAATCTCTTGAATCTCTTTTAGTTCTGTGTGAATATTGTACACATTGATTATTTACATTAACATGAGATATTAATATTGATCTTAACCTTTCAATTAAACACTTCTTATGTGATATGCAAATGGAGGTTATTTCTTACATGTTTACTTTTTTAATAATAAAAATTAGTCCCAGAAGAGAGAGCATTTTATGGTGGTTATATAACTTGACATGTTGGCTAAGTGCTTTTACATCCCCTCATCACATGTCTGTTGTCTGTCCGGTTCTGTCCAGTTCACTTTCGTGTGCGCGACACAGTGCACTCTGGAGTGTGTATTCTTTGTCAAATACGGCATAGACATAAACAAGACTTTTGGTGTGTGTTTGAGTGGGCCTCTCCCTGCCTAGTCTCGTTCCCTTCTCTAGAGTCCAGCAAGGGGCCCAGCATAAGGGGGCAGGCTGCCGTCTTTGCCTGTCTCTCCCATAGCTGGCCAGCAGTGGGGCCTGGGTGTATGGGAAGAGGGGAAGTGCGCAGAGACCATAGGACTGGACACGGGACCTGGGACCCCCACCCCTTCCACCCCCAGTTTAGCCCATCCTGTGTGGGGCGCAGGTCACCTTGTCATGTGCTATTACAGCGGCTGTAACATGCTCCCTGTGATTGCAGAAAAGGAGCATGAGATAGTCCCGTGGAGGCTTCAGGAGGGAGAAAGGGAGAGAAGCAAAGGGACAGGACCGGACTAGTCCGCTCAGCTAGTTGTTTAGCTGCATTATAGACTCCGTTTGTCCATTTTGTTGTTATTTTTTGGTCTGCATTGTATCAAATGTTTACTGTTTTGTTTTCGTCTATCTTTTATGTACTTCTATTCCTTAAGGAAATATCTTTAAAACAGATTTCAGTCGAACGTCAATCACTTATCCTAAATGTTTTATTATTGGTTTCAATTTCTTAGATGTTCAAGTATGCTCATACTGTATTTGTTTTGATATACGTAATTTATTTTCACATTTTAGATTTTAGATTCAACTGTTTTTTTTAAATGCAATAAACATCAATCACTTTCAGCAGTGACCATTACATCCTCATCATTATTAATTGGAGACTAACTAGGGTCACCTAGAATTACAACATTTTCATGACCTCTGATTTCTGATTGATTTTCTGTGGTTACTCATAAAACTCCCGTGACTCCATGGAGGTACAGGCTTGCCACATTTTTGTAGCAGATACAGCTGCGCTGCTCTCTGTGTGTACCATCTTTCATGCAGACATCTGTTTTTCTAAGAGATTATATTAGGCTTTAATATAGCTGACATCAAAGAATAGCCATTGTTACTTTTATGTCACAGTTGTAAAGCTGCATGCTTCACTTTTTTTTTTCATGTGAAATCTTTTTTCCCATCTCAGAAAGGTCAGTTATGCTTCTGCGTCAGCTCATCCCTATTGTTGAAGACGGGATTGAGAGACTTTTTATCTTTTTCAAATAAGCACAAAGGAGGCAAGTGAGTGTCTTGCATCTGGCAGTAGCACCCCAAACAAGTTTGTGAACTGGTGTGTGTGATACAGTGGGTTAGACCATAGCACAGCTATTTTGTGTAACTCGTAATTTTGTCCTCCCCTTCTTTGGACCAAGCCTTGGATATTTGCAGATTGTAAGAAAATACCTGAATCTCAGTGTCATTCATCATTCAAATTAAACTGTAACAGAATAAGACAAGGAGTGTTAAAATTTACTCCCATGCAGGAATTCAAGTATTGTGAATTGATTGTCTTTGCACATACTAATTGCAAATAGTTACAGTGGTACCTCTACTTACGAATTTAATTCGTTCCGGAAGAATTCTCGTAACGTGAAAAATTCGTAAGTAGAGGCGCGTTTTACATGTAAATGCCGTAATCCGTTCCAAGCCCCCAAAATTCGGGCATAAATTTTTTATAAATCGTAAAAACGCATCAAAACATGTAACAAATACATGTTACAATTAGATTACTGCACAATAAACATAAAATGAGAGTTTAAAATGAGAGAAAGAATAATAAAAGCGAAAGAATAATAAAAATTATGTTCATTTACCTTTTAACTGCGATCGTCGGCGTCGGCGTCACCTTTTGCCTTCTTTGGTTCATGTTCTGTCTCATCAGTGGTTTTTGCCTGACGTTTTGTGATGAAACGATCCAAGGACGTTTGCTTTTATCGGCTTGTAAGGGCTTCCTTTTGTTTTAATACCGTGCTGATCGTTGATGTTGTTTTTTTTTTTTCCCAAAACTTTAAGAACAAGGTGAAAGTACAGAGTTATAACGTAGATGGTGATAAACATGGCAGTTAACAATTTTTTTTTCTCTAAATTGTGTAGTTCAGTCAACAGTCTTACAAGAGGTAAGAAGGATAAAATAAAGTAGTAAGAATAGTAAATAATAATAAGATAAAGCGAGATCAACCAAACGCATCCATTCGTGGCCAGTGGGATACCAGGAAGATGCTAGGTGATAGCCAATGGCAGAGCAGCTACAGGTATGTTTACGTTCGGTAAAATACGGGAGCTGCGAGGAGCGCGTACTTTTTTTGCCTTTCGTATCCTGAAATTTTGTTCGTAACTAGAGGCAATATTTTCCCGTTGAGGCGTCTCGTAACCTGAAAATTTCGTATGTAGAGACGTTCGTAAGTAGAGGTACCACTGTACTAATAAGTTATAGTTTATTCCTTTTTTCTGAGCCACGCCTAAAACACTTCAACATAGCCTTGAGATTTTTTCCGCTTCTCCTTACAGTTCCCTTTTGATCCTTTTTTTTTTTGCTTGTATTGTGTTTATTATACAATATAATTGCTTATGTGTGAGTCACAAGGCCTCAAATGTTGATTGTATCCTAGTTCTTTAAGCAGCCAGGCTCATTTCAGATCAGAGATTGAATTAACTGAATAATGTCGGTCATTAACAGTTATTTTTTTCAACAACGACAGAAAAATCTGGAGATTGTCATTTTGACATCTTACACTGCACTGTAAAACCCAACAGTACTTCTTAATAAAAAAAAAAAAACTAGGTTAATTGTTAAAAAAAATGAGTTACTCATTTCTTCAAATTTAACCTTACTCAGAAATACATGTTTGTAGTAGTAACTCTGTTGCTGTGAGTGTAGTTGGATTTTGGAGGGTATTTTAAGTATTGGTGACATAATTCCAGTTTGTTGCATATACTCTTTTTGTCTGCATTAACTTCAGTTCATCCATTCATCCATCTTCTACCACTTATCTGGGGGTCCTGGTCGCGGAGTCAGCAGTCTGAGTGGAAAAGACCAAACTGCCACCCTGTTCCCATAGCACCATAATCCCTCCTGCAGGTGGTGAGCCCACTGGAGGTCGGACCCATGTGGCTCCTTTGGGTACACTGGGTCTTTGGTGTAACTTTTTACATGGGATCCACTGGTTCGCTCTTGGTCTGGCCCTTCACCCAGGAACAATTTGTCTTGGGAGACCCTACCAGGGGCAAGTTGCCCCAGACAGCATAGTTCCTGGGATCATTAGGACACCCAAATCCATGGAGGGGGTCTTTTTATATGAAAATTATAATAGCAGGTAATGATAGATGACGGAATTTTTACAACCCTGTCTGTCAAAATGACGGATAAAGAGAGCGTATAGTACAACTTCTGTTGCAGATGTTTAGTTCCCCCCCCCCCAATTTTTTTTTTTTTTTTTTTTTTTTTGTCTCTTGTACTTAAACTGACCTAGTTGAGGTATGGTGATCTGTTTTTTATCTTTTTCCATTTTGGCAGCATTGATCACTTTCTCTACCATTTGTGGGATTAAATCATGTGATGTAGCTGAAGGGTGCTCATTGGACAGTCGCACAGGCACTCATTGTCTAACTTGCAGTCCACAGCAATGCCTCTTTTAAAGTACTGTTATAGATCTGGATGTGATTGTGTTGGGATGTGGTCTGTAAGCTCATTGCTGACATTCTTGGGACGTGATGCCAGAGATTTTTAGTTCCCGTTTTCCCCCTCTCTCCTACTCGTCTGTGTGCACTTAAAATGATCCCTCCATGAAACATTGTCTGGATCCTCTCCTTACTCACTTTCTATCCTAAATCACATTTCATTTCAATAGACAGTTCCTAATGATGCCACTTAATTAGGTTTGTTAGATGGTGGGTGTAGGTTGAGGCTGTGTTCTATAATCAATTTATATTGACTTTGATGAAAGTTAATCTAACATCTGGGCTGCACTCCAGTTCTTTTTCTCAGCTGAGATCTAACAAAGTTTATGAGTAAGAGGGCACCTGACAGTGAATGTCAATAGCCTTTTCCCCCAGTTTTTTAATCACATACTTTTGATGCAGTAGGATATCCAATGGCAAGCTTAACAGAAGGTAATAAGTTACCTTATGAGAGGTACCGAACTCTTGCCATGGCCCACTTTGGCACATTTCCTTGTAGGAATCTCATAATGTCCCAGATTTCTTTAAATACCAGGCTGAAGCAGTGCACACATATTTACATATAATTAAAAGGCACCATATGTGTTATTATTTCTGTTTAGTTGCTACTGTCGGCCTCTCAAATTCCACACCATCTGCAATTGAGGCATAATTTTACAACTGAATGACATCAAATGTTTACTAATTAGGTGTAGAGCTGTCCCAAATACCAATTTTTGAGCTCTCAATAGTTGTCCCATATTTGCAGCAAATGTATACAACACCTGTCGCTACTGCTGATCGGACCGTTTAGTGTGGTCTTCAAATTGAAGAAAACAGTCAAACTTGATGTTTTAAAGGAAGTAAAGGTAAAAGTGTTCAAAGGGGAACCTGCTAGTGTTGTGTTGTCCCACTACCTCAGACAAGGAGGCTGGCCCCTTGTTTTCTGATACCTGTAGCCAACCAAGATCCTCCTGCTCCGCTATGATGGGTGTCCTGAGGTTCCTCGGCAGCTTCCACAAGTGATACTTGTGCTGTGATGTGATAATATCACAGTCTTGCGATACGCTGAATATTGCAATCTTATATATTGTGATTTCCCATCCCGATCTTTGTCTTGTCCATCTTCTGGGCGGGCGTGGTCTTTTGCTTCTTGCCAACCCCCCAAAGCACCATCTGTTGGACTGAAAAGTCAACTGTCTTTTTATTACTCTGGTACCTAAATAGGTAAGTTTGTATTTGCAATATTTAGTAATTCTTCTTAATAAAATATCACAATACTACAGCGGGGAAAATAAGTATTGAACACATCAACATTTTTCTCAAACATACAGTATTTCGTCTGGAGCCATTGATCTGAGATTTTCACCAGATATCAGTAACAACCCAAGTAATCCATACATGTAGGTGCATCTCAGTAAATTAGAATGTCATCGAAAAGTTGATTTATTTCAATAATTCTATCCAAAAAGTGAAACTCACATATTATGTAGATTCATTAAACACAGAGTGATGTATTTCAAGTGTTTATTTCTTTTAATTTTTATGGTTATGGCTTGCAGCAAATGAAAACCCCAAATTCAGTTTCTCAAAAAATTAGAATATTATATAAAATTAATTTTAAAAAAAAAAGGATTTTTATTAGGAATGTTGGCCGATTGAAAAGTATGTCCATGTACACACTCAATACTTGGTCGGGGCTCCTTTTGCATAATTACTGCATCAATGCAGCATGGCATGGAGGCGATCAGCCTGTATTACTGCTGAGGTGTTATAGAAGCCCAGGTTGCTTTGATAGCGGCCTTCGGCTCGTCTGCATTATTTGGTCTGGTGTATTTCATCTTCCTTTTGACAATACACCATAGATTCTCTATGGGATTTAGGTCAGGAGAGTTTGCTGGCTAATCAAGCACAATGATACCATGGTCATTAAGCCAGGTATTTGTACTTTTGGCAGTGTGGACAGGTGCCACGTCCTGCTGGAAAATGAAATCAGCATCTCCATAAAGCTTGTCAGCAGAGGGAATTATGAAGTGCTCTAAAATTTCCTGTTAGATGGCTGCACTGACATTGGACTTGATTAAACGCAGTGGAAAAACACCAGCAGATGACATGGCTCCACATATCCTCACTGTCTGTGGAAACTTAACACTGGACCTCAAGCAACTTGGATTCCGTGCCTGTTCACTCTTCCTCCAGATTCTGGGACCTTGATTTCCAAGTGACAGGACTTGGCACCTGATTTGAGGAGCCATGTCATCAGCTGGTGTTAGTCCACTGTGTTTTATCAAGTCCAAAGTCAATGCAGCTGCCTACCAGGACATTTTAGAGCACGTCATGCTTCCCTCTGCTGACAAGGTTTATGGAGATGCTGATTTCATTTTCCAGCAGGACTTGGCACCTGCCCACACTGCTGCCAAAAGTACCAAAGCCTGGTGTAATGGCCATGGTATCATCATATTTTACTGGCCAGCAAACTCTCCTAACCTAAACCCCATACAGAATCTATGAAGTATCGTCAACAGGGAGATGAGAGACATCAGACCCAACAATGCAGATGAGCTGAAGGCCGCTATCAAAGCAACCTGGGCCTTGATAACACCTCAGCAGTGACACAGGCTGATCACCTTCATGCCATGTCACAGTGATGCAGTATTAATTCATCCAAAAGGAGCCCTGACCAAGTATTGAGTGTGTGCATGGAAATATTTTAAGTCGTCCAACATTTCTATTAAAAAAAAATCAAATTTTTAAAATTGATCTTTTGTAATATTCTAATTTTTTGAGCAACTGATTTTTGGGTTTTCATGAGCTGCAAGCCAAAACCATCAAAATTAAAAGAAATAAACTCTTGAAATATATCACTCTGTCTGTAATGAATCAATATACTGTAAAATGAGTTTCATTTTTTGAATCGAATTACTGAAATAAATCAGTTTTTTGATGATATTTTAATTTAGTGAGATGCACCTGTACAAAGAAATCAAGGCAACTGTGTTCACAAAACAAATTATGTTTAAGAAAGTGGAATGACACAGGGAGTAAGTATTGAACACACTTGATATTCATTTAATATTTAGTAGAAAAGCCTTTGTTGGTAATAACGGCTTCCAGACGCCTCCTGTTTGGAGAAACTAGGCACAGGCATTACTCAGGAGTGATTTTAGCCCATTCTTCCACACAAACTGTCTTCAAATCTTGAAGGTTCCTTGGGTGTCTTCTATGAACTCTGACCTTCACTTCATTCCATAGATTTTCAATTGGATTCAGGTCAGGTGACTGACTGGGCCATTCTAGCAGTTTTATTTTCCTTCTCTGGAGCCAGTTGAGCCAGTTGAGAGTTTCCTTGGCTGTGTGTTTGGGATCATTGACCCTGTTTACATGGTCACAAGTAAACCAATTACTGGTGTAAACCGATAAAGGTAATAAACGGCTTATGGTGTTAACACACGTGGACAAAATTGTTGGTACCATTCTGTTAATGAAAGAAAAACCCATAATGGTCACAGAAATAATTTGAATCTGACAAAAGTGGTAATAAATAAAAATTCTATGAAAATTAACCAATGAAAATCAGACAATGCTTTTGAATTGTGGTTCAACAGAATTATTTTAAAAACAAACTCATGAAACAGACCTGGACAAAAATGATGGTACCCTTAACTTAATATTTTGTTGCACAACCTTTTGAGGCAATCACTGCAATCAAACGATTTCTGTAACTGTCAATGAGACTTCTGCACCTCTCAGCAGGTATTTTGGCCCACTCCTCATGAGCAAACTGCTCCAGTTGTCTCAGGTTTGAAGGGTGCCTTCTCCAGACGGCATGTTTCAGCTCCTTCCACAGATGTTCAATAGGATTTAGATCAGGGCTTATAGAAGGCCACTTTAGAATAGTCCATTGTTTCGCTCTTAGGGATTCTTGGGTGTTTTTAGCTGTGTGTTTTGGGTCATTATCCTGTTGCAAGACCCATGACCTGCGACTGAGACCAAGCTGTCTGACACTGGGCAGCACATTTCTCTCTAGAATACCTTGACAGTCTTGAGATTTCATTGTACCCTGCACAGATTCAAGACACCCTGTGCCAGATGCAGCAAAGCAGCCCCAGAACATAACAGAACCTTCTCCATGTTTCACAGTAGGGACAGTGTTCTTTTCTTGGTATGCTTCATTTTTGCGTCTGTGAACATACGTACATAGAGCTGATGTGCCTTGCCAAAAAGTTCCAGTTTTGTCTCGTCTGTCCATAGGACATTCTCCCAGAAGCTTTGTGGCTTGTCAACATGCAGTTTGGCAAATTCCAGTCTGGCTTTTTTATGATTTGTTTTCAACAGTGGTGTCCTCCTTGGTCGTCTCCCATGAAGTCCACTTTGGCTCAAACAACGACGGACGGTGCAATCTGACACTGATGTACAGTACCTTGACCTTGCAGTTCACCATGAATGTATTTAGAGGTTGTTCTGGGCTCTTTTGTTACCATTCGTATTATCCGTCTCCTCCTGCGGCCATGTCCAGGGAGGTTGGCTACAGTCCCGTGGATCTTGAATTTCTGAATAATATGTGCAACTGTAGTCACAGGAATATCAAGCTGCTTGGAGATGGTCTTATAGCCTTTACCTTTAACATGCTTGTCTATAATTTTCTTTCTAATCTCCTGAGACAACTCTCTCCTTTGCTTCCTCTGGCCCATGTTTAGTGTGGTAAACACCATGTCACCAAACGGCACAGTGACTACTTGTCACCCTTTAAATAGGCCGACTGACTGATTACAAGTTTGTAGACACCTGTGATGTTAATTAGAGGACACATCTTGGTTGGACATGTCCCTATGGTCACATTATTTTCAATCTTTTCTAGGGGTACCATCATTTTTGTCCAGGCCTGTTTCATGAGTTTGTTTTTTAAAGTAATTCTGTTGAACCACAATTCAAAAGCATTGTCTGATTTTCACTGGTTAATTTTCATAGAATTTTTATTTATTACCACTTTTGTCAGATTCAAGTTATTTCTGTGACCATTGTGGGTTTTTCTTTCATTAACAGAGGGGTACCAACAATTTTGTCCACGGCTATACATGCACCGAGTAAACGGTTTATTGGGCAAATAAACTAGGTGTGTTAGTTCATTTTCTCTTAAACCATTAATGGCCTTTAACTGATAAAGGTAATTGGATTACTCTGTTTACATGACAGTTTGAATAATTGGGTAACTCCAGAAAGCTGATAATAATCAGTATACTTGTGACCATGTAAACATGGTCGGTGTCTTGTTGAAAGGTCCACCATCGTTTCATCTTCAGCATCTTGGCAGATGGCAACAGGTTCTTATCAAGGAAGTCTCTGTGCATTTGTCCATTCATTTTTCCTTCAATTATATGAAGTTTGCCTAGACCATGTACTGAAAAACACCCCCACACCATGATGAAATGTGCAGTGCCATTTCTCCTCCAAACAGGCTGTGTGTTGTGGCATCCAAAAAGTTAAATTTTGGTCTCATCTGACCAGACTATATTCTACCAGTATTTTACCAGCTTGCCCAAATGTTGTGCAGCAAACTTTAAATGAGCTTCAACATGCTTTTTCTTCATCAATGGAGTCTTGCAAGGTAAGCAGGCATAGAGCCCATGTTGGTTGAGTGCATTACTTATGGTTTTCTTTGAAACAGCAGTACCTGTTAACTCCAGGTATTTCTGAAGCTCTCTATGAGTGGTCTTTGGCTCTTGGATAACTTGTCTAATATTCTTTTGACTCCTCTGTCAGAAATCTTGCGAGGAGCTCCTGGTTTTGGCCAGTTTATGGTAAAACGATGTTCTTTCCACTTCCGAAAGATGGCTCCAACAGTGCTCACTAGAACATTCAGCAGTTTAGAAATGCACCTGTAACCAGTGCCATCATTGTGTTTTGCAACAATATGGTTGCGAAGGTCTAGAGAGAGCTCTTTGTTTCTACCCATCATGAGTTCTTTGTGTTGTGACAATCTGATATTCACAGACTTTTTTAAAAGGCTATCAATCAGGACTTAGCCAGCTGGAATTAATTTGCACTGATGGGGGATGGGATGGCTTCCTAAATTGTGATGGATTTCAGCTTGTTTCTTGGCTTTCTATGCCTTTTTGCACCTTTTTCTTAACGTGTTAAATACTTATTCCCTGTGTCATTCCACTTTATTAAATATAACTTGTTTTGTGAATTACTTGGGTTGTTACTGATATCTGGTGAAAATCTCAGGTCAATGGCTCCATCAGAAATATGTTAAATGAGAAAAATGTTGGTGTTCAGTACTTATTTTCCCCACTGTATATTGTATGAAAGCTCAGTCAAGTTAACTGGATTCAAGTGTTTTTGTCTGAAATGTTTCCCAAATGGCTTCATCAGTCAGGAAGTTAAAGTAAAGTTAAAAAATAGTAAAGTAAGAAGAAAGACATTTGGATGAATGGTGATCCGTTTTAGAGTAAAATACTTGAATCCAGCTGACTTGACAGTTTTCATACAATATACAGTGGGGTAAAGAAGTATTTAGTCAGCCACCAATTGTGCAAGTTCTCCCACTTAAAAGATGAGAGAGGTCTCCAATTTTCATCATAGGTATACCTCAACTATGAGAGACAAAATGAGGGAAAAAAACCCCCAGAAAATCACATTGTCTGATTTTTAAAGAATTTATTTGCAAATTATGGTGGAAAATAAATATTTGGTCAATAACAAAAGTTCATCTCAATACTTTGTTATATACCCTTTGTTGGCAATGACAGAGGTCAAACGTTTTCTGTAAGTCTTCACAAGGTTTTCACACACTGTTGCTGGTATTTTGGCTCATTCCTCCATGCAGATCTCCCCTAGAGCAGTAATGTTTTGGGGCTGTCGCTGGGCAACACAGACTTTCAACTCCCTCCAAAGATTTTTTATGGGGTTGAGATCTGGAGACTGGCTAGGCCACTCCAGGACCTTGAAATGCTTCTTACGAAGCCACTCCTTCGTTGCCCGGGTGGTGTGTTTGGGATCACTGTCATGCTGAAAGACCCAGCCACGTTTCATCTTCAATGCCCTTGCTGATGGAAGGAGGTTTTCACTCAAAATCTCACGATACATGGCCCCATTCATTCTTTTCTTTACTCGGATCAGTCGTCCTGGTCTCTTTGCAGAAAAACAGCCCCAAAGCATGATGTTTCCACCCCCATGCTTCACAGTAGGTATGGTGTTCTTTCTCCTCCAAACACAAGTTGAGTTTTTACCAAAAAGTTCTATTTTGGTTTCATCTGACCATATGACATTCTTCCACTCCTCTTCTGGATCATCCAAATGCTCTCTAGCAAACTTCAGACGGGCCTGGACATGCACTGGCTTCAGCAGGGGGACACGTCTGGCACTGCAGGATTTGAGTCCCTGGCAGCGTATTGTGTTACTGATGGTAGACTTTGTTACTTTGGTCCCAGCTCTCTGCAGGTCATTCACTAGGTCTCACCTTGTGGTTCTGGGATTTTTGCTCACAGTTCTCGTGAAAATTTTGACCGCACGGGGTGAGATCTTGCGTGGAGCCCCAGATCGAGGGAGATTATCAGTGGTCTTGTATGTCTTCCATTTTCTAATAATTGCTCCTACAGTTGATTTCTTCACACCAAGCTGCTTACCTATTGCAGATTCAGTCTTCCTAGCTGGTGCAGGTCTACAATTTTGTTTCTGGTGTCCTTTGACAGACAGCTCTTTGGTCTTGGCCGTAGTGGAGTTTGGAGTCTGACTGTTTGAGGTTGTGGACAGGTGTCTTTTATACTGATAACGAGTTCAAACAGGTGCCATTAATACAGGTAACGAGTGGAGGACAGAGGAGCCTCTTAAAGAAGAAGTTACAGGTCTGTGAGAGCCAGAAACCTTGCTTGTTTGTAGGTGACCAAATACTTACTTTCCACCATAATTTGCAAATAAATTCTTTAAAAATCCTTCAATGTGATTTTCTGGATTTTTTTTTTCTCATTTTGTCTCTCATAGTTGAGGTATACCTATGATGAAAATTGGAGACCTCTCTATCATTTAAGTGGGAGAACTTGCACAATTGGTGGCTGACTAAATATTGTACTTTTTTCCCCCACTGTACCTACCTGCCTGGATGACTGAGAATCTTCATCAAAGCATCATAATGCTAGTGTCTCTAATCGATAGCATCGATCAAAGCATCATGATACGAGGATGCGTCAGTCCCCCCACCACTCCTAGGATCCACACACCAGAGCCTTGGCTGGACCGCGGCTTCAATGGCTTCTCTCTGGCCATCCTGACACATGCCTCTGGGTAGCAACTCTTTCCTACCACCTCTGAAGGGAGCACATTGTGTTTAATTAGTCACTCATATCTCTTTAAATTTGTTAAAAAAGTCACTTATTTAAAGCGTTTCCACAAGCATTGTCTTCCTTTCAGAAGCCAAGGTGAACTAATGTTGCACCACGCTAGAAAAACGTTATAGGCTCATTCGTTCTTTCTGTTTTTCCATATTTTTTTTTATTTAAGAAAGGGAATTAAACTTAGTTGTGTAGTAATTACAAGAGCACATTAGCATAATCACTACATCAAGACTGTTCAGCCTTATTGCCCTTACTGATTTAAACAAATAAAAGAATATCCATTTCCTAAAATAGAAATGCAAATACCATCCTGCCAAATGAATACTTAGATATCTGAATATTTGGGTCCAGCCCTAATAAGAAGTGGTAAGTTAGAGGTACCAGGATGTGTGCATTCACTGCAGAATTGTAAACGGTTTACACTGTTGATCTGATAATTTCCTTTAATTTTTTGTGAAAAACACTGCCAGGTGTTCAGTAATAAATATTTAATTTCAGGACTATTTTTTGTTGTGTAGATGAGACTGATGCTGTAAGGATATTCTGTTATCCGACAAGAAAAGAAGTTGTTTTATTTTTTTAAACATTGATCTTATTTCAGGCCAGACCACCAACACAGCACTTTGGCATTGATGACCCTTTCACCTGGTGGGCAAGTGTCATAACAGTGTTGTTTATTTGAATGAAGCTGGGGACCAGTTGTAATGTCTGTCCCTGACTTATGAAAAGCATGCGTGTCACTTCAGCCATAATGTGAATAAATCAAAGGAGGAAAAGATGAGTCACTGCTTCCACTGCATGCTAAGTAGCACTTGTTCTCCCTCAGCTAGTCGTTTTGGTTAAGAAGAAGGGGAAACTCCCTGGCTTTTTCCTCCAACTACAGTACCAAAAATTGGGGTAATGTCTTTATTTTGCAGCTTTCACCACCCAGTTAAAATGACATGTTAGTGTCTTTTTGTGGTTCAGTGCATAATTATTGCAAGCCTCATCTCTTGCTCATCCACTACTGCTGTGGTATCCAAGACCTTCAAACTCTTCCAGCACACTTTGCTTTTTAAATAATCAGATTTGTTAGATGAAGTCTACCAATCATCTCTTGCGCGAGCCATTCAGTTGTGGAGAGGTTGGTGTTGAAGGTGCTTGTTTTACTCTGTGTGATCAATTGTCTCTTCTGTAGTTAATATTGAGAATGTTTGGTTGTTGGACTGTTCGTCAGGCAAACTTATTTTTTCTCTTATTTTTATTGTTTATATGTGATATTTATGGAGTGTTAAAGACTAAGCAGCTAAACACAAGAATGACCAGTTGGAAAATGTTGTTAGTTGACACTCACGATTATTGTTGTTACAGATTAGTATTTTTGCCAGCATTTGTCTTTCTGTCTGTCTGCCTTTTAAAAGGATTGTGCAAAAACTACTGGATGGATTTAGATTACTCTTTCACTAGAGGTGGCCCTTGGCCTAAGGATGAGCTCATTCGATTTTGGAGGTGATCTGAGAACGCATACCTCTGTCAAGGCCCTTATTTGTTTTTGTGCAGCAGGACTAAACAAAAACTACTTGACAAATTTTGATGAAATTTTAATTTCATTTGTTTACATATAGCCTGCTAAATGAATTTGTATCCATAAAATATGCCTAATATCTGTGTAGTCCTTCCTACCTGGAGTGGGTGTATGATGTGTCAGCAGACAGTGACTTTTTTTTTCTTTTCTGCTGCGGTTCAGACTCCAGAGTCTGGAGCTTTTCTCTTCTCTGCATCCATCAGACTCCCCCTCGCTCGAGTCTTGAAAAGTACCAAAGCCTCTTCCACATTGTAGATTTTCTTTTTTTTCTCTGTCCATATTTCTGTATTTGTTTCTTTCTGCTGTCTGGTGTGTAAAATGGTGATTCATTTTCCTCATCTTCTCTTTACATCTCTCTCCCAGATCAGGATACACAATATTAGAAGGAAAACAACAACAAGATTATTTATTTAAAAAAAAAAAAAAACCCACAGACCCATGGAAACATCCCCAAAACTGCAACATCGTGGTAGCTCAGTTTATGGGCATAATTCCTTATTTGGCTATACCTGTGACCAGTTGTGGTCACGTCATCCAGTTATTGTAGTAGCTCCATATATAATGCCATAATTCCTTATGTGGTTATAACCGTGACCTGCTGAGGTCTAAATGACCGCAGTCTCTGCTGTGGCTGTCCGAGGAATAAGTGTTCCAAAATCGTGTTTGTTTAATTTTATTACTTTCCAGATTTCAGAAAACATAAAACACACATATTTATAAAAAGTTGTGGACTGGGAGACCTGTAGATTTTGTTACAAAAGTTATTCACAAAATAAAACACCAAAGGTCCATCGGACCATCTTGGCAGTTGTAATGTTAATAAAATAAACACACGTTGGTCAAATAATCAATTTATTCATGGGTAGTCCTTTTAAAATTAGAAAAAAAAAATACTTGATTTTTATAAATTAAACATAAAAGTCTGCCATGTGAAATGAAAAACAAAATCCTGAAATAGGATGAACAAAAAATATTTTAGTGGGTTTTGCACTTAAAGAAAAACTTAAAAAAAACCTATATTATGCTCTTCCAAATTGGCTGCACCTGTGTTGATGACCCGCTTCCTCATCATGTTTGCCTGTGCACAGTTTGCAGTGCTCTTGGTAGATGGGTGATCATTATTGAAGTTGAGTGGCTGCGTCTGTGTTTATAATTTTGCATGTTGTTAGATCACTTGCAAAAATTGGCCACTCCTCTTAGGCGCGCTGTCTAAATTGTGCACTCGCTAATTTGTGCTGCTTTAGTAAATCTGCCCCTTATAGTGCAAACACAAGAAAATTAGCAAATTTTCATGTTTAAGAACCTGAAACAACAAATACTGGAAAAGGGTGCATATGCAATTAGTCTGTTATCAAATTAGTTTGCCATTTATTTTCTTTTGATTGATTGACTAGTCCTTGCAGTACTAGCCAGAAGACAGGTTTCACATTGATGGAGAAGCAACATACAAGGCCAAAATTGGCTTTTTCATTTATTCCTGATGGTCCTGCTTCACTCATATTATAAAATCATAGTCTAAAGGTGATTCTTACTTAAATAGCAAATTATTTTTCTTCCTGAATCTTCTTCAGATGATGGGGCTGTCAGAGATCAGACATGTATTTATATTTAGCCTGCAAGGGAGTAGATTAAAATCGTGTGTATTTTTAGCCAGCCTTTTAACTGACAAAAACAGGCTGTTTGCAATGATCGTCTTCTGTTGGCCACTGCTGTGTCCCGCTCCTCATTCACTTTCTTCCTTATGTCCACCACGACTAGCAGGGTACAGAGGGCCATTGTGACACAGAGGGTCATTGTGACGAGAGCACTCCCCACACACACACACACACACACACACACACACACACACACACACACACCACCACTGTCTACTGTATCCAAGCATATCTTATCAGTTTATACTCCATTGCGCCAACACCCCCCCACTGCGACACGTCTCCCTGGCCCGCTTCTCCCGTGCATCCTTTTCCCTCCCACACTACTCTCACTGCTTTTCTTCTGTGGGCTGGCATTTCCTTTCTCCCGATGTAAACAGTTGTTCAGTGAAATAGATGAGAACTCATCTAAATGATTTGTGTAGTGAGGGGTTACAGGCACAAAAGTAAAGCAAATACAAGGATGGTGAGAAAATTGTTAAGGACAGTGAGAAGTGTGCTACATAGAAACTTGTTTTTAGTGTTTTAATGACAGGGTGTTGAACTTGCAAAAGTACACTGTAAACAGTGATTGAGAGGAGCAAACATATCCTATAGTATGAATTTGTCAAGCAAATTCATAGGCTCTAATTGCTTTACATAGATTAGCAGAGCTGTCTTAATGAGTACGCAGTCCGACTTGGGTTGGGTAATATGGCTAAAAAATGAAATCACAAATTTCTGTGAATTTTTATGGTAACAGTAATATTGACAGTATCACAAAATACTATTCTCTTTTTTAAAGATGCATTGCAGTGGATATAAATCCCCTTAAAACAAATTTAGATTGTCTAAAATGGTATCTTATGCCCCTTTTCCCCCCACAAAAAAACTTTCATGGTCTTACAATTGCTTGTATAAATCTTATCCGTTTTCCTCATCCTTCAAACACTGGGATCTCTGAATATTCTATGTAGGCTCACCCACATCCCGGGCACATTAAAGGCTAATGGCAGCTGGCACTACATTACACAAATAGAATAAATCCTGTGATAAAATACAGACTTACCAGTTGAACGATATGCCCTCTTGTATGCATGGTAGCCCAGAATAATGGCTGAAACTGCACCAGTTCCTAAAAGCAATTTAATGATAAAATCCATCTTAATATTGGTTAAATTTTCAAAGCAGGTGTCCAAAAATGCTAACTGGCACTGGAGGCTAAGTTGACTCTTTAGTTCCGCCGTTTTCCTCCGAGGTCATAGTCAGTGCTTAGTCTCGATTGGGTCACCCGTTATAGTGATATTACAAAAACGGTCCGTCTAAACTTGCCTTTTTACAAGGGGAGGAGTTTAACTGAACTTTAACAGCAGAAAAGAACAGAGTGATTTAGCTCTTTATGTCTTGCCATAAAAACATGAGACATGTTAACAAGAAAAACAACTTGATTTTGATTGGATTGTCACTTTAATGTATTTTTTTTTTTTAAAAAAAAACAGTTTTACAGGCTAGCATGACATTATTTGCCTTCAGTATACAGTGGTGTGAAAAAGTGTTTGCCCCTTCATGATTTCTCATTTTTTTTGTATGTTTGTCACACTTAAATGTTCCAGATAATCAAATAAATTTAAATATTAAACAAAGATAACACAAGTAAACACAAAATGCAGTTTTTAAATGAAGGTGTTTATTATTAAGGGAAAAAAAAATCCAAACCTACATGGCCCTGTGTGGAAAAAGTAATTGCCCCCTAAACATAATAACTGGTTGGGCCACCCTTAGCAGCAACAACTGCAATCAAGCATTTGTGATAACTGGCAATGAGTCTTTTACAGTGCTGTGGAGGAATTTTGGCCCACTCATCTTTGCAGAAGTGTTGTAATTCAGCCACATTGGAGGGTTTTCGAGCATGAACCGTCTTTTTAAGGTCATGCCGCAGCATCTCAATCAGATTTAGGTCAGGACTTTGACTAGGCCACTCCAAAGTCTTCATTTTGTTTTTCTTAAGCCATTCAGAGGTGGACTTGCTGGTGTGTTTTGGATCATTGTCCTGCTGCAGAACCCAAGTGCGTTTCAGCTTGAGGTCATGAACAGCTGGCCGGACATTACCCTTCAGGATTTTTTGGTAGACAGCAGAATTCATGGTTCCATTTACCACAAGTCTTCCAGGTCCTGAAGCAGCAAAACAGCCCCAGACCATCACACTGCCACCACCATATTTTACTGTTGGTATGCTGTTCCTTTACTGAAATGCTGTGTTACTTTTACACCGGATGTAATGGGACACACACCTTCCAAAAAGTTCGACTTTTGTCTCGTCAGTCTCAGAGTGTTTTCCCAAAAGTCTTGGGGATCATCAAGATGTTTTCTGGCAAAACTGAGAAGAGCCTTTATGCTCTTTTTGCTCAGCAGTGGTTTTCATCTTGGAACTCTGCCATGCGGGTCATTTTTGCCCAGACTCTTTCTTATGGTGGAGTCATGAACACTGACCTTAATTGAGGCAAGTGAGGTCTGCAGTTCTTTGGATATTGTTGTGGGGTCTTTTGTGACCTCTTGGATGAGTCGTCGCTACGCTCTTGGGGTAATTTTGGTTGGCCGGCCACTCCTGGGAAGGTTCACCACTGTTCATGTTTTCGAAAATTGTGGATAATGGCTCTCACTGTGGTTCGCTGGCATTCCAAAGCTTTAGAAATGGCTTTATAACCTTTTCCAGACTGATTGATCTCAATTACTTTTTTTCATTTGTTCCTGAATTTCTTTAGGTTGCAGCAAGATGTCTAGCTTTTGAGGATCTTTTGGTCTACTTCACTTTGTCAGGCAGGTCCTATTTAAGTGATTTCTTGATTGAGAACAGGTGTGGCAGTAATCATGCTTGGGTGTGGCTAGAGAAATTGAACTCAGCTTTCCAAAGATGTGATAAACCACAGTTAATTTGTGTTTTAATGGGTAGAATCACTTTTTCACACAGGGCCATGTAGGTTTGGATTTTTATTCCGCTTAATAATAAACACCTTCATTTAAAAACTGCATTTTGTGTTTACTTGTGTTATCTTTGTGTAATATTTAAATTGGTTTGATGATCTGAAACATTTAAGTGTGACAAACATGCAAAAAAATGAGAAATCAGGAAGGGGACAAACACTTCTTCACACCACTGTGTTCTGTAAAACCAAAAAAACTCTTTCTTCAGTTCACAAACGGGCTCACATTGGATTTAAGATTATATATCAAATACTGCAACAAAATAATGTAAACTGCCTAGGGATGCAAGTTATCAATTAATTCATTAATTGTTGATTGATTCACCTTATCAATCGATTAACGATTAATTGATAAGCAGCATTTTTCCTGAGAATTTGAATTTCCCTTGGTACATTATGGTTTGTAACATAAAAAGCCAATTATTGTTTGAAATACTGAATAAAAAATGCAAGTCATATTCCTCGAGGATTTGATTTATTTATGTAATCTAATCTGTTGCATGTTAAACATTAACAACAAAATAAACTCAGAAAAATAAATATTGAGGCTACTATAACATAAAAGTGTGTGCACTGGCTGATATTAAACTTGAGCAACATAAATTCTGAATAAAAAAATATTTAGACGTAGTCCACATAATATTGAAAACTATATAAAATCGGGCATGCTCTCTGTGAGAAGAACTGCTGATTTTATATGCCATTCATTATCAGTGTAGTTGCAGGTGACCGACCGTAATGTAGCTTTCTGTAGTTAGCACAGTCCAACAATCCATTGTCAGTGCCACATTTTCAGTGGCTAGTTGTGTTTTCAGATCATCTTTTTTCTTCTTGTAGTGTGCTTCCAAGCGGGTAATTATCATTCCTCTAGACGGAATATTATACCCTGGCTCCATAAAGTTTATCAGCTCCCAAAAGCCCTCTCAAATAGTACTTACTGGCATCATGTCTTTTTCAGTCATCTTGCAAATCCTCTTGAGTAATGCTCTCCGTCTTCCTCTCATCACATACCTGCCTTCCCAAGACTGCGGTAACTGTCTGTTGTGATGAAGCCAAACTAGTCGCTCCTTGCAGCACGGCTGAATGTGAGTTCTTTAGGTGGTAACTTGGCGAACTGGTTGAGCTGTTGTATTTCAGTGTAGTACCACATAAAGTGTACCTTTAGCTTCGTTGTTACCAGTTACCAGTTTAAAATGATCCCATACAGCTGCTTCTTCTTCTTTTCATTTTATAGCGGTTGGCAGCCAAATCCCATACAGCACTCTGTTTAGACCGCTTCATTTTCTTGAGTGAAGTATGTCAGGTGTGGTAGAGATTAGGCTATAGCTCCCTCGCCAGGACTGGCGACACCACTACATTTAATGAAAATAAACTGTTGAAAAGAACAGCACCACTTTCAATTAATATTTAACGAATTTAATTTAGTTGACTAAATTCTTATCGACAGTTAATCGATAGTCAGTTAATCATTAACATCCCTAAAACTGACAAATACAAAGGTGCAGTTTAGATTCAGTGGTTTATATGTTGAACCAATTTACTTGAGTTGGAAGTCACCATTGCTGAGGCCTCCCCTTGGGCTTTTTGGATCTCTTCGTATTGAATGATGTGTTTATGCTTCAGGTGGCTGAATAAATTTGACCTGAAGCAACCAAAGCGGGACAAAAATAGAACTCTGTACACTGGAAACTTCACACTGGAGTGGTATGAATAGTTGACATGCAGAAAGAAAATTGTGGGCAGATTTTTCACATTATTTCACCACATTATTGCACCATTTTTACTTTTACTTTTCTTCTTTCCATTCTTCTCTTTGCTGTCCTCCAGGAAGGGGGCAAACACTTTTTTCACACCACTGTATTTCCACACTACCAAAGTGGATCCCCTTTTAAGTAATTGCAATAGTAGACCAGCTGCTGCCTTCCCGTTGCATGTTTATTATATGTAAGTTACATCATCAGTGTAATGGTGTGACATAACGCAGCCAAATCAGAATATTGCGATATTCACTTTTATCTCGGATTTAAAATTTAACCCAGGATTATTGTGACTGGTACGATATGGCAAATCCCTAGTAGGTAGATGTTCAAGAGATTTCGCCTTTCCACTTGTGTAAGCTTATTCCTACACATGCCAGTCATGTGCCTGAGATGAGGTACTTTATGCACACTTGGTACCTCTCCATATGAAATATATACAACTTCCAATGTCAGTTGCTGACTATGATTGTCCTTATTTTATCCTCCATTGCCCTTATGTACAATATGTCCTGATCAGTAGCATCTCCTGTTAAAAGCGCTGTTGAAATGACTGGCACTTGTGGTAGAAACATGAAACCACATTTTATCCTTTGTCATTTTTGCTTTGCCTTTGCTTTTAAAGGGAGTACAATGTAAGTGGAGTCTCGTCATAGTTGAATCAGTATGAAATTTTCAGTAGGATACATTATTACGCTGATACAATTACAGGCTGCACGGTGGCGCAGTGGTTAGCACTGCGGCAGCACAGTTTACCCTTGGCCGGGGGATCGTGGGATCATGGGTTCGATCCCAGCCCCCGACCAACAGTGATCTGTGTGGAGTTTGCATGTTCTCCCCGTGTTGCGTGGGTTTACTCCGGGATTTCTCCGGTTTCCTCCCACATGCCAAAAACATGCATGTTAGGTTAATTGGCTGTTCTAAATTGTCCCTAGATATCTGTTTCCTATAGGCCCTTAGAATAGAGGGTTAGTATTAATGAAAGCGCTTTGAGTGGTCTTTGTGACTAGAAAAGCGCTATATAAGTGCAGGTTAGTTAGTTAGTTAGGTGAGCAGAGGATTAAAGTAAGAACATATTTCCATGTACCATCTTTGGATGTGTGTGCTATTTCAGTGGAGTGTTTTGAAATCACTCAACTGTAGAGCTCATGAGGAAACAGCGTGTGCTGGGATTTTCAGTTATTTTAATAGAGAGAGTTGTAACAGTTATAATTGTCCATTTTATTTATATGATGAAACAAAATATTTGTTTATTCCATCCACATTCTCATTTTAATTTCAGGCTTACCGTTGGAGTCTATAGATTAGGCATTAGGGGAATGAATGACTGAACAGGGAGCATGTGTGCGTTCTATTGTCAGGGATGAGAATCCTCCGCGGGTCCGTGGAATTCCGCGGATTTGATCATGTCTAGGGTCATTCTCGTGAGTTGTCTAAATTCGAGGAGAAAATTTTAAGGGGGGGGGGGGGTGGTATGTTATGACCGGCGAGTCGTATTTTCGATCGGCTGCTAAAATCCACCACGCAGAACGCGCTACCCAGCGAGATCAGTAATGTAATGCAACAAGGCCACTGATTGGCTGAAGCAACCAGTCGGCGATTTTGTTAGATTTCCTTTGTCATATCCAACACGAGGAGCGAAATGCAAATGGCGGACAGTTCAATCAGTTCAATCAACTGAGTTTTCCCGATTTCGTGAAAATGGTGAACCTAAAACTCAAAAAAGACAACAAAGCAAGAATTTTAGAAATCGACAAAGGGATAAGGAACAAGTTTCATTGGGAATGGCTCAAAAAAACTGTGTCAATGACTGTAAAGATCGGTAAAAATACCAAAGTTGTGGTTGAAAAAACGGCCGACTTCATAGCGAAATGCGAAGTACCAGGGAAAGCCCAGTGTGTTTATTGCAACGATTTCTTGAGTTACGGATCTCGTGGTTGTGTTGCCTTAGTTGAACACTGTTCAAAACAGAAACATCTCAAAATTGTGGCTACAAGGAGATCGAACTACTCGCTCGGTGCTGCATTCAAAACGATCGATGGACACAGTCAAATTCAGATGCCAGTCAATCAAAGTTCATCACAGTCGGCCCCGATTACAGCAATTAGTGTTCGGAAGACACATTCTGAGGTAAGATTTTTTTTCTCGTTATAAGTAATGTACTTGAGAATTTTCGCGTAATGAATTTGTTATGAAATAGCATGTGTAAGTTGTGATGTCATGCCTGTTTTGAAACACTAATTGCATTTGAATGCTAATAATCGATTGTTCATAGATAAATGTTATTACATATTTTCTCACAATTTGAAATGCAATCTTAAGAATTTTGAATATAATTTATCATTTTTTGTTTCACTAGGAGGAGTTACATAATGCATGTGTGAGTTTTTTTTTGTCATGGGTGGTGATGGGTTGCCTTTCCTAAGATATCTTTGCTTTTATTAGTAAACATAATTTCTTTATGGTCACTGCATAAAAATATTAAACATCTTTTAGGTTTTACTTACTTTCTTAGATTATCTTTCAAATATTAAAATATACTAATATGCAACTTTTTTATATTCCTAGTAACACTAACAAATGCACACATTAATAAATCAAAATGTTTGCAGAATGTCAGTATATTTTAATAAATGGGTGATGGACTTGGTGATGGAATTTTGTTAATATTTATAATTTATTTTACTTGGTTAAATTATTTTGTCTGTTCTAGAACTATGTAAATGTAATTCTGTGTCAGTTCTAAACATATTAAATAGTAGTAAAATATAATTTAGTATTATTACATCAACATACCATTCAGATATCACAAATTTACACATGTGATGCAGCAGCATATTAAAAAGGTAAACTATAAATGCATTTGTACTTACTTTTAACTTTAAATATAAGACCACATTTGAGCATTCTAAAACACCAGATTTTGTTCCCCAGACCACCCACCAAGGCTCCGCCTTGGATCCGGTTTGGGGACCTGCGTCCCCCAAGACCCCCGGCTTAGTTTCCTATTTTTTTCCCAAACCCCATTCTCATCCCTGTATTGTGGATGCAGTGCAGGAGAGGAGGCGTGTCAATCTGATGATTTTTATTGTATCCACAATTTTGTTTTCATCACGGACTTATGCATTAATGTGTTTATTTTTAGGGGAATGAAGGAATGAATGAACAGGATTTTACTTTTAACTGTAACTTCCCAGAGAGACAGGAAATGTGTCCATATCTGCCTGCCACAACGCACCCCTAACTTTCCAGCCAGGCTGAGGCTGCCTGCACCATAGTCCTGGGGTCGGGGCTCTCGAGCTGGTTCTCGGTGCTCCGACTGCCACCCATCAGCACCAGGGGGGGCTGCTGAGACCAGGCTCACTTCATGGCGGGGGTTAGTGGCTGGATTTCCTCCTTCCCTCCTGGGAGGAAGGGACTGGGACAGAGACCCACAAACCTCTGCAGACCCCTGCACAAGATGGGAAGACCTTCGGTTGGCAAAAACAACAGGAGTGGGAGCACTCCATCTCCCCACAAGCCAGGGGTGACTTCTGTGCAACCATTAATGATCCTTTTATGAAAGTTTGCACAGGCATCATCCTCTTATCCCGAAGTTTCAGATCCATTCATGTCTGTGTGTTACAGCCGTGTGCACTACATTAAACCATTCAGCTGATTTTTCAGTCCAGCATTCTTGCCCATTTGTTATCTCTAAAATAACTAATTGGGCATCAACTGTGATTGATGTCTTCCTTATTACCAAGCAGCGTTACTTTTGTGTGCATTTTTCACTCATGTGCACACCCTTTGGCCAGCTCAGAACCCATCTTAAACAAGCCCTCATGATCAGAGTTCACTTTAGGTAATGCGTCTCTATGCATTAAAGGGATGGGCAGGAGCACTTTGATTGGATTATCCAAAACACACCTCCGAATAATTAGACCAATCTCTTTGACACTTTGCACCCAGCGGAAAATTTGTTTTTGCGCTGCTGTGATAAGGAAATGAATTTGGAAATGCCCATAAACGTGTTCTGTGTCAGTGACAACTGTGGACCATATCATTATAATACGGTCCAGAATGTTACAGTAACTCCAATTCTGATTATTTAAAATGATTTTTGCTATGTACACTTGAGAAAAATGGGCGTTGCAGTACAGAAGTCATGCATAATTTAGCTTCTCAAAACTAAATTACTCGGGCTTCTATAAGAACACACTGCCACACAGTATCAGGATATTTAAATAATTCAGTACATACTGCCCCTCTGCTGCGCGATGGTCAGTTGAAATAAAAAAAAAAGCTCAACAGTGTCTTAAGTATATTTCTGACTGAACTTGTAGAGGAAGAGATGTGTTTTATTTTCTGTTCCAACACTTCTTCCTCGCCAAAAAATTGATATGGCATTGTGTCATATTATCCCCTCTTGCAATACTTCAATTGGTGTCAAATATTAATTGAGTCTCATTTCTACCAAAGAAACTAGGTGATGGGAACTTGTGTAAAGGCCCTGTCACACCTTAACGATTTAGGCAGCATTTGCCAAATGTATAAAAATTGATCTAAAATGCTGGCATACACTGAAATTTTCACTTTTGACTGTATGCATCATGCATCCATAACGAGTTGGGCATATATATAATGTATTAGTAACTTATATAGAATATTTCATAACTTATAAATAACTTGAACCAACAAATGTTTAGCGTGTTGCCGACATTCACAACTCATGTGCAGCAATGGTATAACTTATGCATAGCTTATCTTAACTTATGCATAGTGTGGTCATGCCAAACTGCCGTCGCCTCCCAATCCATGAATCCTACGTGTGCAAGAGATCATCTCTGTTCCACCGAAAGGATTCTCCCCTCCAAAGACTACGGTGGAGGGCGTGAACAACCTGGCAGAGCTGTCAAATCTGTCAGGTTGGTCATGCCACCTAAAACAGCTGATGACAGTTGTCACAGTCTGGCTCAAAGGCACATGAACTGATGGCAATTAATTTGATGGCAATTAATTAAAGATAATGCATAGACTGTGCTTTTGCCAGGAGCCAAGTGACAGCAAAGTGGGATTTATCGTGGAAAACAGCTGAGCTCTGTGCTTTGGGCGACCAGCTGATTGGATCCACCTCCTCTGGTGTTCTGACATTTTGGCATATCTCTCAGAACAGCACTGTGCAGATGATGGTACAGACTGCAAAGGTAGAAACATGACAAGGAGGGCTAAACAGCAATTTGGATCTTTATCCTGTAGCTTGAAAATGCTCGGACAGTCCCCGACAGGTCCCGTTATATGTTTGGCTCTGTGTGTATTAGTGGGGCAGATTAAGCCAATTTTTCATAAGAATCTTTCACTTGATGATACAAGCACCAAAATTGGCACAAATGAAGTTCAGGACCTACTTTTTAAGAAAAGTACGCTCTCCAGCTGAAAATCCAAGATGGCCACCATTTTTCAAGATGGCGACCGTGTCAATCTCCGATATTTTCTATTTGCAAAGTGGAAATCCAATATGCATTGTTTCTGAATGATCTGAACATTAAACTGCATGTATTTTGATACATTTATCTCATTTCTATGTTCTGAATTTAAATATGACCAACATATTTCAAAATGGCGGCTGCTAAATGGCTGTAAATTGCAGTTTTCTAGCTGAAAATCTGTCTCTGTAAGCTATGCGGCCAAAACCTAAAAGTCCATGGTTACTTATTTCATTGATGTGATAAAATGTTATTCGATTTAGTTTATTGCTTTTATGAGAGTGATGTCAAAGCACAACCAGGATGTCAAAGCACAACCAATCCTTTCTTTCAGCCTCCAATGTCACAAAAACACGCCATATGCATGAAGTCACAGCAAGCTGCCTCTACATGCTACAAAAGGAGGCATATGAGTATCACTGTGCAGAGGAGAATGACGCCCTGAATTTTGATGAATGGTGTGAGACACGCAGGAAAGAAAGTCCACAGTTTCAATTCTGGGAGCTTGTCCTGTCAGTGGAGTTGGTGGTGTTCTCGCTGGTCAGATCTTTCAGAGAGGCTAACTTCAACTTGTACTGTCAAGCACTGTCTGCTTTAATCCCATTTTTCTTTGCTAACAACAATGTGAACTATGCTCGATGGCTCCCCATCCACCTCAAAGACATGGTTTCTTTGGAGCAAAGTCACCCTGGAGTGTTCCACGAATTTCAGCTGGGAAAGTTTGTCGTCCACAAGACTCACAGGGAATTCTCCAGCATAGCCATTGACCAAGCTCATGAGCAGGCCAATGCTGTCGTGAAAGGTGATGGTGGTGCCATTGGAGTTACTGAGGATCCATCTGCACTGAGGCGATGGATGGTTTTTGGACCAGAAGTTAGCCAGTTAGTTAACCAGTATGAGTTGGCTTCACAGGTTAAAGCTGCAAATGAAGATATCGAGCATCTTGAGCAGAACAGCCAGTCTCAGAAGTCCTTCACTGACAAGGTCAAGAAGTTTTTTGGTGTGATGAAGGACCTGGGCAATCCTTTCCTGGAGGAATCCAAGGATCTGCTCACACTGGACACAAAGCTCATCGCACATCCCAGTGCTGCAGAGCTTGTTAGGACTCATTTTGAGAAAGGTGAAGTTGCCTTCAAAGACTTTTTCAATGGTCTGGGTGATGAGGCTTCCTTCTACAAGCCAATCAAAAAGAACAAAACTGACTTCTTTCGGCAACAGGCAGCTGTAGATTCCAGCGACAAAAAGAAGGAGGTACTTAAAAGTGACTGCAATCTGTTCTCGCAGCTTTTCATATCATGTCAAGCTCGAGAGTGTGATCTACTGGAGTTCTTCAGGCACGAGAATCAGTCCTTTCCTGCAGCACTGAGTGACATGGGGAATCTCCATTCTGGAAAGAAGTCTGACCTTGCTGACCGTCTGGAAGATGCCATTTCTCTCCCTGACACTCAACCAGAATGTGATGCTATCATCATTGATGGTTCTGCTCTTGTTCACTCACTGTCTCCAAAGACATCAAAGACCTTTGAGGAATATGCTGTACGTGATGTAGTACCAAAGATCCAGTTTTACTCGTCAAAGTATGAACGCACAGACATAGTTTTTGATGTATACAAATATCAAGCCTGAAAGCTGAAACAAGGTCAAAGCGAGGAAAGGGAACTCGGCGTAGAGTGACAGACAAAACCAAACTACCACCCATCTGGTCAAGCTTCCTGAGAGACAGTGACAACAAGACTGAGCTCTTTCACTACCTTGCAGACAAGATTATATCCATGTGTCCCAACAATGTTGTAATTGTGACCAAGGATGATCGGGCATTGTCAAACAAGACCTTCAACCTTGATGGCTTAAGTCCTTGCAACCATGAAGAAGCTGACTCCAGGATATTCACACATGCTCTTCATGCAGCAAAGCAACAGACGAAGTCTGTCTTGATCAAAGCACGTGACACAGATATTCTGGTTATTGCAGTCAGTGTCTTTGCAACTCTTCAGGATGCAGGCTTGGAAATGGTGTGGGTAGAATTTGGTCAGGGTCAGTCCATAAGATGGTTTCCTATTCACGATCTGGTAGATAAGCTTGGTCCAGAGAAAGCTAGTGGTATGTGCTTCTTTCATGCTTTCACTGGTTGCGACGTGGTGTCAGCCTTTCGAGGTAGAGGCAAGACAACTGCATGGCAAACATGGGGGTTTTGTCCTGAAGTGAGCCCAGTCTTCAAGAAGCTCAGTCAATTCCCACCTATCATAGAAGATGCTGACCTCAACATCCTTGAGAAATTTGTTGCCACCATGTACGACAAGCACAGCAACACCACCAAGGTTGATGAGGCAAGACTGCACTTGTTTGCTCGGAAGCAGAGATCTTACGATTCTATTCCACCAACCAGTGCATCTCTCACTCAGCATGTTAGACGTTCTGTCTTCCAGGCAGCCTGTATATGGGGCCAGGCAACATCGTGCAAAATGCAACCTGAAAGCCCTGCCAACTGGAGTTGGCAGAAGAATGGTGAAGTCTGGGCAGTTGTCTGGTCAACCCTGCCACCCATTGCTCAGTCTTGCCAGCAGCTGACAAAATGTCGCTGCACGGGTGAATGTCGTGGACCATGTAAATGCTACCGCCGCACCCTGAAATGTACACAACTGTGTTCCTGCAAATGCAAGGAGTAAAACAGGTGACCAAGAGTCAATTCAAGCTAGCCAGTTCAGTCTATACTACATCTCTGTATTGAGTGGTAGGAAACATGCATCACATCATATCAGTATCTTCACTCAGGTAGTGTTTCTTCATTATATTTTCAATATATCATCATAGTAGTTGATAATTATGATATTTGGAAGGCAAAATTGGATTTCTTGTCTCCAAAAACATATATTTTGATATATAGATCATAAAAGTAGCATGATATCGTCAGAATTTAAGCCAAATACTGCTGTAAACCCATATCAGAGGCGGCCATCTTGAAAAAATGGCGGCCATATTGGATTTTCAGCTGGAGAGCGTACTTTTCTTAAAAAGTAGGTCCTGAACTTCATTTGTGCCAATTTTGGTGCTTGTATCACCAAGTGAAAGATTTTCACTAATCTGCCCCACTATATGTGTTGCAGGCAGCAGCTGCTCTGTACAGGCTTTTCCTGTGAACCAATGCTGCAAATACGCCATTATAGGGTAGCTGTAAGTTAGAAACCTATTCAGTAAGTTACACATAGGTTCAAAGAGCATTACTCATATGTTAGAAATAAGTTTTGGGTACGCTAGACATTTATCTCAACGTATTTTGACTTACGAGTAACTTGTGAGTCGCTTACAAGTAACGTGTGAATGAGCGCATAACTTCCCTACAATTTATGTCCCGCTTATGTGGGACATTTCAGCCATATGCTGGATACGTTGGAAATTTCAGACGAGTTTGCCGTACAACTCCGTATACCAGCGTGCTGCTGTCTTCTTCAGCATGCTCTTAACTTATACAAAACTTACCCATAACTGATTCGACGTATGCCCGCGTATTCTCCAAATTTTTCATATTTTGACAAACACTGCCTAAATCATCTAGGTGTGACAGGGCCTTAAGGGCTATTCCTGTCTTCCACCATATCTCCATTGTGGAGGTAATACGCATCAGTCTCCAGAAGTGTGACATTATTGATCTTGTTGCAATGTGGCAAAGTAAACAACCTGCATTATTCAAAAATGTTGAAATCGTACAGAAATGAGTTATAATGTGCGAAATTAGGACCAACCTGCCACCTCTGATGTTCAATGACGAATGAGACTAACAGTTCGATCGACTATACAGCATATTCAGACTGCACATGCAGGCATCACAAGCAGCGAGAAAGTGCAAGCATTGGCATTTGCTGTGTAGTGACGGTGAATAAATCAACTAATCAGGAAAAAAAACACAAAATTTTCATATATCACTGCTCAGCAGGAGGACAGTTTCTTATCAGGATCCTGTGGATGAAGTCCCAACATTGGTGTGTGATGGTCAGCAGTGAATCCATACCGTGGATCCCACAGATGGAGCACCCATGCTCCTCCATCCTTGCTATGGAAGAGTTCAAACCACTGAGGAGGAGGAGGCACTCCTGGGCTAGTATCTTGCCCCGCTGCAGTCTGTATAATGGAACAAAAGCAAATTTTGTATATTTGGTCTTATTTGATATACTTTATTAATCTCAGAGGGATTTTCAAGGTCATCCACCTGGATGAGGCAGCCACAGTGTGGCGGCAGTCCTTTCACCATTCACACACACATTCACACCTAGGGCCACTTTATAATAATAGTAATACTAATGGATTAGATTTATATGGCACCTTACATGTCCAGTGACCTCTGAAAGTGCTTATCATGAGTCCATTATTCATTCATTCCAGACAGACATTGATAGTGGTAAGCTACTACTGTAGCCACACTTGCCCTGGGGTAGGCTGATGGAAATGTGGCTGCCAGTCCGTGCCAACGGCCTCTCCGACCACTACCTAAGACAGACTTCAGGGTCTCCAATTAGCCTCACTTGCATGTTCTTGGAATGTGGGAGAAAATTGCAGCACACCTATGCAAGCATGGGGAGAACATGCAAACTCCATACAGATAGGCCCTGCTGGCTGGTGGATTTAAACCCACAGTGTTCTCTACTGTGAGTCAGTAGTGCTAACCACTATACCACAGTGCTGCCCAAATGCTCCCGTTGCATTCCGCACTAGTCAAGCCGACCATTCCTCTCGCCATCATATGTTGAACAACAGTGGTGGCTAGTTTGTGTGATATAATGCACACTTTCATCTTTGCTATGGTCTTCTTTCAATTATTGTAGTGGCTTTTATGGCATTTCTTGTTGGCTTCTGCTTCCATATCCAGTCAGCATTGAATTAGAGCTGGGCATTATGTCCTTAAATTAAAATCCCAGATTTATTTGTGTCTTTATTTTCTTAATGCCACATTTGATTTTCAATTTTAATAGATATTTTTGAGGACAAGGAATTATTTAATTTTTTTTCCCACCCAATGAACATGATTAAGGTGGCAACGCGCGCCTATGCGGAGAAAATCCAGGGACACCTCTGTGACACTAGGAACACCAAGCAGATGTGGCAGGGAGTTCGGACACTGACGGGCTTTAAGTCTAGGCAGGGGGTCGATGATGACGACGCTTCGCTTCCAGACAGGCTTAACGACTTCTTTGCACGTTTTGAAGCATCAAACTCGACAATCAGAGGGAGGGCCGGCCCACTCCCACCATCGGTCGGACCAGCTTTTACCATTAACACAGCGGACACACGGAGGACCCTATCCAGAATCAACCCACGCAAAGCTGCAGGTCCAGACAACATTCCGGGACGTGTGCTCCGAGACTGCGCAAGCGAGTTGGCGGATGTCCTGACTGACATTTATAACATCTCCCTGAGTCAGGCCATCGTTCCCAGATGCTTCAAGACCTCTATCATTGTACCGGTGGCAAAGAAACCAGTGGTGTCATGTTTGAATGACTATCGTCCTGTTGCACTTACACCAATTGTGATGAAGTGTTTTGAACGGCTTGTCAAACCACACATCACAGCCTGCCTCCCTGCATCACACAACCCGCTCCAGTTTGCATATCGTTCAAACCGCTCCACGGAGGATGCTATAGTCACCACCCTACACTCTGTCATCACCCACCTGGACCAGAAAGACACCTACGCCAGACTCCTGTACATTGATTTCAGTTCAGCATTCAACACCATTATTCCCCAGAGACTGATAGAGAAATTACTCCTTCTCGGTCTGAACACCGCCACATGTCTCTGGATCCTTGATTTCCTGACTGAGAGACCTCAGTCTGTCCGGGTTGGAAACAACATCTCCAACTCTGTCACGCTGAGTACCGGAACCCCTCAAGGCTGTGTACTCAGTCCACTGTTGTTTACACTTCTAACACATGACTGTGTATCCAAACACGAGGGGAACCAGATTATTAAGTTTGCAGATGACACCACGGTGGTGGGACTTATTCAGAGGGATGAGGAATCAATGTACAGGGAAGAAGTGAGAGACCTGGAGGGCTGGTGCAGGGAGAACAATCTGGTGCTCAACGTGGACAAAACAAAGGAGATGATTATCGACTTCCGGCGGTCACAGCCTGAGCACGTCCCCCTCAGCATCGGCGGCCGTTTAGTGGAGAGAGTAGAGAACATCAAGTTCCTCGGAGTGCAGATCTCGCAGGACCTGACCTGGAGCAAGAATTCCTTGGAGATCAGGAAGCGAGCTCAGCAGAGACTACACTTCTTGAGGAAACTCAAACAGGCCTCTCTCCCCATCTGCATCCTCAGGACCTTCTACAGAGGTGTGGTGGAGAGTGTTCTGACGTACTGCATTGCTACATGGTACTCCAGCTGCAGTATGTCAGACAAAAAAGCCCTGCAGAGGATAGTCAAGGGGGCGGAGAGGGTAATTGGAGTCTCCCTCCCCTCTGTCCAAGAACTTTTTCAGAACCGTTGTAGGAGCAGGGCACTGAACATTGTCAAGGACCATTCTCACCCTCTGCATAAACACTTTGAACTTCTTCCATCTGGTAAACGATTCCGGAGCATCAGAGGCAGAACCACCAGACTGATCAACAGCTTCCTCCCACAAGCTGTCAGGATGCTGAACAGCTGACCCGGAATCTCACATACACACTACTGCACCTATGGACATTTTGTATATTATAGTTAGTTATTCTTTTTCCCCAAGTATGTCTCAGGGATGTGTGAATGGATGGGGGGGTGGGAGCTATGTGGGAGTGTGTCTTAATCATGCTGCTTCTTATATGGATGCCGAGAGAAACGCAATTTCATCTTGCCTGCACTACAGTTGTATGTACAGCAATATGACAATAAAGTTTGATTTGATTTGATTTGATTTCCTATTGAGAAAAAAGTGGAAACCTAGCTTTCCCCAAACAAACCCTTTTTTTTTCTTTTTTTTTTTTTTTTTATATAAACACGCCCATCTTTAAAGACGGGACATATTATGGTATGATGATGTCCTTCTATCTGTCTGTCTGTCTGTACAAGTTGTCCAGTGAACTCCTCCCTCAGTTTCCAAGCTAGGACTTCTTTATTTCACCCAGTATTTGTATGTATTGAAGATGTGCATATCACAAGGATTTTGATTTTGGTTAAGTTTTTAGAAAATTACAGTTTTTAGAACATTGTAATTTTTTTGAATTCAGTTTCATTAGAGGGTACATGGTTTGTCTGGCTAGCTCCTCCTACAGTTTTCAAGCTAGAACATTTTCATTTCACACAATGTTTGTATATTTGAAGATGTGCATATTGTAGGGGGTTAAATGATTTTCTGATATTTTCTCTAAATGTGTTCCCTCTGTAGATCATTTGCTTTGCTTAAACTCCTTGAAATTACAGGATTATTAGTTTTATTACAGGTCAAATGTATATAGAATGGTAAATTTATCATCTTTTTTTGGGGGGGGGTTTGCTGGTGTGCAAGCTATACACGATTGATAATAGCTATGGTGTATAATGTAAGGTCTGAGTTTTTTTTTAGCTACTTGTTTTCATGGATAGTTCTCAGGCAAAGTCTGGCATCATCTCTACTCAAAGGTGTATTCAGAATATGCTGATTACCATGTAAATGGCAATATTCTCATAGCTGCTGCACATCTAAACACTTTTTTAGGAGTATTGCCTTGACCTAGATTTAGACATCAACCAGAACATAGTCATCATCTTGGGCAGTGTGCTTTGATAGTGTCTGATTCTAACCCCTAATCAAAACGCAGCTCAGGGATTCTAGTACATTACAGTAGTGTGGCCTAATAATCCACAGAATTCTGCTGTGATTGCATACATGTTTGTCATTCAAGAGTAAAAGATTCAGTAGGAGCCTAATGCAGAAAATCTGCTCCCTGCCTTTGCGTGCCCAAGACTGGAATGAGTACAGATTTGGTCTAATAACATGATGCATTATTTAGAGCTTTCGCAATTCTACTGTGCATTTAGTGTAATGGCCTGTCAAGGCTGAATGCAATCACTGAAGACAGACTTCCATGATCAGTTGATGATATTGCAAAGAAAATGGGAGTTGAGGTTCATACTTAGGGATGTGTATAAATGTGTTTGCAATAGGTTGGCTTTGTTTGTTTGAAGAGATGTTATGCTTTGTAGAAAGGATTGTGGTGTTTATGTTCATCAAAATGCCATGAATTTAGATCCACAATGGCAGGAAAGTTTTATAGATTAGATACTGTGGGCCATTTTAAAAGCACTACTCTAAAGCCATGAACACAGCTGGATCATACATTTTGTACTCTTTTTGTTGATAATGTGCCTCCTCCCAAAATACCAGCATGACTTCTAAATACATTACCTAACACTTACAGTATATGTGAAAAAAAAAATCAGAACTAGTGAACTTTTTTCCCCAGCATATCTTATATTGCTCAGGAGTGTTCTGGGATTCGGGATGAGGCCTTTACATCTCATTCCACTGCAAAGTTAATGAAATAGTCACTTGATAACAGGTACACTGCCTATAAAAAGTGTGTGTGTGTGTGTGTGTGTGTGTGTGTGTGTGTGTGTGTGTGTGTGTGTGTGTGTGTGTGCACGTGGCTATGTAGTGGCTATTTGACCACACCATTAGTTTGGCGTTAGTTGCTGTGCTAACTGCTGGAATAAAACCAAGTGATCCATCTACACCTGTTCTGCTGCACACACTGCTGGGGTGAGACGGGCTGCTGACAAGTAGTATGTGAGGAACTTTGCTGAAGAAATGGGAGATGTGTATTTTAAATTCCAATATAAATGATAGTTTGAAATGAAACGATAGACGTTTTTATCTTGTCATCCAAAATACATCATATCAAACAGCCCTAATATCAAGTGTAGTTTTGTTGTCAGTAACCTGAGCACACTGTCCCACATACATGAAATATGTCAGTGGTTGTTGGTATGATTGATGAGTTGTGTTGAGGTTGCAGAGTTTTATTTTCCTCCAACATCATGAGACACACTGTAGTGCTGTACACTGTGTTGTGCTGCGCTGTTTTATATGTTATACAAACAGAGAGAATGCATGGCACATTAGCATATTGATATACATATCAGTCAATACATATAAATCGCGTGACCAACTGGCACCCGGATGTCTTCTCCTTAATCTGGGGATGTATAAACGATAGTCTATTGTTCTGGTTGTCCCCCCAGGGGTTCTCTGTCCGTATGCAATCCCTGCTGAGCGTGAGTAGTATCAGTCTGCATTGTGCTGGGTCACCACACGGCTCCCCCCAGAATGCTCAAAAGGGGCTGTGACACCCCCCCCCCCCCCCATCGTTTGGCTCCAGTAGAGCTGTTGGAGGGCATGTCAGTCCGTGGGGGGACGGGGGAGGGGTGGAAAAAAACAGTGTGCTCCGCTCCGGGTTCCAGCATGTTGAACGGCCGTAGATTGTCGGCGCACGGGCCGGTGTGCAGTCATGCGTAATGGAACCAGACGGCGATTGGCTGGCTTTAGGGAGTGAGGTGTGGAAAAACGCTGTGGAGGATGAGGGGGAGGGGTGGGAGTAAGTGAGTGCCGGCCCGGGACGTCAAAGGTTTCTGGGCCGCGCAAAAATTGTGTGTGGATCCATGATGTTGAGGGACTTTCCCAGTAAACCTGGCAGAGATCCACAGCGGCTGTGAAAAAAAAATTATGTCTCTTGACTCCTCTCGCGGCTCAATCCAGCGAGGATGTGGGGAAGGCGAGCAGCCAAATTCCCCAAGGATGCGTAGCGGCTGTGAAACAACTGCAGCTGTGTGAGGGACTTAGCGGTTTGGCTTTTAGGTGTGGGAAATAGCCCTAAAATCATCGGGGAAAGCAATCGGCTAAATTCCCCTTGTGCGTCATGGCTGAGAAACCCATACAAAGTGCTGTGTGCGGGCTGCATGTCTGCTTCAGGTGCGTGAGCAGCCCTGAAGGTTCCGAGGGTGACAATCGACCATGTTTCTCGGCCATGTGCAGCGGCGGAGGACGCTGTATCAGTCTGTGGAGCCGGTTTTGTCCCGTGCGTGGCGTGCGCTTGGCACAGTGACCACGTAACTGGCAGTTGGGCTGTCCTCGTAATTCTGTGGTGTGCGTCCGGGGCTTCTGTGCGCGGGAGGTCCGCTGTCGTGAGGTTAGTCAGGTTTGGGGAGCTTGGTGGAAATCAACACAGTCGGCGCTGATGATTTCCCCATTCAGGTTGCTTCCTTTGTTTCGCTCGTGTCGCTGTTCATGGTGCTTTTTGGTCCCAGCGCTGCGCTCCGGAGCGCGCGCTCCGGTGAGGATGAAGAGGTTGCAGGCGTTCTCTGGTCCTCTGTGTCCACAGCGCGGTGAGGGGGAGCAGACGGTCATTCTCTCTCGTCATGTCACCAGTGTGGAGGGAAGAGATCAGGCGAGGGGCGCACCATGACGCAGGCTGGGGCTTTCCCAGTCGGGGTCATCTCCGGGGTGTTCCTCATGTTCCATTCTTCAAGAGTCACCAGTGTGGAGTAAAAATAAGTTCAGGTGAGGTACAATGAGCTGTGAGGTTGCAGAATTTTATTTTCCTCCAACATCATGAGACACACTGTAGTGCTGTGCGCTGCGCTGTTTTATATGTTATACAAACAGAGAGAATGCATGGCACATTCAATTCAATTCAATTCAACTTTATTTATATAGCGCCATTTCACAACAACAGTCATCTCATAGCACTATCAACTGTAGGGGGGACCCCCACAGTTGCAGAAAGACCCCAGCAATCAGGCGATCCCCTGTGAGCAAGCACTTGGCGACGGTGGAGAGGAAAAACTCCCTTTTAACAGGAAGAAACCTCCAGCAGAACCAGGCTCAGGGAGGGGCAGTCATCTGCTGCGACTGGCTGGGGGGTGAGGGGATAGAGAAGAAGAAAAGAACAGACATGTAGAGAGCAAACAGCACGATGGGGACTCAATCTGTGGGAGAGAACAAACAAATGTTAATGACCAGCAAAAAAAAAAAATATTTCATAGAGAGTGAGGAAAGGAGTGAGGCCCAGTGCATTACTGGAGGTCCCCCGGCTGACTAAACCTATTAGCAGCATAACTAAGGGAGGGTTCAGAAACACATGATCCCTCCCTAATTGTAGGCTATATCAAAAAGGTAGGTTTTAACCCTATTCTTAAAAACAGAGATCGAGTCTGACTCCCGAATCCAGATTGGCAGCTGATTCCACAGGAGAGGAGCTTGATAACTGAAGGCTCTGCCTCCCATTGTACTTTTGGAGATTCTAGGTATTACAAGTAATCCTGCATTTTGGGAGCGTAGTGCTCTGTTAGGATGATACGGTAGTATCAGATCTTTTAAATAAAAAGGAGCCTGATTGTTTAGAGCTTTGTAAGTAAGAAGAAGGATTTTAAACTTAATTCTAAACTCTATGGGAAGCCAATGAAGGGAGGCCAGAACCGGAGAGATATGATCTCTCTTTCTAGTACCTGTTAAAACTCTTGCTGCAGCATTTTGGATCAGCTGAAGACTTTTTAAAGATGTTTTAGGACAGCCTGATAATAAAGAATTACAATAATCTAATCTCGAGCTAACAAAAGCGTGGATCAGCTTCTCAGCATCACTCTGAGACAAGATGCTCCTAATCTTGGCAATATTACGCAAATGATAGAAGGCAGTCTTAGAAACAAATTTAATATGTGAATTGAAGGACAAATCCTGATCAAAAATAACTCCAAGGTTCCTCACAGAGCTATTAAGAGAAAGAGTAACTGCATCCAAACTGAAAGTTTGATTTGGAAAGGAATTTCTAAGGTTTTTTGGACCAACAAGAATGACTTCAGTCTTATCTGAATTTAATAGCAGGAAATTACAAGTCATCCAAGCTTTGATTTCCTTAAGACAGGCTTCTAACTTGACTAATTGATTAGTATCATCTGGCTTCATTGACAGGTATAATTGTGTGTCATCTGCATAACAATGAAAATGTATACAGTGCTTTCTAATAATGTTGCCTAACGGAAGCATATATAAACTAAAAAGAGTAGGGCCTAGCACAGATCCCTGTGGAACTCCATGACTAAGCTTTGAGCTGAAAGAAAACTCATCATTTACATGAACAAACTGGAACCTATCAGATAAATAAGATCTAAACCACTGCAACGAAGTTCCATTAAGTCCAACATAGTGTTCTAATCTATCAAGTAGAATATTATGATCAATAGTATCAAAAGCTGCACTAAGATCTAAAAGGACAAGTACAGAAACTAGTCCATTATCAGATGCAATGAGGAGGTCGTTAGTGACCTTCGCTAAGGCTGTTTCAGTACTATGATGGATTCTAAACCCAGATTGAAACTCTTCAAGTAAACCATTTCCCTGCAGGTGGTCAAATAATTGTGTAGCAACAACTCTTTCTAAGATTTTTGAAATGAAAGGGAGATTAGAGATTGGTCTATAGTTAACTAAAGCTCCTGGATCTAGCGTTGGCTTTTTGAGTAAGGGTTTAATTACAGCCGTTTTAAAAGCCTGCGGTACATGGCCTGAAGTTAATGAAGAATTGATTATATGAAGAATAAAGCTACCAATAAGTGGGAAGACTTCTTTAAATAACCTGGTAGGAATAGGGTCTAAAAGACAAGTTGAAGGTTTGGATGAGGAAACTATTTTGTCTAACTCACAAAGGTCGATTGGAGTAAACTCATCAAGACAGACATCAATAGAAGGAGTTGTAGTAGTTACAGTATTTAAGTTAACTGTGGGAAGAATCTGATTGATTTTATCTCTGATGGATGAAATTTTATTATTGAAAAAGTTCATAAAGTCCTGACTAGTAAGCTCTAAGGGGATGCTAGGATTGACAGAGTCCTGACTCTTTGTCAACCTGGCTACAGTACTGAAAAGAAACCTGGGATTATTCTTGTTCTCTTCTATTAATGCAGAGTAATAACTCGTTCTAGCTTTTCTAAGAGATTTTTTATAAATTAAAAGATGATTTCTCCAAGCTAAATAGATTTCATCTGAATTAGTAGAGCGCCATTTTCTTTCTAATTGACGAGTCTTCTGTTTTAAGCTACGAGTTTCTGTGTTGAACCAAGGAGTTAAAAATCTCTGATTAGACATTTTCTTTTTTAAGGGGGCCACCAAGTCTAGAGCCTGATGCAGAGAAGCTGAAACACTATCCACCATGTTATCAATTACAGAAGGAGCAAGCTGTCTATAGCTTATTTCCGTTGTGTTGACACATGGCATAGAGGAAACAATCTGCATAAATTTGGAAACAGCATCATCTGAGAGGCATCTACTGTGATAATATTTTTCTTTAGGAGCCAAATAGTCAGAAATAGTAAAATCAAAGGTTAACAGACAATGGTCTGACAGTACAGGGTTATGAGGAGACACTACAAGATTTTTAGCATATTGATATACATATCAGTCAATACATATAAATCGCGTGACCAACTGGCGCCCGGATGTCTTCTCCTTAATCCGAGGATGTATAAACAAGAGTCTATTGTTCTGGTTGTCCCCCCAGGGGTTCTCTGTCCGTATGCAATCCCTGCTGAGCGTGAATAGTATCAGTCTGCATTGTGCTGGGTCACCACAGTGTAACCTTTATAGTCTGGTATGTCTTTCTGAAGGACCTTTAAATCAACATGTTTACATTTTATTCGGAAACAAAGAAATGCGTGAAAAAGGGGTATGTGGGCTTAAAAACAATTGATATTTCAAAACAAAAATCATTTAGAATACATGTATTTACACTGCTACCTTGCAGAGTAACAGTGAATAATCTAATAAATGTTATCGTTAACATCGGATACTAGCGCCACCTAACTCCGACAAGAAGCGGCTCAGTCCCCGGTGAGGGCCTATCGGAGGAACCAACCGAGGCGGCAGTTGGGAGCTCGAGCGCAGCGTTGGTGAGAGACGGGGCCACCTGGACCCAGCAGGACAGTGGCCTGAGTCGGAACCCAGTTGCGAGGTCCAGCTGAGGAGCTACCAGACTGACGGCGGTCGGTGACGGGGCCTAGCGGAGGTGCCACCCAGCCAGACGGCGGCGAGCGGAGGCGGTGATCGGTGAAGCTCGGCTGCGCCGGCGGTGTGCGGCATAACCGGCCAGGCAGACGGCGGCAGGCGGTGGTGAATGACGGGGGTGATCTGCGGAGCTGTACAGCGCTACTTGGCGGAGGAGCTGTGCAGGAGCTGCTGCGGCGAGTTCAGCAGCGGCCGGGCTAGTTGAGGCCTAGCCGGATTCTCTGTTTACTTCTATCTACAGGTCAGTAAGATGCCACCAAAGAAAGAGGAAATGGAAGAAATCAAAAAAGCTCTGAGCTTTATGTCAGAAGAATTGGCCAAATTGACTAGCCAACAGGACAAAATAATAGGCCTAATAGAACAGGTACAAGCCCTAAATTTAATAATTCAAGAAAAAGACAAAAAAATTATGGACCTGGAGCAACACGGGCGTCTTTTGGAGCAACGCGTCGAGGATCTTGAACAAGGTTCTCGTATTGATGACCTAGTTATAAGTGGACTAGACATCAGATATCAGTCATACGCCCATGCCACAGTAGGACTGAGTGGTGAAGATGCACCCATGAGAGAATCTTTGTCCTTAGAAAATCAAGTGCTTCAGTTCCTTAATGATAAAGACATTAAGGTAGAAGCCAATGCAATCTCAGCCTGCTATGCTCTACCGAAGAAAGATAACAAAACAAAGAAATCAATTGTGATGCGATTTGTGAACAGAAGGGTAAAGAATAACATACTGAGGCAGGCCAAAAAGCTAAAGGAAACTCAAGTTTACATAAATGAACACCTGACAAAAAAAAAACGCTGAATTAGCACGACAGGCACGGATGCTAAAAAAACAAAATAGGATACAAGCAACCTGGACAAGAAATTGTAGAATTTGGATTAAACTAAATGGATCACCTGAGCAAGCAAAGAGTATAATGATCAGAGATGCTACTGACTTAGATAAATACAGATGAACACACACGATAAGAATAGTTCTTTTGATACACCATGCCAAAGTACTTTAATAAAAATAACCAAAACAAACAAAAACTTATGACCGACTCAAGTAGACATCAATTATCCCCAGTTGGAGGAAGTCATTTGACACAGAATGAGGAAACTCAAACTCTGAAAACATACCATTATGCTGAACATAAACCAAAAGAAATGGAGAATGATATTGATCCTGATAACCACTTTTTCAATAATATTCATAACCACTGTGAATATTACACCGAAAAACAATTCAAAAGTCAAATGCAATTAGATGGTAAACTGTCAATAATACACTTCAATAGCAGAAGTCTAAACAAAAACTTTCCACAGATTCAGGACTATTTAAAACAGCTAGACAGAAAATTCACAGCCATTGCAGTCTCTGAAACCTGGCTTAATGAAGAGCAGGCTCCCCTGATGGCAATAGAAGGATATCAGATGTTTTATATTAACAGAACTCAAAAAAAGGGTGGTGGTGTTGCACTGTATATTGATGACCTGTACAGGTGTAAGCTTGTAAATGAAATGTCCTTAGCACTACCAGGGATTTTGGAATGTGTTACTGTTGAGATTGACCTAGACAAAACAAAAAATCTAATCATAAGCTGCATATATAGAACGCCGGGAACTTGCATTGAGACATTCAGAGATAAATTAGTCGAGCTGTACAATAATATTACTAGTAAGAAAATGGTAGCAATTTGTGGAGATTTCAATATTGACTTACTGAATCCTTAGTTACAGAGTTCATGAACTCTATGTACAGCATGAGTCTATATCCCACAATAACACATCCCAGTAGAATCACAGTTCACTCTGCTACACTTATTGACAACCTGTTTGTCAATGTTTTCGATAAGAAAATAGAAAGTGGATTATTGATAAATGATATACTGTAAGTGACCACTTGCCAACCTTTGCACTTATCCATGGCCACACGGGGCCCAACGCAGAAAAAACTTCAAAATCGTTCAGACACAAATCACCAAATGCAATCAGTTCTCTTAAAGAGGACTTGCTGAAGCAAGACTGGACAGAAGTCTATGTATCAGATGTAAATGAAGCCTATGACACATTTATAAATATTGTAACCACTCTTTATGAAAAAAACTGCCCATTAGTAATAAAAAAACTTAAACACAAATTTGCTAACAAGCCATGGTTAACCAAAGGACTACAAAAGGCGTGTAAAAAGAAAAATTTATTATATAAAGCTTTCCTAAAGAAAAGAACAAAAGAAGCAGAGCAGCGGTATAAAACATACAAAAATAAGTTAACATATATAATAAGATGTAGTAAAAGAGACTATTACAGTAAAGAACTGGAGAAAAACAGAGACAATATTAAAAATACATGGACAATACTCAACAGTATCCTTGGAAATAAAAGCAGAAATACAAGCTACCCAACTAACATTCCAAAAAATAATAAAACGACTCAGAGTGTGAATATTGCTTCACCTGCAGATGAATTTAATAATTTTTTTGTTAACATTGGACCTAAACTGGCCCGAGAAATACCCACTACGGTGCCAACAGGTGATACAATATGCAATAACACTGCTGTAAAAGACTCCATCTTCATAAAGAACACAGACGAAAGACAGGTCATTGAAATTGTTAAATCGTTCAAAAGTAAAACATCTACTGACTGTGATGGTATTGACATGCTACTAGTCAAAACTGTTATCGAATGCATAGTAAAACCACTGACGTATATCTGCAACCTGTCTCTCCAATCAGGTATATTTCCCAATGCAATGAAAATAGCTAAAGTAATTCCGATATACAAGACGGGCGACAGAGGGGAACTCTCAAACTATAGACCAATTTCACTATTACCGCAATTTTCCAAGATACTTGAAAAAATATTCTATGAGAGAATTGACAACTTCATACTGAAGAATGATTTATTATGTGAGCAGCAATATGGGTTCAGACACAAGAGGACAACTGCATATGCCCTAATGGAATTTACAGAAAAAATATCAACAGCCATTGAAAATAAAGAGTATTCAGTTGGAGTATTCCTAGATCTTAAAAAAGCATTTGATACAGTAGACCATAATTTATTATTAAAGAAACTACAAAATTCTGGTATTAGAGGGGTAGCACTGTCCTGGTTAAGTAGTTACTTAAAGAATAGATATCAGTATGCATGTGTTAGCAACAAAAACTCAGAGTTGCTGAAGGTCACCTGTGGAGTCCCACAGGGTTCAGTTTTGGGACCATTATTATTCAATATGTATATAAACGATATATGTAAAGTTTCAGAAAAAATGGACTTAATATTGTTTGCCGATGACACTAATCTGCTATGCAGTGGAAACAATTTGGAACAACTTATGGATACACTCGGGAAGGAATTAGAAAAGCTTAAACTGTGGTTTGATTCAAACAAATTAACGCTGAATTTAAGTAAGACAAAATTTATAGTCTTTAACAACCATCACAACAATCCAGTACCCAAACTCAGTGTAATTGGTGTAGAGATTGAAAGGGTATCTGAAACTAAATTCCTTGGAGTAATAATTGATAACAAACTGTGTTGGAAGTCACATATTAATTATATAAAAGGTAAAGTTTCCAAATCAATTGCAATATTACACAGAGTGAAATATTTGCTGAATCAACCCACACTATACACCTTGTATCATTCATTAATACTCCCATACATGACATATTGTAATGAAGTATGGGGAAATACATACAAAACAAACATATATCCAGTCTTTATGCTTCAAAAGAGAGCTATTAGAATAATAAACAAAGCAGCTTACAGGGAACCAACAAACCCACTTTTTCTTAAACAAAAAACTCTCAAGTTGAAAGATCTGGTTGACTTTAAAACCGCAATAATAATGTTCAAAGTGAAGAATTTATCACTGCCCGCAAATATCCAAAAGTTGTTCCAAACAAGGGAGAAACGATATCACTTCAGAGGAACATGTATATTTCAAAAGCCTACAGTGAGAACAACCACCAAGCAACACTGTATTTCAGTGCAAGGAGTCAGATTATGGAACGATTATGGACCTGAATTAAAATCATGTACAACGCTTGGACAATTTAAACAAAAACTAAAGGAAGAAATACTCCAAACATATTTACAAGACGACATGTAAACTCACATAAGGATTGACATATCCAGCCTGTGTTGTGTTGTAGCTTAGGTTTTTTTTTTGTTTTTTTTTTTCTCTCTGTGACATTCTGTCTTAGATTTGTCTTGAATAGTAACCGCTCAACTTAGCTTAGCTTAGTTTTCCTTTTTTTTCTCTCAGTCACACTTTGTCTTAGCTTTGTTCTAAATTGTAATCACTTTTGTCTTGTTTACTCTCTTTTCTTTTGAATTCTTGGATGGAATATGGGTGGGCAATATAAGCTGCGGCTTCAGCCATCACCCATTTCGGATAACTCACGTGGAATTGTTTAGTAGAAGGAGTCTTTGTCTAATTTGACCTTGTTGTTATATTATACAGTTTCTTTTAACCTGTACTGTATTATCTGAAATAAAATTAATTCATTCATTCATTCATTCAGTTTTAGCTCGTCTAGGTTTGTGGACTCAGAGATGGTTATTTTTTTGCCCAGGTGTTAACATGGGAAAATGTTAAGGTTTGGGTTAAAGTTCCCGATAGATGATGGGGTAAACAAGAACAGCTCCATATATTGACACCAAGCACAAGATAGGAATAGTACGTGCAAAGTACAAAAAATGCTTTTGTTTTGAGGTTAGTCTTATGTTGAAGTAGGAGCATGTTTATGGTTTGTTTGTTGACATGTTTTGGCTTGTCTTTGCATGTACATAACAGTATAGGTGTGTCATGCAGCATATAGTCCAGCGCCTAATTTGATTCTGACTTTGATTCATTGTTAAGGGATGTCCCAGAGGAGTGTTGGTATGCTTTTCTTCCATTTCTGGTTAGACTAGGAATGGATTTTATTTGCTTAGATCTCTCTCTCTCTCACTCACTGACTCACACACACACACACACACACACACACACACACACACACACACACACACACACACACACCTCACGAAAAGTTAGGGATATTTTCGGGTGAAATTTGTGGAAAATGTAAAAAGTGCACACTACAGTGATATTATATCATGAAAGTAGGGCATTTAAGTAGAAGCATGCAGTGGTGATTTCCTCATCTCAAACAATTTATTGAAACAAAAGCCAACAACAGTGGTGGGTATACCACAACAAAAAATGTCAATGTCTCAGTAACTTGTCATGTGCCCTTGAGCATCAATTACAGCTTGACAACGACGTCTCATGCTGTTCACAAGTCGACTTATTGTCTATTGAGGCATGGCATTCCATGCTTCCTTGAAGAGTGGCCCTCAGGTCATTGAGGCTGTGGGGTGCAGGGTTGTGAACCTCTCTACATGACGACTCTACTGATCCCATAGGTTTTTTATGGGATTCAGGTCTGAGGAAAGTGCAGGCCACTCCATTTGAGGCACCCCAGCCTCCAGCAGCTATTATCTAATGATGTGACCTCAATGAGCTGGAGCATTGTCATCCATGAAGATGAAATTAGGCCTGTGTTGTTCATGCAGGAGCACAATGACTGGATTAATGATGATATTCAGGTAGTATTGGCTTGTCCTTGTACCATTCACAAGGTGTAGGGCAGTTTTGTATTGACTAGACACACCTGCCTAGACTAACACCGTCACCAATAAAGGCTCATTTGGTGACAACAGTGGCTGATGCATAACGCTCTCCTTGACATCCCCAACATCGTTGGTAGCCATCATTTCTGCTCAGCATGAATTGACTTTCATCAGAGAACAACACTGAGGCCCCACTGGTTCCTTGTCCAGCATAAATGCTCCCTGGCCCATGCAAGACAATGACGCTTGTGCCTGGTGGTGTGGTCAGGTACCCTTGCAGGCCATCTAGCACGCAGATCATGCTGATGTAAATGGTTTTGAATGGTCTGATGTGACACTTGGGTGCCTCTCACCTCCCTTAAATGTGCCTGGAGTTGAATGTCATTCATCATCCGGTTCCGCAGGGCACTGTTCACAATGAAGTGGTCATCAGCGTGGGATGTAGCCATAGGATATCCACTTCTGTGCCTTTCTGTGACTCTTCCAGCTTCTCTGTATCTCTGTTGCAACCTGCTGATGACACTCTGTGAGACTCTAAGCTCAGTAGCCACTTCCCTCTGAGAACATCCTGTTTGAAGCCTCGCAGTGACGAGGTACTGTTGATCAGTTGTTAGGTGTCGTCTTGGTATCATGATGTCAAAATGTGAACAGCATGATGAAGAAGACTGTTTAAATACCAATTCTAATTGAACCAGAAAATTTGCTGGTCCATTCATGGATCAAACACCTGTTGTGAATTTTGCTGTTAGCACCTTGTTAGAGAACAGCAAGTTATGCAAAAAGAACTGAAACATTAAACAGTTGGACATGTGCATTCAAAAGGTTAAAGACAGTCAAATTAAGTTCACCTGTGAAGGTTATAGTGCATTTTAGGTGCATCCTGAAATTTTACCTGCAAGCAGAATATCCCTAAGTTTTTGTGGAAGGTGTGTGTGTGTGTGTGTGTGTGTGTGCGTGCGTGCGCACGCGCACGCATCAGCCACTGTTGTCATCAGACGAGCCTTTGGTGGTGGTGGTGTTAGAGGGTGTGTCCACCAAATGCATTTTTTTTCTGCTGTGGCCGACTATTTTCTAGTCATTCTCTGTGTAGTCCAGTGTTTACAGTGTTGAGTGCCCTCAGCGCTGAGACGCTCTTGGCGATGGCCGTTCTTTGTTGCGGCACTCAGGGCTGAAAAAAGTTCAACTTTTCAGACTACAGCTGCGCTCGTCAATGTCAGACCTTTCTAAGCAGCCAAGCAGAATTAAGGAAGGGCGGGACATAGGACGCCGGTACAGGAAGAAGCGAACGGTATGAGCCTGATCCTCACTGTATCAGACAGCCCGGTACTCTTTGATTTGACACTAAAAGGATGTCATGATCAAAATTTGAAAGCAAACTCTTGGAGGAATGTGTCCGCATCTGTCGGCGTGCCAGGTGAGCATTTGTGCCTTTGTCATGGTCATGTTTCTTACAAGTTTGTTGCAGTAGACAATATGGATACTATGTGAATTTGTAGTTAACTGCAAAAAAATGGAAATACCTCCAATGTGAAATGTGATCATTTACCGACAGTCATTTATGAGTTTAGGTGTATTGAGCACATCTCAGCATGAGTTTTATGAAAATAGATGTAAAAATAAACAAAATTTTGACCATAGACTACTCATCTCAGATCGGCTTTCTGTAATTAGTCTAGTCTGCATCCAAGAAATTGACGGGCTGATCTTCTCCAAAACCAGTTCAAACTGACTCCAAGTCAATCTAAAAATACTCCTTGAAACGGGCACCATCAAGGCCTAACTCCAGTACAAGTTTGGTGTCCAGTACTCCTGTACAAGTCCAGTTGATGTCTGTACCCAGATTCTTGTTTTCTTTTCCGTGTTCCATATCCGTTTCCGTGATATGTTCCATCCAGAGCTTCTGCCAATGCCAGAATACATTTCCTGTCCATTGTTATTTAGAGACTGCTATTAAAAAATAAGTAGAAAGTCTGACCATGGGAAAAGCGGAAGTGCTCAGCTGTGAGTGACAAGCTGTTGCTAGGATACAGGGTGCAGACTTTTTTTTTTCCCAGAGCACAGCACACAAGCGCTGAAAAAGAAGAAATTCAGGGTGGTCGGGTGACAAAAAAAAAATGCATTTGGTGGACACATAGCCTTACAGTCTGGGCAGGTGTGTCTTGTCAATGCAGAACTGCGCTGCATCTTGTGACTGGTACATTGACAAGCAGATACTACTTGAATAACATAATTAATCCAGTCATTGTGCCCCTGTACGAACAGTACAGGCCTAATTTTATCTTCATGGATGACAATGCTCCAGCTCATCGAGGTCACATCATTAGGTAATGGCTGCTGGAGGCTGGGGTACCTCAAATGGAGTGGCCTGCACTTTCTCCAGACCTGAATCCCATAGAAAACCTATGGGATCAGCTGAGTCGCTGTGTAGAGGCTCATAACCCTGCACCCCGCAACCTCAATGACCTGAGGGTCGCACTTCAAGAAGAGTAGAATGCCATGCCTCAGCAGACAATGTCAACTTGTGAACAGCATGAGACGTCATTGTCGAGCTGTAATTGATGCTCAAGGGCACATGACAAGTTATTAAGACATTGCTGTTTTGCTCTTTTTAAAGACATTGCAGGCTAATGAGCATTGATAACAATTAATGTAAACTTGCCAAATTGTAGCCAGTGGCTAATTTCCATCTGTTGTCCAAGGGTTATCACTTTTTATTCTGTTGACATTTTTTGTTGTGGTATACCCACCACTGTTATTGGCTTTTATTTCAATAAATTGTTTGAGATGAGGAAATCACCATTGCATACGCCTACTTAAATGCTCTACTTTCATGATATAATATCACTGTAGTGTGGACTTTTTACATTTTCCATAAATTTCACCCAAAAGCCAAATATCCCTAACCTTTTGTGAGTAGTGTATATATAATGTTAAGAAAAAAATTGACTTTTGTGCTTGTTTGCTCTTTACATCACTTGACTGAGATTTGCTGCTTCACCAACAAAGACAAATATTCTAAAGAGTTTCTCTGTGGTCTTTTGTTTTCCAGAGCTCAGTTTAACCCATCTGCTAAATTCCCTCAGCAAATATTTGCAGACATGTTTTACTGTACCGTAACAGATGTAGCTGGTATTCCTGGTCAAAGCATGTGGTGCCTTTTGTAGCCACTGAAAAATCTTAAGTCGCAGTGTACAGCCCAAAGGCAATGGCCAGATCCTCTGTTCCTTTTCTCTTTTTAACCCTTGGTTTTACTTAGGGCTATACTGTATGTCCTTTAAGCTGATAATGTTCACAGTTAATAGAAAAAACAACTACTAAAATGGTTGAAACTAAAGACCAGAACACTTTCTTAATGAGAATGGATTGATGAAAGCCTCTGTCAAATTTTTGTAAATTATTTAGCTGTGTTCTACCTATATTGACAGTTGATTTGTGAGTTTGCTGAAGTTTTGTATCGGTGTATAGCTACCCTCCCCTCCTTCGACCTCTTGCTTTACTTTCACTCTGCAGTGCAGACATAAAAAGAAACAAGAAAGGAGCTTTGTGAAAAGGACAGTGATTGTTTGTTTATAAGGATGCTAGCCTTGTGGCATGCCTTCCCCCCTCCCTCTCACAAGACTGGTAAGTGAAATAGATACACAAATTTCGCCTTCTGGAATGAAACGAGTTGTTTGCACTTAATTCCGTCTCCCACCCCAGGCTACAAACAATAGAGTCAACTTTGTGTGTTAAAGTAAAATCTGTACTTCAGTTTGTCGTGAAGGAAGTGGTACAATTAGGATGGCGGAGGGTTGAACTGTATGAGGTCTCATTAGATGTACAGTTGTCTTTCATAGAGCTGTTGTCAGATAAATACATAATGATGGAGCTAGTACAGTGGGGCAAAAAAGTATTTAGTCAGCCACCAATTGTGCAAGTTCTCCCACTGTAAAAGATGAGAGAGGTCTCCAATTTTCATCATAGGTATACCTCAACTATGAGAGACAAAATGAGGGGAAAAAAATCCAGAAAATCACATTGTCTGATTTTTAAAGAATTTATTTGCAAATTATGGTGGAAAATAAGTATTTGGTCAATAACAAAAGTTCATCTCAATACTTTGTTATATACCCTTTGTTGGCAATGACAGAGGTCAAACGTTTTCTGTAAGTCTTCACAAGGTTTTCACACACTGTTGCTGGTATTTTGGCCCATTCCTCCATGCAGATCTCCTCTAGAGCAGTAATGTTTTGGGGCCGTCGCTGGGCAACACGGACTTTCAACTCCCTCCAAAGATTTTCTATGGGGTTGAGATCTGGAGACTGGCTAGGCCACTCCAGAACCTTGAAATGCGTCTTACAAAGCCACTCCTTCATTGCCCGGGCGGTGTGTTTGGGATCATTGTCATGCTGAAAGACCCAGCCACGTTTCATCTTCAATGCCCTTGCTGATGGAAGGAGGTTTTCACTCAAAATCTCACGATACATGGACCCATTCATTCTTTCCTTTACACGGATTAGTCGTCCTGGTCCCTTTGCAGAAAAACAGCCCCAAAGCATGATGTTTCCACCCCCATGCTTCACAGTAGGTATGGTGTTCTTTGGATGCAACTCAGCATTCTTTCTCCTCCAAACACGACAAGTTGAGTTTTTACCAAAAAGTTCTATTTTGGTTTCATCTGACCATATGACATTCTCCCAGTCCTCTTCTGGATCATCCAAATGCTCTCTAGCAAACTTCAGACGGGCCTGGACATGTACTGGCTTAAGCAGGGGGACACGTCTGGCACTGCAGGATTTGAGTCCCTGGTGGCGTTGTGTGTTACTGATGGTAGCCTTTGTTACTTTGGTCCCGGCTCTCTGCAGGTCATTCACTAGGTCCCCCCATGTGGTTCTGGGACTTTTGCTCACCGTTCTCGTGATCATTTTGACCCCACGGGGTGAGATCTTGCGTGGAGCCCCAGATCGAGGGAGATTATCAGTGGTCTTGTATGTCTTCCATTTTCTAATAATTGCTCCCACAGTTGATTTCTTCACACCAAGCTGCTTACCTATTGCAGATTCAGTCTTCCCAGCCTGGTGCAGGTCTACAATTTTGTTTCTGGTGTCCTTTGACAGCTCTTTGGTCTTGGCCATAGTGGAGTTTGGAGTCTGACTGTTTGAGGTTGTGGACAGGTGTCTTTTATACTGATAACGAGTTCAAACAGGTGTCATTAATACAGGTAACGAGTGGAGGACAGAGGAGCCTCTTAAAGAAGAAGTTACAGGTCTGTGAGAGCCAGAAATCTTGCTTGTTTGTAGGTGACCAAATACTTATTCATTCATTCATTCATCTTCTTCCGCTTAATCCTTTTTGGGTCGCGGGGGGGGGGGGGGGGGGCTGGAGACTATCCCAGCATCTTTTGGGCGAGAGGCAGGGTACACCCTGGACAGATAGCCAGTCCATCGCAGGGCCAACACACAGAGACAAACAACCATTCACTCTCACAGTCATACCTAAGGACAATTTGGAATCCCCAGTTTTGATGCCAGTTAACCTAACTTGCATGTTTTTGGCATGCAGGAGGAAACCGGAGAAATCCCGGAGTAAACCCACGCAGACACCGGGAGAACATGCAAACTCCACACAGGTCACTGTTGGTCGGGGGCTGGGATTGAACCCAGGTTCCCCAGGCCAAGGGTGAGTTGCTGTGCTGCCGCGGTGCTAACCACTCCGCCACCGCGTCGCCCCAAATACTTATTTTTTTTCCACCATAATTTGCTAACAAATTCTTTAAAAATCAGACAATGTGATTTTCTGGATTTTTTTTTTTTCTCAATTTGTCTCTCATAGTTGAGGTATACCTATGATGAAAATTGGAGACCTCTCTCATCTTTTAAGTGGGAGAACTTGCACAATTGGTGGCTGACTAAATACTTTTTTGCCCCACTGTATGTTGAAAATTTGATGATGTAGCTTTGACTAATGTTATTATAATTCACATTGCTATTTTTTTTTCTTTAAATAACATAGGGTAGGTGAACAAGTTCATACCGGATGCTAAAATCATGTATCTCTCTTCTCTCCCCCCCTTCCCCCTCCCAAATTCTTCATTCAGTGATGGAGCCCACAGTTGTGAGTACGTCCACTGTGGCCCCTGATGAGTTTGACAGGAATGTGCCACGGATCTGCGGCGTGTGTGGCGATAAAGCCACTGGCTTCCACTTCAATGCTATGACCTGTGAGGGCTGCAAGGGCTTCTTCAGGTACAGAAATACCTGCACTGATATGTAAAGTAGCATGTACAGCTTTGTGGTCTCAGCACAGACGCTTAAACTCCTCTAATGTGGAAAATATGCATATTGACACGTCCAGTTTGGCATACAAACCACAGGTCTAATATTCCACATGTTATGGTTGCCCGTATGCTTACACACACTAAAAGCACGTCCTTTCTACAGTTACATAGAAACGCATATAAAATTACTGCCAGTGTTCGTGTTCCTGCTAATGCTCAGCAGCAGCAGGACAAGAATATGAATGAGCTTTGTCCTATACTTAATGTCTTGGCTGCTTCCTGCTTATTGATACAGACATGAGTTTCCAATTTAACTAAAGACAAAACTAGAATAAGCCGTTACTTCCAGTGTTTGTGTGTGTTTGATGTATGTGGCCATTTGCGTCTATTCCTCTCTGCAGTGTTGATATTTAAAGGGAAAGGAGAAAACAGACGAATGTTTAATAATCTCCTTCCTCATCTCTCAGATGGCCCTCGTTTGAATTCTGACAAAGTATTCACGTCTGTGTGTTTTTGTTTACATCTCTGTGTAAATGTTAATTTATATATGACGGTAAAGGACTAAATCATGAGGCTTTGAACTGACATTTGAAACAAAAATCATTTACCACTGGATTCCTTGGCATGCATCCTTATGTTTTTGCCGTTTCATTCAGTCCTAGAAATATTTATCCAGTTTTCCATGAATATTCTCAGCTTTATTTAGACATTGGGGGTACACAGTGATCTGGTGGTTTGGGTCAAGTGGAAAAATTAATTGCGTCATCTACCCTTCTTGTTGGCTAAAGTTAACAGTCAGTTTCCATTAAGTACTTTTTTAGGTATGCACTAATTTTGAATTTTACGTCGATACCAATACAGTATTGACATTAATAAGATGGCTGATAGCTGATAACAGTTATTTTTCTTTTGTTATTGTTTCCATCTGTTCCATCTTCATTGCCAGGGAAACCGAGAAATGTGCCTTATAAAACAATAACTGAACTGAAATCCTTTAAAATGGTTCAGTTCGAAATGTTTTCAGAATAGGCAGCTTTAGGTTGCTGTTGTCTGTTTGAAGGCAAAATCAGTACCGCGCAGCTGGGACGCACCACATAAATGTCAACCACTGCCAGTATCTTATTTGTCGATAGCTGAGATCAGTCAGTAAGGTGAATATTCATTGTTTCCTCTGGCTTAGAATTCGGCGTGGTGGCAACCTATTTTTGGGGGAAGGGGGGGATTGTATGTGACGCACATGTAAAAATGAGAAAACACATCACTCAAGAGTGAAAAAAACATTCATTATACTGTAGTAATTTACTTATGCAAACTTAAATTATATGATCAGAGGTGGGTATAGTAGCCAGAAATAGCACTCATCTAAAAGCAGTGTTGTCTTATAAAATTACTTATTAAAAATAGACACCCCAAAAATTACTAGTTGAGTTGTGTAAGAGTATAAAAGCATCCATCCATCCATCCACTTCTTACCACTTTTCCGGAGGTTTGGGTTGCAGAGACAGCAGCCCAAGCAGAGAAGCCCAGACTTCCCTCTCCCCGGCCATCTGCTCCAGTTCTTCAGAGAGGATATCAAGATGTTCCCAGGTCAGCTGGAAGACATAGTCTCTCCAGTGTGTCCTGGGTCTGCCCTGGAGTCTCCTCCCAGTGGGACGTGCCCAGAACACCTCAAGTGGGAGGCGTCCAGGAGGCATCCTGATCAGATGCCCAAACCACCTCAACTGGCTCCTTTCAGTGTGGAGGAGCAGTGGTTCTACTTTGAGTGTCTCCCAGATGACTGAGCTCCTCACCCTGTCTCTAAGAATGAGTCCAGTAATCCTACAGAGAAAGCTCATTTCAGCAGCTTGTATCCGCAATCTCATTCTTTTTGTCATTACCCAAAGCTCATGACCATAGGTGAGGGTAGGAACGTAAATTAACTGGTAAATCAACAGCTTTGCTTTAGAGCTCGGCTCCCTCTTCACCACAACAGACTGGTACAACATCCGCATTACTGCAGATGCTGCTCCGATCTATCTGTCAATCTCTCACTTCATTCTCCCCTCACTCGTAAATGAGACCCTGAGATACTTAAACTCATCCACTTGGGGCAGGAGCTTATCCCCAACCCAGAGAGGGCAATCCACCCTTTTCTGGCTGAGGACGATGTACTTGAACTTGGAGGTGCTGATTCTCATCTCAGCCACTTCACACTCTGTAGCAAACCATCCCAGCAAGACCTATAGGTCATTGCTCGATGAAGCCAACAGGACGACATCATCTGCAAATGGCAGAGATGAGATCCTGTGGTCACCGAACATGACACCCTCCGTTCCTTGGCTGCACCTAGAAATCCTGTCCATAAAAATTATGAACGGGATTGGTGACGAAGGGCAGCCCTGGCAGAGTCCAACTCTCACTAGAAACGAGTCTGGCTGAGTGTTGGCAGTATGAACCAAACTTTTGAAACAGTTGTATAGGGACCGGATATCTCATAGCAACAAGCCCGATACCCCGTACTCCCACAGCACCCCCCACAAGAGTCCACGAGGGACACAGTTGAATACTTTCTCCAAGTCCACAAAACACATGAGTACTGGTTGGGCAAACTCCCACGAACCCTCGAGGATTCTTGAGGAGGTAAAGAGTTGTGCTGATGTGCCATGGCCAGGACGAAAACCACATTGCTCCTCCTGGATCTAAGGTTCGACCAGCAATCGAACTCTCCTCTCCAGTTCCCTGGCATAGACCTTCCCAGGGAGGTTGAGAAGTGTGATCTCCCTAAAGTTGGAACACACCCTCCGGTCCCCCTTCTTGAAGAGAGGAACCACCACCCCAGTTTACCATGCCAAAGGCACTGTCTTTGACCTCCACGCAGTGTTGCAGAGGCGTGTCATCCATGACAAACCTACAACATCCAGGGTCTTGAGGTACTCAAGGCAAATCTCGTCCACCCCCGGGGCCCGGCCAACAGACTTTTTTTAACCCCTTCAGCATCCTCAGCCCCTATGATGAGTGAGTCTTTCCCCTCGTCCTCTAGCCCTGCTTCCTCTGTGGAAGACGTGTCAGTGGGATTGAGGAGATCCTCGAAGTATTCCTTCCACTGCCTGACAATGTCCCAGTTGAAGTCAGCAGTGCCTCATCCGCACCATACACAGTGTGGACAGGGAGCTGCTTCCCCCTCCTGAGCCACTGGACAGTTTGCCAGAATCTCTTCAAGGCCGACAGAAAGTCTTGTTCCATGGCCTCACCAAACTCCTCCCACACACGAGTTTTTGCTTCAGCAACCACCCGAGCTGCACTACTCTTGGCCTGTCAGTACACCTCAGCTACTTTGGGAGTCCCACAAGCCAACCAAGCTCGATAGGACTCCTTCTTCAGGTTAATGGCCCCCTCACAACTGGTGTCCACCACTTTGTTTGGGGGTTGCCACCACGAGATGCACCAACAACCTTGTTGCCACAGCGCTGGACAGCCGCTTCAACAATGGAAGTGGAGAACATGGCCCATTCAGACTCCCTGTCTCTAGACTCCCTTGGAATGTTGTTGGAAGTTCTTCTGGAGGTGGGAGTTGAAGACCGCTTGGACAGGGGCCTCAGCCAGATGTTTGCAGCACACCCTCACTATACGTTTAGGTCTACCGGGTCTGAGTGGCGTCCACCCCTGCCATCGGATCCAACTCACCACCAGGTGGTGATCAGTTGACAGCTCTGCACCTCTCTTTACCCGAGTGTCCAAGACATACGGTTGCAGGTCTGGTGACACGATAACAAAATCAATCATTGACCTGCGACCTAGGGTGTCTTGGTGCCATGTGCCCATATGAACACCCTTATGCTTGAACATGGTGTTTGTTATGGACAAATTGTGGTTGGCGCAGAAGTCCAATGACTGAACACTACTTGGGTTCAGATCGGGCAGGCCCTTCCTCCCAATCATGCCCCTCCAGATTTCACTGTCGTTGCCCACGTGCACATTGAAGTCCCCCAGTAGGACAATGGAGTCTCCAAGAGGAGCACCCTCCAGTACCCCAGTCAAAGACTCCAAAAAGGGTGAGTACTCTCAACCATCATTTGATGCATAGGCGCAAATGATGGTCAGGACCTGTTTCCCAACCCAAAGGCGCAGGGAAACAACCCTTTCATCCACCGAGGAGAACTCCAGTGTCAAGGCAGCAAGGCGGAGGATACAAGAATACCCACCCCTGCTCGTTGCCTCTCACCTGGGGGAACTCCAGAGTAGGCCAAGCTTCAGCCCCTCTCCAGGAGACTGGTTCCATAACCGGAGCTGTGCATTGAGGTGAGCCCAGCTATATCTAGCCAGTATCTCTCAACCTCTTGCACCAGCTCAGGCTCCTTCCCCACCAGAGAGGTGACATTCCACATCCCAAAAGCCAGTTTTGAAAGCCGGAGATCAGACTGCCAAGGTCTCTGCCTTCGACCGTCACCTGATGCACATTGCACCGGACCCCTATGGTCCCTCCTGCAGGTGGTGAGCCTACTGGAGGGCAGACCCGTGTAACTCCTTCGGGCTGAGCCCGGCTGGGTCCTATGAGCAGAAACCCGGCCACCAGATGCTAGCCATCAAGCCCCTCCCCCAGGCCTGGCTCCAGGGCAGGGCCCCGGTAACCCCATAATGGGCGGCGTACACTGAATCCTTGATTTTTATTTATTTATTTTTTTTAATTCATTATGGGAGTCTATTGGATTACTCTTAGTCTGGCCCTTCATTTAGGACCAGTTTGTCTTGGGAGACCCTACCAGAGGCAAATTGCCCCAGATAACAAAGAGTGGATACAAAAAAAAAAAAAAAAAAAAGTCTACACACCCTTGTTCAAATGCTTGGTTTTTGTGATGTAAAAAAAAATGAGGCCAAGATAAATCATTTCAAAAAATTTTCCACCATTAATGTGACATATAACCTGTACAACCCAATTGAAAAACAAACTGAAATTTTTTAAGGGGAAAAATAAAAAATTAAGAACTTACAATAACCTTTTTGCATAAATGTGCACACTTAAACTAATACTTTGTTGCAGCACCTTTGGCTTTTATTACAGCATTCACTCTTTTTGGGTAGGAGTCTTATCAGCTTGGCACATCTTGATGTGGCAATATTTGCCCACTCTTCTTTGCAAAAACGTTCCAAATCTGTCAGATTGCGAGGGTATCTCCTGTGCACAGCCCTCTTCAGATCACCTCACAGATGTTTGATTGAATTCAGGTCTGGACTCTGGCTGGGCCATTCCAAAACCTTAATCTTCTTCTGGTGAAGCCATTCTTTTGTTGATTTGAATGTGTGCTTTGTGTCATTGTCGTGTTGAAAGATGAAGTTCCTCTTCATCTTCAGCTTTCTAGCAGAAGCCTGAAGGTTTTGTGCTAACACTGATTGGTATTTGGAACTGTTCATAATTCCCTCCACCTTGACTAAGGCTCCAGTTCCAGCTGAAGAAAAACAGCCCCAAAAGTATGATGCTGCCACCACCATGCTTCACTGTAGGTATGGTGTTCTTTCGGTGATGAGCAGTGTTTTGTTTGTGCCAAATATACCTTTTGGAATTATGGCCAAAAAGTTCAACCTTAGTTTCATCGGACCATAACACATTTTCCCACATGCGTTTGGGAGATTTCATATGTGTTTTTGCAAATTGTAGCCGTGCTTGGATTTTTTTCTTCATAAGATAAGTTTTCCGTCTTGCCACCCTAGACGGGAGATTGTTGTCACATGTACTAAACAGCCAGTACTTGCCAGAAATTCCTGCAGCTCCTTCAATGTTGCTGTCAGCCTCTTGGCAGCCTCCGCGATCAGTTTTCTTCTCGTCTTTTCATCAATTTTGGAGGGATGTCCAGTTCTTGGTAATGTCACTGCTGTGCCATATTTTCTCCATTTGATGATGACTGTCTTCACTGTGTTTCATGGTATATTTAATGCCTTGGAAATTCTTTTGTACCCTTCTCCTGACTGATACCTTTGAACAACGAGATGCTTTGGAAGCTCTCTGTGGCCCATGGCTTGTGCTGTAAGATGTGACTACAAAAATGTCAGGAAAAGCCTATTAGAACAGCTGAACTTTATTTGGGGTAAATCAGAGGCACTTTAAATGGTGTCAGGTGTGTCCTGACTCCCATTTAACATGAGTTTGAATGTGATTGGTTAATTCTGAACACAGCCACATCCCCAGTTTTAACTGGGTGGGCATATTTATGCAAACAGGTTATTATGCGTTTTTATTTTTCCCCTTAGGAGCTTTCAGTTTGTTTTCAGTTGGGTTGTGCAGGTTACAAGTAATATTAATGGTGGAAAAAGTTTTGAAATTATTTTTCTTGGTCTCATTTTTTTAAATCAGAAAAACCTAGCATTTGAACAGGGGTGTGAAGACTTTTTATATCCACTGGGATCACTAGGGCCCGCAAACCCACCACCACGATAAAGTGGTGATCCATGGGAGGAGTACAAAAGCACCCACTTAAAAAATACTTGACTAATGACTTTGGTCTTGAAGGTTTGAGGTTTTTTCTCCCAGATTTATAACCATTTTTTGTCGCTTTCCACTTTATTCTCTGTAAATTCGTTTTTACCTAAATTTGCAACCATTTTCCTCAAATTTGTAATTTCCTCTTTTAAAATTATGACTTTTCTTGTACATTTGAGACTTTATTATAAATTTGTGGATTATTTGATGGCTAATTTGTCTATTTTTTATAAATTTGAAACAGACTGTGGTAAAATTTTGACTTTTTTCCTCATACAGTTCATACTTGTTTTGACCATAATTTTGCAGAGCCAGAACAGAGCAATAATTTTTACTCTTGATTTCAAAGAAAAAAATATTAATACAGTTATTTTTAATGAAATAAATGAGCTAAAATTACCAAAGATGCAGTTATTTCTGTTATAATATTTCTATATATTTATAGTTTTTTTTAGAACTCTCCTCACCAACCAGACAACAGGGAAAAACCTCCCATATTTTGAAATCCAAATGTTGTGAGGTTAAGTTTGCCTGAAGACTGGAGGATGTTGACTGATTAAAGTCACTGACTTCGTGAATTTCGGTCATCTTAACTTGCCAGGTACATAATAATGAACATAAAGTAGTTAATATTGTAGTGGTTGGTGAAGTAAACCCTCAGCAATTTAGTCACCCTTGTCCTTCCCTCAATTAGTCTGCATATGGAGCCTAACCACACATGTTTGCTAAGCGACTCATTATTGTTCCCATTTCCACCGTATTAAAACCACAATAAATGTCTCCACTGCTTACATACCTCTTCTGCTTTTTTCCTTGTTTAAAGTACTTTGATGAACTCGTACTTCCCTCAGACAGCGACCATAGATAGATACATCTGCCTGCTGACTGGAACTGTCATACAGGCGGCGCGCATCCCAACTCCAATGTGCGGATGACTGTCACGTGCGTTGTTCGTGTACATGCTTGCGGAGCGTCATTCTTTCATTTATTTTTCTTAGCGTGGTGGCTCAGTTTCTGGCATGGTGGGTTGCCACCAGTGTTGGGAGTAACGCGTTACAAAGTAACACCACTACTTTTGCAGTAACGTGCTGTGTAACTAAATTACTGTTTAAAAATTCAGTAATGCGTTACAGTTACTGAAATTTCATCAGATGCGTTACTTGCATTACTCATTTTATTAATATGGATAGATATTTGTAGTGCAAATAGACGATTATACAACTTGCAGTTGCTAGACACCCTCCTCATCAGCTGCCAACTGGGGATGAATACACAGTTTCGGTGGCTGTTGGCGGGACTGCCATCCCCAGTGCCACCAGTGGCCTCAAGCCCCTGGAGGTTGTCCTGCCAAAGGCAAAGGCAAGCAAATGAATAAGCAAATAAATATAAACTGACCCTACTGTAACTGACGCAGCCGTCGCACAGTCTCCTCCGTGGGTCCGTTTCCTGTTCTGCCCCAGTTCACATCACAACCCGGTGAAAAAATGCCGTGGCGGTGGTAACTTCTCATATTGAGTCCTGATTGCCTGTTGTCTGAGGGGTATGTAGCCCCTAACAGCTCCTACCTTGTGATATGCAACTATTCCATGGAAGTAAATCCTCTAAATATGCATTTTTAATGGGCTGGTCCAGGGGTGTCAAACATATGGCTCGTGGGCCAAAAACGGTCCACCAGGTGGTTCAAAATTTTCTCTGTGAATTCACAGCTTTATTTCTAGTAAATTTCTGACTTTCTACTGATTACAATAGTTTGTGTAAATCCAAGACATTTTTTCTCTGTAAGATGAGTTTTTTTCTCATCATTTTCTTTTTCTTCTTTCTTCTTTTTTCTGATGAGAACAAGGGGCCCTTGATCTTGCTTTGTGTGCAAGATGATTTAAGTTTTACTGTTGCATTCCAAATAAGAGTATAGGTAGGAATAATAGTATAGGGTGGAAAAAACTGAAAATTTTAATAAGAGTATAGGGCGTAATAATAGTATAGGCTGGAAATTTGTTAAAATTTCAATAAAAGTATAGGTGCGCAATAATAGTATAGGGACGCACAATACATACAAAGTTAAATAATGTTCATAATTATGCCTGAGATATTGAAATATCTACAAAATTAAAAGAAACCACCTTCTGAGTTGGTTTTATTTCTTTTGAGAATATTGTATGAACAATTTATCAGAGGAACATTAATAGCAATTTAAAATTTACCAAATTTAATGGTGAAGTTTAAACATTTGAAAAAAAAAAATAATACAACAAATGTACCAGTATATTCATAATATTGCAAATCAGCTTACTAATACTTGCTACCTGCCAAAAATATGAGGATTTAGTTTACGAATATATATATTTACTTTATAATTAAACAATATAGCATATAATGATTTTATTGTTGATTAATAGGGTAGTAGGGTTCACATACAGACATATTATTAAACTTCTTTGTTTCTTTATTGTACTTCTAGTTCAGATACATGTATGTTATCAGTAAATGTTACCAGTGAATGTATCAGTAATCAGAATCAGAATCAGCTTTATTGACCAAGTATGCACAACACATACAAGGAATTTGACTTTGACTTTGACTTAATGGTAGATGAAGATACATCTTTGCACTAATGCAGTATGCAGTACAACGCGCGTGGCCCCGGGCACATGGCATGACGACATGTAGACTGTTTTGTAAACAACCGGCACGTGTATCCCGAACACAGCCGAGATAATACAGAAATAAAGGAAGTGCCTCCGACAGCTTTTTCAGCCAATTACGAGGAGTGATTTAGTGGCTGCGGGCCTGCTGCTTAGTACACACACACTTGAAAAAATATATACATACGAGTGCCACACTTCAATCGGTAAAGCTTTGAATAAATCTCGAAAAAATGTCCTTCATGTCAAAGCTGGCGCGGACCCCGAAAATGCACACGCTTTGTGCAACGCAACCTTCTGGTTTGGACAGCCTCGCTGGTGTCCTGATGGCAACGAACGCAGCACCCGGCGGTGAGTCTCCGACGGCAAGCGAACGCAGCAGCCTGACTGATCTGCCCTCCCTTCCACTTCAGGGAGACTTACGACGCAGAGTTTCCAGGCGAAACTCTCTGGAGAACACCCACGACTGGGACCTACGTTCAGGTCCACGCGTTCTGATAAGCGTATAGACCCAAATAAAACCGTATAGGGTGACATAGGGCATATCTCAATAAGCGTATAGACCCAAATAAGACCGTATAGGGCTGCATTTTTGGTCGAAATAAATACCTGTACATGTACGGCTATTTGGAATGCAACAGTATGCATTTAAAAGTAACGTGAAAGTTACTTTTCCAAGTAACTAGTTACTTTAATCATGCAGTAACAGTTACTTTTGAAAAGAAGTAACTAGTAACTAACTAGTTACTATTTTTTAGTAACTTGCCCAACACTGGTCACAAAACAGAAATATTGACCAATATTTATCATACAATACATCCATAATATGACCAACATTTCTGTGCATCTGTAGTAGACATTTAGGCCCCAGTAGTCACTAGGGTTGTGTGATACGCTAAAATATATTGTATGATGAGATAAAAACATCCATCATTTCATATAAAACTGTATCGTTTATATCGAGGTGTCACAAAATACTAGGGGTAGGAATCACCAGGGACCTCACGATTGGATTTGGGTTACGATACAATTCTATCATGATTCAATGATAATCACGATATCACGCTGTCAAGTATCATGAGCCCATATATTTTAAATTTTTTCAACTTACTCAACCTCAAATCATGTCCCAAAGTACGAGGGGGGGCTGGAAAGTTCATAGTGGTCAAATTTGACCAAATGTGTTATATTTTTCAACATAGTCTCCCCCTCGGTCCACACACTTCTTCCACCGGTGTTGCAGAGCTTGGATCTCTGCAGTTGAAAAATGAACCACATTTGGTCAAATTTGACCACTATGAACTTTTCAGCCCCCCCTCCGCCCCTCGTAAAATTGTTGACATCTCTTTCATATAATAAAGTATTCTCAGGGCTTCATTTTCCTTGGAGACACATCTCTCCACACAGGGAGGGTGTTGGACGGTGTTTGGAATTGTCTCCCACAGCAGATACATTTAGCTGGCTCTGTGGACTCTGAAAAAGCAGCTGAAAACTTTTTTGTTTAATGAGGATTTCCGTTCAGTTTAAAGTACTTTTTAATGGCAAGTCTGATATTTTTAAATTATTTTAATCTTGTGTTTTAACTTGTTTTTGTATTTTTATCTATCAACTTACTTTTACTCCATTTTATTGTACAGCGCTTTGTGACCATATGTCTGTGAAAAGTGCTTTATAAATAAACTTTACTTACTTGGCGCTCGGAGGAAAAGCAAGCTCCATGCCGGTGTGTTTTTAGCTTAGCTGTTGCTAATGGTGCTCCGAGACTTGTGCTGGCCCACCATGTTCCGAGTGTTTGGAGGGGTTTTTTGTGCAGTGTTTCTTGTGGGTTGTGTCATGTCAGAGTCTTTCCTTCTATCTTTGTTATAAAATCCAAAAAAGACCCGACATTTGCGCCAACTTTGAGCTAACTTGCTTCCTAACATTCAAAGCTAGCTGCAAATCTCTGAGACAAGCTATGACTTCACTTGACTAGGTGCTTGCTTTGCGCCATTTAGTGGACTGAAAATGCAATTGGTTGAATACCCAAGAGTGTATGCGGTGTTTACAAATTAATAAAAGATTGAGCCATGGATTTAGGGATCGGTGCATTGTCGTTAGTGTCAAATATCCCGATCCATCACTGAATCAATCTTTTGTCCCAGCCCTACAAAATACACCGTTTACAGCAGTATCTTTACATCATTTTGGTGATTGTTTGCAGTCTGCGCATGTGCAGACAGGATGGAACATGTCCCAGCATGATACAAGATGGCAACCTCCGCAAGAAACAAGCATATGAACAACTACGGAGAGCATTTGCTAATTAGGAGCACAAAAGAATTATCAGCCGTTACAACAAAACACTGGAGTAAAACGCTAAAACAGGCTTTTGCAGTAGGGAACAGTAGGGGATTCCTTATGTAATGGAAAATATGGAACACCTGGATGAAAGACGTCAGCAGCAGTGGATTATATATCAGTGGTCATGTGCTGTATCGCAGAGCTTTTGTATTGTTCACCATCAGCCATTAGGCATGTTTATCCCACCTTTTAAAAGTAAGAAACAGTACAGAGGTAAAATCTTTCTGTAATCTAATAGTATTAATTTTATATTTATTGGATATCGGTGACATGCTAACATGCCAAGGATAAAATGTGGTAACAATTTCACACACACAGATATATGGCATAAAAATATTTCCACATCAGTATGCTCCTAGAGAACATGGTGATATACAACATGGGGAAAAATCTTAAAACTATATTAAAAAAAAAAAAATGGTGACCAAAGTCATATATGCAAACAAAAAATGGCATTTGAGTACACATTGAAAGATGCATCAAAAGTGCCACATTGCATACAGTCAAATTTAAACATTTTTCAAAAGATGAAAGTCTTTTAATTATTGTTTACTTTCCGACTTCAGTATATTGGTATTCTGATATACTCTATACAATTTATTTAGGCGCAGTATGAAGCGCAAGGCCACCTTCACATGTCCCTTTAACGGCAGTTGCACCATCACCAAGGACAACAGACGCCACTGCCAGGCATGCCGGCTCAAACGGTGTGTGGACATTGGCATGATGAAAGAGTGTAAGTATGACGGGTCACCCATACATCTATGGCGCAGTGTTGTAACCCAGTTTTATTAAAAAAAAAAAAAAGTTTTAAGTCATTGTGTGATTCTTAGTTTGGCTGTTTGGCATCAGTGGATTTAAATGTCAACGTTAATTCCTGGACTTATCAAAATCTGCCTTTCTTCCCATTGCTGCTCTATTGTACTTAAAATAGATTATTTAAATGAAATAAAATTCAATCTGATTCTTGTTGGGAGAATCAACACAATGATTTTTTTTTTTTTGTTTCTGATGTCACAATAAAATATACAGAAATAGTCTGGGAGGGGGGTGGGGGTGCTGCCCCTTTTGTAAACATTACCTAATGTTTGGACTGGGGTCAAGTATCTCTGGTTCTGTGCCCCATTAAGCTGTTTACATGTTTTCATTTGAACTCTTGGCTCCTAACCATATTGTGTACAGTAAGTATACCCCATGAGAAGGTTAAACACGTTCACGTACAATATAGCCAGGCCTCACCTCTCCACAGAGTGGTGTTTGTTTTCACTCTCTAAATAGCAAATGTGTTTTGTTTTCTTTTAATATCCATAAATTGTCCGAAGGCTTTTTGTAATCAAAGATCTCTCCCTGCCAGCTTGAAGTGTTTTTTTTTTTTTTTTTTTCTCCCAAAGTGTTTGTGAGAATATCAACAAGAATGGTCTCGGCAACTCTGAAATTTACCACATGTGATCAGGAGCCAGTGTTGTTGCTGTTGCAAAAACCTCAGTGCGTTGTTGAGAGAGGCTTTACTCTGTCTCTCTCCCTCTCTCTTTGTTTCTGAGCTAATTCAGTGGCTAGAACAACAAGCAGTGACCAGAACAGAGACAATGCTTTCAGTTGTTCAGTGCAGCAGGGGTCTCCATATGGACCCATCCCCTGCCTTTCTCTTCCTCCAGAGAACAACAACATCCCTTCACCCAGTGCAGCATTGACATAGCTGTCATCACAATGTATACACTTAGTACGTACTTGATGTGAGCTGAAAAACTAATGAAAGTGGTGCCGGTTAGAATAGTGGTTGGCAATTTGTTTCTGCATCGTTTTTGTGGATAATTTATTTTATAATTTTAAATATTGTAATGCATGCAGAACTGCAACAACTTCTGACTGAACCAAGTAAAAATAACATTTGCAGTGGAATTATTAAAAGTGATGTGCATCATATACCTCAAAATTTTTACTGTGGAACAACCTTCATTGTTTTCAGCACATTGTGGTGAGCGGTGGCTCTGTAGAGGTAGACCTAGAAAGCTTTAGCGCTTTGTTAATATTCTTGAGAATAAAAGTCACATCTATTCCACAAAGACCTTTGTCAAACACCAAGGACAACACAGAGTAGCCAACATCTCACTCACATGCCAGTCAATGATTCACAGAATCTTTGAACACAACAGCAGCAACAGTTACTGAAACATATTGAAGAACTATTTGCAACAATTAGATCACTGAAGTTGTAAGAATGATTTTCTGTCCATAATTTGCATACCCACACATTTGTAGCCATGCCAGTGTGGAATACAACAATATTTCCTCAAAATTACCCATTTAAAAACAGCTTTAAATGTTAATCACCCACCTTACAGAAAAAGGTGTAATTTAACATTTGTCATGTTTAAATTACACCTTCAATCCCAGCATCTTTTCAGTGACTCTTGTGGGTTTTGCTGCTTTTAAGGAATGTCGGGTGTCTGAAAAAGGAGGTCAGAATAATGAAGGACTAGGCAATTTGACCCTAAATCAGCATCATGATTAACTGACCCTTTCACGTCGGTTTCGTTTTTTCCCCCTCCTTTCTTCTCCCTTATAGTTCACCGACGAGGCTTGTAATAAAGCAATATTACACAAGAGTGTGGCATCATAGCACTGCAGTGCAGTAGTAAATGAGCATAATACAATAAAGAATTTGGATAATGTCATTTCACACATAAATTAAACATTGTTCATTGCAGAAGTCGGTGTGTGTTTACATACCATTTATGGGTCACATGACTCTTAACAGTGGCCTTAGCTTGTCTGTTTTGTTGTCCGTCATGGCAGAAAAATGGTTGTGATGACGTGGATAGCTGTCAGAGGCCAACGGCAACTTGGCTTCAGGCATCTACAGTACATGTCAGTTTAGTAGTAGGCACGTCTTAAAGGGGCCATATATGAAAAGCTCTCAATACACATGCACACAACAGGGAGAGGAGAAACCCATCATGATCAAGGTTATGTCTTGGTTGTGCACCCTGAATGTCTGTTTTGGTTTTATTTTGGTTAATTGCCCAGCCATAGAATAATGTCACTTTTGCAATCATCGTGTTTTAGTGAAACAAGTCAGAATCCTGACTGTCATGTTAGCTCGTTGTTGGCAACATTGAGCCAAAATGATGCAGTATGCAGTTATTTGTACATGAAAACACCATACTGGCATATTTTGCTGGAACTTGGGTACCACAGAAGCAACAGCATTCTGACCTCATTGTTCGGGCATCCAACAATCCTGGAATGTATCATTTACTTTGTGCTGCAACATTTCTCTCTTGTCTTACTCGTTTGCCTGTGCCCACTCTGTTATCAACAGAAGCAGGCAAAAATTAAACAACACTGGCAGATCACAAAAAAGAAATGAAGAATGATTTGTGACTTTCATAGCTCGTCACCTTAGATTTTGGAATGCAAACTGGCACAAATCTTTGTTGGTCTAAAAGGACTATGACTAAAAACATATTTAGTGTTATTATGACTTTTCTAGTTAATAAACCAAGTTTATATAGCAACCCAGTTTTTGCACAATGTTCTTAATAGATTTTTTTCTGTAAGTTTTGTTTTTCTCCTTTGTGAATATAGTTCAGAGAGTGTTCGTTTTCCCTTAGTCATTCTGACAGATGAGGAAGTACAGAGAAAGAAGGACCTGATTCAACGAAGGAAGGAAGAGGAGGCTCAGCGTGAAGCTGAGAAGGAGGCACGGAGACCCCGGCTCACTGAAGAACAGAGTCGGATCATTGCAACGCTGGTGGAGGCGCACCATAAAACATACGATGACTCCTACTCTGACTTTGGCTGTTTTAGGGTTTGTCTCAAAAGTTTTTTTGAATCCTAAATTTAAATATATTTAGGGGATTTTAACCAGAATCCGTATAAAATTGATGGTGCGTCATTATTAACGGGATACAGTTCTATCTCCCTAAACTGGAACATTGTGTAAATTGTGAATAAAAACTAAAGATAAGATGAGCCTTTATTAGTCCCCCAAAAGGGACTGATTGTGTAATTATGTAAATATGGTATTTAATTAAAAGCATTATAAACTGAAATTTTAATCACAGTGTGCATTACTGGTTTAACTTGAAACTATAACAACAAATATAGCAGAGAATCAAGAAAAGACAGGAAAAAGTCTTTTGTAGTTGAAGTTTTACTTTTTACTCCATGAATAGAAATTATAATAGTTAATAGGTTATTTACTTATTCCATTTGCTCCTGTCTAGCCTCCTGTACGTGAAGGCCCGGTGACACGAAGCGCCAGCAGGGCTGCCTCACTTCACTCTCTGTCCGATGCCTCCTCTGACTCCTACAGTCACTCTCCAGGTTAAATACGCTTACCTTCACATTGAAAATTGCAACTGCTTAATCATGTAAAACATAATTGTCTCACATATTTTCCTTATTTACTTTATTTAAAAGAATAATCCATTAAACATGAGCAAATGTGGCAAATGTTTTTGAGAAGAATTTGATGGTTAATGCTTGACTTAAAACTGTTATGTGTTCAATTTGGATCTTTGCATACTGGGTTATGTAATGTGTTTTTCTGAGAGTCCAGTGGAAAACGTGAATAACCTGTAGCCTGTATCAACTGACACTTGACTCCAGGTAAACATTAGTTCATTAATGCATATGTCACTAATCGAGTCAACACAGCATCGGGCACAGTTACACATGGTCTAGTCGTGCTTCTGGCAGAGGCAAGCAGCACAGGACAACTCCAAGCTCGGCATGGTTTAAATGCTGTCCAATCTGTTCTTAGAGTGATCACATTTGCACTGACATGACATCTAAGAACTGTCTAGCAAAGCTTTTGTTCCCCATCCAGTTCTGTATTTTATGACTGCACTGTTTCCCCAGCACATAGGGAGTCATTCCTGTGGTCACTTTCCTCCTGTTTCTTTATTTCTCTAATATTTGTTCTACTCTTTTGTCCTGGTCCTTCCAGAGTCAGTAGACACCAAAATGAACTTCAACAACCTGTTGATGATGTACCAGGAGCAGGGCAGCAGCCCGGACTCCAGTGAAGAGGAGGGCTCCAGCTTCTCGATGTTGCCCCACCTTGCTGACCTGGTCTCCTATAGTATCCAGAAAGTCATCGGCTTTGCCAAGATGATTCCTGGATTCAGGTAAGTGTGTTTGTCGTGAATGAGTAGAACATTTTTGTCTCCTGCCAGTTGAAAGCCGAAGGGAGATTATGTTATGGGTCTGTTTAGGGCTGTGCAAAATGACAAAAAATTCATATCATGATGCAAGTCATCTTATATCAGGATATACTCTCCATCTCTCCATCTTCTTCCACTTAATCCTTTTCGGGTCACGCGGGGTAGGGTGCTGGAGCCTATCCCAGCATCTTTGGGCGAGAGGCAGGGTACACCCTGGACAGATCACCAGTCCGTTGCAGGGCCAGCACAGAGAGACAGACAACCTTTCACTCTCACAGTCATACCTAAGGACAATTTAGAATCCCCAATTTGATGTCCAATTATACATCTTCTGTAAATTCTGCAGTTTAAATAATTACATAAAAGGACCACTTCTTTTTTTTTTTTAAACATGTACCGTTTTCCCTCATAATTTTGCAGTGTTGTTATAAGATAATTTTATAATGTGCATTTAAGACTTGATTCTCATAAATTTCAGGTTTTCTTCTAAATTATATGTGAATAAAAAGTAAAAATCAATAAGTTAAATATTTCCTGAGTCAGAGGAGAATATATATATATATATATAATATAAAAACCCCACATAACATAAAAATGTCTGAAAATGAGAAAATTACCCATGGCTGCCATCTACAGATATAAATTAGCTGTTAGTTTAAATCAGTGAAGATTTAAGTGTAGACCTGCAGCCTGCCATTCTGGCCTGACTTAACCTGTTTGCTTTTTAGTAAAAATATTTCAGATTGGTCATGATCTGAAAATCAAAGACAGAAAAGGTAATGTAATAAAATACATACGATGACTTTAACTTTATTCATTATTGCTACTTGACTAATTAAAACGATTAGAAATCTAATAAATTACATCAAGAGCCAACTTGCTCCTCTGTCCCATTTTAATTAATTTTACGTATATGTGCCACCATCATGCACTTTTGCAGCTTTAATACATTTTTTTTCAGACAGAAGAAGCTCAGCAGCAATTTAAACCAAAGAAACGACGTCTGCTACATGTTTCCAGTTAGCCCAACTTAGCATCGTCATTTAGCATTTTATAATTAGACATGGTGTTAACGATACTTAGCTCCTATTAAAACAAGGTTGGTGAGCTATTCTGTGACGCAGCACAATGGAAAACAGTCCCACATCCCTGGCAAACAGGAGTAGCAGCTATCTGAACCGGCAGTTTGGAGTTAGCATTAGCAACCACCAGACTGAAGCCTAGCCACCCACCACACCTGTTCCGCTGTGGGCAGTTGTGCACTGCGGGGCGAGAGATAGGGTGCTGACAAGTAGTGGTGAGGAGCTTTACTGAATAAACAGGAGTATGTGCATTTTATGTCACGATATAAAAGAGTATTCTATGAAACGATAGACATTTTTATATCATCATCCAATATATGTCGTCACATCGCGCAGCCCTAGGTCTGTTCATCTGTCTGTCTGTCCCACTTTTGTGAAATCAATAACTCCTACAGTTTTGTTCTGATAGTTTTTAAACTAGGACTGGGAATCATTACTAATTTCCAGAATCTATTCGGTTCCGATTCTTGAAGTTCTGAATCAATTCAATTCTGGTTCAATTCAATCCGATCCCAATTCAGTCAGGGAAATTACCATTTTAACAGCTATTTTACTTGCCAGGAAAAAAAATCTGAGCCCTAATGCTGCAAATTGTACCTGGAATACTCTAACTTTGTTAATACATAAATTATCACATAAAGAACTGACCCCAAATCAGTTACAATAATGCACTTTTTATTATTTAACTTATGATTTCACGAAGTGCTAACAAGTGCTTTCTTTAGTGCAAAGGGTGTGTCTTGTCAAGTTAACACCCCAGAGTCAGTAAATAAATTCATTCATGAAGCATGTATACATAATCTCACTGTGTTTCAGTCCCTCCAAGATTTCACCAGCTGTTTTTGTGATTGTTGTGGCCCAAAAAGCCTGAATTTGTGGGAGCTTTTCCAAAAAGTTGTGACATTTTGAGGTTTTTTGCACTGAAAGTTGAGGAAGTACAGATTTTAAAGTAGCTGTTTTTTCCATAGTTTACACTCAGTGATGCTGTTCTATTTAACACCACAAGAAAAGCACAGGATTGCCAAAAATTGCCTGTTTAACAGTGATTTATCTTGAATTAAATGCTTAAAGTTGTCAAAAAAAAATTACCAACATTGTGTTCTTGCTTAGAACTTAAATAAAAAAAGAAATAAAAGAATTAGCCATTACAGCCATTATAAATTGCATTCAATGCATGTTAAGAGCATGGAGCCAAATTATGGCAGCACCTTCTTGAATCCTGAATTTGAAAACTAAGACACCTGAAAAATTTGAGGTCTTCTTCTGTGCTGAAATCCACAACGAAGCGGGGATGGCTCCTCCACTGACAACCTCTTCCCTTCAGAAGGTCTTGGTGCAGGATGGATCTTGGAAACCCAGTCTTCACAGATCTTAAGGGGAGATGAAAAGGAGAATATATTTCAGAGTAAAATTAATCATATTTTTAAATCCCCACACCGCAGTAGGGTTTAATAATTTAGTTTCTTTTATTTTTTGTTGTTTATATTTTAACTACAAATTAAGCTGTAAATTTTTGAAAAGGATTTCAATTCATTTCCCGAGAAGATTTGTTCATTTCAGTTTAGTTCTATTGAGTGAAATGGCTCGCTGTACTGCAGACTTTATTAATTTTGCCATTTTCATTTTGTGACTTTTATTATTATCTTCAGATCTCTCACTTAAGTGCTAGAAGTCCATAATCTCGTAAAGTATACCTTTATTCACAGTGCTTAAACAGCAGGTAACTACTGTATCCATAGTTTGTAAAAGAAAACACCATCATGCTGGATGAATTTACGACACAAATGTTAAAACAAACAAATGATATTTTACTTACAATCTCAGCAGCTCCAAGTCTCCCTCTCTGTTCATGAGTTTCAGCCAGTTTCTGTGCGCTTTCCATTTGAAGTGCTTATCAGTTGTCCACTTTATGTTCCAACACAACGCTGCACGTAGTGCAAAACCATTTATCCTACATTATGAAAAATATTCGGAAACTGTTGAGGATAGTCTTTACAATGACTTTTGTTGATAAATTAAGGACACGCACGTCAACAACTCTGCTCATGTAAATACGGAAGTAAAGACATGCGCAAGCACCGCAGGGAACTCTTGCCAGATGAGAACTGTTTTAACACCACAGAAGAAGAACCAGCATATCTGTTAGCTTGCTAGCTGTTAGCTCCGTTAGCGCTCCGGATGTTTCTGGTTCTGCTCCGTTGTTCCTGGCTCACTGACCCGGTTTTGACTTGATCAGACTCAGCAGACATTCACAGATGTAAAAGCATTATCGATCCCCGGATTCTGTGGCTCGATATCGGCTCAGTCAAACGTGGTTCAATCCAGATTGTTCAGTCGATCTTTTGGAACCCACCCCTATTTGAAACTTGGTACCATGGTTTGATATACACTCTCTCTCTCCCGTGTATCACGTTCAGATGTTTAGTTTGATGTTGTAAAGCCACACTCTTGTCTCAGGGTCCACTTGAAAGAGGCCAGCCTCCGAAAGTGGTCTGTACAGCCTGCAGGTGGTAATGATGTGATCAGCAGTCTGCTCGGTATACACTGATGATGCACATATTCCAATCTGGCTCTGATCAGAGGATTTTTCTAGGAGTTGTAGCCCCTGACCTATGACCTCCTGTTTCACCTCACTTCATAGACAGTAACTGTCTTGTGAGATCAACGCCTCTGACTGGTGGGGGATTATGTTATGGGTTAGTCCATCTGTCCCACTTTTGTGAAGGCAACTCTCCCTACAGTTTTGTTCTGATTGTTTTGAAACTTGGGACCACAGTTTGATATACACTGATGATGCACATATTGCAATTTGGTTCTGATCGGATGATTTTTGCAGGACTTGTAGCCCCTGACCTTTGACCTCCTATTTTACCTCACTTCATAGACAGTAACAGTCTTGTGAGATCAACTCCTTCTACAGTTTTGTTCCACATATTTTGAAACTTGGTACCACGGTGATGCGCATGTTACAATTTGACTCTCATCGGATGACCTTGAGGTCAAGATTTTTCCTAAATCTTCTAAACGCAGTAACATCTGAAAAAAATGATGTAGGCTTTTCAAATCGATACAGTAGTTCTATCTCAGACGCATCTTGGACAGCTTGCACCCTAACCTGACTGGGTTTGGGGTCAGAAGGTCAACGGTCAAAGTTAACATTTCATTTTTCACTATAAATGCTAAATTTATTGTCGCTATAAAAACAGTAAAGCTAGGGCCACCAAACTTGGTACACATGTTGATGTTGGAATCCTGACCTCTGACTATGGGTTTAGGGTCAGAAGGTCAAAGGTCAACATCAGAATAGCTTATAAACTATATCAAAACAACAAAGACAGCTAGGGTCACCACACTTGCTACACAGGTTCACCTTGGGATCATGACCTCTGAATATGGGTTTGGGGTCAGAAGGTCAAAAGTCAAGGTCAGCATTCTCTATCCCTTATTACTATCATAAATGTAAACTAGTCGCTTTTTGGTGAAAATCGCCAAAATGAATCCCAAATATGTCACTCACGTGAATCGTGTAAATCTGAAGAGGTTTTTTTGGGGGGTGGGGTGGGGGGGGGCAGTTTCCCAGAGACGGGGCTTTCAGAAACAATGGGGGACAGTCATCTATGTAAAAAATCGAGACATCTGTCTCGATCATCATTCCTCAGATATCTCTCAAACAGTTCGTTACACTAACCTAAGATTTTAAACGTGCTTTGCTGAAGCTACGAGGGTGTGCATCCCAGAATATGATTCCGTGCTCATTGGAGAATACCGGCGCATCACGGCCATGCTGATTCGACAATACGCGGCATCATGACAATGCTGATTGGATAATACAGTCAGTCATGACAATGCTTTGCAAACAAAGATTTTAGAAGTGCTTTGCTGCTGAGGTTACCAGGATTTGCATCCACGAGTATGGAGCTGCTCAGTCAAAATATATACCATAAAGTTGCATCGGTCTAATGGATATATTCACCATAGAAAACACGAGGTGCGGGGGGGCGCTGTCGGGGACCCGTGGTGCTGCAGTGACATCACTGGCACACGGCTAAAGCAGCAGCCGAGACTCCTGTTAACCGGCCAACACTGGTGTTCCTCTGTGCGCTCTACAAGCATTTGGGGGGAGGCATGCTCAGCCTGCCCAGTCAGTGGTACACGGAAGTCCCGACTGCTGCTTCAACTGCATTTTACATGCGGACACATGGTTTGACTAAACGACAAGATGAAAAAATTTCAAAATAACGAAATAAATCATTTTTATTTAAATATTTACAGACAAATGGGCAACACTGATGCAAAACTTGCAGCCAAACATGCGCGCGCGCACGTGTGTGTGTGTGTGTGTGTGTGCGTGACTGGTGAAGGGATCGGCGGATGCCCTGAATTTCCCTCTGGTGATCAATAAAGTATAAAAGATACAAATACAAAAAAATAATCATAATGTTCGGTGTTTTGTACTTATAATATTGCTAAAATATAAAAGGATGGGTCTCAGATATTTGTAAATGTGTCCTGTTGTAGTACTGCATAACTTTACTGACGATAGACTATAAATTATAATGGTGACTGAACAACTCCCATTCCCCAAAGTGCAACATACAACATTTATGAATATAACTCATAAAAGATCACACAAATAAGTGATCTTGGAAAAAAAATAAACAAGCAGTTCTTAAACAGTGGCTAATATTGGATGGCCCATTCATTTTCAATTATTCTGTAATTAATAGTCACACAATCAAATCTGTGATTGTCTACATATAGGCTACACCTCTGTATTCCATTTCCACACACAGCCTACATTTGGGCCTGTAAAGCCTGATTGGGCTGCCTGTTTCAGACAGGAATACTTGCTTTCTGTGGGCATGCACTAGTCTTCTAAATAAAACATCTTTGGTGGAACGCATCACGTGTCGTCATTTGGCCAATCACAGTCAAGATAACTGCATCATCTTCCGTCTTTCCCATCTTTTGCTGCTGTTACTTTGTTACTTCAATAGAAGGATATCTGCAGGAGTTTGGAATTAAGTGTAGTGTATGTGTTAAGTTTTTTTTTGTTTTTTTTTTCGGAGGGAGCTGTCACAGACAAAAAGAGGAGCAGAGATGCCTGTTAATGTGAGGTGAGTCGGGATGTAGAAACAAGCACAGAGCGGAGCTGAACAAGGACCACGCAGAACCGTTGTCTCCAGCAGGTCAGAGCCCTGCAGACTCCCTGTGGGAGTGAGTAAAAAAAAACTGCTCTTTTTTTTTCTCACTGTCAGATGCTCCAATATTTTTTATAATTATAACATACACGTTTGTCTGCTGCAGCTTCAAAATTAATCTAATTTGGCAGATTAATTTCCACTCTGTCGCTGTGCTGTGACTGTAGTCTCTTCACCAGCCACTACAATATTAAGTAATTTATGTTCATTTTTATGTATCTGGCTTGTTATAATGACCCAAATTCACGAAGTCAATAGCTTAAATTCGTTAACATCCTCCAGCCTTCAGACAAACTAAACCTGCCAACATTTAAATTTCAAAATATGGGAGGATTTTCCTGTTGTCTGGTTGGTGAGGAGTGTTCTAAAAATTGTGAATGTCTATAAATGCAGCAAATCTGTCTGTGTGTGTGCTCCTCAGATATCTCTCACCAAACCATTCGTCAGACTGACCTCAGATTTTATAAGTGCTTTGCTAAGGTTATGAGGGTGTGCATCCCCGAGTATGGAGTTGTTCAGTCAAAATATGTAATTTTTGTCAATAAAAGTTTAGCCACCGCTCTGTCACCACTCTGTCTCCTCGTGCCCTGGCTTCAGGAAGTGTAGGCGGGGTTTCGGATTGATTCCGAGCTGATTGGATAATTCACGGCATCACGACCGTGCTGACTGGATAATATGTGGCATCATGACCAGTCAGTCACCACAGTGCTCACTGAACAAAACAAGGAAGTGAAAAAACACAAATTTGACTAGAAAAAGATAATACTGAAGATTTAATGCTTAAAAAAATTATACCATAAAGTTGCCGTGATTGCGTAGGTCTGATAATTCGGCATATGTGGAGAACATAAGGCGCGCCAGTGGGGACCCGGGACCTGACAAAGAACACCGATGTATCCAACATAGGACACGCCGGGAGAAGCAGCGGCCCCGACCGGTATTCTGTCGATTTGTATTACTCTGTCGAAAAATACTACCAGTAGCGCCAGTCGACAGCAGAGTCCATCGATTTATGCTACTGTGTCAAAAACTGCTACCGTTGCTTATCAGTGCGATTTGTGTATATTCTGCAGATCATGTAAATTTTTAATGTGTTTAATTAGTCCATAATATTCAGTTTAGTTATTTTACTTTCCTTAAAGGGTACCTGTAGTGAATTTTAATCAATAGCTGTTTCAAAGGATTAAATATGATACTAGTGATTCCATCTGGTAATCTTGGTCATGATTCCTTTTCAAATACGCACGAGTTTCAAGTCACTGTTCTCTCAGTCAGTCATGGTCGGGGACTTCTTGTCTCTTCCAATGGGCTATTTCAGCACTGGTAGTGACGCACAGTTGTTGCTTTGTGCAATTGACTGGGCTGCAGTATAGCAGTCAGCAAAGTTATAACATCATAACATCATAACAACAGTTATAACATTTTTTTTTTTTTTCTCTCGGCGCCACACGAGTCGGCTGCCTTTTGCAACAGCGGCTCGATTCCGAGTCTTTTTCCCTTCCTCTCTCTTTTGATCCGTCTTTTTTTTTCACCCCACTTATATCACGGACACACAGATCGTCCTAAATGTCTCCTGAGCCGGTGGACGGAGCCACTGTCTATAGCAGGATACGATACAGCAGAGAACAGCTGCTAGCATTCAACCGCCACCCGGTCCCATTGGAAAAACTCGACATACCGAGAGAACTGAGGCGAAAACGCCGCGGCTGCCGGGCTGGAGTAAGGCGGAGGACAAAAAATATAAGGTACAGACCCTCCCTTCCATCTGTTGTCATGGGAAATGTACGGTCGATACTGGGAAAGTTAGATGAGCTAGCGGCTATCTCCCGTTATGATAGCACATACCGGGAGTGCTCTCTCCTTTTGTTTACTGAGACGTGGCTAACTGAACTAGCAGCAGATGCTAACATTGAGCTGGAGGGTTTTCACATGATACGAGCTGACCGAACACCAGACAGTGGCAAGGCTAGGGGCGGTGGAGTGATAATGTATGTTAACAACAACTGGTGCAGACCGGGACATATCACTGTTAAACAACGACACTGCAGCAAAGACATTGAGTTGCTAGCTGTTAGCATGAGGCCTACATATCTCCCGAGAGAACACTCACACGTGATCTGCATTGTTGTTTATGCAAATCCGACGGCGAACGCTGGGACAGCACGTGACGTCATCCATTCAGTAACCAGCAGGCTGCAGACAGAACACCCAGATGCTCTTCTCCTCATCTCAGGCGATTTCAACCATGTTTCACTGTCTCCCATTCTACCCACGTTCACCCAGTATGTCACATGCCACACTAGAGACAATAAAACACTGGATTTATTCTACGCAAACACTAAGGAGGCGTACACCTCATCACAACTCCCCCCACTCGGGAGATCGGATCACAACTTGGTTCATCTCCGGCCGGTGTACAAACCCCTAGTGCACAGACAACCTCCGGCCATGCACACTGTGGAGTTATGGTCTGAGGAGACAATGGACACCCTAAAGGGCTGTTTTGAAGCCACCGCCTGGAAGCAGCTCTGCGATCCACATGGTGAGGACATCGATGGCCTCATTCACACCTTCACGGGCTACCTCAGCTTCTGTGTGGACAAATCCGTTCCCACCAAGACCATACGGCGTCACTCAAACAACAAACCCTGGATCAACCCTGAGATAAAAACACTTCTGAGAGAGAAGAAGAGGATCTTCAGGTCAGGGAACAGGGAGATGCTGAAGTCCGTACAGAGGGAGCTGAGGAGAAAGATCAGAGAAGGCAAGGACAGCTTCAGGAAGAAGATGGAGGACAAGCTGCAACAGAGCGACATCAGCGGGGTCTGGAGAAACCTCAAAACCATCTCGGGGCTCCAGAATACCTCCCCCCAGGCCACAGGGGGCAGGGAGTGGGCGAACAACCTGAATCTGTTTTTCAATAGATTTGACCAACCGCCCTCCCCCCTGACTGCACAACAACCACTGCTGCCTCTAAAGAAATCAAGTCCTGCTGCCCACTCCCCACTCCACCAACACCCCCCCACTCCCAACACACAGCCCCCCATCCTGACCCTGACCAGGACCCAGGTGAGGACGGAGCTGAGGAAGATCAAGGCGAGGAAGGCGCCGGGACCGGACGGCATCAGCGCAAAGCTCCTCAAGTCCTGTGCAGACCAGCTGTGTGGGATTGTGACGTATATCTTCAACATGAGCCTGAAACTGGGAAGGGTACCACAGCTGTGGAAAACATCTTGTGTGGTACCTGTACCAAAAACTTCCCACCCCAAAGACCTGAACAGCTACAGACCGGTGGCCTTGACGTCCCACTTGATGAAGACCCTGGAGAGACTGCTCCTTGCTCACCTCCGCCCCCTGGTGGAACCAGCGATGGATCCACTCCAGTTCGCCTACCAGCATGGCATTGGGGTGGAGGATGCGGTGATCTTCCTCCTTCACCGTTCTCTGTCCCACCTGGAGAAGCCCGGGAATATGGTGAGGATCATGTTCTTTGACTTCTCCAGTGCTTTCAACACCATCCAACCGATGATCCTGAAGGACAAGCTGCTGCGCGCAGGGGTGGACCAGCACCTGTCATCATGGATCCTGGACTACCTCACGAACCGGCCTCAGTTTGTGAGAACCCGGGACTGTGTGTCCGACACGATCATCAGTAGCACGGGGGCCCCCCAGGGAACGGTGCTGGCTCCCTTCCTGTTCACTCTTTATACTGCGGACTTCTCACACAACACAACACACTGCCATCTACAGAAGTTCTCTGATGACTCTGCGATCGTTGGCCTCATCTCCAATGGAGATGAAGCTGAGTACAGAGGGCTTATCCAGGACTTCGTGGACTGGTGCCATCGGAACTGCCTCCAGATCAACGCGAGGAAAACTAAGGAGCTGGTGGTGGACTGCCGCAGGCATGGGCAGCCCCTCACAGTACCAGTAAATATACAGGGAACAGACATCGAGATGGTGACATCCTATAAGTACCTGGGTATTCATCTGAACAATAAACTAGACTGGTCACACAATACTGATGCACTCTACAAGAAGGGACAGCGCAGGCTGTTCCTGCTGAGGAGACTCAGGTCTTTTGGTGTACAAGGGGCGCTGCTGAAGTCATTCTATGACACGGTGGTGGCATCAGCCATCACTTTTGGAGTGGTCTGCTGGGGCAGTGGCATTACTGCAGCCGATAGGAAGAGACTGAACAAACTGATTAAGAAAGCTAGCTCTGTCCTGGGGCAGCGCCTTGATCCGATGGAGGAGATAGGAGAGAGAAGGACGGTGGCTAAACTGTCATCTCTGCTGGAGTCCGAGTTCCACCCTATGCAGGACATACTGAATGCACTGAGGAGCTCATTTAGCAGCAGACTACATCATCCCAGGTGCACAACCGAGAGGTTTCGTAGGTCCTTCCTACCAACGGCTGTCAGACTGTACAACCTAAGCAGGGCTGCTCGCAGAGATAGCAAAAAGACGTAACAAACTAATAGTTTTTTGAATGCAAAAGATGCAATAGACTTACACAATGGTCCCCTCCGGCATACAACTAGGAACATACCGGTCGCTATGGAGGGTGAGAATATGTATGGGCACATAATCATACCATGTAGGATAACTAAGTAGACGGTTATGCTGTTTCATTCCATCTAGCAACAATGCTCTGCACTGTGTGTGTTTATATATTTGCATATTTATTCCATCTAGCTACAATGCTCAGCACTGGGTGTGTTTATATATTTATATATCTACATATTATTCCATCTAGCTACATTGCTCCGCACTGTGTGTGTTTATATACTTGCATATTTATTCCACCTAGCTGCAATGCTCCGTACTGTGGGTGTTTATATATTTACATATTTATTCCATCTAGCGACAATGCTCTGCACTGTGTGTTCATATATTCATATATTTATTCCATCCAGCTACAATGCTCTGCACTGTGTGTCTGTGTGTGTGTGTATATATATATATTTTATAGTAATACGTACATATGTTTATTAGCTGCTCTTGCTTGCTTGTTTTTTTTTCTTGCCTTCTGATTGTTGCTCTGAGTGTTGCTATCCCTGTGCTGTTGCAATCCTGGAATTTCCCCGTTGTGGGACTAATAAAGGCTTATCTTATCTTATCTTATCTTATCTTATCAGAATTTTATGTAATTTTTTACAACCATGTACAAGCAAATCAACCCACATATAATTTAATGAAATAAAATTCCAGTATATCAATATTTATTCAACGTGTTCTGAAGTTACTTGACTGGGAACTTGCCTGTTCGTCAAGTCCCCTTCAGCTGTTGGTCCCTGGAGGTACCTGCGGATCATGCCGTCATTACCCATGTTTGCATGGATACAAGTAACCGGATTAAAAGCCTGATTGGAATAAAAATGCTTCTTGTAAACACGCCAATCTGAATATTCTGACCCGATCATACTCATTCGGATCAAAATTTCCTTCCAATTGAGATGGGTGGGTTATGCCAATTGTTAATCCAATTGGTGCGCATATAAACACTTATTCCAAAGTTTGGGTAGAAAATATGTTTACTGCACACGTCTGTACGTCTAGCCACACGTCAACGTGCCATAGTTCCGTCTTTACAGCAGCTAGCGGAAGAAATCCAGTCTGTATCGTCCTGCTGTCTCCCTCTGTTTGTCATATACAGAAGTATGTACTGCTGGGCTTGTAGCTTCATTACGGAGACCAGCAGAAACAAAAGTACAGTCTGAATAACACAATACAGGTCCATTTCAAAAAGAGAAAGACATGAAGTGGAGTTTGTTTACATTGGAAGTTGCTTCTTCTTCTACTGTTTCCGGAATGTTGGATAATTGTGTGCATGTCAAAATGATTTAGTCCGTTCAAACGTGTGACACATGGAAACGCACGTCCTAATCGAATCAACTTTTTCAGGATCCATGTAAACAGTAAAGTTCTGAGCTGAACTGTAATCAGATTGAAGAAATTTTGCACATGTAACCGTGGCTAATTAAGGCCATTTCCAAGGACGGTTTATGCAGTATATATCTGTGCAGATTTTGTGCTGTTTTCAACTCAGATCTGAACTCACTGAGCATCTGCTGCACACACTTACTTGTCCGTGATAAACACGTTTCCTCGTCTGCGGTAAAGCCGGAATGAACAGGTGTATGTCACTTCCGGCCAGCGATGCCTGCTCCCCATTGGTTTTGACTGAGTGACTCTAGGGGGTTATTTTTACTGAATAAATGCATTTTTGGTTTAAAAGTAATACCTAAAGCATGATTAAAGTCCAAATGTCACGTAATAGGGTCCTTAAAATGTCTTGAAACTAGATATAAAAGGGAACCGATCCGTTTGGGTCTCGGTGCATATGCTTCAGTAACGCCGGAACATTCGTTAATTTAAAACTGCCGCGCTTGGCCTGACGTTCCTACTCACGGCCCCCGGAATCGCCTGGGGAAGAAGGCGGAAGTGACGAAACAGATTGTACCTTAGTTTGATCAGAATCAGAATCAGAAAAAGATTTATTGCCAAGTACATTAACAGATCACTGATAACATACGAGAGAATTTGACTTGACACAGAGAATGAACCTGCATTTCCGTGACGCGGCATGCGTCTGAAACGCGCCTGCCAACAGGAGGGTACAGGTAGCATAAGAAATAATACAATGGGAAGGAGCAAAAAAATCATTGATTTCAGAATACTGGTCACATGATCAATATTATGATTACAAAGAAAAAAAAAAAGCCCTCAATGCACATCAGCAGACAAAAAGAGTTCACAGGACACAAAGAGAGCAGTGAGTGAATCATCTTGTTGTCAGTTTGTGGATCAATATGAATGTAATGTTGAAGCAAAGTGTTGTATCAGTAAGAGCAACAAGGACACTTTGGCAGGAGATGTTTTGTCTGGCTACTGGCAATTGTCCTTGGCAATTGTCCGTGCAGCTGCTGTCCAAGGCCATGTGCTCAGTGTTTTGAAAAAACACAGACTGCAGACGATCAGGAGGATTTTTGTAAGGGAATTGAGCCAAATAGAACTGATCACAGAGAAGGAACTTTATATTCTTCTGCAGATTCAGTACTTAATCCTTCATTGCGGGGCGTTGAGTCCGTCGTGGATAGACCTAAGCGTAATCATGATGTAATCCACCTTCCGAGACAGTTCTCCATTTGTCGCTATCAGGGTCTTCTCCATTTTTTCAATTTGATGGATGCACCTCGCCTGGCCAGCATTTTGATAGGTTGTATCCATCTTCAGCAATTTGCGGTACACCAGGACAATCCCAGATCCAATCAGAACGATCCCAATCACCATTATTACGAAGACATACAAATCTTCAATGTCTTCGATAGAGAGATTAGTCAGGCACAAGATTCTCCAATTACTTGTCTCCCGTAAATAGCCTGCTGGAGCCGTCCCTGGAGCCGTCCCTGCGGGGCAAACAGCTTCCCCCGGAGCACTTTTCCTTGTTGAAAAAATAGTGTCAATTGCGTTCAAAGCCCAGCTTATTAATTCCATAATTTCTTTCGATAATCCGCAGTCAGACGCAGACAGACAACAGCAAGCTGGGATCCAGTTAGTTGGGGAGGTGGGGAGCTAGAGCAGAGAGAGAAAAGAAGCGTCTGCTCTCTTTGGAGGCGGAAGTGAGAAGGTGCAAGATGCTTGGGGTATCCCGATTGATTGTTTATATGGAGACTGGAAGAGGCACCGCATATTTTTAATACATAGACAGTTTTTTTTCCTTTGTTTGTGGAAGGCAATCACTATTTTTGTTCTTAGTTACCCCTCGTTACCAACATAACAACGACCAACAATTTTATCCTTAGAAATAAATCATCTATCGTATTGCTGGATGGCACCGTAAAACGGGGCTATAAGGGACGGCTGGGTAATAAGGGACACTTTTCTGGGAAATGTTTTAAATGTAATTCGTGTTGTTATTGTCAAATATTTTAAGGATTCATGGATATTTGACAATAACAACACAACTCAGCGTCCTGCTCAAAATAAAAAAAGCAGAATTCTGGATTTGGAAGGCGATTGCTCTCTGTTCCGGAGACGCAGGACAGTCGAAAGTGTGAGGCCATCAGCCTAATGATTGAGTCCACACTTCTAACTGTAGTGATAATAGCTCACGCTGAGCGCTCTGCCCGCCCCGGCCATCAGCCTAATGATTGAGTCCACACTTATCACTGTTGTGAGAATAGCTCACGCTGAGCGCTCTGCCAGCCCCCTAGCTGTGGGGGTCACACACACGACGTGTTCCTCAACACACTCAATAATTTTTTTTCCCGTATATTTTTCTTTTGGGCGTACAGAAATGGCAATACGCCCGTATTTGCTAAAATTGCATTTTCCCCGTATTAAAATACGGCAAAAACGTATCACTTGACAGGTATGCGCCTCCATTCTCATTCTGATCTGGTCAATTTCTTGACAGCAGCGGCTCTCCTCCACTGTTGGCATTGCTTGGCAACACTCACAGATGCACCTATTGAAAAATTCAAGTACAAGAATTTGCAAATATTTTCTGAATGCATGTATACATAAATATGCTTGTTTGTTGATATTGTAAGCACAGGTTTGTTGATATTGCAATTGTGAGCTTTTATAAATTTTGTAACAATATAATATATATAATATTCAATAATGTGTTCACATCCTGTCCATATTATTTACACCATATCCACCTCATAAATGCCTTGCAGAACTCATGTAAAATAAAGTGAAAAGATCCATTGCATTATTCATGTTGTCTTTGTTTATTAATAGAACTTTCAAGCCCTCCCCACGAAGTGCCATGTGCTAGAGACATAGTTTTTTCCCAATTATTTCTAGTTATCAAACCTTGAAGCTGGCGTACAAAACAACAAGCTAGATTTCTAATTCGTCTACAGTGAGAAAGGAACATTCCTGGTTATGGCCCTATACACACGATCCTGGGGATTTTAATACAAGTCATTTTCCACAATTACTTCCATTTCATCCTTGATTTTGTTGCTACAACTGAATGAGGAAAGAAAGGGTTCTACTGTAAGCTAGCGCCCCACTGTATCGTCATAATAATGGCTTCCGAAAAATCGATATTTATGGGGCGCCCTCGACAGACCCCCTTCGGCTTCCCAATTTTGCCGGTGGTTATAGTTAATTTATTAAACATCACAGATTTCTTTTGGCTTACCATTCAACATTCTGGAGGCGATTAATGTCCAATTCAATGACATTTTCCACTGGTGCTGCTCTCTGGTCATCATCGGAACTGTTGTCATCAGACAAAGCATCTGATTCCGTCTCGGACGGCTCGAACCTGTAAGGTTCTATGCCTCTGTCACTGTCTGAACCACTGTCATCAGTATCTGGGGTGTCGTCTTCCCTGAATTCCAAGTCCGATTCACCAGAGGACAAAACTAAACTAATTTGTTCACAATCGCTGTCACTTTCCGTCATGATTGTCCAATGTTGATAAGTGTGAATGTGGATACGGCAGGGCAGCCAGGGTTAAATTTGTGACGTCAAAAACATGGCTGCGGTCTGGATTGGCTGTCACAAGCCAGCGAGCAAGGCGGGGCCTTCGCCTGGTGTATTTTTTGCAATTATGTAAATACGGGTGGGTGATATGGTCTCCGGTATGAATATTTGGTTTAAGCTATGTGTATTTTATCAAAATACGTTGGCATTTGGAAAAAAAAATTACGTGACATTTGGACTTTAATGTTGTTATAATGACCAGTACTGGTTTCCTTTAATTTCTTTGCTCTGTCTGATTGCCGAATTTATCATAAACTTTAAAAATTCCCATTTCTGTATGTGAAACATTATTTTCAGTAACTACAAACAATATAATTTATTTATTGTTCAATTTTCAATACCCACTTATTGTAAATTACTTTTCTGTTGATTTGTTTCATAAATGCACAAATGTTTACAAGTCAGAAGAATTCAAAGACATTGTATTCTTCATATATACAGTATATCTACATGTGGGCAGGTCAGAAGACACATACACACAAGTAGTACTTTCTCCAGCATTAGGCTACAGACCGTTCATGAGCTTGAGGCTCCTTTGTTTCAAAAACACACATAAATGTTTGTGGTAGCATGAAATGACAGAGCTTATGTACACGACTCTTGATAGCTGTAGAGACAAAGGGCAACTTTACAAAATAATTTTACCTATTGTACAGGAACTCCATCACTGAACAGTGATTGATATAAGCTAAAATAATTATAATGGTGACTGAACAACTCCCATTCCCCAAAGTGCAAGATACACTATTATGAATACAAGTGATAAAAGATCACACAAATAAGTGATCTGACAAACAAATAAACTAGGGATCCGAAACAGTCGCTAATTTGGATGTCCTGTTCGTTTTCAGTAATTAGGTATTCTGTAATTAATAGTCACACAGTCAAATAAATCTTAGTGGTGTTCAATCCCTTTCATATTTGTCAAAGTCTAACAAATGTGATTGCCTACAGTGGGGCAAAAAAGTATTTAGTCAACCACCAATTGTGCAAGTTCTCCCACTTAAAAGATGAGAGAGGTCTCCAATTTTCATCATAGGTATACCTCAACTATGAGAGACAAAATGAGAAAAAAAACCCCCAGAAAATCACATTGAAGGATTTTTTTTTTTTTTTTATTTAAGTTTTTGTAAAGGGTATACAGGTCGTTACAGCAATGCAGTGTTTACATTTTCATCACATGTTCCCTTATTTTCTGATATCTGACAACATTGGAAGATTAATTCTTACAACACCCCTTATTTTTTTTTTTTTTTTTAAAGTGAAAGAAAAGGTGAAATTAAAGAGAAAAAAAAAACAAAACAAAAAACAAAAAAAAACCAAACAAACCAGTAAAAAACAAACAAAAAGAAAAAGTAAGTAAATAAAGATAAAAGAGCATCTGAGTAGCATTGGAACAAAGAGCAGAACCATTATTGAAATGGTATTTGTCAAAGATTAGATCTAATGGAAGACACATATGCGGTCCAGGGTTGCCAAAAGTTCATGAACCCATCCATGTCCTGTCTTAGTGCGAATGTCAACTTTTCCATCGAGTAAATGTCTTGGATCACGTTAGTCCAATCTTCAGGTGTAGGACAGTCCTTCAACATCCATTTTTTAGTTAGAGCTTTTTTGCTTGCCAATATTAAAACATTGAATAAGTATTTTTCTCCTCGTCTTTCCAGTGAGTCCGGTAGTAAACCCAAATACAAAGTTACAAAAGAAAAGGGAACTGTAATTTTGAATATTTTCCCCAATATTGTCTGTACATTGGTCCAATATTGGTGGATAACTGGGCATGACCAAAACACATGAAAATGATTTGCAGTCTTTTCACCACACAAGCGCCAACAGTTCAATCCCTTATGGGTAAATTTGATTTGTGCAGGTGTTCTGAAAAATCTTGCCAAGTTTTTCCATCCAAATTCTCTCCACTGCAGGGATGAGGTACTTTTCCATTGCTGTTTATTTAGCTTTTCCCATATTTCCAGATGTAAAGTGAAATTCCCCTCTTTTTCCCATCTCTCTTTTATATAAGATGTGTTGTCTCCTTTTAAGTCTTGAAGACCTTGGTATATTTTAGAAATGTATCTGATCCCTGGGATCCCTTTATATGCCATTAAGAAGACCTTCAGAACACCTGACTGGGCCCTTTCCAAAACCTCCTTTTTAAGTATATTGTTTATGTGGTGTCTAAGCTGGAAGAACCTGTAAAGGTCTTGATTTATTAGGCCTTGTTTTTTCAAATCTTCAAAACTTCTTAAGATTTGCCCTTTAAAAAAATCGTAATATTTTATCAGCCCCTTCTCCTTCCACTTTTTAAATCTGGTGTCTGTTTTATTAGGAGTAAAGTCCTGATCATAGGCGATCCATTGCAGAAGTCGATAGGGCTCTTTAGTTTGATTCTCTCTGACTATCTTAAACCAAATTTTTAGCGGGGTCTCTATCCACGGGTTAGTGTTATTCAAAAGCTTAGGTAAGACATTGTTCCCTATTATCGCCTGTAGGGGGATGTCACTTGTTATTTGGCATTCGATCTCCTTCCATTGTGCAGAGTAGACTGGGTTACATATCTCTACTAAAGTTTTAATTTGTGCGGCTTTAAAGTAGTCCCTGATATTTGGCAGCGCGAGCCCACCTTTGTCTTTGTTTAGCTGTAGGGTTCTATATCTGATTCTAGGTCTCTTGCCCTGCCATATGAATCTTGAGATCCTTCTGTCCAGCTCCTGCCATGTTTTTTTGGGAGGTTCTACCGGTATTGTTTGGAAAAGGTATAGAAGACGTGGAAGTATATTCATTTTGACTGCTTCAATTCTTTGTGCAATACCCAAGAATGGTATCATATTCCATCTTGCTAGGTCAGATTTTATTTTTGTCACCAGTGGATCATAGTTTAGTGATATAATTTTGTTGAGTTGTTTCGGGATATTGACCCCCAGATATTTCATAGATTCCGACTCCCAGTTAGTTTTGAGTTTGCTTAGTGAATAATGATTTGGGTCATAGTTGAATGTTAAAACTTGGGTTTTATGCATATTTAATTTGTACCCCGATAAATCTCCATACTCTGAAAAAACTGAGGTTAGTTCTGGTAAAGAAGTGTCCGGCTGCCCTAGGTATATTAAAATGTCATCAGCAAAGAGTGCTATTTTATGTTCCTTCTGACCAAGTGTAATACCTTGAATTTTTTGGTTTTGTCTTATCCATTGGCTCAGAGGTTCTATGAAGATTGCAAAGAGCAGTGGAGACAGGGGGCAGCCCTGACGACATCCTCTTTCCAGTTCAAAAGATGATGATAAATTACCGTTAATCCTTATTTTAGCTGTTGGTTTTTTATATAATGCCTGTATAGTTCTAATGAAGTTGTTATGAAAATTGAAACTGGATAAGATTCTGTATAGAAAAGACCAGTCAACCGAATCGAATGCTTTTTCAGCATCTAATCCTAATATGACTGCATTTAAGTTATATTTTTTTATATGATGAATTATGTGTAAAGTGCGTCGAATGTTGTCTTGTGTCTGTCTTTGTCTTATAAAACCTGTTTGGTCTAAATGAATTAGGTCTGTCAGTATATTCTCTAACCTTTTGGCAAGGATAATGGTAAAAAGCTTATAGTCCTGATTTAGTACACTGATTGGTCTGTAGTTGGAGCACTCTAGTTTATCCTTTTCAGGTTTAGGTATAACTGCAATGACCCCTTCTCTCCAGGAGGGGGGGATTTCCCCTGTGTGGAGGACATAATTAAATGTTTTCAGGAGGAGAGGAGATAGTTGCTGTTTAAAGGTTTTGTACCACTCTGCTGTATAGCCATCAGCTCCTGGGGATTTGTTAGCTTTAAGTTTCATAATTGCTTTTTCCAATTCTTTAGGATGTATTTCTGACAGTAGTGTTTTATTTTGTGACTCCGTAAGTTGGGGAAGGTTTAATGTGTTTAGGAATGCCTCGGATGCGTTTTTATGTTTTTTGTGGGAGTATAAGTTCTTATAGTAATTCTCGAAGTTTTTAAGAATATCCTGAATTCTGAATTTTATTTCCTTTGATACTGGGTCTCTGATTTTGTAGATTGCTCTTTCTGTTTGATGTTTCCTCAATTTATAGGCTAGCAATTTTGCCGATTTACTGCCTGCTTCATAGTATTTTTGTTTCAGAAATGTAAGTTTCTTCTGGATTTCTATTGTGTAGATCTCATTTATTTGGTTTTTAATTTCCTTAATCTTGAGCGAGTCAGTAGAATGAGTGTTGCCTTTGTGTTCTTTTTCTAGGTTCCTAAGTTCTGACTCTAATGTGGATAGTTTTTCTTGTCTTAGTTTCTTTTGGGTTGCCAGTTTTGCAATAATCTTTCCTCTTATTACAGCTTTACATGCATCCCACAGTATTAAAGGGGATACTTCTCCATTATCGTTATCTTCCAAATATCTGAGAATATCTGACTCCAATTCATCTTTCAATGGTCCTTTCAGGACATTTGAATTTAACCTCCAAGAAAATGTATTATTTGTGTATTTTTGGATATTTAAGTCCATGTAGATCGGACTGTGGTCGGAGAGATCCATCAGTCCTATTTTACATGTTTTTACTCTACCAATGTCTCTATTAAACATAAAAAAATAGTCAATCCTTGAGTAAGATGAATGTGGAGTTGAGTAAAATGTATAGTCTTTTACACTGGGGTTGAGTTCCCTCCACACATCACAGATTCCCATTTCTTTTAGTAGCATCCGAGTCTTCCTGTTTTGGGTGTTATTTTGATGTGGGGAATTACCAGAAGCATCCCAGTATGGATTCAGTCTAAGATTGAAGTCCCCACCACATATCACTAAACCTTGAGCTTTAGTTATCATTAGGTCGAATACATTTTTATAAAATTTCCAGTTAGCCCCTGGGGGAGCATACACATTCAGCAGGGTGATATCTTCTCCCTCTAGCCGCCCAGTTACCAAACTGTATCTCCCTTCTTTATCTTTGTGTTCTGATTTTTTTTCAAATGTAATTTTGGTTGATATCAATGTCGCTACTCCCCTCCTCCTCCCTGATTTATATGAAGATGAAGAGATCATTTTAAACCCTTGTCTACTGAGTTTATTGTGTTCCACGTCTGTTAGGTGGGTTTCTTGTAAAAGTATTATTCCTGCTTTGTCTTTTTTCATTTTGCCTAGAATCTTGGATCTTTTAACTGGATTCAGGATCCCTTTTACATTATATGAAATTATTTTGGTTACACCCTGTTTCTCCATTGTGTTGTTTTGTTTAGTATAACTGTGTGGTGGCCCTCTTTTGTGCTACTCAGAAACTGAAAGAACATTAAAAACAAGAAAAACATTAAGAACATAGTGTAAAAAACTTTAAAACAAAAAACTGTCAAAAGAACTTCCTGAGCTGAGGTCTTTTTAAAGACCCTGTAAGAGCCTTGATGGAGTGAAGGCTCTGAGGGAAATTCCTCAAACTCTGTTACGTGTTGAGGGCCCTCTCGTACCACTGAAAGTAGTCCCATGCTTTTAACGTGAGTTTCAGAACCCAATCCAAACTTGTAATGATTTTTTTTTTTTTTTTCCTTTTATGCCTAAACCCTGTGAAATTGTGTGCACCCTCCCACCCCCATCACATCAAACATTCACGCAAAAACAGTATTTGTTAGTATGAGCAGAACATGTGGATTATTGTCACATTTCTATTTTAACAAGTTTTTTTTTTTTTATTACAAAGACTTATTTGTTTCAAATAATATGATTGTTCCATGAAATGTTTTACCACATGCTGAATATGCATCTCCTTTAATGTTTGTTACCTTGTATGAGGGGGGTTGGATGTGCGGATTGATTCAAGAGAAAGGAAAAAAAAAAAAAAAAAAAAAGGTCGCTATTCCAACCTGAAAACGGATAGTTTATCCGCGACGCTCTGGTGCTGGGTTTCCCGCTGCTGGTCCGTGGATTTTGAGGGTCTTTGTGTTGTCCATGTTTGCGCTTTGATCTTCTCACTCGGGTCTGCTGCGGGTTTAAACACCGTTACCGGGAGGCCTCTTCTCGCCATGTCAGCTGTTGCTTCTTCCGCCGAATTATAGAGACACGTTTCATCGCCGTAGAAGACCCTTAACTTCGCAGGAAATGGTGTCTGAAAGCGCAATTTCTTCTCTCTTAACACCTTTTTCGCGTCATTGTATTCCCTGCGCTTTTTAAGGACCTCCGGGGCGTAATCGTGTTCCACGTAGACTTTTCTCTCCTGGTGCATAAATCCTTTTTTCTGCCAGGCCAGTCTTACAACCTCTTGTTTTATTTTGAAATTGGAAAATCTTACCAACACCGAACGTGGGGGCGCTTCCGCCGCCGGCCTAGCGGCTAATGAACGATGTGCCTTTTCTATCTTCAAGTCGGTGGTTTGTGGAATATCCAATTTCTCTCTTAGTAAGGATTCCACGCATTCTGCCATTGAGTTAAAACCATTTTCGGTTCCTTCTATCAGACCATGAATTCTTATGTTGTCTCTTCTTTGTTTTCCTTCTTGGTCGGTTAGCTTAGCCTCTATAGCTGCTTGTCTTTTGCGTAGGTCCAGCACAGAATCTTCGAGCACTTTTATTCGATCCTCTGTTTCCAAGATTCGGTTCTCGGCCTGGTCCACTCTGCTGTTTGTCCTTTTCAATTCTTCTCTGAATTCCCGAAATTCGGCCGTAACATCTCGGCGAAATCGTCGTAGTTCCTCAAATAGTGATTTCAGGCTAACCCTTTTGTTAGCTATCACCAGCTCCTCGTCTTCTGAACGGGGATCTTCCAGTTCAGATTCTCCGGCCGATACGTGTCCTAGCCTGGAGAATTTCAGTTTCTTCTGTTTTCCTTTAGACATGATGATTTTGTCTTTTGATTTTCACTCCTCCAAAAATCCGTTAAGTTTGATTTTCAAGGTGTTATCCTGGATTGAGTCTGAGAGCTTCAGTGTTAAGCTGCAGTCGCCATGGCGTCCAGACCGGAAGTCACATTGAAGGATTTTTAATGAATTAATTGGTAAATTCCTCTGTAAAACAAGTATTTGGTCACCTACAAACAAGCAAGATTTCTGGCTCTCACAGACCTGTAACTTCTTCTTTGAGAGGCTCCTCTGTCCTCCACTCGTTACCTGTATTAATGGCACCTGTTTGAACTCGTTAACAGTATAAAAGACACCTGTCCACAACCTCAAACAGACTCCAAACTCCACTATGGCCAAGACCAAAGAGCTGTCAATGGACACCAGAAACAAAATTGTAGACCTGCTCCAGGCTGGGAAGACTGAATCTGCAATAGGTAAGCAGCTTGGTGTGAAGAAATGAACTGTGGGAGCAATTATTAGAAAATGGAAGACATACAAGACCACTGATAATCTCCCTTGCTCTGGGGCTCCACGCAAGATCTCACCCCGTGGGGTCAAAATGATCACCGTGGGGTCAAAATGATCACGAGAACGGTGAGCAAAAATCCCAGAACCACATGGGGGGACCTAGTGAATGACCTGCAGAGAGCTGGGACCAAAGTAACAAAGGCTACATCAGTAACACACTACGCCGCCAGGGACTCAAATCCTGCAGTGCCAGACGTGACCCCCTGCTTAAGCCAGTACATGTCCAGGCCCATCTGAAGTTTGCTAGAGAGCCTTTGGATGAGCCAGAAGAGGATTAGGAGAATGTCATATGGTCGGATGAAACCAAAATAGAACTTTTTGATGAAAACTCAATTTGTCGTGTTTGGAGGAGAAAGAACACCATACCTACTGTGAAGCATGGGGGTGGAAACGTCATACTTTGGGGCTGTTTTTCTGCAAAGGGACCAGGACGACTGATCCGTGTAAAGGAATGAATGAATGGGGCCATGTATCATGAGATTTTGAGTGAAAACCTCCTTCCATCAGCAAGGGCATTGAAGATGAAACGTGGCTGGGTCTTTCAGCATGACAATGATCCCAAACACACCACCCGTGCAACGAAGGAGTGGCTTCGTAAGAAGCATTTCAAGGTCCTGGAGTGACCTAGCCAGTCTCCAGATCTCAACCGCATAGAAAATCTTTGGAAGGAGTTGAAAGTCCGTGTTGCCCAGCGACAGCCCCAAAACATTACTGCTCTAGAGGAGATCTGCATGAAGAAATGGGCCAAAATACCAGCAACAGTGTGTGAAAACCTTGTGAATACATACAGAAAACGTTTGACCTGTGTCATTGCCAACAAAGGGTATATAACAAAGTATTGAGATGAACTTTTGGGATTGACCAAATACTTATTTTACAGAGGAATTTACCAATTAATTCTTTAAAAATCCTTCAATGTGATTTTCTGGATTTTTTTTTCTCATTTTGTCTCTCATAGTTGAGGTATACCTATGATGAAAATTGGAGACCTCTCTCATCTTTTAAGTGGGAGAACTTGCACAATTGGTGGCTGACTAAATACGTTTTTGCCCCACTGTACATAAAGGTTACAACTCTTTGTATTCAACTTTCAAACACAACCCACATTTGGGCCTGTAAAGCCTAATTGGGATACCTTTAGACAGGAATACTTGTGTTCTACGGGCAATGCACTAGTATATAGAAATATAAGGTCATTTAGTTAATTTTATTTCATTAAATATAATTTTATTAATACGTCGTCATGCAGAAGACCCCAAATCACGATACTCATTTTTCCATCTGTATCAGAATTTATACCGGTATTATTGTGAACTATATGATATCGCACACCCCTACGCTCGCCTCAGAATGCTCTTGTAATGCTTGTCACAGATGTCGAACTGTCATTTCAGTAGTTGGTATTAGCCAAATGAAAGATAATATTTTAAGATTTTGCCCCATAAGATAAATTATCCATCCATCCATCTTCTCGCGGAGGCAGCAGTTCAAGCAGAGAAGCCTAGACTTCCCTCTCCCCAGCCACTTGCTCCAGCTCTTCAGAGAGGATACCAAGGTGTTCCCAGACCAGCTGGGAGACGCAGTCTCTCCAGTGAGTCCTGGGTCTGCCCCGGGGTCTCCTCCCAGAGGGACGTGCCCAAAACATCGCAAGTAGGAGGTGTCCAGGAGGCTTGCTGATCAGATGTCCATACCACCTCAACTGGCTCCTTTCAGTGTGGAGGAGCGGCTGTTCTCCTCTGAGCCTCTTCCGGATGACTGAGCTCCTCACCCTATCTCTGAGGGTGAGTCCAGCAATCCTACGAAGAAAGATCATTTCAGCCGCTTGTATCCGCGATCGCGTTCTTTCGGTCATTACCCAAAGCTCATGACCATAGGTGAGAGTAGGAACGTAGATTGACTAGTAAATCGACAACTTTGCCTTAGATCTTAGCTCCCTCTTCACCACAACAGACTGGTACAATGTCCGCATCACTGCAGATGCTGCTCCAATTCATCTGTCAATCTCTCGCTCCATTCTCCCCTCACTCGGGAATAAGACCCCAATATACTTAAACTCCTTCACTTGGGGGAGGAGCTTGTCCCCAGCCCGGAGAGGACAATCCACCTTTTTCTGGCTGAGGACCATGGACTCGGACTTGGAGGTACTGATTCTCATCCCAGCCGCTTCACACTCAGTGGCAAACTGTCCCAGTAAGACCCATAGGCCATTGCTGGATGAAGCCAGCAGGACAACATTATCTGCAAACAGCAGACATGAGATCTTGTGGTCACCAAGCAGGACACCCTCCGTTCCCTGGCTGCGCCTAGAAATCCTGTCCATAAAAATTATGAACTGGATGGGTGACAAAGGGTAGCCCTGGTGGAGTCCAACTCTCACTGGGAATGAGTCCAACGGAGTGTTGGCAATACGAACCAAACTCTCACAACGGTCGTGCAGAGACCGAATAACTCGTACCAACAAGCCCGATACCCCATACTCCTGAAGCACCCCCCACAAAAAACCACGAGGGACGCGGTCGAATGCCTTCTCCAAGTCCACAAAACACATGCAAACTGATTGGGCAAACTCCCACGAACCCTCGAAGATTCTCGAGAGGGTAAAGAGCTGGTCTGATGTGCCACGGCCAGGATGAAAATCACATTGCTCCTCCTGAACTTGAGGTTCGGCCGGACTCTCCTCGCCAGTACCTTGGCATAGACCTTCCCAGGGAGAATGAGGAGTGTGATCCCTCTAAAGTTGGAGCACACCCTCTGGTCTCCTTTTTTTGAAGAGAAGAATCACCACCTCGGTTTGCCATGCCAAAGGCACTGTCCCCGACCTCCACACAATGTTGCAGAGGCGTGACAACCATGACAGCCCTACAACATCCAGGGCCTTGATGTACTCAGGGCGAATCTCGTCCACCCTCGGGGCCTGGCAACCAAAGATATTTTTAACCACCTTGGCAACCTCAGCCCCTGTGATAGGTGACTTGTCCCCCTTGTCCACAAACCCTGCTTCCTCTGTGGAAGGCGTGTCAGTGGGATTGAGGAGATTCTCGAAGTGTTCCTTCCACCACCTGACGATATCCCCAGTCGAAGTCAGCAGTGCCCCATCTGCACCATACACAGTGTGGACAGGGAGCTGCTTCCGCCTCTTGAGCCGCCGGACAGTTTGCCAGAATCTCTTCGAGGCTGACCAAAAGTCTTGTTCCATGGCCTCACCAAACTCCTCCCAGACCCAAGTTTTTGCTTCAGCAACCACCCGAGCTGCACTCCCCTTGGCCTGCCGGTACACCTCAGCTGCTTCGGGAGTCCCACAAGCCAACCATGCCTGTGGGACTCCTTCTTCAGCTTAATGGCCTCCCTCACCACTGGTGTCCACCACTTGGTTCAGGGGTTGCCACCACGAGCTGCCCCGATGACCTTGCGGCTGCAGTTCTGGGCAGCCGCTTCAACAATGGAGTTGGGAGAACATGGCCCATTCAGACTCCATGTCTCCAGACTCCCTCAGAATGTGATTGGAAGTTCTTCCTGAGGTGGGAGTTGAAGACCTCCTGGACAGGGGCCTCAGCCAGACATTCCTAGCACACCCTAACTATACGTTTGGGTCTGCCAGGTCTGAATGGCATCCTTCCCTGCCATCAGATCCAGCTCACCACTGGGTGGTGATCAGTTGACAGTTCTGCACCTCTCTTTACCCGAGTGTCCAAGACATACGATCGCAGGTCTGATGACACAATAACAAAATCGATCATCGACCTGCGATCTAGGGTGTCTTGGTGCCAGGTGCACATATGGACACCCTTATGCTTGAACATGGTGTTCGTTATGGACAAACTGTGGTTAGCACAGAAGTCCAATAACTGAACACCACTCGAGTTCAGATCGGGCAGGCCATTCCTCCCAATCACCCCCCTCCAGGTTTCACTGTCGTTGCCCACATGCGCATTGAAGTCCACCAGTAGGACAATGGAGTCTCCAAGAGGAGCACTCTCCAGCACCCCAGTCAGAGACTCCAAAAAGGGTGGGTACTCTAAACCATCATTTGGTGCATAGGCACAAATGATGGTCGGGACCCGTTTCGAAACCCGAAGGCGCAGGGAAACAACCCTTTAGTCCACCGGGGTAAACTGCAATATAGAGGCAGCAAGGTGGGGGGTATACAAGAATACCCACCCCTGCTCGTCGCTTCTGTCCCGGGGCAACTCCAGAGTCGGCCAAGCTCCAGCCCCTCTCCAGGCGACTAGTTCCGGAACCGGAGCTGTGTGTTGAGGTGAGGCCGGCTATATCTAGCCAGTATGTCTCAACCTCATGTACCAGCTCAGGCTCCTTCCCCACCAGAGAGGTAACATTCCACGTCCCAAAAGCCAGTTTAGGAAGTTTGGGATCAGACCGCCAAGGTCTCCGCCTTTGACCGCACGTACGTACATAAAACTGTACGTAATGTTTCTCTTGACCAAGTTGATCACAAAGTGCTCCACAATAAAAACGATAAGACCAACAAGTGGTATTAATATATACCAGTGCATCTCAAAAATGAGAATATCATGATTCAGTAGTTTAATTCCAGGAGTCATAATCATCAAAATTTTAAATAAAAAGGAGCTACTTCAAGCCTTTTTAAATAAAAAGGCTTGAAGTAGCTCCTCTCAAATGTGATGAATATAGATTATTAAAGTTTAACTTTATTAAATTATTACACATTTTTCACAGTATTTTTTAAAACATGCATAAGATGACCGTTAGAAATTGTTTTAATTTTGGCTCTTAGTTGGTTGTAGATGCATCAAAATGGTATTGCTTGTACAGCTGAATCCTGTAATGTTAAAACATTGCCTAAATATACTTTTTGAACTCTGTTGTGTATTTTGTGTTTGAGTGGCATTTCACCTGAATATGTGTTGAGGACTTTATGTACCGAATAGTCTCTTGTGTGATTACGTGATGTTGTGCCACAGTGGTGGGTTTTGGTCTCAAGGACATAGATCAATGACTGTGTTCATGACATTACAGAAAGCACACTTTTTTTTTGGGGGGGGGGGGGGTTATATCTCCAGTCTTCATATACAGTGGATATAAAAAGTCTACACACCCCTGTTCAAGTGCCAGGTTTTTGTGATGTAAGAAAATGAGACCAAGATAAATGATTTCAAAACTTTTTCCACCATTAATGTGACCTATAACCTGTACAACCCAATTGAAAAACAAACTGAAATCTTTTAAGGGGAAAAATAAAAACTTACAGTAACCTGGTTGGGGCAGCACGGTGGTAGAGTGGTTAGCACTGCGGCAGCACAGCAACTCACCCTTGGCCAGGGGGATCCTGGGTTCGATCCCAGCCCCCGACCAACAGTGATCTGTGTGGAGTTTGCATGTTCTCCCCATGTCTGCGTGGGTTTACTCTGGGATTTCTCCGGTTTCCTCCCACATGCCAAAAACATGCAAATTAGGTTAATTGGCATCAAACTGGGGAATCTAAATTGTCCTTAGGTATGACTGTGAGAGTGAATGGTTGTCTGTTGCTGTGTTGGCCCTGCAATGGACTGGCGATCTGTCCAGGGTGTACCCTGCCTCTTGCCCAAAGATGCTGGGATAGGCTCCAGCCCCCCACCCCCCACCCCCCGCGACCCAAAAAGGATTAAGCGGAAGAAGATGGATGGATGGAACCTGGTTGCATAAATATGCACACCGTTATAACTGGAGATGTGGCTGTGTTCGGAATTAACCAATCACATTCAAACTTATGTTAAATGGGAGTCAGCACACACCTGCCACCATTTAAAGTGCCTCTGATTAACCTCAAATAAAGTTCAGCTGTTCTAATAGGCTTTTCCTGACATTTTTGTAGTCACATCTTACAGCACAGGCCATGGTCCGCAGAGAGCTTCCAAAGCGTCAGAGGGATCTCATTGTTCAAAGGTATCAGTCAGGAGAAGGGTACAAAAGAATTTCCAAGGCATTTAATATACCATGGAACACAGTGAAGACAGTCCTCATCAAATGGAGAAAATATGGAACAACAGTGACATTACCGAGAACTGGTCGTCCCTCCAAAATTGATGAAAAGACAAGAAGAAAACTAGTCAGGGAGACTACCAAGAGGCCACCAGCAACATTGAAGGAGATGCAGGAATTTCTGGCAAGTACTGGCTGTTTAGTACATGTGACAGTTTCCCGTCTAATGTGCCAAGGATGGAAGCCTTATCTTACGAAGAAAAACATCCAAGCCTGGCTACATTTTAGAAAAACACATTTCAAATGTCCCAAACGCATGTGGGAAAATGTGTTATGATCTGATGATTCCAAGGTTGAAGTTTTTGGCTATAATTCCAAAAGGTATGTCTGGCACAAACACAACACTGCTCGTCACCGAAAGAACACTATACTGACCGTGATGCATGGTGGTGGCAGCATCAAGCTTTGGGGCTGTTTTTCTTCAGCTGAAACTGGGGCTTTATTCAAGGAGAAGGGAATTGTTAACAGTTCCAAATACCAGTCAGTATTGGCACAAAACCTTCAGGCTTCTGCAAGAATGCTGAAAACGAAGAGGAACTTCATCTTTCAGCATTACAATGACCCAAAGCACACATCCAAATCAACAAAAGAATGGCTTCACCAGAAAAAGATTAAGGTTTTGGAATGTCCCAGCCAGAGTCCAGACCTGAATCCGATTGAACATCTGTGGGGTGATCTGAAAAGGGCTGTGCACAGGAGATGCCCTCGCAGTCTGACAGATTTGGAGCATTTTTGCAAAAAAGAGTGGGCAAATATTGCCACATTAAGATGTGCCATGCTGCTAGACTCCTACCCAAAAAGACTTGAGTGCTATAAGAAAAGCTAAAGGTGCTGCAACAAAGTATTAGTATACAGGTGTGCATATTTATGCAAACAGGTTATTACCTCCGCCAGGCCGCAGGAGGTTATGTTTTTGCCGGGGTTTGTTTGTCTGTCTGTCTGTTGGTTAGCAAGATAACTCAAAAAGTTTTGGACGGATTTCGATGAAACTTTCAGGCGTTGTTGGAAATGGTACAAGGAAGAACTGATTAAATTTTGGGGATGATCCGGATCACCGTCTGGATCCAGGAATTTTTTAAAGGATTCTTTAACATTGTGAGATAGGGCCATTTTCAACATGTGTGCAGGCGCAATGGAGGGCGGTGGTCATCGTGTCTGACGAACACAAACTCCGCGTTCTTCAAAGTTTTAGGCACAAAAGCACACGGAAAACAGTGGTGGGCCGGACCCGGCAGCGTGCCTGTGTTTGCGCTACGCTGCAAAAGCTGAGACGGGCAGCTGTCCGGCACGGGATTATTTGGGAGAAATTCCCCGGGCAGCCATAGGGGCTGCGCAAAAACAAGCTCTCTGCCGGGGAAGCTTCCAAATCCTCTTTTGGCACGGAGCGCAACCCCAATAAAACCCACGCCAACCTGTCTACCCAATTTGCATCCGTCAGTGAACCCCTGAGTGCTGCTTTCAGTGATCTATGAAAACGCTCGCATAACCCATTGGCCTGTGGGTTGTACGCGATTGTGCGATGAATTGCAACGTCCGCAGCCTGGGAGTTTGGAGATGGAGGAGATGGACACAACAGCAACACTTGAGTTTATTACCTCCGCCAAGGAGGTAATGCTTTTACTGGCATTTGTCTGTTTGTCTGTTTGTTTCACCAGAGGTGGTTCTTGGCCTAGAGAGGAACCCATTACATTTTAGGGACGATCTGGGAATGCATACCTCAGCCAAGGCTCTTCTCACAGTGTGTCAGCCACAAAACTCCAAAACTAATGGACAGACTTAGATGCAATTTTCACCACAAGTGGCGATAGGCCTACACACAAGCCCATTACATTTTGGAGGTGATCCATGAGAAACGGAAGGAGCCTTGGCGGAGGTATGCGCTCTATGAGTGCTTTTCTAGTTGTAAATTTTTTTTATTTTTCCCCTTAAAAGATTTCAGTTTGTTTTTCAATTGGGTTGTACAGGTTATAGGTCACATTAATGGTGGAAAAATTTTTGAAATGATTCATCTTGGTCTCATTTTTTTTACATCACACAAACCTGGCATTTGAACAGGGTGCGCGCACACACACACACACACAGAATTTTGTGAAAAAAATTAGGACACCCTGTATAAGCATGTATGTTTTTTTTTAAAACATATTTGAACATATGGGTATTTAATGTCAATGTTAAAAATACTGGGAGATCCACATAATACAACTAAACAATTAAAAATGAATTATAGACTTTTTTCAGATTTTCTGTAAAATCAAATGTAATTCTAAACATAGTGAGAATAAATTAGGACACCCCCACATTCATTCCCACTTACAGTGGCTAAAATAAATTTTAAAAAATGCAAATTAAAAACAAAAACAAGGTTAGACATAGATATGTGAACATTTCTTAATAAAGAACTAAATATTTAAAGTGGTACCCTAATTTTTTCACATGACTCTGTGTGTGTGTGTGTGTGTGTGTGTGTGTGTGTGTGTGTGTGTGTGTAATCTGTCCTTTATTTAAAGAAATGCTTCCAGGTCCTGCCGAATGTTCTTCCTGCAGAAAGAATTAAGTTTGGCTTAAGAAATAGATGTGGAGCAGAATAATATGACTCATTATTATCAAGTAACAGGCTGGATCACTTTTTGTGACTGCAAGGTGTATTTATGATAGCTGATAAAGGTACTGGCCCTCATTTATCAAATGTGCGTAAGACAGAAAAATAGTCGTACGATCATTTCAATATGCAGATTAGTATTTATCAATCTGAATGTAATCGTACGGTGTGCTCAAATCCTACAACAGCTTTGAGTTTGGGGACGCAAATTTTCAAGTCGCTGTAGACTCCCGTGCAGCAGAGAAACCTGCTGTGTGGGAGAATTATTTCATCATATCAAACTAAAATGAGCAGTTCAACATTTCAGCTGATGTGTGTAACTTATATATTTAGAGAAGTTTGACGAGTTACTTTAAAGACTAAAGAGGTGGCTGTTAGTAATTTTATCCACATTTTATCCATAGTTACTGCAACCAATATTAAAACAGATTTAAGCAGAATTTTAAAAAATAGTTATTTGATGTAATGTATAAAACTGAATTTATTTTCTGAATCATTTACCATTACAGTGGAGCTTCAGGTTTTTTTAGCTGTTGTTTTATTGTTGTATTTATATATCTGTACTGTAAGTAGTTTCCTGTGTGAGCACTGTGGTAAAATAATATTCTAAAAATTATTTCTTTCACTAAGTTTTCTGTTATGTAGCACAGTATCTCATTTCGTTATCCCTGACAAATGGTCCGTTAACTAAACCACAACGGAGCTTTATGCACAGAAGTGCCCGGCCTAGGTGATCTGCTTTATCGGGGTTTAAAAAAAACAACTGCTCTGGATTAGCAAGGAAATGCGGATTAGTAGAAAAAATGTGGGGAAATTATTTTATTTTGCCCTGTGCGTTTGTACACATTATTGAGAGATGACAGAGCCATGGCTGAGCTGCAGCCAATACGCACAGCGGCACATCAGACAGTTCTTCTGGAGAGGGGAGGTCTCTACACTTCTAAATAGTATAATAAATTCTCATGTTTGACAAGTATGCTTTAAAATGACAAAATGGACATCATTTAGTCAAACAGTCATCTAAGTCAAACAACAGGCTACAGATATACTGTATATTATAATCCTCAGCTGGAGATCAGCTGATCAAACCAATGGTGTTGTACAGCACCAGTCTCCTCCATAACTTTTTTTTTTTTTTTAACCATTTAAAGCAACATTTGAGGATAACAGACTATACTACTTTATTTTTCCACTTCTCTTATAGTGAATTTCTACTTCGAAAAGTTTCTCTTTTTGCCATTTCATGTTCCACTATGTCGTAAATTCTTAAGGTGAGACATGGGTGTCGAATTCAAATGGCGCTCATATCCATCCATCAAATTTATCAGTGAGTGAGCGATCGTATGATGAGATTGACCAGATATGCACGGTTTCATAAATACCACGTCGACGTTTTTGTACGATAATAGTTACACCCAAATGTTTGCCGATTTCTACGCACTGTGGATAAATGAGGGCCAGTGTCATTATTTCATCTGTCCTTCTAAACTTCGAGATAGTCTGCCTTCAGATCATCTCCCCATTTGTTCACAGACAAATGCAGAGAAACTTATGGGGTCACCCAAAAGTCAAAGATGAAACGAGTAAGGACCTGTATTTCCTAAAAGTTCTTATTCCATCTGGCGAAGTATGATGGACATGGCGGATTACCTTTGGAATGTTTGTCCACATAAAATCTGCTCTCTAATCCCTGGAAAACATGCCATATCTGCGCTAAAGATCTGCAGGTTTCTGTTCATGTCTCATGTTCGTTCAGTAGTTTCTTTTCACATAAAGATATTCATTGTGGTGACACAATTTTTTGTTTATTAAATCAAGGTTCTGCGCCAATGTTTGCCTTTTTTCCCTCTTTTGCGTCATAGGTTACTGGCTAATTAGAAACAAGCCCCCATATACGTATTTGATTTATTAAACATAAAATGTCACTTTAAAAAGAAAATGTTAACCTCCTCCCCCCTCAAAAAAAAAAGAGACTGTGCGTACCTGTCTGGGGCTGACCAGCACACACTGCAGACACAGCATTTGAGCAAGCCAGTAAAATACTGGGAGAATATAGTCTGGTCAGATGAGACCAAAATTGAACTTTTTGGATGCCACAACACACTGCATGTTTGGAGGAGAAATGGCACTGTACATCAGCCCTAAAACATCATACGATCAGTCAAGTTTGGAGGTGGGAGCATCATGGTGTGGGGGTGTTCTTCAGCACATGGTACAGGCAGACTTGATATAATCTAGATCACCCCTGCTCTAGATCAGGGGTGTCCAATCATGTGCCATGGAGGGCCAAGACCCTGCAGGCTTTACCTCCAACCAGTGTCTTCAACAGCAGATTCCACTGAATTTCTTCCAACTGATTGCTGATAAGTGAAAACACCTGCTGAAGAGACTGGGTAGAAGAGAAAACGTTCAGGGTCTTGGCCATCCATGGCACATGATTGGACACCCCTGCTCTAGATGATTCAGAGGTTAGAACAACTGTCTCTGTGAATGTCACCCAAGCAGAGGAACAGGTTCAAAAGTTTGATGTTTGATCTCAGTCAGAAGAGGAAACAACTTTGACCAACTCTTGCTCAGTGTGGTTTAGATCAAGAGCAGATTGAGAAGACTGTTGGAAGAGTTACATGAACAATCGAATGATCAATCGCAATACTACACAGAGTGAAATATTTGTTGAATCAACCCACATTATATACTTTGTATCATTCATTAATACTCCCATACATGACATATTCTACTGAAGTATGGGGAAATACATATAAAACAAACATATATCCAGTCTTTTTGCTTCAGAAGAGAGCTATTAGAATAATAAACAAAGCTGCTTACAGGGAACCAACAAACCCACCTTTTCTTAAATTAAAAGCTCTCAAGTTGAAAGATCTGGTTGACTTTAAAACTGCAGTAATAATGTTTAAAGTGAAGAATCTATCACTGCCCGCAAATATCCAAAAGTTGTTCCAAATAAGGGAGAAACAATATCATTTCAGAAGAACATGTATATTTCAAAAACCTTCAGTGAGAACTACCACCAAGCAACACTGTGTTTCAGTGCAAGGAGTAAGATTATGGAACGATTTTGGACCTGAATTAAAATCATGTACAACGCTTGGACAATTTAAACAAAAACTAAAGGAAGAAATACTCCAAACATATATACAAGATGACATGCAAAATCACATAAGGATTGTCATATCCAGTCTGTGTTGTGTTGTTGCTTAGTTTTTTTTTTGTCACATTTTGTCTTAGCTTTGTTCCGAATTGTAATCGCTGTTGTTTTGTTTTTCTTTTGAATTCTTGGATGGAGTATGGGTGGGCAATATAAGCTGCGGCTTCAGCCATCACCCATTTCGGATAACTTATGTTGAACTGTATAATCAGAGGAGTTATTGTTTAATTTGTCCTTGTTGGATTTTTTTCCCCCCCTTTGTTATATTATTCTGTTTCTTTTTTAATCTTTACTTTTAATCTATCCGAAATAAAGATTCATTCATTCATTCATTCATTCAACAGTTCTTGACAGAAGAGGACTGGTTTGACAAATTTGGATTAAGACAAAGAGTGGTTATTTAGATAGGCCCATCACCAAGGTGTCTTCTTCAGGAAGAAGTCACCTTTATTGTCTTTTCTTTCAAAGGTCTTTTTATTATTATTAATTGAAGTATCAATACAATACAAAGTATTAGAAATTTTCATTTTTGTTTCAACCAAACAGTAAAAAACTAGAACTTAAAGCCAACAAATGTAAATGCTTCAAAGCACAAAAACCTTTAAATAAACAATAAAAAAAAAAATAAATAAAAAAAAAAAAAATAAAAAAAATTGTGTGTGTGAAGTGGGGGTGGGGTAAAGGGGATATGAGCTACTCAGAAACTATAATCGTAGGTCTTTCAAAGAAATCAAGAAACGGGCGCCATAATTTATAGAATTTGTTTTCAGAGCCACAAACTGTATATCTGATTTTTTCTAAATCCAAACAGGACATTATATCTTTTATCCACTGTAAATGTGAAGGGGGCGAAGAGTCTTTCCACTTCAGTAATACAGCACGTCTGGCCAATAATAATGAAAATTTGAATACTTTTAATTTGGAACTTGGCAAGACAAGTTCTGGAGCCACACCAAAAATGGCGCATAATGGATCAGGTTTAATTTGATATTGCAGGACTTCAGACATAGTGATAAAAACAGAATGCCAAAAATTCATCAATGCAGGGCAGGACCAATACATGTGAAGCAAAGTGCCAGGAGCGCTACCACACTTTTCACAAGTTGGGTCTATATCCGAGTAAATACGTGCTAACTTAACCTTGGACAGGTGCATCCGGTGTACAATCTTAAATTGAATAAGAGCGTGACGAGCACACATTGATACAGTGTGAACCTGGCCAAGAATAGAGTCCCACAGTTCATCAGTAAAAGTAAAATTAAGATCTTGGGACTTCCGGTTATGGCTGCCACGTAGGACGGACGTGTCTCGCTCTGCTCTGCTCCTGGAGAAAAAAAATCGGCAAATAACTCTCTCATTTGGGACAGAACGTATCCCAGCGTTTGGGCGAGGATATGTCGGCGAAGCCTAAGGCTGGAAAACCAGGAAAAGGAAAAAGCGAGCCGCCGAAACAGTCCAAATTAACGGACTTTCAGGTCTGTGACGCAGCAAACAGGGCTCCATATATGGCGGAGGAGGCTGGCAACGCTGCGATTTCTGCGGGGAATGGCGCAGATGCGCTGATGGCTGCCATGAGTTCAATGAGAGCGGACTTTTCCTCTAGATTTGATGGGATTATGACAGCGTTGGAAGGAATAAGAAAGGAATTGGGTGACTGTGTAGAACGAACGGCGCAGATGGAGCTCCGTCTCACTAGTGCTGAAGATGACGTCACCCGTCTTCAATTAAAGGTGCGCACTTTGGAAAAAAAAAATAAATCTCTGGAAGATAATATTTTGGATTTGGAATCTCGGTCGAGACAGAATAATTTGAGGCTGGTGGGTCTTCCAGAGGAATCAGAAGGTCGGGACGTATGTTCCTTTCTGGAAAAGTGGATTCCGGAGGTGCTGGGCAGCGAGGAGTTGCAATCAGCAGTGGTTCTGGAAAAAGCACATCGTATTGGCCCACGGAGAGATAAGGGACCGCCGAGGACCTTAATTATGAAGTTTCTTAACAACAGAGACAGGATGAAGATCTTCAACGCTGCACGAGCTAAAAAAGGAGAGATTAAACACCAGGACCAGCAGGTGCGGTTCTACCCAGATTTGGCCACAGGAATCCAGCAATTGAGGAAGCAGTTTGATCCCGTACGTAAGGAGCTGCGCAACCTTGGGATTCGTCATGGTGTAATCTATCCTGCGAGACTGTTGACCACGTATGAGGGCAGAACCCACATCTTCAAGACCCCAGAGGAGGCGCAGGAGTTCATCAAGAAGATCAAAGAAGAAGAAGAGACTGGTGGGAGCTAAGCATGAACAAAATATAAGGTAGAATAATTAAGCATTTGCACAGGCATCTGACTGACTTGAAGTAAATAGTAAGTTTACAAAATATAGATTGTATTATATATTAAAAAAAAACAAAACAAACAAAAAAAAAAACTATGATGTACAAAGTTGTTAAAAATTTTGGAGTTAAGTTGGAAAACTACAGAGGAGAGTTAATGTTACGTCATTAAAAGCAGTAGAGTTAGGGTGATTGGGAGGATGAAGGAGTGGCTTAGGCTGTTCCCCGTGGGTGTGGAACGGTCGATGGCTATATCGGGAGACAGAATTTTTCTTTTGATTTTGGGGGGTTTGCCACAAGTGTGGGAAGGGGAAATTTGTTTGTGTGTAGTTTGTAGGATGAATGTTCAACCACTCATGTTTTTGCTTCTCTGTATGAGCATGTTTACACTGCAAGGTAATCCCAAACTCTCTATTGATCATGGACCAAAGTGTTAATCTTAATTTAACTTCATGGAATTGCAGAGGTCTACAAAATTTAAAAAAACTTAAACAAGTTATGAATAAAATAAAGGACATGGGTTCAAGAATTGTGTTTTTACAAGAAACTCATCTGATAGAGGAGGATGTTAAAAGAATTAGGAGTAGATGGCAGGGAAGTGTATTCACCTCTTCATTTTCATCCCGAGCCAGGGGAGTTATGACTCTCATACATAAATCAGTTCCTTTTCAAGTGAAAAATGTAATTGGAGACAAATTTGGAAGATATGTAATCATTCAAGGTTCTTTGCTATTAGAAAATATAAATCTTGTGAACTTATATGGTCCCAATATAGATGATCAGAAGTTCTTTGCTAATTTATTTCTCATCTTATCATCACTTACAGGGCAACATATAATAGCAGGGGATTTTAATTGTACATTGAATCCAGGTGTGGATAGATCAACAGGACTGGATTGTACGCACATTGGATGTAGGATGACTATTAATCATTTTATGAAAGAATTGAGATTGTTAGATATATGGAGAGAAATGAAACCACAAGTTAAAGCCTATTCTTGTTATTCCAGTACCTACAAGACATTCTCACGTATTGATTATTTTTTGATTTCCACAGAATTAAGGTCCAAGATTCAAAACTGCTTTTATGATAACATCGTGATCTCTGATCATGCACCCTGTTGTCTAATATATGTAGATAAAAAATTGACAAAGGAATCAGGTAGATGGCAATTTCAGCATAAATGGCTTCAGGATGAGGAATTTGTCAAGTATATAGAAAAACAGATAGACGAGTTCTTTGACATCAATACTACACAAACATCAGCATGTGTAAAGTGGGAGGCTTTCAAAGCTTTTATTAGGGGGCATATTATTAGTTATACAGGATCAAAATCTAAGAAGACTCGAGAGGAGAGAGCTAAATTGGAACATAAAATAAAAAATCTTCAGGAAAAAGTGTATGCAGGAAGTGACCCAAGGTTGGAGAATGAATTACTGATTTTGAGAGCTGAATACGACAAAAAATCAGCGAATAGAGCTGCCTCGAGTCTTCTAAGATTGAAACAATCTTTTTATGAACAAGGTGAAAAATCAGGAAAATTATTAGCATGGCAGATTAAACAATTGGAAATTAAAACACCAATTACCAGTATTATAAGTAAGGGACAGGTAGTTATAGATCCTTTAGAAATTAATAGAGCCTTTAGAGATTACTATGAAAAATTATATGATACCAAAAATGAACCTGATTTAACAAAACTAAATGGGTTTTTGAACGAACTATCTATACCGTGTATTCCAAATGAAAACAGGGAGATATTGGAGTCTAAAATTAGTCAAGAAGAAGTTGGGCTAGCCATTGATAATATGAAATCAGGAAAAAGTGCAGGACCAGATGGTCTTCCAGTTGACCTTTATAAAAAATTTAAGAATAAATTAATAAAACCTTTTTTGGAAATGGTTTTAGAAGCATTTCAAAATAATAATTTACCATCATACATAAATAATGCCTTAATTATACTGCTGCCAAAACCAGGTAAGCCCTCTAATAAATGTGAAAATATGAGACCAATAAGCCTATTAAACGCCGACCTTAAGATAATCTGTAAAATTTTAGCAAGACGAATACAAGAAATTTTACCAAATATTATTAATCGAGATCAGAATGGCTTTATAAAGGGTAGACAAGGCTTCCATAATGTAAGAAGACTATTTAATATTATCTATTTTAATAAAGAAGCACCGGATACAGCTCTCCTATCATTGGACGCCGAAAAGGCCTTTGATAGAGTTGAATGGCCCTTTCTTTTTGAAGTCCTACAAAGGTTTGGACTTGGAAATAATTTCATAAAATGGGTTCAAATAATATACAATAATGCTACAGCAGAAATCCTAACAAATAACAATATTTCAAAACCAATAAAAATCAATAGAGGATGTCGACAAGGCTGTCCACTCTCACCTTTACTGTTTACTATGGCAATTGAACCTTTAGCGATAGCGATACGTTTACATTCACAAATATATGGAATTAAAGTTGGACCAACAGAACATAAAATCTCCCTGTACGCCGATGATATAATTTTGTTTATGTCGAATCTAAAAAAATCAATTCCAACCTTGTTGAATTTAATAAAGAATTTTGGGGAAATATCAGGATATAAAATAAATAAAACTAAATCTTCAATATTAATGCTAAATGAGACCCAGAGAAATTACCCAGCCCCTGAGGTAAATCAATTCAATGTTGTAAATCAGTTTAAATATTTAGGAATCCAAATTATGCCTAAGCTAGAATCAGTCGCCAGTGTCAACTATGAAGCCTTAATGTCAGATATCAGTGAGTTAACTCAGAGATGGATGTCACTACCAATGTCGATGATCGGGAGAATCAATATACTTAAAAGTAATATTTTACCTAAAATACTTTATTTATTTCAATACATTCCCTTATCACCACCTTTAGATCTATTCTCAAGAATAAAAAAAAAGTTAGTGGAATTTATATGGAACAACAGGAGGGCTAGATTACGTCTGTCTTTATTATATTTACCATTTGATCGTGGAGGTCTGAAATGTCCAAATTTTATGTTGTATTATTGGTCGGCACAACTGAGGTCTATGACATATTATTTTTCATCAAATGATCTCCCTCACTGGACTGAAATGGAATCATACAATTTACCTTTACCTCTTCCCATATTCATATACTCAGATTCGGCAAAAAAATTACAAAAACAAGTTAAAAATCCATTTGTAAAGCATATGATCAAAATATGGTGTGAAGCTAAAAACTATTTAAAAGAACCACAGTTATTGTCACAATTTAGTCCAATATGGGGTAATCAATATTTTAAACCAGGGAGAGCGGACGCTGTATTTAAAGTATGGAATTTAAAAGGGATACAAAAGATTCAGGATTTATATTTGCCATGTGCAGACAACATAATGTCTTTTGAAGAGCTGAGGATCAAATTTAATCTCAATAGAACACATTTTTTTAAATATCTTCAACTTAGAAACTTTATTCGATCAAATCAAAATAAAGCTCTCACTCGACCTATTTATTCATCCTTGGAAAAAATGATGATGAAAGATAGTAAAAGAAAGGGTATTATTTCAGAGTTTTATAACTCATTGACACTATCTTCAAGTGAAAATTCACTGAAAAGATTAAACTACTGGAAAGAAGATCTGCAAATTGAAATTTCAGAGGAACAATGGGAATTGGCTTGTACAGAAGCTCAAACCAAATCAATAAATGCACGCCTTAAATTGATACATTTCAAATGGTTAATGCGGATGTATGTTACACCGGAGGAGTTAAATAGATATAACAAAAATATACCAGATACATGCACAAAATGCATGGAAAGTAAAGGAACCCTATTTCATTGTTTATGGGAATGTAGATTAATAAGAATGTTTTGGGAAGAGGTGAGGGTAACAATTGAAAAAATAATCTCAAAACAAATCATATTGAATCCTAAACTGGTTTTGTTGGGTCTGTACCCAGAAAAGCATAATTTCAATAAAAGTGAAAGAACATTCATAGACCTCAGTTTGCTTAATGCCAAAAAATGTATTGCACTATTATGGAAAAAGACTCATAGACCAGATGTGACTCAGTGGTTAAGACAGATGTTAACAAACCTTCCATTAGAAAGAATAACATATATACTGAAATCAAAGGAAATTGTGTTTGAGAATATATGGAGACCTTTTATTGATTATGTAAAAAATTTAAACATAACTCTTGAAGAAGAAGGTGAATGATGTGTGTGGACCTTGTAAATTCCAAACTGGTGAACATAATATGTATACTTATGTATTGGATTGTCTAGACTAAACAGAGGAGCATTGTTGAAGACTTGATTTTGTTGGTGGTTGTTGGTGTTTTTAGTGCATTTTTTTTTTTGTAGTACTTTAGTGTTAGTGTTTGATTGTTTGTATCATGTTTGTTAAAAAAAAAAAAAAAAAAAGGTTCAATAAAGATATTGTGGAAAAAAAAAAATTAAGATCTTGTTCCCAGTTCAATTTGATAGCGGCCAGAGAAGAAGATTGTAAATTTGAAATTAAATTATATAAAACTGAGATTACCCCCTTAGAAGTTGGTTTAACTAATAAAAAATCATCTAGAGGATTATCAGAAGGTTTTTGAGGGAATTGTTTTGTCATGGTTTGCACATAATGTCTGACCTGGAGGAAGCGGAAAAAATGTGTAGAAGTGATGTCGAATTTGGTGGAAAGTTGAGAAAAACTTGCAAATTGACCATCAAAATATAAATCCGCAAAAGATTTTAAACCTTTTCTGTGCCATATATGAAATGCACTATCAATAGTTGATGGGGTAAATAAATGATTTGCGGCAATTGGACTTCTAATGGAAAAAAACTGAAGACCGAAATTTTTCCTGAATTGAGACCAAATTCTAAGAGACTGACGAACTACTTTATTATTACCCAGTGTAGACAAAGCAAGGGGAAGTGGTGAACCTAAAATTGCCGGTAGGGAAGTTTGATTGTCCACATGTGACTCCATAAGGATCCAAATAGGTGATTTGGGTTCCAGATAAAAATGTTTCCAATATAACATGCACCTGATATTTGCTGCCCAGTAGTAATATTGAAAGTTAGGCAGAGCCATGCCACCTACTGATTTGGGTCTTTGAAGAAAAACTTTCCTCAATCTCGGATGTTTACCATTCCAAATAAATGAGGTAATCAGAGAGTCCAAAGACTTAAAAAAGGATTTAGGAATAAAAATGGGGAGACATTGAAACAAAAATAAAAACTTTGGAAGTAACATCATTTTTACAGAATTGATTCTGCCAATTAAAGACAAGGATAATGGGGACCATTTGGAAAGTATTAACTTGCACTGGTCAAGTAAGGGGAGAAAATTATTTTTAAACAAGTAATTAAATTGTTTAGTGACACATATCCCAAGATAATTAAAATGATCAATAACAACCTTGAAAGGAAAATTTTCAAAATCCTGAACTTGAATCTTTTCATTAATCAGAAACAGTTCACTCTTATTAAGATTAATTTTATAACCAGAAAACCTACTAAAACTATCCAAAATATTAAGTATAGCGGGTAATGAAGTAAGTGGGTTGGAGAGAAATAATAAAAGATCATCAGCATAGAGTGAAACCCTATGCTCAATGCCACCCCTACGAATGCCTAGAAAGTCCCAGCTCCCACGGATTGCAATAGCTAACGGCTCAACTGCCAAGGCAAAGAGCAACGGGCTCAAAGGACAGCCTTGCCTCGTACCACGGTAAAGTCTAAAATAGTCAGAATAGCGACAATTAGTTAACACTGAAGCTAAAGGACTAGCATAGAGAAGTTTAATCCAGGAACAGAAGGAAGGACCAAAACCGAACCTCTCCAAAGTAAAAAACAAATACTCCCACTCAACCCTATCGAATGCCTTTTCAGCGTCCAAACTAATAAGACATTCAGGTATGTTGTGGTGAGGAGTATAAATAATATTAAACAACCGCCGCAAAAAAAAAAAAAAAAAAAAAAAAAAAAAAAAAAAAAAAAAAGTTAAAAAAAGAATGGCGATTTTTAATGAAACCGGTTTGTTCCTGTGAAATTATAAAAGGAAGAATCTTTTCCAACCTAGAAGCTAACAACTTTGACAAAATTTTAACATCGGTATTTAACAAGGAAATAGGCCTGTAAGAAGCACAATCAACAGGATCCTTATTCTTTTTAAGCAACACAGTGATACAGGCCTGATAGCATGAAGGAGGAAGTGTACCAGAGTCAAGCGACTCTGTAAAAACTTGACAAAGGAAAGGGGCGAGGTCATCAGAGAATTTTTTGAAAAAATCAGCGGAAAACCCATCAGGTCCTGGAGATTTTCCTGATTGCATGGATGATATTGCCAGCTGAATTTCTTCTTTTGTGATGGGAGCTTCTAAAATTTGCTGAGATTCTGAAGAAATCGAAGGAATATCAATAGAATCAAAAAAAATTTCCAAATCCTTTAAGTTTGTTGTATATTCTGAGGTATATAATTTGGAATAAAATGACCTGAAAATATCATTAATCGCTTGTTGGTCAGATGTCACCTCTCCTTTATCTGTCCTAACTCCAGTAATAATTTGCTTAGCTCTAATACCACGTAGTTGATTAGCTAGAAGTTTACTGGTTTTTTCGCCATGTTCATAAAATTCACTCTTGTTCCTTATTAAACAACCTTCAATTTGTCGAGTAGAGAGTAAATTAAGTTTAGTTTGTAATGTCATACGTTCCTTGTACAGAGCGGGTGATGGAGATTGAGCATATTGTCTGTCAATGTCCAGGATTTGATCTAAAATAACCTTCTGTTCCTGTATTAAGGATCGTCTTTTAAATGCTGCCAATGAAATAAATTCCCCCCTAAGAAATGCCTTCATGGCCTCCCATATCGTTTTATTTGACATACCAGGAGTTTTATTTTCTTTCAAAAAAAAATTAATTTTAGAAGAAATATTCGCAACCAATTTTTCATCTGTAAGTAATAATGGATCCAATCTCCAATGCTTTCTCATGGAGTCACATCCATGGAGGATCATTTTAAGTACAAGAGGGGCATGATCAGAAACCGAGATGCTATCATAACTGCAAGAGCAAAGGTTATTAATTAATAAATTGTCAACAAAAAAATAATCTATTCTGGTATAAGTATGGTGTACGTGAGAGAAAAAAGAATAGTCCCTGCCGTTAGGATGTAAAAAACGCCAAGGATCTGTAAGGCTATATTCCTCAAGAAAAGACTTAACATAAGTTGCAGATTTATTAAGACTAGCAGGTTTTGAAGATGAGCGATCTAAGATCGGATCCATATACAAATTAAAGTCACCCCCAAGAATTAGAGAATGAGTATTTAAATCTAGAAGTTGCGAAAAAAGGTTGCGAAAAAAGTGCACATCATCAAAATTCGGTGCATACAGATTAGCCAAAGTGACATGTTTATCGCCAAGTTTACCTGATACTATTACAAATCGTCCATTTTTATCTGATACAACATTAGAGGGAATAAATGGGATATTTCGATCAATAAGAATAGCAGCGCCCCTGGCCTTAGCTTTAAAATTTGAATGAAAAAATTGTCCTGACCAACATTTTGACAAACGCAAGTGGTCGGAATCCTGCAAATGGGTTTCCTGCAAAAACAGTACCCCAGGCTTAAACTGCTTTAGACGTGACATGACTCTCTTTCGTTTAATTGGATGGTTCAACCCCTTCACATTCCAGCTTACCAAAGTAAGATTACTATTCATTCAAAGAGTAAAATTTATATATTATGTTGTGTAGCCCAAAGAAGAATAAAGTGAGGTACGGGTAAAAAAAAAAAAAAAAAAGGAAGGGGTAAGGGGGGTGTAAATAAAACCATAACAAAAAAACAAAACAAAAAAAAAAATAAAAAAAATAAATAAATAAATAAAATAAAATAAAAAAATCCAACAACCAAACCTATAACAACACTCCAGCCGGTTGCAAAAAAACAGCAACCGCTCCATCTCCAGCTCTATTTTCATCCTAACAGAATGCTCCCATACAACTGGCTTCAATCCTGCATAATATGAACGTTTTACCCTAAAAAAAAAATAATAAATAAATAAGATAAAATTAAAAAAAAGAATTAAGTAAACAACAACGTATAGGGAGCCAATTTTACCTTGTTTTTAAACATCTGAAAATGCATCAATGTCCAGTCAGTGCAGCTTCAATGAAGTAACAAGCAGCCCAGCGCGGCAGCTGGTCAACCCAGAAATGTCCAGTTCAAGGCGAAAATTGCTGGTTTCTCTCCATAGTTTGCATGAAGCGGGTGGCCTCTGAGACGGACGCCAGCCACTGGTTTTTGCCGTCTGGAAGAGTTATCCGGAGCCTGGCGGGGAAAAGAAGAGAAGGACGAAAACCTCTCTTGTACAGCTCGGACATAACCTCCTTATATTCGGCTCGTTGCTTCTGAACGTCGGCGTTATAATCCTCGTAGAACTGAAGTTTATGCCCACGATATTCCAAAGTCCCACGGCGTCTCCGCGCTTCTCTCATCACCAAGTCTTTGGTCCGAAACCGGTGGAAACAAATAATGACAGCGCGCGGCTTCCCATTCGGACTCGGCTTGGACCTGAGGCTGCGGTGGGCTCTATCCAGCTCTGGGGGAGATGGCAAAGTTTGTGCGCCAAAGACGTCCACCAACAGCCGAGAAAAAAATTCAGATGGCCGTGGACCCACATCAAAGGACTCCGGCAGACCCACCAGACGAATATTCAGCCTCCTGCTTCTTCCCTCCAGGTCAGAAAGTTTGTTTTTCAAAAGTTTGTTCTCCTCCTGTATTGACTCGCATGTAACTTCAAGCGCCGCTAGGCGCTGGCTGACGTCCTCCGCGTTGTTTTCAAGGTCGCCAATGCGTTGCTCCTGGTTCGCCACATCTGCTTGAATCTTGTCCAGCTTACCATTAATAAGTTCAAATGAAGCTTTGAAGTCAGCAGCTATGGACATTCTGTGTTGCTCTAGCAAGGCAACAAGTGCAGGGTTAAGGCTGATACTAGCATCCTCAGCTAAGCTGGTGTTAATATTGTTCCCTGCTGCCTCCTTTTCAGTCTGCTTTCTTGTTTTGGACATATTTCAAAACAGATTCTGCACGTATTAAATGTCCAAAACATTAACAGCTTACAGCAAAATAGGGTTTAAAAAGTAAAGAAAAAAATATAGCAGGAGCCAGCAACGCACACACCTACTCCATTGCCAGCACACCTGAAGCCAATCCGGTCAAAATGTCACCTTTATTGTCATTCAATCCATACAGCCAATCATGTACAGTAGAACAAAATTAATTTTCTTCTATCTACAATGTTAATCACGTCTAGAATCAGGAGGGGTCGCTGCCATGCAAGGCACCGCCACAAACAACTTTTCCTTCCCCCATTCTGTTTTTGCTGAGCATCAAGCCAGAAGGCGGAAAGTACCCTTTTCTTTTATATATGGTCTCGGGTATGACCCGGCCAGGGCTTGAACCCATGACCTCCCAGCTGTAGGGCAGATGCTCTACCACTAGGCCACCACTCCGGTCTAGTGCAGATGAGCCATGAAGATTGTTGGTGACCTTTGACCTTGGAGTGTTTACTTGGATATGGACATTTGAATGGACTTTGTTTTTTTTTCAACTTGTGGTTTAAACTTCTTTAACTCACACTAAGTATGAGACATTGACTAGGAATAGATTTATCTTGTTAATATTCCAGGTATGGCTCCTTCAGGTTGTTGTGTAATTATTGTATGAAAATGATTAAGGGCCGGAATGTAGGAACCAAATGAGTAATGCTACATGTCCACTGGTCAGGATTTTTTGGAAAGGAATCTGTCATGAGCCGAGCGCTGGAGATTTCCAGACTCGGTCTCGTGGCATTTTCTGCCTGTTTACTTATCTGTTGCACTTGTGCCCTTTTTGTATTATTGTTACACTTGCCATTTTTCTGTTTGTGTTTGTATGTTATAATTTTATTTTCTGTACTTATTTATAATATACCTTGACTTGTTGTTTTTATTCTTTATATCCCAGTTTAGTCATTTTTACTGTTGACAGCTGTCAGGGACGTGAAGCTTTACATGGGCATGCCCTGTCAGCTGTCATTGTGGCTTGCCTCCCTCTCACTTCCTCAGCTGAACCAATCATGTTTCCTCACCTTCTCCTGCCCGTTCAGGTACCCACACCCATTGTCAGTTATGTTAATGGTTCTGTTCACTATTTAAGGGGTTGCGCATTTTTGTTCAGTGCAGCACCCTACTATCAGCTATCACTTTGTGCTCACCTTATCCACATGTAAGTCATGTTTATTTGTGTTACGTGTTACAAATTTCTCCAGGTTAGTCGGCGATGTTCTCGCCTTAGCTGTGCTATTTTGCATGCCTGGTTTTTTTTTTCGAGATTTGTCTCTAGGTTTTGCCGGCAATGCTCTCGCCTTAGCCTCGGTTATTTTGCTGACCTGTGTTTCTTTTCCACCACAAGTTTTTTGTTATTCAGTTCTATTCAGTCAATAAATTTGCAAACTCACAGCCGGCGTTTGGTGTCTTATTCTCTGCCTTGGAAGGTGTTCATGACAGAATCCACATACCGCAACCTGTGAGGTGCGGAAAAGGGGCGTGTAGCATAGTTGTCGGTTAGGCGGAGTTGAGCAATGCCAGAGGGAATACTGGAATAGTCATTATTAACCGTGAGCAGATTGTTTTTAATAGTGCTGGTATATTTGTGCTACAAAAGGCAACTTTGTCGTCGCTGCCGCCGGTTTTGGGTTCACACAATCCTACAGACCTGCACAATGCATGTTGAATTTGACTGCCTGGTTTGTGAGCTTCGGCTGGATGAGCTCATGTTCCACTGCTCTCCACGCCTCGTTCTTTTGTATGTTGTTTCTGTATGATGGCAAGGACTGGTCATATAGTATTCAGTTGCCTGAAACAGCGGTTATTAAGTTCTCCTTCAAATCTTCACAACAGGTAACGTACAGATCTGCCCCCCCCCCCCCCCGTTTTCTCCTCCACCTGGCTGGTTCACTGGATTGGTCGACGGGTCCGGCTGTGGGTGGTCTTCAACTCTGTGCTGCTACCGGACAATACGGTGTCCTTGGTCTCTATATCTTTAAAACAAACCAGCAAAAGGTGTTTTTAACATCATTTTGTGTGAGAAATAGTAGGTTCAGTTAATGAATCCATCGTTATTTGACATCAAAAACCGCTGGTTTAAAAGTTCAGGACGAGAGTGCCGCTTCCGGTTCATGACCGTACGGAAAAAATCATGACTGATGGAAACATTTATGCAAATGACCTGTAGGGGAACCCACGGGCGACTTTGCACACCACGGTATGGTTTTCGACTGCTCCGCACCCAAATACTTTCTGCTGCGTTTCCAGTACACAATGAGTGGGCAGCGGAAAAACGACGGAACCAGTGGACACGTAGCATGAGCCACTCACACATGGAGATTAGTTTGTTTGCACTCTTGATTGGTAGAGGGTTGAATGGTGTCTCACTGTGGGTGTGGTTCTTCATTATTAATTAGTGGATTCACCTGCTCACTTCACATGGCACTTGAGTATGGAGGTAGGGTGAGAAATTTTCTGTTGACTGCGTAGCTGATGGTTTTTCTTAGTTTGTTTTTGTTTCCTTAGTTACTTTGCACTTTGACTTATTTTGCCGTTTCTTTTGTAATTGGTAGAAAGCAAGTGATATTGAAATAAACGGAAGCAAATTAGAACTATGACTGCTGGTTTATTGGCCTGCGCGTCATCAGTTTTTACACCCTTGCTTAGCCTGCCGTGGCCTTTTTGAATTTTGGCTTTGGATCAGTAGTTGCTGCAATACCTGCAAAAATCTCGAACAAAATTGTTATTGAAACATTCTGGCCCGATTTAACCTTCAGATTGGTTATGATCTGAAAATCAAAGGCACAAAATGTAACGTAATAAAATGCAAGTGATGAATTCAACTTTATTCATTATCGCTACTTGACTAATTAATCATTAGAAATCAAGTAAATTACATTAAGAGTCCATTTGCTCCTCCGACACATTTTAATTTATCATTTATTTTGTGTGTATATGCCGTTATCACACTTTACCAGCTTTATATTTTTTTCCATACAAAACTAAAACTCAGTGGGAATTTAAAGCAAAGAAACAAGGGTGTGATACCCTAATGTTTTCTGTTAGCGACACCTTAGATAGATAGATAGATACTTTATTTCGAATAAAAAAGTATAACAAAAACAAAACAAATGACAAATGCAATAAAGTAACAGTATACAGTGTTCGAAAGGGAGAAGGAAGAAGTGAACACTTATTAATTCCATCTCCTCTTTTCCATAAATACACCCATGTGAATTATATACAAATTACCACCTTTAAGACCCCAAGTAAACAATTTACTGTATTTTTTTACATATCAACATTAACACCCATCCATCCTAACATCCATTGATGTCCATACATCAAAACCAGCCTCAAACAACACAGATATACACAGTGCTGTCCCACCCACCATTCCATAGTGTCCCAGAGTGAGCATAGTGAATCGTACATATAAATACTACCCTTCTAACATATATCCTTTCAGCAAATAATGTTTATACCTCTTTTTGAATTGATTTCTGTTTGTACATAGTTTCAGTTCCAGCTCCAGACTGTTCCACAAATCCACCCCACAGACAGATATGCACATACTTTTCTTGGTTGTTCGTATCTTGGGTTTTGTAAAGTTTAAGTCTCCTCTCAAATTATGATCATTGTCTCTTTTTTTTTAATATTTTTCGTATATTAGTTGGGAGTTGATTATTAATTGCCCTGTACATTACTTGTGCTGTCTTAAATTTAACTAAATCGATGAACTTTATGACATGTGACTTTAAAAACAACGAATTGGCATCATCATTGGGCATCATTGGGCATTTACTGTTTGACAAAGATACGAGTGAGATGCTGTTAATGTTATTTACCTCCAATTAGAACAGGGTTAACAGACTATCCTCTCTGAAAACAGTCCCACATCCCTGGTAGACAGAAGTAGCGGCTATTTGACCAAACCATTAGTTCGAGTATCAGCTGCTGTGCTAACTGCCAGAGAAGCCTGTCAACTGGCATACAGTGGTGTGAAAAAGTGTTTGCCCCCTTCCAGATTTCTCTCTTTTTTTTGTAGGTTTGTCACACTTAAATGTTTTAGATCATCAAAAAGATTTAAATATTAGACAAAGATAACACAAGTAAACACAAAATGCAGTTTTTAAATGAAGTTGTTTATTATTAAGGGGAAAACAACCCAAACCTACATGGCCCTGTGTGAAAAAGTGATTGGCTCACTAGTTCTTATTATCTTGCTGACTGTTGCTCTGAGTGCTGTTATCCCTTTGCTGCTGTAATCCTGGAATTTCCCCATTGTGGGACTAATAAAGGCTTATCTTATCTTAATAACTTTTTAAAGTTCAATTTTGAGAACAGTAATGAGGGGTTCAGTTTTTTTTGAGGAGGGGAGCTGTTTTCTAGTCCATTTTATGTTACTCACAGTTGTCATTAGGGCCCCCCGATACGGGGAAGTGTGGAGTATGTGAGCTTGCTCGCTGAGGTTGTTTCATTAAATTAATAACTCTAACATCTAGAAAGCACCAGTTGTCAGTGGCTTTATTAGGAATTGCTTTTTAATTGTTTTTGTGGACCACAAGCAAATTATTTCTTTCTGCGCAGGGAACTGACTGCCGAGGACCAGATTGCTGTGCTCAAGTCCAGCGCCATTGAGGTGATCATGCTGCGTTCAAATCAGAGCTTCAACCTTGAAGACATGTCCTGGAGCTGTGGTGCGCCCGACTTTAAATACCAGATCAGTGATGTCACTAAAGGTCAGTCTCACAGCAGCCATGTGTAAGGTTTGACTTCTGTGAAGAAAATCCTGTGTTGAGGACCATATACCGTATATGCATGCTTGTCAAATCTTTTCATCTTCTTTAGAGGTGAAGAAAAGTTGTGTGTGTTGCATATTAATGCTTGAAGGAAATATTATGCTTATAAACTGTTCATGGTGAGTGTACTGACAAAAGTTACTCCAAGTGACCTCTGTATGAACCATTAGGCAAAACGTATTGCATACCTAGAGGAAGCATGTGGCTAACCAACAAATGTCACTTCTGACCTGCTTACTTCACTAAACAACCTCTGATGGGCGTATGTTCGTTTGCATTTTTGTTAAGTCTCTGAATAGGCAAAAACTGAAACAGGATTATAGGTGTGTGTTCCTATTTAACAGGGTAACACACATGATATCGCACCACTCATAGTCATCCAAGTCAAAGTGTAAAGCCCTTGCAGTTATTTCATGAAGGATGAGGGGGAGAAGATAATTGAACAATTTGAAGATAATTGAACAATTTAAGTTAAATTATTAAGTTCAGCGCAGCAAGCATGGACACATGCCCGATTTGTTCCATTCCCCTAACGCGCAAAGCGCAGATGTCAGTGGGTTTGATAGTAGAGAAGGACCTACTGAATAATTTCATGAACCCAAACACCTTTTCTTCTTTTTGATCAGCAGTAATGGGTGTGACCACTAAAGCTGGATTCATGCTGCGCCTTCACTGTCCGCTCGACCGTGAGGCTTTTGTCTCAAAAGTTACGTCATCGTCTCCAGTCCGCGGACATCCACAGAGCCCTTCCACAGTGTCTGTGTGCAGCCCAAATTTTGTGACCGCATTGCCTGGGCACGTTCACTGCGCAAGATTGAACCTCCCATTCATGAGGTGGCATGACCAACACAGCATACAAAGTCAAAGTAGACGAAGAGGAAGATGAGAATAAGCATACATGAATTGTTTTGCAGCAGCTTGAGCGGAGAAGAGCACTGAAAAACGGTAATTCCTCCTTTTCCTCGAAACGATACCATTGTTGTTGCTACAAAACATGTGCATTGATCTCGCATTTCTTCACTTTTATATAGCCGGTGAACAAACTGGCGTGTTAGTGCATTTGCGTTACTCATAGCACTGGAGTGAAACTCTTAACAACAGTTGTGCGCATGTGTCAACCGCTTGGCCTGGTAGACGAAAAAAGTGAAGTATATTCACAACCGCGTCCACACCGGACTCGTCCAAAGTGGACATGTACCTCAGTAGACCACAGTGGAAAAGTACTGTGGATCCAACTCAGATCCATTTGGAGGCTATGATCTTTGCATGCAGCGCAGCAGCCCAACACGGGCATCTCATGCTACTGGCGTTCCACAGGGTATAAATTATTACACAGTCGTTATATTATAACCTGTTAAGTTTGACCCCTAGTGGCTGGTGAACATGCGTGGATCTTTGTTTCCACATCCCTCCTGAATATGAAAAGGGACACAGTCCCTATTCACTCATTCATTCACAGAAAAAAAGAAATGAATGCCTTATATTAATGCCTGTATTCATCCTGTAAGTTTGTGATTAACTTGAAAATGTGAATGAAAACAAAAGCTATTCAGTGTCTTATCATATGAAAATTAAAATGACAGATAAATACATTGTGATTTGGTTATATTTTTTACAACTCTGTCAAAATAACGGACAATGGAAAATTGTGTCCTTGTGTGCCCAGAACAAGGGACATGCACACACTGTTTAAGTTGGATACTGATGATGCTAATTTATTTATTTTTCTGTGAACGGATGAATGATATTGTGTGTGGGTGTGCATGTGTGCACGCTTCCGTTTATAACAACATGGTGGGACTAAAAATTAAAATAAACTTTTCATTGCAGTTGCTGTGATATTTGTGTTAACATTTACACATACAGGTGTCTGCTGCTGCCGTATAATCTGTCAGAATAATGATGGACAGCCTTCAGATTCCTTTCCACTTGCTGTAATGTAGTGACAGTGACACCTGTATCTGCTGCTCATATAGGTGAGGTGGGCAATGACCCGCACCATTTGCAGGGTCAGTGGCGCTCATTTCTCAAACGTACCTAAGACAGAAAAGTGATCATATGATCATTTCAATGCAGAGATCGGTATTAATCAATCTAAAGGTGATTGTATGGTATGCTCAAATCCCACAACGGATCTGAGCTTGTGTAGGCAAATTTTCAAGTTACTGTAGACTTAAAATGCAGCAGAGCAACCTGGCTGTGTAGGAGAATTGTTTGAGCATATCAAATGATATTGAGCAGTGCATCCTTTCAGGTGATATGCTTGTGCTATATTTAGATGAGTGTTTTAACGATTTACTTTAAAAACTAGAGGCTGCTTTTACTCATAAACTTTCCATATGCATTTACAGTATGTTACTGCAGTCAATATTGCAGAGTTAAGCAACCAACCACTTTTTTTAACTTCAGTATAAAGAATTGTGATTATATAGATAATCTATCCAAGGCTACACAATTTATATCATGACTTTAGATTCAAATAAATTATTGCACATCACGGATCTTGTGCCAGAGATGGTTCTTCTGCCTTTAAGTTTTGAAGTTGTCAAGCAACCGTACTTTATTGATTTTCTCTTCTCCTATAATACTGTCAGTTTCTACTTCGTCGAAGTTCTACTTTGCTGTGTTGCGTTCTGCCATATTGTAAATGCTAGGGGTAAATCAGGGACATAGTATTCAAATGACTGTTTCCAGCCATCAGATTTATCAGTGTTTGATCAGTTGTATGATGAGATTGACCTCATATGCACTGTTTCATAAATGTCACATGGGCCTCGTCATGCAGTCATTTGTACATCCAAATGTGCGTCAATTTCTACGCACTTTCAGTAAATGAGGGCCAGTGTGACCAGGGAAGATAAAGATTGCAGCTGCCTAAAAACAAAAATAGATCATAAAGTGTGATCCATATAGTACCAAGAAATGCATCACAGTGCCTTTTTGTGAGCGTCGTAACCAGTAGTTCTGTGTAAAGTGCCTAAAATAGAGTTAAGCTGTTTTTATTTGCAGCATATACAGTGGGGTAAAAAAGTATTTAGTCAGCCACCAATTGTGCAAGTTCTCCCACTTAAAAGATGAGAGAGGTCTCCAATTTTCATCATAGGTATACCTCAACTATGAGAGACAAAATGAGAAAAAAAAATCCAGAAAATCACATTGTCTGATTTTTAAAGAATTTATTTGCACATTATGGTGGAAAATAAGTATTTGGTTAATAACAAAAGTTCATCTCAATACTTTGTTATATACCCTTTGTTGGCAATGACAGAGGTCAAACATTTTCTGTAAGTCTTCACAAGGTTTTCACACACTGTTGCTGGTATTTTGGCCCATTCTTCCATGCAGATCTCCTCTAGAGCAGTGATGTTTTGGGGCTGTCGCTGTGCAACACAGACTTTCAATTCCCTCCAAAGATTTTGTATGGGGTTGAGATCTGGAGACTGGCTAGGCCACTCCAGGACCTTGAAATGCTTCTTACGAAGCCACTCCTTCATTGCCCGGGCGGTGTGTTTGGGATCATTGTCATGCTGAAAGACCCAGCCACGTTTCATCTTCAATGCCCTTGCTGATGGACGGAGGTTTTTACTCAAAATCTCCCAATACATGGCCCCATTCATTCTTTCCTTTACACGGATCAGTCGTCCTGGTCCCGTTGCAGAAAAACAGCCCCAAAGCATGATGTTTCCACTCCCATGCTTCACAGTAGGTATGGTGTTCTTTGGATGCAACTCAGCATTCTTTCTCCTCCAAACACGACAAGTTGAGTTTTTACCAAAAAGTTCTATTTTGGTTTCATCTGACCATATGACATTCTCCCAATCCTCTTCTGGATCATCCAAATGCTCTCTAGCAAACTTCAGATGGTCCTGGATGTGTACTGGCTTAAGCAGGGGGTCACGTCTGGCACTGCAGGATTTGAGTCCCTGGCAGTGTAGTGTGTTACTGATCTAGCCTTTGTTACTTTGGTCCCAGCTCTCTGCAGGTCATTCACTAGGTCCCCCCATGTGGTTCTGGGATTTTTGCTCACAGTTCTCGTGATCATTTTGACCCCACGGGGTGAGATCTTGCGTGGAGCCCCAGATCGAGGGAGATTATCAGTGGTCTTGTATGTCTTCCATTTTCTAATAATTGCTCCCACAGTTGATTTCTTCACACCAAGCTGCTTACCTATTGCAGATTCAGTCTTCCCAGCCTGGTGCAGGTCTACAGTTTTGTTTCTGGCGTCCTTTGACAGTTCTTTGGTCATGGCCATAGTGGAGTTTGGAGTCTGACTGTTTGAGGTTGTGGACAGGTGTCTTTTATACTGTTAACGAGTTCAAACAGGTGCCATTAATACAGGTAATGAGTGGAGGACAGAGGAGCCTCTTAAAGAAGAAGTTACATGTCTGTGAGAGCCAGAAATCTTGCTTGTTTGTAGGTGACCAAATACTTATTTTCCACCATAATTTGCAAACAAATTCTTTAAAAATCAGACAATGTGATTTTCTGGGGGTTTTTTTTCTCATTTTGTCTCTCATAGTTGAGGTATACCTATGATGAAAATTGGAGACCTCTCTCATCTTTTAAGTGGGAGAACTTGCACAATTGGTGGCTGACTAAATACTTTTTTACCCCACTGTGTCTAAGTTTGTTTTCCCAGCTAAACTAAGCCATGTTAATGGATATTTTGCCTCTTTAGTGCGCCAACAGGCAATTTAATCATTGAAAATGCATGTGTTGCACTAACAAAAGTTTTATTGATTCAATAAAAGGCCATTCATTAAATAAAGCAGTGATGCAATAATAAAGTATTTCAGTAATGATTACTAGGATTAGGTTGACCAACCATTTGTACAAAGTTGTTCTGTGCTCCTTGCACAATCAAAAAAGTACTCGGAAAGCATTGTTCCCTACATGGCCACCCCACAAGGCCACTGGAGTGGTGGCCTTGTGGTAGAGCACCCGCCCCTCAGCCAGGGGATCTTGGGTTCAAGCCCCGGCCGGGTCATACCAAAGACCATATAAAAATGGTACTTCCCGCCCTCTAGCTTGGTGCTCAGCATAATAGAATGGGGGAAGGAAAAATTGTAGCCCACAGACAACAGATGGAAATTAGCCACTGGCTACAGTCTGGCAAGTTTACATTGATATCAATGTTCATCAACTTGCACTGCCCTTAAAAACAGCAATTTACAGTTTACATAACACACCCATGCAAATGAAAACAGGAGACACAGTCACGATAATCAGTAAAACTTTTCTTTGTATAGTTTGACTTAATATTTGCAAATTTATATGAAGAGAAAACTGTCTGCCATAAACTGCAAAAAAAAGTCTACCATCATTCTGATGGACAAGTTGAAATAGGAGCTGCTATCCTCAAGAGCTTCCCTTATCGCTGTAGTTTGTAGCTGTGCAGATTTTAATCATGTCTTGATTTTCCACAGCGGGCCACACTCTGGAGTTGTTGGAGCCGCTGGTGAAGTTCCAGGTGGGCCTGAAGAAGCTCAACCTGCATGAGGTGGAGCATGTGCTGCTTATGGCCATCTGTTTGCTTTCTCCAGGTACTGTAAAGGGCAGAGCAATGGAGTTTCCTCACCGATTTTAAGATAAGATAAGATAAGCCTTTATTAGTCCCACAACGGGGAAATTCCAGGATTGCAACAGCACAGGGATAGCAACACTCAGAGCAACAATCAGAAGGCAAGAAAAAAAAAAACAAGCAAGCAAGAGCAGCTAATATACATATGTACATATTACTATAAAATATATATATACACACACACACACAGACACACAGTGCAGAGCATTGTAGCTGGATGGAATAAATATATGAATATATGAACACACAGTGCAGAGCATTGTAGCTAGATGGAATAAATATGTAAATATATAAACACCCACAGTACGGAGCAATGTAGCTAGATGGAATAATATGTAGATATATAAAAACACAGTGCGGAGCATTGTAGCTAGATGGAATAAATATGTAAATATATAAACACACACAGTACGGAGCATTGCAGCTAGGTGGAATAAATATGCAAGTATATAAACACACACAGTGCGGAGCAATGTAGCTAGATGGAATAATATGTAGATATATAAAAACACAGTGCAGAGCATTGTAGCTAGATGGAATAAATATGTAAATATATAAACACACACAGTGCAGAGCATTGTTGCTAGGTGGGATGAAACAGCATAACCGTCTATTTAGTTATCCTACATGGTATGATTATGTGCCCATACATATTCTCACCCTCCATAGTGACCGGTATGTTCCTAGTTGTATGCCGGAGAGGACCATTGTGTAAGTCTATTTTAGATAACGGATCTCATTTTCCTTTTTCTTCTAATATAGCTTGTACATATATGCATTACGACTGTGGTTAAAGAATACATTGTAGAGATTGTCAGATGCCAGTAGTCATTCAGCTGAAATTGTACTGCTATCCAGGAGTGGACTGGGATAAAAATTGAGGCCAGGAATTTGACTCCCATCTCTGATTCACCCCATTGTTATGAACCAGAAACTATCGTCACTGTCAGGTGTCAGACTAGTTATAAATGTGGCAACAACCTTTAACTGGGAGGAATTTTTAAAAAATATTTTATTCAGTTAATCTCTTGATTATTGAAATCAAATGGACTTTCTATGCTTTTGCTCTCATTTTCCCTTGTACTGGGCTATTGACCTCTCTCCCCATCTCTCTGCCAATATTGTTGCTCTGCAGAATGAGATAAAAAAATCTAAACTTAAACCTGTACCTACAACTTAAATCTATACTTCTTGGGCAGTCAGTAATTCTATGCACCCTTATTACATTCCATCTAACAGCCTACCTCCATATTTAGGACTGTAGTTCTAAGTTGTACCTGAAGGCTCCTGCTCTGTGTTGGACTCTGAATTCTGCTCCTTCCCAGCCTCTGCAGAAGCAGCACTGGTGCTGCTGCTTTCTTCTACTTTTCAGAAACAAATGAGCCATATTTTCAGTTTAACTTACTGCTGTTTACATATAACTAATGGGTAAATATATGTTGTAGACTCTAGAAAAAAAAAATAATATTGTTCCATAGGGTACATTAAGGTTCAAAATAATTGAAATTTTAAAATCTGGATTTCTGGTCTGCCCTGACACCATGAAAACTTTGAATTCCTGCCAAAAATTACAAGTGTTTCCTCTGCCATTATATTGTGGGCACCAACCCCTCTGATAGTCCAGTCAGCACACACAGTTTTAGTTTTTAGTTTAGTTTACTGGTCTATTTGTCAGGGACCATGAACAGAACAAACACTAAACACAGGGTAAAGACACACGCACGCACGCACACAACCAGCTTGGGAACGGTGTTCATTAGCTTGAAGCTTTATGTGACAGACAAGACATTCTTTTTTTTTTTTCCACAATATCTTTATTGAACCTTTTTTTTTTTTTTTTTTAACAAACATGATACAAACAATCAAACACTACCGCTAAAGTACTACAAAAAAAAAAAAAATGCACTAAAAACACCAACAACCACCAACAAAATCAAGTCTTCAACAATGCTCCTCTGTTTAGTCTAGACAATCCAATACATAAGTATACATATTATGTTCACCAGTTTGGAATTTACAAGGTCCACACACATCATTCACCTTCTTCTTCAAGAGTTATGTTTAAATTTTTTACATAATCAATAAAAGGTCTCCATATATTCTCAAACACAATTTCCTTTGATTTCAGTATATATGTTATTCTTTCTAATGGAAGGTTTGTTAACATCTGTCTTAACCACTGAGTCACATCTGGTCTATGAGTCTTTTTCCATAATAGTGCAATACATTTTTTGGCATTAAGCAAACTGAGGTCTATGAATGTTCTTTCACTTTTATTAAAATTATGCTTTTCTGGGTACAGACCCAACAAAAACAGTTTAGGATTCAGTATGATTTGTTTTGAGATTATTTTTTCAATTGTTACCCTCACCTCTTCCCAAAACATTCTTATTAATCTACATTCCCATAAACAATGAAATAGGGTTCCTTTACTTTCCATGCATTTTGTGCATGTATCTGGTATATTTTTGTTATATCTATTTAACTCCTCCGGTGTAACATACATCCGCATTAACCATTTGAAATGTATCAATTTAAGGCGTGCATTTATTGATTTGGTTTGAGCTTCTGTACAAGCCAATTCCCATTGTTCCTCCGAAATTTCAATTTGCAGATCTTCTTTCCAGTAGTTTAATCTTTTCAGTGAATTTTCACTTGAAGATAGTGTCAATGAGTTATAAAACTCTGAAATAATACCCTTTCTTTTACTATCTTTCATCATCATTTTTTCCAAGGATGAATAAATAGGTCGAGTGAGAGCTTTATTTTGATTTGATCGAATAAAGTTTCTAAGTTGAAGATATTTAAAAAAATGTGTTCTATTGAGATTAAATTTGATCCTCAGCTCTTCAAAAGACATTATGTTGTCTGCACATGGCAAATATAAATCCTGAATCTTTTGTATCCCTTTTAAATTCCATACTTTAAATACAGCGTCCGCTCTCCCTGGTTTAAAATATTGATTACCCCATATTGGACTAAATTGTGACAATAACTGTGGTTCTTTTAAATAGTTTTTAGCTTCACACCATATTTTGATCATATGCTTTACAAATGGATTTTTAACTTGTTTTTGTAATTTTTTTGCCGAATCTGAGTATATGAATATGGGAAGAGGTAAAGGTAAATTGTATGATTCCATTTCAGTCCAGTGAGGGAGATCATTTGATGAAAAATAATATGTCATAGACCTCAGTTGTGCCGACCAATAATACAACATAAAATTTGGACATTTCAGACCTCCACGATCAAATGGTAAATATAATAAAGACAGACGTAATCTAGCCCTCCTGTTGTTCCATATAAATTCCACTAACTTTTTTTTTATTCTTGAGAATAGATCTAAAGGTGGTGATAAGGGAATGTATTGAAATAAATAAAGTATTTTAGGTAAAATATTACTTTTAAGTATATTGATTCTCCCAATCATCGACATTGGTAGTGACATCCATCTCTGAGTTAACTCATTGATATCTGACATTAAGGCTTCATAGTTGACACTGGCGACTGATTCTAGCTTAGGCATAATTTGGATTCCTAAATATTTAAACTGATTTACAACATTGAATTGATTTACCTCAGGGGCTGGGTGATTTCTCTGGGTCTCATTTAGCATTAATATTAAAGATTTAGTTTTATTTATTTTATATCCTGATATTTCCCCAAAATTCTTTATTAAATTCAACAAGGTTGGAATTGATTTTTTTAGATTCGACATAAACAAAATTATATCATCGGCGTACAGGGAGATTTTATGTTCTGTTGGTCCAACTTTAATTCCATATATTTGTGAATGTAAACGTATCGCTATCGCTAAAGGTTCAATTGCCATAGTAAACAGTAAAGGTGAAAGTGGACAGCCTTGTCGACATCCTCTATTGATTTTTATTGGTTTTGAAATATTGTTATTTGTTAGGATTTCTGCTGTAGCATTATTGTATATTATTTGAACCCATTTTATGAAATTATTTCCAAGTCCAAACCTTTGTAGGACTTCAAAAAGAAAGGGCCATTCAACTCTATCAAAGGCCTTTTCGGCGTCCTATGATAGGAGAGCTGTATCCGGTGCTTCTTTATTAAAATAAATAATATTAAATAGTCTTCTTACATTATGGAAGCCTTGTCTACCCTTTATAAAGCCATTCTGATCTCGATTAATAATATTTGGTAAAATTTCTTGTATTCGTCTTGCTAAAATTTTACAGATTATCTTAAGGTCGGCGTTTAATAGGCTTATTGGTCTCATATTTTCACATTTATTAGAGGGCTTACCTGGTTTTGGCAGCAGTATAATTAAGGCATTATTTATGTATGATGGTAAATTATTATTTTGAAATGCTTCTAAAACCATTTCCAAAAAAGGTTTTATTAATTTATTCTTAAATTTTTTATAAAGGTCAACTGGAAGACCATCTGGTCCTGCACTTTTTCCTGATTTCATATTATCAATGGCTAGCCCAACTTCTTCTTGACTAATTTTAGACTCCAATATCTCCCTGTTTTCATTTGGTATACACGGTATAGATAGTTCGTTCAAAAACCCATTTAGTTTTGTTAAATCAGGTTCATTTTTGGTATCATATAATTTTTCATAGTAATCTCTAAAGGCTCTATTAATTTCTAAAGGATCTATAACTACCTGTCCATTACTTATAATACTGGTAATTGGTGTTTTAATTTCCAATTGTTTAATCTGCCATGCTAATAATTTTCCTGATTTTTCACCTTGTTCATAAAAAGATTGTTTCAATCTTAGAAGACTCGAGGCAGCTCTATTCGCTGATTTTTTGTCGTATTCAGCTCTCAAAATCAGTAATTCTCCAACCTTGGGTCACTTCCTGCATACACTTTTTCCTGAAGACTTTTTATTTTATGTTCCAATTTAGCTCTCTCCTCTCGAGTCTTCTTAGATTTTGATCCTGTATAACTAATAATATGTCCCCTAATAAAAGCTTTGAAAGCCTCCCACTTTACACATGCTGATGTTTGTGTAGTATTGATGTCAAAGAACTCGTCTATCTGTTTTTCTATATACTTGACAAATTCCTCATCCTGAAGCCATTTATGCTGAAATTGCCATCTACCTGATTCCTTTGTCAATTTTTTATCTACATATATTAGACAACAGGGTGCATGATCAGAGATCACGATGTTATCATAAAAGCAGTTTTGAATCTTGGACCTTAATTCTGTGGAAATCAAAAAATAATCAATACGTGAGAATGTCTTGTAGGTACTGGAATAACAAGAATAGGCTTTAACTTGTGGTTTCATTTCTCTCCATATATCTAACAATCTCAATTCTTTCATAAAATGATTAATAGTCATCCTACATCCAATGTGCGTACAATCCAGTCCTGTTGATCTATCCACACCTGGATTCAATGTACAATTAAAATCCCCTGCTATTATATGTTGCCCTGTAAGTGATGATAAGATGAGAAATAAATTAGCAAAGAACTTCTGATCATCTATATTGGGACCATATAAGTTCACAAGATTTATATTTTCTAATAGCAAAGAACCTTGAATGATTACATATCTTCCAAATTTGTCTCCAATTACATTTTTCACTTGAAAAGGAACTGATTTATGTATGAGAGTCATAACTCCCCTGGCTCGGGATGAAAATGAAGAGGTGAATACACTTCCCTGCCATCTACTCCTAATTCTTTTAACATCCTCCTCTATCAGATGAGTTTCTTGTAAAAACACAATTCTTGAACCCATGTCCTTTATTTTATTCATAACTTGTTTAAGTTTTTTTAAATTTTGTAGACCTCTGCAATTCCATGAAGTTAAATTAAGATTAACACTTTGGTCCATGATTAATAGAGAGTTTGGGATTACCTTGCAGTGTAAACATGCTCATACAGAGAAGCAAAAACATGAGTGGTTGAACATTCATCCTACAAACTACACACAAACAAATTTCCCCTTCCCACACTTGTGGCAAACCCCCCAAAATCAAAAGAAAAATTCTGTCTCCCGATATAGCCATCGACCGTTCCACACCCACGGGGAACAGCCTAAGCCACTCCTTCTTCATCCTCCCAATCACCCTAACTCTACTGCTTTTAATGACGTAACATTAACTCTCCTCTGTAGTTTTCCAACTTAACTCCAAAATTTTTAACAACTTTGTACATCATAGTTTTTTTTTTTTTGTTTGTTTTGTTTTTGTTTTGTTTTTTTAATATATAATACAATCTATATTTTGTAAACTTACTATTTACTTCAAGTCAGTCAGATGCCTGTGCAAATGCTTAATTATTCTACCTTATATTTTGTTCATGCTTAGCTCCCACCAGTCTCTTCTTCTTCTTTGATCTTCTTGATGAACTCCTGCGCCTCCTCTGGGGTCTTGAAGATGTGGGTTCTGCCCTCATACGTGGTCAGCAGTCTCGCAGGATAGATTACACCATGACGAATCCCAAGGTTGCGCAGCTCCTTACGTACGGGATCAAACTGCTTCCTCAATTGCTGGATTCCTGTGGCCAAATCTGGGTAGAACCGCACCTGCTGGTCCTGGTGTTTAATCTCTCCTTTTTTAGCTCGTGCAGCGTTGAAGATCTTCATCCTGTCTCTGTTGCTAAGAAACTTCATAATTAAGGTCCTCGGCGGTCCCTTATCTCTCCGTGGGCCAATACGATGTGCTTTTTCCAGAACCACTGCTGATTGCAACTCCTCGCTGCCCAGCACCTCCGGAATCCACTTTTCCAGAAAGGAACATACGTCCCGACCTTCTGATTCCTCTGGAAGACCCACCAGCCTCAAATTATTCTGTCTCGACCGAGATTCCAAATCCAAAATATTATCTTCCAGAGATTTATTTTTTTTTTCCAAAGTGCGCACCTTTAATTGAAGACGGGTGACGTCATCTTCAGCACTAGCGAGACGGAGCTCCATCTGCGCCGTTCGTTCTACACAGTCACCCAATTCCTTTCTTATTCCTTCCAACGCTGTCATAATCCCATCAAATCTAGAGGAAAAGTCCGCTCTCATTGAACTCATGGCAGCCATCAGCGCATCTGCGCCATTCCCCGCAGATATCGCAGCGTTGCCAGCCTCCTCCGCCATATATGGAGTTTTGTTTACTGCGTCACAGACCTGAAAGTCCGTTAATTTGGACTGTTTCGGCGGCTCGCTTTTTCCTTTTCCTGGTTTTCCAGCCTTAGGCTTCGCCGACATATCTTCGCCCAAATGCTGGGATACGTTCTGTCCCAAATGAGAGAGTTATTTGCCGATTTTTTTTTTTTCCAGGAGCAGAGCAGAGCGAGACACGTCCGTCCTACGTGGCAGCCATAACCGGAAGTCGACAAGACATTCTTAATTTTTTAATGACAATTTACACCACTTGATGAAATTGATAAGTTTTTAAATTTATGCCTGCAACAAACGCTTGAATCCCGTTTTCAAAATAGCATTTTTAGAAAATCCCTGCTCTTCTGACAACGGGGTGTGTACTTGTTTAAAAAAAACAAAAGAAATGTAAAAGCAGTTATTACACAACTGCTCTACTGAAAAAGCTGTTGTAAAAAATGTTCTGACATGCTCTGAAATGAGTATGTAAGAATCTAATAAGAGTCACACTGTACAATGTATAAGATTATGAAGACAGTTTAAGCTGCAGGATACTATGACTTTAACCTGGATTTAAAAAAAAAACCAAACATTTATTTGTGGTCTGTGAATTTATCTTGTAAAAAATTGCTTGTATAATTACTGAGTGTCCAGAATCAGTATAAGGACTTTTTCAATGAGTTACATAGGGGCAAAGAAGAAAAAAAAAACTACATCAATCATACAAACTTTCAAAAACAAGGGAAAAAATAAACTACACAGTAGCTTCTTTAGAGCCTAGGCAAAAGTTTTTCTTTTTGTTTTCTTGACCGACCTGCTGTTTCATTTCCAACTATTGCAGTCATTTTACTGCATTTGGTTACGTCTGTGGGGAGGGCTGCGGCTTCCCTCTCTGCTCCTCCTTTCCAACACTTGTTCAGGCCACTTAGGCTCACGATTGTCTGACCTAAAGTGCTCTTCTACTGGCTCTCCTCAGGGGTGTGTGTTGTCACCACTACTCTTCATCCTGTACACAAACATGTGTCGGAGCAGACATGACAACAGACACATTATAAAGTATTTTTTTTTTTTTTTTTTTTTTTTGTTACTTATTTGTACCCGTAGGTAGATTTGGTTTGCAGTCTGGTGACAAGCCACCGGCTGCTGGTCGCTGCGTGCGCGAGCGCCCTAAACCTACATGTTTTTGGTAAGCGGGAGGAAACCGGAGAAATCCCGGAGTAAACCCACGCAACACGGGGAGAACATGCAAACTCCACACAGCTCACTGTTGGTCGGGGGCTGGGATCGAACCCACGATCTCATGATCCCCGCGATCCCCCGGCCGAGGGTAAAACTGTGCTGCCACAGTGCTAAACCACTGCGCCACCGTGCAGCCCAGTAAAGTAAAGTAAAGTACAGTAAAGTAGTACAAGTATGCTGATGACTCAGTCATTGTCAGTCTCCTCCAGGATGGTGAGAGTGGCCACGGCCCAGTAGTTGATGACTTTGTTCACTGGTGTGAGGATTCCTACCTGCAGCTGAATACAACAAAAACGAAAGATATGATTATTGACTTTAGGAGGAAAACTCCCAGGCACAAAGTCACCATACTAAAAGGCCAGACCACCGAATGTGTACAATCGTACAAATATCTTGGGACGATTATTGATAGTGGATTGAACTTTGAGGTGAACTGTGAAAGGGTGTGCAAAAAGGGTCAGCAAAATTTGCATTGTTTGAGGAAACTTGCACGCTTCCAAATTGACCGAACCATAATGACTATGTTTTATCGGGCTTTTATTGAATCTGTTTTATCCTTTTCTTTAATGTCATGGTTTGGTCAGATAAAACTGAAACAGAGGAAATCCTTGGATCAGGTAGTCAGATGGTCCAGTCGTTTGCTTGGTGAGTCACAGCTGAGCCTGACATCCCTGTACACCAGACAAGTACAGAGGATGGCCGACTCGATTTTAAATGATGACTCCCACCCTTTGCACTGCAACTTTCAGCTTCTTCCCTCCAGACGGAGGTTTGCTGTCCCAAAAAGTAGAACCCAGTGCTACAAAAACAGCTTTGTCCCTGCTGCTGTCAAAGAGTTGAACAAGCTATAAAAATTATATTGTACATATTTTATATTTACCTATTTTGTAAGATGTGTGTCTATGTTTGTGTCTATGTTGAATGTAATTAGTGGCTTGTAAATATGGATGTCACCAACTGCAAAACAAATCTACCTACGAGTACAAATAAAGTAACCTGAACCTGAACCTGATTGGCCAGACCACCGGCAGCTGTCCCACCCTTCCCTATGGCAGTCTGCCCCTTCTACTACTGCATGTAGCATGGTGGTGTAGTGATTAGCACTATTGTCTCACATCAAGAAGGCCATGGGTTCAGATCCACAAGCCAACAGGGCCTATCTGAGTGGAGTTTGCATGGTCTCCCCATGTTTATGCGGGTTTACTCCGGGTGCGCCAGTTAACTGCCACATTCCACAAACATTCAAGTTGGGTTAATTGGAGACTCTTTAGTGGCTCTAGGTGTGCATGCGTGTGTGAATGGTGAAAACGTTGGCGCTGCACCGTGGCTGCCTCATCCAGGTGGATGCCTTTGAATTTCCTTCTGGGATTAATGAAGTATAATGAGCAATCTAAACCATTTGAATAATTGATGACTTTTATGTGAGCATATTTACATCTTCACAAATTCATACATGCAGCATGTTACACAAGCAAACAACTGTGTAACTTCAGTAATAATTGCATAGTATAGTGTGTATGATTGAGATTTTTTGTTGTATTTTAGGATACTGTTTGCTCTTTATTACAAAAGCTACATTCAAGTGGATAACTGATTATTTTTTTTTTAAGTACAAGTTTAACTGTTAGTTTCTCTTGTGCTAAATATCTTGAATCCCCTTCACCGTTGCAGACCGCCCAGGTGTCCAGGATCACGCACGGATTGAAGCCCTCCAAGACCAGCTGTCGGAGGCCCTGCAGGCCTACATCCAGCTTCACCGCCCGGGGGAGCGGCTGCTGTATGCCAGAATGATCCAGAAGCTGGCTGACCTGCGCAGCCTTAACGAGGAGCACTCCAAGCAGTACCGCTCACTGTCCTTTCAGCCGGAGCACAGCATGCAGCTCACCCCGCTGGTGTTGGAGGTGTTTGGCAGTGAAGTCTCCTAGAAATGACCTCTGAACCTCAGTGGTGGAGAGGAAGCAGGAGATAAGAGCTCAGAGGGTAAAAATGGAGGGAGGGAGCAGAGGATTTTTTTTTTGGTTGGACTAAACGCAGGTGTAGAAGAGTGTGTCTGCGTTGGTATTTCTATGCGTTCACATGTGGAAAAAGTCCATCTTAGTTTAAAGGCAGAGGTTGTATGGGGAGCGAGCAGATGTTCAGAGATGGTAAACAAGGGAATTTCATTTAGTGCAAGTTAAAGTATACATAACTCATGGTTATATACAGTGTTTTTGTCTATATTTAAATCAACAAACAGCTGCTTCAAATACCTGGACATTGTGTGTGCACGTGTGGTGCACACAACAACTCAACAAGCATACTCAGTTATTCATTTAGCCATTCTGTTCAGCTACCTCTTGGTTTTACTGGGGTTGTTTTATATCTACATCACCAATGTGAAACAGCAACTTTTACACAGAACAATTTAGACACAGAACTGACTACATTTCAGTTTACCAGTGCTAAAGCAGTGCCTGCACATTACTTGGATTTTTTTTTTTATGACTCAGAAATCATGTACTTTATTTTTTATCTGCTACTCTCCATTTGTATACGACTGTGTGTTTACCTCAGACACATGCCTTTCACCTTCACCAAAGGTATGGTTGACTACTTTCTCAACAACCTTCCGATACCGAAAAATAACCTTGCTGCTCCATGGCTCGCCGTTCGTCAGTTTGTCTGACTAGCCTCACAGCCTGTGAAGGAAAACGTCATGATATCGGTTTGATCAGCAGAGTACAACTCGTCTTCTAGTGAGGATTTGATAAGACTTTAGGGTGCCTGGTTTTGAGGTGAGAATTAGCCACTAAATGTGTTTAGCTACTTTTTACACTGCTAACTGTCAATCATGTCAAGCCAACATTATGGCTTGTTACTCTTTAGAAAATTGCTTTTTGTTATTCTTCTCGGTTTAATTTTTTTTATATGTAAATAGATATTTGCTATCATATATATCATAAGCACGATTATACCATGTTTTATTCAAGCTTATGTATGGATTTGCATTATTGATGTTATCACAGATTTTAAAGGGCTAAAATGCCAAATCTAACTGGAATAGTAAATCGAGGCCAAAGCAAAGGGTCTCTGTTCTTAATATATAGCTTCATAACACTTTGAATTGGCATAGATATGGATATAATTGCAATAGATGTGTTTTGTTTTGAAAGTCACTTCACCTTTAAAACAATTCCATGAATTGTTCCTCTTCAATATACAGTGAGCTCGGTGGGTGGAGAGCTTGGGAAGTCTCTTCTGACCACCATGGATATCGCACCCCTTTCGTTTCTGACTGGGAAGTGGATTTTCTAGAATGTTTGAGGGCCTGCTGGTTGTGGGAGTGGCGCTGCACCTCTCCGCTCTGGCCCTGGTGTTTGATGATGTATGCTGCTCAGCCCTCTAGTGGCTGAATCTTGTAAATACCGGGATTAAAATATAATAATTATTATTATTATATATAAAATGTCTGCCGCTGTACAGAGGGCTGCATCGATCTTGAAGGCTGTTTGTTTATTCTGGGAAAAAAAATATGCAAATACAATTGACCCTTTTCCCCAGTGATGTGCTCTGTTTTTTGGCTTTGGTCATGTTTTTTTGTTTGGAAAGAATAAGGAATGACTTAAGCAGGGATTGCTTGTGTATTTCACACACTTGGATAATTATTTGTTTTGCTATGGTTCCATGTTGATTTCAAAGGTTCATTTTCAGAGAAGAGAAGCTAAACATGCTGTGCTGCTCTCAAATATAAGCCATGTAGATTGTCAAGCTAGCTACACACCTAATACAGTACCACAAAAATGATAACTGTAGAACCTTGGACATTCTCATTATAGAGTCTACTAGTTTATATGCTGTTTATCTATGGTTTTTGGACCATAAGCTTGTGTGTGATAACAGCTTGTACGCCTTCTCTCAGCTGTCAGTCATCTTTGGCTCATGCTTCATCGGACAGTGTCCGATAGCTTATAAACCAAACTGCCAAGAGACTTTAACCACTTCGTGTACATGTCAGTGAGGCTTGCTGCATGTGGGATTGTGTTGGCACTGCTGAATTTATCTTCTACATTGACAAAATTCCCTAAATTAATTTTCAGTCTCTTTTCTGTCAGGTGTAGACTGGAGGTATATTGCTGAAGGGTAACCTATCAGGCTAGTTTTTAAATTGGTGTTGCTCGACGTGGTTCTAGCTTAAATCAGTCTAAAAGTGTATTAATCTTTTACTCAAATCATTTTAAGCTCCATTTCACCTCCTTTAGAGCAGCACTATGTAACTGAAAAGGCTACAACTATGACGACTTTGACCTTAGTCCCAACAGCCAATCACAGGGTGTTTAGTGGCGACAGTTGTGCCCTGTCGTGTGTGGTTGTCATAGTGGATCCCAACCTTTTTGCCATTCACCCCCAACACACCCGATCACATGTTCAAAATGGGCCACCCCTCCACCATACCCCAACCCGCACATGCACCAAAAGAATCAAGTGATTAATTAAAAATCTTTTAACTCCCGCCCAAAAAAAACTGATGAAAGAAAACCTGAAAATTTAAAAGAAAAAAGTAACGTAATAATAACCCAAAATTTACCAAAGAAATCAGACATTTAAATTAATAATTTTGCAAATATATAAGAAAAAAACTCAAACATGACAAAATGCAAACTTATGAGGGGAAAAAATGCTAGATTTATGAGAGAAACAGCTAATTTAGGGGAAAATACAATTTGCAGGGAAGAAATTGTACATTTACAAGGGTCTCAAATTTACAAGAGAAGTTGCAAAAAAAGTTGCAGATGCATAAGTTTCATATTTAGAAGAAAAGTCGCATTTCTGAAAAACTGATGCTGTCCCAGTTTACCGAGGAAGAAAAAAGTTGCCAATGTATGAGGAAAAAAGGTGCATATTTATCATGAAGTTTATGAGAAGTCACAAATTTATTAGAAAATCGGAAGAATTTTAAAAGAAAAAAGTCCCAAATTTATAAATGTACAGAAAATTATGAGCCTCAAAAAATGGTATTAAGGACAGTTCTGATTTTAATTGGATTTATGTGTTCAGTTGTGTTATACAGACTTTTTTCTATTATGATTTTTTTATTTCACATGCGCACGTCTAAGTTTCACAACCTCAAAGCTGGTCACACCTCCCCAGGTTGGGAACCACTGGGCTATGGGGTAGCCATATTTACCCAGTCAGAGGTTGATGTACCATCAGAATAATTTTGTAAACATACTTTAAGGTCAAAATTTTACATAGTGTTGCTTTAACATATTAAAGCAAAATTTTACATCGTGTTGTCTCTTGTACACATACTGACTTACTTATTTGAAACTCCACCATGAAGAAGAGCATGAAGGGTTACCTTTAAAGAAAGACATGGCAGGACTGTTTATTTTTGTCTTCTGACTTTTCCTTATGACAAAGCTACCAGACCAAGATTAAAATGGGCAAGAGCAGAGAGTTTTTGAGCTGAGCACAACTATTTTATTAAGAATTGTGTTGTTGAAACTGATCTTGTTCTTCTATTCAAAGTAGAGAGATTTCATACCTTGACATGTTTTGACTGTCACCTGCAGTCTTCTTCAGAAAGTGTCGTCTGATGGTCAGATGTCGAGGTGTGAAACATCTCTTTACTTTGTCTGAGTAGAAGAACAAGATCAGTTTTATCACCAAGAAGACAAACTGAACCTGTTTTGAGATATTGTGGTGTTGAAGTTCTTGCTTTGATCTGTTCTGCCCTCCTGGATTTTATGTCCTCTTTTTGTCTCTGTGGCTTTGCTCTCTTTGCCGTCACTGTGACACTCTGTGAGCTGACAGTAGAGGCTGGATGCTTGGATAAGCTGCATGACACAAATACTTTTTAATATTTCCATATTCAAGTAATCGTAAGAAGTTGACACCCCCCCCCCCCCGTGATTTTTTTAACAGTCAAATCTCGGGTGTGTTTAGACAGGACCATTTGTATGTCTAGTAGTATGTCAGTTTGAGGGGTATGATGTGCTTGATTACTGAATCTGACTTTTTTTGTTTTAGTCTTCATGATTTTATACTCTGATTACATACTTCTGTATGTAGATGTGACGTTGTCTTTGTTTTTATTTTCTTTTTGAGATAGAGGTGCAGTGTTGATTTGCGTATGTTAAATACAGTTGGAGGTCTGGTGAATAAGTAAGTGCCACAGGGAGCAATCCCTCCACACAAGAACAGGGTAATTGAGGAGTTGCGATAGGTGATTTTGAAAACCGAACAGGAGGACTCTTAAAGATGTATTATGTAGCTGCTAGCTCAGCATGTACACTTTTGGTCAGTAGTACATGGCTGCAGCACAGTAAAGAACCCAGGGCTTCATCACGAGACCTGGAGCGTCCTTCTCACAATAAAGCCTGTTGGAAAATTTGATTGTGATGCATTGACAGAGATTCCTGTTTGGTTTCACCATGGTAGGCTGCTCAGAACTTTTTTTTAACTCTCCGATGTGTGGGTGTCAGAGTACTGGAACTTGTGAACCATATGTCTATGGAAATCTACCGCCAATGAGGTGGAGCCATTCTACATAGCTACAATACCTGCAATATACAACTCATGGTACACTATCACCAGCAAGCTTTACAGTTTATCATTCATGGACATTTATGAAGTTTTTTGTATAACTGTTGCTATTACAAAACCTGTCAGAAAATGTGTATCACTCACAGAAGACTGTTGTCCATCTCCCATGCGAAGTCCTGATTGTTGATTTGTTCCTCTCTTTAGGACAGGGATTGTAATGGAAACGACTTAATGTAGTTCTTATATAAAAAAGGAGTGTCCACAATGGATGTACACCCTAATCTACCTAAAAACCTACCTCTTTTAGCTCAGATTTTGCTTTGGCATTAAGCATTTGCCTCCGTTTTTACTTTTATAATATTTGTATTCATGTTGGTATTTATTGCTGTCTAATGAGTCATACTTCAATGATTACCTCAGAGATATCTCACAGATTTGGGAGAGTCCAGCTATAATGAAGTCATTCATAGGTTTTTTTGTACAGGATTTTCTTCTCAGACTTAGCAATGCCTTTTTTTTTTTTTTTTTCCAAATGCACAAAATACCGGGAGTGTTCCCCCCCCCCCCCCAAATATAGTGCCTGCACTCCAACCATTGGGGCTCTGGCTAGGATGAGGCTACATTTACTCCAAAAGTGACATCCTTCTCTGCATCTCTGCTTGTACTGGTGTAGTTTTCAGACACTGGTGCAGTTGCTGAGACATAAGTTATCCTAGCGGTTATTAAAGGAGATCTATGTAACCATTTTTTGTTAAACGGATCAACTACCTTTTTTTTAATAAAAAAGTTTGCTAATGTAAACAAGAACCATTAACCCGTGTTCCTCTGATCTGCCTCTATCTTCCTTTATTGTCATTTTATGTAGAGGGCCTCAGGTCGGTTTTTATGTGAAAAGGATGCGCCATGTGTGCTCCCAATACGCCGTCCTGGTGGCTGTCCATGCCCTGGTAGAGGACTGATACAGAAGCTGCTGCTTAACTTTGAGATTGACCCCAACACACACACACAAGCGACTCAACATGTAGACTCCACCCCAAATGCCACAGAAGCATAAAACAGTGTTGCTGTTTCACACTGCTGCAATGTGAAAATGTGGTGCAACAGTGCAGGAAATCCACCCGAGTCCCCTTTTGAAATGAGCGTTTGTTTTTTGACTTTTGTCAGCTGAAAACTCAAACTTTTTGCAAAACTGCCTAGTTGTATTGTCCGACCAGATATTCCATCAGAAATGCAGTACGGCATAAATGATAAAGGAATATTTTTATGCAGGATATGGCTCCTCGCTCTCTGCTGACAGAGGAGTACTAGCACGGGTGTCACTGTGAGCAGTTCACGTAGTGAACACATGGGTTGCTAAGTATGAATATTTTTGGAACATTACATAGATCTCCTTGAAGGTTAGTCTGGGGATGAGAACTTTTCAGGGTGAACGTAGCTTTAGATGTAACAACCAGGAAGACTTTGTGGCAGTAGGAGACACGAGAGCTGCGTTTGAGTTCCACTTGGTAGCGTTGGCATTGCCTCTGCCCGTGCCCTGGTGTTGTACCGCTCCGATTTATCCCGCCGTGGCCACTTCCTGTCTCTGCCCCTCCTTCTGTCCTAAAGTCTGTTCTACACCTACATCATTCCTTTCCAACGTTTCTGGCTCATTAGGAGTAGTCAAATCCTCATTATCCATGCAATGCTGCTTTTATCTCAAGCATCACCAAGTTGTGCGTTACCGACACTATATAATGCATACATCTTCTGAAAGAGTCGGTTTCCAGCAAACTTACACAGCAAAATAAATAACTGGATAGTGTCTTTCAAAATGCAACTTGGTGATGCTTATCTGGGAAAATATTTCATGCATCAAAATTAACGGATCAACTACTCACTTTGGTGAACTGAAACCAACTTTTTTCTTTTTTTAATTTCTTTGCTTTTGTTGCATACATGTCGAACTGCTTCAGGTAAACACTGAATAAAATAAGGAAAGTTTTATTGATCAGTGAATACTGAGGAACAGTGTTGCCATGGTCACGTCTACCCTGAGCTGTGTGCCATAACGTGACCCTTTTAATGCAGAGGAGGGTGTTAAAGCTGGCCTCAGATGTTCCCAAGCTTGATTTGAGCGGGGAGGTTGCCCGAGTGGGAGATTGACTTCTAACTTGGTACTCTGTCAGCCATTTGTATTGATCTTTTATAAGGACTAAATTTGAATTTGCCATTGGAATTCTTACCCTTGCATAGTAAACCCAAATCACACCACATTCTATTTAATTACCTGAATCAACAAAAAGCACTTAATATATTATGTTTGTAACACAGGTATGCTGATTAAGCTATTAGCCATGAAGCTGCCTTTGTAGGTCGGCATGATATGGCTCCAGTTATCAAGAAGTCACCTAAATTCTAATGTAATTGCAATTTATCTTTTGTCTCGGATCTTCTTTTTCTATTTTAAATTGGTGTTTATGTAATGTTATTTTTGTTTGTTTTGCAAATCAAAAATAAATGGTTGTACATAGCATCAGCTTCTGTGTGCTTTTTTTGGGCGGGGGTGGGGGGGTGATATATTTGGGGTTCATCAAAAATAAACTGCTGAAATGCAATGGGTTATTCTAATGATTATTTTACTGGTGAATGGTTCTTTTTCTGCTATTAACACAAAGTCTAAGAATTTATAAAGCTGATATAGATGCATTTTTCCCCTTGTTGCTGCTGTTCTAATTAAAGGCACCAAAGGTAAGATTTCCTGGTGTTGCCAAGCAAATATTCCGAACACATACCGGGCACATCTCCCGGGACTATTACATCAAGGTTAATGCATGACTAGTGTTTTCTTGTCCTCCTTTTACTGATATGATGGCTTCAATATAGACTTGAATGCATAATAATCTCATAGGTGCTTTTTAAAAAGATTCATTAATTGTGGCGTCGATTCAGTGGCTCCCATATCGATCACCATCTAAACATCAATGTACTTCACTGTGGTTTCAAAACTACAATTATTGAAGATGCAATATTACTAAATAGCACAATGTACAACTGTGTCTAATGGTGCTTATACCAACAGAATTGAAGGCAAGGTGAGTGAGTATAAGTCACAACAGTAGTTGGAATTATCTACATACCTTTAATAACCTCCCAAATCAAAAGTTTAAAAAGAAGTTGAGACCATTCCAGAGTGAACTGTCATCTCTTTAAAATTAAAACATGCTCTCTTCCTGCTCTGGTGTTCTGACGATTTGTGCTGCCTTATTGAAAAATTTTACTGTACCGCCAATCAGCAGCAGAGTCCATCAATTTGTGCTTCTTTGTCATAAGCTGCTACCATTGTGTATTGGTACAATTTTTGTATATCTTCTAAAGATATAACCCACCACACTCTGCACTCTTACTGTAGAATGTGTAACGCTCTCTAGGGTCACCAAACTTGCTACGCAGATTCACCTCCGGATCCTGCCTTACAGTTATGGGTTGTATGCTTTGTTATATATTCATGGATGATGGGTTTATCATAATTTGGTTCTGCCACAGTAATTATATTAAAGTTGAAAACTGCTCCCCGTCAGTAAGTTTTGGGATCTTCAAAGAAAACGGAGGTGGGGGGATCACTGTCACCCTGGATGGTGTCGGGCTGAAGTCCAGTAAAGGAGAAGCCGCAGACATCTCCTGTCCTGCTTCAGTTCATTCCGCAACACGGTGGGTGGTGGCTTCTCATACCGAGCCCAGAGCGGAGCTAGGTTCTGTTGCCATTTCTCCAGACTGGCTGCAAAGTGAACTTGCTGTGGATAAACAGACAGCAGCCGGCAGAACACACCTGTCACCGCTCTCGTTGATCAGACAATCAGAACAACTGCCCCTGATCCCCTATTGTCCCAGTGGTGAGTAGCCACCAACATCAGCTCCTACCTCTGTGGTGAAACAGTTATTTTTAGAGCAAGAAGCTCCCATTTACTGGCTGCAGTTGTGCAAATTTAAGTTTTTGTATGACGAGAAAAAGTGACTGCACTTTGGTATGTTGCTGTAAAAAAAAAAAAAAAAATGAAGCTTCTTCTGAGATTAACTTTTATTTATCTGATTTTTATTATATCTTATTCATTTACATGCTGTTGTGATATGCAGCTATTTCATGGAAGTAAATCCTCTAAATATGTATTTTTAATGGGCTGGTGCAGGGGTGTCAAACTTGTGACCCATGGGCTAAAAACAGCCCACCAGGGGGTCCAAATTTGTTTTCTGTGAATTCACAGCTTCCTTTCTAATGTTTGACTTTCTCTACTGATTAGAATTGTTCATGTAAATTTGAGACATTTTTCTCCGTAAGATGAGACTCTTTGTGGGGTTTCTTATTCTACTTTTTTCTGGTGAGAACAAGGGGCTCTTGATTTCAAGGGCCAAGTGGTAGGTGAAGGGGTAGGGGTACAAATGAGAATTGAGACAGACAAGAAATCTACCTGTACTTTACTCTTACATTTCAAATATGCAGTGTGAGAGTAAAGTAGAGTAAAATGACGTGAGAGTAAAATGCTGCAGCAAGAGTTTTAACAGGTTCTAGAAAGATCATATCTCTCCAGTTCTGGCCTCCCTTCATTGGCTTCCCGTAGAGTTTAGAATTAAGTTTAAAATCCTTCTTCTTACTTACAAAGCTCTAAACAATCGGGCCCCTCTTTATTTAAAAGATCTGATCCTACTGTATTATCCTAACAGAGCACTACACTCCCAAAATGCAGGATTACCTGTAATACCTAGAATCTCCAAAAGTACAGTGGGAGGCAGAGCCTTCAGTTATCAAGCTCCTCTCCTGTGGAACCAGCTGCCAATCTGGATTCTGGAGTTAGACTCGATCTCTGTTTTTAAGAATAGGGTTAAAACCTTCCTTTTTGATATAGCCTGCAATTAGGGAGGGATCATGTGTTTCTGAGCCCTCCCTTAGTTATGCTGCTAATAGGTTTAGTCAGCCAGGGGACCTCCAATAATGCACTGGGCCTCACTCCTTTCTTCACTCTCAATGAAATATTTTTTTTTTTGCTGGTCATTAACATCTGTTTGTTCTCTCCCATAGATTGAGTCCCCATCGTGCTGTTTGCTCTCTACATGTCTGTTCTTTTCATCTTCTCTATCCCCTCACCCCCAGCCAGTCGCAGCAGATGACTGCTCCTCCCTGAGCCTGGTTCTGCTGGAGGTTTCTTCCTGTTAAAAGGGAGTTTTTCCTCTCCACCGTCACCAAGCGCTTGCTCACAGGGGATCGCCTGATTGCTGGGGTCTTTCTGCAACTGTGGAGGTTCCCCTATAGTTGAAAGTGCTATGAGATGACTGTTGTGAAATGGCGCTGTATAAATAAAGTTGAATTGAATGTGAGAGTGAATGGTTGTCTGTCTTTCTGTGTTGGCCCTGCGATGGACTGGCGATCTGTCCAGGGTGGACCCTGCCTCTTACCCAAAGATGCTGGGATAGGCTCCAGCCCCCCCACGACCCGAAAAGGATTAAGTGGAAGAAGATGAATGAATGAATGAACTGAAATATTTTTCAACTGTTTTACAGTATTTACTCCTGTTAATAAATAATGACAGAGTTTCTCTTGCTATTTTTAATGTATGTATAAGGGTCATTTACTAAATTAATTCAACTAAATTTTAGCATGCGATAGTCAAATTTGATTATATTAAACATAATTTTACAACCACAAAGTTGTGGCTAGAAAAGGCTGAGTGGCTAGTAACTTTGGAAAATCACTAGCCACAGTGGCTGGTGAGCAAAAAAGTTAATGTCAAGCCCTGGTCAGCAGTCAGGAGATCTGAGCACACATGGGGTGATTTCGTCAGGATGGAATGAACTACTCTGTCATTGACGATCTCATTAATATTTCATATTTAGATATACTGGTATTCTCCATCAAATATGCCCCCAGTAGATGCATATGCAATTGTACACCTCCAGTAACTTCAAGGGCACTGTCAGAGCATGGGAACATTATTTACTTATTCTGAAAGATATGGATCGTTGCTCAATGAATAATTTCATAATTCCATCTACTGTACAGGCATTTTCCAAAGTTTGACTACAGTGGTGTGAAAAAGTGTTTGCCCCCTTCCTGATTTCTCATTTTTTTCTCTGTCACACTTAAATGTTTCAGATGATCAAACAAATTTAAATATTAGAGAAAGATAACACAAGTAAACACAATGCAGTTTTTAAATGAAGGTGTTCATTATTAAGGGAAAAAAAATCCAAACTTACATGGCCCTGTGTGGAAAAAGTGATTGCTCCCCAAACCTAATAACTGGTTGGGCCACCCTTAGCAGCAACAACTGCAATCAAGCGTTTGCAATAACTGGCAATGAGTCTTTTACAGCGCTGTGGAGGAATTTTGGCCCACTCATCTTTGCAGAATTGTTGTAATTCAGCCACATTGGAGGATTTTTGAGCACGAACCACCTTTTTAAGGTCATGCCACAGCATCTCAATTGGATTCCGGTCAGGACTTTAACTAGGCCACTCCAAAGTCTTCATTTTGTTTTTCTTAAGCCATTCAGAGATTAGTCTGGTGTGTTCTGTGATCATTGTCCTGCTGCAGAACCCAAGTGTGCTTCAGCTTGAGGTCACGAACAGATAGCCGGACATTCTCCTTCAGGAGTTTTTGGTAGACAGCAGAATTCATGGTTCCATTTACCACAGCAAGCAAAAAGTTCAACTTTTGTCTCGTCAGTCCACAGCATATTTTCCCAAAAGTCTTGAGGATAATCAAGATGTTTTCTGGCAAAACTGAGATGAGCCTTTATGTTGTTTTTGCTCAGCAGTGGTTTTCGTCTTGGAACTCTGCCATGCCGGCCATTTTTGCCCAGTCTCATTCTTATGGTGGAGTCATGAACACTGACCTTAACTGAGGCAATTAAAGGCTTGCAGTTCTTTGGATGTTGTTATGGGGTCTTTTGTGACCTCTTGGATGAGTCATCACTGCGCTCTTGGGATAATTTTGGTCGGCCGGCTGTTATATCTGGAATTACCTGCTGGACAGACGAGGCGAGGTGAGTAGGAAAACACAGCTTTATTATCTAACTCACACTGACAGCTTGTATGACAGCTACTGACAGCTTGACTGCTAGACTCCAGGTGAGATGAGAGGCCATAAGATGGCCGACCCGGCTTTATATAAAGTGGGGCAGGGCGCCCCCTGGCAGTGTATGTCCACCTTACACTTTTAACTATCTAACACCGGCCACTCCTGGAAAGGTTCACTACTGTTCCATGTTCAAAGTCAAAGTGCCTTTATTGTCATTCCATTGTTAATGAACAATGCTGTGGTCTATATTAATCATATATCCCATAACCTACATATGTATAAGCATGTGAGAATGTTTGGTGATTACATATGTAAAGCGACTTCACACCTCAGAACAGGACAAAGGGTCTCAACCGCCAGTGAAGATCAAAGAGCATCCGAGGCACTGCGGTGGAGACCAGATAGGTCGCCCTGACCTCCCAGGGCCAGGTGGAGGGGTACGGAGACAAAGGAGGATAATTAAGTTAATGGGGGATGTCAGCTTTGTATGCATGTCTTTTGTTGTGTGTGAGTATAAGTACACAGAGCCGAATGTGTTCGCCCTCTTACTTCTTCTGCTGCTGCACTAGATGAGACTTGTTAGAGGAGCAAAGCTGATAATAAACTTTGGTTTATAAGTCACATCGCCTCGTCATTCCGAGCTCTTCTACACTGGTGACCTTGACGCGAGGATGGACCAGAGGCGTTCCCCAGCGATCGACTCATCTGTGGCGACCCAGGCAGACGCCGGCGCCCATGCAGACAGGGGAACAGATGGACGACGTTCCCCCACGGCAGAAGTGATAGAGAGGGCTCAACCGAGCACCAGCACCGCTGTGAGAGCCGAAGGAAGACGCTCTCACCCTGGGGGCACATCAGTGACGGTCCACACAAATGCCGTCACCGTCAAGCTGCCGGACTTCTGGCAGGAAGACCCCGCCTTGTGGTTTCAGCAAGCTGAAGCCCAGTTTGCACTTGCGGGCATCACAGCTGACGATACAAAGTTCTATCACATCGTCGCCAAACTCGACGCCGCCACTTCGAGATGTGCGCGGAGCATAATCCAGCGGCCACCGGCCCAGGCCAAATACAGAGAACTGAAAGCGACCATCGTGGCGAATTTCGTCCCCTCTGCCGAGGAGAGAGCCGAGAGGATCCTGGCGGTCTACGGCCACAGAGGATGCAGACCCAAGGCCCTCATGGAGGACTTGCTGCAACTTAAAGAAGAGGACAACGACAATTTCCTTTTCCAATTTATATTCCTCAGTACGCTGCCGCCACACATGAGAGGGATGCTTGCCAACATGCGATGCAGCACCCAGCAAGACTTCCGCACGCTGGCTCACGAAGCGCAGCGACTCCTCAACGCCTGCAAGGAACAGACACCCACAGCAGCATCCGCAGACATCAACGCAGATGCCCGGAGCCACGGGGAGCCACAAACCACGGAGCAGAATCCGCCCGCCGTGACAGCGACACGGCCAAGACGTAACAGACGGAGCGACGTCTGTTATTACCACCACCGCTTCGCCGGAAAGGCCTACAAGTGCGTCCCCCCCCCTGCAAATTCACGAATTCGGGAAACGCCAAAGCCGAGAACCGTTAACAGTGGCGGTTCTCGGCGAAAAAAGCAAGCTTCTATATGTGACGGACGGACACACCGGCAAGCAGTTCCTCATCGACACGGGAGCTCAACTGAGTTTTATCATGCCCTCCCAAGCAGACCGGGCCATGGGCCCCCGGGGCAATGGAGCGGTGGCAGCCAACGGCTCCATCATCGACACGTTTGGCAAAAGGAACCTGCCCCTCCGCATCCATGGCCGCAACTACAGATGGACATTTGTTGTAGCGGCGGTGAGTTTTAACTTGTTGGGCGCAGACTTTTTGTGTGCACATGGGTTATTAGTCGATCTAACGAACAGACGCTTGGTTAATGCATTGTCCTTTGCTTCTATTCCCTGCTCAGCTCGAGCACTACAGCAGGAGGTAAGTTTGATCAACTCCTCACCCAATTTCCAGCACTCACAATTCCCAGATTCTCAGCCACAGTGGCTAAACACGGGGTCGAACACTTTATTCCCACAACGGGCCCACCCGTTTTCGCCAAAGCTTGGCGCTTAGACACGACCAAGCTCGCCATAGCTCGGGACGAGTTTACCACCCTTGAAAAACTAGGCATTATCAGGCGATCAAAAAGCCCCTGGGCATCACCGCTTCACATGGTCCCGAAATCCGACGGTTCTTGGAGACCGTGCGGCGATTACCGCAGATTAAACAATGCGACAGCGCATGACCGCTACCCTATTCCTCACATCCAAGATTTTTCACTACATCTGGCGGGTGCGTGCATTTTTTCAAAAATAGACCTGGTCCGCGGCTATCATCAAGTCCCCGTTAGAGTGGAAGACATTCCTAAAACAGCTGTAATAACCCCCTTCGGTCTTTTTGAATTTTTGCGGATGCCTTTTGGCCTCAAAGGCGCCGCTCAAACCTTTCATCGGATGATGGATGCAGTATTACGTGACCTCCCTTTCGTGTTCGTCTACCTTGACGATATGCTGGTAGCCAGCTCATCTGAGGAGGAACACGAACAGCATCTCACTATGGTTTTTCAGAGACTAGAAGAGCACAGGTTAATAATCAATCCAGCCAAATGCAAATTCGGCGTGTCACAAATTGATTTTTTGGGACACAGAGTTTCACCGAAGGGGGCAGTCCCACTGCCAGACAAAGTTCACGCAGTAAAAAGTTTCCCACGGCCACAAACGGTCAAATCGCTGCAAGAATTTTTGGGAATGGTTCATTTTTACAACCGTTTCCTCCCCCGCGCAGCTCAGCTCATAAACCCCTATATGACGCGCTTAGAAAACAAAAACCTTCCAACGCGGTCGAATGGACCCCGGAGCGCGAACGCGCCTTCGCGGAAGTAAAAAGTGCCCTAGCTAATGCCACATTGTTGGTTCACCCTGATCCCTCGGCCCGCATTGCACTAACCACAGACGCTTCAGACCTGGCCATAGGGGCGGTTGTAGAACAACACGTCGGCGGAACCTGGCAACCTTTGGCATTTTTCAGCAAATCGCTAAACCAAACTGAGCGTAAATACAGCACCTTTGACAGGGAGCTGCTAGCGCTTCATTTATCCATCTGCCACTTCCAGTTCTGGTTGGAAGGGCGGCGTTTCATGGCTTTTGTAGACCACAAACTGCTCACCTTTGCGATGACTAAAATTTCTGAACCGTGGTCAGGCAGGCAACAAAGACAGCTAGCTGCGATTTCAGAGTTCACCACAGACATTCGACATGTGGCAGGCAAACTTAACGTGGTAGCAGACTGCCTCTCTCGCGCTGTGACATCGCCAGAGCGCGAGGAGACAGATTATACTACCTCAGCCACAGAACTCTTCGCCAATGCGGACACATATGCAGCCCCTATCCACGTAGGGATAGATTATGCAGCCATGGCGGAGGAGCAAAGTAGTGACGCGGACGTGCGCGCACTCCTGTCTGGACCAACAGGGTTAAGGCTGGAGGAAAGGGGTTTACGCGACGGTGTGCCCCCCCTAATATGCGACATCTCAACCGGCCGACCTCGCCCGGTAGTCCCAGCTGCCTGGCGCCGCCGTATTTTCGACTCAATTCACTCCCTCGCGCACCCAGGTGTGCGCGCTTCGGTTAAAATGGTCACCGAAAAGTTTGTGTGGCCTGGCCTGCGCAAAAACGTAAAAGAATGGGCAAAGACTTGCATTTCTTGTCAGCGCGCCAAAATACACAAACACACAAAAGCCCCTCTAGAGCCTTTTCGAATCCCTGCTAGAAGGTTCGACCACGTTCATGTTGGCCTCGTGGGACCACTACCTTCCTCCCAAGGTTTCACACATCTGTTAACAATGATAGACCGTACTATGCGCTGGCCGGAGGCGGTCCCTCTGGCGTCAACCACAGCGGAGGAAGTCGCTCGCGTTTTTTTGACAAACTGGGTGGCACGTTTCGGCGTCCCATCGGACATCACGTTCGATAGGGGGCCTCAATTTGTCTCGGAGCTTTGGTCAGCCATGGCCAGCAGCTTAGGAGCGACAATTCACCGCACCACCGCTTATCACCCTCAGGCTAATGGGTTATGCGAGCGTTTTCACAGGTCTCTTAAGGCCGCCCTCAGAGCCTCACTAACGGATACAAATTGGGTAAATAAACTTCCTTGGGTTTTATTGGGGTTGCGTGCTGCACCTAAAGAAGATCTAGACGCCTCCCCAGCAGAATTAGTTTTTGCACAACCTCTCAGGCTTCCAGGTGAATTTTTACCAGAGAACCCAGAGCCAGGGCATCTTCCAGCCCCGAGGTTTTTAGGCAGCAATGGACCGGACTCTCTCCCCGGGCCGGCACATCACTCTTTTCCACGGGTTTTTGTCCCCCAAGCTTTAAAAAACGCTGAATTCGTTTTTGTTAGGCATGAAGCTTTAAAACCAACCTTCCGCCCACCATACGGTGGACCATTCAGAGTGCTGGAACATGGTGATAAGCATTTTGTGCTTGATTTTGGGGACAGAAAAGAAACAGTCAGCATTGACAGACTTGAACCTGCCTTCTTGTTGAGAGACGAGCCTGCACGGTTGGCGAGAGCACCTCGGCGGGGTAGACCCCCCAAGAGAAAAGACTCAGCCCCCCTGCAGGGAACAAATAATCACTCTCCTCCCCAAGCTGCAGATTCCTTACAGGAGGGTCCCACCAGGACGCCCGAACGGACCCACAGCAGATTCGGAAGAAGATTAAAGCCCAGACGGCACAAGGACTGATACAAACTACTCAAAAGTTGTTCACTAATTGTGCTGTAACAGTTTAGGACTGACTTGTGATATTACTATGCTGTTATGATTACCACTGAATTCTCTACAGGAGCATAGCTGCTGGAAAGTTTCTTCTTTGTCAAGAGGTATAACAGTTAGTATGTCATAATAATTATCTTAAACTGTGAATTTTCCTATTGTCCTTTTCTTAGTCGTTTGGGGGGGGGGCTGTGGTCTATATTAATCATATATCCCATAACCTACATATGTATAAGCATGTGAGAATGTTTGGTGATTACATATGTAAAGCGACTTCACACCTCAGAACAGGACAAAGGGTCTCAACCGCCAGTGAAGATCAAAGAGCATCCGAGGCACTGCGGTGGAGACCAGATAGGTCGCCCTGACCTCCCAGGGCCAGGTGGAGGGGTACAGAGAAAAAGGAGGATAATTAAGTTAATGGGGGATGTCAGCTTTGTATGCATGTCTTTTGTTTTGTGTGAGTATAAGTACACAGAGCCGAATGTGTTCGCCCTCTTACTTCTTCTGCTGCTGCACTAGATGAGACTTGTTAGAGGAGCAAAGCTGATAATAAACTTTGGTTTATAAGTCACATCGCCTCGTCATTCCGAGCTCTTCTACAAATGCAACGAAATTGAGATGCTGCTCCCTAAAAACAAACTATAAACAAACTATCACACTCACAGTTCACTCATGCATTTAACATTCTTATGATTACAACAATAAATAATGCTTGAAACAAAATTACCTAAAAGTTGAACACAATATGTACGTAGCAATAATGAAAAACATACTGAGCGATAAATACAAAAGACCAGCTTATGCACACAGGGTTGTTGCTACAAAATAACCTAAAATAACAAAAATAGCAGCAGTCTGTGCGTGTTACATAAATCTGTTCAAAATACGTACTGCTGCTGGGAAAAAACTATGATTAAACCTGGTAGTCCGGGTTTTATGGGATCTGTACTGCTTTCCCGAGGGGAGCAGGTGAAAGAAGTCATGGCCTGGATGAGCACAGTCTTTAATGACGGCAGTAGCTCTGTTGAGGTACCGAGACCTGGAAATCTCTTCCAGAGAAGGGAGAGAACAGCCAGTGATTTTTTGCGCAGTCTCGATCACTCTCTGGAAGGCTTTGCGGTCTGCGGCTGAACAGCCCTCATACCAAACCGTGATGCCATATGACAGAATGCTCTCAATAGCAGAGCGATAAAATAAAACCAGCAACTGTGCATTCAGGCCATTCTTCTTGAGGAGCCTCAGAAAGTGTAGACGTTGTTGAGCCTTTTTTATCGTAGCTATGGTGTTAACTGCCCAGGTAAGGTTGTGAGAAATATGAACACCCAAAAACTTAAAAGCCTCCACCCTCTCCACATGCTCCTTGCCTATATATAGAGGAGGCGGTTCACTGCTATGCTTCCTAAAATCAATAATGAGTTCTTTTGGTTTTTTTGTATTCAATAGCAGATTATTATCTGAGCACCATCTCACCAGTTTCTGGACCTCATCTCTGTATGCGGACTCATCTCCTGATATGAGCCCCACTACTGTTGTGTCATCTGCAAACTTCACTATAATGTTTGTGGGATGAACAGGTATGTAGTCATATGTGTACAATGAATACAAAGTGGGGCTCAACACACAGCCCTGTGGCAAGCCTGTGTTAAGCATGACTGTAGAGGAGGAATGGGGTCCGAGTCTAACAGTCTGTGTTCTGTTTGTTAGGAAGTCCTTAATCCAGCTGCAAGTGTGAGTAGGCAGACCAAGCTGAAGCAATTTGGTGATGAGAATGTTGGGAATAATTGTATTAAATGCCGAGCTATAGTCAACAAACAACATTCTTACATAGCTCCCCTTGTCTTCTAAATGGCTGAATGCCGAGTGGAGAGCTATAGCAATAGCATCTTCAGTGGATCTGCCCCGCCTGTAGGCAAACTGGTGCCGATCAAAGTCTGGGGGGAAACTAGGCAAAAGATGTTTCTATACCATTTTCTCAAAGCACTTCATAACAATGGGTGTTAATGCTACTGGTCGATAGTCATTCAGACTGCTAATAGTATGTTTTTTTGGTACAGGAATAATGACTGCAGATTTTAAACACTGTGGAACAATGGCTGCCTTGAGAGACGAGTTAAAAATGTCAGTCAAAACAGAGCATAGCTGATCTGCACATCCTCAGAGCACCTTTCCTGGCACTCCATCGGGACCAGTAGCCTTTCTCGGGTGAACTGCTCTCAGTGTCAGTCTCACCTCATGATCCTGCAGGATAAGCACATCAGGGCTGGCGTTCAATAACATCTGTGGGTCCGGGCGAGATGTATTTGCCTCAAACCGTGCGAAAAAGCAGTTCAGTTCTTCTGCCAGTGAGGCGCTGATGTCACTGGAAATGATGCTGCTGCCCTTATAGTGTGTGATATGGTTAAAGCCTTGCCATACTCATCTCGAATCATTATCAGAAAAATGGTCCTCGACTTTCTTCTTATAGGTCTGTTTAGCCTCCTTAATGCCATGTTTTTGCCATTTGTGGATAATGGCTCTCACTGTGGTTCGCTAGAGTCCGAAAGCTTTAGAAATGGCTTTATAACCTTTTCCAGACTGATAGATCTCAGTTACTTTGTTTCTCATTTGTTCCTGAATTTCTTTGGATTGCAACATGATGTCTGGCTTTTGAGGATCTTTTGGTCTACTTCACTTTGTCAGGCAGGTCCTGTTTAAGTGATTTCTTGATTGAGAACAGGTGTGGCAGTAATCAGGCCTGGGTGTGGCTAGAGAAATTGAACTCAGCTTTCCAAAGATGTGATAAACCACAGTTAATTTATGTTTTAATGGGGGGGGGGGTCAATCACTTTTTTACATAAAAAATTACATATACTTTTTTACCATTAATAATAAACACCTTCATTTAAAAACTGCATTTTGTGTTTACTTGTATTCCATCCATCCATCCATCTTCTTCCGCTTAATCCTTTTACTTGTATTATCTTTGTCTTGTGGCACCTGGGGAGAGCCTAATTGTGTACCATCTCAGACAGGAACAAAGAGCAGGGGTTCCCTAGTGAGATAACAGGGAGGTGTTAAGGATGAGTGGGTTGAATGCAATGTGACGCGAAGGTCATCTTTTGTGTGTGAGAAGATTCTAGAAGAATGCCATGATATTTAAGAGAGGAGCTTCTGCTGGAATGTCATTCTGTCTATGCTTGAGATGTGAGAGTGTGTAATAAATCGTCTGAAACAAATCTGCCTCTTCATTTACACGCTCCACACTGGTGACCCAAGACGTATCATGGAACACGAGTCAAGATCCCCGGAGCCGACCTCGACGGGAACCTCCAGCCACGCATGTGCGGTCGCAGTCAAGCTACTGGATTTCTGGCAGCACAACCCGCGCTCTTGGTTCCATCTCATCGAGGCGCAGTTCGCCCTCCAGGGAATAACGGCAGATGACACCAACTTCCACTATGTGGTCGCAGTGCTCGACGCCCGCACAGCTCAGCATGTAGCGAGCCTGCTCGATCAGCCACCAACCGGCAACAAGTACGAGGCGCTAAAGGCTGCGCTCATCCAGCGCTTCACTCTCTCGGATGGTGAGAGAGCAGAGAGGCTCCTGACGCGAGCCAAGTTGGGAGATGGGTCGGCAATAGACCTCATGGAGAAGATGCTGATGTTAGGGGGCACGGACGACGACCACTTTCTGTTTACCCACCTCTTCCTCCGGAAACTTCCAACAGCGGCGAGAGTGGCCCTGGCCAATTCGCCGTTGCTGGCCGAGCGGGACTTTCGTGCGCTAGCCCGGGAGGCAGACCGGATCATCATTGCCACCAGGGTGTTCACGACCATCGCAGCAGCGACAGAGCTCAGCGAGACGACCAGAGGAGGCGAGGAGCCACCGACAGCAGCAGCAGCGGGGGCCAAGGAGCGCGAGGGAGACACGCTTTGTTTCTACCACCGCCGCTTCGGAGAGAAGGCACACAGATGTACACCACCATGCCAATTCAAGCGCTCGGGAAACGCCAAGACCGGGGGTCGGTAGCAGCCGCGACCCTCGGGGAGGAGAACAAGCTGCTCTACTTGACGGACGCACGTTCGGGGAGGCATTTCCTCGTGGACACCAGCGCCCAGAAGAGTTTCATCCGGCCGACCTACGCTGACCGGCTGGCAGGATCTAGCGGCCCCGAGATGGCGGCAGCAAACGGCTCGGAGATTAAGACCTTTGGTGAGAAGACTCTACTCTTGTCTCTACACGGCCGTACATATGAGTGGACTTTTGTCATAGCAGCATTGAATTACCATATACTGGGGGCTGATTTTCTGTGTGCACATGGTTTACTGGTTAATGTTGCTAACAGGCGCCTGGTTAATGCACTGTCCTTTGACTGTCTCCCCTGTATAGCTCGAGTGACCCGGCCAACAGCACAAGCCAACGTCACAGCAGCAGGCAGTAAGTTCCACACACTGCTCACTCAGTTCCCAGCACTCACAGTCCCGACGTTTTTGGCAGCCATCGCTAAACACGGGGTGGAGCATTTTATCACCACCACCGGGCCGCCCGTTTTTGCACAACCTCGGCGCTTGGACGCAGCTAAACTGGCCATAGCGCGTGAGGAGTTTGCCAACCTGGAAAGGTTGGGCATCATCAGGCGCTCAAACAGCCCATGGGCATCCCCGCTACACATGGTCCCTAAAGCTGAGGGTTCTGGCGACCGTGCGGGGATTTCCGCAGGTTGAACAATGCCACAGCGCACGACCGCTACCCAATTCCCCACATACAGGATTTTTCCGTTCACCTTGCCGGAGCACGCATTTTTTCCAAAATAGATCTGGTCCGCGGTTACCACCAAGTCCCAGTGCGTGCTGAGGACATACCCAAAACAGCGGTAATAACTCCGTTCAGTTTATTCGAGTTCCTGCACATGCCATTCGGGTTAAAAGGAGCGGCACAGACGTTCCAGCGCATGATGGATGCAGTGCTGCGTGATCTCTCGTTCGTGTTCGTCTACCTGGACGATATCCTAGTAGCCAGCGCGTCCGAAGACGAACACGAAACCCACCTCACAACGGTTTTCCGGAGGTTGGAAGAGCACGGGTTAATAATCAACCCAGCGAAATGTCAGTTCGGAGTGACGGAGATTGATTTTTTGGGGGGCACCGCGTCTCTCCCGAAGGAGCAATCCCGCTGCCTGACAAGGAGCGTGCAGTGGCGGATTTTCCCCGGCCGCAAACGGTCAGGGCGCTACAAGAATTTTTGGGAATGGTGAACTTTTATAACCGTTTCCTTCCCCGCGCAGCGCAGCTCATGCAACCATTGTACGCCGCGCTCAAAAAACAGAAACTCGCGGATAGGGTCGAATGGACCCCGGAGCGAGAGCGGGTGTTCTCGGAAGTCAAAGCAGCCCTGGCAAGCGCCACATTGCCGGCACATCCAGACCCAACGGCCCGCATAGCGCTCACCACTGACGCTTCAGATGTGGCCATAGGGGCTGTCGTGGAGCAGCGTGTAGCCGGGGCTTGGCAGCCACTCGCCTTTTTCAGCAGGACTTTGCGTGACAGTGAATGTAAATACAGCGTGTTCGACAGAGAGTTGCTGTCTCTCCACCTGGCCATTCGCCACTTCCAGTTCTGGCTGGAAGGGCGCAGTTTCACCGCGTTCGTTAACCACAAGCCTCCAACATTCGTGATGGCCAGCAGAGACAGCTGGCCGCGATCTCAGAGTTTACTAGCGATATTCAGTATGTGTCTGGTAAACTGAATGTAGTGGCAGACTGCCTCTCGCGCGCCGTGGTGGCCCCGGTCTGAGTGGGGATAGATTACGCAGCCATGGCCGAGGAGCAGGTTAGTGATGCGGACGTGCGCGCGCTCCAGTCTGGACCAACAGGGTTAAGGCTAGAGAGCAGGGTGCCGCAAGAGGGCATACCCCCCCTAATCTGCGATGTCTCCACGGGTCGCCCACGTCCCGTGGTCCCGGCCACGTGGCGCCGCTGCGTGTTTGAGTCGGTTCACTCTTTGGCGCACCCAGGAGTGCGCGCGTCGGTCAAAATGGTAGGAAAGAAATTTGTGTGGCCGAGCCTTCGCAAACAAGTGAAAGAGTGGGCGGCAGCCTGTGTGGTGTGCCAACGAGCCAAAGTACACAGACACACAAAGGCTCCCTTGGAGCCGTTTCGTATTCCGGCTAAGAGGTTCGACCATGTTCACGTGGACCTCGTGGGCCCCCTCCCGCCATCACAGGGGTGCACACACCTCCTGACAATGGTGGACCGCACCACGCGCTGGCCGGAAGCGGTTCCGCTGGCGGCAACCACGTCCAAGGAGGTGGCGCGCGCTTTTTTAACAGCATGGGTGGCGCGTTTTGGAGTCCCGTCGGACATTACGTCCGACAGAGGCCCTCAATTTGTTTCCAAACTCTGGTCAGCGATGGCCCGCAGCCTGGGTATTACAATTCACCGCACAACCGCGTACAACCCACAGGCTAATGGGTTATGCGAACGTTTTCATAGATCATTGAAAGCGGCTCTCAGGGCTTCATTGATGGATGCAAATTGGGTAGACAGGCTACCGTGGGTTTTATTGGGGTTGCGCTCCGCGCCTAAAGAGGATCTGGAAGCTTCCCCGGCAGAACTCGTTTTTGTGCAACCACTCCGGCTGCCCGGGGAGTTTCTGCCAGATAATCCCGCGCCGGGCAGCTGCCCGTCTCAGCTTTTGCAGCATAGCGCAGACACAGGCACGCTGCCGGGCCCTGCCCACCACAGTTTTCCGCGCGTTTTTGTGCCTAAAACTTTGAAGAACGCAGAATTCGTGTTTGTCAGACACGACGCCCACCGCCCTCCACTGTGCCCACCCTATGATGGACCGTTCCGAGTGCTGGAAACAGGGGATAAGCATTTTTTGCTAGACTTGGGGGGTAGGAGGGAAAAAATTGGCATAGACAGACTCAAACCCGCTTTCGTTGTGGCGGATGAGCAAGTGCTGTTGGCGAGGGCCCCTCGGCGTGGAAGACCCCTACGGGGAGCTCCCCAGAGAAACAATTCCCCAGAGCACCCACACGGACAGACAGAAAGGATTCCCCCCAAACAACAGCCCCCCAAAGGCAGGGCAGGGCAGCGCCGCGGAGGCGGTGAATTCTGGTTACAGCAGATACGGGAGAAGACTGAAGCCCAAGCAGCATGTGGACTGATGTTTAATGGTTCTATCACAGCATGTGGACTGTTATCCTATTGTCCTATCTAAGATGCTGGGGAGTGGGGGGGCACCTGGGGAGAGCCTAATTGTGTACCATCTCAGACAGGAACAAAGAGCAGGGGTTCCCTAGTGAGATAACAGGGAGGTGTTAAGGATGAGTGGGTTGAATGCAATGTGACGCGAAGGTCATCTTTTGTGTGTGAGAAGATTCTAGAAGAATGCCATGATATTTAAGAGAGGAGCTCTTGCCTTCTGCCAAGCTCTACACCTGATGAGACTCGATAGAAGAGCTATTCATTAAAAACCCTGTTTTTAATACAAAAATCGCCTCGTTATTTCAGCTCCTCTACACTGGATGACAATGACATTCCAGCTTCTGCTGGAATGTCATTCTGTCTATGCTTGAGATGTGAGAGTGTGTAATAAATCATCTGAAACAAATCTGCCTCTTCATTTACACGCTCCACAGTCTAATATTTAAATTTGTTTGATGATCTGAAACATTTAAGTGTGACAAACATACAAAAAAATGAGAAATCAGGAAGGGGGCAAACACTTTTTCACACCACTGTAAATAGATCTTAAAATTGTGATCATCCTGGGTATGACGTTAAACTGCATCCGGGCGAGGGGGTCTGTTGGACTAGGAGGATGATGGAGTGCCTCTTAATCCTCGCTGATACTCCCAGGTGTCCCTTAGGCAAGGACTAGTACCTGTTAGCCTCCCTTACCAGGGTTACAGTAAAACTCTCCAACAACTTTGTGTGTTATAATCCCTAAGGGGACCCAGAGTTAAAGTGGTTCGAGTACCCCCTTGCTGATCATATGAGGTGACAAATGGGACAACTTGTTTGCCATGAGTTGTGACCCGTGTCAGTGGGGGAAGAGATCCTGGTTCTTGAGGAATGTGTCTTGCCGCGGCTTTCACAAGTCCAACACAGTGCTTTGGCTCCTACTTCACTTAGACAGTACACATGAGTACACATGATCTTAATGAGTACACAGACACTGTGAACTCATATATCAACTTCTGTGAGGAGAGCATTCTCCCATCGCACACCAGAGTGAGGTACTCTAATGATAAGCCCTGGTTCACTGCCAAGCTCAGACAGATCAGGAAGGAGAAGGAAGCAGCGTTGAAAAGTGGAGACAGGGACTGCTACAGAGAGGTCAAATATCGGTTTAACAGAGAGCTGAGGAGAGCTAAATCTGTGTATTCTGAGAGACTCCAGCAGCAGTTCACTGCTAATGACTCGGCTTCTGTGTGGAGAGGACTGAGGCAAATCACCAACTATCGGCCTCAGGCTTCTAAAGGTCAGGATGACAAAGCCCTTTGTCAAAAACTGTCCCAACATTACGCCCGTTTTGACACCTCGTCAGCTGTGTCCAACTCCCCCACTCCACCCAGCTCCACTGCCTCCTCGGCCCCTAATTCATCAAAAGCGGTCCTCCCTCCTCCTCCTCCTCCCCCCTGCCCTTGTCATCAGTGAGCAGGACGTGCACAGACAGTTCTCCAGACTGAACCCGCGCAAGGCCCCCGGGCCGGACGGTGTGTCTCCCTCCACCCTGAGACACTGTGCGAAAGAGCTGGCTCCTGTCTTCACAGACATTTTTAACACCTCCCTTAAGCAATGTCACATGCCGACCTGCCTCAAATCCTCCACCATCATCCCTGTCCCCAAGAAGCCACGGATTACTGGACTTAACGACTACAGACCTGTAGCGCTCACCTCTGTAGTCATGAAGTCCTTTGAGCGCCTGGTCCTGTCTCACCTCAAGTCCATCACCACTCCCCTCCTGGACCCGCTGCAGTTTGCCTACCGTGCCAACAGGTCTGTGGACGACGCAGTCAACCTGGCCCTCCACTCCATCCTGCAGCACCTGGACTCCCCGGGAACCTACGCCAGGATTCTGTTTGTGGACTTCAGCTCTGCATTCAACACCATCCGCCCCGCTCTGTTCCAGGACAAGCTGTCCCTGCTCGATGTGCCTGACTCCCTCTGCAGGTGGATCACCGACTTCCTGACGGACCGGAGGCAGCATGTGCGGCTGGGGAAGTCTGTCTCGGACTCTGTTAGCATCAGCATCGGATCACCCCAGGGCTGTGTACTTTCCCCCCTACTCTTCTCCCTTTATACCAACTCCTGCACCTCCTCCCACCAGTCTGTTAAGCTGATCAAGTTTGCGGATGACACCACCCTCATCTGGCTCATCTCCAACGGCGACGAGTCCATCTACAGGAAAGAGGTGGCCCAGCTGGTGTCCTGGTGCAGCCACAACAACCTGCAGCTGAACACTCTGAAGACAGCGGAGATGATTGTGGACTTCAGGAAAGTCACAACCCCCCTGCCCCCCCTCACCATCACAGGCTCTCCCATCACCATTGCAGATTCCTTCCGCTTCTTGGGCACCACCATCACCCGGGACCTCAAATGGGAGCCAACCATCAGCTCCCTCATCAAAAAGGCCCAGCAGAGGATGTTCTTTCTGCGGCAGCTGAGGAAGCTCAAGCTACCCACCAAGATGTTAGTGCAGTTCTACACGGCCATCATCGAGTCCATCCTCACCTCCTCCATAACCGTGTGGTACGCAGGAGCCACTGCCAGGGACAGACTAAGGCTGCAGCGCGTCGTGCGCACTGCTGAGAAGGTGATCGGCTGCAAGCTCCCATCTCTCCAGGACCTGTACATCTCCAGGACCCGGAGGCGTGCTGGCCGGATCATAGCCGATCCTTCACACCCTGGTCACGTACTGTTTGCCCCCCTTTCCTCAGGTAGAAGACTTCGGTCCATTCAGACTAAAACCTCCCGGCAAATGAATAGCTTTTTCCCCTCTGCCATCAGACTGCTGAACATTAAGTGACTTATTGACTCTCGTGCACTATGTACAGCAGCTCAACCAGACTCATGTCATTCATCACTGTTTTTCTGTTGCATTATCAACTGCACTGTGGTACCCCATATTATCTGCTTCTTGCTAATTTATTTAAAACTGCCTTGACTAGTATTACTCATTATTACTATTATTATTATTATTATTATTATTACTTATTTTTCTACACTTATTGCATGTTTTTAGTCCTTTAGTTTTTTAGTTTATCTCTTTATCTCATCATGTTTTTAATGTTGCAGCATGGCACCGAGACAAATCCTAGTTTGTGTACTACATGAACAATGGCAATAAATCTGATTCTGATTCTGATTCTGATTCTAGACGGGAGGTTGGAAGGGTCTGGTCCAATCAATCGGCTTGTCAAGGTCTACTCTGGTCTTTTGTCAGTATAATATCTCCTAATCCCAGAAGCCTATGGCGGGGGGTTAATCGACTAATTTGCACTTTTGTGCTTTATTGCTCGAGTATACCATCCCTGTATCCCTGGTGCATAACCTGCAGGAAGTCCGTGGCTCTGTGCACCCCCTTGTAGGGCTCCGAGGAGGGTGGGGAGCAGGGATGATGAATCATACTCTATAAAATATAGCTACTAAACAAACCCGTAAGAAAATGAATGCTGGAAGATGATGTGGATGACCCAGGAATTAACAGCATGGCTCTTTCAAATGGTGATAATTGGCCGAGGCTTATTGTTTTAGAGTCACTCTCATCAGATATGCCTCTTTCTAAGCTGTCCCCTTTTGCTATACAGAAAGGAATTTCAGGTATTGCAGGGTCAGTTAAGGATGTTAAAAAACTGAGGTCTGACCAGATTTTGATGGAATGCTTAAAGAAATCCCATTCTGAAAATTTGTTAAGGTGTGATGTGCTGGCTGGTGTTCCAATGAAGGCTTTTCCTCACCCTTCTCTAAACAGCTGCAAAGGAGTAATTCGTACTAGAGAACTCCACGGTATGGAAGAGGATGAAATAGCCTCAGAACTGCAACAACAAGGAGTAACACATGTGAAGAGGATAACCATTAAAAAGGATGACCGAACACTAAAAACTGGCACTTACATTCTGACGTTCAACTGGCATCAACTCCCAGAAAGAATCCAAATAGGATATCTGAGTGTAACTGTTGATACCTTTATTCCAAATCCATTGAGATGTTTTAACTGCCAAAAGTTTGGCCATGGCTCATTAGCTACCCTGAGGCACGTAAACTGGTAGAAGGTTTCCCAAAGTATAAATTCCAGCAGACTTTCTCCTCTGTTGTGAAGCCTAAGATGCAGCCTGCTGAGTGCCAGACAGATCTGACCTGGTTAACTAAAGATAAGCCCTCATTACATACCTGTCAAGGCATACCTCATGCCTCCCTTATTGGGGGGGCTTTCACACCTGTACTGAGTACTTAAAAACTGTATTTATCGGCAGATGAAAGAAAACTGAAGCAAAAAAACCCAAACAAACAAACAACAATAATTGCAACATAAACTATTTCAAACATATTTATTCAAATGTACACTTATTTGGACACAATCTTGCGCCATAACTTTTTGGTAATGTGAAAATAATAAGCAAAGTAGCACAAAGAAATAAATAAAATAAAAATAAAAAATAAATAAATTTAAAAAATAAATGATAATATTAATAATAAATAAATTAAAATAAATTAAAAAAAACCAATATTTTTCAAATTTACATTAGCACAAGGTAGATTGCTTAATTTGAAAGTACACAATAAGAATAATTCTGAATATAGTTCTTAATTGTCAGCTAGATATATACACTTGGAATTAAAGAGTTTTTAATTGTCAGCTTTGTTACACTAATGCACTTGGATGAACTTGAAACAAGAAAATGTTCACTGATGCTGCTTGTTATAGTTCCAAGTAGCAGCCTTTGCTGACTCTAGCATTTCTTTTGAAGGCTTGACCTTGAAGCATGGAGTGTCACAATTCATTTTCACTTGCATGAAAGAAGTCAGAGTTTCTGGGAGCATACTTTTTCTGAAGTCGGTATGAATTTTCCTGACCATGCTGAAAGCCCTCTCACTGTCAGCATTGCTGTGAGGAAGGCAAAGCAGTGCTGAGTACACTTTGAGGAGCTGGGGGAAGCGGGGCACATCAAGGGCTGTCTTCAAGGCCATCACCTGACCCCAGTAGACATCAACACGGACAGGCTTACCATCCTTGTCTTGTAGAGGCACTGTGTTTTCTGGCAGCAGTTGCAGGTCCTCCCATTCTTCTTTCAGCTCTTCTGTATCAACAGTGGGGCAAAATGCAGCAGCAAGCTCTACAATGGGGCCATAGGTCAGGGACTCTGTTTTCCTGGGGTCGAGGACAGAGAGGTGTGGCAGAATTTTGTTGTCAAAGGGGAATTTGTTGAGCATCTTTCTCACTACAGCTTCATAGAAGCCTCTTACTGCTTCAAAGAACTTCTGCTCTGTGCCTGGGTCAAGTTCATGGGTTTGTAGGGCTTCTCTGGTTTCCAGTCCAATGGCGATAAACTCATCAGAGTGCTGCAGGTCACTGTCCAGGAAATCCAGCCTTCTTAGGTCATTGGTCACCTTTACATACTTCATTTGAACAAATTCGTTGGACCCCTCCCGCTGTCACAGGGGTGCACACATCTTCTTACAATGGTGGACCGCACCACGCGCCGGCCTGAAGTGGTCCCGCTGGCATCAGCCATGGCCGAGGAAGTGGCGCGCGCGTTTTTAACAGCTTGGGTGGCGCGCTTCGGCGTTCCGTCGGACATTACGTCCGACAGAGGCCCTCAATTTGTTTCCGAGCTTTGGTCGACAATGGCCCGCAGCCTGGGTGTCACAATTCACCGCACAACCGCGTACAATCCGCAGGCTAACGGGTTATGCGAACGTTTTCATAGGTCATTGAAAGCAGCTCTCAGAGCGTCACTGACGGATACAAATTGGGTTGACAAGTTACCATGGGTGTTATTGGGGTTGCGTTCTGCACCTAAAGAGGATCTAGAAGCCTCCCCAGTGGAACTCGTGTTTGCGCAGCCACTCCGGCTGCCTGGGGAGTTTCTCCCAGATAACCCTGCGCCAAACGCCTCCCCGTCTCAGCTGTTGCGGAGTAACATAGAATCAAGCATGCTGCCCGGCCCTGCGCACCACAGTTTTCCGCGCGTTCTTGTGCCTAAAACTTTGAAGAACACAGAGTTTGTTTTTGTTAGACACGATGCACATCGAACCCCGCTGCGACCGCCTTCTGACGGACCATTCAGCGTGCTAGAAACAGGGGACAAGCAGTTTTTGCTAGATTTGGGGGGTAGGAAAGAGAAAGTTGGCATAGACAGACTTAAACCCGCTTTTGTGGTGGTAGAGGAGGAAGTGCTGTTGGCAAAGGCCCCTCGGCGAGGTAGACCACCACGGAGGGTTTCACACAGTAATGTTTCCCAAAGTAATGTTTCCCCAGAACACCCGCAGAGACTGACAAAGGGTTTCCGCCCCCAGACGGCAAATCCCCAGCAGGACAGCGCCACAGAGACGGTGAACCCCAGCTACAGCAGATTCAGCAGGAGGCTGAAGCCTATCCAGCATGTGGACTGATGTGTATTGATGCTATCATGGCATGCATGTGGTTATTTTCTTGTTGTTCTGTTTTTCTAAAATGCTGGGGGGGCTTGTGTGGTGAACACTCAATGGACCTGTTGGACCGGTTCTGTGACCTGCATTTTAGGTCAGAACAAAGGCAGGAAGTTTAGCCTTGTTATGCAAGGCTGGAGACTGTGGGGGGTCGATTAAAGGATGCGTGGGAGACAGTGGAAGTGATATCATGGAGGGACATGCATTGTGACTGTCTTTATTATGCAAGGTGGTCTGTGGGACATGTGATCTATGAGGTGTGAAGTCCCTGATATTTAAGGACGAGAGTTTACTGTTTCATTCTCTCTTTTCTGCTTTGAAATGATGGCGATGTGAATAAAGCTGACTCTGAGAAAGAACGCTGCCTCGTCATTTTCACATCTTCCACAATACTATGTATAATACATATGGGCTAAATGTGCATCGTGCATTGTGGTTCAACAATTTTAGTAAGGAATGACCTAATTCACAGCCACTTGGCTTTAGTCTCCAACTTACAAGCAGTGGCAGTTCATCTAACTTTGCATAAAGCAATAACCTTATGCTCTGTCTATATACCACCAGATATGATTGTGACACCGGAAAATCTTGATGACCTTCATAATCAGTTGCCATCCCCATACATCCTTATGGGTGATTTTAATGGTCATAATCCTCTGTGGGGAAGAATTTGTTTAAATGTAAAAGGCAAGATACTGGCGGATTTTATTGCTAAAAATGATCTATGTCTTTGGAACGATGGGTCTCACACATACCTCCACCCAGGACATGGAATCTATACTGCAATTGACCTATCTATATCTGATCCTGAGCTAGTGCTGGAATTCTCGTGGCAGGTCTTGGATGATCTTTGTGGAAGTGACCACTTTCCACTAATATTGACGTCTACAGAAGTGGATGTGCAATCAAGAACTTCGCGATGGCAACTCAAAAAAGCAAACTGGTCTTCCTTTGTTTCTCTGTGCAAAGAGAAATTCAGCCAAAAACCTCAACCACACTGTCACTCTGTTCAGAGCTTTGCTCAGACCTTAATTACAATTGCAGATAAGACTGTCCCAAAAACATAAGCAAAGCCACATCGTAGGTCCAACCCATGGTTCAATGATGACTGCAAAAAGGCCATTGAGGCAAGGAAAAAAGCAGAGAGGATGTTCAATAAACATCCAACAACAGAAAACCTGACCAGATTTAAATCTGTCGAGCTAAAGCACGCAGGATCATCAGTGAAGCAAAGAGACAGAGCTGGAGGGAATTTGTATCAAGCCTCACATCCAACACATCTACCAATAAAGATCTGGAATTTAATTAGAAAGATGAAGGGTAAGGAGAATGGACTTCAAATACAGCATATTAGTCATCAGGGTAATCTACTGACAACAAAATATGAAACAGCTAATCAACTAGCAAAATTGTTTGAGAAGAATTCATCTATTGGAAACTAGTGTGCTGAGTTCCAAATCATACAAGCACAAGAAGAACAAAAAGAAATAAACTTTTCATCAGATAACTCAGAACCATACAACCAAAATTTCACTATGGAAGTTCTCAATAAGGAACTCTCATGACACTGCTGTGGGGCCAGATAAAATTCCTTATCAGTTTTTAAAGGGCCTATATCATGCTATTTTAAGCCTTTCAGAGTAAACTATATGCATGTATGTGATAGTATATTACCTTTGGTACACTGGAGAATGAATTTCTTATGACTTATGATATGAGTTATTTTCGCGAGCTACTTTTCCAACCTGGAAGTAAGATGCCTCGATCTCTGAGGCTCCGCCTCTCCTTCTTGTGGCTGCCGCCCATTTCATGACAATAATAAACTCCAACCATTTCTGACAAGTAGGCTCTTCTTTAGGAAGGCTGAACAAACTCCTAAATTTCTCACAGCCAAAGACACATTTACGCCACTTAGAAGACATTGTCTTACGTAAAAAAGCAAACAGTTGTTGTCACTGGCAGATTAGGTGCGAGAGGAACTACTTCTTCACAGCGTCAATGCTAAAGTGAAAGAGTTTTGCCAATCACCGCTCCATTAGCTGCGCAGAGAAAGTGGGTGTGTGCATTAGCCTGGGGGCGGTGCTGGCAGCACAGGCACTTCCTGGAGTGGGTGGCTCACCACCTGGGGACCCAATCATTATCAGAGACAGGGCGGAGCAGCAGCTCAGAGAGCAGGGTTGAGGAGGAATACTCAGAGATTGCATGAATGGAGCAAAATACCACTTTGGAGGTGTTTTTGGTGAGGAATTAACATTATACCATGCTTAAAAGCTCAAAAAAGTCGATTTTGCATGATATAGGCCCTTTAAAACACTTACCCCCCAGTGCACTGTCCATTCTCTTGACGGTTTTCAACATCTGGAAGTCAGGCAGTATTCCTGAAAGCTGGAAAGAAGCAGTAGTTATACCCGTTGCAAAATCTGGGAAAGATCATACTGATACCAACAACTACCGTCCAATAGCTCTGACAAGTTGCCTCTGTAAAACCATGGAAAGAATGGTAGACAATCGCCTTGTGTCAGAATCTGGAAACTTAGAGTGATCGTATGTTGGTTCGTTACCTCAAATAAGATTCATGACACAAGTATATTCCTCATATGAGCTCTTTACTTGCAAGGAGTGCAATACCTTTAACAGCAAAATTCAGCACTGGCAATAAAAAACAATCAGGAAGTTTTTATACATAGTCAGTCACACAAACATCTGCTGGATACAATTCTCAGTCATAATATGAATTGGCCTGGGCTGAAAACAACATGGCCTTGCAGGTGTGCCCCAGACTCCAAGTTAATCATAGTCACAGCATTTCATAGGAAAACAAGATTAATTCTCCCTCACTCCCAGACCCCTTATCATATACATAGTCTGGTCTGGTGAGACACTTTGACTTCTAAACACATCTTAATGAAGGACACTCAGTAGATCCACTTATTACTCAGAAACAATACAGTATGCTATAAACTCAAAGAAGATGCATGCAGTATACATTTTAAATCACATAAAATGGTTATGCAATGATAATGATAATGATGTCAGTAATTATAAAATGATAAACAATTATAAAATGATTTGTTAGTAATAGTAATTATAAAATGATAAATGATTAAACATGCATGATAAACAATTTTCTGACATTTCCCTCCTGTTTTATCATTTTTATCACAGTTTTTATTTAGGGATGCCTTTATTCATCAGAAACATGTAACTTCTCTCAATTTTCTACATGCCCGTTATTTGCATCATATTCCAATTACACAGGAGATTACCCATAATCTTCACAGTCATCATCAGGTTTTGAAAGAGCTGCATATTGGGCTGCACGGTGGCGCAGTGGTTTAGCACTGTGGCAGCACAGTTTTACTCTCGGCCGGGGGACTGCGGGGATCATGAGATCGTGGGTTCGATCCCAGCCCCCGACCAACAGTGAGCTGTGTGGAGTTTGCATGTTCTCCCCGTGTTGCGCGGGTTTACTCCAGGATTTCTCCGGTTTCCTCCCGCATACCAAAAACATGTAGGTTTAGGGCGCTCGCGCACGCAGCGACCAGCAGCCGGTGGCTTGTCACCAGACTGCAAACCAAGTCTACCTACGGGTACAAATAAGTAACAAAAAATAAATAAATAAAAATATTGTCCTTTACACTCAAGTTTCAGCATAGCAGTTTGCAACAGAAAAGTATGATGAGCAATGGCCTGTGTAATCATAGATCTCACACAGGGGATAACACACATGAAGAGCACACTGAATAAGACCAATATCACAATCAATGGGGTTAACCACTTCAAAAGAATCTGCCACCAAGCTCCACTTTGAAGCCAATCCCAGGGACTCCAACCCTTATCTTCATCTAAAGTGTGTTGTAAGTGTAAAATGTCATTTAAATGGCTAATAATGTGAGAGAGATTCTGATTTAAATCCGGGATGTATGTGCAGCACTCCTGGCCAATAATATGACATACTCCTCCTTGTGCAGCTAATGTTAAATCTAAAGCCATCCTATTTTGCAATGTCATCATCCTTGAGAATTTCTGTTCCTCAGTTAAAGCTGTGAAACCTTGTTCCGTTAATACAGTTAGATTTTCCATTGTCCGTGCTAATGCATTTATGTGATATGTAGCCAGGTAACTGCCATACATTGGAAAAAGAGTACTCATTACAATTTTGAAATCACTAATCCTCTGTTTCCCAGACAGCCTACCTATTAGTTATTGCATATCTGGGGTTGTACTTCTTCGTGCCCTAGTGTGAATTTCAGTTTGATCCGGATGGTAATAATGGGAGTATGATGTTTTCATTCTATGTGTCAGGTTTGAACTTATGCTAATGTGTGGGATCAAAATAGTCATGTAGCATCTACCACACCACCCTGGAGGAAGTAATGATTAAACATTAGACCCACAAACCCAGACATGGTTCTCCAAACATCCATATCCATCATCATTTGGCCACATAACATTAGGATTGTCACTACATTTACCAGTACAATTCTTGGTTTTTAAGGTAAAATTCCCAGCAGCGAGATAAGGGAGATGAAATGCATTTCTACAAACAGAATCATGATATCTTACTCCACAGGTTGCCTCCTTCACATCATTACACCTTGGTGAAAAACCTAGATTGAAATTATTTTCATTACAAGCTTTATTAAAACAGATTGGTGAAGTAAACAGCGTAGGATTTACCTTCATCAAGGGCTTTTTAACAGCAAGCAAAGACTTTCCAATTCCAGTAGTATTGAATATTCTTAACTTAGACCCAGTGTAATCAGTAACAGTGACATTCAATTTATTCAGATATCCTTCAGACAAATTTCTTACCAACCATGTCTAACACCATTACTTGAATTAAGCAGATTGAGACGTGAGGTCATCGCTATTGTCACTCCGGCTGTCTCCTCTTCGCTCAGCGGCACAGGGATCATGGGGATTGCAGTCTTGTGTGAATGGGGTAGCAATGAACACACATAGCAAGAAGCGTTGATTCCCAGTCTTCTCACCGAAACCACCACTGTTTGGTACCACAGGTTGTGAGTATAGTCCACGTATTGTCCATTGTCCATGTTTTGCGGGCTCCTTGTCCTGGAATCTGAAATGGTCCCCCACCCCACAGTCATGAAAAGTACGGAACACAGAGTCATCAGTACCTTTGGTGCCATGCCTCCACCTGAGAGAGTACTCATCCAGGCCCCTATCTTCACCAGGTTTGAGACGGCTTGTCCTTAGAAGGACAAGCCCCCTTTGTAACTGGACTTACTCAGGGAAACAAGTTAGTTCACTTACAGGCACGCGCAGTCTTTTAACGTGTGAAAGGTGAATCCAAGATGGTCGTTCAGCAATACGTATGGCAGTGGGGGTGGGAGTGTCCAGCGTTGGTGGTGGTGGTTCTTTATGAAGACATAGTCTCCAGGTTGCAACGGGTTAGCCGCTTCCTCCTGTGGAGCAGAAAGAGCCCGAACAGAATCAACATATTCTCTCTTTTTCGAACATTCTCTAAGATGTACACCAAGATCAGTGTATTTGTTAGGTGTGGTTAGTGGTGAGAGGACAGGCAATACATAAGGACGGTGAAAAGCACATTCAAAAGGTGACAATCCTGTCTTTGAGTCTGGTATAGGGTTAATCATTAGGTTGATGGTACCATTTTTCTTTTTACAAAACCTGTACTTTGTTGGTGGTAGGCACTATGAAATTTGATCTTACTTCTTACAGCTTGGATTAAGTCTTGAACTGTTTGTGCTGTAAAATGAGTTCCATTATCTGCATAAATCAATTCTGGAACCCCAACGGCGGGAAAAACATGATTCATTTGCTGCATTTGCTGAGGATGTGGGGTGAATTTCTGTCCACCTTGTGAGGGTGTCAATCAACACCAAGCAATATTGTAGCTTCCCATTCCTCCTTGAGCATTATTTTATAAACAAATGATGCACTTTTGGCATGTTTTTGTTACTTCTTTCAAAATATTAGGGCAGTTTTCCCAACATCCTCATCATTCCCTCCTGTTGGCACATGAATAGTTCATGTGCCACCAGGGCAGCCCATTTGTATAATGTGGGTGGCAAAACAATTTTTCCATCAGGCAAGCCACATGTAACAGGAGGGAGGTCCATATTATTTTAACAGTCTTTTAAAACATCAACATCAACATTATTAAAAAACAGACGGTTCTTAAAAAATCAATAGCAGTATAATGAGCAGCGATATCAGCCAAGCGATTACTGGTTTTCCTGTGGAGGTGACAAACCCCCACAGGTTCAAGGTAGCGGTAAAGTGGTCTGTATTGCCCAGCATGTATTTGAGTTATAATTGCAGCAATATGCTTGTCCTGGGCACTACAGAAAAACAGAAAATGAAATAAAATAAAAGTCCTGTCCTAATTTAGCAAGGCTAACACACATAAGCATCAACAAGCTCTTTATGTTCAGTCCTCAATTCTAAGTTGGAGGCTGGTGTAACGTTTGCATTTTTTTTTCTTTCTCCTCCTCAAAATGTCATATACTGTAGCAATTTTTCTTCATTTTCCCTCCTCTTTAGAGAAAATGACACTTCACTTATTTAGATGAAATCTATTTAACTTGAAGAAATCATTTTTTTTTTTTTTAGAAAAGATAAAACAAGTCATTAGTCTGCATTAATAGAAGAAAACAAAGGTAATCTCAGTTTTTTCGTTCTTCTTTTCTCAGCACTGTAGCTAGCCTGTCAGTTCTGCAAGTATGGGGGTGCAAATATGGGAGGTGCAAGTATGGGGGGTTCCCCCTATAGCTCAAAGTGCAATGAGGTGTTATGAAATAGCGCTTATGTAAATAAAGTTGATTTGAATTCATTATCAATATTTATTGATAATTTTTATGCATTATCTATTTTTCTGAGGGTTACTAATTATTTGCTAATTAATTTCTTTGATACCCCCTGCTTTGATACATGAAGACGCACATGCAGCAAAGTTACAGGATATTTGCTTGATTCTTTTACTGGAAGGAAGTGTGCTACCATTTTTAATTTAGATGAAAATGTGTGGGTAGCCCAGTTCCTTCAAAAATAAGAGTTCAATAATAATAGCCTTTTTTGTGACTTTTCTTGAACTAGTTTACAAATTCCATTTAAGAGAAACAGATAACTATCTGTGCATTTTTGATATGCTTCAGCACTGATGAATAAGATCAGTTTGTTCAGTTGAATGCAGATGGGTTGAATTTGAATAAATGAATAAAGATTGCATCACACTCTTTCAGTCAACGGAAAAGTGGACCTTTTGCCTAATTAGAATTTGATTTAAATTTTTACCAGGAATACCTCATTTCATATATTCCTTGGTAAATTATGGGGTGAATGTAGTTTACCCCGACCCAGCTTGGCCACTGCGGAATCAGGAAAAACACATTCCTCCTTACTGTCACATTTCTGAAATATGATGTTATCACACCATTTGTGGTGAGTAATATCAATATAAAATCATATAAACATTACATTTGTCAAGTCGAAGTCATTTGAATCAGTACACCTTATGTTATCTACAATGTCATACAAAGTCATACTTGGCTTCAAAAAATGTTTATCAACAAGGATCCTTTCTCCAAGATCTCTGTCTGATAATCCATAGCCCCTGGCAAATCATATGTGTCACACGTCAGTCCTGCACTGTCATGTTTCAGTCAAAGAAAAAAAAGGTCAGTAATGCGTCAAAATTGCTTTTAAAAATATATGTAAACAGTTTATCACATACGCAACATTAATCAAGACCCCACAAAGTTAGATTGAAAGGATAAAAAACCCAAACCTTGTAAAAAAATACCCATATTTAGACCACTTTTTCTACACAGATCAACCACACACATACAGAGGATTGTTTTTGTTTCCACAAGGTCGAAGCAGCTCCTTCCATTCTCTCAACTCAGCCGTAACACAAAACTAGTCAACTCCTTCTGCTCAAGGCCACTATTTTCAGATACCTATAATTTCAAACATTTCTCAGAAGGATAACAATTAGACAATCAATCCTTTTATACCAAAAATTACAACAGTTTAAAAACCTGCTTCTTCCACCTTCGCAGAGAACTCAGAACTCTCATCCCTTTTTCTCACACTGGAGCCATTTACAGAAACAAAAACAACCCAAACTGCAGCTGCCTCTAAGGCTCACACACACAAAAATAAAATAACTGTTTCTCATTGTCCGTTTTAGCGTTATCCAGTTCTGTTGCCACTTAACCCGACCGTCTTTAGATCTTATAGTCTAGTATCAATATCTTATAACATAGAGTAAAGTTATTATTATAATTTTATTTACTTCCTCCTTTTCCCAACCTCTTGGGCTTCTTTTAATAACTTGCTGTATGGACCCTCCTTAAGATCGCAGCATTGTTAAGCTGGGGGAGGATTATCTTTTTCATTTAATAATGGTTAAATGCTCGGTTGGTTTTGATATTTATCTTATTGTTTTTATCTTTATTTTAGTTGTAAGTTTTACTGTCGACACCAAGGCTGCGCATTCATCCACATCCAGTGTGGGTTTGAAAGAATAGTCTTTTTCCCATTTGTTTAGATATTTTTCAGGATCCTTTATTTGGTCTTTTCTTTTAACCGGTCATTATAATTTTTACTGTTCGACACGCTGTCTGTTCTCTTTTCTGCTGTTTAGTTTTTTGTTTATTCTCTTTTTTCCCCCACATAGTTACCCATTTTTCCCTTTTTTGCTGTTTTTATTATTTTTTTTTTAAACCCCTTGGTAATTCCACAGGAATTAAAATACTTTACCAGGAAAAGTGTGAAGCGCCGTCACACTACCATTACATCATAACCGCGACCTGATATTCTATTTTTAGTTCCAAACTCGGGAATCTCAACCCAAAACCTTATTTTTGTCCCTGACCGGGGATTTCAACCCAAACTTTTACCTTGTTGCAACTACTTCCGTGCACTTTATTTACTTTATTTACTTTTCGCGTTAGTCACTCGTAGTTGGATTTGGAGATTCTTGTAACATATTTAACATTACTCACTCAAGGCTCGATTTTAGAGAATCTTCTAAACGCACATATAGTAAATAATAAAAAAGACGTCACTTACTTTTCTTTCTTTTAATCGAGGAGGATGGGCTTCACTAGATGACGTCTAGAGTCCTGCGCCGTCCAGATTTCTTCAATGGGGAGTCCAATACTGACTGTATGCAGTCAGACCATGCGCATGGATTTCCAACCTGGAGAGCACGTCGCCTCTATCCGTCGTCCAGATATTGCCCATTCGGGTCACGGCACCAAGTATGTCAGAATCTGGAGACTTAGAGTGATCGTATGTTGGTTCGTTACCTCAAATAAGATTCATGACACAAGTATATTCCTCATATGAGCTCTTTACTTGCAAGGAGTGCAATACCTTTAACAGCAAAATTCAGCACTGGCAATAAGAAACAATTAGGAAGTTTTTATACATAGTCAGTTACACAAACATCTGCTGGATACAATTCTCAGTCATAATATGAATTGGCCTGGGCTGAAAACAACATGGCCTTGCAGGTGTGCCCCAGACTCCAAGTTAATCATAGTCGCAGCATTTCATAGGAAAACAAGATTAATTCTCCCTCACTCCCAGACCCCTTATCATATACATAGTCTGGTCTGGTGAGACACTTTGACTTCTAAACACATCTTAATGAAGGACACCCAGTAGGTCCACTTATTACCCAGAAACAATACAGTATGCTATAAACTCATAGAAGATGCATCCAGTATACATTTTAAATCACATAAAATGGTTATGCAATGATAATGATAATGATGTCATTAATTATAAAATGATAAACAATTATAAAATGATTTGTTAGTAATAGTAATTATAAAATGATAAATGATTAAACATGCATGATAAACAATTTTCTGACACCTTGTGTGGGTGCTTGAGTCTGAAGGCCTTTTAACTGATTACCAGTGCGGTTTCAGACCACCTTATCAGATTAGAGGCCTATATACATGATGGTTTTATTAGAAAAGAACATGTACTGTAGTTGCTGTATTTTTTGATTTATAAAAAGCAAATGACACAACATGGAAATACGGTATTTTAAGAGATCTACATGGCATGGGTTTTAGAGGACATTTGCCCTTTTTCATTTCAAACTTTTTGTCCAATAGACACTTCAGTGTCCAAGTAGGAGATACCCTTTCAGAGTCCCATGTGCAAGAACAAGGAGGCCCCAGGGAAGCATCCTCTTGGTTACTCTTTTTAGTATTAAGATTAATAGTGTAGTTGGTGCTCTTAGACCAAATACCTTTTGTAGTCTTTACACAGATGACCTCTGCATTTGCTACGGGGGTAAGGCATGAGCACAATCGAAAAGCAACTACAGCTGTGCATAAATAAGATTAATAGGTGGTCAGTCAGTAATGGTTTTAAATTTTCAAAAACAAAAACTGTCTGCATGCACTTTTGCCTGCTGCGGTCTCTTCACCTCGACCCTGAGCTTTTCATAGATGGAGAAGCTGTCAAGGTGGTAAAAGAAACCAAATTCCTTGAACTTATTTTTGATAATAAGCTGTCTTTTATTCCACATATAAAATTTCTATGAATCAGATGTTTTAAAGCCCTTGATGTTATTAAAGTGTTGGCTAAAACTAAATGGGGTGCAGACTCTACTGTGCTGCTGCATCTCTATAGAACACTTGTAAGATGTTGGTTAGAGTATGGGAGCATAGTTTATGGATCAGCAAGGAAAACATACATCAGGACGCTAGAAACCGTCCATCACCAGGGGCTAAGGCTTGCCTTGGGGGCTTTCAGAACCTCTCCTGTTAAAAGTTTGTATGTTGAAGCAAACGAGCCTTCACTTCAAAACAAGCACCTGAAATTGGCTCTCCAGTATATGGTTAAACTTAAAGCTGACCATAGAAATCCAGCCTACTCTGCAGTTTTTCACCCTCGATTTTTGCAGATGTATAAGGTCAGACCTAAGAGCATCACTCGTTTTGGACTCCGTATAGAACCTCACCTGGTAAAATTAAACCCTGACATGAGCAACGTAACACAGACACAGTTTTGTCCCATTCCACCATGGAGTTTGAAGAAACCCAATATCATTCTGAATCTGAGCCAAAACAAAAAGACACTCACCCAAATGTGTACCAGCAGCAGATCTTGGACATAAAATGCCGTTTTCCTCATCATATTTCCATATACTCAGATGGATCTAAAGTAGATGGCTCAGTCTCTGCTGCAGTTGTCACTGGGCACAATCAGCATGGTTTGCGGATTCCCAAACAATGTTCAATTTTTACAGCAGAGGTTCGTGCTTTGCTTCTGGCATTGGAACACATTGAGAGAACCAAACAACAGAGCTCCTTAATTTTTACTGACTCCAGATACTGTCTTCAGGCACTTGGGTTTTTAAAGACTGATCACCCCATTATTGTCCAGATTTTAGAGAAATTAGGTTTTTTACAGAAACATAATGTTAATATCATCTTCTGTTGGATCCCCAGCCATGTTGGCCTGTCAGGTAACGAGCAGGCAGACAATGCTGCCAAGAGAGCCCTGACCCAAGAAGTCACTCAATGCCAGATCCCAGCCTCAAACCTCAGGCCTATAATAACCTCCTATATTTTAAAGAAGTGGCAGACTGAATGGGACACTTGTACTGCAAATAAACTGCGTGATATTAAACCTGCCATAAGCCGTAGACACTTGCATCACTTTCAAAACCGACATGATGAGGTAGTGTACACTAGATGCCGTATTGGCCACTCAAGGCTTACGCACAGCTTTTTATTAAAAGGTGAAGCACCACCATCTTGTCTGTTTTGCTGAGTTTTTTTTTTTTATTAATAAAACACATTTTACTTGACTGTCCTGCTCTCATGACAACAAGACAACTGTTTTATAGTCAAAAATCCATCCATCCATCCATCTTCTTCCGCTTAATCCTTTTCAGGTCACACTGAAGGATATTTTTAATAAGGCACCACCAAAGAAAATTTTAGGGTTTTTAGCACATGTGCATCTGAAGCATCTTATTTAATTTGTCTATTTTATTGTATCTACATATCTATCTCGCTCTGTTTATTTATTCTTTTATTTATCATCCTATTGCTATATAATTTTTAACTCGGTTTTCTTATTAGTTAGTTCTTATTACAGCAGCCGATAGGAAGAGACTGAACAAACTGATCAAGAAAACTAGCTCTGTCCTGAGGCAGCGCCTTGACCCAGTGGAGGAGATGGGAGAGAGAAGGACGGTGGCTAAACTGTCATCTCTGCTGGAGTCCGAGTTCCACCCTATGCAGGACACACTGAATGCACTAAGGAGCTCATTTAGCAGTAGACTACATCATCCTAGGTGCACAACCGAGAGGTTTCGCAGGTCCCTCCTACCAACAGCTGTCAGACTGTACAACCTAAGCAGGGCTGCTCGCAGAGATAGCAAAAAGACGTGAAAACCTAATAGTATTGAATGGAAAAGACGCAATAGACTTACACAATGGTCCCCTCCGGTATACAACTAGGAAAATACCGGTAGCTACGGAGGGTGACAATATGTATGGGTACATAATCATACCATGTAGGATAACTAAGTAGACGGTTATGCTGTTTCATTCCATCTAGCTGCAATGCTCTGCACTGTGTGTGTTTGTATATTTATATATTTATTCCATCTAGCAACAATGCTCCACACTGTGTGTTTATATATTTACATATTTATTCCATCTAGCTACAGTGCTCCGCACTGTGTGTGTTTATGTGTTTGAATATTTGTTCCATCTAGCTACAATGCTCCGCACTGTGTGTGTTTATATATTCATATATTTATTCCATCTAGCTACAACACTCCACACTGGGTGTGTGTTTATATATTCACATATTTATTCCATCTAGCTACAATGCTCCGCACTGTGTGTGTTTATATGTTCATATATTTATTCCATCTAGCTACAATGCTCCGCATCGTGTGTCTATATATTTATGTTTATACACTACCGTTCAAAAGTTTGGGGTCACTTAGAAATGTCCTTATTTTTGAAAGAAAAGCACTGTTTTTTTCAATGAAGATAACTTTAAACTAATCAGAAATACACTCTAATATCTAATATACATTGCTAATGTGGTAAATGACTATTCTAGCTGCAAATGTTTGGTTTTTGGTGCAATATCTACATAGGTGTATAGAGGCCCATTTCCAGCAACTAGCACTCCAGTGTTCTAATGGTACAATGTGTTTGCTCATTGCATCAGAAGGCTAATGGATGATTAGAAAACCCTTGTGCAATCATGTTAGCACAGCTGAAAACAGTTTAGCTGGTTAGAGAAGCTATAAAACTGACCTTCCTTTGAGCAGGTTGAGTATCTGGAAAAAATTATTACTTCAAATACAAATCATTTCTAACCTTGTCAATGTCTTGACTATATTTTCTATTCATTTTACAACTCATGGTGGTAAATAAGTGTGACTTTTCATGGAAAACACAAAATAATTGTCTGGGTGACCCCAAACTTTTGAACGGTAGTGTATGTACATATGTATACTCGCTGCTCTTGTTTTTTCTTGCCTTCTGATTGTTGCTCTGAGTGTTGCTATCCCTGTGCTGTTGCAATCCTGGAATTTCCCCATTGTGGGACTAATAAAGGCTTATCTTATCTTATCTTATCTTATCTTATCTTAGTTCTATTTTTGCCATGAAATAGCCATAGATGCTGACATGGCACTAAACAAGAACACTCACTCTTAAAATTGTGATTTCTTAAAAGGCTGCTTAATTTTAATTGAGCCACAGACATTGCATTCTTGAAATATATTTCTATGTATACAGATCAGAAGGCACTAAGAAAAGATAATATCTTCAGCATGAAATGATGGGCATGGAAATGGAACTCATGAAAAGCATCTGCGCATGTGCAAAGATGCAGCATAGCACATCTGGTAAGTAGCAAAGCTTCATAGAACACCTGTTGGAACATCTGCAGTGTGCTACAGATGTTAGTTTTTTTTCCCTTTTATTACACAAATTTTGACGAAGTGAACAAAAAAAGCTTAAATTTGGGCATCCTGTTATAGTGAAGTTTTAGTGAACATACCATAAACTCTACATTTTATAGCAAATGCACCAATAAGTTAGCTTATCTGGGTGTCTGAATCGTTTCTGAAATTTTTGGTATAAAAAAACTGAAGTAGAACTACACCAGCCAAGACATATGAAAGCTGTTTTATCCAAATGCAGTTTGCTCGTATCCCCTAGCTAGGTGGGTAGTAGGTAACCCTGGCTTCATCTAGGAGCTATCTGTTGGCTGTAAACTAGCGAGCAAGCTGGACTCACTAAAGCCATGGAGGAGGATGTGCAAGTATTAAAGCACTATATTGTGCACTATGCAATATCTAATTTCATTGCACATGTGTATGACATGGCAATAGGCATTTTCTGTTCTGTATTCTGCTCATTGTGGTATTTATTAACAGTTAACTGGGTACAGACAGGAGGGACTCTTTTCTCGCCAGAACAAAATGTCTGGGTAAAAAAAAAAAAAAAGTTTTGTCAGACGTTGTGGTTAGTACACTGTTGTGGAACTGCTGTACAAAAGCAATATCACACTTCAGGAGGTGATGTTGTACTGGGACATCAACATGCTGTGGTGTCTTTAGTCCCAGTGCAGCATCACTCCTTATGTGATATTACTTTATTAATTTGAATTAGAGTTAAAATCATTGTTCCTGAAGCTCAGGAAATGGTTAATTTATTACTTTCTTCTGTTTCCTTCACATGAGTTGGATTATAATGGTTAATTTTATTTTCCTTGGAACACAGATGTTCAAGAGGAAAGCCCTCCCAAACTGGTAAGAACAACCACAACTTTACTATATACTGACACATTTATTGCAAAAAAAAAAAAAAAAAAGCCACAAAATTACCAGAAATTAATCATAAATTCACAAGAACAATGCCTCAAATTTATGAGGGGAAAACAAATGGTATGTGTTATGTATGAATAATGAGACAGGAGCCGTGTTGAACTGAACAGCGAACTACCCTTTATTACAGAACACAGAATTAGTAGTAGTAGATTAGTTTATTTGACAGGGACAGTGCAATAAACATAGACAATTAATCAAAGACAATCAATCTGATGTGTTGCACATAGAGTGTATAGCTATTAGCTAATTTGCAACTCTTGTTACACACCAGTGTACACACCAGTGTCCGTGCCCGCCTGATGTCACCCTGTGGGCAGGTACGGCATCACACACACACTACACTCACGACACCACACTTCCCCTCCCCCTTACAAAATGCAAAACCGCACACACAATTGAGACCCTCCCCAATTTAGGACCCGGATCATGCACTAAGAAAACAGGGGAACAATTAACTGTAATAAAATAACCTACAACATTGACACAAAGCAACTAAAAATGGACCAAGTCTCTAAAAATATGTGAAATAATCTCATAACACTCCACATACATACTCTCAAGCACACCAGCTGAGTATATAAATTAAAGTTAAAGTTTATTGCCATTTGTACAAGTAAAAAACAGGTACATTGGAATTCTTGTGCATCTCTCTGAGTCAGTTATAACAGTAATAATAATAAAAAGGTAAAAGGTATTTAAGAATATACATATACATTATAGTTAAAAAGCTATATAACAGCAATACTAAGAGATAAGAATGTTCTGAGATTTTTAATTTATTGCACATGCAGTAGGTGGTGTAGAGGTAGTTTTGCTATTGCACACAGTATTATGAAATGGATGGAAAGTTATGTGTATGTGTGGGGACGGACAGAAGGACTGTATTGGATGTGTATGTTTGTGAGGGGCGGGTGGACAGTTGTGTATATGTGAGGGAGGGTCAGTGAAGGGGTAATTGTCCAGCGTATGAATGGGTTATGGATGTTTACTGTCTTTAATGTCCTGTGCCACTAGCCTGACAGTGGCTGGAAAAAAGCTGTTGTAGAAGCGGGCCTTGTGAGTGCTGATGCTCTCAGGTCTGTGGCGCCTGAGGTTGTGACCTGAGTCCACCCACTGAAACAGAGCGTGGACTGGGTGGTGTTTGTCCCTGAGGATGCTCTGTACCCTTCTCCTACAGTGCTGTGTGTGCATGATATCCATAGAAGGGAGGATGGAGCTGATGAGCCTCCCTGCAGGTTTGATGACCCGCTGTAGCTTTTTCCTCTCTGCCAGGGTGGTATTGCTGTACCATACTATGATACCACTGGTGAGGATGCTTTTAACGAGTCCTCTGTAGGCCTGGGTGAGGGGCTGACATTTAAGTACAGCCTTCTTCAGCTGCCTGATGAAGTACAGCCTCTGCTGAGCTCTTTTCACTGTAGTTGCAGTGTTTTTAGCCCAGCTGAGGCTCTCTGTGAGTTGAAGACCAAGGAACTTGTGGCTGTCGGTCCGCTCCACCTCAGTCCCCTTGATGGTAAGCGACTGCAAAGGTGGGCCTCTTCTCCTGAAATCCACAATGAGTTCTTTTGTTTTGCTTATGTTGAGGACAAGGTTGTTGTCCTCTCCATAGACGGTGACCTTTTGAACCAGGTCCCTGTATGATGACTCGTCCCCTTTCCTGATGAGGCCAAGGATGGTCTTGTCATCGGCGTACTTGATGATGATATTGTTGTCATGGGTAGAGGTGCAGTCGTGTGTGTAAAGAGAGAAGAGTTTGGGGCTGAGGCAGCAGCCTTGCAGGGTTTCTGTGCTCACTGTAAGCTCAGCAGAAACCCTTCTTCCCATCCTCACCACTTGTGGTCTGTCTGTGAGGAAGTCCAGAATCCAATTCCGGGTGGGTGTTGGTACTCCCAGGCCTGCCAGCTTAGTGGTCAGTTTCATCGGCCTGATCGTATTAAAGGCGGAGCTGTAATCTAGGAACAGTAGCCGTGCATATGTGTTGTGAGTGTCCAAATGTTGGAGTGTGAAGTGAAGTGCCAGAGCCATCGCATCATCCACTGACCTGTTGGAGCGGTAGGCAAACTGATGAGGGTCCACTGTGTCTGGAACCATGGAGTTTATGTGCCTTAGAACCAGCTTTTCCAGACACTTCATGACAGCCGGTGTAAGTGCCACGGGTCTAAGATCATTCATTGTGGAAATGTTTGGTTTTTTAGGGACTGGTACTATTATAGAGGACTTAAAGATGCATGGGACTGTTTCCTGTGAGAGGGAGATGTTAAAGATATCTGCGTACACCTCTGCCAACTGCTCTGCACATGCCTTCAGGACTCTTGGTGCCACATGGTCAGGTCCCACAGCTTTGCAAGGGTTAACCTGCCTCAGAGCTCTGAGAACCTGTGTGTGTGTCACCGAAAGTGCAGTTTCCTCCAGGTTGCAGGGGGCCTTGGAGGGGATGTCTGTGTTGTGTTGATCAAACCTGGCGTAAAAGCTGTTGAGGTTGTCCGGCAAAATGGCATCTCGGGTTACAGTTCTGTTAGCATCCTTCCTGTAATTGGTGACTGACTTGATTCCCTGCCACATACTTCTTGTATTATTTTCTCTGTAACAACTTTCAAGTCTTTGGGTATATGTCCTCTTGGCAGCTCTGATGGATTTTTGGAGCTCATATCGAGCAAGCCTATACTCTGTGATGTTACCTGACTTGAAAGCTCTGCACCGCATCCTGATCTTGCTGCGTATATCTGCATTGAACCAGGGCTTCTGGTTAGGGAACACGCGAATAGTCCAGGACGGGATACAGATGGGCGTGCACCAGTCAATATAGCTGCTAACAGTGTCTTTGTATTCATGTATGTTGTTTGTAGCTTCCTTAAAAATGATCATATCTGTGGCCTCCAAGTAGCCCTGCAGTTTTTTCAATGCATTGTCAGTCCACTTCATCGCAGTCCTAACTGTCACTGGGTCAGCTCTGAGCCTTTTGGTGTAGGTGGGCTGTAGCAGGCAAGCTGGTCACACTTCCCAAAATGTGGCTTGGAGACAGCAGTATACGCATTTCTGATGTTGCTGTAGCATTTGTCCAGAGTGCTGTTTCCCCTAGTGGGGAAGTTGACAAACTGGTAGAAACTGAGGATGCTTTTCCGGAGATCACAGTGGTTAAAATCTCCTAAGATGATAAAAGCAGCATCTGGGTATGAGTTCTGATGTCTGCTAATCATGTTATGCAGTTCTCTAAGGGTATTTTCCTTGTTAGCTGAGGGAGGTACATACACTGTACTAAATATGATGCACTGCAGTTCTCTGGGTAAATAGAATGGCCTGCACTTCAAAGTAATATACTCCACATCCTCAGAACATGACTGTGATGTTACCATGTTGTCAGTACTCCAGGATTGTTTGACGAGGATAGCTGTTCCTCCTCCCCGTGTTTTACCGCATTCCATAGCACTGTGGTTGGCCCTGTAAACAGCGTAGCCTGCCGGTGTTATGGCTTCGTCGGGGGTCCTCTGTCCGAGCCACGTTTCACAGAAACATAAAACAGAGCAATCCTTGATGTACCTCTGTGTAGCCATCCGACTGAGTAGGTCATCGATCTTGTTGTTGTTGACCAGAGACTGGACATTGGCGAAGAGTATGATCAGGAGAGTTAGCCGTCCTCTGCTAACCAATCGACGGAGTCTTTGTTCTGCTCCACCCCGCCTTCCACGCTTCCGTGTCAGCCTCGGGGCATATATAAACAGTTATTTACATTAATATGGTTTAAGTCACACCTACAGTATCTCACAAAAGTGAGTACACCCCTCACATTTTTGTAAATATTTTATTATATCTTTTCATGGGACAACACTGAAGATATGACACTTTGATACAATGTAAAGTGGTCAGTGTACAGCTTGTATGACAGTGTAAATTTGCTGTCCCCTCAAAATAACTCAACACACAGCCATTAATGTCTAAACCGTTGGCAACAAAAGTGAGTACACCCCTAAGTGAAAACGTCCAGACTGTGCCCAATTAGCTATTTTCCCTCCCTGGTGTCATGTGACTCATTAGTGTTACAAGGTCTCAGGTGTGAATGGGGAGCAGGTGTGTTAAATTTGGTATTCACTCTCACACGCTCTCATACTGGTCATTGGAAGTTCAGCACGACACCTCATGGCAAAGAACTCTCTGAGGATCTGAAAAAAAGAATTGCTGCACTACATAAAGATGGCCAAGGCTATACGAAGATTGTCAACACCCTGAAACTGAGCTGCAGCACAGTGACCAAGACCATACAGCGGTTTAACAGGACAGGGTCCACTCAGAACAGGCCTCACCATGGTCGACCAAAGAAGATGAGTGCATGTGCTCAACGTCATATCCAGAGATAGTCTTTTGAAAATAGACGTATAAGTGCTGCCAGCATTGCTGCAGAGGTTGAAGGGGTGGGGGGGATCAGCCTGTCAGAGCTCAGACCATACGCCGCACACTGCATCAAATTGGTCTGCATGGTTGTCATCCCAGAAGGAAGCCCCTTTTAAAAATGGTGCACAAGAAAGTCCACAAACAGTTTGCTGAAGACAAGCAGACTAAGGACATGGATTACTAGAACCATGTCCTGTGGTCTGATGAGACCAAGATAAACTTATTTGGTTCAGATGGTGTCAAGTGTGTGTCGCAGCAACCAGGTGAGGAGTACAAAGACAAGTGTGTCTTGCCTACAGTCAAGCATGGTGTTGAGTGTCATGGTTTGGGGCTGCATGAGTGCTGCCGACACTGGGGAACTATAGTTCATTGATGGAACCATGAATGCCAACATGTACTGTGACATACTGAAGCAGAGCATGATCCCCTCCCTTCAGAAACTGGGCCGCAGGGCAGTATTCCAACATAATAACGACCCCAAACACACCTCCAAGGCGACCACTGCCTTGCTAATTAAACTGAGGGTAAAGGTGATGGACTGGTCAAGCATGTCTCCAGACCTAATCCCTATTGAGCATCTGTGGGGCATCCTCAAATGGACGGTGGAGGAGCACAAGGTCTCTAACATCCTACCAGCTCTGTGATGTCATCATGGAGGAGTGGAAGAGGATTCCAGTGGCAATCTGTGAAGCTCTAGTGAACTCCATGCCCAAGAGAGTAAAGGCAGTGCTGGAAAATAATGGTGGCCACACAAAATATTGACACTTTGCACACAATTTGGGCATTTTCACTTAGGGGTGTACTCACTTTCGTTGCCAGCAGTTTAGACATTAATGGCTGTGTGTTGAGTTATTTTGAGGGGACAGCAAATTTACACTGTTATACAAGCTGTACACTGACTGCTTTACATTGTATCAAAGTGTCATATCTTCAGTGTTGTCCCATGAAAAGATATAATAAAATATTTACAAAAATGTGAGGGGTGTACTCACTTTTGTGAGATACTGTATGTCCATTGGCAGCCAGCGGTAAAACTGGCCCAGAGGCCAGGGCAGCCCCAAATCATACACGCCCCTGGCCGCTGAAGATAAGACTGGCTCGGAAGCCCCGTGTAGCCCCACGACGTGTGCGCCTGTGGCCGCCATCTGCCCCCGGGATCAAAAACAATCTCTCCCGCCACAATGTCCCTCTTCACCGCCGACTGTGTCACTACTCAGGACCCACCATGCTGCTGTCCGACACACCGTCCTTCCATGCTTGTCGGCCCGCTCCCGACCGCTCTCAACACCACCGTTGTGGCTCTAAACACTCCAGCCCCTTGTGACCGCACTCCGGGGAAAACCGAAACCTGTTTGTTGGCGTCGTTTCCCAACCCAGGCACCTCGCCGCTGCTCCCAGCACCCTCGTTCCAGGCGCACCACTGCGCTGTCACCATGCCCAGTCATAGCTGCTCTCTCCCGGGGCTCTCAGCTTCGCTCTGGTTGGCGTCACTCTCCAATCCATGCATCTCATCGCTGCTCTCAGCACCCTCATTCCAGGCACTCTGCAGGATCGACTCCATGTCTGGCTGCAACTGCTCTCCCTCGGGGCTTTCAGCGTCACTCTCGTCGGCGTCACTGTCCGACCCAGGTGTTTTGTCGCTGCTTTCGGCACCCTCATCCCAGGCGCTCCGCAGCATCGTCTCCATGCCTGGCTGTCGCTGCTCCTCCCCGCGGCTCTCAACTTCCATGGTCCCGCTCTCCCGCTGCCTAGCCTCCAGCTGCGGGGATGACTCCCGCTGCTCTCCCTCTCCACTGTCGCTGCACACCGCGCTGTCCAACTCATCTGTGCTTCAGGGCTGGCCTGCCGTCTTCAGTGACCGGAGACTCCCTTGGTCCCACCTCGATGACCAGCTTGTAGCTTCAAGCCTTCTTTTGGCACGCAGTTAGCTTCGTGGCTTGCCCGTCCATAGACACTGACTGTGCCGTTAGCTTCTCCCAGCTAACTAGCTTAGCCTTGTTTGGCGCCAAAACTCCCACCACCCACAGCTTCGTGGTCCTCGTCTGCCCGGCAAAGAACTTGGCCAACCGCTGAACAGCATCCTCATAGCGCTTCGTCTCTCCCAACATACCGAGAATTCTTCGGCCCTCCGCGCTGAGATGATGGGCCTGGAGCACTCATCATCTTCTCCTGTTGAGTCCATCTAGGCCCAGCGCCCCGATGTATTCCTCAAACATGGCCCTCTGCTTCAGACACAGGATCGCCGGCTCTCCCATGTACTCCAGAAACGGCACTAGGGGTTGCGGTAGCCCATACGCTGCCATAATTATCCTCGTTGCCAATAAGTTATTAGTCACTCGCCAATAAGCGCGTGACGTCATCCATTCAGTAACTGGCAGGCTTCAGACAGAACATCCAGATGCTCTTCTCCTCATCTCAGGCGATTTCAACCATGTTTCACTGTCTCCCATTCTACCCACGTTTACCCAGTATGTCACATGCCACACTAGAGACAATAAAACACTGGACTTATTCTACGCAAACACTAAGGAGGCGTACACCTCATCACAACTCTCCCCACTTGGGAGATCGGATCACAACTTGGTTCATCTCCGGCCGGTGTACAAACCCCTAGTGCACAGACAACCTCCGGCCATGCGCACAGTGAAGTTATGGTCTGAGGAGGCAATGGATGCTCTAAAGGGCTGTTTTGAAACCACCGCCTGGGAGCAGCTCTGCCATCCACATGGTGAGGACATCGATGGCCTCACTCACACCATCACGGACTACATCAGCTTCTGTGTGGACAACACCGTTCCCACCAAGACCATACGGTGTTGCTCAAACAACAAACCCTGGATCAACCCTGAGATAAAAACACTTCTGAGAGAGAAGAAGAGGATCTTCAGGTCGGGGAACAGGGAGATGCTGAAGTCCGTACAGAGGGAACTGAGGAGAAAGATCAGAGAAGGCAAGGACAGCTTCAGGAAGAAGATGGAGGACAAGCTGCAACAGAGCGACATCAGCGGGGTCTGGAGAAACCTTAAAACCATCTCTGGGCTCCAGAATACCTCCCCCCAGGGCACGGGGGGCAGGGAGTGAGCGAACAATCTGAATCTGTTTTTCAATAGGTTTGACCAACCGCCCTCCCCCCTGACTGCACAACAACCACTGCTGCCTCTAAAGACATCAAGTCCTGCTGCCCACTCCCCACTCCACCAACACCCCCCCACTCCCAACACACAGCCCCCCAACCTGACCCTCACTAAGACCCAGGTGAGGACGGAGCTGAGGAAGATCAAGGCGAGGAAGGCGTCGGGACCGGACGGCATCAGCGCAAAGCTCCTCAAGTCCTGTGCAGACCAGCTGTGTGGGATTGTGGAGTACATCTTCAATCTGAGCCTGAAGCTGGGGAGGGTACCACAGCTGTGGAAAACATCTTGTGTGGTACCTGTACCAAAGACTTCCCATCCCAAAGATCTGAACAGCTACAGACCAGTGGCCTTGACGTCCCACTTGATGAAGACCCTGGAGAGACTGCTCCTTGCTCACCTCCGCCCCCTGGTGGGACCAGCGATGGATCCACTCCAGTTCGCCTACCAGCATGGCATTGGGGTGGAGGATGCGGTCATCTTCCTCCTTCACCGTTCTCTGTCCCACCTGGAGAAGCCCGGGAATGCGGTGAGGATCATGTTCTTTGACTTCTCCAGTGCTTTCAACACCATCCAACCGATGATCCTGAAGGACAAGCTGCTGTGTGCAGGGGTGGACCAGCACCTGTCATCATGGATCCTGGACTACCTCACAAACCGGCCACAGTTTGTGAGAACCTGGGACTGTGTGTCCGACACGATCATCGGTAGCACGGGGGCCCCCCAGGGAATGGTTTTGGCTCCCTTCCTGTTCACCCTTTATACTGCGGACTTCTCACACAACACAACACACTGCCATCTACAGGAGTTCTCTGATGACTCTGCGATCGTTGGCCTCATCTCCAATGGAGATGAAGCTGAGTACAGAGGGCTTTTCCAGGACTTCGTGGACTGGTGCCATCGGGACTGCCTCCAGATCAACGCGAGGAAAACTAAGGAGCTGGTGGTGGACTGCCGCAGGCAAGGACAACCCCTCACAGCACCAGTAAATATACAGGGAACAGACATCGAGATGGTGACATCCTATAAGTACCTGGGTGTTCATCTGAACAATAAACTAGACTGGTCACACAATACTGACGCACTCTACAAGAAGGGACAGCGCAGGCTGTTCCTACTGAGGAGACTCAGGTCTTTTGGTGTACAAGGGGCACTGCTGAAGACATTCTATGACACGGTGGTGGCATCAGCCATCACTTTTGGAGTAGTCTGCTGGGGCAGTGGCATTACAGCAGCCGATAGGAAGAGACTGAACAAACTGATCAAGAAAGCTAGCTCTGTCCTGGGGCAGCGCCTTGACCCAGTGGAGGAGATAGGAGAGAGAAGGATGGTGGCTAAACTGTCATCTCTGCTGGAGTCCGAGTTCCACCCTATGCAGGACATACTGAACACACTGAGGAGCTCATTTAGCAGCAGACTACATCATCCTAGGTGCGCAACCGAGAGGTTTCGCAGGTTCTTCCTACCAACGGCTGTCAGACTGTACAACCTAAGCAGGGCTGCTCGCAGAGATAGCAAAAAGACGTGAAAACCTAATAGTATTGAATGCAAAAGACGCAATAGACTTACGCAATGGTCCCCTCCGGTATACAACTAGGAAAATACCGGTCGCTATGGAGGGTGAGAATATGTATGGGTACATAATCATACCATGTAGGATAACTAAGTAGACGGTTGTGCTGTTTCATTCCATCTAGCTACAATGCTCCACACTGTGTGTGTTTATATATTTACATATTTATTCCATCTAGCTACAATGCTCCACACTGTGTGTTTATATATTTACATATTTATTCCATCTAGCTACAATGCTCTGCACTGTGTTTATATATCTACATATTTATTCCATCTAGCTACAATGCTCCGCACTGTGTTTTTATATATCTACATATTATTCCATCTAGCTACAATGCTCCGCACTGTGTGTTTATATATTCATATATTTATTCCATCTAGCTACAATGCTCCGCACTGTGGTGTTTATATATCTACATATTTATTCCATCTAGCTACAATGCTCCGCACTGTGTGTTTATATATTCATATATTTATTCCATCTACTTACAATGCTCTGCACTGTGTGTGTTTATATATCTACATATTTATTCCATCTAGCTACAATGCTCCGCACTGTGTGTTTATATATTTACATATTTATTCCATCTAGCTACAATGCTCCGCACTGTGTTTATATATTTATGTACACTACCGTTCAAAAGTTTGGGGTCACCCAGACAATTATTTTGTGTTTTCCTTGAAAAGTCACACTTATTTACCACCATGAATTGTAAAATGAATAGAAAATATAGTCAAGACATTGACAAGGTTAGAAATAATGATTTGTATTTGAAATAATAATTTTTTCCTTCAAACTTTGCTTTCGTCAAAGAATCCTCCATTTGCAGCAATTACAGCATTGCAGACCTAACATGATTGCACAAGGGTTTTCTAATCATCCATTAGCCTTCTGATGCAATGAGCAAACACATTGTACCATTAGAACACTGGAGTGATAGTTGCTGGAAATGGGCCTCTATACACCTATGTAGATATTGCACCAAAAACCAGACATTTGCAGCTAGAATAGTCATTTACCACATTAGCAATGTATAGAGTGTATTTCTGATTAGTTTAAAGTTATCGTCATTGAAAAAAGTGCTTTTCTTTCAAAAATAAGGAAATTTCTAAGTGACCCCAAACTTTTGAACGGTAGAGTATCTATCCCATCTAGCTACAATGCTCCGCACTGTGTGTCTATATATATATATTTATATGTACATATGTATACTCGCTGCTCTTGTTTTTTCTTGCCTTCTGATTGTTGCTCTGAGTGTTGCTATCCCTGTGCTGTTGCAATCCTGGAATTTCCCCATTGTGGGACTAATAAAGGCTTATCTTATCTTATCTTATCTTATCTTAAGTTATGTATGAATAGTGAGACAGGAGCCGTGCTGAACTGAACAGCGAACGCCTCTTTATTTTCTTTCTTTCTTTCTTTATTTTTTAACACAGAATTTTAAACACCAGCGGCCGTGCCCGCCTGATGTCACCCTGTGGGCGGGTACGGCATCACACACACACACACACTGCACTCACAACACCACAGTATGAACATATGATCTTTTAGGGATTCCATAGTAGTGTTACCTGAGTACAGTTTCAGCCCTACCACGTCTGATTATGTTTAACAGAATACGATTTATATTTTTCTGTTACAATTCATTCTTTAAAAAGGTGTAAATTTCTTTTTCATATTTCACTGTAAGTCTGATTTACTTAAACCCATTTCTCTGTCACAATGGCTTCTGTTTATTTTCTATTTTCGTTCACCTGTTTTCCGTTTTTGCAGGGTGTCATCTACCCACCAGAGGGCGCCGTCTCTCCTCACATGTACATATGCAGTACCTGCAAACACACCCAATGGCCTAATGACCTCTGATTTAACAGGGAAGCCATCCAGGAGCAGTTAAGGTCAGTGAGGTTGTGCTGGGCATGCAAAACAGCAAGGTTGTAGTGTGTTTAGGAAGGCACAACAGTGCAGATTAACACACACAGCAGACATGTGTCAGGTCATATCTGACATATATACAATATGTCGGAAGAGATTTGAGCTCACCTCAACGCCTATCACCCATTGGTTGGACATGCGAGGAACAAGATTGCACGAGTGCAGATATGGCGAAGGAACAAATAAAAGGTTATCAGAGAAATCCAGTCATTGCGCGACAGTTAATTGTCAGCTCTGGTATGAAGCAGGGGCACTTCTTTTGCCTGCTGATAAGGTTTATGGTCGTGCGGTCTGTTGAGCCGTTGCATCTATGCACAAGGTTGATTGAAAGAAAGAGACGCTCTGGTTGCAGCAGCGTTCCTTATGTGAGACCAAGCTGGCTACACTGTAGAACAGAGCGATAGAAAAGGGCTCTTGCTGAAATTTGTTACTTTACCATTTACCTGATTATCAACAGGTAACTTGGTAATGAGAAATGGCCCAAACCGAATTCACACAATCCAAATTTTACGATTTCTTTGCACCGATTTCACATTTCATGCTTTATTATTAATCTTATACCCAAGGTGAAGAAATAGCTCTGCAGTTAGGTTTTTCACTTCTGATTGCTTTCCTCCGCATCATTTCAAGCTGCAACAGTTTGTTTAAGGTTAAATGTGCTTAAATTTCCACCAGCCCAGCAAAAAAAAAACAGTGAGAGCAGGGCTGCAGTCCCACATTACCTCATGAGCCAAATACCGTGCAGCCCAGTTTGAGTTCATGTGAGCTGGGATAGTGCAACTGTTCTCTGACAGCCTACACTTCAAACAGTTCCAAATGTTTTCCACGATTTTGGTGTACAGAAGGTCTCCCGTGTCCCAGATAACATTTCTCATTGAATTAACTCTACAAAAGAGAGCGGGAACAGCTAAAGAAACAGATGTTGAAACTATCGTGAATATTTGACTTTGTTTCACAGAGAAGAAAACAACCCCACCTCTTTAAATCAGTGACCATGCTTCTCCATGTTTTCATTTTGTCTCCTATATGGGTGAAAAATGAACTAGCACTGCCTCAAGATTTGTGGCACTTGTCAGTCTATTATCATCTATTTGCATTGAATTAAAGGCAAAGAAAACCTAGTATGACCCTGCTCCACTTTGTGAGGAGGGTCATACTAGAACAGTTTCTTGGCGTATGGCACTACGTGACCTATGCTTTTGACTGGGGCCGATACTAGTCATTGTACGTACAAGATAACAACATTTCACACACACAAACATACTGATGGGTGGCGTCATATAAAAAGTTGGTCCTCACAGAGTATTTATTTCTGTCTGCGAGGGCATTAATACAGATGGGTGGTGCCCTTGTCACAGACTGATACTGCAGCACATGTGCACACTGATAGAGTGAGTGTTGTATTCTTTTTGTGTGCCCAGCTTGGGGCAGGACTGTTCAGTTGCCACATGGCCGCCTGCAGGGAGATGTCAGTTGTGACTTTCCAGTAATAACAAGGGCGTGTTGTTTTCTGTGTGCTTGTCTCTTGTACATGTGTGCGCATTAGTGAGTGAGGGTGTAATTTCAAATTAAGCAGTCACCGTGACAGGAGAAAGTATAAAAATGATGACTACAACAATTTCTTGCCATGAGTTGACTCCCTGTGTGCACGCAAACTCTTTTCCACACTTTCTGTGCCCACGCATCTTGGCTGGATGTTGGATGCCCTTGATGCAAGTCATCCAAATATCATTAGGGCTTAACCCACCATGTGGTTTGGTTCAGAATGTAAGGAACGCATACATGGCCCGTCAATGTTCCTCCACTGTCAGGCCCTCCGCAGGTCTCGTTCTCACTGAGCTGAAGGAGGAGATGCAAAAATGGGACATTAATGTCTGAGATGTAGTTTATATTAGCACATTTGTGCAGAATTATTTTTTTAATTAAATATGAACCAAGAGAGGAAAATAACTTGGAATAAAGAATATGTACCTCTCTATGTCAATGCTATTTTTAATTTTCTTCCTGAGCCGGGCATCGTTTCCAGTGCAAAGAAAAACATCTTGATTTTTCTTTTTGTCTGTACTTCTAGTGACCTTGTTACTTTCCAAGCAAAAATAAAATGGTGAAGAGTTGAAAGAAGAACTCTGTGTGTGTGTGTGTGTGTGTGTGTGTGTGTGTGTGTGTGTGTGTGTGTGTGTGTGTGTGTGTGTGTGTGTGTGTGTGTGTGTGTGTGTGTGTGTGAGGAAGTGTTCTCCTTGGAAAATAATGGCTCCAATGCTACATTAATGGCCAGACATTTCCTCCATGTTTTCCCGTGCCCTATATTTATACTCTTAGCAAGTACGCACACAGAGCATGTGTGTTTATTCAGTTTTCATCCATTTAAGTAAAGTGGTTTGGTTTGCATCTCTGATTTTATTATATCTGGTGTAGAAATGTGCTGGAATTGCACATATCCGAATGAACGACTGGAAGCCTCATGTTTTCGGGCTGTCTATGCATTCGTCCTGGAACATGTCTGTTCCATGTTTTAATTTTAAGGTCTTATAAGGAGAGAGTTTTGTTTATTGTCCCACCCCCCCAAAAGGGAAGTGAAATGTCTGCCCATGATGACATGCAAAAATAAAAACGTGCTGCCAGCTTCAACAGGACAGTGTAGTGATAGTTTTTTTTTTCTTCTATCACAATTTTTATTACTCTTCTGTTACAGTATGTATTTTTTCGTCAGTTCTTTCTCACTTCTTCCACTGTGCACATTCTGTTCTTTCCTTCACTGCATGGCACCACCTAGATGCTCACATTGTTTAAGGTATTGTTGCGTGTTTAATCTGTGAATGATGTCTGTATAACCCCAAACACACAGTGCAGGCTATGGCAAATACAGACACACAACAGAGGCACTACGCGTGCACACGCATGCATGCGCGCGCACACACACACACACACACACACACACACACACACACGCATTTAGGCATACATACATCATACGTGCAACCTACATATGCGCGCGAGCACACACACACACACACACACACACACACACAGAGCTGTACAACATACACAGAACAAACATACAGTATTCCCACACACACAACATAGGCACACAAAACATTAATTGGCGGAGTGATCTACAGGCAGACTTTGTCTTATTACAGGAAACGCATATATCCAAAACATCTGTCAATACATTCATCTCTCCTAAATTCAACATGTACTCAGCCTGCTTTAATCCCAAAGGCGGTAGCCATATTGGCAAATAGAAGAATACATTTTGTTGTCTACAACACTATAGTAGAGCCAGCAGGTAGATTTATAATACAGTACTAAAAATCTCAGTTCAAAATCTGGATTATGTGTTGCCAGTGTCTATGGCCCAAACGCTGATGGCCCATCCTTTTTTTTCACACTTTCTTCACTTCCCTCTCCCCGATCACTCACACCACACTCATAATAGGAGGGGACTTCAACCTGGTATTAAACCCTGCAGTTTACAGGCTCAGTACAGCAGGGAATTATGGGAAATGGCAGTCTGACTGTGCGATGTAAGGCGTTCTCTTCATCCAACTTGTAGGGATTACACCTTCTCACACCACTCATGTTCTTGCCTAGACTTGGCATCCATGAAGTCATCATTTCTTATCCAAGAAGAAAAGATCAGCCTTGCACTGACGATATTAGTTAGTAAATTCCCTTCTACAGCATGTGGTGTATGGGGCAGCGCCTATCTCCATTTCTGTGACCCGAGGCCACACAGCTACTGTAAGTAGTGAAAGCTACAGTGGGGGTTCAGTCCTCTGGTAGCTCTGTGCGTTAACTTTCCTTTCCCCATTCTATTATGCTGAACACCAAGCTAGAAGGCAGAAAGTACCATTTTTACAGTGGGGTAAAAAAGTATTTAGTCAGCCACCAATTGTGCAAGTTCTCCCACTTAAAAGCTGAGAGAGGTCTCCAATTTTCATCATAGGTATACCTCAACTATGAGAGACAAAATAAAAAAAAAATCCAGAAAATGACATTGAAGGATTTTTAATGAATTAATTGGTAAATTCCTCGGTAAAATAAGTATTTGGTCAATAACAAAAGTTCATCTCAATACTTTGTTATATACCCTTTGTTGGCAATGACAGAGGTCAAACGTTTTCTGTAAGTTTTCACAAGGTTTTCACACACTGTTGCTGGTATTTTGGCCCATTCCTCCATGCAGATCTCCTCTAGAGCAGTGATGTTTTGGGGCTGTCGCTGGGCAACACAGACTTTCAACTCCCTCCAAAGATTTTCTATGGGGTTGAGATCTGGAGACTGGCTAGGCCACTCCAGGACCTTGAAATGCTTCTTACGAAGCCACTCCTTCGTTGCCCGGGCGGTGTGTTTGGGATCATTGTCATGCTGAAAGACCCAGCCACGTTTCATCTTCAATGCCCTTGCTGGTGGAAGGAGGTTTTCACTCAAAATTTCACAATACATGGCCCCATTCATTCTTTCCTTTACACGGATCAGTCGTCCTGGTCCCTTTGCAGAAAAACAGCCCCAAAGTATGATGTTTCCACCCCCATGCTTCACAGTAGGTATGGTGTTCTTTCTCTTCCAAACACGACAAGTTGAGTTTTTACCAAAAAGTTCTATTTTGGTTTCATCTGACCATATGACATTCTCCAAATCCTCTTCTGGAGCAAACTTCAATCGGGCCTGGACATGTACTGGCTTAAGCAGGGGGACACGTCTGGCACTGCAGGATTTGAGTCCCTGGCGGCGTAGTGTGTTTCTGATGTAGCCTTTGTTACTTTGGTCCCAGCTCTCTGCAGGTCATTCACTAGGTCCCCCCATGTGGTTCTGGGATTTTTGCTCACCGTTCCCGTGATAATTTTGACCCCACGGGGTGAGATCTTGCGTGGAGCCCCAGATCGAGGGAGATTATCAGTGGTCTTGTATGTCTTCCATTTTCTAATAATTGCTCCCACAGTTGATTTCTTCATACCAAGCTGCTTACCTATTGCAGATTCAGTCTTCCCAGCGTGGTGCAGGTCTACAATTTTGTTTCTGGTGTCCTTTGACAGCTCTTTGGTCTTGGCCATAGTGGAGTTTGGAGTCTGACTGTTTGAGGTTGTGGACAGGTGTCTTTTATACTGATAACGAGTTCAAACAGGTGCCATTAATACAGGTAACGAGTGGAGGACAGAGGAGCCTCTTAAAGAAGAAGTTACAGGTCTGTGAGAGCCAGAAATCTTGCTTGTTTGTAGGTGACCAAATACTTATTTTACTGAGGAATTTACCAATTAATTCATTAAAAATCCTTCAATGTGATTTTCTTTTTCTCATTTTGTCTCTCATAGTTGAGGTATACCTATGATGAAAATTGGAGACCTCTCTCATCTTTTAAGTGGGAGAACTTGAACAATTGGTGGCTGACTAAATACTTTTTTGCCCCACTGTATATGGTCTTTGGCATGACCCGACCAAGATTTGAAACCACGACCTCCTGGTTGTAGGGCAGATGCTTTACCAACTAGGCCACCACTCCAGTTACTGACAATATAATGCCCTGTTTTATCCTTTTCTGACTATTCTATAACACTACAGGGGGTTTGTGACAAACTTTTTACCTTTGCCAAGGAGGTAATGTGATCAGGGGGGTTTATTTGTCCGTCTACCTATTAAAAGGATTATGCAGAAATGACTCTACAGATTTTGATTAAATGTTCACCAGAGGTGGCCTTTGGGCTACAGATGAACCCAGCAGATTTTGGAGGTGATCTGAGAGTGTATACCTCCACCAAGACCCCACCTTCTTGCAGTGTTTTAGCAGGGTTAACTACTGGACAGATTTTGATGACATTTTCACCAGAGGTAGCTCTTGGGTTATGGATGAACCCATTAGATTTTGGAGGTGATCCATGAGCACATATCTCCGCCAAGGCCCCATCTCGCAAGGTACAGAGGTATGGACAGAGGGACGGACAGAGCTCTTTGAGTGCCCTCTGGTTGGGGCTGTGTTTTCACATTCTGTCAGACACTAGATTAAGAAAATTATATTGGCGGAAATAATTATTTGATCACCTGCTGAATTTGTAAGTTTGCCCCCTTACAAAGAAATGAACAGTCCATATTTTTTTATGATAGACAGAAGATGAACAAAAAAAAATCCAGAAGAAAATATTAAATAAGGGTTATAAATAAATTTGCTCAAGTACATTCATTTTTTTCTTCTTCTCCAATTGTTAATTTACTGCTTCTTTCTTTCAGACAAAAAGGTAGAAGATGTTTGTTTTTTTACCTCAACATGTTTCGACTGGCATCTGCAGTCATCTTCAGGAGCATCAGCTGTGACGTGTCGTTTATCAGCTGTTTTCCTTAGGCGTGGCCAGGATGATGGACCGTGCCTGGCATCATCAGGCGGTCTCTAGAGGATGGAGTCCCAGGTGTGGGAAAGCATGAATGCTCCCTTATCCCGGTTCATGGTGTCCTTTGCATGTTTTCTGATTTCTATGGCTTCCTTGATCCAGCGTTTGTGTTGTTTATTATCCTCCGATCCAATGATTCTTGTGTTGGGATGAGGGAGCATTCATGCTTTCCCACACCTGGGACACCATCCTCCAGAGACCACCTGACGATGCCAGGCATGGCCAACGTGGTGGATCTGTTGGGTCCATCAGAGTGACCACGCCTAAGGAAAACGGCTGATAAACGACATGTCACAGTGTGTCATGTCACACTGAAGATGACTGCAGGTACCAGTCGAAACATGTTGAGGTAAAAAACAAACATCTTCTACATTTTTGTCTGAAAGAAAGAAACGGTAAATTAATAAATTAATTTGCATTTGATCGAGGGAAATAATTATTTGATCCCCAAGCAAAACGTGACTAGTACTTGGTGGAGAAACCCTTATTGGCAAGCACAGAGATTAGATGTTTCTTGTAGTTGGTCACCAGGTTTGTGCACATCTCAGGAGGGATTTTTGTCCACTCCTCTTTACAGATACTCTCCAAATCCTGAAGGTTTCAAGGTTGTCACCCCAGCAACTTGAAGTTTCATCTCCCTCCACAGGTTTCTATGGCATTAAGGTCCGGAGACTGGCTAGGCCACTGCAGGACCTTAATGTGCTGCTTCTTGAGCCACTCCTTTGTTGCCTTGGCTTGATGTTTTGGGTCATTGTCATACTGGAAGACCCATGCATGATCCATCATCAGTGTTCTGGCTGAGGCCAGGAGGTTCTCATCCAAGAGTCTACAATACATGGCCCCGTTCATCGGTCCCTCAATGTGGTGAAGTCTTCCTGTACCCTTAGCAGAGAAATGGCCCCAGAGCAAAAATGTTTCCACCTCCATGTTTGACAGTGGGGATGGTGTTTTTGGGCTCATAAGATAAGATAAGATAAGATAAGCCTTTATTAGTCCCACAACGGGGAAATTCCAGGATTGCAACAGCACAGGGATAGCAACACTCAGAGCAACAATCAGAAGGCAAGAAAAAAAAAAAAAAAAAACAAGCAAGCAAGAGCAGCTAATATACATATGTACATATTACTATAAAATATATATATACACACACACACACAGACACACAGTGCAGAGCATTGTAGCTGGATGGAATAAATATATGAATATATGAACACACAGTGCAGAGCATTGTAGCTAGATGGAATAAATATGTAAATATATAAACACCCACAGTACGGAGCATTGCAGCTAGGTGGAATAAATATGCAAGTATATAAACACACACAGTGCGGAGCAATGTAGCTAGATGGAATAATATGTAGATATATAAAAACACAGTGCGGAGCATTGTAGCTAGATGGAATAAATATATAGATATATAAATATAAACACACCCAGTGCTGAGCATTGTAGCTAGATGGAATAAATATGTAAATATATAAACACACACAGTGCAGAGCATTGTTGCTAGGTGGGATGAAACAGCATAACCGTCTACTTAGTTACCCTACATGGTATGATTATGTGCCCATACATATTCTCACCCTCCATAGCGACCGGTATGTTCCTAGTTGTATGCCGGAGAGGACCATTGTGTAAGTCTATTGCATCTTTTGCATTCAAAAAAACTATTAGTTTGTTACGTCTTTTTGCTATCTCTGCGAGCAGCCCTGCTTAGGTTGTACAGTCTGACAGCCGTTGGTAGGAAGGACCTACGAAACCTCTCGGTTGTGCACTTGGGATGATGTAGTCTGCTGCTAAATGAGCTCCTCAGTGCATCCAGTATGTCCTGCATAGGGTGGAACTCGGACTCCAGCAGAGATGACAGTTTAGCCTCCGTCCTTCTCTCTCCTATCTCCTCCATCGGATCATGTTCACCACTTCTCTGCCTCCAAACACGGTGAGTCAAGTTGATGCCAAAGAGATTGATTTTTGGTATCATCTGACCACACCACATTCCCCCAAGCCTTCTCTGAATCATTCAGGTGTTCATTGAACACTTCAGATGTGCCTTCTTGAGCAGGGGGACCTTGCGAGCACTGCAGGATCTCAATCCATTAATGGCAAATGTGTTACCAATGGTTTTCTTGGTGATTGAGGTCCCAACTCCCTTGAGATCATTAACAAGTTCCTCCTGTGTAATTCTGGGCTGATTCCTCACCTTTCTCAGAATCATCCTTACCCATGAGGTGTGATCTTGCATGGAGCTCCAGAGCGAGGGCAGCTGACTGTTATATTTCTTCCATTTTCAAATTATCACACCAATGGTGGTCTCTTTCTCACCAAGCTTCTTGCTGATGGTCTTGTAGCCCATTCCAGCCTTGTGTAGGTCTACAATCTTGTTTCTGACATCCTTTGACAGCTCTTTGGTCTTGCTCATGGTGGTGGAGAAGTTTGAATTGAAGAGATTGATTCTCTGAGTCTTTGATACCCGTAATGAGTTGAGATTAGGAGGATGTTCCTAAAGGGACAGGACTAATTTATGTGCCTCATGGATGCATAACTTGTGTGGGTCAGAATTCTTGTTGGTTGGTAGGGGATCAAATACTTATTTCCCTCAATCAAATGCAAATTAATTTATAACCCTTGTTTGATGTTTTTTTCTGGATTTTTTTTTTTTTTGATCTTCTGTCTCCCTCTGATAAAATACACCTACCATAAATTATGGACTGTTCATTTCTGTGTAAGGGGGGAAACTTACTAATTCAGCAGGTGATCAAATAATTATTTTCCCCACTGTATGAAAATTTGAATCCTGCTATTTAAATGGATATAGTAAAGGTAAAAGTTAGAATCTAATCATTAAGTACTGTTACCTATCATAATAGCCGGAGTGGTGGCCTAGTTGGTAGAGCATCCGGCCTACACCTGGGGGACTGGGGTTCAAATCCCGGCTGGGTTATACTAAAGACCATATAAAAATGGTACTTTCCACCTTCTAACTTGGTGCTCAGCATAATGGAATGGGGAAAGGAAAATTACACACAGAGCTACCAGAGGACTGACTGATGTTGTGTTACGGCACCTTATTGTGAAGTGTGGTGTAGTGACGGGCACTTCCTGTCCCATCACTGCATTGCCCTATAAATACCAGAGGGCATCCATATTGCAGCCTCTTTGGACTGGTGCCTTCTGCCAGGTGCCTACTGTGTAACCGCTGTTCTACATTTTCAATAAAGCTGTGTTTGTCCAGTCATCTTGCCTCATCCTTCACCCAAGGTATTTTACCATACATAACATTTGGCGATCAAGGATTAACTCATGGAGGCATGCATTACTAACTAACTACTAACTAACCTGCACTTATATAGCGCTTTTCTAGTCACAAAGACCACTCAAAGCGCTTTCACACAAGGCCTATAGGAAACAGATATCTAGGGACAATTTAGAACAGCCAATTAACCTAACATGCATGTCTTTGGATTGTGGGAGGAAACCGGAGCCCCCGGAGTAAACCCACGCAGCACAGGGAGAACATGCAAACTCCATACAGAAAGGTTCCAACCCCTGCCAGCCTGGAGATTCAAACCAGGAACCTTCTAGCTGTAAGGCAACAGTGCTAACCACTGCACCACTGTGCATTACACCACTTCGCTCCTTCCTCGAGCTCCCGGGTGAGCTGCCGGCACCTTGGCCAATGTGGTTTGAGGCTTTTCAGACGTACATCACCGTGCTGGACCTGGGTAAGCTCAACAAGTTAAGAACATGTGCGCTACTTGTTCACAGCCCTGGGTATTGAGGACCAACGAGTCCTGCGCACACTTGGAGCTTCGGACTCTTTTGAAGACATCGTGGCACTGCTAGCAAACCACTTTCATACCCCGGATAGCGTGACTGTCCCGAGGATTCACTTTCGGCAGCGACATCAACGAGTGAGTGAGCCTATTCATCAGTTTCTCGCCGACTTAAAGCAACTAGCTAGCGAGTGTTGCTTTGGGCCATTGGAAGATGAATTGGTACGTGACCAACTTGTGGAGCACACGTGTAGCACCGCATTGCGAGCTAGGCTACTCACTGCACCCAATGACTTAACATTAGCCAGAGCTGTCGAGTTAGCTTTCCAACTGGAGGCTGCAGACAAGCTAGCTTCGGAGCTGAACTGGCGCCAGTCACAGTAGCCACCAGGGCCTCCTGCAGCGGCAAATGTTGTGGACTCGAATAGCGAGGATATCTTGGACGACGATACTACAGAAGCCAACGCTGCCAGCTGAAGGTCTGCCCTGGGAAAACCCCTTTGCAAGAGTTGTGGGTCTGTGACGCACCGCAAAAAGGCTAAGGACTGTCCAGCTAGGGGAGCACGTTGTAACAGATGTGGACGCTTGAACCATTATGCTAGAGTGTGCTGTGTATCTAAACCGGAGAGCCCATGGAAGAAATCACTCTGCCCACCCCCGACGACCATCCATACGATGTCCCCAGAACAAACGAATACACGTTTTGCACAGTGGAGTTGGACGGCATGGAGGCGCCGCTGTTGCTCAACATGGGAGCAGAGGGGTCATTGCTGAATTGGACCACGGTGAAGAAGTTTTTCCCCCACTACAGGATTAGAGGTGACCCGGTGCCGTTGTATGGTTATGGAGGTGGCAGGCTGTGCATGGTTGGGACTTTGGAGTTAACAGTTCGGTACAAGTCTGCAACAATGCTTGACTTCACGTTCCATGTGACAGTCCGAGGCGATAACATCATGGGCTGTGACTTGTTTTACAGACTGGGTTTTGCCATAAAAGACGAATGGCAGTGGCTGGTCGGGTTGTGACCAGTGAAGCCTTCTGGTTCCAGTGGTCAAAGAGGACGTGTGGGATGAAGCGCTAATGGACACTATGGCGGTCAAACAGGACCAGCTTCAGGTTTGGTGCAGGAAGGTCTCAGTTCCGGCGCTCGGGAAACGGTAGAGGGGGAACCGAGGGTGGCAGCGAGGCGGCTGCACTGGAGAGTGACACCAATGTGATAGCCCCAGGTGCCTCCGGAACTTGGCTGCAGGGGGATGGAGGGTCTGCAGCTACGATGGTGAATGCTACGACAGTTTTAGAAGAGGTCAGGGCCAGACCGACGAGCACGGTGAAACGGCCTACTCGGCAGCACCATTTCAGGCCGAGCCGAACCCCACTGAGAGTTATGGACTTGGTTTGGAGTGAAAAACATTCACGGTGAAGATGGGCCAGACAACAGCTAGCAAAACATCATGAGAGTCTGTGCATAGTGGCTAAGCTAGGCGCAGCATACTTTCAGCTGTCCGATGGCTTGGCGAGGCACGCCAATCAGCTTTGGCATGTCCGGGAAGAGGCTTCAGGTGACGGGTCTGGACAAGAGTGGGAGTCAGTGGTGAAGAGGACAGGTGCTTTCGTCCGGAAGATCAGCCATCGTCCCGAGGGCTTGCTGCTTCCAGGGGCGCTTGCTGTGGGGCTGTCCCGGGCCCCCCCAATGCCGGTTCTACTCCTCCTGCCCAAGGAACAGTGCTGTAAATATGTGTGTTAATAGTTCTGATGTTCTTATGTACAGTATATGTACAGTCGTGAAAAAATTCGGACACCCATTAAATATTCAGTTCTCTATTAATAAATGTTCACATATGTATGTCTATCCTTATTTTTATTTTTATTTGCATTTTTTAACATTTATTTTAGCCATTTTAAGTGGGAACAAATGTGGGAGTGTCCTGAAAAAGATAGGGGGTGTATTAATTTATTCCTCACTACTTGTTTAGAATTACATTTTACAGAAAATTTGAAAAAAGTCTTTAATTCTTTTTTTAATTGTTTAGTTGTATTACACGAATCTCCCGGTATTTTTAAGGTTGATATTAAATATCCATATGTCCAAATATGTTAAAAAAACACACAGGCTTATACAGGGTGTCCTAATTTTTTTCACACAACTGTATGTTGTAAAATGGGATTATTTTGTGTATTATTGTTTAGTTTAGGAAGACGGCAGTGATTTTAGTTTAATAATAGACTTTAGTTTATCCGGTGGCAGAATAATCCACGGTGCCGTGTGGGCTGCACAATAGTCCACCCGTCAGCCCTATTGTAGGTTTTGTTGTGTGACTGTGTTAGGCCGTTTCGGTACATTAGTTTTTGTTATGTTAGGGTATGATTCGAGTCCCAAATTGGGGAGGGTTTTTAAGTGTGTGTGTGGTTTTTGACTTTTCTAAGGGGGGCAGAAAATGTGATGTTGTGTTCCGGCACTTTATTGCGAAGTGCGGTGTAGTGACAGGCCCTTCCTGTCCCGTCACTGCGCTGCCCTATAAATACCAGAGGACACCCATATTGTGGCCTCTTTGAACTGGTGCCCTCTGCCAGGTGCCAACCATGTAACCGCTGTTCTACATCTTCAATAAAGCTGTGTTCATCCAGTCATCTTGCCTCATCCTTCAACCAAGGTATTTTACCATACATAACACTGACCCACCACTGTAGCTTTCACTACTTACTGTGGCCTAGGGTCAGAGAAACGGAGATAGGCGCTGCCCCTATACACCACATGGTGTTCCACATGCTGTGGAAGGGAAGTGAACTAACTTAACTAGCCTATCATAATCTTTATAAGACATTGAATAGCTTTTTTGTTTTTATTCACATTTTCATTTTAATTACAAACTTACATGAGGAGTATTACCTCAAGATTAGGCATTTATTTATTTATTTTGTCAGTGAATTAATGAACAGAGACACAAGGATTCATATCCATTCACAAGCTACCTCGCCCCACTGGGCCTCTGACTGGTGCCGCCTCAGTGACTGGTGGTGGAGAGCCCAGGACCGCCACTGTTGTTCCTGCATGAGCCGCAGTATCTGTCCAGTGAAAATACGTGGATCTCTCCATTCCTCGAAGGTGTAACCTGATTACTGGAAAAAACCTCATTCAACTGTTTTTTTTTTAAACTTTATTAGAACACATTCAATTTTTTTACAACAACACTATTACTGCCCGGGGAATAATGATACTTTTAAATTCGGAAAAGAGTCAAGCCAAGGCTGCAATACAAAAAATAAAATTAAAATACAATATCTATCCATCCATCCATCTGTTATGTCCACAAACCTGGTGATGAACGAGGTCGAGAGAGATGTAGCATTGAACACAGCTTTATTAGAGAAGGTGTTGAACAGTACACGGCATGCACCCAGCAGGATCATCCGGCACAAGAGGAAGTGCCTGTGGCAGCTACCCTGCTATAAAGGGCAGTGTGATGACGTGTGTGATGACAGGAAGTCGGGGTCATCACACTACACTTCACAATAAGTGCCGCCATAACATCCTCCCCACCTTCTACAAAGTCCAAAACCACACACAAAATTCAAACCCACCCCAATTTTGAACCCGAATCACACTCTAAATAACTTAAACTAAAATTTTCAAAGGCCTAACACATTCACACAAAACAACCTAAAATAGGGCCAGTGGGTGAACTACCACATGGCCAACAGAGCACTGTGGATTATTCTGCCACCGAGTTAAACTAAAAGTTTTTACTGAAACTAAAAACCTGCCGTGCTCCTGCGTTAAACACATAAAACAACATATGGAACTATAAACAAGAAGCACTATCACAGCACAGTCACTTGGGTGGGAAAGGTGGAACCGGCATGGGGGGCCCAGGGCAGCCCCGCAGCAGGCTCCTGGAGCGAAGACTGATCTTCTGAACGTTGGAGCCCAGATCCCAAACCACCTTCACCGACTCCCGTCCAGCCTCGCCACCTGGAGCGTCCTCCTGGGCACGCCATAGCTGGTTGGCATGCCTCATCGAGCCGTCGGACAACCGGAAGCACGTCACTCCCAACTTCGCCTCTATCCCAGACATGCTTGGTGTTTCGTTGACTGTTGTCTGGCCCATCTTCGCTGTGGTCGTTCATCACCCCGAACCTGAACCAAGACCATAACCCGAAGTGGGGCCTCACTTGGCCTGGTGTGCTGCTGCTGAGCATGCGGTAATGCCATGCTCGTCGGTCGTGCCCTGTCCTCTTCTACAAATGTTGTAGCGGTCACCGTCATAGCTGCAGACCCCCCACCCAACTGCGGCCAAGTACCGGAGGCATCTGGGGCTAGCATGGTGTCGCTCGTCAGCATGGGTGCCCCGCCATCACGCTCGGTACCCCCAACTACTACTTCCCGAGCGCCAGCACTGAGACTTTCCCGCACCGAATCTGAGCGAGGTTGGTCTGGCTCGAAAGCGAGGGTGTACGTTAGTCCTTTGTCCCACACCACGTTCTCTTCAACCACCGGAGCCCCCAAGCCCCAGTGGCCACAACCAGACCATTCGTACCCAGCACCGTCTTTAATGGTGAAACCCAGTCCATAGGTCACATCCCATGATGTTATCGCCGCATGCCACTACTTGGAAGGTAAAGTCAGTCATCATTTCAGACTTTAATGAGTGATCAGCTCCACAGTCCCAACAGTGCACAGGCTGCTACCTCCATAGCCATACAATGGCGCCGTGTTATTTCTTATCCTGTGGTGGGGGAAAAACTTCTTCACCGTGACCAAATTCAGCATTGACCGCACTGCCGCTGTGTCAAGTAACAGTGAGACCTCCACGCCGTCTAACTCTACTGTACAAAATGCATACCTGTTGGTATTGGGACTCACCGAGTGGATGGTTGTTGGGGGCGGGCAGCGTGATTTCTTCCGTGGGCTCTCCGGATCAGATAAGTGGCACTCCCTGGCATAATGATTCAAGCGTCCACATCTGCTACAATGTTTTCCTCTTGCCAGGCACCCTTTCCCTTTATGGCCATGCGCCGCGGACCCACAACTCCTGCAAGGGGGTTTTCTTGGGGCAGACCTTCGGCTGGCAGCATTGGTTTCCAACCAATCTTCATCCAAGCTATCCTCGCTATCCGGGTCCACAACATTAGCTGGGGCGGGCGGCTTCTGTGACTGACACCAGTTTAGCGCCAAAGCTAGCTTGTCTGCAGCCTCCAATTGGAGCGCTAGCTCAACAGCCCTAACTAACGTCAAATCATTCGGCGCCATGAGTAGCCTAGTTCGCAGTCCAGCGCTGCACGTGTGCTCTGCTAGTTGGTTATGTACCATCTCATCTTCAAACGGCCCAAAACGGCACTCGCTAGCTAGCTGCCTCCAGTCAGTGACATACTGGTGGATAGGCTCACTTACACATTGATGCCACTGGCGAAAGCGAATTCTTCGTACAGTCACGCTGTCTGGAGTGGTGAAATGATTAGCTAGCAGCTCCAAATGTTATGTCCACAAACCTGGTGATGAACAAGGTAGGAACGAGGTAGGAGGAACGAGATGTAGTCTCTCCAGCATGTCCTGGGTCTGCCCCTGGGTCTCCTTCCAGTGGGACGTACCCGAAACACCTCAAGTGGGAGGCGTCCAGGAGGCATCCTGATCAGATGCCCAAACCACCTCAACTGGCTCCTTTCGATATGGAGGTGTAGCGGTTCTACTCTGAGCCTTTCCCGGATGAATGAGCTCCTCACCCTATCTCTGAGGGTGAGTCCAGCAATCCTACAGAGTATTTTATCCCACAGATAAAATACAATATTTATGTATGAATACTAAAATTCTCAAAATCACTAAACATTTTAATAGCTTTCTTATTTTTATGCCACTAATAGTTGTGCCATATTGTTTCAGTTTAAAATAAAAATCTTTAAAGTTTGATTTCATTATGGAGTCTGTTCACTTCTTCTTGTAGAATTGTGTGAAATAAACAAAGTCCTTGTCCACTGATTTTTGTTCAAATCCAAAAATGATGTCTCTTTCTTGAAACAGAATTCTTTGTCCAGTCCTCTGCAAAATAAAATGTTCAACATCTGTCCAAAAAAAAACCCTCGTGGTTTTTTTGTGGGGCGTGCTTCGGGAGTATGGGGTATCGGGCTTGTTGTTACGAGCTATTTGGTCTCTGTACGACCGTTGTGAGAGTTTGGTTCGTATTGCCAACACTCAGTCGGAGTCATTCCCAGTGAGAGTTGGACTCCGCCAGGGCTGCCCTTTGTCACGATCCTGTTCATAATTTTTATGGACAGGATTGTGACAAAGGGCAGCCCTGGCTTTGCTGCTGAGTGTGAAGCGGCTGGGATGAGAATCAGCACCTCCAAGTCCGAGTCCATGGTCCTCAGCTGGAAAAAGGTGGATTGTCCTCTCTGGGTTGGGGACAGGCTCCTGCCCCAAGTGGAGGAGTTTAAGTATCTTGGAGTCTTGTTCACGAGTGAGGGGAAAATGGAGCGAGAGATTGACAGACAGATTGGAGCAGCATCTGCAGTGATGCAGACGTTGTACCAGTCTGTTGTGGTGAAGAGGGAGCTTAGTTCTAAGGCAAAGCTGTCGATTTACCAGTCAGTCTAAGTTCCTACTCTCACCTATGGTCACGAGCTTTAGGTAATGACCGAAAGAACAAGATCGCGGATACAAGCGGCTGAAATGAGCTTTCTCCGTAGGATTGCTGGACTCACCCTCAGAGATAGGGTGAGGAGCTCAGTCATCCGGAAGAGGCTCAGAGTAGAACCGCTGCTCCTCCACATTGAAAGGAGTCAGTTGAGGTGGTATGGGCATCTGATTAGGATACCTCCTGGACGCCTCCCACTTGAGGTGTTTCGGGCACGTCCCACTGGGAGGAGACCCGGGGGCAGACCCAGGACTCGGTGGAGAGACTATGTCTCCCAGCTGGTCTGGGAACGCCTTGGTATCCCCTCTGAAGAGCTGGAGCAGGTGGCTGGAGAGAGGGAAGTCTGGGCTTCTCTGCTTGAACTGCTGCCTCCGCGACCTGGACCTCCGGAAAAGCGGTAGAAGATGGATGGATGGAACATCTGTCCAAAATGTCTTTGTGTAACTACAGTTAACAAACAGATGAGATCAACTCTCTCTCCAGTCCACAAAAAAACACAAGAATAATCTATTTTGAGTCCAAACCTTTCAAATAAAGCTTTAACAGGGTATATACGATGGAAAATTTTTATAAGAGACTTCCTTTTCCTTGTTATTAACAAAAAATTTTCACTAACTGACCAGATTTGTTGCCAGTTTAACCCTTGATACTGAACTGTCTTCTACTGTTGTTGTTTCCTTGTTAATCTGAGGAAAATTAAATACGAACATGTACATGCATATGAAGAAACACTTAGACAGTATTAAACTGCATATTTCCTAAGCCAGCTGGAAGGTGTATGTATGGACACTAATAATTATAGTAACTGTAGCTAAATAATGAACATGAAAATCTGTGACAGAATGATACACACACACGGGCACAGAGGCATAAGGAAAGGGACATCACTGACATAAAAGGCTATGTCAGTATGTGGCCAGAAGGAAGAGTGTGTGCTGTGTGAGTTCACAAAATTTTTCTGCAGATCTTTCCCATCCATGTCTGCATGTTGCACAGTGGGGGAACTGAACAAGTTGGGTGTGCATCTGTCTGTGCTGCACTTAAACCTAAAATTATTAAACTTCCCTCCAGTTTAATCATCTCCTCCTCCCCATCCTCCTCTATTAAAAACTGGCTGGGCATTAACTGTAGTTAATGCCTGGCTTAAAGTGGCACAGACGAATGATGTTCGCAGGCATTTTTACTTCTCAAAAGACCATGTTTTTTTCCCAGCACAAAAGCAAACTGTCCTCTAAGGTCAAAGTGCCATTATATAGTAATCTGCCTAAGATCATGTGCCCCCATTCAACGGAGAATACAATTCTCTAATTAGAACATCATCATCAACATGATTAAATTTCTAGAGGAAAAATTAAGTAAAATCTCTCATGAGGAAATAATACAATCTTCTGAGCTTGTTGCTGCGCATTAGAAGGTTTTAGTGACTTCTTGTCATGATAAAGTGAAGTGTGGCAATGGATAACTAGAGGGCACTCAGAGAGTGCATACCTCCACTAAGGCTCCGTCCCTCCCTCCCTGTGTCTTCCCCTCCATCCCTTTGTCCATCCCTCCATCCGTCCATATCGCCATCCATCTGTACATTGCGAGATAGGACCTTGGCGGAGGTATGCACTCATGGATCACCTCCAATATCTAATGAGTTCATCTTTGGGCCAAGGGCCACCTCTGAAAATATCATCCAAATCCATCCATGAGCTTTTGTGTGATCCTGCTAACAGACAAACTGCAGCAAAAACATGACTACATTATAATAACAAGACTGTCATAACTGTATAGACCGTACATTGAGGCTGGGCAATTCCACCTTAAATCAGCATCAGGGTTTATTGAATCTTTCAGATATGTTTTTGGGTTTTTTGCTCCTCTCTTCTCCCTTACAGTTTACTGACAAGATTCATAACTATCAAGCAATATTACACAACAGTGTAGTATCATATCACTGCGGTGCGTAGTAAACTAACATAACAGAACAGACCTATAGTGATTTCACAAACAAAAAAATTAAACATTGTCCAGTGCTAAAGTTCACTGTGTTTACATACTGTGTGGGTCATGTGTTTGTTTCTAACGACATCCTTGTCTGCTGGCCGGAGTTACATCTGTGTGCATGCCAAATCCCATCTTAAACCACACACTTTGCTTGCTTTTTCTTGGCATCTTCAAGGCAAGTTTATTTGTATAGCACATTTCGCTTTACATAAAGCATTACAGCAAGTTACAAAAGGAATACATAAGAATTTTAGAAGCAAACTAAAAAGTAAGTTAAAGCGAAGCAAAGACAAGCTAAAAATAGAATAAGATAGAAATAAAGGTTACAGTACACTGTAGAAGATTAACAATTTTTCTACTGAAAGGCTGCGGCAAATAGGAAAGTTTTTAACCTTTATTTAAAGTAGTTGAGAGTTTCAGCAGCCCTAATGCTTTCTGGGAGTTTGTTCCATATGTGAGGGGCATAAAAACTGAACTCACCATGTTTGGTTCCAACTCTGGGCACAGGTAGTAAGCCTGACCCTGATGACTTGAGGGTTCTAGGTGGTTCATAATGGACTAGCAGATCTGAAATGTATTTTGGCACTTAACTATTCAGAGCTTTATAAACCAACAGCAGTATTTTGAAATCTATTCTTTGACAGACGGGAAGCCAGTGTAAAGATCTGAGGACTGGAGTTTTATGAGCTAATTTCTTGGTCTTAGTGAGGACTCGAGCAGCAGCGTTCTGAACTAACTGCAGCTGTCTGATGGACTTGTTTGGGAGACCTGTGAGGACAGCATTACAGTAGTTTAATTTACTGAAGATAAATGCATGGACAAGTTTTTCTAGATCCTGCTGAGACATCAGACCTTTAATCTTTGCTATGTTCTTTAAGTGATAAAAGGCTGACTTTACAACTGTCTTAATGTGGCTGTTAAAATTCAGGTCTGAGTCCAGAACCACACCCAGATTTCTGGCTTGGCTGTTGGTTTTTAGCATCGATTGAAGCTGAGTACTAACTTTGAGTCTTTCTTCTTTGGCTCCAAAAATTACTCATGCCTGAATATAAGCCGGTTGTTAAACAACAAGAAGTTACAGTAAGGATAGTGAGGAAATGGTCTCCTGAGGGTTTGGAGACACTTTGTGGTGCATTGGAAGCCACTGATTGGGAAGCTTTTTTATGAAGCTCATGGAGAAGATATACAGTGGTGTGAAAAAGTGTTTGACCCCTTCCTGATTTCTCATTATTTTGTATGTTTGTCACACTTAAAATGCTTCAGATCATCAAATAAATTTTAATATTCGAGAAAGATAACACAAGTAAACACAAAATGCAGTTTTTAAATGGTTCTTATTATTAAGGGTAAAAAAAAATAATCCAAACCTACATGGCCCTGTGTGAAAAAGTGCCCCCCCCCCCTTCCGTTAAAACATAAATTAATTGTGGTTTATCACATTTTTGGAAAGCTGAGTTCAATTTCTCTAGCCACACCCAGGCATGATTACTGCCACACCTGTTCTCAATCAAGAAATCACTTAAATAGGACCTACCTGACAAAGTGAAGTAGACCAAAAGATCCTCAAAAGCTAGACATGCTGCAATCCAAAGAAATTCAGGAACAAATGAGAAACAAAGTAATTGAGATCTATCAGTCTGGAAAAGGTTATAAAGTCATTTCTAAAGCTTTGGAACTCCAGTGAACCACAGTGAGAGCCATTATCCATTCATTCATTCATTCATCTTCTTCCACTTAATCCTTTTTGAGTTGGGGGGGGGGGGCTGGAGCCTATCCCAGCATCCTTGGGCGAGAGGCAGGGTACACCCTGGACAGATTGCCAGTCCATCGCAGAGCCAACACAGAGAGACAGACAACCATTCACTCTCACAGTCACACCGAAGGACAATTTAGAATCCCCAGTTTTTGATGCCAATTAACCTAACTTGCATGTTTTTGGCATGTGGGAGGAAACCAGAGAAATCCCGGAGTAAACCCACGCAGACACGGGGAGAACATGCAAACTCCACACAGATCACTGTTGGTCGGGGGCTGGGATCGAACCCAGGATCCCCTGGCCAAGGGTGAGTTGCTGTGCTGCCACAGTGCTAACCACTTTTCTACCGCACCGCCCAGCCATTATCCACAAATGACGAAAACATGGAACAGTGGTGAACCTTCCCAGGAGTGGCTGGCTGACCAAAATTACGCCAAGAGCGCAGTAACGACTCATCCAAGAGGTCACAAAAGACCCCCTAACAACATCCAAAGAACTGCAGGCCTCAGTTGCCTCAGTTAAGGTCAGTGTTCATGGCTCCACCATAACAAAGAAGCTTGGCAAAAATGTCCTGCATGGCAGAGTTCCAAGACGAAAACTACTGCTGAGCAAAAAGAGCATAAAAGCTTGTCTCAGTTTTGCCAGAAAACATCTTGATGATCCTCAAGACTTTTGATAAAATACTCTGTGGACTGATGAGACAAAAGTCGAACTTTTTGGAAGGTGTGTGTCCCATTACATCTGGCGTAAAAGTAACACAGCATTTCAGAAAAGGAACATCATACCAACAGTAAAATATGGTGGTGGCAGTGTGATGGTCTGGGGCTGTTTTGCTGCTTCAGGACCTGGAAGACTTGCTGTGGTAAATGGAACCATGAATTGTGCTGTCTACCAAGAAATCCTGAAGGAGAATGTCTGGCTGTCTGCTTGTGACCTGAAGCTGAAGCACACTTGGGTTCTGCAGCAGTACAATGATCCAGAACACACCAGCAAGTCCACCTTTGAATGGCTTAAGAAAAACAAAATGAAGATTTTGGAGTGGCCTAGTTAAAGTCCTGACCTGAATCCGATTAAGATGCTGTGGCATGATGTTAAAAAGGCGGTTCATGCTTGAAAACCCTCCAATGTGGCTGAATTACAACAATTCTGCAAAGATGAGTGGCCAAAATTTCTCCACAGGGCTGTAAAAGACTCATTGCCAGTTATCGCAAACGCTTGATTGCAGTTGTTGCTGCTAAGGGTGGCCCAACCAGCTATTAGGTTTAGGGAGCAATCACTTTTTCACACAGGGCCATGTAAGTTTGGATTTTTTTTCCCTTAATAATAAACACCTTCTTTTAAAAACTGCATTTTGTGTTTACTTGTGTTATCTTTGTCTAATATTTAAATTTATTTGATGATCTGAAACATTTAAGTGTGACAAACACACAAAAAAATGAGAAATCAGGAAGGGGGCAAACACTTTTTCACACCACTGTAGATGGCTTAACAGATTGTATCACTGATTATATTGGGTTCTGTGTGGATAATTCTACCTCCGTCAAAAAGGTCCTCTGTTACCCAAATAATAAACCTTGGATCACAATTAAGCTGAAAAACTTACTAAGTGAAAAGAAGAGGGTTTTTAAGGCAAGGGATAAAACAGAACTCAAGAAGGTACAGAAAGAGCTGAAACAGAACCTTGGGGAAAACCAAAACATCTATAGGAGAAAGTTGAAGGAAAAATTGGAATAAAATAATGTCGGAGTGGAACCGGAGTGGTGGATCAGTTGGTAGAGCATCCGCCCCACACCCGGAAGGCAGGGGTTCAAATCCCGGCCGGGTCATGGCGAAAACCATATAAAAGCGGAACTTCCTGCCGTCCAGCTTGGTGCTCAGCAATAACGGAATGGAGGAGGGAAATCTGTGGCAGCGCCTTGCATGGCAGCGGCCCTCTGATTCTACATATGAGGTGTGTGTGATTAACACTGTAAATAGGAAAAACACAAATTTGTTCTACTGTACATGATTGGTTGAATGACAGTAAAGGGTGATTTAATTTAATGTCAGGGCTGTGTGGAGTGGGATAAGAGAAATAACTGGTTTCAGTGAGAAGAACAGGGGTGCTGTTGGGGTGGGGGGGAATACACAGTGGGCTAATGAGCTGAACCAGTTTTTCAATAGGTTTGATTCACCCACCAACAGCAGCTCTATTACTGGTCTGTTGTCCCTGCCATCACACACCAGCAGTAGCCAGACACCTCCTTCCTCTGACTCACCAGACAATTCTACTCCACCTCCTGACAGAACAACACCTCTTGACAGTACAGCCACCTTTCGCATTACTGCTGACCAAGTGAGGAAAGAGCTGGAGAAGCTCCACCTTGGGAACGCTCTGGGACCGGATGGCATAAGTCCTTGTGTGCTGAAGGCCTGTGCGAGCCAGCTGTGTGGAGTCCTGCAGCACCAGAGAGTTCCAGAGCTATGGAAAACATTATGTCTGATCCCAGTGCAAGAAAAGTCGTCCTGTGGCACTGAATGATCACACAGGGTTACAAAAATAATTTTTTTGTAAGTTGTCTGTGTTTTTTCAACTGATTTAAGACAATTTTGCCACGCTGAATCCGAAAATGAAATCTGTTTCTCTCAATCCTAAGTAAAAACCTGTACTTAGTACTGTGTATGTACTTACCTTTATATAAAGGTAAGTACATGTAAATTGAATGTTACATTATCATCTTTCAAAATTCAGAGAATTTCAAGACATAAAAAAGAATTTTGCATCATATAAAGCGAAAATATCCGTACATGTTCAGGTTCAGGTTCAGGTTACTTTATTTGTACCCGTAGGTAGATTTGTTTTGCAATCTGATGACATCCATATTTACAAGCCACAAATTACATTCAACATAGACACAAACACAGGCACATATGAAGCTGACTATAAACATGATAAAAATACTCAAGGCTCCATCAATCAGGGTATAAAAAGACAGAGATGGGAGAAAAACCAGAGGTAAGAGAGAAGGGTCATATTAAAAGTTAAAAACTAGTCAGAGAGGTTAAAAACTCAAAGGTCTAAAACCCAGTAAAATATTTAGAACCCAAGTAACATCCTACAAAAATAAGTAAATATAAAATGGGGTTAATAAATAGGTACCTAAATTATGTACAATATATTGTTACAGCTTGTTCAACTCTTTGACAGCAGCAGGAACAAAGCTGTTTTTGTAGCGCTGGGTTCTACTTTTTGGGACAGCAAACCTCCATCTTGAGGGAAGAAGCTGAAAGTTGCAGTGCAAAGGGTGGGAGTCATCATTTAAAATGGAGGTAGCCATCCTCTGTACTTGTATGGTGTACAGGGATGTCAGGCTCAGCTGTGGCTCACCAAGCAAACGACTGGACCATCTAACTACCTGATCCAAGGATTTCCTCTGTTTCAGTTTTATCTGACCAAACCATGACACTAAAGAAAAGGATAAAACAGATTCAATAAAAGCCCGATAAAACATTGTCATTATGGTTCGGTCAGTTTGGAAGCGTGCAAGTTTTCTCAAGCAATGCAAATGTTGCTGACCCTTTTTGCACACCCTTTCACAGTTCTCTTCAAAGTTTAAATTATTATCAATAATCGTCCCAAGATATTTGTAGGATTGTACACATTCGGTGGTCTGGCCTTTAAGTATGGTGACTTTGTGCCTGGGATTTTTCCTCTTAAAGTCAATAATCATGTCTTTAGTTTTTGTCGTATTCAGCTGCAGGTAGGAATCCTCACACCAGTGAACAAAATCATCAACTACTGGGCCGTGGCCACTCTCACCATCCTGGAGGAGACTGACAATAACTGAGTCATCAGCATACTTTATAATGTGTCTGTTGTCATGTCTGCTCCAACACATGTTTGTGTACAGGATGAAGAGTAGTGGTGACAACACACACCCCTGAGGAGAGCCAGTAGAAGAGCACTTTAGGTCAGACAATGTACCATTGACCCTTACTCTCTGCGTCCTGTTGGCTAAGAAATCCAGAATCCAACCCACCAGATTATTGCTCAAATCAAATTGTTGCAGGAGCCTTTCAACTAAGATATGAGGTTGGATTGTATTAACCTCTTGCACTCCGTTGTACCGCGGGCGGGCAAGTCTCTGCGTCCTAGGGCGCACAAGGGCGCACGAGTGCGTCCTCGTGCACTCTTGGACGCATGGTCCTCATGATGGTGATGTAGTTGGTGTTGGCGTCCAAGCGCCACTGAAAAAAAAAGCTGCAGACACAGCCGCAAACAGATTAGTTCATCTGATTGACCTCTCATTCGACTAATAAGAGCCTTGAATTGGGTTTCTGAAACCTTGAAGAACCAATGAATGAAAACCTAGGAAGGAGGACCCGCCTACTGTGAATGCAGGAGCCAATTGAAGCACAGAAGTTCGGGCTGGGTGAAGAGAGATTTACTGTTGCAGCAAATGAAAAAAGGACGCTGGACGAACCTGCTACAGACCCAGCAGCATGGTGAACACCCACAAGTGGGACCTGCACTCATTCCAGCAGAATAGACGTTTAGGATTCTCTTTCGTCATCATAGACCGACGGAGGCCGACAACAAAGGTCGTAAATCATTCACTAAAACCGCAATATTGGAATTATGTTTTGACCGGGATCCACGAGCGGACCAGCGTTGCGTTCGTCTGACAATGGGGAAGAGAAGTCCGCCAGGACTCTGCTGCTGTGAAGAGGTAAGGTGTTATAAGCTAAATTATTATTTCTCCCTGAAAACTGTAATCCAAAAATGACTTTTGACCGATCGGTAAATTACAACTGTACGGCGCACGAAGTACGAAGTGCGTGCGCCGCGATAAACGGTTCATTTGCTGTGTTCAGACCATGACCCCCCCCCCCCCCGGCTGCAGAAGAGGAGCGGGGGGGTGTTTCACGGTCCGAACGCCCCCCGGTCTGCGGGGGGAAGCCGCGCTGACTGTGCAGCGGTCGCCACATAGCCATATGAGTCTATTCCATCATGTAGCGATGGCCGTCCTCTGTAGCTAGGGGGGGGGACAACCCCCCCCACACACACACACAGACACAGCCCTGAATGTGACCTTTCATTAGAGCCCAAAATGAAGATTCTACATTGAATTATTCAAAAGTTACAGACGTTTTTCCAAACTGTGCCATTTGGCACAATTTGGCACAGTTCCAAAACGCCTGGGAACAGCCTGATAACAAAGCTGTGTAAAATATTCATTTTTTGTGGTATTGTTACAAAATTTGGACCTCAGCTGGATAACACTTGGTTCTACATTTGTGTTGCATTTTCCAGCCGGATCGGACAGCTGTGTGTTATTTGCAAGCATTTGTATCCAAAAAAACACCGTGGCCAAATTTATTTTCTTCAAGTTCAGTATGTTTAGATGACTGTAACTCAGTGGCCGGAGCACGTAGAGAGATCATGTTTTTTTTGCCAAAAAATTCAAAGTGTTTTCTTTTAAATGAGACCAACCCCATGAAGATGCTGCAAAGGGTTGAAGAACAGCTGTCGATTTACTTTGGGCACATTATTTTTTGGCGTTTTTAGGAAAATTGCCCCTGAGTGCAAGGGGTTAAAGGCGGAGGAAAAGTCCACAAATAAAAGTCTGGCGTGTGTCCCATTAAAATCCAGATGTTTAAAAAGCATGTTAAACAGAGTGACAGTGGCATCCTCCACTCCTCTGTGAGGCCTATAGGCAAACTGCAGAGGATCCAATGCATGCTCAGTCTGCTTTAGGACCTCACATCTGACCAGTTTTTCAAAAATTTTCATTAAAATTGAAGTCAAAGCAACTGGTCTAAAGTCGTTTACCGTTTTAGGACAGCTGGATTTTGGAAGGGGAACAACCACGGCTTCTTTCCAGATCTTAGGCACATGTTGTGTCTGTAAGGACTTATTGAAAATGTAATGAAATATAGGACTCAGTTCATGTGCACAGGACTTTACCAAGCGCCCACATATATTATCAGGGCCCTGACTTTTGTTCACTTTTACAGCGCAGAACTCCCTTTTAACATCCTGCACCTCAATATTAAAGTGCTGATTGTCTTTGAGTTTCTGTTTCAAATCTTGGGTTTCTGTGCTAAAATCAAAGGAGTCAAAACGACCATAAAAACAATTAAGAGCATTAGCCAGCTCTGTGTCTGAATTAAAACCATCTAAAAACACACGATTATGCGCTCTGTGCTCTGAAGGCCTGCAATAGTTTTCATACTAGCCCAGGCTGAACCAAGTTTCTTTGTTGCCATCTTGCTTTCCAATTCTGATTTATAATTCTGTTTTGCTCTTAAAATTTCGGACTTCAGCTCTTTTGTGGCAACCTGTAGTTCAGAAACAGACCCCTGTTTAAAGGCAAGTGCTTTCCTCTGTAAGCAGGATTTAACTAATTTTGTAACCCATGGCTTGTTGTTGGGATATATTTTGACACGTTTACGTGGAACAATCTTATTTTTACAGAAAGCCATGTATGAGCATGTGACGTCCACCAAAGAGTCCAAATCATCCCCACAGGCCAGTGTGAACATCTCCCAGTCTGTACAGTCAAAGCATTCCTGGAGGCTGTGCACTGAATCTTCTGTCCACATATCAATGTCTCTGGTCTCCACCTTGCCTCTTCTGAGAGCAGTTTTATATGTTGGCAGCAAATGTACACATTTGTGATCTGAGGATCCTAAAGGAGGAAGGGGGAGTGATTTATAGGCCCTCTCTATGGATCCGTAGCACAGGTCCAATGTCTTTTTTCGCCTGGTTGGGCAGGAGACACACTGATAAAAGTTTTTAAGTGTCTTCTTTAAAGAAACATGGTTAAAATCCCCAAGAATGAAGTTTGGCGCCTCTGGAGAAATTGATTGCAGCCGCTGGACCACATCAAAGATAGTGCTGCAGGCGGAGTCAACGTCTGCCCTCAGGTGAATGTACACAGTTGTGATGAAAAGCTGGGGGAACTCGCGAGGCAAATAAAAGGGGCGTAGTGACACAGACAGCAGCTCCACATCGGGTGTACAGATGCGCTCTCTGACCGTGACAGATGTGCAGTACTGCTTATTGATGTATAAACATACGCCGCCCCCCTGACGTTTCCCCGTTACCTCTTCCTGCCGATCCGAGCGCAGTGGGGCTCCAAAGCCATCAATCCACAGGTCTGCGTCTCGGTCATGCGCATTAAGCCAAGATTCGGTGAAAGCCATGACACAGCAGTTCTTAAAGTCCTTCTGGTAGTGTACATTCCCTTGAATTTCATCCACCTTGTTTCTCAGAGACTGTACGTTCCCAAAAATCATAGAAGAAAGAGGAATGTTACCAAACTGACGTCTTCTCAGGCGCAATTTCACACCTCCACGCTTTCCGCGTTTCCTTCTGCCGTCTCTGCCGTCTCTCTTTTCGCCGCTGTGTCCGTCTCTCAAAATAAAGTCCAGCAGTTGCGGCTTAGGCTCAATCACAGCCGCTGCATCAACCGTGTTTAAATGCAGCAACATGTCCCTGGAATAATGTATTCTGCTCGCCGTGATGCCGGTCGCGTTTACCTCATAGACAAAGAGCCAGAGGAAAAGTAGCAGCAGTGCAAGAAAGGGGAGGAAGTCCATGTTGTTGGAACCAGGGAGCTCTTCGCCATACAGTCCACAAACATTCCAGGGCAGAAACGACACAGAGGATTTTATAAAAACACATAAAAGTACTTAAAAACAGACACACAGACGACGGACTTTTTCACCAGCTGCCGGTCGCTGCGTGTGCATGCGCCCTGTAAACAAAAAAGTATAAAGCAACATGTGGCCATAATTCAAAACGCTGACCTGATTGAGCAAAACCAATGTGATTTTTGGATTCAGCGCATCAAAATTGTCCTAAATCAGCTAAAAAAAACTGAGACAATAAATTTGGTGTTGACCAATGTTATAGGCCCATAGCTCTGACCTCCCACATAATGAAGGTCATGGAGAGGTTGGGGCTGGCTCACCTGAGAAGACTTGTGTGTTTGGCCCAAGACCCACTGCAATTTGCATACCAGCCCCATGCAATTATTTACCTGCTGCAGAGGGCCTACTCTTCCCTAGATAAACCCAGCACCACAGTCTGCATCATGTTCTTCGACTTCTCGTCTGCCTTTAATACCATCCAGCCGGGGCTGTTGACGGAAAAGTTGGTAAGCATGAACACTGATATTCCCCTCACTACCTGGATCACCAACTATCTAGCGGGCAGACCACAGTTTGTGAGACTGCAGAGCTGTGTATCTGACCATCTGATAAGTAACATCAGGGCCCCCCAGGGAACAGTGCTTTCTCCCTTCCTCTTCACATCTATATTGCTGATTCTTTTTGTGACTTTGCTTTTTATTCATTTTTCATATTACAAATTACATTCAGAACACAGTCCGAAACTTTTTATACAGTAAAATTTTCCATCGCTATATATTTAAAGAACCCCCCAAGAAACAAACAAAAAAAAAGAACAAATGGAGGAGCATCAAGTTTTCAGTTTCCATCTCTAAGTTCTTCTGGTTACTTCAGTGTCTTTGATTAATCTTTCAATTTCCGTCTCGTTGCGCTTTGTAGTGTGTCCATTTCCACCATTTTTTTTCCGTATTGTCCTTGCATTCTCAGTCGATACATTAGTTTTTCCATTAGATGTACTGTATATTCTCAAAAATGTCTATCCATTGCTCTTGGTCAGGAAGAACTTCTAAGTGCCATTTTCTTGTAATTTTTTTTTTTTTTACATGCAGTCAACATGATTTTTCCTAGATATCTGTCCTCTGTCATGCAGTGGCCCTCGCGAGCCACCATAAGACACCAAAAGTCACCAGTGAGGTTTGCACTGATGTTTATTAATTAACAAAAGATAACACACAAAGCAATGAGCCACGGTGGGCTAAAACACACTACACAAGACACAGATGATCATAGGGCTATAATGAAGCCCACTTACGATCAGGACCATGGAACACACGTTGACGTCTGAGCCGAGGAACGCTCGCTCAACGCCTGGCAAGGAATAATCGTAGACATGGAATCAAAGATCAGGAATAGTTGACGTCTGAGGCGAGAACCGCTCGCTCAACGTCTGATAAGGAATTATTGACGAGACTGCTGCATAGTACTGCTCCCAGCGTTCGCTTAAATGCCGGGCTGCTGATAAGCCGTAAATGCAGCACAGCTGTTCGGCTTTGACAGCAGGAAGCCCCTCCGAGCGCTGTCACAATAAGAGCTCGGGGAGCCAGAAGGTAAACACTGCTGTCAAACCTGGCGGAGATGATGTATGGCCCGAGTGCGGACGAGATCGGCGCTTGGACCATGACAGTACCTCCCCCCCGAGGGCGGGCTCCGAACGCCCGTTGACACCCAAGCTCCCCCCCCCCCCCCACCAGGGCGGGCAGATGGGGGAGCAGGCCCGGAGGGAGAGGATCATGATCATAACAGAGGCACATAGAAAACCAGGAAAAATACAATACTCATTGCCACACAAATCACAAATAAGACAGGGTACAAATGAAACAGTCACAGGGCACGATAACAGAAAATACAAGACTCTCAAATACGCAAATCACAATTAACACATGGCATAAATGAAGCAAGTACAGAGCACGATACACGGAAAATACCATACCCCATAATGCCCATTAACACCCAGGACAAGAGAGAAAAAAAATCAACCAGAAACACACACGTCCCTCAAACAGAAGGGGGGAAAAAAAGAAAAAACGCACACAGAGCCAGATTATCCCCCCGAATGACCTTTAACCCACAGTTCAGGAAAATGACGATAGGCAGAGACCCAAACCCACGGGGACAGTTCTGGCGGTCTCCCTGCGTCCAAAGGCCGACGGGTGGTCATGGGGAACAGTACATGATCGGGCGGCCTGCCCCAGTCCCAGGCCCAGAAAGTCCAACCCTCCGGTGGTCGAACCAGGTCGCTCAGCAGCAAACACAGTGTGTCGGGTGGCCGACCCAGGGCGCCAAACCGGCGAAAGAGTTCCTTGGGTGGCCGACCCGCATCCCTCAGCCACCAGAACCGCGGGAAGACAGCCTGCGGCGGCCTCCCTGGGGAAGGGGAAGATGTGGGAGAGCCGGGCCGAGCGTAGAGGCCCCCCAACGGCCCCCGGCGACGATGAACAAGGCTGGTGACTCAGACGAGGGGAATGGTGGTGATGATGAGCCCGCACCATGTCAGGCGGCGAAGGGTCTGCAGCTCCTCCACTGACCTTGACTCGTACCGATGCTGCAGTCGTGGCTGCACCCGTGTTGGACCCCCACTGGGTCTTGACTGCACCCGCGTCGGACCCCCACTGGGTCTCGGCTGTACCCGCGTCGGACCCCGATTGGGTCGGCGTAGCACCGGTGACGACCTCCGACCCCGAACCTGGAACCTCCAGCACAGCGACCACGACTGGCTCCGCACCGGTGACTCTGCAACAAGGCTCGGAAGACAAGAAAGAACCAGGATCAGAATCACCGGTAGCAACAGAGCCCTGCGAGACGAGCTCGGGCGCAGCAGGCAGCTGCCCCTGACTCGCCTCCCCGAGAGGCAGGCAGAAATTTTCCAAGACAGAAAAGAGAAACACAAGATAGAGCACTTGCCTGCACTCGGGTTCTGTCGCCGTCCAGGACTTCGTTGATCCGGGTTCAGGGCGGAGAAGTTCGTCCTCAGGCTCCCACTCGGCTACGGCGGGTTCTGCAGCCGGCATGATGGTCACCTCAGTCTGTGGATCCTCCGGCGCTGACGTCCACTCCGATAACCTGCACGGCGTGGTGGCAGGGGACCCTCGACCAGCTGGCTCGCACTGTTCCAGCGTGGAGACCCGGGGATGCTTTATCGTTGGCGCAGGCTCCAGGCTGCAGTCCGCTCCTCTGCCCACGACGTGGCTGCGGGGCTGGAACCAGGCTCTCCAGAACCGCAGGCCCCCTCCTCGTCCGGTGACGTAGGCCTGGCGTCGTGGACCGCTCAGCGGAGGGAGACACAGAGGCAGCAGGTTTAGTAATTAGGGCTACAGCAGGTGTTGTGAGATCGGGGGACTGCGAACCCCGAACTCCGCTCCCAGGAGTCAGACGAGGCAGATCACAATTATGATGGAAAGAATGAACTTGCACTTGCCTGTCTCCCGGAGGGAAGATGGTGCCTGCTGTAGGAGACGTTGTTCCTCCCTTTCCCCGCTGGATGATGACAGAGGGCCCCCTGGAAGGACGAGGAGGAGCCGCTCGCGATGGATCAAGGACGGGGCTCGCCGAAGCAGGACTCTTGGCACACACAGCAGCCGGGGAAGACATCAAGGAGGAGGGGGCGACAGCCAAGCCAAACCGGGCACGATGAGCTGACGGGACAGCAGGGAAAGATGACCTGGGGGGAGAGGCTGTGGGAGTTCCCTCCAGATGAGACGCAGGAGTGGCAGCTGTCCGAGAGGTGGAGTCCTTGCGACGACCCGGAACTGGATCCAGACGGGGATCTTGCTGAGGTTTACCTTGGCCGTGGTGCCGACGTCTTCGACGGCCCCTGGATGGCGCAAACTGCTGGACTGGATCGAGGACAGGAACGGGATCCCAAAGCGGGGAGCGAGGATGCCTCCTCCTCTGCTTCCTGCCATAGTCCTCCTCCACCATATGGAGTATCTCGCGCTGTGCAGCGATGTCGGCCCTCCTAGCGTCGACTTCAGGATGGTCGGCGTAGCAAGGGAAACGATTAAGGACATCCTCAGCGCAGTCCAGGTACCAGCGTACGTCGCTGTGATAGTCGAGGACGGAGGCAGCGATGAGCGTTTCGTCCACATAGTCCAAAGCCTCCGCCAGCTCGTAGTCCCGACTTCGAGCGTGGCCCCTCCGCGACAGCATTCTCCCAGCATGCAGTTACCCAGACAGGAAAGAACAATTGTCCAATTAAAGCAAACTCACCGGGAACGGCGTCTCGGTTTGGCGTCTCCGTTTAGGCGCCTTGGCAGCAGTCTACTGTCATGTGGTGGCCCTCGCGAGCCACCATAAGACGCCAAAAGTCGCCAGTGAGGTTTGCATAGATGGTTTATTCACAACACAAGAACACACAAAGTAATGAGCCGCTGTGGGCTAAACACACTACACAAGACACGAGGGATCGTAAGGCTAACACGAAGCGTACTTATAATCGTGACCAGGAACAAGGAAAGATTGATGTCTGAGATGAGAACCGCTCGCTCAACGTCTGGCAAAGAATATTGACAATTATTGACGAGACTGCTGCATTATGCCACTCTCAGCGACCGCTTAAATGCCGGGCCACTGATGAGCCGCAAATGCAGCACAGCTGGCAGGCCTTGACAGCAGGAAGCCCCTCCGAGCGCTGTCACAATAAGAGCTCGGGGAGCCAGAAGGTAACACCACTGTCAAAACCTGGTGGAGAAGATGTATGGCCTGAGCACGGACGAGATCGGCGCTCAGACCATGACATCCTCAGCCCGTATTACATTGTCACTTTTAAGATCACATAAATACATCAAGTTACAGTTCAATGATATATTATATCCTAGTATCCTTTGCATAATCACATGAACAGATTTCCAGAATGATGAGATTTTGCTGCATTTCCAAAATTTTTGTGAGTGATCTGCATTTTGAACCCCACATCCTCTCCAGCACATAGATTTGGTATTTGTATATTTTCTTTTGGCTGAGGCCCCTGTCCGGGAGGTTTTCAACTCCCACCTCCGGAAGAACTTCAACCACATTCCGAGGGAGTCTGGAGACATGGAGTCTGAATGGGCCATGTTCTCCACCTCTGTTGTTGAAGCGGCAGCCCAGAGCTGCGGCCGCAAGGTGGTCGGTGCATCTCGTGGTGGCAACCCCCGAACCAAGTGGTGGACACCAGTGGTGAGGGGGGCCATTAAGCTGAAGAAGGAGTCCTATCAAGCTTGGTTGGCTTGTGGGACTCCCGAAGCAGCTGAGGTGTACCGGCAGGCCAAGCGGAGTGCAGCTCGGGTGGTTGCTGAAGCAAAAACCCGGGTATGGGAGGAGTTCGGTGAGGCCATGGAACAAGACTTTCGGTCGGCTTCAAAGAGATTCTGGCAAACTGTTCGGCGGCTCAGGAGGGGAAAGCAGCTCCCCGTCCACACTGTGTATGGTGCGGATGGGACACTGTTGACTTCAACTGGGGATATCGTCGGGCGGTGGAAGGAATACTTCGAGGATCTCCTCAATCCCACTGATACGCCTTCCACAGAGGAAGCAGGGTTTGGGGACGAGGGGGATGACTCGCCTATCACAGGGGCTGAGGTCGCCAAGGTGGTTAAAAATCTCCTTGGTGGCCGGGCCCCGGGGGTGGACGAGATTCGCCCCGAGTACCTCAAGGCCCTGGATGTTGTTGGGTTGTCATGGTTGACACGCCTCTGCAACATTGCGTGGAGGTCGGGGGCAGTGCCTTTGGCATGGCAAACCGGGGTGGTGGTTCCTCTCTTCAAAAAAGGGGACCGGAGGGTGTGCTCCAACTTTAGAGGGATCACACTCCTCAGCCTCCCTGGGAAGGTCTATGCCAAGGTACTGGAGAGGAGAGTCCGGCCGTTGGTCGAACCTCGGATTCAGGAGGAGCAATGTGGTTTTCGTCCTGGCCGTGGCACATCGGACCAGCTCTTTACCCTCTCGAGAATTCTTGAGGGTTCGTGGGAGTTTGCCCAACCAGTTTACATGTGTTTTGTGGACTTGGAGAAGGCATTTGACCGCGTCCCTCGTGGATTTTTGTGGGGGGTGCTTCGGGAGTATGGGGTATCGGGCTTGTTGTTACGAGCTATTCGGTCTCTGTACGACCGTTGTGAGAGTTTAGTTCGCATTGCCAACACTCGGTCGGAGTCATTCCCAGTGAGAGTTGGACTCCGCCAGGGCTGCCCTTTGTCACCGGTCCTGTTCATAATTTTTATGGACAGGATTTCTAGGCGCAGCCAGGGAATGGAGGGTGTCATGCTTGGTGACCACAGGATCTCATCTCTGTTGTTTGCAGATGATGTTGTCCTGTTGGCTTCATCCAGCAATGACCTACAGCTCTTGCTGGGACGGTTTGCCGCTGAGTGTGAAGCGGCTGGGATGAGAATCAGCACCTCCAAGTCCGAGTCCATGGTCCTCAGCCGGAAAAAGGTGGATTGTCCTCTCCGGGTTGGGGACAGGCTCCTGCCCCAAGTGGAGGAGTTTAAGTATCTTGGGGTCTTGTTCACGAGTGAGGGGAAAATGGAGCGAGGGATCGACAGACGGATTGGAGCGGCATCTGCAGTGATGCGGACGTTGTACCGGTCTGTTGTGGTGAAGAGGGAGCTTAGTTCTAGGGCAGAGCTGTCGATTTACCAGTCAATCTACGTTCCTACTCTCACCTATGGTCACGAGCTTTGGGTAATGACCGAAAGAACGAGATCGCGGATACAAGCGGCTGAAATGAGCTTTCTCCGTAGGATTGCTGGACTCACCCTCAGAGATAGGGTGAGGAGCTCAGTCATCCGGGAGAGGCTCAGAGTAGAACCGCTGCTCCTCCACATTGAAAGGAGTCAGTTGAGGTGGTATGGGCATCTGATTAGGATGCCTCCTGGACGCCTCCCACTTGAGGTGTTTCAGGCACGTCCCACTGGGAGGAGACCCCGGGGCAGACCCGGGACTCGGTGGAGAGACTATGTCTCCCAGCTAGTCTGGGAACGCCTTGGTATCCCCTCTGAAGAGCTGGAGCAGGTGGCTGGGGAGAGGGAAGTCTGGGCTTCTCTGCTTGAACTGCTGCCTCCGCGACCCGGACCTCCGGAAAAGCGGTAGAAGATGGATGGATGGATGGATATTTTCTTTTGATCTGTGGTGTAATGAAATAACGAACCAGGTTTTTCCATCCAAATTCCCTCCATGTCCGTGAACTTGTAGATGTGTGTTGTGATTTCCAAATTTCTTGTCAGTTTTCTTCTGTTACATTTAAATTTAGCTCTTTCTCCCATTTCTCCTTTATATAATTACTTGACTCCTTCGGGAGTCAAGTAATTCGGGAGTCAAGATCGAGAACTCTCGAGAATTCTTGAGGGTTCGTGGGAGTTTGCCCAACCAGTTTACATGTGTTTTGTGGACTTGGAGAAGGCATTTGACCGCGTCCCTCGTGGATTTTTGTGGGGGGTGCTTCGGGAGTGTGGGATATCGGGCTTGTTGTTACGAGCTATTCGGTCTCTGTACGACCGTTGTGAGAGTTTGGTTCGTATTGCCAACACTCGGTCGGAGTCATTCCCAGTGAGAGTTGGACTCCGCCAGGGCTGCCCTTTGTCACCGATCCTGTTCATAATTTTTATGGACAGGATTTCTAGGCGCAGCCAGGGAATGGAGGGTGTCATGCTTGGTGACCACAGGATCTCATCTCTGTTGTTTGCAGATGATGTTGTCCTGTTGGCTTCATCCAGCAATGACCTACAGTTCTTACTGGGACGGTTTGCCGCTGAGTGTGAAGCGGCTGGGATGAGAATCAGCACCTCCAAGTCCGAGTCCATGGTCCTCAGCCGGAAAAAGGTGGATTGTCCTCTCCGGGTTGGGGACAGGCTCCTGCCCCAAGTGGAGGAGTTTAAGTATCTTGGGGTCTTGTTCACGAGTGAGGGGAAAATGGAGCGAGAGATCGACAGACGGATTGGAGCAGCATCTGCAGTGATGCGGACGTTGTACCGGTCTGTTGTGGTGAAGAGGGAGCTTAGTTCTAAGGCAAAGCTGTCAATTTACCAGTCAATCTACGTTCCTACTCTCACCTATGGTCACGAGCTTTGGGTAATGACCGAAAGAACGAGATCGCGGATACAAGCGGCTGAAATGAGCTTTCTCCGTAGGATTGCTGGACTCACCCTCAGAGATAGGGTGAGGAGCTCAGTCATCCGGGAGAGGCTCAGAGTAGAACCGCTGCTCCTCCACATTGAAAGGAGTCAGTTGAGGTGGTATGGGCATCTGATTAGGATGCCTCCTGGACGCCTCCCACTTGAGGTGTTTCAGGCACGTCCCACTGGGAGGAGACCCCGGGGCAGACCCAGGACTCGGTGGAGAGACTATGTCTCCCATCTGGTCTGGGAACGCCTTGGTATCCCCTCTGAAGAGCTGGAGCAGGTGGCTGGGGAGAGGGAAGTCTGGGCTTCTCTGCTTGAACTGCTGCCTCCGCGACCCAGACCTCCGGAAAAGCGGTAGAAGATGGATGGATGGATGGATGGATAATTACTTGAATGTCTGTTTGCCATAAGTTTCTGATATAATTTTGAAATAATTCTGGTTTTATTTCCTGCATATGAGCTTAAAATAAATTGTATAATCTCATTCACATCTATGTGGGGGTTATGCCTAATCCTTTTCACATAATAATCTCTCATCTGCAGATCTCTGAAGAATTCAGAGTTTTCTAGTTTAAATTTTCTTCTCATGTTTATGAAACTCTCCAAATCTTTTTTTCCCATAATGACCCATGTTGTGATTCCCTTGTTCACCAAATTTTTGTATCCCCTACCTTGCTTTGCAGGTTCAAATTGAGCGTCAGATGGTACCCATTTCAATAATTTTAGGTCATCTTTTATATTATACTTTTGTACTATTTTATACCGCAATTCCAAAGTAAATTTCGTGATTGGGTCTATTTGTTTAATTTGTTTATATGCATCTTTATCTCCCACTATGCTTTGCACTGGGAGTCCCTCAATTTCCCTTTCCATTTCTTTCCATTGTGCCCCATATCCTCTGTCGCACCAACATATGATATATCTTAGTTGTGATTGTGATGACTCGCTCTGTGCAATTATCGCGCACAGCTGCGCGCACACCGGTGTCCCATCAATCCTGGGCTATATAACTCACTCTGCCCTCAGACTGGCACGGAGTCGTCTGTCTCCCTGGCTGCATGAAGCTCTACGCTCGTATTCCCAGCCAACCACTCAGCCTTCGTCATCCTAGCCACCTCGGCATCATCCCTTGGAAGGAATTCCCTCTCTATCAAGTAAGCCTCTTGTCTACTCACCTGTTCGTCACTTATCCCCTGTGCACAGGCGGAGTTCCCAGGCGGCGGAATCACTCCTCCTGGCGGCAGTCTCTGCCTTCCTCCTCTTCTCTCACCATCCTGCTCCAGCGGTGTCGTGACAGCAGGCGCTGTCTTCCTGGCGTTAGCCTGCGGGCCAACTGGTGTTCTCCATCTCACCTGAAAACAGTAAGCCTCAATTACTACCCGGGCACTCTCCTGTTACACACAGTGCTAACTGTTTGCCTCTGCTCTATCCATAGGGTTGCCAGGTCAAACAGCGCTCTGCTCACTCCCCGCTACAACAAGTCTCCTGAACCATGCACCCACATTCACTTACACTTGACACACACGCACCCACACACACTCACTGCTGAAATAAAGATTATTGAATCCATTCTTGAGCCTGTGTCTATTCCCTGGGTCTGCCAATTATGTTAGTGATGAGTAGTAATATTCTTTTAGACTCTGTAGACCCATGCCACCTTTCTGTTTTGGTAGCTGGAGAGTTTTATATTTCACTGTTGGCTTTTTGCCTCCCCAAACAAATCTTGATATTGTAGAGGAAGGAAGCAGGCGAGGCAATGAGCTAGACAACACACAAACTTTATTCCTTCTCCATCATTCAGTACAGTAAAATCTTCTGGGTCTCTGTGCATCCTCTTTTTATAATCTTTAATTCCATGCATTGAGACCCAGGAATCCCGACCATAATCATTGTGTGGAACAAAGACATGCGTGGACAAAATTGTTGGTACCCCTCTGTTAATGAAAGAAAAACCCACAATGGTCACAGAAATAACTTGAATCTGACAAAAGTGGTAATAAATAAAAATTATATGAAAATTAACCAATGAAAATCAGACCATGCTTTTGAATTGTGGTTCAACAGAATTATTTTAAAAAACAAACTCATGAAACAGGTCTGGACAAAAATGATGGTACCCTTAACTTAATATTTTGTTGCACAACCTTTTGAGGCAATCACTGCAATCAAACGATTTCTGTAACTGTCAATGAGACTTCTGCACCTCTCAGCAGGTATTTTGGCCCACTCCTCATGATCAAACTGCTCCAGTTGTCTCAGGTTTGAAGGGTGCCTTCTCCAGACAGCATGTTTCAGCTCCTTCCACAGATGTTCAATAGGATTTAGATCAGGGCTTATAGAAGGCCACTTTAGAATAGTCCAATGTTTCGCTCTTAGCCATTCTTGGATGTTTTTAGCTGTGTGTTTTGGGTCATTATCCTGTTGCAAGACCCATGACCTGCGACTGAGACCAAGCTGTCTGACACTGGGCAGCACATTTCTCTCTAGAATACCTTGATAGTCTTGAGATTTCATTGTACCCTGCACAGATTCAAGACACCCTGTGCCAGATGCAGCAAAGCAGCCCCAGAACATAACAGAACCTCCTCCATGTTTCACAATAGGGACAGTGTTCTTTTCTTGGTATGCTTCATTTTTGCGTCTGTGAACATAGCGCTGATGTGCCTTGCCAAAAAGTTCCAGTTTTGTCTCGTCTGTCCATAGGACATTCTTCCAGAAGCTTTGTGGCTTGTCAACATGCAGTTTGACAAATTCCAGTCTGGCTTTTTTATGATTTATTTTCAACAGTGGTGTCCTCCTTGGTCGTCTCCCATGAAGTCCACTTTGACTCAAACAGCGACGGATGATGCGATCTGACACTGATGTACCTTGACCTTGGAGTTCACCTTGAATGTGTTTAGAGGTTGTTCTGGGCTCTTTTGTTACCATTCGTATTATCTGTCTCTTTCATTTTTCATCAAGTTTCCTCCTGTGGCCACATCCAGGGAGGTTGGCTACAGTCCCGTGGATCTTAAATTTCTGAATAATATGTGCGAATGTAGTCAGAGGAACATCAAGCTGCTTGGAGATGGTCTTATAGCCTTTACCTTTAACATGCTTGTCTATAATTTTCTTTCTAATCTCCTGAGACAACTCTCTCCTTTGCTTCCTCTGGTCCATGTTTAGTGTTGTACACACCACATCACCAAACAGCACAGTGACTACTTGTCACTCTTTAAATAGGCCGACTGACTGATTACAAATTTGTAGACACCTGTGATGTTAATTAGAGGACACATCTTGGTTGAACATGTCCCTATGGTCACATTATTTTCAGTCTTTTCTAGGAGTACCATCATTTTTGTCCAGGCCTGTTTCATGAGTTTGTTTTTTAAAGTAATTCTGTTGAACCACAATTCAAAAGCATTGTTTGATTTTCATTGGTTAATTTTCATAGAATTTTTATTTTTTACCACTTGTGTCAGATTCAAGTTATTTCTGTGACCATTGTGGGTTTTTCTTTCATTAACAGAGGGGTACCAACAATTTTGTCCACGTGTGTAACATAACACCGGTACCACATTTTCACACCTCTCTCTCCTCCAGCGGTTCTGGCGCTTCCTCCTCTCCCCAGGGAGCAAATAGTCCTTACTGTCCTTCTAAGACCCCCCAGTGACACTTCCCCCTTCAGTTCCCTCTTTCCCCCAGCTTCTCTGTCTGGGTGGAGAATCCCCCACCCATACCACTACAATATCATCCTCTCCCACTTTAAAAACTGACCACCAGGAATCTCTACTGGTAAATCTTGGCTGAGGTAAAGCAGTCTAGGTTGTATGCTAATTTTGACTGTCTCAATTTTTTAATTCAGATCAATGTTTAAGATTGACCACCTATCGATATCTTTTTTATTGCTTGATCTAACCTATCGTAGTTTGCTTTGTAGATTTCATTTAAGTCTTTGGGTATGTTTGGGTATGTTTGGGTATGTTCATGCCAAAGTATTTTATTTCTTTTTGTTTCCAGTTTAGTTTGACCTTATCGGTTATGTGGTTTAAAGAGTTATAGTAGAATATCAGTATTTGTGTTTTTGAAGTATTTATCTTGTATCCTGACAATTTTCCAAAAATTTCTATCAAATCCATCATTTCCGTTATTGATTTACCTGGTTGTTCAAAATAAACTATAATATTGTCCGCAAACGGTCCAGTCTTGTGCTCCATTCCTTTTACTGTTACACCTTTTAATTTCTTATTTGACGCACCGCTTGAGCCAGTGGCTCTATGAACAGAGCAAACAAAGTGAGCGATAGGCATCATCCCTGTCTAGTTGATCTCTGTATATTTACCTTTAACATTAAGCTGCCATTTATCTTGATTCTTGCCACAAGTTTATGATATAGTGTGGTGGGTTGATTCACCCCCCCCCCCCCACAGCACACAGGACAGTCAGCTCTTTTCTCTTGGTTTTTCCCGCTGCACTATTGAGATGTAATGTGCCATTCATGTATTGTGATGTAATGTGCCATTCATGTATCGTGATGCAATGTGCCATGCATGTATTGTGATGTAATGTGCCATTCATGTATAGTGTTCATGCGTCCTGTCCTTACTGTGACCTAGAGGCTGAGATCAATATGTAGATGTGCCTTGTAACCTCTTTGTCCTACACCTCGAGCAAAGGCTGGCAAATCTGCCTATTGTTATGTAGGTCTCTTACAAATGCAAATGTCTCATGCCTGTTCTGCAGTCCCTTTGATCGTACCAACTGCTGTGAACCTGCTTTGATGTATTGTCTGAGTTGGGTATAAATACTGCACAGGTTCTGTAACACATCCTCTCATTCCACTTCTGCATCTGCTACTGCTGGACACAGACTCTTGTGTCCTCCTTCTCTGAGAGCCGTGGGCTCGCTCCCGGCATGCATGCACGGCGCCGGGAGCGGAGCCCGTGACGGCGGTATGATATAATTAAACTCTACTTAAAACCTACAGCATTCGCTGCTTATTATTTTTCTCTTGCCGCCGCAATAGTATGTATTGAACTAATTTTCCATTAAATCCAAAGTGTTCCAACACGGTATATAGAAACATTCAATTAACCCTATTGAACGCTTTTTCTGCATCTAAACTCATTACTACTGTGCTTTTTTTTTCTTTATGTATTTGATTAATTATGTGTGTTGTTCTCCTGATATTGTCATGCGTTTGGCATCCCTCTATAAAACCAGTCTGATCATCCTCTATCAGTTCTGTCAAGAATGTCTTTAGTCATTTACAGATAATTGTCGTACATATTTTATAATCTACATTTAATAAAGAGATTGGCCTATAATTTCTACATTGTTCTCTGTCTTTTCCTGGTTTTAAAATCATTGAAATAATGGCTTCGTTCCATGATGGAGGTGCAGTATTTTGTTGTTGTGTAATGTCCAATTAAATGACTTTAGGAGCTGTGGTGGGAGTTCTTCTATAAACAGTTTATAAAACTCAGACAGGTATCCGTCACTACCTGGTGATTTACCGTTTTTTAATGACTTAATCGCATCTTCAGTCTCTTGTGTTGTTGATTTCCTATTGATGGCAAGTCCAGTGTGAATAGAATTTTTAAGATAAGATAAGATAAGATAAGCCTTTATTAGTCCCACAACGGGGAAATTCCAGGATTGCAACAGCACAGGGATAGCAACACTCAGAGCAACAATCAGAAGGCAAGAAAAAAAACAAGCAAGCAAGAGCAGCTAATAAACATATGTACGTATTACTATAAAATATATATATATACACACACACACAGACACACAGTGCAGAGCATTGTAGCTGGATGGAATAAATATATGAATATATGAACACAGTGCAGAGCATTGTAGCTAGATGGAATAAATATGTAAATATATAAACACCCACAGTACGGAGCATTGCAGCTAGGTGGAATAAATATGCAAGTATATAAACACACACAGTGCGGAGCAATGTAGCTAGATGGAATAATATGTAGATATATAAATATATAAACACACCCAGTGCTGAGCTTTGTAGCTAGATGGAATAAATATGCAAATATATAAACACACACAGTGCAGAGCATTGTTGCTAGATGGAATGAAACAGCATAACTGTCTACTTAGTTATCCTACATGGTATGATTATGTGCCCATACATATTCTCACCCTCCATAGCGACCGGTATGTTCCTAGTTGTATGCCGGAGGGGACCATTGTGTAAGTCTATTGCATCTTTTGCATTCAAAAAACTATTAGTTTGTTTGTTTGTTACGTCTTTTGCTATCTCTGCGAGCAGCCCTGCTTAGGTTGTACAGTCTGACAGCCGTTGGTAGGAAGGACCTACGAAACCTCTCGGTTGTGCACCTGGGATGATGTAGTCTGCTGCTAAATGAGCTCCTCAGTGCATTCAGTATGTCCTGCATAGGGTGGAACTCGGACTCCAGCAGAGATGACAGTTTAGCCACCGTCCTTCTCTCTCCTATCTCCTCCATCGGATCAAGGCGCTGCCCCAGGACAGAGCTAGCTTTCTTAATCAGTTTGTTCAGTCTCTTCCTATCGGCTGCAGTAATGCCACTGCCCCAGCAGACCACTCCAAAAGTGATGGCTGATGCCACCACCGTGTCATAGAATGACTTCAGCAGCGCCCCTTGTACACCAAAAGACCTGAGTCTCCTCAGCAGGAACAGCCTGCGCTGTCCCTTCTTGTAGAGTGCATCAGTATTGTGTGACCAGTCTAGTTTATTGTTCAGATGAATACCCAGGTACTTATAGGATGTCACCATCTCGATGTCTGTTCCCTGTATATTTACTGGTACTGTGAGGGGCTGCCCATGCCTGCGGCAGTCCACCACCAGCTCCTTAGTTTTCCTCGCGTTGATCTGGAGGCAGTTCCGATGGCACCAGTCCACGAAGTCCTGGATAAGCCCTCTGTACTCAGCTTCATCTCCATTGGAGATGAGGCCAACGATCGCAGAGTCATCAGAGAACTTCTGTAGATGGCAGTGTGTTGTGTTGTGTGAGAAGTCCGCAGTATAAAGAGTGAACAGGAAGGGAGCCAGCACCGTTCCCTGGGGGGGCCCCCGTGCTACTGATGATCGTGTCGGAAACACAGTCCCGGGTTCTCACAAACTGAGGCCGGTTCGTGAGGTAGTCCAGGATCCATGATGACAGGTGCTGGTCCACCCCTGCGCGCAGCAGCTTGTCCTTCAGGATCATCGGTTGGATGGTGTTGAAAAGCACTGGAGAAGTCAAAGAACATGATCCTCACCATATTCCCGGGCTTCTCCAGGTGGGACAGAGAACGGTGAAGGAGGAAGATCACCGCATCCTCCACCCCAATGCCATGCTGGTAGGCGAACTGGAGTGGATCCATCGCTGGTTCCACCAGGGGGCGGAGGTGAGCAAGGAGCAGTCTCTCCAGGGTCTTCATCAAGTGGGACGTCAAGGGCCACCGGTCTGTAGCTGTTCAGGTCTTTGGGGTGGGAAGTTTTTGGTACAGGTACCACACAAGATGTTTTCCACAGCTGTGGTACCCTCCCCAGTTTCAGGCTCATGTTGAAGATATACGTCACAATCCCACACAGCTGGTCTGCACAGGACTTGAGGAGCTTTGCGCTGATGCCGTCCGGTCCCGGCGCCTTCCTCGCCTTGATCTTCCTCAGCTCCGTCCTCACCTGGGTCCTGGTCAGGGTCAGGATGGGGGGCTGTGTGTTGGGAGTGGGGGGGTGTTGGTGGAGTGGGGAGTGGCAGCAGGACTTGATTTCTTTAGAGGCAGCAGTGGTTGTTGTGCAGTCAGGGGGGGAGGGCGGTTGGTCAAATCTATTGAAAAACAGATCAGGTTGTTCGCCCACTCCCTGCCCCTGTGGCCTGGGGGAGGTATTCTGGAGCCCCGAGATGGTTTTGAGGTTTCTCCAGACCCCGCTGATGTCGCTCTGTTTGCAGCTTGTCCTCCATCTTCTTCCTGAAGCTGTCCTTGCCTTCTCTGATCTTTCTCCTCAGCTCCCTCTGTACGGACTTCAGCATCTCCCTGTTCCCTGACCTGAAGATCCTCTTCTTCTCTCTCAGAGTGTTTTTATCTCAGGTTGATCCAGGGTTTGTTGTTTGAGTGACGCCGTATGGTCTTGGTGGGAACGGATTTGTCCACACAGAAGCTGAGGTAGCCCGTGAAGGTGTGAATGAGGCCATCGATGTCCTCACCATGTGGATCGCAGAGCTGCTTCCAGGCGGTGGCTTCAAAACAGCCCTTTAGGGTGTCCATTGTCTCCTCAGACCATAACTCCACAGTGTGCATGCCGGAGGTTGTCTGTGCACTAGGGGTTTGTACAACCGGCCGGAGATGACCAAGTTGTGATCCGATCTCCCGAGTGGGGGGAGTTGTGATGAGGTGTACGCCTCCTTAGTGTTTGCGTAGAATAAATCCAGTGTTTTATTGTCTCTAGTGTGGCATGTGACATACTGGGTGAACGTGGGTAGAATGGGAGACAGTGAAACATGGTTGAAATCGCCTGAGATGAGGAGAAGAGCATCTGGGTGTTCTGTCTGCAGCCTGCTGGTTACTGAATGGATGACGTCACGTGCTGTCCCAGCGTTCGCCGTCGGATTTGCATTTGCGGATTTGATCTCCATCCATCCATCCATCTTCTACCGCTTTTCCGGAGGTCCGGGTCGCGGAGGCAGCAGTTCAAGCAGAGAAGCCCAGACTTCCCTCTCCCCAGCCACCTGCTCCAGCTCTTCAGAGGGGATACCAAGGCGTTCCCAGACTAGCTGGGAGACATAGTCTCTCCACCGAGTCCTGGGTCTGCCCCGGGGTCTCCTCCCAGTGGGACGTGCCCGAAACACCTCAAGTGGGAGGCGTCCAGGAGGCATCCTAATCAGATGCCCATACCACCTCAACTGACTCCTTTCAATGTGGAGGAGCAGCGGTTCTACTCTGAGCCTCTCCCGGATGACTGAGCTCCTCACCCTATCTCTGAGGGTGAGTCCAGCAATCCTACGGAGAAAGCTCATTTCAGCCGCTTGTATCCGCGATCTCGTTCTTTCGGTCATTACCCAAAGCTCGTGACCATAGGTGAGAGTAGGAACGTAGATTGACTGGTAAATCGACAGCTTTGCCTTAGAACTAAGCTCCCTCTTCACCACAACAGACCGGTACAACGTCCGCATCACTGCAGATGCTGCTCCAATCCGTCTGTCGATCTCTCGCTCCATTTCCCTCACTCGTGAACAAGACCCCAAGATACTTAAACTCCTCCACTTGGGGCAGGAGCCTGCCCCAACCCGGAGAGGCACATACCACCTTTTTCCGGCTGAGGACCATGGACTCGGACTTGGAGGTGCTGAATCTCATCCATCTCCGCTTCACACTCAGCGGCAAACCGTCCCAGCAAGAGCTGTAGGTCATTGCTGGATGAAGCCAACAGGACAACATCATCTGCAAACAACAGAGATGAGATCCTGTGGTCACCAAGCATGACACCCTCCATTCCCTGGCTGCGCCTAGAAATCCTGTCCATAAAAATTATGAACAGGACCGGTGACAAAGGGCAGCCCTGGCGGAGTCCAACTCTCACTGGGAATGACTCCGACCGAGTGTTGGCAATGCGAACTAAACTCTCACAACGGTCGTACAGAGACCGAATAGCTCGTAACAACAAGCCCGATACCCCATACTCCCGAAGCACCCCCCACAAAAATCCACGAGGGACGCGGTCAAATGCCTTCTCCAAGTCCACAAAACACATGTAAACTGGTTGGGCAAACTCCCACGAACCCTCAAGAATTCTCGAGAGGGTAAAGAGCTGGTCCGATGTGCCACGGCCAGGACGAAAACCACATTGCTCCTCCTGAATCCGAGGTTCGACCAACGGCCGGACTCTCCTCTCCAGTACCTTGGCATAGACCTTCCCAGGGAGGCTGAGGAGTGTGATCCCTCTAAAGTTGGAGCACACCCTCCGGTCCCCTTTTTTGAAGAGAGGAACCACCACCCCCGGTTTGCCATGCCAAAGGCACTGCCCCCGACCTCCACGCAATGTTGCAGAGGCGTGTCAACCATGACAACCCAACAACATCCAGGGCCTTGAGGTACTCGGGGCGAATCTCGTCCACCCCCGGGGCCCGGCCACCAAGGAGATTTTTAACCACCTTGGCGACCTCAGCCCCTGTGATAGGCGAGTCATCCCCCTCGTCCCCAAACCCTGCTTCCTCTGTGGAAGGCGTTATCAGTGATTGAGGTGATCCTCGAAGTATCCCTTCACCGCCCGAGCGATATCCCCAGTTGAAGTCATCAGTGTCCCATGCGCACATACACATGTGGACGGAGCTGCTTCCCCTCCTGAGAGACCGCCGAACAGTTTGCCAAATCTCTTGGAAGCCGACCGAAAGTCTTGTTCATGGCCTCAACACCGAACTCCCTCCCATACCCGTTTTTTGCTTTCAGGCAACCACCCGAGCTGCACTCACGCTTGGCCTGCACGGTACACCTCACGCTTCGGATCCCACAAGCCAACCAAGCATGATAGGACTTCCTTCTTCAGCTTAATGGCCCCCCTCACCACTGGTGTCCTCCACTTGGTTCGGGGGTTGCCACCACGAGATGCACCGACCACCTGCGGCCGCAGCGTCTGGGCTGCCGCTTCAACAACAGAGGTGGAGAACATGGCCCATTCAGACTCCATGTCTCCAGACTCCCTCGGAATGTGGTTGAAGTTCTTCCGGAGGTGGGAGTTGAAGACCTCCCGGACAGGGGCCTCAGCCAGACGCTCCCAGCACACCCTTAAATTGTATATCAAGGATTCAGTGTACCCCGCCCGGTATGGGGTTACCGGGGCCCCACCCTGGAGCCAGGCCGGGGGAGGGGCTCGAAGGCTAGCGTCTGGTGGCCGGGTTTCCACCCATGGGACCCGGCCGGGCTCAGCCCGAAGGAGTTACATGGGTCCGCCCTCCAGTAGGTTCACCACCTGCAGGAGGGATCATGGAAGTCCGGTGCTATGTGGATTAGGTGGCAGTCAAAGGCGGAGACCTTGGCGGACTGATCCCAAGCGGATTTGATCTGTCACGGATTTTTTTATATCCCTGACATTTGTCTCTTCAGGTTGTGAGTATAGTTCTTGATAAAAATTTATGGAATATTTCTTCAATGTTTTCTTGGTTTACTGTTGTTTTATTTGTGATGGGGTCCCGAATTTTGTATACATAATTCACTGTTTGTTGTTTTCTTAACCGTTTTGCCAACAATTTTGTGGCCTTTGGCCCCCACTTCATAGTAATTTTGTTTTAAAAATCTATTTTTCTTTTCAATTCCATCCATTAGTATCTCTTTTATCTTTGTTTTTTCTTCATTAATTTCTTGATATAGTTTTGGATCATTTGTATTTTGATGTTTACGTTCTAATTACCTCAGCCTTTCACACCTTCGTTTATATGATTCTAGTTTAGACTTTTTTGCTTTTCCTGATTCAGCATTTGATTTACCGCTTAACACCGCTTTTAGTGCATCCCATAGTATTTGTTGGGTCTACTTCTCCATTATCATTCTCCTCAATAAACCTATTTATACTTAGCTTTATTCTTTCTTTTATTTTGTTATCATTTAATAATCCCACATAAAGTTTCCATGTTGTTTGTCGTTCTCTATTATTTAAATATATTTCCTATATATATATATGCACCTATATATATATGCACTTCTATATAAGTGCAGGTTAGTTAGTTAGTTAGTTAGTATATAGGATTATGATCTGATATTTATGCCCCTCCAGTCTGACATTTTCTCACCCTGTGTCTGTCACCTTCATTCATAAGGAAGTAATCTAGTCTAGAGTGTACTTTATGGACTACTAAATAATGTGTTGTGGGAATGTGAGAATGACGAGACAGAGTTCTCTCTCGAGTGAGCTTTATTCACATCTCCAACATCACGAAGCAGAAAAAAGAGAGCCACGTAGGGAACTCTCGTCCTTAAATAACAGGACTCTTACAGTTCACAAGTCACATGTCTCACCAACCACATTGCATTATAATGACAGTAACAATGCGTCGTATCTCCATGATATCACCCCCACTGTCTACAATGCACCCCCTCTTTAATCCTTTAATTATACCCCACAGTCTCAAGCTTTGCATACCAAAGCTAACTCTCTTGCAGCTTCCTGTAATCACCAAGGGAGCTCTGCCATTGTTCTGGTCTAAAATGTGAGTCCAAAAACAGGTCACGTATGTGTGTCCACCACACAAAGCCCCCCCAGCATTTTAGAACAAACAAGGGAATAACAACATGCATGCCGTGATAGTATCAATACACATCAGTCCATATGCTGTCTGGGCTTCCGTCTCCTGCCGTATCTGCTGTAGCTGGGGTTTGACGTCTCCACAGCGCTGTCACGCTGGGGGCTTGCCATCTGGGGGTGGAAACCTTTTTTCAGCACCTGTGGGAGTTCTGGGGAAACATTACTCTGCGAAGTCTCCCGTGGGGGTCTGCCTCGCCGCGGGGCCCTCGCCAACAGCACTTGCTCATCTGCCACCACAAAAGCGGGTTTGAGTTTGTTTATGCCAACTTTCTCTTTCCTACCCCCCCAAACCTAGCAAAAACTGCTTGTCCCCTGTTTCTAACACTCTGAAGGGTCTGTCATAAGGCGGTCGCAGCAGGGTTCGATGCGCATCATGTCTGACAAAAACAAACTTTGCGTTCTTCAAAGTTTTAGGCACAAAAACGTGCGGAAAACTGTGGTGCGCGGGGACGGGCAGCGTGCTTGATTCTATGTTACTCCGCAACAGCTGAGACGGGGAGGCGTCTGGCGCAGGGTTATCAGGGAGAAACGCCCCAGGGAGCCGGAGTGGCTGCGCAAACACGAGCTCCGCTGGGGAGGCTTCTAAGTCCTCTTTAGGCGCAGAACACAACCCCAATAACACCCACGGTAACTTGTCTACCCAATTTGCACCCGTCAGTGACGCCCTGAGAGCTGCTTTCAATGACCTATGAAAACGTTCGCATAACCCGTTAGCCTGCTGATTGTATGCGGTTGTGCGGTGAATTGTGACACCCAGGCTGCGGGCCATTGTCGACCAAAGCTCGGAAACAAATTGAGGGCCTCTGTCAGACGTAACGTCCGATGGAACGCCGACGCGCGCCACCCAAGCTGTTAAAAACGCGCGTGCAACCTCCTCGCCGTGGTTGTTGCCTGCGGGACCACTTCAGGCAGCGCGTGGTGCGGTCCACCATTGTGAGATGTGTGTGCACTCTTGTGACAGCGGGAGGGGGCCCACGAGGTCCACATGAACGTGATCGAACCTCTTGGCCGGAATGTGAAACGGCTCCAAAGGTAGCCCTCATGTGCTGTGTACTTTGGCTTGTTGACACGCCGTGCAGGCTGCTGCCCACTCTTTAACTTGTTTGCGGAGGCTCGGCCACACAAATTTTTCTCCTACCATTTTGACCGAGGCGCGCACTCCCAGGTGCGCCAAAGAATGAATCGAGTCAAAAAACTGCGGCGGTGCCACGCAGCTGGTACTACTGGACGCGGCCGTCCATGGAGAACATCGCAGATTAGGGGGGGCACACTGTCTTGCAGCACCCTGTTCTCCAGCCTAACCCTGTTGGTCCAGACTGAAGCGCGCGGCACATCTGCGTCACTAACCTGTTCCGCGGCCATGGCTGCGTAATCTATTCCTACACTGACTGGGGCCGCTACGGCGCGCGAGAGGCAATCTGCCACTACATTGAGTTTGCCCGACACATGCTGGATATCAGTGGTAAACTCTGATATCGCGGCCAGCTGTCTCTGCTGCTGGCCTGACCATGGTTCGGAAACCTTGGCCATCGCGAATGTTAGCGGTTTGTGGTCAACGAACGCGGTGAAAGAGCATCCTTCTAGCCAGAACTGAAAGTGGCGAATGGCCAAATGGAGAGCGAGCAGCTCCCTGTCGAACGCGCTGTATTTACGTTCGCTATCGCGCAAGGTCCTGCTGAAAAAGGCGAGGGGCTGCCAAACCCCGGCTACATGTTGCTCCACGACCGCCCCTATGGCCACCTCTGAAGCGTCAGTGGTGAGCGCTATGCGGGCCGTTGGGTCTGGGTGTGCCAACAATGCAGCCTTCGCCAAGGCTGCTTTCACCTCCGAGAATACTTGGTCCTGCTCCGGGGACCACTCGACCTTATCCGCGGGTTTCTTTTTTTTTAGCGCAGCATACAGCGGCTGCATGAGTTGCGCCGCGCGGGGGGAGAAAACGGTTATAAAATTCACCATTCCCCAAAACTCCTGCAACGCCCTGACCGTCTCAGCCGGGGAAAATCTGCCACCCGCGCGCACATTTGTCAGGGAAGCGGAACTGCTCCTTCGGGGGAGACGCGGTGTCCTAAAAAATCGATCTGCGCCACCCCGAACTGACACTTCGCTGGGTTGATTATTAACCCGTGATCTCCCAACCTTCGGAAAACTGTGGCCTGGTGTTTTTCGTGTTTGTCTTCGGACACGCTGGCTACTAAAATATCGTCCAAGTAGACGAGCACGAAAGGGAGATCGCGAAGCACCGCGTCCATCATGCGTTGGAACGTCTGAGCAGTCCCTTTAAGTCCGAATGGCATGCATAAAAACTCGAATAGGCCAAACGGAGTTATTACCGCTGTTTGGGTATGTCCTCAGCGCGCACTGGGATTTGATGGTAACCGCGGACTAGTCTATTTTTAGAAAAAACGCGCGCCCCTGCCAAATGAACGGAAAAATCTTGGATATGCGGGATTGGGTAGCGGTCGTGCGCTGTAGCGTTGTTTAACCTGCGGAAATCCCCACAAGGTCGCCATGATCCGTCGGCTTTCAGGACCATGTGCAGCGGGGAAGCCCACGGACTGTTTGAACATCTGATAATGCCCAACCTCTCCAGGTTGGCAAACTCCTCGCGCGCTATGGCCAGCTTAACTGCGTCCAAGTGCCGAGCTTTTGCAAAAATGGGCGGTCTGGTAGTGGTAATAAAATGCTCCACCCTGTGCTTAGCGACTGTTGCCGAAAATGTGGGGACCGTGAGTGCTGGGAACTGAGTGAGCAGTGTGTGGAACTTACCGCTTGCAGCTGTGACGTTGGCTTGTGCTGTTGGCGGGGCCACTCGCGCTGTGCAGGGGATAGAATTAAAAGAAAGTGCATTAACCAGGCGCCTATTAGCGAGATCAACCAACAAACCATGTGAGCACAGAAAATCAGCCCCCAACATATTGAAATTTACTGCTGCTACAACAAAAGTCCACTCAAATGTACGGCCGTGTAGAGACAGGAGCAGAGTCTTCTCACCGAAGGTCTTAATCTCCGAGCCGTTTGCTGCTGTCACCCGGGGACCTCCGGAACCAGCTAGTCTGTCCGCGTAGGAAGGTGTGATGAAACTCAACTGGGAGCCTGTGTCGACGAGGAACTGCTTCCCCAAGCGTGCGTCCGACAAGTAGAGCAGCTTGTTCTCCTCCCCGAGGGCCGCGGCTGCTACCGACCCCCGGTCTTGGCGTTTCCCGAACGCCCGAACTGGCACGGTGGTACACATTTGCGTGCCCTCTCTGCGAAGTGGCAATGGTAGAAACAAAGGACGTCCGATCCGCATTCCCTGGCCCCTGCCGCTGCTGTCGTCGGTGAGTCTGGTACCGCTGCCTCTGGCCTCCTGTTGTCTCCGGTTGCCGCGCTGAGTTCTGCTGCAGCGGCAGCAGCTGCGCGCCGCTTGGTGGCATTGACAATCCACTGCGCTTCTCGGCCCAGCGCGCGGTACTCCCGTTGGGCCAACAGTGGCGAACTGGCCATGGTCGCTCTCGCTGCTGACGGTATAGTCCTGAGGAAGAGGTGGGTGAAAATGAAGTGATTGTCGTCAGAGTCTTTCAACCTCAACAACTTCTCCATCAGGTTCGCGGGCATGTCATTTTCCGACTCCGTCAGCGCCAGGAGCCTGTCTGCTCTCTCCTCCGCCGAGGGGGTGAATTGCTGGATGAGTGCAGCCTTCAACGTGCCGTATTTGTCGCTGTCTGGCGGCTAGTCGATCAGGCTCTCCACATGCTGGGCCATGTTGTTGTCCAGCTTTGCGACTACGTGGTAGAATTTTGTGGCGTCTACCGATATCCCCCGGAGGTTGAACTGCGCCTCAACCACGTTGAACCAGGAGCATGGATTGTTCTGCCAGAAGTCCGGTAGCTGGACTGTAGCGGCATTCGCTTGGCTGGGGGCTCCTGACGAGGCTGGCCCGGGGGAATTCTCCTCTTGCATGATGCGTCTTAGGGTCACCAGTGTGGGAATGTGAGAATGACGAGACAGAGTTCTCTCTCGAGTCAGCTTTATTCACATCTCCAACATCACAAAGCAGAAAAAAGAGAGCCACGCAGGGAACTCTCGTCCTTAAATAACAGGACTCTTACAGTTCACAAGTCACATGTCTCACCAACCACACTGCATTATAATGGCAGTAACAATGCGTCCTCTCTCCATGATATCACCCCCACTGTCTACAATGCATCCCCTCTTTAATCCTTTAATTATACCCCACAGTCTCAAGCTTTGCATACCAAAGCTAACTCTCTTGCAGCTTCCTGTAATCACCAAGGGAGCTCTGCCGTTGTTCTGGTCTAAAATGTGAGTCCAAAAACAGGTCACGTATGTGTGTCCACCACAGTGTATAATCTTTTTCCACTGGGTGCAGATCCCTCCATACATCTACCATACCCATTTCTGCCAGTGAGGTTCTGATGAACTTTGTTTTTTTTTGTCTTCTTAACACTTGTATCAACTTCATGATCCATAAGTGCATTTAAGTCTCCTCCACAAATTAGGACTCCTTCACTGTGTGTTGTTATTGTTAGCTTGCGTGGGTAATACTTGAAGGTTATTACTTCTGCCACAAGAACGAGACCATTTGAGCTCTTTCCATAACTTTAATCTTTTAACTGTCAGATTTCACGCACCCCCAGTGGCACAGCACAGCAACTGCGCCTGTCAACTGAATCTGATGTCCCTTTAACTCCCCAGCTGTACTGAGGATTTGTACTGATCTGCCAGTTCAGAAGGTGGCAGGCACGCGTTGGAGGAATCATGGCTGACACGGAATACACCAAAGAAGAAAAAATCCTTCTTCTTCGTTTTCATTCTTTGAGCTCAGAAAGCAGTATGGCCATTGTCATCGTCATGTATTGTCAGATTACATGGCGTCATACATGAAAAATAGCCGCGGAATATAAACAAAATTGACTTGGGATAATCATAAGACTCTCTAGATGTGAGAGAGAGCGTAAATGACCGACAGAACGCAAAATAACGACCACGATGGACGAAAACGGACCGACCACACCGGCCAGTGAGCCCCCTTCACCAACAGTAAGTGACAAATTTCTTTGTTTCTCTACATTGTACTGATTTTGTGGTTCATATACTTTGAAGATAACAACATACCCCTGTAGAAAAAAACGGTGTCAAAAAACAGAACCATTCTTTGTGTAAATATGTCCAAAGTCTACTTTTGACTGAGTTATGTAATTTATATAGCTGCCGCGACATTATGCAAATTAGATGCATAAATTTATTCCTATCTGAAACTTTAGATCATATTCTACATCTTTCTAATTGACAGTAAGCCATTATCTCTTGCAACTTTCAAGTTATAGCCTTGGAAATCTGAACTATTTTATTGACAAAAAAATCTTTACCACTCTTGACCACTAGGGGTTATAGTGCCAGACGGCACCTGGGACAGTTGCCATAGCTGAACCCGCTGTTCCATTTACATACATCTGCCTCACTTGACTTCTGTCACTCTTCCTTCACAGTAAAAGCCTTTTCCATTCTGTGTACTTTCTCTTGCCAGACTAACACCACAAAAGAGCAAAAACAGGATAAACAAAACTAAATTATTCGTTAAAATGTTTAAGTACAACATTTAAATTAATCAATTTGAATAATCATGAAAATTACTTCTCAAATAAAGAACTGCCTGTTCTCTCAAAATTACCTCTTACGCTATTATAAGGATCTGTACTTATATAGCGGTTTTTCTAGTCTCAAAGACCACTCAAAGTGCTTCATTAGTACTAACCCTCTATTCTAAGGGCCTATAGGAGACAGGTCAGGCATTGGCTTGCTTGCCACTGGAAAACCATGAAAACCGGTACTACCTGTCTCATGGGTAGAGCCGTCGGCGACTCAAATGGCATCCCTGCCCTTCCGAGGGTGTGGAGGGTGAAACAGGGCAACCTGGCAGAACTAAAAACAATATCTGTCACAGGTCTGTGGTGGACCACTCCCAGTTACACAGGGTGAGACTGGACATCCTGGCAGATAAACACATCTGTCACAAAGTCTGTGGTGGACTGTGCCAGTCGGTGCATTGTGACATGCACTACACAAAGAGCAGAGATAAACAAACCTATCATCTGGTCAGTCACTGCAACAGATACTGGAGTCAGTTTGTCTTGGCTTGTCCTTGCCACTGATAATACCTTTATCTGCCAAGAATGTGCTGCTAGTCCAGCAAAAGCTAGCAGTACTCAAATACTATGCAAGCAGTTTCATGAAATGGTCAATCAGAAAGCAACTCTTACCGGCTCGGATGTTGCCCAGGCTTACAAGGTCTGCGCTGATCTGTTCACACTCCGACAGGCAGTGGAAAGTAAGCGAGGAGCAGGAAGACAAAAGAAGAGGAAAACAGCAACCTTGTGTGTATCAGAATGGAATGTACGCACTCCAAAAGAAGATGTACCCATGGTCTTCGAAGCGTACATCTTCTTTTGGAGTAGGAGATCAACTCAAGAAAGGAGAGAAGCAGGAGTGGGCTTTGCAGTTAGAAAGGAGATAGCAGCAGTGCTTGATGAGGAACCGGTGCCAATCAACGACAGGATAATGACTATGAGACTCCCACTACAGCGGAAGATGTATGCCACACTCATCAGTGTATATGCCCCAACAATGACCAACACAGAGGAGGTGAAGGAAGAGTTCCACAGTGATTTACGTGAGACTATCAGGCGTGTACTGACTGATGACAGGCTGATACTCGTTGGAGATTTTAATGCCAGAGTTGGGTCGGATACCAAGAAATGGAAAGGAGTGCTAGGCAGTCATGGAGTAGGCAAGTGCAATGCTAATGGAGAACTTCTACTTGCACTATGTTCAGAGTACAACCTTGTGATGACCAACACTCTATTTAAGCACAAGGACGCATACAAGAAGACATGGATGCATCCAAGATCCAAGCACTGGCACTTGTTAGACTACATCATAGTCAGGCAGAGAGACAGAAGGGATGTATTGGACACCAGAGCAATGAGAGGCGCGGACTGTGGCACTGATCATGTTATGCTGAGATCTAGATTAAGGATTTGGAGACGAAAACAGCACTGCAGGACAGGTGCAAAGCCACCACGGAAGCTAAACACTAGTGCACTGAAAGGCCAAAAGAAGCAGGAAGAACTTACACAGGAAATGGATGAAAACTTGAAAGACTGGGACAGCAACAACTCAGAGAATGACATGTAACACAAGGTCGAAGGAGAAGAAATACTCAAAGGCTCAGAGTGAGCTACAGAAGTACACCAGAGAGATGAAGTCCAACTGGTGGGATGAAAAAGCGGAGAAACTTCAAACTGCAGCAGACAGAAAGGACATGAAAACATTCTTTACAGGTTTGAGAGAAATCTACGGCCCTAAACCAAGAGGATTGATCCAACTAAAGGCTATGGATGGTGAAACGGTTTTGCAGGAGAAAGACAAGATCGTGGGACAGATTTGCAGACCACTTTGACCAACTACTAAACATCCCTGGAGATCTCACTGAAGAGGCTAAAGAAGCTCTAGTGCAGCGACCAGCTGTATCAAGTCTGGATGAACCACCAAATTTTGATGAACTAATGGCAGCTATCAGGACAACACAGGATGGTAAAGCTCCAGGAAGGGATGGAATTCCAGCAGAAGTGTGGAAATTTGGTGGTGTTCAGCTGACCAACTGCCTGCACAAGCTCATCCAAGAGATATGGGATGCCCAGAAAGTACCTCAAGACTGGAAGGATGCAAGTATTGTGCCTTTGTTCAAGAAAGGTGACAGGAAGGATTGTGGAAATTACCGAGGTATATCACTGCTAGCCACTGTTGGTAAGATTCTTTCACGTATACTACTGAACAGACTCAATGAACACATCTCGAAGAATGTACTACCGGAAACCCAGTGCGGCTTTAGAAGTGGAAGAAGCACAATGGACATGATTTTCTGATTGAAACAGGTTCAAGAAAAGTGTATCAAACAGAACATGCCGCTTTATGTAGTCTTCATAGACTTCAGTAAAGCCTTCGATACTGTTTCATGACAAGGACTTTGGCAGGTACTCAAGAAGTATGGTTGTACAGAGAAGTTTGTCAGCCTGATCGAGGCACTCCATATAGGTATGCAAGCAAACGTGGCAATGAGTGGTTCAGTATCTAAAGACTTTTCAGTAAGCAACGGGGTGAAACAAGGGTGTGTGCTGGCACCTACACTCTTCTCGCTATATCTGGCAGCCATGCTTGAGGTGGCCTTCAATGACACTTCAGAAGGAGTATACATTCAAACAAGGAAAGAAGCAGACTTGTTCAATGTAGCACAGTTTAAAGCCAAGAGTAAGACATCGATAAAGGTAGTAAGAGAAATGCTCTTTGCCGACGACAGTGCTCTAGTTGCACACAGCATGGAAAATATGCAATCTTTAGTGGAGAAATTTGCAAGAGCAGCTAGCCAATTCAGACTGCAAATCAACATCAAAAAGACAGAGTGCCTTTATCAACCACCAAAGTTCCAATTAATCAACATCACTACCAGGAGAGATCAGCATTGGTACAGAGCCACTAGTCAAGTGCAAGACTTTCAAGTACCTAGGGAGTACTGTTTCAGAGAATGCTAGGCTGGAGGATGAACTATCTCTCAGAATGGGAAGAGCGAGTGCTGTGTTTGGAAACTTGAGAGAGAGACTGTGGAACAATCGGCATGTGTCTATCCGTGTGAAATGCAAAGTGTACAGAGCAACAGTATTAGCTACTCTATTGTATGGTGCTGAAACTTGGACTGTCTATGGAGTGCAGGTGAAGAAACCCCACGCGTACGTGATGAGACACCTTCAAGCCATAATGAACATCTCATGTAAAGACAAGATAACCAACACAGAAGTGTTGAAACGAGCTGGTCTACCATCAATGGAGGACATGCTAATACAGATGAACCTGAGATGGCTCGGACATGTTGAGAGGATGGACCACCAGCGTCTCCCTCGGCAGTTACTCTACTCACAGTTATGCAAGGGCAAACGCAATCAGGGTAGACCAAGGCTCAGATTTAAAGACACTGTAAAAAGAAACTTGAAGAAGTTGGACATAGACAGGAGTTCCTGGCAGTGGAAGGCTAAAGACAGAGCTGTGTGGAGGAATCTGACCAGACCTAAATGAAACAGTTATTGTCGCCCACAACAGACTGCTAAGAGGAGACAGATATCTAGGGACAATTTAGAACAACCAATTAACCTAACATGCATGTCTTTGGATTGTGGGAGGAAACCAGAGCCCCCAGAGTAAACCCACACAGCACAGGGAGAACATGCAAACTCCACACAGAAAGGTTCCTACCCCTGCCAGCCTGGGGATTTGAACCTGGAATCTTCTAGCTGTAAGGCAACAGTGCTAACCACTGCACCACCATGCTGCCCGTTATATCAAACAGATGTTGAAAAAAGCCCTCGCCACTTTCTGGTGGCACATAGATGTTTACTAATGTGATCTCATCACATATCTACCTTCTTTATCCTGGATTTCTTGTTCACAGTCAAATTGTATTTTATTTGAAATTAGTATCATAACCCCCCTTTTAGATCCTCCTTTGAATGAACTGTGATAGTTCTTATAGCCAAATCTCTTTAATTTCTCATGTTCTGTTCAGATGTGTCTCTTGCATAAACATAATTTTGGCTTTTTCCTTCTTGAATTTTCTTATTATTCTTTCCCTTTTAACAGGTGAGTTCAGACCATTCACGTTTAATGTCATTATCTTAAGATTGTTAACCATTTTAATGTTCTTCCATTTTTTTAACTTGTGCTCCTAAACCATTTAACAACAAAACCAAAATAAATATGAACAAAAACACATTAAAGAGCCTTGACCTCCAAACTTTGGGTCTTTCTTCTGCCCCTTGGTCCCTGTTGGAGCGTGGAGGGAATGTCCTCACCAGGTGAGGGCCCCTCCCTAGACCTGTAGTTAACTATCCAAGTAATAAACATTAGTCAAGAAATGTCCAACAAAAATCACTTTAACCTCTCCCAGTCGTTTATTTAATTCTCTTTTACCTTGTCTTCTTGGTCTTCATTTATTCTATACCCTTCTCAGTCTTTGATATAATCTAAGCTTTCCATTGAAAGCCTTGCAGTTTTTCTTGGGCTCTATGCACCATGTCCGTCTCCCGTACTCTGCCGCTCATCCGCCTCCACTCCGGTCATGCCGGTGCGCTCTGTGCCACCCCTGCTTCAGCTGCTTCCTCAGGTATGCTCACCACAAAGCCTCGCTCCTTCATGTCCCGCACTGCCTCCCTGGCCGTATTGTAGGTTTTCACGCCATCATCCCAATGTATTTGCATCTTCGTTAGTGGTGTTTGAAATCTAATTTTTTTCTCTTTCAGCCCTTTTTTAATGTTGGCATATTTCTTTCGCTGCTGCACAATTTCTGTTGGGTAGTCATGGTCAAAGAATATCTGCTTGTCACCAACTCGTATCTTTTTTTGCCACGCTTGTGTCAGGATTCTTTCCTTTATGTCATATTTTAAGAAGTTTACCACAACTGGCCTGGGTGCAGAGTTTGAGTTTGGTTTCTGTGCCAAGGCGCTGTGTGCGCATTGGATGTGTAAGTCTGTTTCTTCAGGCAACTCACAAGCTCTTTTTTTAAGAACTGTTCTATGAATTTCGCCACAGAGTTGCCTTCGGTGCCCTCGGTATCCCGAAGATGCGTATATTGCTCCGCCTGGACCTGCTTGTGATGTCATGAGTGTAGTGTGTGTGTGATGCCGTACCCGCCCACAGGGTGACATCAGGCGGGCATGGCCACTGGTGTATATAATTCTGTGTTCTGATAATAAAGAAGGGTTCGCTGTTCAGTTCAGCACGGCTCCTGTCTCGTATAATTTATACATAACATAGTGGCAACGAGAATAATTATGGCAGCGTATGGGCTACCGCAACCCCAAGTGCCGTTTCTGGAGTACACGGGAGAGCCGGTGATCCTGTGGAAGTGGAGGGCCATGTCTGAGGGTTACATCGGGGTGCTGGACCTAAGTGGACCCAATGGGAGAAGATGACGAGCGCTCTTGGCCCATCATCTTGGCGCGGAAGGCCGAAGAATTCTCGGTATGTTGGGAGAGACAGGAAGCTATGAGGACGCTGTCTAGTGGTTGGCCGATTTTTTTTCACCGGGCAGATGAGGACCACGACGCTGTGGGTGGCGGGAGTGTTGGTGCCAAACGAGGCTAAGCTAGTTAGCTGGGAGAAGCTAACAGCACAGTCAGTGTCTGTGGACAGGCTAGCCACGAAGCTAACTGCGCGCCAAAAGAGGCCACGAGTGCACATGTCGTGGGGCTTCCCGGGACCTTCAAGCTGGTCTTATCTTCAGCGGCCAGGGGCGTGTATGATTTGGAGCTGCCCTGGGCCCCCGGGCTGGTTTTACAGCTGGCTACCAGTCGACAGAGGTGTGACTTGAACACTATCAAATGTAAATACATGTACGTACATAGTGCTGGTGTGCATGAGAGTATGTACGGTGCATCCTGAAAGTATTCACAGCGCTTCACTTTTTCCACATTTTGTTATGTTACAGCCGTATTCCAAAATGGATTAAATTCATTTTTTCACTCAAAATTCTACACACAACACCCCATAGTGACAATGTGAATTTTTTTTTTTAAATTTTTGCAAATTTATTAAAAATAAAAAACTAAGAAATCACATGTACATAAGTATCCACAGCCTTTGCTCAATACTTTGTCGATGCCCCTTTGGCAGCAATTACAGCCTCAAGTTTTTTTTTTGAATAAGATGCCACAAGCTTGGCACACCTATCTTTGGCCAGTTTAGCCCATTCCTCTTTGCAGCACCTCTCAAGCTCCATCAGGTTGGATGGGAAGTGTCGATGCACAGCCATTTTCAGATCTCTCCAGAGATGTTCAATTGGATTCAAGTCTAGGCTCTGGCTGGGCCCCTCAAGAACATTCACAGAGTTGTCCTGAAGCCACTCCTTCGATATCTTGGCTGTGTGCTTAGGGTCATTGTCCTGCTGAAAGATGAACCATTGCACCAGTCTGAGGTCAAGAGCGCTCTGGAGCAGGTTTTCATACAGGATGTCTCTGTACATTGCTGCATTCATCTTTCCCTCTATCCTGACAAGTCTCCCCGTTCCTGCTGCTGAAAAACATCCCCACTGCATGATGCTGCCACCACCATTGGCATGGTTATGAGCTGTGTCTGGTTTCCTCCAAACATGATGCCTGGCATCCACGCCAAAGAGTTAAATCTTTGTCTCATCAGACCAGAGAATTTTGTTTCTCATGGTCTGAGAGTCCTTCAGGTGCCTTTTGACAAACTCCAGGCGGGCTGCCATGTGCCTTTCGCTAAAGAGTGGCTTCCGTCTGGCCACTCTACCATACAGACCTGATTGGTGGATTGCTGCAGAGATGGTTGTCCTTCTGGAAGGTTTTCCTCTCTCCACAGAGGAACACTGGAGCTCTGAAAGAGTGACCATCGGGTTCTTGGTCGCCTCCATGACTAAGGCCCTTCTTCCCCGATCACTTAGTTTAGACGGCCGGCCAACTCTAGGAAGAGTCCTGGTGGGTCCAAACTTCTTCCATTTACGAATGATGGAGGCCACTGTGCTCATTGGGACCTTCAAAGCAGCAGAAATTTTTCTGTACCCTTCCCCAGATTTGTGCTTCAAGACAATCCTGTCTCGGAGGCCTACAGACAATTCCTTTGACTTCATGCTTGGTTTGTGCTCTGACATGCACTGTCAACTGTGGGACCTTATACAGACAGGTGTGCGCCTTTCCAAATCATGTCCAAGCAACTGAATTTACCACAACTGGACTCCAATTAAGCTGTAGAAACATCTCAAGAATGATCAGTGGAAACAGGATGCACCTGAGCTCAATTCTGAGCTTCATGGCAAAGGCTGTGAATACTTATGTACATGATTTCTTAGTTTTTTTATTTTTAATAAATTTGCAAAAATCTCAAAAAAAAAAAATTCATACTGTCATTATGGGGTATTGTGTGTAGAATTTTGAGGGAAAATGAATTTAATCCCTTTTGGAATAAGGCTGTAAAATAACAAAATGTAGAAAAAGTGAAGCGCTGTGAATACTTTCCGGATGCACTGTATGTGGTGTGTTATGGGATTATTTTACGTATTTTTAGAGACTTGGTCCAATTTTAGTTGGTTTGTGTGAATGTGGTAGGTTATTTTATTACAGTTAATTGTTCTCCTGTTTTCTTAGTGCATGATTCGGGTCCTAAATTGGGGAGGGTCTCGATTGTGTGTGTGGTTTTGCATTTTGTTAGGGGGAGGGGAAGTGTGGTGTCATGAGTGTGGTGTGTGTGTGTGATGCCGTACCCGCCCACAGGGTGACATCAGGCGGGCACGGCCACTGGTGTATATAATTCTGTGTTCTGATAATAAAGAGGGGTTCGCTGTTCAGTTCAGCACGGCTCCTGTCTTGTATAACTCATACATTACACTGCTCTCCAGGTTGGTTATTTTTTCCTGCATCCTCTGTGTCTGTGCCATCAGGGTCTGTATCATCTCGCTTGCCACGGTCTTCCAGTCTTCCACCTCTAATATTCAAGCTTGGGTTTCTGCCATACACACCTGTTGAGTGCGCAGCTCCTCCATGTTTTCTGCTAGCTTGAGGTCTATTTTTTTTCGGAGACCCATAATTTCCTCCTTCACCTCTTTTTTCAGTTCTTCCTTAAGAGTCGTTAAATCCTGTTGGAGTTCTTGCTTGAGGTCTTTTATATCCTTAATGATACTGGCGAAGCCAGCGTTCATATTATCGAGGTTGGCATCATCCATTTTCTCTGTTGAGGTCTCCTCGTTTTCGTTAGCTCCGTGCTCAGCGATTTCTCCAGTGTTGTTGAAGAGGGATTCCTTAGTTTTACCCTGCCTTTTTCCGTGTGCCCGGCTTCTTCATGTTTTCATCCCTTGGTTTATTAACTTATTTATGTCGAGTTGGCCATTTAGCAGAGATTTTTATCCCAACTTGGGAGACCTCTCTGTTTAAGCGTTATGCCTCTCCGCCATCTTCCCGGAAGTCCCCTACATCACAGATTTTAAATACTGTCCTGAGTCATGTCATCCTCAAAAATACTCTGATGACACGGCTATAGTGGGGTGTGTGGAGAGGGGACGAGATGAGGAGTACCAAGCACTGGTGGGTGATTTTGTAAAATGGTGTGGGAAGAACCACTTACAGCTAAATGTGGATAAGACAAAGGAGATGGTGGTGGATTTCAGCTGCAGAAAGTCAACGCCTCTGCCTATTTCCATCAGGAGTGGAGAAGTGGAACAAGCAACTTCATACAAGTACCTTGGTGTTAACTTAGACTGTAACTTGGAGTGGTCCACAAACACCAAGGTACTCTACAAAAAAGGCTTGAGCCGACTCTATTTCCTCGGAAGGCTCAGGTCCTTTAATGTCTACAATAGAATGCTCCACATGTTCTACCAGTCGGTAGTGGCCAACACCATTTTCTTTTCTTTTTTTCTCTCTTTTTTTTTCTTTTTTTTTCTCCTTGTCCTATCAGGCACCTAGGTGAGCAGAACAGCTTCCCTTATTATGCCAAACAGATTTACTTTGCCAAAAGGAGCTTTATACAGAACATTAGATGTACTGCATATTGTTTATAAACTCCTCTTGTAATAACTTTTAATACTTTATTCAAGTTGTTTTACCCATGAAGGACCCCGACAGTGGGGCAATGGGGAAAGGAGGGGTAGGGAGGGGGAAAGAAAATGGAGAGGAACAAACAAAGAAGACAAACTAATAACTGAAACAAACAGAAAACAGACTGTTTCTTCCAATGAAAAGGTCTCAACACGAGTGTGGTATCTGCACCTGTTAAAGGAGAGACATAGTATGTGTGTGTGCATACGTGTGCGTGCGTGTGTATGAGAGCACACGCAAAATAAGTGCGTGCATGTGAGTAGTTTGTCAGAGAACATACAAAGAGGGTGGCCGGTCACAGCAACCCCCCCACCCCCCACCCCGAAACCCTGAGCAAGCAGGACAATGCCACCAATGCTCACCGGGAACAGGTGTCCTGAGGCCAGCAAGCCACAGGACAGCCAGGCATCTGCCCCAGGAGGGATAGCCAAGGGGGGCCGGGCCACCGGAGGGCCGGGCTGCAAAGCGGCCGGCGTTGCAGGCCCACGCCCCTGGACCAGCCAACCCCCACCCCATCAGCGGGGCCAACGCCACCCTCCAGGCCCCAGGTGCCAGGAGGCCAGCGTCCCCATCCCTGGGGCCAGAGACCAGTCCGCACCCCGGCCAGCACCATTTTCTTTGCAGTGGTGTGTTGTGGATCAGAGATTAGGGTGAAGGACAAGAATAGACTGAATAAACTTGTTAAAAAGGCTGAGTCAGTCGTGGGTATCAGGCTGGCTTCACTGGAGAAGGAGATTAGAGAGAGAATTCTGGATAAAATCAGAGCAATCATGGGCAATGTCTCTCACCCCCTCTACAGCACACTGGACAGTCTACAGAGGAGCAATAGCAATCGACTACTGCAGTCCAGATGTCTAAAGGAGAATCATAGCAAGTCCTTTCTGCCTGAGGTTATCAGGCTTTACAATACACATATAGCCTCCAGAACAATACAATGAACTGTATTTTATTATCTATCTATCTGTCTATCTATCTATCTATCTATCTATCTATCTATCTATCTATCTATCTATCTATCTATCTATCTATCTACAGTATCTGTCTGTCAGTCTGTCTGTCTGTCTGTCTGTCTGTCTCGATTTTGTCTTTGTTTAACTGAAGAAAATTCTGGCACATCCACTCTTTAATGTGACCAGTGCATTTGATCAAGGTTTTAATTGGACCATAGTCTCCTGGTGAGACGGTTATGCTCAGATGAAATAATGTCAATCATTACATACTATGTGGATGGAGACCACATTCCTTTTTGTTCCAAGCCGTACTTTTTCTGCAGTGTTTGGTGGTAAGAGTGCACTGCTTCCGGGTTGCGGAAGTGCATAGCCCTATGGCATGGCCATGCACATAACTCCATGGACACGTCTTAAAGGGGAAGTACATCTTTCTTTTTCTTTTTCTTCTTCTTCCAGATGCTCCCTTTAGGGGTTGCCACAGCAGATCATCTGCCTCCATCTCACCCTATCCTTGCATCTTCCCCTGGAACACCAACCCTCTTCATGTCCTCCTTCACTATATCCATGAATCTTCTCTGTGGTCTTCATCTTTTCCTTTTCCCTGGCAGCTCCATCTTGAACATCCTTTGCCCAATATAATGGATTGCATTTATATAGTGCCTTCAAGGACACCCAAAGTGCTTTACAATGAGTCCATCATTCATTCACTCCACAGACGGACAATGGTAGTAGTTGTCACGCCTGAGCGCTGATTGCTATCCGCGCTCAGGTTGTCCAGTTTTCCTCCAGCTGCACCCCATTCTGGGCCTGGTTTTACAGCCTCCTCCGAGGGTCTAGTCTGACAGCGTCTCGGCAGACTTCCAGCTGTCAAACACAGCTGCTCCGGGACAGCTGTCTGTTATTATTAATTACCTTCCCCGCTCCTGATTGGCTTCCGTCCATCATTTAAGGGAGCAGCTGAGAATCACTCCTTGCTGCGACCTAAACGGAGGAAAGACGTACATCGTGTTTCCGCGACTGGAGTTCCTACGTCCAACTCCAGTTCCCTCGGTGTTTCTGCTCCTCATCCTCCTGTAAGTGTTACTGCTCAGGTGGGTTCCTTCCTCGCTGCACTCCTTAACCTCTCACCCTAATTGGAGTTCTACCTTGTGTATGTGTGTATTTTTGCCCCTCGTGGCTCTTTACTTTGCCATTTGTGTATTCTGTTCCTTTGTTAATAAAGTTACGCAAACTCACTGGTCGCCTATAGCGTCTCCTTGATGGCTCGCGAGAGCCATTCATGACAGTAGGTCGCAGCCAAACTGAGACGCCGGAGACCGTGAGTTTAGCTAATTTGGACTTGTTGTCTTTCACCCTTCTTCTGGGTACTGGCGAGCTGGAGTTATGTTGTCCTTCAGGAGGCGCGTGCAGCGCCCAGGCTACGAACTCACAGAAGCCCTGGGTTACGTGGATGGGACACTTTTCACCGCGGGCCTCTATGACACTCCCAGCGATGTACGCCGGCACCTGGACCTCGCTGAGGATATTATCAACGGCCTTCCTCGCTACTTCCAACATCCCGAAGTTAAGGTGAGGAGGGCAGACATCTCTGCGCTCCGGGAGAGACTCTATGGGCTTGAGGAGAACCCCGGCAGGAAGCCGAAGACAAGGCACCATCGCTCCTCGCTTCGGGATCCCTCTCCAGCCTCCGATCCAGCCCAGGAGTTCGCTCCACCCAGGGGTCACCCTCATGAAGCAGTGACGTCAGCCGGGATTCCCCCGGAGAGAATAGAGGTTCAGGTTCAGGTTCAGGTTCAGGTTACTTTATTTGTACCCGTAGGTAGATTTGTTTTGCAGTTGGTGACATCCATATTTACAAGCCACTAATTACATTCAACATAGACACAAACACAGGCACACATCTTACAAAATAGGTAAATATAAAATATGTACAATATAATTTTTATAGCTTGTTCAACTCTTTGACAGCAGCAGGGACAAAGCTGTTTTTGTAGCGCTGGGTTCTACTTTTTGGGACAGCAAACCTCCGTCTGGAGGGAAGAAGCTGAAAGTTGCAGTGCAAAGGGTGGGAGTCATCATTTAAAATCGAGTCGGCCATCCTCTGTACTTGTCTGGTGTACAGGGATGTCAGGCTCAGCTGTGACTCACCAAGCAAACGACTGGACCATCTGACTACCTGATCCAAGGATTTCCTCTGTTTCAGTTTTATCTGACCAAACCATGACATTAAAGAAAAGGATAAAACAGATTCAATAAAAGCCCGATAGAACATAGTCATTATGGTTCGGTCAATTTGGAAGCGTGCAAGTTTCCTCAAACAATGCAAATTTTGCTGACCCTTTTTGCACACCCTTTCACAGTTCACCTCAAAGTTCAATCCACTATCAATAATTGTCCCAAGATATTTGTACGATTGTACACATTCGGTGGTCTGGCCTTTTAGTATGGTGACTTTGTGCCTGGGAGTTTTCCTCCTAAAGTCAATAATCATATCTTTCGTTTTTGTTGTATTCAGCTGCAGGTAGGAATCCTCACACCAGTGAACAAAGTCATCAACTACTGGGCCGTGGCCACTCTCACCATCCTGGAGGAGACTGACAATGACTGAGTCATCAGCATACTTTATAATGTGTCTGTTGTCATGTCTGCTCCGACACATGTTTGTGTACAGGATGAAGAGTAGTGGTGACAACACACACCCCTGAGGAGAGCCAGTAGAAGAGCACTTTAGGTCAAGACAATGTGCCATTGACCCTTACTCTCTGCGTCCTGTTGGTTAAGAAATCCAGAATCCAACCCACCAGATTATTGCTTAAATCAAATTGTTGCAGGAGCCTTTCAACTAAAATATGAGGTTGGATTGTATTAAAGGCAGAAGAAAAGTCCACAAATAAAAGCCTGGCGTGTGTCCCATTAAAATCCAGATGTTTGAAAAGCATGTCAAACAGAGTGACAGTGGCATCCTCCACTCCTCTGTGAGGCCTATAGGCAAACTGCAGAGGATCCAATGCATGTTCAGTCTGCCTTAGGACCTCACGTCTGACCAGTTTTTCAAAAATTTTCATTAAAATTGAAGTCAAAGCAACTGGTCTAAAGTCGTTTATCGTTTTAGGACAGCTGGATTTTGGAACGGGAACAACCACGGCATCTTTCCAGATCTTAGGCACATGTTGTGTCTGTAAGGACTTATTGAAAATATAATGAAATATAGGACTCAGTTCATGTGCACAGGACTTTACCAGGCGTCCACATATATTATCAGGGCCCTGACTTTTGTTCACTTTTACAGCGCGGAACTCCCTTTTAACATCCTGCATCTCAATATTAAAGTGCTGATTGTCTTTGAGTTTCTGTTTCAAATCTTGGATTTCTGTGCTAAAATCAAAGGAGTCAAAACGACCATAAAAACAATTAAGAGCATTAGCCAGCTCTGTGTCTGAACTAAAACCATCTAAAAACACACGGTTACTGCGCTCTGTGCTCTGAAGGCCTGCAATAGTTTTCATACTGGCCCAGGCCGAACCAAGTTTATTTGCTGCCATCTTGCTTTCCAACTCTGATTTATAATTCTGTTTTGCTCTTAAAATTTCGGCCTTCAGCTCCTTAGTGGCAACCTGTAGCGCAGAAACAGACCCTTGTTTAAAGGCAAGAGCTTTCCTCTGTAAGCAGGATTTAACTGATTTAGTAACCCATGGTTTGTTGTTGGGGTATATTTTGACACGTTTACGTGGAACAAACTTATTTTGACAGTGAGCCATGTATGAGCATGTGAGCTCAGCCAGAGAGTCCAAATCATCCCCGCAGGCCATTATGAACATCTTCCAGTCTGTACAGTCAAAGCATTCCTGGAGGCTGTGCTCTGAATCTTCTGTCCACACATCAATGTCTCTCGTCTCCACCTTGCCTCTTCTGAGAGCAGTTTTATATGTGGGCAGCAAATGAACACAGTTGTGATCTGAGGATCCTAAAGGAGGAAGGGGGAGTGATTTATAGGCCCTCTCTATGGATCCATAGCACAGGTCCAATGTCTTTTTTCGCCTGGTTGGGCAGGAGACATACTGATGAAAGTTTTTAAGTGTCTTCTTTAAAGAAACATGGTTAAAATCCCCAAGAATGAAGTTTGGCGCCTCTGGAGAAATTGACTGCAGCCGCTGCACCACATCAGAGATGGTGCTGGAGGCGGAGTCAGCGTCTGCCCTCGGATGAATGTACACAGTTGTGATGAAAAGTTGGGGAAACTCTCGAGGCAAATAAAAGGGGCGTAGTGACACAGACAGCAGCTCCACATGGGGTGTACAGATGCGCTCTCTGACCGTGACAGATGTGCAGTACTGCTTATTAATGTACAAACATACTCCGCCCCCCTGACGCTTCCCAGTTACCTCTTCCTGCCGATCCGAGCGCAGCGGAGCTCCAAAGCCGTCAATCCACAGGTCTGCATCCCGATCATGCGCAGTAAGCCAAGATTCAGTGAAAGCCATGACGCAGCAGTTCTTAAAATCCTTCTGGTAACGTACATTGCCTTGAATTTCCTCCACCTTGTTTCTCACAGACTGTGCATTCCCAAAAATGATCGAAGGAAGAGGAATGTTACCAAACTGACGTCTCCTAAGGCGCAATTTCACACCTCCACGTCTTCCACGCTTCCTCCTGCCGCTTCTTTTTTCACCGCTGTGACCGTCTCTCAAAATAAAGTCCGGCAGATGAAATTTGGGCGCAATCAGAGACTCTGCACCAGCTGTGTTAAAGCGCAGCAACACGTCCCTGGAATATTGTATTCTGCCCGCTATTCTGCTCGTCATGGAGCCGAACGCGTTTACCTCAGAGACAAAGAGCCAGAACACAGAAAGCAGCAGTGCGAGATATGAGAGGAAATCCATGTTGCAGATACTAGGGAGCTGTTCGCCATATATTCCACAAACGCTCCAGAGCAGAAACGACACAGAGGATTTTCTAAAAACGTAAAAAAGTACAAAAAACACACACACGCACACACGCACTATATCACCAAGCTGCTGGTCGCTGCGTGCGCATGCGCCCGCAGGTGACAACAATCGACGAGGTGACAACAATCTGCATTTGGGACCGAGTGGCTGCTGCTTGCTCTGCCGCCCATCCCACTGCAATCATGAAGCACGTGACGGCGGCGGTCAGGCTGGTAGAGAAGAACCCTGAGCTGCATGATTATCCGGAATACGCTGACCTGCTCGCTTCAGTTTCTGCGCAGGAATGGCGTTTCCCTAATCTCACATTCACCTCACCCTCGGCCCGAAGACGTCGCTCCCAACCCTCTCAGACACATCAGCGAGAACCCCATCCAGATCCAGCTCCGGGTAGTCACACGAACTCTGTCTCCCTACCAGCTGTTGCCTCTGTGTCTCGCCGAACAGGTAAATCAGCCGTTTCCGGGTCATCTCTCCCCGCTGTCCCGTCAGCTTCTGGTTCCTGGTTTGCCTCAGCCGTTTCTCCCTCCTCTTCGATGCTCACTCCAGCTGCTGTGAGGTGCATGAGTCCATCTCCGGATGCCCCCAGTCCTGATCCAGTGCGAGAGGCTCCTCCTCATCTTCCCAGGGGGTCCTCCACTTCCATCCAGCCGGGGAAGGGAAGACTCAAGTCCACTGCGGCGGGTTCCACCGGTTCTCCAGGAATCAGGCAAGTGCCTTTTCATTCTCTTCCTCTATTTGATGAATTGCCTTGTTTGATTCCTGGAGGTGGAGTTTGGGGTTCACAGTCCCCTGAGCTCTCTCCACCTGCTGCAGACATAAGACATGAACCTGCGCCTTCTGTGTCTCTCCCCCCTGAGCGTTCCCCGGTTCTGGGACTACACCGCCGGATGAGGAGGGAGCCTGCGGCCCTGGAAAGCCTGATTCCAGCCCCGCAGCCACGTCGTGGGCAGAGGAGGAGGTCGGACTGCCACTTGGAACCTGCGCCGACGATCAAGCATCCCCAGGCCTCCACGGAGGAATGGTTCGGCCCAGCAGAACTCAGATCCCCTGCCACCACGCCGTGCGGGCCTTCGACATGGACTTCGGCGCCGGGAGATCTTCAGACTGTGGGAACCATCATTTCGGCTGCGGAGCCCGTCGCAGTCGAGTGGGAGCCGGAAGACGAACTCCTGCATACTGAACCTGGATCGTCGAAGTCCTGGACGGCGTCTGAACTTGAGATCAGGCAAGTGCTCAGTGCTGTCTTTGTCTTTTCTGTTATTGAGCATTTTTGCCTGTCTCTTGGGGGGCGAGCCGGGTGCAGCCGTCCACTGCATCCGAGCTTGTCTCACCGGGTTCTGGTGCTTCCGGTGATCCTGATCCCGGTTCCTTTTGTTCCTCTGAGCCTTTCCCCAGGGTCACCGGAGACGAATCCGCTCCGGTTGTCGCCACGGAGGTTCCGGTTCTGTGCACGGAGTTCGCCTCTGACGCTGCGCCAGCCCAATCGGGGCCCACCGGGAGTGCTGCGCCGGTCCGGTTAAAGGCCAGTGAGGGAAGTGGAGGTTCGTTTTCCCCGGACGTCGGGCTGATTCCGTCCCTTGCCTCCGTCTTCTCTCCTTCGGGTGCTGTTGGGGTTCCCCTCATCCGGGTCACTTTCCTCCTTTCTCCCTCGGGGAGGAAGCTGCACCTAAGCTCCTCCTTCTGCTCTCGGTGGTCTGAGGACGTGGGACGACCGCCTGCGGAACCATCTGGTTGGTTCTGCGATCTGGGTCGGCCACCTGAGATACTGTGTTCCCAAGCCTGGGACTTGGGTAGGCCGCACGAACTGTGGATGTCACTCCTGGCCAGGTGGAATCCGGGTCTGGGTTGCCCGCCGGACGAACTGTCATCTCTTGCCCCTCTCCACCTGCCGGCATCCCGGGAAGGATTGACTGTTTAGTAGTTTTGTGTGTGGATTGCCCTTCTTTGTGTATTATTAATCAGGACATGAATTTTGCCTTGTCCTTGCCCTAAGTTGTGTTTTTTTCCCCTTATTTTTCATGACTATGTCGTTATGTCCCCGCATCTTGGGTCTTGTCATCTTGCCCTGCCTTCTGTAGTTATCAATCTTGTGGTCATTGCAGAGGGGGGGGATGGCTATCTTATTTTGGACAGTCAATGTAATCGCCAGGTGCTTTTTTTTTTTTCTGTCTTTTCGCCCCAGAAATTTGCAGAATTTTGTTTTCTTGTGATTTGCTACTTTTTCTAATAAATTTGAAACCTTTTTCTCATGTCTATAGAACTAAGCAGACATGCGTTCCTTCTTGTAAATTTGCCCTTTTTTTTGTATACTTTACTGTGTTCTGAGTTAGGCCTCCAGGTTCACCTTTTTTTTTTCCCGCTGATTGGAAGGATCTGTTTGCCTGCTCTGTAATACTGAATTTTTCTTTTTCCCTTTTCCCAGTGTTATATGGTATTGAGTATGTCTGTATTTTTGTTGTGGCCTGTCGGGCAGCATGTTTATTATGTCGTTTATTCCATTGTACCTGGGTTTCTCCCTATGTTTTGTTTTTTTTCTCTCTTTTCCCCTTTCTCGTTTCTCTCCCCCCTGGCCGGTTCCCCCACCACCCTCCCTGGGTCGGTCCTGGTGGCCTTCTGTTTGAGGGAGGGGGTTGTCCAGTTTTCCTCCAGCTCCACCCAATTCCGGGCCTGGTTTTACGGCCTCCTCCGAGGGTCTAGTCTGACAGCGTCTTGGCAGACTTCTGGCTGTCAAACACAGCTGCTCCGGGACAGCTGTCTGTTATTATTAATTACCTTCCCCGCTCCTGATTGGCTTCCGTCCATCATTTAAGGGAGCAGCTGAGAATCACTCCTCGCTGCGACCTAAACGGAGGAAAGACGTACATCGTGTTTCCGCGACTGGAGTTCCTACGTCCATCTCCAGTCCCCTCGGTGTTTCTGCTCCTCATCCTCCTGTAAGTGTTACTGCTCAGCGTGGGTTCCTTCCTCGCTGCACTCCTTAGCCTCTCACCCTAGTTGGAGTTCTACCTTGTGTATGTGCGTATTTTTGCCCCTCGTGGCTCTTTACTTTGCCATTTGTGTATTCTGTTCCTTTGTTAATAAAGTTACGCAAACTCACTGGTCGCCTATAGTGTCTCCTTGATGGCTCGCGAGAGCCATTCATGACAGTAGTAAGCTAAATCTGTAGCCACAGCTGCCATGGGGCAGACTGACGGAAACATGGCTGCTAATCCATGCTAACGGCCTCTCTGACCACTACCAAACATTTATACACATTCATGCCCAGTGTCATGGACACTGGAGGCAAAGTGGGTAAAGTGTCTTGCCCAGGTGCACAACAGCAGGATGGCTAGGGAGAGCGGGATTCAAACTGCCAACGCTCTGGTTATTGGACAACCCGTTCTACCTCCTGAGCAACTGCCGCCCACATTTCTCTCCTTTGTTACATTTTTGCTGAGCACCAAGCTGGATGGCAAGGCATTCCATTTTTATATGGTTTTTGGCATGACCTGGCCGGGACTTGAACCCCGACATTCTGGTTGTGGGGCGGATGCTCTACCTCTAGGCCACCACTCCAATATATCTGCTATCCTTCCTCTGCACATGTTAAGATAAGATAAGATAAGCCTTTATTAGTCCCACAATGGGGAAATTCCAGGATTGCAACAGCATAGGGATAGCAACACTCAGAGCAACAATCAGAAGGCAAGAAAAAACAACATCTAGTAAACATATGTCCATATTACTATAAATGTATATATATAGACACACAGTGCAGAGCATTATGGCTGGTGAATGTGCAGCAGAAAGTCTAAGTTCTCTCTCCGCGGATGCAGCGGGCCAGCTGGAAGTCTTTGGGCATGATGGTGACCCCCTTAGCGAAGAAGAGACCATCAGGTGGGCCTCGCTGGTCTCCTGCAGAGCCACGACGGCGAAGCTCAGGAAACGCAGGACGGTCTTGAAGTCCTGAGCGATCTCCCTCACCAGGCGCTGGATGGGCAGCTTGCGGATGAGCAGCTCCGTGGATCTCTGGCAGCGACGGATCTCTCTCAGAGCCACGGGCCTGTGACGGCGAGGCTTCTTCACTCTGCCGGTGGCCGGAGCGCCTCTCTGAGCAGCCCTGGGGGGGGGGGGGGGCTTCTTCCTCCAGTAGATTTTACGGGCGGTCTGCTTGGTTCTTGCCATCGCTCTTTATTATTCTGTCTTATATTTCTTTCACGCCGCCTAAACTCCAGCCCGGCACCGCGTCGTTTTCACTACAGCTCCCGGTATGTCGAGTTTCCCATTAGCACCGGGCGGCGGCCAAGTGCTAGCTAGCACTAGCTCCTCCCCGCTGTAACGTCTCCCGCTGCAAACCGTGGCTCCGTCCGCCGACCCGGGAGACCCCCGGGGCGATCCGTGCGTCCGTGATATATATACAGAGTGAAAGGTGTAGAAAGAAGAAGGAAGATAAAAAAAAAAAAAAAAAAAGGCTGTTGCAACAGGCAGCCGACTCGTGTGGCGCCGCCGGTCCGGCGGAACCGGAAAGTTCCGACCATCTGCTGAGATGTTCAGACCATCTCAGCCTTGCCTCTCTTACTGTCTCCAAACTGCTCAACCTGAGCCGTCCCTCTGATAGTCACTCCCAAAGAAAATCTTAGCATCTTCAACTCTGCTACTGCCAGCTCCTGTCTTTTTGTCAGTGCCACTGTCTCCAAATCATACATCATAGCAGGTCTCACTGCTGTCTTGTAAATTTTCCCTTTTGCTCTTGTTGCTACCCTTCTGTCACAAGTCACCCCTGACAATCTCCACCCACTCCCTTGTGCATTTTCCATTGCTTTGGATGGTTGACCTCAGGTATTTAAAATCATCTACTTTCAATCAATCAATACATCAGATTTATATAGCGCTTTATCATAGACACTCAAAGACGCTTTACAGAAATTAAGGGTCATCCACCACCTGGATGGATGAAGCAGCCACAATACGGCGCCATCCCTTTTTAACCATTCACACACACATTCACACCAAGGGCCACTTTAGCGTCTCCAATTAACCTAACCTGCATGTTTTTGGCATGTGGGAGGAAACCGGAGAAATCCCGGAGTAAACCCACGCATACATGGGGAGAACATGCAAACTCCACACAGATCACTGTTGGCCAGGGGCAGGGATCGAACCCACGATCTCATGATCCCCACGATCCCCCGGCCGAGGGTAAACTGTGCTGCCGCAGTGCTAACCACTGCTCCACCGTGCAGCCCAATGCACTTTCACTACTCCTTCCATCTTCACCATTACACTTGCCTCCCTCTCATTCGTATTCTGTCTTGCTTCTACTGACTTTCATTCCTCTTCTCTTCAGAGCATACCTCCATCTCTCCAGGTTCTCTTCCACCTGCTCCCTACTCTCACTACAGATCATGTCATCTGCAAACATCATGATCCATGGAGACTCCTGCCTGACCCCATCTATCAGCCTGTCCATCACTATGGCAAACAAGAAGGGGATCAAAGCCAATTCCTGATGTAACCCCATCCCCACCTTGAATCCATCTGTCACTCCTACAGCACACCTCACTACCGTCTCACTGTCCTCATACATGTCCTGCACCACCCTCACAGCACCTGGTGTTCCCAGGCAAATCCTCGTCCAAGTCCGTAGCCTCTGCTCAACAGACCAATCACTGACCCTCGTTGAGGAGGTCGTCCTGCTCAACAGACCAATCATTCATCAACGTTGAGGAAACTGGCTCCTCAAGAGACCAATCACTGAGCGTCGTTCGGGGAAGCTAGTCTCCTTTAAGCCGTTATATTTAACTTTAAGCTTATATTTACATATAAGCGATGTATCCTTGCACTAGTCAATGGGCACAGCGCATCGTCGTCAGATTTGATAGTTTATGCTCGTCTTTTTCGTGAAAATACAGACTGAAAAGTGTCATATTGACCGGACAATCAGCCTAAGTGCAAAGTGCAATCACCAAAAGAACACACACAAAGAATGAGTGACCCTTTATTGAATTTTCAAAACTGCGAACTTGGGAGAAAAATCAGTCACTCGCCAGAGGCGCAGCAAACCTGCAGAGGATGAGATGAAGCTGATTAATGAGGAATAGAGGGGGAAAATGGAAATCTAATTTACACCACTTTCGTGGGAAGAGAAGAGAGACCGGCTCAGAACCCAGCAGGTCGGAACTGCTGGTAGGGGAATGAGGCGTGGAGTCTGACCGGGTGGAGTAGATGAGCTGCGTCGTGGAAGAGCAACAGGCTAGCGAGCGCACCAAACCCCTGAAGACGCACCGCGATGTTGGCAGCAACCTGGAAGAGAAGAAAAACGTGTGTAAGATAAGGTCACACACAATCACTTACTTGACGAGCTAGTCTGCTTAATACAGTATACCCAAACGAGCCAGCGTTGAATCACCAAAGAGCGCTTCCTTATAAGCGCTGGCTCAGCAGGAAACAGGTGAAACGGGAAGGAGGGGGTGAGCGCCTGGGAACAGTCTCCCATCCAAGTACTAACCGAGATAGACCCTGCTTAGCTTTCAAGATCAGACAAGACCAGGACATCTGGGGACATCTGGAGCTGAAGGCATGGACATCAATAAAAAGGCACAACATAGAGATAAATTTGTAGAATGTACTTGTATTCCAATAATGCTTTTTAAGTGTACAGCACAATAGCACCAGCACTGGTTTATGATAGTCCCAGATATTATGTAACAAGCACTGTGCCAAATGTTAAACTTTAAAAAAAAAGCGGTTAAAAAATATGCATTTTTATAAAGCACTTTTAACAAAGACTCCCAGTGGTTGCAAAAGTATATTTGACTTTTGAGAGACAGATCCCCACCACTGTCACCAAATGTCAAAAACTATTTTGAGGATGAATTTGGACCAAATCCTGTGGACTAAACGGGACAATTATTACCTCCGCCAAGGAGGTTATGTTTTTACTGGGGTTTGTCTGTTTCTTTGTCTGTCTGTTACCAACATAACTCAAAAGGTTATGAACGGATTTTGACAAAATTTTCAGGACAAGTCCGAAATGGGACAAGGAAGAAATGATTAGATTTTGGGAGTGATCCGGATCACCGTCTGGATCCAGGAATTTTTTAAAGGATTCTTTATCATTGCGAGACAGGGCCATTTTTAGCATATGTGTATATAACTCCACAATAAATGGTCAGGACGCTTGCCAAAAAAATACAGGATAAGATCCCAATAGGTTCTAGGAAATATAAAAGACTGATCTGGATCCTGCAAAGAATCCGGATACTGTGATCCAGAACAGCAAATAATAGGGAATCTTTGGAATTTTCATCACTGTAAGGTGACAAATTAAGATATAAACATACAGTAAACCCCAAAATATAGCCAAGACACTGAGGAATCAGTAGTGTGCCAATGGATTTGTTCTATCTTCAAAGGCTATGGAGCAATAGCCAGAAGAAAACCGCCACTACCGAAAAAGTGATTTTTTTCAATAACTACTGAACTAATAAAGATATCAATGTGAATCCAATTGCTAAAGGTATGTTTTGATGGTCAAAGAATCTGAAAATATAGATAAAATAAATGTAGGACTACTATATTTGGGGAAAATCCCAATATTAAGGGGAACTGAGGTACTTGGTGGAGGTCTGCGCTCTCCGAGTGCTTTTCTAGTTGGACTATTTTTTGCCCAATTTTCAACAGCATTTTTTTCTGATTAAATATGGTCTGTGGTAGATGGACTTATCACAGCCCAATTTTCAGCATCTATTTGTGGGCTAAATTAAGGCTTGGGCTGACGGACCTGATTTAGCCCAAATACAACGTCTAAATTACGGTTTGTGCTGTACTGGGAGAGATACACTTTTTATCTAAGAGTCTTGGGAACCTGCAGCCAAATTTTACAAGCTTCATAACATGCATTTCTACATTGGATACCAGTAGAGATTGTGTTATACTGAATATCTTGAGGTTGTAAGTTCTATTGTGAGTCCATACATCCAAACTGTGTATGGCAGCGTATTTTATCAGCAGGAAATTTTACTCAGGTTACTCCCCTGCTTACACCACACATTGTCAAGCCATAAGTGCATAGACAGGAGGTGTTTTATACTATGAACACATCTCTGATTCTTCTCGTTAGTTACTTTTTTATTTCATTTCAATTTAGCTGATGAATGAATGTAATTTAGGGTCTTATGCTAATTGGGGGTTCATTTGTTTAACATTTCTCCATATTTATATTAAAAAGGTGTGTTTTACCTTCAGGTTTAACAAGTAAACAATATTTTTATTTGGCACTGTAAAATGTTTTAACATCAAATGCTTTACACCAGTGATTCTCAACTGGTGGGTCATGACCCAAAAGTGGGTCGCGGACCTGTTTTCAGTGGGTCGCGGGCCTTTGCCTGGGCAAATAAAATATCAAGAAATAAATCAACATAGTGTCATTCACAGTCCTTAACAGTAGATGGCAGTAGGTGGCGGGCGACACCATATTTCGCACCATAGAAGAAGACTCGCAACGTTTGTTTGTATATGCTAATTGAGCATGGCGAAACGGACTGGATACGCGATCCCTTTGGAATCGACTTGGAAAGCGTTACGTTGCCAAGCAACGAAGAGAGTTAGCTGGTGGAGCTATCATGTGACCGTACGCTGAAAAAGAGGTTCACGGAGGTAAGCCTCTCACAGTTCTGGTGCAGCACTGTGATGAGCGAGTATCCTTCTCTTGCCATTCGAGCAGTAAAAACCCTCCTACCTTTCAGCACTACCTATCTCTGTGAGTGTGGCTTCTCAGCTCTGGTTCAGTTGAAGACAAAACAGAGAAACAGACTGGACATTGAGCATGACCTCAGAGTCGCTTTCTCTAATATAACTCCAGACATTGAGACTCTTGTCAAGAGCAAAAAACATCCCCAGTTCTCCCATTAATTCCTCCAGATTCAGGTCTATGATGTCACTGTTACAGGTTTTAGTGAGTGTTCCTTCATTTTCTTCAAAGCACATAACCTTATCAGTAGGTAAATACTGAAAAAACAATCAGAAGAAAAGTCAATTTTGAGACTTGAATTCTTTTGAATTGCACTTTATGTTTAATTTTTAATTTAAAATGCAGCTAATTCAGCATTAAAGGGAATTGTTCCCTCTGTTGTATTGCCACTTACTGGTCATTTTGGTTAATCATTAAATTTGTTTTGTGTTTGTATACTGTGATATTCTGTTCTTCTACCTCAGGTTCAAAATGCACAATCTTTACATTCAATAAATTTGAGAATTTGAAAATCTTTGAGTTGGGTCGCAGCTTGTCATTGAGGGGTGATGGTGGGTCCCAAAGCCAGACCAGTTGAGAACCACTGCTTTACACCACCTGTCAGCTGGTGCCTGCGGTTTGGGTTGAAAATTTTTAAAGGCAGGAAGGGAAATAATGTATGTCAAATAGTGAAAAAAAAATTTGTTTTATAATCAGATTTAAAGTGGTTTGGTATTCTACTAAAGCTTCATGTAGATGGTTTCATTTAGCAGAATCAGAGAAGCTTAAAAAGTCTTATAATCCATATAGTTTGATGTAGAAGCATTGCAATACAGTGATATTGACAATAAGAACAATAGTGAAAAAGGAATAATTGATAGTATGTTAAAAACTGATCTACATATTGTGTCAGTTATCTGCCCTCCTTTTCGTAATCCATTAGGTTTAGTTGTTGTTTTCGTACACTTTTGTACAATTACGCATACCATATTTACAGTAAAAACACAGAATTTGATTTTGTTCCCACGTTTTCTACAAAGGTTGGAATAACAACCATGGCATGCCAGGATGTAATAATCGTTTAACAATAATGTTTTGACAGGCTTCATTTTATCAGTAACATGATTTGTGTATATTTTAAAGGATGCTCTTTTAGAATTAATTTGTCCATGTTATGAAGTGATAAATATTGCACCTGTCATCATCTGCTCACTTTGTACTCTGACACACTAAGCAGAATCAGCACAGGTCTGACCTCATTACACTCTATTTAAATTATATTAATATATTATTCCTATTATTAAGAATATAGGTAAACTACTTTGATTTAACAACATACTAAGTTAAAACTCTCAGCACAAGGTTTTCATTCAGAACTATGCTCATTTTGCATCTTTCTCTTAGTTCTGGCTATTCTCTCATGTACAGCAGGCTGATACTCCATGTTGAATTTGCTAAGGGCTCCTTTACATAGCATAGAGATTGCTGGGTAGCCATTGAAAGATCAAACATTGGCCTGATTACTCAACGATCTCCTAAAGCCTGGAAAAAGCTGTTTCTATGTAAGTGTTTGGGTTTCACAGCAATCTATAGAGACCTTTGAAAGATCCTTGACAGACCAGGTGAGATCGCTGAAGAATCCTTAAGAGTTTCTTGGGCGACCAAGGAGGTTGCTGAATGTTTGAGAGGTTTCTAGTGCTCCTCTACCCCTTTTACACAGGGGTAGAGATTGTTGAGCGATGAAAAAATAGCTCGCAATAATCTTTCAGCTATTGGTCAGCCATCACGAAGATCTCTCAATATTCTCTCAATGATCTTCAAGTAATCTCTACAGTCACCACGATCTCCTCAAAGTTTTGACTCAAGTTTCATTTCCACTGACTATGGACCAGTTGAGTTCATTAAAAGACCACGGCGAAGATCGCTGAGAGATCATTGGAAGTGTTGGGATTTGGTTACCTGTCGCCGTTGATTACAGATCAGTTGGCGAGCCTGTTTTCAAAAAAACTGTTCATGATTCCAAACTATTTGAGAAAAACTGAGACTGTTCTGTTCTTGCGTACTCTAATGTTGCTCATGTTTAGATTTACCCTTTGGGTCAAAAAAAAAAAGTAGGACAGTGAATTGGTGACCTCTTCCCAGAATTGTTTTACAGGAATGCAATCCATTGTGGCATGGATATACATAACTATCAATGCTGTTGTGCACACAGTGGAAACAAGTGTCTTTTGAAAATCCCATTTTTGCCAATTTGTGTCCAGTTCTATGTAAAATCTTATATTGTATAAGTTGTATTTTCATATTTTTAGTCATAAAATAAGTGTTTTTGCAAATCTTGTGCCAGAAGTCAACATCGGGAGCAAAGGATAAGTCCTATTGTGGTGGACACAGCACACATGGCACTCCACCCAGGACAAAAGGGTTGGTGGGGGAGAAGATAGTTAGGGATGCTAATGGAGAAAGGTGAGGGGAGCCAAACAAACAAAGATGTGCCTTTCGCCCCCCGCCGTGCCAGGTTCACACCTGAAGACTCAGGGGTGCGAATGTATTGTACCAAGGCCTGCTCTGTGACGTGTGGGTCATTGTCATGTTAATGTGTGTACATGTCTTTCATGTCTGTATGTTAATGGGTTTACCCTGTGTACCGAAGGCAGGAATAGAAGTGTATAAAAGAGTTTGCTCAGGCACTCAGAAGAAGAGTTTTCTGTGCTTTATGTTGGAAGGTGAATAAAGTTCATGTGTTGCCCAGCTCACTGTCTCATCTGCTTTCATCTTCCACATTGGTGACTCTAAGACGTGCAATGGAGAACGAGCCAAGCACCGCCCCGGAGACAACCCAGAGGGAGAACACCAGTGCGGCATGCGCTATCACAATCAAGCTCCCAGACTTCTGGTTTAACAGTCCAACCGCTTGGTTTCTACATGTGGAAGCCCAATTTGCACTCCGTGGGATCACAACGGACGACACCAAATATTATCATGTGGTCACTGCGCTGGATGTGCACGCCACGCAGCAAGTGACAAGCCTGCTCCAGGAATCGCCGGCCCAGGGGAAATATGATGTGCTCAAGCAGATGCTAATTCAGCGGTATACCCTGTCGGACAGTGAGAGAGCAGAGAGACTCCTAACGCGCTCAGAGTTAGGTGACAGATCAGCTGAGGAGCTGATGGAGAGCATGTTAGCATTGATGGGGAAGAACGACGAATCTTTCCTGTTCACCCACCTCTTCCTCAGGAACCCACCTGCTACAGCGGGGGCGATCCTGGCCAACTTGCCGCTGCTGGTGACCAAGAACAACCGTGCTCTGGCACAGGAAGTGGACCGCATCATCCTAGCGACCAGAACTCTCAGGGTGCACACAACGACACCGGCATCCAGGAAGGGCTCCAGTGAGGTCGAGGAGCCATTGGCCTGGACAGCTGGGATGGACGGCAAGACATGCAGGAATGGGACGCTCTGTTTCTATCACTGCCGCTTCGGCTCGAATGCCCAACACTGTCTGCCGCCGTGCCAATTCAAGAAGCCAGGGAAACAGCGCGGCCAGCAGTCAGTAGCGGCAGTGACTGCTGGTGACAGGAACAAGCTGCTTTTCATCACAGACACACCTTCGGGGAGATGTTTCTTAGCGGACTCCGGCTCCCAGAAGAGCCTCATTCTGCTGGTCAGTGCAGACAGATTGGCAGGAGGCAGCGGTCCTGAGCTCACAGCCCCCAACGGATCCAACATCAGGACATTTGGTGAAAGGACATTAACGGTGTGCTTACACGGACGCAATTAAAAGTGGGACTTTGTGGTAGTGGCATGTTCTGTCCCCATTTTAGGCACAGATATTTTATGTGCTTATGGGTTGTTAGTCAATGTTGCCAACAGACGTTTAGTGGATGCTGTCTCTTTTTCCTCCTTGCCCTGCACAGCTCGGGGAGTTGGGCCAACAGTACAGGCTAACGTTATAGCTCCAGGGGGTAAGTACCGGCATTTACTTTCACAGTTCCCAGCACTCACGGTTCCGCCATTTTCTGCTATAGTAACCAAACATGGGGTTGAACATTTCATAACCACAAAAGGCCCGTCGGTGTTTGTGCGACCTCGGCGCCTGGACACAGCTAAACTAGCCAGCACGCGCAGGGAGTTCACCAACTTAGAGCAGCTGGGCATCGTTAAGCGCTCCAACAGCCCGTGAGCATCCCCGCTACACATGGTGCCTAAGGCTGATGAGTTGTGGCGACTGTGCGGTGATTTCCGGCGCTTGAACAATGCCATGGAACACGATCGGTATCCCATCCTGCACTTTCAGGATTTTTCCGTGCACCTAGCTGGGAAGCGTATTTTTTCGAAAGTGGATCTGGTCCGCGGTTACCACCAGCTCACTGTGCGTGCGGAGGATGTTCCCAAAACAGCGGTAATAACTCCTTTTGGCCTTTTCGAATTTTTACGCATGCCGTTTGGGTTAAAGGGCACGGTGCAAACCTTCCAAAGAATGATGGACGCGGTGCTCCGTGACCTGCCTTTCATTTTTGTCTACTTAGATGACATTTTGGTGGCTAGCGCCTCTGAGAAGGAGCACCTTGCTTATCTCAAACTACTTTTCCAGAGGTTGGAAGCGCACGGGCTTATTGTTAACTCGACGAAGTGCCAGTTTGGTGTGCCAGTGATTGATTTTTTGGGTCACCGCGTTTCACCGGAGGGCGCAATTCCGCTGCCTGATAACGTGCGTGCCTTGTCTGATTTTCCGCGTCCACAGATCGTGAAGGCCCTACAGGAATTTTTGGGCATGGTCAACTTTTACAACCATTTCCTCCCCCGAGCAGCCCAGCTGCTGCAGCCGTTGTATGCCACACTTAAGAAAAAGAAGCCCAGAGAAAACATCGACTGGACCCCCGAGCGAGTCCAGGCTTTGGCAAACGCCAAAACAGCGCTCGCTAACTCCGCTTTGTTAGCCGACCCTGCCCCATCAGCGCAGATAGCACTCACCACTCACGCATCTGACATTGCCATTGGGGCAGTGGTGGAGCAGTATGTTTCCAGTGCATAGCAACCACTCACATTTTTCAGCAGTACTTTGCATGACAACAAACACAAATACAGTATGTTTGGCAGAGAGTTGTTGGCCCTCCACCTGGTGACGCGCCACTTCCAGTTTTGGCTGGAAGGGCACGAGTTCACCACATTCGCTGATCATAAGCTGCCAACGTACGCAGTGTCCAAAGTCTCAGAACCGTGGTCGGCCCGGCAGCAACGGCATTTGGCTGTGATCTCAGAGTTCACGACCAACATTCAACACATTGCTGGTAAACTCAACGTCGTGGCCGACTGCCTGTCACGCCCGTTAGTCTTCCCGGTCTACATAGGAATAGATTTCCTCGCCATGGCTGTGGAGCAAACTGGGGACGTGGACATCTGCGCACTCCAGTCCGCGCCTACTGGGTTAAAACTGGAGAGCAGGGCGATGCAAGAAGGGTGCCCTCCCTTGCTCTGCGACATCTCCACTGGTCGCCCACGCCCAGTGGTTCCGAGCTCTTGATGTTGCCACATTTTTGAGTCAGTCCACTCCCTTTCACACCCCGGCCTGCGCCCCTCGGTTAAACTGGTGGGGGCAAAATTTGTCTGGCCGCACTTACACAGGGACATGAAAGAGTGGGCTACAGTGTGCACCGCATGCCAGCGGGCCAAAGTGCACAAGCACACCAAAGCCCCTGTAATAGAATTTCACTGATTATGCATTCATCTGTTGAAGTAACTAGAGATCATATGTTTTATAAGTGTGTGTATGTGTTACAACATAACTTGTAATTTTTATCCATATATGAACTGGTTTGATATAGTCTGTGTATTAGACCTGTATTAGGGAGTAAACTGCTTGATGTCCTAGAAGCTCTGTGCCTGTATCTTATGATGTTCCTGAGCTCTGCAGCTGTGCCTTATCACATATTCTGGAAGCTTCACTGAAGGCCAATAAAAGGGTGTGCAGCTCTCTCCTCCGGGAGTGGAGCTGAGCTGATGTCTTTCTGCTTCACTCACTGCCGGTGACAATAAAAGGATATTCACTCTACAGATCCGACTGATTTATTTATTTCAGGACCTTTTAAAGTGTTTAGATAAATTCGGTTACATCACTGGTGTCAGAAGTGAGATAATTGATCACTGATTTCTGATCACTGACGTGGATTGATCGCCCAAACAGAGTTCGGCTCTTTCCGCCCTTCAGGCGATGTGAGCGCGTCAATCGATGGGATCGTGACACATTATCCCAAATAACCGTCTCAGAAGCCTCCAAACCTCAGTAAGTAAACTTTTTGCTATGTTTTTATAAGGTTATTGATAAAATATCAGTTGTCTAGTTCACCTTGATAGACCGATTTCTGTGCATGTCCACTGGGTTAAAGTCCCTAGGACAAACTTTGGGGTCTGGTGAGTTATTCTTGTGGCAGGACTAAATACAAGACAGTGTATAGTATTTGTTTAATACAAATTTGGGGGCATCGTCTTGAATTGCACAGTCAGACACGTTGTGGCATGCCTAGGGATGCCTGGGGTGACCAGCGGTCCAGGAAAGGACGCGCTAGCAGGTACTTAAGGCGTTTTGTAGTGACTAAGTGGTCATATCGGCTAAAATGGGGTCTTGCAAGTCCAAGCCCAGACAGGATCCGTCCGGCGTGATGGGACCAAAGGTGAAATACATGACTGATAACTATGGTCCTGATAGTGTGGAGTTTTTGGAAAAATGGATCTGTAGGGCTGAATTTCCTTCTGGGGGGTCATTCTCTGTCGAGGTTGTCACTACTTTGAGGGATAACATAAATGGTGAAATTCAGAAATTACAGACAAGAAAGAAACAGAGTAAGAAGGACAGGGAAAAGCTGACGCAGTTACAGTTGGAAAAGGGCACAGCCGACATGTGGCTGACGGAGGCAAAGGCACGTAGGGATAAGCAGGAACAGAATAGAAGGGAAAATGAACGAAAGAAAAAGGATAGAGAAAATACACACACCACACAAAAGCAATTTTTACAATCTGCTGGGGACCCTAAATCTCCCCCACCTTATGAAAGTGAACGACCCTTTCCACCCCAACCTCACCCTACTAACCCTTTCACCGCCACACTGTACCCAGCACTGTCCGGCCCATTTGCACTGAATAAAGACGGTGACCCGTGTCCCTTCTTACTGCCTATTGATAAGAACATGCCATCTCTTGAGGGGGCAGCAGATGGGAAAGAAAGGAAGACATGTATTACAGAGGTACAGGCTCTGCAGTTGCCGTCATTTCATGATGGCCAATCAACAACGTCACAACACCCGGCTGCAACCTTAAAAGAAGAAGATGATCAAGTGCCACCTCAAACCATGCCATTGGTAGAGGTCATGGGACCAAAGGGACCACACCTTGTATTTAGACCATGGGCACCAGAGGACATACCAAAATACGCTGCCACTCTGCCCCAGTTGGAGAATGATCCCATGTACTTTTGTGAACAGCTGGAAGCATTTTGTTTGACATACCAGCCCACCTTCTTTGAACTGCGAAGGATAATGGCACAGAAGTGCACTCCAATAAACATGGCCAAGCTTATGCCAGTGGTCAGGGAAGACGTGCGACCTGGGGTCCAGGATTGGGGCGATGACAAGAATGACAACTATAAAAATGCTTTGGACATTTTGGAAAAGGCTATCCATGAGGTGTGTCAGAAGATTTCCAATCTCACAAAGGTGGCTGAATGCAGACAGAAAGATGACAAAACGCCAGGGGAATATTTCCACAGGCTCCGCAAGATTTTTAACGGGGCTGCGGGGATTCCACCACCTAAAGATGAGGACAACATGGAGGACAAAGGTCCTTATGGCACGCCCCTCAACATGTGGTTCATGGCGGGACTTCTACCCAACCTGGCAGCAGATGTCAAGCAGACCTGCATCGGGTGGGAAAAGGTGACCTGCGCAGAAGTGCTTCATCATGCTGAACATCATCATCGCAAACATGAGTCCACCTCCAAAAGAAAGACCAAGGCCAAAGAGGACACCTTGGAAAAGGCACTGCTCACCATGGCGCAGTGGGCACCTGCTCCACCTCAACAACCTACCGCCCTTGCTGATGGCCCCAACCAGTGCCGTAACTGTGGTCAAGAGGGACACTGGATGCGACAGTGCCCACAACTGTCACCCTGCGCTTACTGCAAGCAAGCTGGACATTGGATCACAGCCTGCCCCGTGAGACCAAGGTTTGGCCCACGAGGACGTGGCAGAGGAAGAGGCAACTTTCAGCAGAACAACCGTGGGTCCTGGCCCCGACAAAACCCTGGCCAGCCACCACACCCCTACCCTCAGCCGCCACCACCTCAGCTCCAGCCTCAGCAGCCCCAGCAATGACGCTGGGCAGATAAGACTGGAACATGTGCGCTTTCTCTACCTTCACCCCCAGCAGACACCGTACATGTGCTTGCCAACAAAAATCACGCTGCAGCCAAACACACATCTCATACTGAGCACACAGCATTGACCTTTGCATCATACTCTACTTCTCACTTCAGAGACTTGCCAATCCTACCTGTTAAGGTTTCAGGAAAGATAATAGATTTCATGGTCGACTCTGGAGCGACAAATTCAATCCTGTCGTCAGCGTCTGGGTTAAAACCTCCCCTCACCTCCCATTCACTTACCTCACAGGTGGCAAATGGAGGTTTCACACGAGTTTTTCACTGAACCATTGTCATGTACATTGGATGGGAAAACTTTCACTCACAATTTTCTGTTTTCACCTCAGTGCACTTTCAGCTTGTTGAGCAGAGATCTGATGTGCAGTTTGTCACTCTCACTCTCCTGCACACCACAGGAACCCAAATTGAAACTTCCAGCTCGACCTTTGTCAAAATTCCATCTCTGCTGTACATTTATGAGTGGGCACTGACATATGAAGGGCAGAGCTTTCATTTGGTTGAAATGGGAAAGAAGCTTTCGCCACAAGCTACAGTATCCATGGCACCACACAGAACACATTGTACAACACATCTCTCACAGGGCCCTGACACAGAATATGAGAAACAATGGTTACAAGTTAAATCTGTCCCATTGCAAACGACACACGTTGTGTGGGCAGTAGATTTTAGCTTTTTGCTCATTGCACTTATGCCCTTCATGTCTACAGTGTTCTCAGTTCCACACAGTCACCCACATGTTTCACTCACCAAAGCCCCTTCCTCAGCGTGGAGCGATGTGGGTGCATGGGCCCTTGCTGCTCATCGTGCTGATGACTGGGTTTCATCTGCATCACTACACCATGTGGGCCTCAGTACAGTTTCATTTTCCCCCTCTCTGCAGATGTATCGTGCAGAGTATGCGGTGACGCTTTCCTGTGAGCATCTCATCCAAACTTTGGATGATACCAGGCGATACAGATGGATGAAACCTGTTATCATACCATCTGTACAGAGTCAGGAAGACCACATGCTCTCATGTGTTCCACCATCTTTGTGGGCTGTGCACAAATATGACGTGGGGCTTATAAAAAACTGCCCTCCGGTCATGATAAGGCCAAAATCTGATTTCCGACCGAAATGCATGCAGTTCCCGCTCAGGGCTGAGGCACATGATGGCATCACTCCTGTCTTTTAGGACCTTGGCAGAGGTATGTGCTCTCTGAGTGCCCTCTAGTTTACTTTGATATTCCTTTATTTTATTACAAGCAAACATTTTAATAGACAAATAGCAGCATTATGAACCCAATTAAAGGGAAAATTAGAAAAAGTAATTAAGGAAATATTTTTAAACCTGGTGCCAGTGCAGCTAATAAGAGTTCCGGTTGGGGGGGAGGAGAATGGTGGGATCATGCACGTGCTTGTCCGTTGTAGCTAATCATTTCTACGCAGGTTACACTGACGACAGAAGTCACTGGAGGACGCCGCAGTTCCGCCGGGAAAAGTTCAGGCGGGTGGAGACGGTTTAGCGCCATCGCGGTGTGGAGCCGTTACAGGGACCTGGAGAGGAGTTTGTGGGATCGACACGTACATCACTCCCAGAAGCTGTCGGACCCCCCACTGAAACCCTGGGTGATCATGAAGCAAGATGGTGTCGTATTCTCTTCACACTTTCTGTTTTGACCAAAAAATTAAACGCCAAATCAGTTTAATTGAAAGGCACAACAGATTCATTTACATTTATCAATGCACAACAAACTCTTACTACTTTGTCGAGACAAGTTAAGTTAGTGGTTTCATCAAGTTCCAGCATTGTGATAGGTAAAGTGTCCTGCAAGATAGTATAGCGGTTCTTCACAATCCCAATCACCCGTTCTACATGAATACGAACACTAGCCAAATTTCGTGTGGACTCGATTTCTTTGGAATACAACTGCTTCTTTCCTTTGGTGAAAGCTGGTATTTCAATGCGTGCACCATAGTATGCAAGGGACTCCTGTATGTTGAACCCTCTATCAGCAAGGACGAGGTCTCCAGGATTAAGGTTGTTCAGGTAGCCACAGTTTTCAGTTATGTGCTTGTCACTAACACGGCCACCCCATCCACGGGATATGAAGTTGACAGTACCTTGAGGTGTTATGGAAATAAGGTACTTGGCTGTGTTGTGGCTCTTGTAGGAGGAGTACGTCTGGGCTCTGGTCTTCAAATCGGAGGGATGTTCGATGAACACTTCAAAACAATCAATTGTTGAAACACATTTTGAATAATGTTTTCTAAAACAAGCTGGCAATGTTGAACGTAACAATTCTCTTTCGGGCCAGAAAACTAAACTGGGAAAAAGAAAAGCACTACAAATGGAAATGATATTCTGAAAAATCCTGGAAGCAGTTGACGCATGAATTCCAAATCTGTAGGCGAGGTCTTGGAAAGTCAGGTTCAAGCGCAGCCTCATCAAGGTCAACAGAAACTGCAGAAATTTTGATACTCCTTTCACATCACATATGTCTTTCAATATGGAGAAATAGTTCTTGCAGCAGTTGAAAAGACTGCAGTCCTGTATAAAATTTCACTTTCTCATCATTTCCAGTCAGTGATTCTTCAGTGTCAGACTGCGACTTGACCTGGGCACGTAAATGAAAAAACTTGCCCTTCCGGGTAATGTTGGAGAGCCACAATAAGTTCTAATAGCACGTGAGCTTGAAGGTCCACCTGCTTCAAATTAGCATAGCGAAAACAGACCGAAGCAAAGAAAAAGACAACACGAGCGCAAAAACCCATCCTTGCTGCAGCTGCCCCGCGCTGCAAGACGGAAAAGCAGACCAGACTCAAGTTACCACTGAGGTGACAGGACTTCTGTGTCACTTCCATGTGGATCTGAGGAAAATTCTACATCTAGACTGAGTGCAGATACTTCTGTCAAGAACAATGCATCCCCCACGTCCACTCAAACGTAATGGCCAGTCATTCCACCTTACACCAGCCTGAATCGAAGCCCAGCTGCGAGGCCCAGCGGAGATACTACCAGGCAAGCGGCTATTTGTTGACGGGGCTCAGCAGAGATTTCACCCAGGCAGACGACGGTAGGTGGCGGTGCCTAGCGGAGGATTTACCGTGACCTCAGCGGAGCTCGGTGGCAGCGGCGGTGTGTGACGAGACTCGGTTGGAGGAGCGGGACGGGAGACCAGTTACGGCGACTATGAGCAACGAGACCAGCAACGGAAGGGGCTAGTTGGCTAGCTGAGGCCCAGCTGGATTCGAGGACGATCGGATCAGATTCTGGCGATATAAGCAGAATTTATTTTACTATCCACAGATTTTCCTTTTCCTTCTTTCCAAGAAGGACTGAAGATGGCTGCCACCGGATTAAAAAGTGGGCTGATGGGCACCACTAATAAGCCTTCTCTACTTCTCTACTTCCTCTTCGTTTTGTCTTTGTGTGTCTGGACCTGCAACAAGAAGGATTTTCTGACAAACTCAACCAAAGGTGAAGTTAAAAAGTTTTATCTGTATGGATTTGGGCTTGGACATCTCACCCTACACTCTATGTGGTCTTTAAAAGCCCTGAGCAAAAACTTCCAAATTAAGGCAAACATGGCTGTTAAGCAAAAATCACAATATGGCAGAGGATACACAGTTAAAGTTCTGTTAGTTCTGCTACTTCTGGCAGGAGATATTCACCTTAACCCTGGACCTGCCACTATTAAACAGCAGACCACTGGGTTAGCACAAAACCGAGCTGTACAAAAGCAAAAACAACATTTATTTTTCCAAACTGTTAATCATGCACGAGTTCTTTGGGACACCAAGGCTAAACCAAAGGGGATCCTCGGCGGTCATTTAAACATACGGAGCATAATCCCCAAAAGAGATGAGATTTCGGTGTTGCTGTTGGACTCAAATCTGGACTACCTTTGTCTCTCAGAAAGCTGGCTACACAGTAACATAGACACTAATATGATCGATATTGTGGGCTACCAGTGTTTTAGAAAAGACAGGCAGGTAGGGAGGGGAGGAGGTGTTTTAATTTACATCAAAGAGAAATATAAATGTCAACTGGTTGATTTGAATACTTCACTTGAATGTTTAGCTGTTAATGTATGTCTCTCTCCGGTAATGAATTTCAACATTGCAGTAGTGTACAACCCACCGTCACACAACTCTTCCTTTTATAATGAATTAAGTGATCTGGTTAAACAACTTGAGAAGAACAGAGAAACAATAATTCATGGTGACTTTAATATCAACTGGTCTGGTAAAAAAGACAAACAAAAACTGAAAAGCCTCATGACTAAATTTAATTACCAGCAAATCATCAAAGGACCCACCAGGATAACCAAACAATCCAGAACACTTATTGACATGGTATTTACTAATAAACCAGAACGAATAACCAGAACCTATAATCTTGTAACTGGTCTCTCAGATCATAACATGGTTCTTGCTGTCAGGAAACTTACTAAAAAGCGACTACAGTATTTTGGGGGAGTCGATATTGACAAATCAAATTTTATTATCCCCAAATCAAAAAATGAGGAGTTTGAACATTACTTAGAGAATCAAAATTGGGAGCAGCTCATGGCAACATGTGAAGTAGATGATTGTTGTAATTTTATAACTGCAACAATCACAAAGTCTATAGAAAAATTTTCAAAGCAAATTAAAAGTAGACAACAGAAGATTAGCCTACCATGGTTAAATAATGAAATAAGAAAACTTATGAAGAGGCGAGACTATGCACTGAAAACATCACTAACCTCCAAACTACAAAATGATCACCTTGTGTACAAAAGTTTAAGAAATAAAGTGGTACATGAGCTGCGAAAATCAAAAATATCTTATTACAATAAACTGATAGATCATGCAAAGGGTAACAACAGTTCCCTATGGAGGCATTTAAATAACTTAACTAATAAAAAAAACGATCAGAAGGGGGTAAAGGAACTTAGAATCAATGGCAAGACCGTCAGTGACAAGGCTACTTTGGCAAATGAATTTAATTCACACTTTGTGGGCTCTGTGGAAGACTTAACAAAAATTTTTGTGCTGCCAAATGTGCTCAACAACACAAATTCCATACTTCCAACAGATACTTTTCACATCGATGAGGTAAATGAGAAGTTAATTGCTGGTATTGTTAAAACACTGTCAAACTCAAAAACTAGTGATATCTACAATATGAGCACCTCCTTTCTCAAAATGCACAGCAAAATATTAATCAAACCACTGACTCATCTCATTAATCTCTCCATTAGGTCTAGTACATTTCCATCTGGCTGGAAAAAAGCTGTCGTCATACCAGTTCATAAATCAGGCAGTAAAGACGATATATGCAATTACCGCCCAATCTCTATCTTACCAGTCCTATCTAAGGTTCTTGAAAAAGTTGTAGCTACACAGCTGATAGACTACTTACAAGACAGTCAACTTCTTCATCCACATCAATTTGGTTTTAGACCAGGATACTCAACAGAAACAGCAAATTGTTGCCTTATTGAAAATGTCAAACAGTCCTTGGACAGGGGTAATGTGGTAGGAGCTGTTTTTCTAGATCTCAAAAAGGCTTTCGATACTGTAAACCACAGTTTGCTTTTATCCAAAATGGTATCTTTTAACTTCTCCCCAAATACATTAGAATGGTTTGCATCTTATCTCCAGAATAGAGAACAGTGTGTAAAAGTTCACCAGGATAAATCCTCATTTTTAAACAACCGCATGGGTATCCCACAAGGGTCCATTCTTGGTCCTTTACTTTTCAGCATTTTTATTAATGACTTGCCGTTACACTGCTCAGCTGCAACATGCCAACTTTATGCAGATGATGCAGTTATTTACACAGCTGCCAAGACTCCAGCACAGGCTGCAGATGTACTGTCTACAAGTATGGTTGATGTCCAAGAGTGGCTCCTCAAGAACCATCTATTGCTGAACCTTCAGAAAACAGTCTCAATGTGCTTTTCAATCAAAAAATGTAACCTGCAACATTTTAAAGTTAATATACATGATCATGACATCAGTTTAGCTACAGAATTCAAATACCTTGGCATTGTACTAGATCCTCAACTCAAATTTAATCTTCATATAAAGAAAATTTCAAAAACAGTAAAAAAAAATCTGAACTGCTTTAAATTAATTAGATATTACATACCTTACGAAGCAGCTGCACTGTATATGCATTCTATGGTTTTTTTCTCATATATCATACTGTTTGACAGTCTGGGCTCAAGCAGCCCCTTCCACAATAAGACATATAGGTTCATTATATAATCAAACCCTAAAAATCTTGGACAAAAAGCCCATTAGGTGGCATCACTGTAATGTTTTAAAAAAATACAACCTATTGAGTTTTGAGAGCTTCATTGACCTCTGTCTTCTGAAATTAACGTTCAAATGTTTCCATAAATCAGCACCCGAGCCACTTGCTGGTTTCGTCCAAAGACAGGACAGCAGCAGAGCCACCAGGAGTTCTGTTAACAATAACTGTAAAATATTCCACCGCAGAACCACATTTGGACAAACAGCTTTCTCTATAAAGGGCAGTCACATCTGGAACACAATGCCAAATGAAATTAAAATAATAACGGACTTTAAAACATTCACTAAAAATGTTAAAAACTGGCTGAAAAATAAACAAGAATGTACTCATGTATGAATTATTTGTCTGCAAAGTGAGAGTGAATGAAGGGAAGGAATAAATGTGTTTGTTTATAGTGAGTGACGGAGGGAGGAAGGCCTGAAATAGGCAAATGTGAGTTATGTTATATGTGTTAAATGTGAGTCAGGCTGTTATATTTGTGTATTTATAATATTTATGTTAAAGGTGAGTCAGGCTGTTATATTTGTGTATTTATAATATTTATAATATTTATAATTGTGTATTTATAATTTTTCTGCATTGATGTATGTGGTTATTGTGTATATTTTTATCTTGATTCTTTTTTCTAAAGCCCATCCAGGGACAAGAGTTGCAAATTAGCTAATAGCTATACACTCTATGTGCAACACATCAGATTGATTGTTTTTGATTAATTGTCTATGTTTATTGCACTGTCCCTGTCAAATAAACTAATCTACTACTACTACTACTCTTTGAATCACTTTTAAAAGAAGGGATTATTGTTGCAGCACCAAATTCTCCAGTTTGTATGCCAATTTCTCCCGTAAAAAAAGATCAGAGAAAAGGGCCAACCTGCTGAATGGTGTTTTGTCCAAGACCTTCAGGCTGTTAACGCTGCCGTCATCCAGCGTGCTCCTGTGGTCCCTAACCCTCATACTATTTTGACTCACATTCCTCCAAATTCGACCCATTTTACAGTGGTGGATTTGTCAAAAACGTTTTTCAGTGTCCCTATCCACAAAGACTCACAGTTTTGGTTCACATTCCAATTCAATGGGGCTCTTTATACGTTCACCAGATTGGCCCAGAGTTACTGTGAAAGTCCAACCATCTATAACGCGGCCCTCAAAAGCTCCTTGAGCTCTCTTCAACTGTCAGACTGCTCTGTCCTGATTCAATATGTTGATGACCTTTTGCTGTGCGCGCCAAATGAAGCACAATGCCAAGCAGATTCTTTGAACCTTTTGTGTCACCTTGCTACAGAAGGCCACAAGGCTTCAAAGTCAAAATTGCAATTTTGCAAAACAATGGTCACATTTTTGGGCCATCAAATCTCTAATCAAGGCAAATCTCTTTCTCCAAATCTGTCATATGGACAAGCCTGAAACCAAGAAGGAACTTCTCTCCTTCCTTGGCATGGCATCATATTGCCGTTCTTTCATTCCTGACTTTTCATGCATTGAGAGACCAATGCGTGACATTCCATCAAAGGGTCCCTCACACTTCCCTCTTGAGAGGACACCTGCTGCTAATGACTCTTTTGAAAATATGAAGAAAGCTCTTTTGGCTCCTCCAACACTTTCACTTCCTGATCCATTTAAACCTTTTGTTCAGTATGTTGATGAAAAGTCTGAATGCATGACCTCCATTCTCCTGCAGCCCCACGGTGACAGACTTCGCCCGGTTGCCTATTACTCCTGCAAATTGGATGCTGTTGCGACAGGACTTCCGCTCTGTCTCCGTGCTGTGGCAGCGGCAGAATGTGCTGTAGAGGCATCTCAAGACATTGTTTTGTATTTTCCTCTCACTCTGTATGTTCCTCATGCTGTTGCACTGCATCTGAATGAGCAGAAGTCACTACACCTCTCCCATGCAAGGTGGCATTTATATCATTCTACCCTCCTTGAATCGCCAAACCTTACTGTCAAACGTTGTGCACAGTCAGTTAACCCGGCCACCAATCTTCCCCCACCCACTTGTGACGATGACACAGACTGTGACCATGACTGCTTGTCTTTGATGGACTTTGTCACCTCCCCTAGATCTGACCTGTCTGACACTCCACTGTCAAACCCAGACCTTGTCCTGTATGTTGACGTCTCTGCATGTGTTGATCCCTCGGTAGGCCGCAACAAAGTGGGTTGGGCAGTCTGTGATGAGCACTGTACGTTGCTTTCTGGCTTCTTGCCATCTCATCTTTCTGCACAACCTGCAGAGCTTGTCACCTTGGCAGAGGCCTGCGCTTATGCAGCAGGTCAGTCTGTTACTATTTACACTGACTCACGCTATGCCTTTGGGGTAGTTCATGATTTTGGTGCGCTGTGGCGTGAAAGCAACTTCCTCACGTCTGCAGGCTCACCCATAAAGAACTCCTCTTATGTCTCCCGCCTTCTGGATGCAATCCTCCTTCCTTCTTCTGTGGCAGTGTGTAAATGCACAGCACACACCTCCTCTTCTAACCCTGTTTCTCGGGGCAATGCTCGTGCTGATGCTGCAGCTAAGGCTGCGGCTCTCTCCTTCTCTGCCACTCATGCTCCCCCTCCCTCTCCTTCCCCTCACCTTCCTGCTTTCTCTCCACTAACACCTACTGACTCCCTCATTTCTATGCAATGTCTTTCATCTCCACAGGAACGTCAGAAGTGGACCAACAAAGGCTGTCACAAAGCTCATGCTGGTGTGTGGAGAGGCCCGAATGCTCTCCCCTGCTTACCAGCTCATTTTTTCAATCATTTTGCTAAATTGACACATGTGAGAGACCATGTGTCAAAAGAAGGGATGATACAACCTCTGCATGCAAATTGTTTTACTACTGGTTTCACTGTTTATGCTGATAATTTTTGCAAAAAAATGCCTAATATGTGCCACTAACAATGCCCACAGGGTCCCCAAACAGGTCCCAGCAGCACATCCGCCACCTGCAGGACTGTTCCAACATCTCATGATGGATTTTATTGAACAAAGCCCAGCTGAGGGCAAAAAGTACTGTTTGGTAATGGTTGACATGTGGTCCAAATGGGTAGAGGCCTTTCCAGCCAAACATGCAACAAGCACTGTTGTGGCCAGAGCATTATTGTCAGAAATTATTCCGAGATGGGGAATACCAGAGAAAATCTCCAGTGACAATAATGGTAAACATTTTGTAAATGAAGCATTGACTAATTTGAGTATTACATTAGGCTTTGACTTGAGAAAACATTGTGCCAATCAGGTGGTGCTATTGAGCGCGAAAATGTGCACCCTAAAGAACAAGCTCACTAAACTTCAAGATGACACTGGCCTGCCCTGGGTGAAATGTCTGCTGTTGGCACTCATGTATATGCGCATGTGAGTCAGGAAGAAATATAACATGTTTTAGCACCTTGGGGGAGCCAGATTATTTAGCATCTCAGACAAGAGACAGTGGATAAACATGGGAGAACAATACGCAGGAGGTTCCTGGCGAGATAGCAGGAAGGAGTCAGGGATGTAGGGGGTTGAATGCAGTGTGAGGCAAATGTCATGTTGTGTGTGGAGAAATGCCATGAAACTTAAGAGGAGAGTGCCTGCTGAAATGTTCAGTCTGTTCTTTGCTTGTGAGTTGTGAGTGTGTAATAAATCATCTGAAATGAATCTGCCTCTTCATTTACACACTCCACACTGGTGACCCAAGACGTATTATGGAACATGAGGCAAGATCCCCGGAGCCAGCCCTGTCAGGAAGCTACAGCGAGGTGGCAGCCATCCCACAGACAGCCCGGACTGGAACCTCCAGCCACGCGTGTGCGGTTTCAGTCAAGCTACCGGATTTCTGGCAGCACAACCCGCGCTCTTGGTTCCACCTCACCGAGGCCCAGTTCGCCCTCCGGGGAGTAACGGCAGACGATACCAGATTCTACCATGTGGTTGGAGCGCTCGACGCCCGCACAGCTCAGCAGGTAGCGAGCCTGCTCGATCAGCCACCAGCCAGCAGCAAATATGAGGTGCTCAAGGCTGCGCTCATCCAGCGCTACACGCTCTAGGACTGTGAGAGAGCGAAGAGGCTCCTGACGCGGACCGAGTTAGGAGATGGTTCGGCCGTAGACCTGATGGAGAAGATGCTGGCGTTAATGGGCACGGATGATGGGCACTTTCTGTTTGCCCACCTCTTCCTCCAGAACCTTCCGACAGTGGCGAGAGCGGTTCTGGCCAATTCGCCGTGGCTGGCCGCGCGCGACTACCGTGCGCTAACCCAGGAGGCAGACCAGATCATCCTCACCACCAGGGCGATCACAGTCAACACAGCAGCGGTGGAGCCCAGCGAGACAACCAGAGGAGGCGAGGAGCCACCGACGGTAGCAGCAGCGGGGGCCAAGGAGCGCCAGAGAGACACGCTCTGTTTCTACCACCGCCACTTTGGAGAGAAGGCATGCAGATGTGCGCCACCATGCCAATTCAAGCGCTCGGGAAACGCCAAGGCTGGGGGTCGGTAGCAGCTGCGACCCTCGGTGAAGAGAACAAGCTGCTCTACTTGACGGATGCACGCTCGGGGAGGCGTTTCCTCGTGGACACCGGAGCCCAGAAGAGTTTCATCCTGCCGACCTACGCTGACCGGCTGGCAGGACCTAGCGGCCCCGAGATGTTGGCAGCAAACGGCTCGGATATTAAGACCTTTGGTGAGAGGACTCTGCTCTTATCTCTACACGGCCGTACATATGAGTGGACTTTTGTCGTAGCAGCACTGAATTACCATATCCTGGGGGCTGATTTTCTGTGTGCACATGGTTTACTGGTTGATGTTGCTAACAGGCGCCTGGTTAATGCATTGTCCTTTGACTCTCTCCCCTGTATAGCTCGAGTGACCCGGCCAACAGCACAAGCCAACATCACAGCTACAGGCGGTAAGTTCCACACACTGCTCACTCAGTTCCCAGCACTCACGGTCCCAACGTTTTCCACGGCCATCGCTAAACACGGGGTGGAGCACTTTATCACCACCACTGGGCCGCCCGTTTTTGCAAGACCTCAGCGCTTGGACACAGCTAAACTGGCCATAGCACGCGAGGAGTTCGCCAACCTGGAAAGGTTGGGAATCATCAGGCGCTCGAACAGCCCATGGGCATCCCCGCTACACATGGTCCCTAAGGCTGAGGGCTCATGGCGACCGTGCGGGGATTTCCGCAGGTTGAACAACGCCAGAGCGCACGATCGCTACCCAATTCCCCACATACAGGATTTTTCCGTTCACCTTGCCGGAGCACGCATTTTTTCCAAAATAGACCTGATCCGCGGTTACCACCAAGTCCCAGTGCGCGCTGAGGACATACCCAAAACAGCGGTAATAACTCCGTTCGGTCTATTCGAGTTCATGCGCATGCCATTCGGATTAAAAGGAGCGGCACAGACGTTCCAGCACATGATGGATGCAGTGCTGCGCGATCTCCCATTCGTGTTCGTCTACCTGGACGATATCCTGGTAGCCAGTGCGTCCGAAGACGAATACGAAACCCACCCTCATGACGGTTTTCCGGAGGTTGGAGGAGCATGGGTTAATAATCAACCCGGTGAAATGCCAGTTCGGCGTGACGGAGATTGATTTTTTGGGGCACCGCGTCTCTCCGGAAGGAGCGATCTCGCTGCCCGACAAGGTGCGCGCCGTGGCGGATTTTCCCCGGCCTCAGACGGTCAGGGCGCTGCAGGAATTTTTGGGGATGGTGAACTTTTATAACCGTTTCTTTCCCCGCGCGGTGCAGCTCATGCAACCATTGTATGCCATGCTCAAGAAACAGAAACCCGCGGATAGGGTCAAATGGACCCCGGAGTGAGAGCGGGCATTCTCGGAAGTTAAAGCAGCCCTGGCAAACACCGCACTGCTGGCGCATTCGGACCCGGCGGCCCGCATAGCGCTCACCACCGACGCTTCAGACGTGGCCATAGGGGCTGTCGTGGAGCAGCGCATCGCTGGGGCTTGGCAGCCGCTCGCCTTTTTCAGCAGAACTTTGCGCAACAGCGAACGTAAATACAGCACATTCGACAGAGAGTTGCTGGCTCTCCACCTGGCCATACGCCACTTCCAGTTCTGGCTGGAAGGGCGCAGCTTCACCGCGTTCGTGGACCACAAGCCGCTAACATTCGCAATGGCCAAGGTTTCAGAACCGTGGTTGGGCCGGCAGCAGAGACAGCTGGCCGCAATCTCAGAGTTTACTACCGATATTCAACATGTGTCGGGTAAACTGAATGTGGTGGCGGACTGCCTCTCGTGTGCCGTGGTGGCCCCGGTCTGCGTGGGGATAGATTACGCAGCCATGGCCGCGGAGCAGATTAGCGATGCAGACGTGCGCGCGCTCCAGTCTGGACCAACAGGGTTAAGGCTGGAGAGCAGGGTGCTGCGAGATGGCAGCCCCCCCAATCTGCGATGTCTCCACGGGTTGCCCACGTCCGGTGGTCCCGGTCGCGTGGCGCCGCCGCGTGTTTGAGTCGGTTCACACTCTGGCGCACCCAGGAGTGCACGCGTCGGTCAAAATGGTGGGAGAGAAGTTTGTGTGGCCAAGCCTACGCAAACAAGTGAAAGAGTTGACTGCAGCCTGCGTGGCGTGCCAATGAGCCAAGGTACACAGACACACGAAGTCTCCCTTGGAGCCGTTTCGTATTCCGGCTAAGAGGTTCGACCATGTTCACATGGACCTCGTGGGCCCCCTTCCGCCATCACAGGGGTGCACGCACCTCCTCATAGTGGTGGACCGCACCACGTGCTGGCCAGAAGCGGTCCCACTGGCGGTAACCACGTCCGCAGACGTGGCGCGCGCTTTTTTAACAGCATGGGTGGCGCGTTTTGGAGTCGCTTATGAGTTGTGAGTGTGTAATCAATCGTCTGAAATGAATCTGCCTCTTCATTTACACACTCCACAATGTCACCCTTTGAAATCTTGTTTGCTCATCCTCCCTTATTAGGATTCTCTGCAAAAAGGAAGACACCACCTCCTCTAACCACCTCACATTTTGAAAATGCCATGTTATCTTATTGCTCTGCCCTGTCCTGCCAACTGCAAAACATCTCTCAACAGGTAAAAGCTGCCCTGCCCAGACCTGCCGAGGGGCTCCTCCACAACATAAGACCAGGTGACTGGGTGGTGGTTAAAAGCTTCAAACGGAAGAACTGGCACAGCAAACGGTGGTTGGGTCCATACCAAGTCCTTCTGATGACATTCACGGCTGTGAAAATCGCTGAGAGGGCAACGTGGATCCACGCAGCTCACTGCAGGAAGGTTCCAGGGGTCAAGCCAGAAGAACCTAGACCAGACCAGGAGTAGAAGCAGATGGTGATTAGCCATAATCACCACCCCACGTTGTAGACTAGGATGAGAAGCAGATGTCTAAGTGGTTAGCCAAGATCACTACCAGCTTCATTATTACCCCTTCCCCCATTAGCTTGAAGGCCAACTCCCTGTTCATCTTTGGCGGCCTTTTTAGCTAGATCCTCTGGGTTTCAAACTCCTCAACAAAGACAGTGGCTGTCTGTTTGTCTATGCAAACGTCAGCTGACAGCACCCTCTGGTGTCCAGTACCGGTGTTTGCAATAGAAAAGCAGGCTGGCAGGCTGTCTGGTCATCAACGTAAAAAGAAGTGCGACTTGTGTTGTCACGTAATCGCCAATGACAATTGAAATGAAGGCTATGCGTAACGTTGTGCTACAAAATAGATTAGTTCTGGACACTGTTTTGGCAGCTCAGGGTGGGGTATGTCACATTATAGGTCAAGAGTGCTGCACCTATATCCTGATTATGGTGATAATATGACACATGTGGTAAGTCACCTTAATGACCTTCTCTCACAGCAGCTGCAGCGAGACAGCATGGTCTCCTCCGGCTGGGATCTCTGGTCCTGGCTAACTAGTGGTGGTTGGAAAGACTGGCTTGTACGTATTGGACTGATGTTTTTAGTAATTCTTTTAATTTTGTTGTTCTGCGGCTGTTGTCTGATTCCAATAATTCATCATATGATGTCCAAGATGTTTGCTATTAACATGATGCATTACACAGCTTTCCCCATGGCTGAACAAGATTCAGACACAATCCAGCAGAAAATGTTGATTCACACTGTTTTAGATATGTCACCCCTTCCTTTCCCTGATGGCTATGATAATGTTAAAGAATAAATACTAAATGTTTTGCTGTTAACATGTCACACTACTCTTCCCATTTTATGATACAATCATTTGTGACATCATCGTCTCCTCAAACCAAGACAGAAGATCACTTCTCTCCAGTTTACAGGAATTTCATTTTATTCATTACACAGGAATATCACTTTTCTGCCTTTTCAGGAATATCACTGGCTTTTATGTCGACTCATGCCGGGCCTCTTCCGGGCCTGACCAAAGATGCTTGCTTTCCCAGGACCCCAATGTAAGCAGTTGCCTCCTGCAGAGATTGTAAGGATCAGAATTTGCTTTTAAAGGCTCAAAGGAACATAAAACTCAGGAGACCAGACCTCTCAACGTGAACACTGCATTTGATAACGTACCTTTTCACAGGAAACCAATGTTCTTAAGAGTCATAAACCACTTAATCTGGCGGGTTTATAGCCGATGCTGTCCAGGTTTCTTCGCCCAGATACTAAAGGAAATCATCTACAGCTCAACAGTACCTCCTAGCGGATACCTACGGAATGTGTTTTCAGTATGTAGGATGACTTTTAATTTGTTCTAAACATTAAGTTTCTTTCAGCTTATCCTCTGGATCCTAAGGACACTGAAAATCATCCCTCTTTTATCACCAACCATGGTTTGCTGCATGTTTTGCTGCACTTTGATCTAAATGTGAATGCATGTATTATAATTATGTATAAGAAATGTTATATTCATGAGTGTTATTGGAGTAATGGTATAAATGCATGATCACCAAATATTAGCCAAGTCATTTAATTTAGTTAGATTTTATATTGAGCATTGATTTCATAAGAACTGACTGAGTGTTAATTTTCCCTCTGAAATTTCATGGGATGGTGTCTTCATTTGATTGGCTGCTCTCAAACAAAGAAGTGTTCTCACATTGGATAGCAGCCATTTCAAACTGCTTCTGAAAAAGTCGATTGGTCAGTCTTGCGACGACATCATCAGTTTTACGACCCGGCGAGGTAACTTTAAAAGAGAGAAGTTAGATTTGAGTTTAGTTAAGAAAAAGAGTAGAAAAGAGACAATGAACAGGCAGGAAGATTAGAACAGCAAAACAGAGAACGGTGATAAGATTAAGAATTAGAAACACAGAAAGAAGAAAGAAAGAGATTTTGAGAAGGATTAGGAACTAAATTAAGATTAAAGAAGCAGAATAGTAATCTAGATCTCAGAAGAAGATTTTATTCCACCGTTTCAAGGCCCTGTGAAGTTTTATTTTATTCTCTGTGTGTTTGTCAAGTCTTTCCTTATATTCTGGTTACTGAGGAGAAACCATTTTTCTTTAGAGCTCGTCCCTTTTAGAGAATCAAATTCTCAAACTTTTTCCTTCACCTCAGAAGCCATTCTTATCCTAGTAAATGTTTTTCTAACATTTTTTTTCATGACTTTTCACGCCATTAAAGTGGACCTTTAATTTGCCTAGTTTAAAGTGAACAGAGACTGAGAAGATTTTCCTTCAGTTTTTGGGTCGATCCCACTACAAGAGACCCCAAATTTGGACTCTTTTTCAAGGACTTTTCACGCCGCCCTGAGACAAACCATCCAAGGCTGCAACTGTCTGCTTGAAGGGCCCCCAGCTGAGTTATCACCTCCACGGCTGTGAGTGAGGACAGCAGCCACTTCCTCCGACGTCCTAACTTCAAAACCCAGCGGTACCGACCCGCGGAAACGTGGACCTACGGCTGTTGTGTGAGTGAAACTCTTATTTCTCTTATCTGCTGGGTTAAAACGTGATGTCCTAACAATTAAATTACAATTGAATATGGCCCGTATTTCAGGGCTCAATTAGTCTCTCAGCCACAGGATAGAGCTGTAAACTGAAGGAAAACTCTTAGCCATTTTTAAGTAACTGCCCTTAAATTTTTGTAGATTAATTCAGAATTCATTTTTAGATAATTAGCTTATGAATTTTCCCCATAAAATTGCGTTGTTTTGTTAAAACATTCCAGCCTCATTTACCGTTGAAACATCAGTCTAGTTCCTCCGTGGTTCTGCAGAGGTGTAATGCTGGATTTTATGTTCAGGAGCCCAATATCAGTTGATGTGATATATTACGCTGTTGTCATCTGAATCTGTTTATTCATCATTTGAACGCCATGCCATGTAACCTGAATGAGTTTCATAAAAGAGTGAATGAGAGCAGTTGAAGCGTTTTCCTTTCGCATATACAGGTTTCCTAATCACGGCAGGACAAAAACTCACTGAAACTTTGAGACTGATTCATTAAGTAATTGAAGGTACAAAATTAATTAAAATTAAAGTTAATATTATTGTCCGTTAGGACTGGTGCCCCTTTTACGAGTGCTTTTATTTAATTTAGCGGGTGTAGAAGTGATGGTTTAACTCCGCCCCCTTTCACACCCACTATTAAATAAAATAAATAATTCCTGTACCTTATGACAAATATTTTATAGGCAATTCACCCTACACACTACTCTTCCCATTTTATGATACAATCATTTGTGACTCTTTACCTATACTGTTATTCCATGTCACTGTTCATGATGCATCAGTTTAAACCTGAGAGGGTGTACTTTTGCTGACTTTTTTACTTTGACAGTCTTGTACATATGGTCATATATGACCAAGAGAAGGGAATTGTAATAGAATTTCACTGATTATGCATTTATCTGTTGAAGTAACTAGAGATCATGTGTTTTATAAGTGTATGTATGTGTTACAACATAACTTGTAATTCTTATCCATATATGAACTGGTTTGATATAGTCTGTGTATTAGACCTGTATTAGGGAGTAAACTGCTTGATGTCCTTGAAGCTCTGTGCCTGTATCTTATGATGTCCCTGAGCTCTGCAGCTTTGCCTTATCACATATTCTGGAAGCTTCACTGAAGGCCAATAAAAGGGTGTGCAGCTCTCTCTTCCGGGAGCGGAGCTGAGCTGATGTCTTTCTGCTTCACTCACTGCCGACGACAATAAAAGGATATTCACTCTACGGATCCGACTGATTTATTTATTTCAGGACCTTTTAAAGTGTTTAGATAAATTCGGTTACATCCCCCTCAAGCCGTTCCAAATTCCGGCCAGGAGGTTCAACCACGTCCACGTGGATTTGGAGGGCCCCCTCCCACCATCACAAGGTTTCACGCACCTTTTGACAATCGTGGACCACACCACGCGTTGGCCTTAAGTGATCCTGCTGGCTTCCACCACGTCGGCGGAAGTGGCTCGCACTTTTTTGTCGGCTTGGGTTGCACATTTCGGATCCCCGTTGGACATCACTTCTGACAGGGGTCCCCAATTCGTTTCAGAACTCTGGTCCGCGATGGCCCAGGGCCTGGGGATCAAAATCCACCACACCACTGCATACAACCCCCAGACTAATGGGTTATGCAAACGTTTTCATAGGTCGCGTCGCTTAAAGCAGCGCTCAGAGCTTCACTCACAGATGCAAATTGGGTCGACCGCCTGCCCTGGGTCCTGTTAGGGTTGGGCTCCATGCTTAAGGACGATCTGGCATCCTCCCCGGCAAAACTCATTTTTTCTCAGCCGCTACAGATCCCCGGGGAATTTTTACCGGAAAACCCCACACCCAGGACCGACCTGCCCATGCAATTTTTTCACGGTACAGGACTGGCCAATGGGCCAGGCCTGACACACCATTGTTTTCCCCACACCTTCATCCCAAAGAGCTTATAGAGCGCCAAGTTTGTTTTTGTTAGGCATGACGCACACAGAACCCCATTGTGCCCACTATATGACGGACCGTTCAGAGTGCTGGAAACCGGGGCAAAGCATTTTGTGTTAGACCTTGGGGGGGGGGGGGGGTAAGGAAACAGTCTGCATTAACAGGCTTAAGCTCGCTTATGTGTTGGGAGATGAACAGGTGGTGTTGGCTCAAGCTCCCTGGCGCGGACGTCCACCTACAGTGGCTCCACAAGTTGGTGGTCCCCCTGCAGAGAACTGTTGGCAGCGGACTAGGTCTTTCCCCTCCCCACCCTTTCCCCCTCCACAGGACTGCACGCTGGAGGCCGAGTTTGTCTCCTGCCCACCTCAACAGCAAGACGCTTCGGCTGGTCTGGCGACTCCATGTTACAGCCGTTACGGGTGCCGGCTCAAGCCCAAGGTGCCAGAGGGTTAGAGCCCCTTTTGGGTGTTCGGGGGGGGGTGCTGTATGGTGGACACAGTACACATGGCACTCCAACCAGGACAAAGGGGTTGGTGGGGGAGAAGATAGTTAGTAATGCTAATGGAGAAAGGTGAGGGGAGCCAAACAAACAAAGATGTGCCTTTCGCCCCCCACCGTGCCAGGTTCACACCTCAACACGCAGGGGTGCGAATGTATTGTACCAAGACCTGCTCTGTGACGTGTGGGTCTATGTCATGTTAATGTGTGTGCATGTCTGTATGTTAATGTGTTTACCCTGTGTGCCAGAGGCAGGAATAGAAATGTATAAAAGAGTTCACTCAGGCACTCAGAGGAAGAGTGTTCTGTGTTTTATGTTGGAAGGTGAATAAAGTTCATGTGTCGTCCAGCTCGCTGTCTCATCTGCTTTCATCTCCCACATTGTTCCCATTTTTTAGTGGGTAATGAGATAGATTCATCTGACTAAAATTATTCTATATATTCTTGATTGGATTTTCTTTGATAGAGAAATACTTAAAAATTCAGAGGGGATGGGGGGGAGATCAGGGTTGAAATTGTGAGCGATAACAGTAGACTGAATGGATGATTTAACCTGCAAATACTCAAAAAAAACCCAATTACAATATCTTCATCTGAACAAAAATTCCAGAAATTCTTTCCTATTGTGTTTCTCTTTGATAATTAAGATGCAAAACATTACAAAAGCCAAATAATCTTGAAAGTTTTCCACAGACCACAGAATGAAATGGAGAAATTCGAACACTGCCACCTGATTACGGCTCCTTATGTATGAACATGATCTTAAATGTCATTGTGTGGAGCTCTGGCTGAATGTTTCTGTGGTTTCCTGAACAGTTAACATTTCAGGCTTCTCTGAGATCAAACACACAGACACAGAAACATTGCCTTTAAGAAGAGCCTTGTGTCACATGAGCAGGCCTGTGGATGAACCCTAGCATGTAAGTCTCAAAGTACTACTGTGTGTACAAGTGGCAGTGCTTTGGGGGGTTTCTGCAGTGGTGTCGCAAACCAGGTCATTTCTAAAAGAGTTGTCTTTATGACATTATTATTCTATATGTGTGTGCACGCGCGTGTGTGCAGCAGCAAGCAGCTCTGTAAAGCTATGTGTTCTCGCCTGTGCAGCGGGGCATTTTTTTCAGTGAAAACCACAGAGCTTCTGATCACAGCTGGCGGCGGGGGACACCTGTTGTCCTCCTCATCGGCCCTGTGGTCACCCTGCCCTATATACGAGACAGATTCACACACACAGAGAAAATGTCTAAAGGTAGTATCTCTCTGGGCTGTGACAGCTTGCAGCTAGCTGGAGACTTAAAAAAAATAAACTTGTGACAAATACGCACATTAGAGACAATGTTCACTTGGAATCACGCTGAACTGGCACATGAGTGTATGTTGTGCAAATACTGTACAAATGTCACACAAGCTCCTGATGAATTTTGGGCCAAAATTTGTTGGGAGTTCGCATACGTGCCATGCACAGGTTGCAGGACATCTGTGCAAAAAGCCACATGTCTGTCCCACGATGGAAAATCCTGTGTAATACCCACATGATAGTTATCCATAACAGTTGGAAAATCTGGACCAAATCGCCCCATTCCAGCAGTCGTTTTATCATCGGACATCAAGGAAGATCAACCCCAGAGAAGATGTGCAGAGACTGCTGGATGAGGAGGCTGCCTCCGAGTTGTCCACAGCAGACACAGCAGGCGCTGGGGCCAGCCCTGCTTTCCCTTTTGGGGCCCGTGGGGCAGGAATAGCAGCCCCCCCCCCCCATCCCTAGCCTTGCCTTTCTTGCCCTTGGGTGGCATGGTGACATTGTTGGTCACAGTTGCATCAGCATGTGCTAGAAAATGACCAGACTGTTTGTGCCTGTCTTGAACATGGAATGGCTTGTCCTTTTGCCTCCAATCAGTCACAGTTTGGTGTCATAGGTCCCCAACCCCTCACAAAGTTGTTTAACTTTTCTCACACTTGCTGACTCATAGAAACTAAATTGAGAAGTGTTTGAGACAGCGTCAAGACACCCATGACCATTTTAGCAAAACAAGACAAGGCCCTGCAACTAGCGAGACAAAATTGTGAATCACCACAAACATTTGGAGAGATTTCGGAAATTATCTCACAAATGCCATTCTCCAACTAGTCATGAGCTGTCATAGCCCAGTGAAATACAGTATATTAATTAGTTAAGGATGGGACAGGACAAGATAAGCTTTTGGCTTCAATCCCGTTCCTTTTTGGACTGCATTTGGATTTTTTGTTTTATTCTTGTTTTTATGTTGTCTTGTTTGAAATAAATAGTATCAATCAATCAAAAATCAAATACACCTTTGTGCTAAGAAAATAATCAGTTACATGCTTGTGTCTTACTGCACTGAATTTATACAGTTCTTAAAGAGAGTAGGTAGCTGAGGAAACACAACCATCAAAAAAGTGGTCCAGATCCCATTTCTGTTCTCCCAGGGATCATCATGGTAAAAGTGTTCTTGTTATGGTAATCTTTGCTGATGTTTTACAAGAAAACCAATGAGCTGTGGTGACATATTTGTGGAGAGAATGGGTTCAACAACACAGGTATTCAGGTCACAAGATAGACAGGAGGCACTACAGGTGCCCACTGTTCTGTGTGTGTGTGTGTGTGTGTGTGCGTGCGCGCGATGGGGGAGCCGCATTTCCGCTTGCACACAGGTGCACTGTGACATTTATCCCCTGCACAACCTTGATCTCATGCACACAGAGACACAAACCAACAAACACACCATAGATGCAGCGATAGGTGTCACAGACATAGTGAGGAGGGGATTTCACAAGAAGTGATAAAGCCTCGTGGTAAAAACTCGAAAAAAAAAAAGGGGGAGAAATTGTGCTTCTTGAGATGTGATGGGATCCAGGTGTGTGCATACTGTATTTTTTTTTTCTTTTTACATTTCCTGGAAAAGCATAAAGATGGATGGATGATTTTGAGACTGCATGCTTCTGTTCGCATGTGAAAATGTCTACAGCATCTGGCATTCTGGATGCATCTTGTGATGTTTGTGGTTTTTGTCTTTTGTGCCCCCCCAGTACACTGAAAAAAAAAATAAGTGCCACAATAAACCACAGATGCTTTTTAGCATATAAATACAGTCATGAGTGAAGCATACAGTGAAATAATGGGCCAACATCCCTCACCAAAACAGAGGGTAGATAGTGAATGATTTGTATGAAAGAATAAATGAAATGTGAGAAAGAATAAATTACACAGGGTTACAAAAGTAATTTTTTTGTAAGTTGTCTGTGTTTTTTTTTCAACTGATTTAAGACAATTTTGCACCGCTTAATCTGAAAATGACATCCGTTTCTCTCAATCAGGTGCTAAGTAAAAACCTGTACTTACATGTATATTGAATGTTATGTCATCATTGTTCAAAATTCAGAGAATTTCAAGACATAAAAAAGAAGTCTGCATCACATAAAGCGAAAATAACCTGTACATGTAAACAAAAACGTATAAAACAACATGTGGCCATAATTCAAAAAGTTGACCTGATTGGGCAAAACCAATGTGATTTTTAAATCTAAATAAGCTAAAAAAAAAACTTACAATAAATTTGGTGTTGACCGGTGTTATCAGACTAATGCCACATTGTCATTTAGAACCAAAACTTCAAAGCAGGTCCCCTCTAGGTCATGGTAACTCCATGTTCTTCTGTGGTAACACAAAGGATCTGCATTTTGTTTTTCTTGTTCATTGAGCCTCTCAGCCATTCCCAGGGCTGTTTCATTACAGGGAGACCACTAATGGGAGACATCGAATGGGACATCAACCCAACTGTGAATCGGTTCTGCAACAGCTGAGCAAAACATCTGCTGGGCTTCCAGCCAGGGCATTCTGGAGTTGATTTCGAACGTTTGACATAACTGCTAAATCTGTTGATTCCACTCCCAGAAACATCCACCCTCTCCACTTTTTATTTCTTTCCATAAGTGTCCCCCCCAATTTATTTATTTTTTATCTGTTTTACTTTTGTGGCAGTACTTCCATGGATCCACTGCCCCTTCCCCCCCACCCCTACTTATAAACAGCTGTTCCTTTGCCTCACGCTGCACATTCTTTCATTCTTTAGAGCTCTGGCTGTCAGAGACCCGCAATACTCCTTCCTTGCTCTCTCTGTGTGTGTGTGTGTGTGTGTGTGTGTGTGTGTGTGTGTGTGTGTGTGTGTGTGTGTGTGTGTGTGTGTGAAAGAAAAAGAGGCAAATGTAACAATTTGAGTGGAATTGACAACCTGAAAGACAGAGTGCAGCTGTATGCAGTAGATCCCCCTCACTTGCATACAGTACACTCACACTCCCCCAGCTGTTTGTCTCTCACCAATTACTGTGGTCCCTGCTTGTCCTGTTCCCACCAGTCCTTCCTCTGGTTCCATAAGCACCTTCCTACTCCAGCTATTTTTAGCTGGAGAGACAAAGAGAAACAGGCGCCCCTTCACGGCTTAATCACAGTGTCCATCATGCATTCGTTGCTTTCATATTTTTTGGTGCTTGACCTCCCCCTCTTTTGTCTCCATTCTTCGGACTTCCTCTGACGGCCCTCCTCATCCTTTAGCCACAGACTCAGGTAATATACTTGGGAATGCAAAACAAAGGAAAAGTGCAACACAAAAACAGGCATTGACCCGACAAACAACAAAGTAATTAGCTGGTGTTTGGTCTGGCTGGAACAACCGTGACCTTTCAGGAAACTCCCCGTTCCTGTGAGGGACGAGTCGGCTCGCCGCTCAACCTGGTTGAAAGCTGAGCTCAACAGCAAGCATTCTTGGAAGTATGTGAGCACATTTAACACAGTTGGTGAGTGTATTTATTTAAGAGGTCATCACAGCCTGCATATATGATTTTAACCCTTGAGGTCTGGGCAGCATTAATGTGGTTTAGGTCAAACCAACCATGATCAAAAGCTGTCACTCTGACTGTATACTTTATTTATAACTGGTCGAGACAACTGTCAGCAAGATTAGACAAAAATAACTTGGCCAAGTTTCATTAAAACTTCCATAAATCCATCTTCTCCCACTTTTCCGGGGGTCCGGGTCACAGAGGCAGCAGTTCAAGTAGAGAAGCCCAGACCGCCCTCTAAACAGTCATCTTCTCCAGCTCTTCAGAGAAAACACCAAAGCATTCCCAGGCCAGCCTGGAGACATAAGCCCCTTTTCCACTAGTACCCACTTGGCCCTACTCCACTCTACTCAGCTCGGTTTGTAGCCTTTTCCATTAGTACCTGGTACCTGGTACCAGGTACTTTTTTAGTACCGACTTGAGGCCAGGGTACAGCCGCCCTAAGTCGGGCTGAAAATGTGACGTCAACAGACTGCAGGCCACTGATTTGTCAGGGCATAATGCCATGAAAGTGTCCGTCTTCTGAAGAATCTCCAAACCGCCATTTACAAAAGTTCACGGCGTAAACTCGGTCACCTAGTAAACATGATATTAATAGAGATGGCATTGCAGGTTTCACAGAAATCTACACCGTGGTCCAACGAAGAGGTGCGGAGTTTTCTGTGCTTGGTGGCAGATGTCAGTATCCAGAGCAACATGGAGCGACCCTGCATCGAAACAGATGGCAGCCCAGCATAGAACCGGACTACGGACAAGCTGAAGATGAAAGTGAGAGAACCATCGATGGTGAGTGATTTGTGATATTGTGCATCTTTTCGCTTATTTAGTCTGTTGGTGGTAAGCTCAATTTTTTTGAGCAATACAACGCTGTCCTGTGCTGGCTAACGAGTGTTAGCTAGTAGCTAGCTAGCTAGTAGCCAACTCTGCTGAGTCGCGCTTGCTTTGTCCGAAGTATTCACTTGTGAGAGCAAAACGATGAAATATGTTAATCCTGATTAAAGTCCTGGTTTGTGTACGTGTTGCACTTTGGTGCTGTGTATTAAGTTGTGTGTAATTTCTTTCTAGAATCTGTTTCCACATGCCAGGGGTTTGTCTCCCTCAGCATGTTGTTGATATGGATACAGGTCAAGAGGACCCCAGGATCCAAAATCTCAACATATTCAAGTGCATTGTCAAACTAGTGATTTATAAAGTGATTCATATAATTTTCTAAAGCCTCATAATAGACCCACACACCTATTCTGTGGATTTTCCAAAAAAAGTGTTGGAACAGTGTTTTTGTGCCGTTTCTGTTCCACCATAAATCCCTGGATCGAAAATGTACTTGTACATGTACAGAGTGGATCCTGGGGTGCTCACTGGTCAGGGAAATGAAACATTTTTGTCACATCCCACCGCTGACTGTCACAAGTGTATTTCCCTAATACAGGTACATCTCAAAAAATTAGAATACCATGAAAAAGTTCAATATTTTTTGTCACTCATTTCGGAAAGTGAAATCCATATATTATATAAATTCATGAAACAGACAGTAATATATTTCAAGCGTTTATTTATTTTAATTTTGATGATTATGGCTTACAGCCCCTGAAAACCCCAAATTCAGTTTCTCAAAAAATTAGAATATTATATAAAATTAATTTTAAAAAATAGTTTTTAAATAGAAATGTTGGTTGGCATGGGCTGTAGCCATAATCTTCAAAATTAAAATAAACACTTGCAATATATCACTGTCCATGTAATGAATCTATATATGGGTTTCACTTTCTGAAATGAGTGACAAAAAATATTGAACTTTTCCATGATATTCTAATTTTTTTGAGATGTACCTGTATATGTGTTAAACTTACTTTAACTAACCACCATCCATTTCTGTCTTTGGTCTAGTCAAGAGGAAAGGAAAAGCAGCCACCCTACAACAGACCTTGCCACTGTAGAAAGTACTGAAATCCTTTGCGTTTATAGGTAAAGTGCCAAAACCAAAGTAGCACAATTTCCACTTAATAAAGGAGCGACTCTGTCCCCGGTTCGTCTCACTGACCCGGCATCAGCCCGGTAGATGATGGCTGAGCCTGCTGCGCAGATTCTTAGAATCTTGTGATTGGGGCTCGCCGGAGGAACTAACCGAGGCAACAGTTGGACGGGAGCCGGATCGGAGTTCAACTACAGCGGCGGTAGGAGACGGGGACCAGTGGAGGAGCAGCCGGGGCCCCAGCTGGATAAGAGCCGGATCGGAGCTCAGTTACAGCGGCGGGGCTCAGCGGAGGAACTACTGAGGAAGACGGCGGTAAGTGGTGGGGCTCACCGGAGGAACTACTGGGACCCCAGCTGGACAGGAGCAGGATCGGAGCTCAACTACAGCAGCGGTGGGAGGTGGGGCTCGGTGGAGGAGCTGCCGGCACCCCAGCTGGACAGGAGTTCAATTGCAGCGGCGGTAAGCAGCGGGACTAGCAGCAGAGGGGGCTAGCTGAGGCCCCAGCTGGATTCAAGATCGGTCGGATCGGATACCTGCGACACCAGCAGAGGTTGTTTTATTATCAACAGGTCAGCAAAAATGCCACCAAAGAAGGAGGAAATGGAAGAGATCAAAAAATCTCTGAACTTCTTGTCAGAAGAACTGACCAAAGTGGCCAATCAACAGCTTAAACTATTAGGGCTAATGGAGGAAGTCTGAGAATTGAAATTAACAATTAAAGAAAAAGACAAAAAAATTGCAGACTTGGAGCGACGCATCGAGGATCTTGAACAATATTCCCGTATGGATGAGCTAATTATAAGTGGACTAAACATTAAATATCAAACATATGCCAATGTTACAGCAGGAATGAGAGGTGAGGAGGCTCCCCTAAGTGAATCAGTCTCCCTGGAAAACCAGGTGCTTCAATTCCTTGAAAGCAGAAATATAAAGGCTGAAGTAAATGCAATTTCAGCCTGTCACACTTTACCCAGAAAATAAAATAAAACAAAGAAATCAATTGTGATGCGCTTTGTGAACAGAAGGATAAAGAATGACATGCTGAGGCAGGCCAGAAAGCTACGGGGAACAGAAGTTTACTTAAATGAACATTTAACAAAGGCTAATGCTGAAATAGCACAGCAAGCACGGATGCTGAAAAGACAAAATAAGATACAGGCAACATGGACAAGAAACTGTAGAGTTTGGATCAAACTAAATGGAACACCTGAGGAAGCAAAAGCCATAATAATCAGATATCTCACTGATTTAAATAAATATAGATGAACACTGATTAAGAAAATTAAGAGACTATGATAATCCATATCCACACACACGGCAAGAATAGTTCTTTTGACATACCATGTCAATGTACTTTAAAAAAAACAACTAAACAAAACAAAAAACTTATGACTGACTTGAGTAGACATCAATTATCCCCAGTTGGAGGAAGTCATTTGACACAGAGTGAGGAAATTCAAACTCTGAAAATATGCCACTATACTGAACATAAACTACAAGAGATGGAGAATGATATTGATCCTGATAACCACTTTTTCAATAACATTCATAATCATTGTGAATATTATACTGAAAAGCAATTCAAAAGTCAAGTACAATTAGATGGTAAACTATCAATAATACACTTCAACAGCAGAAGTCTTAACAAAAACTTTCCACAGATTCAGGACTATTTAAAACAGCTAGACAGAAAATTTACAGCCATCGCATTCTCTGAAACTTCGCTTAATGAAGAGCAGGCTCCTCTGATGGCAATAGAGGGATATCAGATGTTTCATATTAACAGATCTCAAAAAAAGGGTGGTGGTGTTGCACTGTATATTGATGACCTGTATAGGTGTAAACTTGTAAATGGAATGTCCTTTGCACTACCAGGGATTCTGGAATGTGTTACTGTTGAGACTGACGAAGATAAAACAAAAAATCTAATTATAAGTTGTATATATAGAATGCCGGGAACTTGCATTGAGACATTCAGAGATAAATTAGTCGAGCTGTACAATAATATTACTAGTAAGAAAATGGTTGTAATTTGTGGAGATTTCAATATTGATTTACTAAATCCATTTCAACAAAATGTAATTACAGAGTTCATGAATTCTATGTACAGTATGAGTCTATATCTCACAATAACACATCCCAGTAGAATCCCAGTTCACACTGCTACACTTATTGATAACCTGTTTGTTAATATTATTGATAAGAAAATAGAAAGTGGATTATTGATAAATGATATAAGTGACCATTTGCCAGTCTTTGCACTTATCCATGGCCACACAGGGGCCAATACAGAAAAAACTTTAAAATCTTTCAGATACAAATCACAAAATGCAATCAGTTCTTTTAAAGAAGTCTTGCTGAAGCAAGACTGGACTAAAGTCTATGTATCAGATGTAAATGAAGCCTATGACACGTTTATGAACATAGTAACCATCCATCCATCCATCTTCTTCCACTTAATCCTTTTCGGGTCGCGGGGGTGGGGGGGGGGGGGTGGCTGGAGCCTATCCCAGCATCTTTGGGCGAGAGGCAGGGTACACCCTGGACAGATCACCAGTCCATCGCAGGGCCAACACAGAGAGACAGACAACCATTCACTCTCACAGTCATTGTAACCACTCTTTATGAAAAAATTGTCCATTAGTAAAGAAAAAGCTTAAACAGCAATTTGTCAACAAGACATGGTTAACCAAAGGATTACAAAAGGCGTGTAAAAAGAAAAATTTATTATATAAAGCTTTTCTAAAGAAAAGGACAAAACAAGCAGAGCAGCGGTATAAAACATACAAAAATAAGTTAACATATATAATGAGATGTAGTAAAAGAGACTATTACAATAAAGAACTGGAGAAAAACAGAGACAATATTAAAAATACATGGGCAATACTTAACAATATTCTTGGAAATAAAAACAGAAATACAAGCTACCCAACCAATCTTTCAAAAAAAATAAATAAATAAAATGACTCAGAGTGTGAATGCAGTCTCACCTGCAGATGAATTTGATAACTTTTTTGTTTACATTGGTCCTAAATTGGCTCGAGAAATACCCATTACGGCACCTACAGGTGATCGTCGTCGGCCTCCGTCGGTCTATGATGACCATGGAAGAGAATCCTCAACGTCTACTCTGCTGGAACAGCACCACCTGTGGCTGAACAGGCCGATGCGCGAATGGCAGTCCCTGTCACACAGGTCGCACTTGTGGGTGGTCTCCGTGCTGCTAGGTCTGTGGCGGTTCTTCCTGCGGGTCCTTTTTTCATCTGCTGCAGCAGTCAGTCTCTCTTCACCCACCTTGAGCTGTCTGGTCAGGGTACCTCTCCATTTGGAGCGGTCCATTGCAAGGTCCTCCCAGCACTCTGTGTTGATCTCCAGGGCCTTCATGGCTCTCTTGCAGACATCTCTAAAGCGCAGCTGTGGGCGGCCAACGTCTCTCCTGCCAGTCGCCAGTTCTCCGTAGAGGACGTCTTTAGGGATTCTGCCATCCTCCATACGGTGAACGTGGCCTAGCCAGCGGAGCCTGCGCTGCCTGAGTAGAGTGAACATGGAGGGAAGGCCGGCGCAGGACAGAACTTCTGTGTTGGGCACTTTGTCCTGCCAGGATATGTCCAGGATGTGGCGAATGCATTGCAAGTGGAAGGAGTTCAGTCTCTTTTCCTGCCGGGCGTATGTTGTCCACGTCTCACTCCCATAGAGCAGTGTGCTGATGACGCAGGCGTTGTACACTGCCATCTTCGTCTTGACAGAGAGTTTGGGATTCTCCCACACTCGTGGGGTGAGGCGAGCGAGTGTGAAGGCTGATTTTCCAATCCTCTTGTCGATCTCTGTATCAAGGGAGAGGTTGTTGCTGATCGTGGACCCCAGGTACGTGAACTGATTCACGACCTCCAGCTCGTAGTCGTTGATGGTGATGGTTGGTGGTGCTTCCGTGCCTTGCGCCAAGACGTTAGTCTTCTTCATGCTGATGGTAAGCCCGAAGTCCTTGCATGCCTGGGAGAAGCGGTCCATCAGGGTCTGAAGCTCCTGCTGTGTGTGGGTTGCGACTGCAGCGTCGTCTGCGAACAGCATGTCTCTGATTAGAGCCTTGCGTACTTTGGTTCTGGCTTTCAGGCGGGCGAGGTTGAAAAGCCTGCCGTCAGATATTGTGTGCAGGTAGATTCCCTCTGTTGCTGTGCTGAAGGCATGCCTCAGGAGCATAGCAAAGAAAATCTCAAAGAGGGTTGGCGCAAGTACACAGCCCTGTTTCACTCCGCTACGTATGTTGAATGGCTCTGAGACGTTGCTGTCGTGCTGCACTATCCCCTGCATGTTGGTGTGAAACGATTCGATGAGGCTTTGCAACTTTGGTGGGCATCCTATCTTTGGCAGGATCTTGAAAAGGCCCTCTCTGCTGACCAGATCGAACGCTTTGGTGAGGTCGATGAAGGCGACGTACAGGGGCATGTTCTGTTCTCTGCATTTCTCCTGGAGTTGGCGGATGGAGAATATCATGTCTACCGTTGATCACTCAGCGCGGAAGCCACACTGAGACTCGGGGTAGACACGTTCGGCAAGCTTCTGAAGACGAACGAGAACAACTCGTGTGTAGACTTTGCCAACAACGCTGAGGAGGAAGATGCCCCTGTAGTTGTTGCAGTCGCTTCTCTCCCCTTTGTTTTTGTAGAGGGTGATGATCTTGGCGTCCCTCATGTCCTGTGGTATGGCACCTTCCTTCCAGCACTGGCAGAAGACGTCATGCAATGGCAGCAGTAGGGCAGTCTTGCAGTGCTTGATCAGGTTGGGGGGTATGCCGTCGTTGCCGGGTGCCTTGCCAGCGGCCAAGCTATCAATGGCCTTGCTGAGTTCGTCGATGGTTGGCTCGGCGTCAAGTTCGTCCATGGATGGCAGGCAGTTGATGGCATCAAGGGCTGACGGTGTCACGGTGTTCTGTCTGGAGTAGAGGTCGAAGTAGTGTTCCACCCATCTCTCCATCTGCTTGTTCTTTTCTGTGATCATCTCCCCAGTGGAGGATTTGAGGGGGGCCGTCTTGCTCTGAGCCGGAACAAGTGCTTTCTTGATGCCATAGTACATACCATGGATGTTCCCTGTTATGGCAGCGGTTTGAATGTCTTGGCTGAGCTGAGTCCAGTACTCGTTGGCACAGCGCCGAGCAGTCTGCTGAACTTTGCTTCTCGCAGCCCTGAGAATCTGGAGATTCTTCTCGTTTGGGTACTTCTTGTACTCAGCAAGTGCTGAGCGCTTGGCTTCAATGACGGGGGTCATCTCGGTCAACTTGGCATCAAACCAGTCCTGTGACTTCGAGGTCTTCCTCCCAAAGGTAGCCAAGGCTGTGCAGTGGATGGTGTTTCGCAGCTCTTCCCACTTCTGCTTTGCAGATTTTCCTTCTTGTGGTACACCAAGTTCCTTCTCAAAGGTGGAGGCAAACTGCTCAACAAGTTCTGGTTGGGCCATCTTGCTGGTGTCAATCCGTGCCTTTCCAGGCTGTCTAGCACGATGGAATTTCTTCAGCTGCAGCTTGACCTTGCAACACACCAATGAATGGTCTGTGTCGCAATCTGCACTCTGGAACGAACGGGTGATTAGCACGTTCTTCAGTGAGGTGCGCCTGGTCAGGATCAAGTCCAGCTGGTGCCAGTGCTTTGAGCGCGGATGTCGCCAGGAAACCTTGTGTTGGGGCTTGGTCTTGAAGAACGAGTTTGTGATGCACAGATCGTGATATGTGCAGAACTCGAGCAGCCGCTGTCCGTTGTCGTTCATTCTGCCCACTCCAAATGGTCCAAGACAGGAGGGCCAGGAGTCGTGGTCAGCACCCACTCTGGCATTGAAGTCTCCAAGGAGAATGAGTTGTTCAGAGTTGGGGATGATCCTGACAGTTGTTGCGAGATTCTTGTAGAACTCGTCTTTTGCCTCTGGTGTGGCTGTCAGTGTTGGGGCATACACACTGATGAGGGTGACTGGGCCTTGAGTGGTGTTGAGGCGGAGGGTGAGGAGTCGTGCAGAGCCATTGCTGCCCGGTTCCACCATCTTCAGCAAGGTGTTCTTCACTGCAAAGCCCACTCTGTGTTCCCTGTGTTCGTCACTGCCCTTTCCCTGCCAGTAGAACGTGTAGTCCTTCTCTCTCAGTGTGCCTGCATCAGCCAACCGTGTTTCCTGGAGAGTGGCGATATCTACTCCCAGTCTCTTCAGCTCATTATTGATGATGGCAGTCTTCCTGGTGTCGTTGATGTCCTTGAGGTTAGCAGCGAGTCCTGTCATCATAGTGCGGACGTTCCAAGTTCCCAGTTTTAGAGTTGGTCTCTTTTGTTTTTTGTCTTGCCTGGTGCGAAGGTTCTCAGCCTGCTGTTCGGACTTCTCCTCATCCCCATGCACCCAATGAGGAAAGCAAGCTGTGGCGGGACAACACCTTATTGGCTGGGGGCTGCCCAGCTTGAGGCGGGCGGTAGCTGTCCAGTGAGATCCGATGATCCCTCCCACCGTCGGGAACAACCCCTGGCGCCGCGCTCTACGCCAATTGAGCGGTGGCTTATAACCGGTAGCTGTCATTCCCCGTGTTTTGTCTACGCCAAAGGCAAAGCTGGAGTGTCCTCTCCAGTGATCTAGTGTTCTACCTTCCAGCGTTGGGCGTTGGTAGGATTCAAGCCTGGGCAGGAAGATATGGAGGACAAGATGTTGCCCATGCAGCATGTCCCCCCTCTCCACGTCACTGATGAATCCAAGGGAACAGCAGGGCTGCTACAGTTTGGCACCAGCGCCGTCGCAGGAGCTGCAAGAACGATGTTGAGCACAACAGAGAACTGCCTTAGGGGCTCCGACTCCGGATTTTTCCTCAGGGTTGACTCCCGAAGCCTTTCCCGTGACCGGGTGTGCCGCAAGGCAGCGGAGGTTTGAAATCAGGGTTTACCTTCCCCTAGATGGGCTACCTTCCCAGGTTGACGAGCCACCATCTACCCGAAGCATCTGGTTTTAAGGCGCCAGAGATCCGCCCTCGCCCCTTCTCCTATTAGTAAAAGCAGTTCCGCCGGGCTTAGAGACTAAACCACATGGGCAGGCTAAGAGTTGGACTTAGTTGTCAGAGGCTTTTCGAGACACACGCCGTAAGGAGCATTTTATGAGCACTGGGAGCTTAACCCCAGTGCCGCTCCTGGCTATGACAACCTTGGAACCAGGTGATACAGGTGATACAATAAACAGGTGATACAATAAACAAAAACATTGCTATAAAAGACTCCATTTTCATAAAGAACACAGACGAGAGAGAGGTCATTGAAATTGTTAAATCGTTTAAAAGTAAAACATCTATGGATTGTGATGGTATTGACATGCTCTTAGTCAAAACTATCATTGAATGCTTAGTGAAGCCACTGACGTATATCTGTAACCTGTCTCTCCAAACAGGTATATTTCTCAATGCAATGAAAATAGCTAAAGTAATTCCAATATACAAGACGGGTGACAGAGGGGAATTTTCAAACTATAGACCAATTTCACTATTGCCGCAATTTTCCAAGATACTTGAAAAAATATTCTGTGAGAGAAGTGACAACTTCATAATGAAGAATAATATATTGTGTGAGCAGCAATATGGGTTCAGACACAAGAGGACAACTGCATTTGCTCTAATGGAATTTATAGAAAAAATATCAACTGCTGTTGAAAATAAAGAGTATTCAGTTGGGGTATTCCTGGGTCTTAAAAAAGCATTTGATATAGTGGATCATAATTTATTATTAAAGAAACTACAAAATTGTAATATTAGGGGGATAGCACTGTCCTGGTTATGTAGTTACTTAAAGAATAGATATCAGTATGTATGTGTAGGTAACAAAAACTCACAGTTACTGAAGGTTACTTGTGGAGTCCCACAGGGTTCAGTTTTGGGGCCACTGTTATTCAATATGTATATAAATGATATATGTAAAGTTTCGGAAAAAATGGATTTAATATTGTTTGCCGATGACACTAATTTATTGGAAGCAATTTAGAACAACTTTTGGATACACTCGGAAAGGAATTAGGAAAGCTTAAACTGTGGTTTGATTCAAACAAATTAACGCTCAATTTAAGTAAGACAAAATTTATAGTTTTTAACAACCATCACAACAACTTAGTATCTAAACTCAGTGTAAATGGTGTAGAGATTGAAAGGGTATCTGAAACTAAATTTCTTGGAGTAATAATTGGTAATAAATTGTGTTGGAAGTCACATTAATTATATTAAAGGTAAAATATTGAAATCAATTGCTATACTACACAGAGTGAAATATTTGCTGAATCAACCCACATTATATACTTTGTATCATTCATTAATACTCCTATACATAACATATTGTACTGAAGTATGGGGAAATATATATAAAACAAACATATATCCAGTCTTTATGCTCCAGAAGAGAGCTATTAAAATAATAAACAAAGCTGCTTACAGGGAACCAACAAACCCACCTTTTCTTAAATTAAAAGCTCTCAAGTTGAAAGATCTGGTTGACTTTAAAACTGCAGTAATAATGTTTAAAGTGAAGAATCTCTCATTGCCCGCAAATATCCAAAAGTTGTTCCAAATAAGGGAGAAACAATATCATTTCAGAGGAACATGTATATTTCAAAAACCTTCAGTGAGAACTACCACCAAGCAACACTGTGTCTCAGTGCAAGGAGTCAGACTGTGGAACGCTTTTGGACCTGAATTAAAATCATGTACAATGCTTTGACAATTTAAACAAAAACTAAAGGAAGAAATACTCCAAACATACTGTATATACAAAATGACATGTAAAATCACATAAGGGTCTGTGTTGTGCTGTTGCTTAGTTTTTTGTTACGTTTTGTCTTAGCTTTGTTCTGAATTGTAATCGCTCTTGTTTTGTTTTTCTTTTGAATTCTTGGATGGAATATGTGTGGGCAATATAAGCTGCGGCTTCAGCCATCACCCATTTTGAATAACTTATGTTGAACTGTATGATCAGAGGAGTTATCGTTTAATTTGACCTTGTAAGATGTTTTGTTTTTTTTCCCTTTGTTGTATTATTCTGTTCCTTTCTTTTAATCTTTACTTTTTATCTATCCGAAATAAAGATTCATTCATTCATTCATATTGTAACGTCGGGGCCGTGTTAAGGGGGCAGGGATTTCCCAGCATGCTTTGCCAGCTGAAAACGTTACTGTGTGTGTATTAAATGTGATTACTGAGTTATTATACTGCTGTGTCATTATAACTGCGTTATAATGACCCAGCAGTGTTTATAGGCAGGATTAGGGCAAGATGTATCATGTGTTGTATAACCATGATTGAAACGGAGGTCTGGGAGAATGACCTCCCCTCCTGTCTGTGCTCAGGGGTTGGTTGGGTGGTGTGTTTGAATAAAGCCTGTTCATCACAACCATCTGCCCCTCTTATTTGTGTGAACCTCGCCTACGTCACACTGGTGTCAGAAGTGGGATGGAGCAAGATGGTGGCCAGGACCCGGGCGGAGGTCCAGCGGCCAGGGCAGTTCATCGCTCGGCTGGGAATGGAGCGCAGAGCTGAGACACCGACCCCCAGAGTGGCTCGCTGCGATGGACGGATCAGTGTACCCCGCCTTCTGCCTTTTTGAAGGCAGAGCGGGCCAAGCAGAGCAAACCAGCCCCGCTTCCCGCCCTTTTCAGGGCAGGACGGGCTGGCGATTCCAGGGCGATCAGGAGCGGCAATCGACCGGGAGGCGACCATCCCATCCATCTGGCAGCGGGCCAAGATTCCCCGCTACAACGGCGAGAACCTGTTGGATGACCACCTGGCCCAGGTCGAGTTGGCTTCCGTACTGAACGACTGGTCACAGGAGGAAACCGCTGTGCTGAGAGCGAGGGGGAGGAGGAGGAGTTATGGCAGACCACGGCGGTGCGTCCACGGAGGAGACGGCCGCGGCGACGCGAGGAAGGGTGCTTTCGCTGCAGAGAGCCAGGGCACATCGCACGGTACTTCCCCGCGCCCACCACACGAGAAACTGGCCCCTCGCCGACGTTAAATTAGAGTGAGGTGGCATGGACGGAGAAAGCCCGCCTCCCGCAGATGCTTCCCCCTGTGGTGACGTCACAGATGCCATCGGCGCGCAGCAGCAGTGGAGCGAGCAGGACAGATCCGGTCTTTTCCCGGGCTCGGCAGGGACTGGACGCTTGGAAGCGGGCCAGCGGCCACCTGGGAGGTCCTGGCAGCAGTGGGAGTCGTGACTCCCGCTGCCAGGGAGGGACTGTGCATAGTCCTACTGCCTCCCGCAGATGCTTCCCTCGGCGGTGACGTCACACAGGCCCTCGGCGCGCAGCAGCAGCGGAGCAAGCAGGACAGATCCAGTCTTTTCCTGGGCTCGGCAGGGGCTGGACGCGGGCCAGCGGCCGCCTGGGAGGTCCTGGCAGCGGCCAGGGGAGGGACTGTGCGTAGTCCTACTGAAGCTGTTGTATGTGCTGGTCATCGGCATCGAAGCCGCCCCAACACCTGGACTGATTCGCGTTGGACTTCTGGGTTGGACTTTGATTTTTCTGGGGACAGAAACCAGTCCGGCGGGGGGGCAGTGTAACGTCAGGGCCGTGTTAAGGGGGGCAGGGATTTCCCAGCATGCTTTGCCAGCTGAAAACGTTACTGTGTGTGTGTATTAAATGTGATTACTGAGTTATTATACTGCTGTGTCATTATAACTGCGTTATAATGACCCAGCAGTGTTTATAGGCAGGATTAGGGCAAGATGCATCATGTGTTGTATAACCATGATTGAAACGGAGGTCTGGGAGAATGACCTCCCCTCCTGTCTGTGCTCAGGGGTTGGTTGGGTGGTGTGTTTGAATAAAGCCTGTTCGTCACAACCATCTGCTCCTCTTCTTTGTGTGAACCTCACCTACGTCACAATATAAAAGGGACTGAACTGAGATTTATTTGATTGTGTAAATATTAATTACAGAATAATTGAAAATGAATGGCACATCAACTGTAAAATAAACCGCTTGTTAATGTATTTATTTTTTTTGTCATATCACTTGTGTGATCCTTTGTGAGTTATGTTCATAACTGTATGTTGCACTTTGGGGAATGGGAGTTGTTCAGTCATCAATATAATTTTGTTTATGCAATATAATTTTGTTTATATGTGTAGTTTATAGTCTATCATCAATAAACTCATGCAGTATTATAGTAGCAGGACACATTACAAATATTTGAGACCCATTGTAGTGCATCTTTTTATATTTTAGCAATACAAGTACAAAACACCGCCCACACTTGAAGCCAGGGCGACACAGCGGTGACAGAGTGGTGGCTAAACTTTTATTGATAAAAACTCCATATTTTGACTGAGCAACTCCATACTTGGTGATGCACACCCTCAGTTAAAGTACTAGATCCCATTCAAGTGAATGTATTAATTCATTCTGATTGCTGAGGCCACAGTAAAAACAATTGATTTTAAGTGTAACGCAGCCCTTGTAAAATCTACTGAAGTGCAGCTACATGAAAATTGGGGTTAAATACAACAACTAAGCACTTTTTTTGTCACATTCCACCACTGGCTTTTAGCAACAAGTGTATTTCCCAAATATGTTTTAAACTTGCATTAATTAACCACCACCCATTTCTGTCTTTTGTCTAGGCAAGAGGGAAACAATCCACCCCAAACCGGACCTTGCCTCACTATTTACAGAGATGCAGGCTGAAGATCTGCTGAACCGGGACCAGTGTGAGCGGCACATACAGTTGCTTCTGAGTGAGGCAGTGTGGCCGGTGTATGTGAACCATTCTAAGTTTGTTTTTTTTTTACAGTTTGAATTTTGCACATTCTGAATAATCTGGAATTTGCTGCTGACTGTAGTAAATAATTTAGTGACTTACTGTGTGTGTTTGTATCATGATTTTCTATTTTGTCTGTTAAGACACCTGTGTGAAAAGAGTCAACAGTACAAACCATTTATCAGTGACTTTGAAAATAATGGCTCATTTTTAAGAAAAGGTAACCAAAAACAATTATTTTATTTACTGAAGACTGTACTGTTGGATATGCCAGTGCAGAAGACCCTGCACACTTTAGTGATAGTACCAGTATATGGAGGAATTCTGGGCCATATTAGCATATGTATTTTCTTTTTTTTTTTTTTTATTTAAGTTTTTGTAAAGGGTATACAGGTCGTTACAGCAATGCAGTGTTTACATTTTCATCACATGTTCCCTTATTTTCTGATATCTGACAACATTGGAAGATTAATTCTTACAACACCCCTTTTTTTTTTTTTAAGTGAAAGAAAAAGTGAAATTAAAGAGAAAAAAAACAAAAAACAAATAAAAAAACCAAACAAACCAGTAAAAAACAAACAAAAAGAAAAAGTAAGTAAATAAAGATAAAAGAGCATCTGAGTAGTGTTGGAACAAAGAGCGGAACCATTATTGAAATGGTATTTGTCAAAGATTAGATCTAATGGAAGACACATATGCGGTCCAGGGTTGCCAAAAGTTCATGAACCCATCCATGTCCTGTCTCAGTGCGAATGTCAACTTTTCCATCAAGTAAATGTCTTGGATCACGTTAGTCCAATCTTCAGGTGTAGGACAGTCCTTCAACATCCATTTTTTAGTTAGAGCTTTTTTGCTTGCCAATATTAAAACATTGAATAAGTATTTTTCTCCTCGTCTTTCCAGTGAGTCCGGTAGTAAACCCAAATACAAAGTTACAAAAGAAAAGGGAACTGTAATTTTGAATATTTTCCCCAATATTGTCTGTACCTTGGTCCAATATTGGTGGATAACTGGGCATGACCAAAACACATGAAAATGATTTGCAGTCTTTTCACCACACAAGCGCCAACAGTTCAATCCCTTATGGGTAAATTTGTTTTGTGCAGGTGTTCTGAAAAATCTTGCCAAGTTTTTCCATCCAAATTCTCTCCACTGCAGGGATGAGGTACTTTTCCATTGCTGTTTATTTAGCTTTTCCCATATTTCCAGTTGTAAAGTGAAATTCCCCTCTTTTTCCCATCTCTCTTTTATATAAGATGTGTTGTCTCCTTTTAAGTCTTGAAGACCTTGGTATATTTTAGAAATGTATCTGATCCCTGGGATCCCTTTATATGCCATTAAGAAGACCTTCAGAACACCTGACTGGGCCCTTTCCAAAACCTCCTTTTTAAGTATATTGTTTATGTGGTGTCTAAGCTGGAAGAACCTGTAAAGGTCTTGATTTAAAGAAAAGAAAAAGACAAAAAAATTATGGACCTGGAGCAACACGGGCGTCTTTTGGAGCAACGCATTGAGGATCTTGAACAAGGTTCTCGCATTGATGACATAGTTATAAGTGGACTAGACATCAGATATCAGTCGTACGCCCATGCCGCTACAGGACTGAGTGGTGAACATGCTTCCATAAGTGAATCAATGTCCTTAGAAAACCAAGTGCTTCAGTTCCTTAATGATAAAGACATTAAGGTAGAAGCCAATGCGATCTCAGCCTGTTATGCTTTACCGAAGAAAGATAACAAAACAAAGAAATCAATTGTGATGCGCTTTGTGAACAGGAGGGTGAAAAATGACATACTGAGGCAGGCCAAAAAAACTAAAGGAAACTCAAGTTTACCTAAATGAACACTTGACAAAAAAAAACCGCTGAATTAGCACGGCAGGCACGGATGCTAAAGAAACATAATAAGATACAGTCAACCTGGACAAGAAATTGTAGAATTTGGATTAAACTAAATGGAACACCTGAGCAAGCAAAAAGTATAATGATCAGAGATGCTACTGACTTAGATAAATACAAATGAACACTGACTATGAAACACAGAGTGAGGAAACTCAAACTCTAAAAATATGCCACTATGCTGAACATAAACCACAAGAGATGGAGAATGATATTGATCCTGATAACCACTTTTTCAATAATATTCATAACCACTGTGAATATTACACTGAAAAGCAATTCAAAAGTCAAGTGCAATTAGATGGTAAACTGTCAATAATACACTTCAATAGCAGAAGTCTTAACAAAAACTTCTCACAGATTCAGGACTATTTAAAACAGCTAAACAGAAAATTCACAGCTATAGCAGTCTCTGAAACCTGGCTTAATGCAGACCAGGCTCCCCTGATGGCAATAGAGGGATATCAGATGTTTAACATTAACAGATCTCAAAAAAAGGGTGGTGGTGTTGCACTGTATATTGATGACCTATATAGATGTAAGCTTGTAAATGAAATGTCCTCAGCACTACCAGGGATTCTGGAATGTGTTACTGTTGAGATTGACCTAGACAAAACAAAAAATCTAATCATAAGCTGCATATACAGAACGCCGGGAACTTGCATTGAGACATTCAGAGATAAATTAGTCGAGCTGTACAATAATATTACTAGTAAGAAAATGGTAGCAATTTGTGGAGATTTCAATATTGATCTACTTAATCCACATCAACAAAATGTAGTTACAGAGTTCATGAACTCTATGTACAGCATGAGTCTATATCCCACAATAACACATCCCAGTAGAATCACAGCTCACTCTGCTACACTTATTGACAACCTGTTTGTCAATGTTCTCGACAAGAAAATAGAAAGTGGATTATTGATAAATGATATAAGCGACCACTTGCCAATCTTTGCACTTATCCATGGCCACACGGGGCCCAACCCAGAAAAAATCTCAAAATCGTTCAGACACAAATCACCAAACGCAATCAGTTCTTTTAAAGAGGACTTGCTGAAGCAAGACTGGACAGAAGTCTATGTATCAGATGTAAATGAAGCCTATGACACATTTACAAACATTGTAACCACTCTTTATGAAAAAAACTGCCCATTAGTTAAAAAAAGCTTAAACACAAATTTACTGACAAACCATGGCTAACCAAAGGACTACAAAAGGCGTGTAAAAAGAAAAATTTATTATATAAAGCTTTCATAAAGAAAAGGACAAAAGAAGCAGAGCAGCGGTATAAAACATACAAAAATAAGTTAACATATATAATAAGATGTAGTAAAAGAGACTATTACAGTAAAGAACTGGAAAAAAACAAAGACAATATTAAAAATACATGGACAATAATCAACAGTATCCTTGGAAATAAAAGCAGAAATACCAGCTACCCAACTAACACTCCAAAAAATAATAAATCGACTCCGAATGTGAATATAGCTTCACCTGCAGATGAATTTAATAATTTTTTTGTTAACATTGGACCTAAACTGGCCCGAGAAATACCCACTACGGTGCCAACAGGTGATTCAATATGCAATAACACTGCTGTAAAAGACACCATCTTCATAAAGAACACAGACGAAAGAGAGGTCATTGAAATTGTTAAATCGTTCAAAAGTAAAACATCTACTGACTGCGATGGTATTGATATGCTACTAGTCAAAACTGTTATCGAATGCATAGTGAAACCACTGACGTATATCTGTAACCTGTCTCTCCAATCAGGTATATTTCCCAATGCAATGAAAATAGCTAAAGTAATTCCGATTTACAAGACAGGCGACAGAGGGGAACTCTCCAACTACAGACCAATTTCACTATTACCGCAATTTTCCAAGATACTTGAAAAAATATTCTATGAGAGAATTGACAACTTCATACTGAAGAATGATTTATTGTGTGAGCAGCAATATGGGTTCAGACACAAAAGGACAACAGCATATGCCTTAATGGAATTTACAGAAAAAATATCAACAGCCATTGAAAATAAAGAGTATTCAGTTGGAGTATTCCTGGATCTTAAAAAAGCATTTGATACAGTAGATCACAATCTATTATTAAAGAAACTACAAAATTGTGGTATCAGAGGGGTAGCACTGTCCTGGTTAAGAAGTTACTTAAAGAATAGATATCAGTTTGTATGTGTTAACAACAAAAACTCAGAGCTACTGAAGGTCACCTGTGGAGTCCCACAGGGTTCAGTTTTGGGACCATTATTATTCAATATGTATATAAATGATATATGTAAAGTTTCAGAAAAAATGGACTTAATATTGTTTGCTGATGACACTAACCTGCTATGCAGTGGAAACAATTTGGAACAACTTCTGGATACACTCGGAAAGGAATTAGGAAAGCTGAAACTGTGGTTTGATTCAAACAAATTAACGCTCAATTTAAGCAAGACAAAATTTATAGTCTTTAACAACCATCACAACTACCCAGTACCCAAACTCAGTGTAAATGGTGTAGAGATTGAAAGGGTATCCGAAACTAAATTCCTTGGAGTAATAATTGATAACAAACTGTGTTGGAAGCCACATATTAATTATATAAAAGGTAAAGTATCCAAATCAATTGCAATATTACACAGAGTGAAAAATTTGCTGAATCAACCCACACTATACACCTTGTATCATTCATTAATACTCCCATACATGACATATTGTAATGAAGTATGGGGAAATACATATAAAACAAACATATATCCACTCTTTATGCTTCAAAAGAGAGCTATTAGAATAATCAACAAAGCAGCTTACAGGGAACCAACAAACCCACTTTTTCTTAAACAAAAAACTCTCAAGTTGAAAGATCTGATCGACTTTAAAACCGCAATAATAATGTTCAAAGTGAAGAATCTATCACTGCCCGCAAATATCCAGAAGTTGTTCCAAACAAGGGAGAAACGATATCACTTCAGAGGAACATGTATATTTCAAAAGCCTACAGTGAGAACAACTACCAAGCAACACTGTATTTCAGTGTAAGGTGTCAGATTATGGAACGATTTTGGACCTGAATTAAAATCATGTACAAAGCTTGGACAATTTAAACAAAAACTAAAGGAAGAAATACTCCAAACATATTTACAAGACGACATGTAAACTCACATAAGGATTGACATTTCCAGCCTGTGTTGTGTTATAGCTTAGTTTTTCTTTTTTCTCTGTGACACTATGTCTTAGATTTGTTTTTGAATAGTAACCGCTTAACTTAGACTAGCTCAGTTTTCTTTTTCTCTCAGTCATATTTTGTCTTAGCCTTGTTTTAAATTGTAATCGCTCTTGTCTTGTTTTCTCTTTTTTCTCCTTTGAATTCTTGGATGGAATATGGGTGGGCAATATAAGCTGCGGCTTCAGCCATCACCCATTTCGGATAACTCACGTGGAATTGTATAGTAGAAGGAGTCTTTGTCTAATTTGACCTTGTTGTTATATTATACAGTTTCTTTTAACCTGTAATGTACTATCCGAAATAAATAAATAAATAAATAAATAAATTTATTAGGCCTTGTTTTTTCAAATCTTCAAAACTTCTTAAGATTTGCCCTTTAAAAAAATCGTAATATTTTATCAGCCCTTTCTCCTTCCACTTTTTAAATCTGGTGTCTGTTTTATTAGGAGTAAAGTCCTGATCATAGGTGATCCATTGCAGAAGTCGATAGGGCTCTTTAGTTTGATTCTCTCTGACTATCTTAAACCAAATTTTTAGCGGGGTCTCTATCCACGGGTTAGTGTTATTCAAAAGCTTAGGTAAGGCATTGTTCCCTATTATCGCCTGTAGGGGGATGTCACTTGTTATTTGGCATTCGATCTCTTTCCATTGTGCAGTGTAGACTGGGTTACATATCTCTACTAAAGTTTTAATTTGTGCGGCTTTAAAGTAGTCCCTGATATTTGGCAGCGCGAGCCCACCTTTGTCTTTGTTTAGCTGTAGGGTTCTATATCTGATTCTAGGTCTCTTGCCCTGCCATATGAATCTTGAGATCCTTCTGTCCAGCTCCTGCCATGTTTTTTTGGGAGGTTCTACCGGTATTGTTTGGAAAAGGTATAGAAGACGTGGAAGTATATTCATTTTGACTGCTTCAATTCTTTGTGCAGTACCCAAGAATGGTATCATATTCCATCTTGCTAGGTCAGATTTTATTTTTGTCACCAGTGGATCATAGTTTAGTGATATAATTTTGTTGAGTTGTTTCGGGATATTGACCCCCAGATATTTCATAGATTCCGACTCCCAGTTAGTTTTGAGTTTGCTTAGTGAATAATGATTTGGGTCATAGTTGAATGTTAAAACTTGGGTTTTATGCATATTTAATTTGTACCCCGATAAATCTCCATACTCTGAAAAAACTGAGGTTAGTTCTGGTAAAGAAGTGTCCGGCTGCCCTAGGTATATTAAAATGTCATCAGCAAAGAGTGCTATTTTATGTTCCTTCTGACCAAGTGTAATACCTTGAATTTTTTGGTTTTGTCTTATCCATTGGCTCAGAGGTTCTATGAAGATTGCAAAGAGCAGTGGAGACAGGGGGCAGCCCTGACGACATCCTCTTTCCAGTTCAAAAGATGATGATAAATTACCGTTAATCCTTATTTTAGCTGTTGGTTTTTTATATAATGCCTGTATAGTTCTAATGAAGTTGTTATGAAAATTGAAACTGGATAAGATTCTATATAGAAAAGACCAGTCAACCGAATCGAATGCTTTTTCAGCATCTAATCCCAATATGACTGCATTTAAGTTATATTTTTTTATATGATGAATTATGTGTAAAGTGCGTTGAATGTTGTCTTGTGTCTGTCTTTGTCTTATAAAACCTGTTTGGTCTAAATGAATTAGGTCTGTCAGTATATTTTCTAACCTTTTGGCAAGGATAATGGTAAAAAGCTTATAGTCCTGATTTAGTACACTGATTGGTCTGTAGTTGGAGCACTCTAGTTTATCCTTTTCAGGTTTAGGTATAACTGCAATGACCCCTTCTCTCCAGGAGGGGGGGACTTCCCCTGTGTGGAGGACATAATTAAATGTTTTCAGGAGGAGAGGAGATAGTTGCTGTTTAAAGGTTTTGTACCACTCTGCTGTATAGCCATCAGCTCCTGGGGATTTGTTAGCTTTAAGTTTCATAATTGCTTTTTCCAATTCTTTAGGATGTATTTCTGACAGTAGTGTTTTATTTTGTGACTCCGTAAGTTGGGGAAGGTTTAATGTGTTTAGGAATGCCTCTGATGCGTTTTTATGTTTTTTGTGGGAGTATAAGTTCTTATAGTAATTCTCGAAGTTTTTAAGAATATCCTGAATTCTGAATTTTATTTCCTTTGATACTGGGTCTCTGATTTTGTAGATTGCTCTTTCTGTTTGATGTTTCCTCAATTTATAGGCTAGCAATTTTGCCGATTTACTGCCTGCTTCATAGTATTTTTGTTTCAGAAATGTAAGTTTCTTCTGGATTTCTATTGTGTAGATCTCATTTATTTGGTTTTTAATTTCCTTAATCTTGAGCGAGTCAGTAGAATGAGTGTTGCCTTTGTGTTCTTTTTCTAGGTTCCTAAGTTCTGACTCTAATGTGGATAGTTTTTCTTGTCTTAGTTTCTTTTGGGTTGCCAGTTTTGCAATAATCTTTCCTCTTATTACAGCTTTACATGCATCCCACAGTATTAAAGGGGATACTTCTCCATTATCGTTATCTTCCAAATATCTGAGAATATCTGATTCCAATTCATCTTTCAATGGTCCTTTCAGGACATTTGAATTTAACCTCCAAGAAAATGTATTATTTGTGTATTTTTGGATATTTAAGTCCATGTAGATCGGACTGTGGTCGGAGAGATCCATCAGTCCTATTTTACATGTTTTTACTCTTCCAATGTCTCTATTAAACATAAAAAAATAGTCAATCCTTGAGTAAGATGAATGTGGAGTTGAGTAAAATGTATAGTCTTTTACACTGGGGTTGAGTTCCCTCCACACGTCACAGATTCCCAATTCTTTTAGTAGCATCCGAGTCTTCCTGTTTTGGGTGTTATTTTGATGTGGGGAATTACCAGAAGCATCCCAGTATGGATTCAGTCTAAGATTGAAGTCCCCACCACATATCACTAAACCTTGAGCTTTAGTTATCATTAGGTCGAATACATTTTTATAAAATTTCCAGTTAGCCCCTGGGGGAGCATACACATTCAGCAGGGTGATATCTTCTCCCTCTAGCCGCCCAGTTACCAAACTGTATCTCCCTTCTTTATCTTTGTGTTCTGATTTTTTTTTCAAATGTAATTTTGGTTGATATCAATGTCGCTACTCCCCTCCTCCTCCCTGATTTATATGAAGATGAAGAGATCATTTTAAACCCTTGTCTACTGAGTTTATTGTGTTCCACGTCTGTTAGGTGGGTTTCTTGTAAAAATATTATTCCTGCTTTGTCTTTTTTCATTTTGCCTAGAATCTTGGATCTTTTAACTGGATTCAGGATTCCTTTTACATTATATGAAATTATTTTGGTTACACCCTGTTTCTCCATTGTGTTGTTTTGTTTAGTATAACTGTGTGGTGGCCCTCTTTTGTGCTACTCAGAAACTGAAAGAACATTAAAAACAAGAAAAACATTAAGAGCATAGTGTAAAAAACTTTAAAACAAAAAGCTGTCATAAGAACTTCCTGAGCTGAGGTCTTTTTAAAGACCCTGTAAGAGCCTTGATGGAGTGAAGGCTCTGAGGGAAATTCCTCAAACTCTGTTACGTGTTGAGGGCCCTCTCTTACCACTGAAAGTAGTCCCATGCTTTTAACGTGAGTTTCAGAACCCAATCCAAACTTGTAATGATTTTTTTTTTTTTTTCCTTTTATGCCTAAACCCTGTGAAATTGTGTGCACCCTCCCACCCCCATCACATCAAACATTCACGCAAAAACAGTATTTGTTAGTATGAGGAGAACATGTGGATTATTGTCACATTTCTATTTTAACAAGTTGTTGTTTTTTTTTTTTTTTATTACAAAGACTTATTTGTTTCAAATAATATGATTGTTCCATGAAATGTTTTACCACATGCTGAATATGCATCTCGTTTAATGTTTGTTACCTTGTATGAGGGGGGTTGGATGTGCGGATTGATTCAAGAGAAAAGAAAAAAAAAAAAAAAAAAAAAAAAAAGGTCGCTATTCCAACCTGAAAACGGATAGTTTATCCGCGACGCTCTGGTGCTGGGTTTCCCGCTGCTGGTCCGTGGATTTTGAGGGTCTTTGTGTTGTCCATGTTTGCGCTTTGATCTTCTCACTCGGGTCTGCTGCGGGTTTAAATACCGTTACCGGGAGCCCTCTTTTCGCCATGTCAGCTGTTGCTTCTTCCGCCGAATTATAGAGACACGTTTCATCGCCGTAGAAGACCCTTAACTTCGCAGGAAATGGTGTCTGAAAGCGCAATTTCTTCTCTCTTAACACCTTTTTCGCGTCAATGTATTCCCTGCGCTTTTTAAGGACCTCCGGGGCGTAATCGTGTTCCACGTAGACTTTTCTCTCCTGGTGCATAAATCCTTTTTTCTGCCAGGCCAGTCTTACAACCTCTTGTTTTATTTTGAAATTGGAAAATCTTACCAACACCGAACGTGGGGGCGCTTCCGCCGCCGGCCTAGCGGCTAATGAACGATGTGCCTTTTCTATCTTCAAGTCGGTGGTTTGTGGAATATCCAATTTCTCTCTTAGTAAGGATTCCACGCATTCTGCCATTGAGTTAAAACCATTTTCGGTTCCTTCTATCAGACCATGAATTCTTATGTTGTCTCTTCTTTGTTTTCCTTCTTGGTCGGTTAGCTTAGCCTCTATAGCTGCTTGTCTTTTGCGTAGGTCTAGCACAGAATCTTCGAGCACTTTTATTCGATCCTCTGTTTCCAAGATTCGGTTCTCGGCCTGGTCCACTCTGCTGTTTGTCCTTTTCAATTCTTCTCTGAATTCCCGAAATTCGGCCGTAACATCTCGGCGAAATCGTCGTAGCTCCTCAAATAGTGATTTCAGGCTAACCCTTTTGTTAGCTATCACCAGTTCCTCGTCTTCTGAACGGAGATCTTCCAGTTCAGATTCTCCGGCCGATACGTGTCCTGGCCTGGAGAATTTCAGTTTCTTCTGTTTTCCTTTAGACATGATGATTTTGTCTTTTGATTTTCACTCCTCCAAAAATCCGTTAAGTTTGATTTTCAAGGTGTTATCCTGGATTGGGTCTGAGAGCTTCAGTGTTAAGCTGCAGTCGCCATGGTGTCCAGAGCATATGTATTTTCTAATAATGGGTTAGGGCAGGCGTGTCCAATCATGCGCCATGGAGGGCCAAGACCCTGCAGGTTTTACCTCCAACCAGTGTCTTCATCAGCAGATTCCACTGAATTTCTTCCACTGACTGCTGATCAGTGAAAACACCTGCTGAAGAGCGAGAACCTGCAGGGTCTTGGCCCTCCATGGCACATGATTGTTCACCCCTGGGTTAGGGTTTAATGGGATTTAACATTTTAATACAAACTGCTTTATGGTTCATAATTCTGTTGACAGACTTATACCAAACCAAAAGTGATTTCTCAAACTGCTGGATTGTTCTTAGACAGCTTTTCCAATGTTTTAGTATTTAATTTATGTCACTTGGTGGTAACCTTCACAAATAAAACAGAATAAGATAAGATAAGATAAGATAAGATAAACTTTATGACATAATACTCGGCCCAGGAAACACGCACGCAGGCTCAGGTAGATTTGAAAGCTTTATTTCAACCAATAAAACGTGTTCGGATGCGTGTATGCGATATGTGAATGTGTTGTGAGTGGAAGATGAAGGCAGGGACAGAGCAACATGCCGTGCAGCCAGGCAACCCTAAGGATGAGACGAGAGCAGGGAGTTAGCTGGGCAAACCACACAGGAGAGTAATAAAGCAATGTGCTTACTTGCAGTAACAGAGGTGTCTGGCGTTGGCAAGATCCCAAGCCTGGGAGACAGCGTCCTGCTGTGCGTCCAAGGAGGAGAGGAGTTGCAGGGGAACGATGATGACGAAGGAGAGGATGTCCGCCGCCGGGGAATCCACCTGTGCACAGGGGAAGGCTGAGAGGACAGGTGAGAAAAATAGACAGCTTACGTGTCGTTGTGTTGATCAGCAGGCCTGGAGGAAGGAATCTGCTGAGGGTTAGAGCACGAAGGAAGACAGTGGGCTCCAGGCCGATGCTCAGGGCGAGGTGGAATAAATAGTTGCGCGCTAACGAGGTGCAGGTGTGCGCGCAGCTGAGGTGGATGCCCATGAGTGGCAAGTGGTGACAGTACTCCACCCTCCCCTAACAGCGCCTCTGGCGCTGGCTTACCTGGGTGCGCCCGGTGAAACTCCGCGATGAGATCTTGATCCAGCATCCACGAAGAGCGCACCCAGGACCTCCACTCTGGCCCATAACCCTCCCAATCCACCAGGTATTGTAGCCCACGATCTCGGCGCCGGGAGTCCAAGATGGAGGCAACACCCCACACCGGGTCACCGTCGATCATCCTAGGAGCGGGCGGCGACCTAGGAGGAGGGCAGAGTGGATTGGAGAGAACAGGCTTAACTTTCGAAACGTGGAAGGTGGGACACACACGTAGGGAGGGAGGGAGGGCCAAACGCACAGCCACCGGGTTGACAATTTTGGTGATCACAAAAGGACCGAGAAACCGCGGAGCCAGCTTCCTCTTCTCGGCCTTGAGGTTGATGTCTTGGGTCGAGAGCCAAACCTGTTGACCCACCTGGTAATCAGGGGCTGGCCTCCTGTGGCGATTGGTGGTGGAGCTGTTGCGCGCCGCCGTGCGTAAAAGCGCTCCCCTCGTCTTGGTCCACACACTCTGACAGCGTCTCATATGCGCCTGGACAGATGGAACAGCCAACTCACCCTCCTGCTGGGGAAACAAGGGGATACCCCAAGGACGCCTTGAAGGGAGACACACCAGTAGCCGAAGACCGTGCCGTGTTGTGGGCATACTCCACCCAGGCCAAGTAGGAGCTCCAGGAAGATGGATTAGAGGAGGTCACACAGCGCAGGGCAGCCTCCAGCTCCTGGTTAGTGCGCTCACATTGTCCATTGGACTGGGGGTGGTGACCAGAGGAGAGACTAACCGTGGCCCCCAAGGCGTTGCAGAAGCACCTCCATACCTGAGAGACAAACTGAGGGCCCCGATCCAATACAACATCCAATGGGATCCCGTGCAGTCTGACAACATGTTGGATGAGGAGGTCAGCCGTCTCACATGCCGAAGGGAGACCCCGAAGAGGCACAAAATGGGCGGCCTTAGAAAACCGATCCACAATTGTCAGGACTGTGTCATAGGTGTTAGAGACCAGGAGACCGGTGACGAAGTCAAGGGCGATGTGCGACCAGGGCCTGTCCGGGACCGGCAGGGGCTGGAGCAGACCCGCAGGTGGAGAGTTTTGAGACTTGCCGGTAGCGCACTGGGGACAAGCCCGGACGTAGTTGGTGACGTCCTTCTGGAGACCCAGCCACCAGAACAAGCGTTGCAGGAGATCCACCTGATGGAAGATGCCAGGGTGACAGGCGAGCTTGGAGGTATGGGCCCAGTGAATAACTTCTCCTCGAACCGCTGAAGGAACGAAGAGCCTCCCCTCTGGACCACCGCCAGGGTCCGGTTCCGTCTCCTGTGCCCTTCGGATCTTGTCCCTGATGGACCAGGAAACCGCCCCCACAATGCACGAGCTGGGAAGGATGATGTGGTCCAACTCCTCCGGATCCTCAGGGGCGAACTGCCTGGACAAGGCATCGGGCAACCCATTCTTCGAGCCTGGACGGTACGTGATGGTAAACTGAAACCGAGCAAAGAATAGAGACCAGCGCGCCTGGCGGGCATTCAGGCGCCGTGCTGACCTCAAATACTCAAGGTTCTTGTGGTCCGTCCAGACCACAAAAGGCTGAGCTGCCCCCTCCAACCAGTGACGCCACTCCTGCAGTGCGAGCTTGACAGCGAGGAGCTCCCTATCGCCGACGTCATAATTACGTTCCGCTGCAGATAACCGTCGGGAGAAGAAGGCGCAGGGCCGCTTGACTCCGTCCACTGGTGAGCGCTGAGAGAGCACCGCCCCCACCCCTGTGTCGGAAGCATCAACCTCCACCAAACACTGCAGCGTGGGGTCGACCTGGGTCAGGACCCGGGAGGACGAGAACTCCGCCTGGAGGGTCTTGAAGGCGGCGGCTGCCTCCTCGGACCACTGGAAGGGCACCTTCGATGAAGTGAGGTGAGTCAGGGGGGCGACAATGGCGCCGAAGTTGGGGACAAAGCAACGGTAGAAATTAGCGAAGCCAATGAACTGCTGTACCTGCTTCCTGGAGGTAGGCGTGGGCCACTCGACCACCGCTTTGACCTTAGCGGGGTCAGGGAGAATCTGATTGTGCGAGATGACAAACCCCAGGAAGGAGGTGGTCTGGGCGTAGAACTCGCACTTCTCCGCCTTGATGTAAAGTCTATTTTCCAGCAGCCGTTGCAGGACCCGCCTCACATGAGCCTGGTGCTCCTCCCGTGACCTGGAGAAGATGAGTATATCATCGACACGGGGTCGAGCACTTTATAACGACAAAAAGCCCGCCGGTGTTGGCGCAACCTCGGCCTTTGGACGCAACTAAACTGGCCAGCGCACGAGAGGAGTTTGCCAACTTAGAGCAGTTGGGCATCGTTAGGTGCTCCAACAGCCCGTGGGCATCCCTGCTACACATGAAAAAGCCGATGGGTCATGGCGACCGTGCAGCGATTTCCGGTGCTTGAACAACGCCACGGAACACGATCGCTATCCTATTCCGCACATCCAGGATTTTTCCGTGCACCTGGCCGGGGCTCGTGTTTTTTTCAAAAGTGGATCTGGTCTGCAGATACCATCAGGTCCTGGTGTGCACGGAAGATGTTCTGAAAACAGCGGTAATAACTCCTTTCGGCCTTTTCGAGTTTTTACGCATGCCGTTCGGATTAAAAGGCACGGCGCAGACTTTCCAGAGGATGATGGACGCATTGCTTCAGGACTTGTCCTTTGTTTTTGTCTACTTAGATGACATTCTGGAAGCTAGCTAGCGGAAGAGCATATCGCCCATCTCAAGATGGTTTTCCAGAGGTTGGAAGAGCACGGGCTGATAGTTAACGAAGTGCCAGTTCAGTGTGCCAGAGACTGATTTTTTTGGGCCACTGCATTTCGCCGGAGGGTGTGATTCCATTACCGAATAAGGTGGGTGCTGTGTTTCTGCGTCCACAGACTATGAGGGCACTACAGGAGTTTTTGGGTATGGTTAATTTTTATAACTGTTTCCTTCCCCAGACAGCCCAGCTGATGCAGCTGTTGTATGCTGTGCTTAAAAAAAAGAAGCCCACGGAAACCATCAACTGGACCCCCGAACGATCCAGGCTTTCACGAATGCCAAAACAGCGCTGGCAGATGCCGCGTTGTTAGTCCATCTGGATCCGTCTGCATGGATAATGCTCACTACGGACGTGTTGGGTGCTGCCATGGGGCAGTGTGGAGCAGTACGTCTCAGGTTCGTGGCAGCCACTCGCATTTTTCAGTCGAACTTTGCACAACAATGAATGCAAATACAGCACGTTCGACAAAGAATTGCTGGCTCTCCAGCTGGTGACACGCCATTTCCAGTTTTGGTTAGAGGGGCGCGAGTTCACCGCGTTTGTGGACCATAAGCCACTGACGAACGCGATGTCCAAGGTTTTGTAACCGTGGTCGACCCGGCAGCAACGGCATTTGGCCACGATTTCGGAGTTTACTATCGACATTCAGCACGTCACCGATAACCTCAATGTTGTGGCCGATTGCCTTTCACGCGAGTTAGTCTCCCCGGTCTACATGGGAATAGATTTCCTTGCCATGGCCGCGGAGCAAGCCAGGGACACGAACATATGCGCGCTCCAGTCAGTGTCTACTGGGTTAAGCCTGGAGAGCAGGGTGATGCGAGAAGGGTGCCCCCCCACCCCCACTCTGCGACGTCTCCACCAGCTGCTTGCACCCGGTGGTTCCGAGCTGTTGGCGCCGCCACATTTTTGAGTCAGTCCACTCCCTTTCACACCCAGGCGTGACGGCTTCAGTGACTGCTGGCTTCTACCATGTCTGCGGAAGTGGCTCGCACTTTTTTGTCGGCTTGGGTTGCACGTTTCGGATCCCTATTGGACATCACTTCCGACAGGGGTCCACAATTCATTTCAGAACTCTGGTCCATGATGGCCCAGAGCCTGGGGGTCAAAATTCACCATACTACCGTGTACAACCCCCAGGCAAACGGGTTATGCGAGCGTTTTTGTAGGTCGCTTAAAGCAACGCTCAGAGCTTCGCTCACAGACATAAATTGTGTTGACCACCTGCCCTGGGTTCTTTTAGGGTTGTGTTCCATGCCTAAGGAGGATTTGGCAGCCTCCCCGGCAGAACTCATTTTTTCTCTGCCGCTGCAGTTCCCCAGAGAGTTTTTGACAGAAAACCCCACCCCTGAGGCTGATCTGCCCGTGCAATTTTTGCACAGTACGGAGGCTTTTAACATACCGGGCCCAGCCCACCATTGTTTTCCCCGCACCTTCGTTCCAAAAAGCTTGCAGAATGCCAGTTTTGTTTTTGTCAGGCACAATGCGCACCGGACCCTGCTGCACCCACTGTACAACCGATTGTTCAGGGTGTTGGAACCTGGGGCGAAGCATTTTGTGTTAGACTTGGGGGGGGGGGCATAGGGAGACCGTCTGCATCGACAGGCTGAAGCCCGCTTTTGAGTTGGCAGACGAGCAGGTGGTGTTGGCTCAAGCTCCCCAGTGCGGACGCCCACCGTTGGTGGCTCCGCAAGTTGGTGATCCCTCGGCAGGGACCTGCACTCATGAAACTGATGTATTTTCCCCCCCTCCCTTTTTCCCTCCACTGACTGACGTGCCCTCCAGTACACCTCGCCAGCAGGGCGGTTTGACTGGATCGGCTACCCCCTGCTGCAGCCGCTATAGGTGCCGGCTCAAGCCTAAAGGACAGGGAAAGGGGGAGGTTAGTGCCCTTTCTGGGTGTTCGGGGGGGGGGGGACTGTGTGGGGCATGGTGTGGGGATTTTCCACCTAGAGAAGGCAACGGGATAAAGGGGGAACAATGGACTGAAAAAGGAAGTGTCACCAGGGGGTCTCAGTCGGGAAAGTAAGGTCTATTCGCCCCCGGAGAGAGGAGAGAACGCCAGAGCCGCTGGAAGAAGAAGAGTGTGAGAAGCGGTGCCGGTGTGATGTTATGATAATGTGCCACACAGGTCTTTGTTCCAAACAATACTGTATATTATGGTCGGAAGTTCTGGGTCTCAATGCATGGAAATAAAAGTATAAAAGGAGGATGCACAGAGACCCAGGAGCTCTTTTGCTGTACCGATATGTTGGAGAAAGAATAAAGTTTACAGGTACATCTCAAACAATTAGAATATCATGAAAAAGTGCAATATTTTTTGTCACTCATTTCAGAAAGTGAAACTCATATATCACTCTATAAATTCAAGAAATCTCTGTGTGTCACTATCATAGGACATCATAGGACGGCCTACGGACGGTCTATGATGTCTGCCTGATGTCCTATGATGATCCTATGATCTCAGGCAACATAGGACTCGTGATGCCGTCATATAGACAATAGGACTGGCTACCCATGAAATAGGTATGTCCTATGATGCCTGTCTTGACGTCTTTGTGATGTCATATAGACCATCACTCACGATGCCTGCCTTGATGTCTTTATGATGTCATATAGACCATCAGTCACGAAAGTAGAGATACTCATCACCCAATTACGAATAGGACACAGCACTTTAAACCACACCCATTCAAAGATCAATGCAGCCATCACAGGACTCGCTCGGACAGCACTCTATACAACTCTCAAGTATGTCTGTCTGTCAGTGTCTCACGATCATAGGACCACCTACAGTATGATGTTCCTATGAGGTCTGCAAGATGGCCTATAATGTTTCTATGCTGTCGGTGATCATAGGATGATGTCTAGGTGACGTCCCATATACCACAGGACACACTAACCACATCATAGACCCCCCTATGATGTTCCTATGATGTCTACATGATGTCCACATAACGTCATATAAACCATAGGACTGTAGTTCCACAACAGGGCGAGTTTGCAATTGAACTTGATGAAAAACTAATGATTCCAGGTGGCAAACTGGAAGACATTGTCAGTTGGATATGAAGACATGACTGTTTGTGTGTGTGTGTGTGTCACGATCATAGGACTTGATATGACATCATCTAAGATCACAGGCAGGCATCACTGAACGCTTGGTGATGGCAAACATCAAAGGCAGGTTTCACTATGGTTACTGTTGCCAGACAGACACATCATCAAAGATCAAAGGCAGGCAGCACTGAACGAATGATGACGTCAAAGATCAAAGGCAGGCAGCAGCATGGTTACTGTTGTCATGGTAACAGAAACTTCCTACGGGCATGCAGAAATGCTTGCTTACACCTGCTTTCTACAGCCATGCAGAAATACTTGCTTATACTTGGTTTCTACGGGCATGCACAGGCATGCACTAGTTATATAGATTCATTACACAGAGAGTGATATATTTCAAGTGTTTATTTTAATTTTGATGATTATGGCTTATACAGCCCATGAAAACCCCAAATTCAGTTTCTCAAAAAATTAGAATATTACATAAAATTAATTTTAAAAAATAGTTTTTTAATACAAATGTAGACCGACTGAAAAAGTATGTCCATGTGCACACTCAATATTTGGTCGGGGCTCCTTCTGGATTAATTACTGTATCAATGTGGTGTGGCATGGAGGTGATCAGCCTGTGGCACTGCTGAGGTGTTATGAAAGTCCAGGTTGCTTTGATAGTGACCTTCAGCTCATCTGCATTGTTGGGTCTGGTGTTTCTCATCTTCCTCTTGACAATCCCCCATAGATTCTCTATGGGGTTTAGGTCAGGAGAGTTTGCTGGCCAATCAAACACAGTGATGCCATGGTCATTAAACCAGGTTTTGATTTTGGCAGTGTGGGGGGGTGCCAAGTCCTGCTGGAAAATGAAATCAGCTTCTCCATAAAGCTTGTCAGCAGAGGGAAGCTTGAAGTGCTCTAAAATTTCCTGGTAGAGAGGAGTAAATGCCGAAGCTGCTGGAAGAAGAAGGTTGTTGGCCTGAAGTGATCCCGAAGCATTTTGTGTTAGACTTGGGGGGACGTAGGGAGACTGTCTGCATCAATAGGGTGAAGCCCGCTTTTGTGTTGGCAGATGAGCAGGTGGTGTTTTCCCAAGCTCCCTGGCGCGGATGCCCACCATTGGTGGCTCCGCAAGTTGGTGATCCCTCAGCTGGTGTGTTTTCTTCCCCTCCCTTTTTCCCTTGTGGGCAGCACGGTGGTGCAGTGGTTAGCACTGTTGCCTTACAGCTAGAAGGTTCCTGGTTCGAATCCCCAGGCTGGCAGGGGTTGGAACCTTTCTGTGTGGAGTTTGCATGTTCTCCTTGTGCTGCGTGGGTTTGCTCCGGGGGCTCCGGTTTCCTCCCACAATCCAAAGACATGCATGTTAGGTTAATTGGCTGTTCTAAATTGTCCCTAGATATCTGTTTCCTATAGGCCCTTAGGATAGAGGATTAGTGCTAGTGAAAGCGCTTTGAGTGGTCTTTGTGACTAGAAAAGCGCTATATAAGTGTAGGTTAGTTAGTTAGTTCCCTCCACAGACTGACATCCCCTCTTGTACACCCCGCCAGCAGGGTGGTTCGACTGGATCGGTGACCCCCCACTATAGCTGCTATGGGCGCCAACTCAAGCCCAAAGGATGGGGGGGGGGGGGGTTAGTGCTCTTTCTGGGTGTTCAGGGGAGGGGGGGGGCTGTGTGGGGGCATGGTTTTGGACTTCTCCACCCATGCCAGAGCCGCTGGAAGAAGAAGGGTGTGAGAGCGGCGTCCGGGTCTCGATGCATGGTATTCAAGATATAAAAGAGGAATGCACAGAGACCTGGAATCTTTTATTGCTGTAAGTTATGTTGGAGAAAGAATAAAGTTTCTGTGTCGTCCAGCTCGTTGCCTGGCCTACCTCCTTTCTCCACAGTGGGCTGATTGTGTGTGTGTTTTGGATTTTATCTACAGGGGAGTATTATGTATTTGTTCACTGTTCTTATACTGTTCTTATTGGAGCTCTTATCTGTGTGGTACTGGGTGGTGGCTCCAGCTTCCGGTCCCTCCAGCCCCGGTGGTATAAGAGGAGCTGCAGGTGTGTGGGGGGGTGTCTCTTCTGTCTTACCTCTGCCAGCGGCTGCATGCACGGCTGTAGCACTGAAATCAGCGTTATAATAAAGAAGTGTTCAGCTCCACTCCTGGTGTCATCTCTGTCTACAAGTTACAACATAACACCTGTGCATCACACACACATATGCCCCGCCTCTTGTTTGTTGCTGTGAGGTGCTTGGGTGCATGTATGTGTACGCATACACAGCACTTCATGCATGTGACATTTGGATATTTTGTTTTGTAACACCTTAAGTCTGCACTTTGCACAGTTTCAATGCAATTGTTCTGCTTGTGTATGATTGTTTGTTTGTGTTTTTGTGACCCGCCCAGGGACTACAGATGCAAATTAGCAGTATTGTTAAATCTGGGATACTTAAGTTTGTATTAATGTTCATTAGTATGTAATGTCCCTTTCAAATAAATATTAAACTAAACTAAACTAAACTACTGTATATACATATAAAAGATGGTCATGAAGGCTGTCCTTAGTTTTTAACCCTCAGCATTAGCATGATGTCCACCATTTTTTTTTTTTTTTGGTTTGTTTTGTTTTACACAAACAATATATCAACAGGGGCTTTAGTGAAGATAGCAGCAAATGCTGGTAATAAAGTTACTAGTTTGATCCAAATTGTAGGTATGACCATAACACAGACAGACCAAAATTAACAGGCTGGGCCTTGCGATTTTTCAGATAATTCCATGAAGAACTAGAAAAGCACTCAGAGAGCACATATCTCCACCAAGGCTCCTTCTGTCCCTCGTGGATCACCTCTAAAATGTAATGGCTTTGTTTTGGAGGATTCTTGCTAACACAGTATGAGAAGATAAGAGCCTTGGTGGAGGCATGCGTTCTCAGATCATCACCAAAATGTTATGGGTATGGGGAGTCAGGTTATGCAGCATCTCAGGCAGAGACAGTGAATAAACATGGGAGAACAATGCCCAGGGGGTTCCTGGAGATATAGCAGGAAGGAGTCAGGGACATAGGGGGTTGAATGCAGTGTAATGTAAATGTCATTCTGTGTGATGAGAAATGCCATGAAACGTGTGATGAGTGCTTTGGGAAAAAGAGGAGAGCTTGCTGAGATGATTCAGTTTGTTCTGTGCTTGTGAGATGTGAAGTGTGTAATAAACCGTCTGTCCATGACTCTGCCTCTTTATTCACACACTCCACACTGGTGACCCTAGACGAATTATGGAACACAAGGCAAGAACCCCGGAGCCGGCTCGGTCGGGAAAGCCCGGCGACGCAGTAGCCATCCCACAGACAGCCCGGTCTGGAGCCCCCAGCAACGCGTGTGCGGTTTCAGTCAAGCTACCAGACTTTTGGCAGCACAACCCACGCTCTTGGTTCCACCACACCGAGGCCCAGTTGGCCCTCCGGGGAGTAACGGCAGACGACACCAAGTTCTACCATGTGGTAGCAGCGCTGGACGCTCGCACAGCCCAGCAGGTAGCGAGCCTTCTCGATCAGCCTCCAGCCCGCAGCAAATACGAGGCGCTCAAGGCTGCGCTGACCCGGCACTACACGCTCTCGGAATGTGAGAGAGCGGAGAGGCTCCTGGGGCGGACCGAGTTAGGAGATGGTTCGGCCGTCGACCTGATGGAGAAGATGCTGGCGTTAATGGGCACGGACGACGGGCACTTTCTGTTTGCCCACCTTTGCCTCCGGAACCTTCCAACGGAGGCGAGAGCGGTTCTGGCCAATTCGCTGTTGCTGGCCGCGCGTGACTACCATGCGCTAGCCCAGGAGGCAGACCGGATCATCCTCACCACCAGGACGATCACTGTCAACGCGGCGGCGGCAGAGCCCAGCGAGATGACCAGAGGAGGCGAGGAGCCACCGACGGCAGCGGCAGCAGGAGCCAAGGAGCACCACAGAGACACGCTCTGCTTCTACCACCGCTGCTTCGGAGAGAACGCGCGCAGATGTGCGCCACCATGCCAGTTCAAGCGCTCGGGAAACGCCAAGGCCGGCAGTCGGTAGCAGCTGCGACTGCCGGTGAAGAGAACAAGCTGCTCTACGTGACGGACTCGCGCTCAGGGAGACGCTTCCTCGTCGATACCGGAGCCCAGAAGAGCGTCATCCTGCCGTCCTACGCTGACCGGCTGGCAGGACCTAGCTGCCCCGGACTTGTGGCAGTAAATGGCTCGGAGATTAAGATGTTTGGTGAGAGAACACTGGCCTTATCTCTACATAGCCGCTCGTACGAGTGGACTTTTATCATAGCAGCACTGTGTTGCCCGATCCTGGGCGTTGATTTTCTGTGTGTGCACAGTTTACTTGCGGATGTTGCTAACAGGTGCTTGGTTAATGCACTGTCCTTTGAATCTCTCCCCTGTATAGCTCGAGGGACCCAGCCAACAGCACAAGCCAACGTCACAGCTCCAGGCGGTAAGTTCCACGCACTGCTCACTCAGTTCCCAGCACTCACGGTCCCGACGTTTTCGGCGGCCATCGCTAAGCATGGGGTGGAGCACTTTATCACCACCACCGGGCCGCCCGTTTTCGCAAGACTTCAGCGTTTGGACGCAGCTAAACTGGCCATAGCGCGCGAGGAGTTCGCCAACCTGGAAAGGTTGGGCATCATCAGGCGTTCGAACAGCCCATAGGCATCCCCGCTACACATGGTCCCTAAGGCTGAGGGCTCGTGGCGACCGTGCGGTGATTTCCGCAGGTTGAATGTGATTCTACTTAGTGTAGAATCGGTGTGTGATTTTGCAAAAACGATGTCTGCCACTGTAGTATTCTCTGGGCCCCTCCCCAATCTGACCAGCGATGACATGTTTAGCCGGTCGTCATCCTTGAACCGCTGGCTGTTTGTGTGGTGTCCTGCAAATGACATGGGCTACATTGACAATTGGAGCTCATTTTGGGGAAAACCTGGTCTTATGAGACGAGACAGCGTCCATCCCACTTTGGATGGTGCGTCTCATTTATCTAACAATCTGGCATCTTTTTTATCCAAATTTCCAAAACCTTGACTACTCAGAGTTGGGACCAGGAAGCAGAGTCGCAGTCTTACACGCCTCTCTGCAGCTCCTCTTCATCCACCACCCCTCAGCTTAGCCCCCGTCTTCCCCATCAGAGAATCATTGTCTGCTCCCGCTAAAGTAAATAAAAATATAATATATAAGCATCCCAAAGTGATTAAGCAAAATATTGGTAAAACTCAAATTAAACATAAAGCCTCTAAGTTGAATGATTTGGCCTCTGTTCCTCCTCATAATTTAAAAATTAAATGTGGTTTATTAAATATTAGGTCTCTAACTCCCAAGTCTCTGTTAGTTCATGATCTGTTAATTGATCATCAGATTGATTTAATATCCCTTACAGAGACTTGTTTAGAGCAAGAGGATTATGTTGGTTTAAATGAATCAACTCCCTCTGGTTATTTAAACTGTCAAAATCCCAGAAGTTCTGGTCGTGGAGGAGGAGTAGCAACAATTTACCATTCCAAATTACTAGTTAATGTAAAGCAAAAAACATGTTATAATTCCTTTGAGGGCCTGGTCCTCAGTATTGGGCACTTTAGCAATTTTAGGTTAAACCCAATTTTATTTGCCATAGTTTATCGTCCCCCATCAACCTACTCAGAATTTTTATCCGAATTTGCTGATTTCTTAGCTGATTTAGTGCTGAAATCTGATAGAATAATTATAGTAGGGGACTTTAATATACATGTGGATGTAGATAGTGACTACCTTAATGTGGCATTTAATTCAATATTAGACTCGATTGGGTTTTCTCAGAAAGTAGGAAATTCTACTCATTACCTCCACCATACATTGGACCTTGTTCTGACATATGGCATAGAAATAGAAAATCTTGTAGTGTCTCCTCATAACCCTGTACTGTCAGACCATTGTCTGTTAACCTTTGATTTTACTATTTCTGACTATTTGGCTCCTAAAGAAAAATATTATTACAGTAGATGCCTCTCAGATGATGCTGTTACCAAATTTATGCAGATTGTTTCCTCTATGCCATGTGTCAACACAACGGAAATAAGCTATAGACAGCTTGCTCCTTCTGTAATTGATAACATGGTGGATAGTGTTACAGCTTCTCTGCATCAGACTCTAGACTTGGTGGCCCCCTTAAAAAAGAAAAAGTCTAATTAGAGATCTCTAACTCCTTGGTTCAACACAGAAACTCATAGCTTAAAACAGAAGACTCGTCAATTAGAAAGAAAATGGTGCTCCACTAATTTAGATGAAATCTATTTAGCTTGGAGAAATCATCTTTTAATTTATAAAAAATCTCTTAGAAAAGCTAGAACGAGTTATTATTCTGCATTAATAGAAGAGAACAAGAATAATCCCAGTGAAGAGGATGATAAAATAAAGGCAGCGTTGGATTTTTAAATAGCTTTATTATCACCCGCCTTCATCAGAACTCGGCTGCAGCCCATGGCTTGAGCAGGCTGCAGCTTCGTTCCTCCAGCTCTCAAAGAGGAGACAGTGTGTGTGTCTCGCAGCAGATGCAGAATCAGAGTGAGAGAATGAGAGGCAGATTTACAGCACAGTGCAGCATACATACTCAACTCAGACAATACATCAAAGACATTCACAGCGGTCAATCTGGGCATTTGCATATCAGAGGTACAGACAGGATGCATGAACACAATGCATGGATGACACTTTAACCTCACAGCTGTAAACGCAGCATGCAGCGGAAAAAACCCAGGAGTGTGAGCTGACTGTCTCTGTGTGTTGTGGGGGGATTGAATTCAACCCGCTACACTGCTCCCCCCCCCAGAGGGCATGGTAGGGGACTGTGACCTCGGTGTTGCAGTTTGGGCAGCGAGCAGGGAAAAGCTCTGTGCAGGAGGAGGGGGAGGGGGGGTAGCAAATGCTGATCGGGCGCGGGAAAATCGTTCGAGTCTCGCCAAAAGTGTTTGCTGCTCCGTGATGTCCCGTCTGAACATGCGGAGATCAGAAGAAGAAAAAAAATAGTCTCTGACTCCTCTCGTGGCCATGAAGAAAAGCAGGAGCGGCGGCAAGAAAAAAATAAAAGCAGAGGGACTGGCGTGTCGACTTTAGGGCAGACGTAAAGACCCAGCGCTACAAAAACAGCTTTGTCCCTGCTGCTGTCAAAGAGTTGAACAAGCTATAAAATTATATTGTACATATTTTATATTTACCTATTTTGTAAGATGTGTGCCTGTGTTTGTGTCTATGTTGAATGTAATTCGTGGCTTGTAAATATGGATGTCACCAACTGCAAAACAAATCTACCTACGGGTACAAATAAAGTAACCTGAACCTGAACCTGAACCTGAACCTGTAACCCTACAGCCTCAGGAACCGCAGACAGCTGAATTCCCCTTGTGTGCCGTGGCTAAGACCATAAAATCCCATGAGCAAGCTGCGGGCCTCAGGTGTACAGGGCAAGCCTGAAGGGCCAGTGTGCAGCAGAAGGAAGGCGGTCGGAAAAGCTGTATTTGTCCCGTGCGTGGTGCGCCGTCCTCGTCACCCCTGGTGCGCGTGCCGGGGCTCCGTGCGTGGGTGGGCCCGCTGGAGAGGAAATCAGGGTCGGAAACTTGGTGGAGAAACATCTCTGACGAGCCGTGGCTGCAGATTAGTCATGGTGCGTTCAGGTCCCCGTGTGCTCCGTCGGCCATGGGAGTCGCCCGCATGTGCTCTGATGTGGAGGAGCTGCGCGGCCGGTCCCGCGTGGATGTGCCGATCTCGGCGAGGGCGCACCATGACGTTCTCTGCCGCTTACCCGGTCTTGGTTGATGTCCTGAGAGCAGCTCGCCCGCCGTGGGCTCTGCGTCGAAGTCTCCCTGAGGCAGCAGGGAGGGCAGACCAGGCAGGCCGCTGCGATGGAGCATTCATGCCCAGGTGCTGCGTTCGCTGGCCGCTCGTTTTCTTCAGTCTCGGGTCGCCAGCGTGGCTGTTCAGATCAGAAGGTTGCGTTTGCACAAAACGTGTGCGTCCTTGGGGTCACCAGTGAAGAGGATGATAAAATTAAGGCAGCGTTGGATTTTTAAATAGCTTTATTATCACCAGCCTTCATCAGAACTCGGCTGCAGCCCATGGCTTGAGCAGGCTGCAGCTTCGTTCCTCCAGCTCTCAAAGAGGAGACAGTGTGTGTGTCTCGCAGCAGATGCAGAATCAGAGTGAGAGAATGAGAGGCAGATTTACAGCACAGTGCAGCATATATACTCAACTCAGACAATACATCAAAGACATTCACAGCGGTCAATCTGGGCATTTGCATATCAGAGGTACAGACAGGATGCATGAACACAATGCGTGGATGACACTTTAACCTCACAGCTGTAAACGCAGCATGCAGCGGAAAAAACCCAGGAGTGCGAGCTGACTGTCTCTGTGTGTTGTGGGGGGGTTGAATTCAACCCGCTACACCAGGTTTCTTTTCAGCACTGTAGCCAGGTTGACAAAGAGTCAGGACTCTGTCAATCCTAGCATTCCCTTAGAGCTTACTAGTCGGGACTTTATGAACTTTTTCAATGATAAAATTTCATCCATCAGAGATAAAATCAATCAGATTCTTCCCACAGTTAACTTAAATACTGTAACTACTACAACTCCTTCAATTGATGTCTGTCTTGATGAGTTTACTCCAATCGACCTTTGTGAGTTAGACAAAATAGTTTCCTCATCCAAACCTTCAACTTGTCTTTTAGACCCTATTCCTACCAGGTTATTTAAAGAAGTCTTCCCACTTATTGGTAGCTTTATTCTTCATATAATCAATTCTTCATTAACTTTAGGCCATGTACCGCAGGCTTTTAAAACGGCTGTAATTAAACCCTTACTCAAAAAAGCCAACGCTAGATCCAGGAGCTTTAGCTAACTATAGACCAATCTCTAATCTCCCTTTCATTTCAAAAATCTTAGAAAGAGTTGTTGCTACGCAATTATTTGACAATCTGCAGGGAAATGGTTTACTTGAAGAGTTTCAATCTGGGTTTAGAATCCATCATAGTACTGAAACAGCCTTAGCGAAGGTCACTAACGACCTCCTCATTGCATCTGATAATGGACTGGTTTCTGTACTTGTCCTTTTAGACCTTAGTGCAGCTTTTGATACTATCGATCATAATATTCGACTTGATAGATTAGAACACTATGTTGGACTTAATGGAACTTCGTTGCAGTGGTTTAGATCTTATTTATCTGATAGGTTCCAGTTTGTTCATGTAAATAATGAGTTTTCTTTCAACTCAAAGCTTAGTCATGGAGTTCCACAGGGATCTGTGCTAGGCCCTACTCTTTTTAGTTTATACGTATATGCTTCCGTTAGGCAACATTATTAGAAAGCACTGTATACATTTTCATTGTTATGCATATGACACACAATTATACCTGTCAATGAAGCCAGATGATAGTAATCAATTAGCCAAGTTAGAAGCCTGTCTTAAGGAAATCAAAGCTTGGATGACTTGTAATTTCCTGCTATTAAATTCAGATAAGACTGAAGTCATTCTTGTTGGTCCAAAAAACCTTAGAAATACCTTTCCAAATCAAACTTTCAGTTTGGATGCGGTTACTCTTTCTCTTAATAGCTCTGTGAGGAACCTTGGAATTATTTTTGATCAAGATCTGTCCTTCAATTCACATATTTAATTTGTTTCTAAGACTGCCTTCTATCATTTGCGTAATATTGCCAAGATTAGGAGCATCTTGTCTCAGAGTGATGCTGAGAAACTGAGCCACGCTTTTGTTAGCTCGAGATTAGATTATTGTAATTCTTTATTATCAGGCTGTCCTAAAACATCTTTAAAAAGTCTTCAGCTGATCCAAAATGCTGCAGCAAGAGTTTTAACAGGTACTAGAAAGAGAGATCATATCTCTCCGGTTCTGGCCTCCCTTCATTGGCTTCCCACAGAGTTTAGAATTAAGTTTAAAATCCTTCTTCTTACTTACAAAGCTCTAAACAATCAGGCTCCTTTTTATTTAAAAGATCTGATACTACCGTATTATCCTAACAGAGCACTACGCTCCCAAAATGCAGGATTACTTGTAATATCTAGAATCTCCAAAAGTACAATGGAAGGCAGAGCCTTCAGTTATCAAGCTCCTCTCCTGTGGAACCAGCTGCCAATCTGGATTCGGGAGTCAGACTTGATCTCTGTTTTTAAGAATAGGGCTAAAACCTACCTTTTTGATATAGCCTACAATTAGGGAGGGATCATGTGTTTCTGAACCCTCCCTTAGTTATGCTGCTAATAGGTTTAGTCAGCCGGGGGACCTCCAATAATGCACTGGGCCTCACTCCTTTCTTCACTCTCAATGAAATATTTTTTTTTGCTGGTCATTAACATCTGTTTGTTCTCTCCAATAGATTGAGTCCCCATCGTGCTGTTTGCTCTCTTCATGTCTGTTCTTCTCATCTTCTCTGTCCCCTCACCCCCCAGCCAGTCGCAGCAGATGACTGCCCCTCCCTGAGCCTGGTTCTGCTGGAGGTTTCTTCCTGTTAAAAGGGAGTTTTTCCTCTCCACCGTCGCCAAGTGCTTGCTCACAGGGAATCGCCTGATTGCTGGAGTCTTTCTGCAACTGTGGGGGTTCCCCCTACAGTTGATAGTGCTATGAGATGACTGTTGTTGTGAAATGGTGCTATATAAATAAAGTTGAATTGAATTGAATTGAACTGAATCGAACTGAACAACGCCACAGCACACGACCGCTACCCAATTCCCCACATACAGGATTTTTCCGTTCACCTTGCCGGAGCACGCATTTTTTCCAAAATAGACCTGGACTGCGGTTACCACCAGGTCCCAGTGCACGTGGAGGACGTACCCAAAACAGCGGTAATAACTCCGTTCGGTTTATTCGAGTTCCTGCGCATGCCATTCGGGTTAAAAAGGCGCAGCACAGATGTTCCAGCGCATGATGGATGCAGTGCTGCGCGATCTCCCGTTCATGTCCGTCTACCTGGACGATACCCTGGTAGCCAGTGCGTCCGAAGACGAACACAAAACCCACCTCAGGACGGTTTTCCGGAGGTTGGAGGAGCACGGGTTAATAATCAACCTGGCGAAATGCCAGTTCGGCATGACGGAGATTGATTTTTTGGGGCACCGCGTCTCTCCAGAAGGAGCGATCCCGTTGCCCGACAAAGTGCGCCGTGGCAGATCTTCCCCGGCCTCAGACGGTCAGGGCGCTGCAAGAATTTTGGGGGATGGTAAACTTTTATAATCGTTTCCTTCCCCGCGCTGCACGGCTCATGCAACCATTGTACACCGCGCTCAAGAGACAGAAACCCACGGATGGGGTCAAATGGACCCCCGAGCGAGAGCGGACGTTCTCGGAGGTTAAGGCAGCCCTGGCAAACGCCACACTGCTGGCGCATCCGGACCCGGCGGCCCGGATAGCGCTCACCACCGACGCTTCAGACGTGGCCATAGGGGCTGTTGTGGAGCAGCGCGTCGCCGGGGCTTGGCAGCCGCTCGCCTTTTTCAGCAGAACTTTGCGCGACAGTGAACATAAATACAGCGCGTTTGACAGGGAGTTGCTGGCTCTCCACCTGGCCATACGCCACTTCCAGTTCTGGCTGGTAGGGCGCAGCTTCACCGCATTCGTGGACCACAAGCCACTAACGTTCGTGATGGCCAAGGTTTCAGAACAGTGGTCGGGCCGGCAGCAGAGACAGCTGGCCGCGATCTCAGAGTTTACTACCGATATTCAGCATGTGTTGGGTAAACTGAATGTGGTGGCGGACTGCCGTGGTGGCCCCGGTCTACATGGGGATAGATTACGCAGCCATGGCAGCGGAGCAGATTAGCGATGCAGACGTGCGTGTGCTCCAGTCTGGACCAACAGGGTTAAGACTGGAGAGCAGGGTGCTGCCCCCCCTAATCTGTGATGTCTCCACGGGACGCCCGCGTCCGGTGGTCCCAGTTGCATGGTGTTGCAGTGTGTTTGAGTCGGTTCACTCCCTGGCGCACCCAGGAGTGCGCACATCGGTCAAAATGGTGGGAGAGAAGTTCGTGTGGCCGAGCCTATGCAAACAAGTAAAAGAGTGGGCTGCAGCCTGCGTGGCGTGCCAACGAGCCAAGGTACACAGACACACGAAGGCTTCCTTGGAGCCGTTTCGGGTACCGGCTAAGAGGTTCAACCATGTTCACGTGGACCTCGTGGGCCCCCTCCCGCCATCACAGGGGTGCACGCACCTCCTGACAGTGGTGGACTGTACCACGCGCTGGCCAGAGGCAGTCCCGCTGGCAGCAACCACCTCCGCAGACGTGGCGCGCGCTTTTTTAACAGCATGGGTGGCGCGTTTTGGAGTCCCATCGGACATTACGTCCGACAGGGGCCCTCAATTTGTTTCCGACCTCTGGTCTGCGATGACCCGCAGCCTGGGTGTTGCAATTCATCGCACAACCGGGTACAACCCATAGGCCAATGGGTTATGCAAGCGTTTTCATAGATCACTGAAAGCAGCACTCAGGGCTTCACTGACGGATGCAGATTGGGTGGACAGGTTGCCGTGAGCTTTATTGGGGTTGGGCTCCGTGCCAAAAGAGGATTTGTAAGCTTCCCCGGCAGAGCTTGTTTTTGCGCAGCCCCTATGGCTGCCCGGGGAATTTCTGCCAGATAATCCCGCGCCAGACAGCTCCCTGTCTCAACTTTTGCAACATAGCGCAAACACAGGCACGCTGCCGGGCCCGGCCCACCACTGTTTTCCACGTGCATTCGTGCCTAAAACCTTGAGGAACGCGGAGTTCGTGTTCGTCAGACACGACGCCCACCACCCTCCATTGCGCCCACCCTATGATGGACCGTTCAGAGTGTTGGAAACAGGGGATAAGCATTTTTTGCTAGACTTGGGAGGTCGGCGGGAGAAAATTGGCATAAACAGACTCAAACCTGCCTTTGTAGCAGCGGACGAGCAAGTGCTGTTGGCTAGGGCCCCTCGGCGTGGAAGACCCCCACGGAGAGCTCCCCAGGGAAATGATTCACCAGAGCAGCCACATGGACAGAGTGAAGTTTCCCCCCCCCCCTCGCCACGGCCCACCCACAGTCAGACACACTCCCAGCAGCCCCCCACTGGCACAGCAGCGCCACGGAGGCGGTAAGATAAGATAAGATAAGATAAGCCTTTATTAGTCCCACAATGGGGAAATTCCAGGATTGCAACAGCACAGGGATAGCAACACTCAGAGCAACAATCAGAAGGCAAGAAAAAAACAAGAGCAGCGAGTATACATATGTACATATAAACATAAATATATAGACACACGATGCGGAGCATTGCAGCTAGATGGAATAAATATATAGATATATAAACACAGTGCGGAGCATTGTAGCTAGATGGAATAAATATATGAACATATAAACACACACAGTGTGGAGCATTGTAGCTAGATGGAATAAATATGTGAATATATAAACACACACACAGTATGGAGCGTTGTAGCTAGATGGAATAAATATATGAATATATAAACACACAGTGCGGAGCATTGCAGCGAGATGGAACAAACATGCAAATATATAAACACACACAGTGCGGAGCATTGTAGCTAGATGGAACAAATATGTAAATATATAAACACACAGTGCGGAGCACTGTAGCTAGATGGAATAAATATGTAAATATATAAACACAGTGTGGAGCATTGTCGCTAGATGGAATAAATATATAACTATACAAACACACACAGTGCAGAGCATTGCAGCTAGATGGAATGAAACAGCATAACCGTCTACTTAGTTATCCTACATGTATGATTATGTACCCATACACATAGTCACCCTCCGTAGCTACCGGCATTTTCCTAGTTGTATACCGGAGGGGACCATTGCGTACGTCTATTGCGTCTTTTGCATTCAATACTATTAGGTTGTCACGTCTTTTTGCTATCTCTGCGAGCAGCCCTGCTTATACAGTCTGACAGCCGTTGGTAGGAAGGACTTGCGAAACCTCTCGGTTGTGCACCTAGGATGATGTAGTCTGCTGCTAAATGAGCTCCTTAATGCATTCAGTGTGTCCTGCATAGGGTGGAACTCGGACTCCAGCAGAGATGACAGTTTAGCCACCATCCTTCTCTCTCCCATCTCCTCCACTGGGTCAAGGTGCTGCCCCAGGACAGAGCTAGCTTTCTTGATCAGTTTGTTCAGTCTCTTCCTATCGGCTGCTGTAATGCCACTGCCCCAGCAGACCACTCCAAAAGTGATGGCTGATGCCACCACCGTGTCGTAGAATGTCTTCAGCAGCGCCCCTTGTACACCAAAAGACCTGAGTCTCCTCAGTAGGAACAGCCTGCGCTGTCCCTTCTTGTAGAGTGCGTCAGTATTGTGTGACCAGTCTAGTTTATTGTTCAGATGAACACCCAGGTACTTGTAGGATGTCACCATCTCAATGTCTGTTCCCTGGATGTTTACTGGTGCTGTGAGGGGTTGTCCTTGCCTGCGGCAGTCCACCACCAGCTCCTTAGTTTTCCTCGCGTTGATCTGGAGGCAGTTCCGATGGCACCAGTCCACAAAGTCCTGGATAAGTCCTCTGTACTCAGCTTCATCTCCGTTGGAGATGAGGCCAACGATCGCAGAGTCATCAGAGAACTTCTGTAGATGGCAGTGTGTTGTGTTGTGTGAGAAGTCTGCAGTATAAAGTGAACAGGAAGGGAGCCAAAACCGTTCCCTGTGGGGCCCCCGTGCTACCGATGATCGTGTCGGACACACAGTCATGGGTTCTCACAAACTGTGGCCGGTTTGTGATGTAGTCCAGGATCCATGATGACAGGTGCTGGTCCACCCCTGCGCACAGCAGCTTGTCCTTCAGGATCATCGGTTGGATGGTGTTGAAAGCACTGGAGAAGTCAAAGAACATGATCCTCACTGTATTCCCGGGCTTCTCCAGGTGGAACAGAGAACGGTGAAGGAGGAAGATAGGCAAACTGGAGTGGATCCATCGCTGGACCCACCAGGGGGCGGAGGTGAGCAAGGAGCAGTCTCTCCAGGGTCTTCGTCATGTGGGACGTCAGGGCCACTGGTCTGTAGCTGTTCAGATCTTTGGGGTGGGAAGTCTTTGGTACAGGTACCACACAAGATGTTTTCCACAACTGTGGTACCCTCCCCAGCTTCAGGCTCAGGTTGAAGATGTACTCCACAATCCCACACAGCTGGTCTGCACAGGACTTGAGGAGCTTTGCACTGATGCCGTCCGGTCCCGACGCCTTCCTCGCCTTGATCTTCCTCAGCTCCGTCCTCACCTGGGTCTTAGTGAGGGTCAGGTTGGGGGGCTGTGTGTTGGGAGTGGGGGGGTGATGGTGGAGTGGGGAGGAGGCAGCAGGACTTGATGTCTTCAGTGGCAGCAGTGGTTGTTGTGCAGTCGGGGGGGAGGGCAGTTGGTCAAACCTATTAAAAAACAGATTCAGATTGTTCGCCCACTCCCTGCCCCCCGTGGCCTGGGGAGAGGTATTCTAGAGCCCAGAGATGGTTTTAAGGTTTCTCCAGACCCCGCTGATGTCGCTCTGTTGCAGCTTGTCCTCCATCTTCTTCCTGAAGCTGTCCTTGCCTTCTCTGATCTTTCTCCTCAGCTCCCTCTGTACGGACTTCAGCATCTCCCTGTTCCCCGACCTTAAGATCTTCTTCTTCTCTCTCAGAAGTGTTTTTATCTCAGGGTTGATCCAGGGTTGTTGTTTGAGCAACACCGTATGGTATTGGTGGGAACGGTGTTGTCCACACAGAAGCTGATGTAGTCCGCTGATGTAGAAGCTGATGTAAACCCCAGTTACAGCAGATATGGGAGGAGACTGAAGCCAAAATGACGTGTGGACTGATGTTCTATCTAAGATGCTGGGGGGGCGGTATGGGGAGTCAGGTTATGCAGCATCTCAGGCAGAGACAGTGAATAAACATGGGAGAACAATGCCCAGGGGGTTCCTGGAGATATAGCAGGAAGGAGTCAGGGACATAGGGGGTTGAATGCAGTGTAATGTAAAGCAGTGTAATGTAAATGTCATGCTGTGTGATGAGAAATGCCATGAAACGTGTGAAGAGTGCTTTGGGAAAAAGAGGAGAGCTTGCTGAAATGATTCAGTCTGTTCTGTGCTTGTGAGATGTGAAGTGTGTAATAAACCGTCTGTCCATGAATCTGCCTCTTTATTCACACACCCCACAGTTACTCTATTATCAGGTTGTCCTAAAACATCTTTAAAAACTCTTCAGCTGATTCAAAATGCTGCAGCAAGAGTTTTAACAGGTACTCGAAAGATAGATCATACTGTATCTCTCCAGTTCTGGCTTCCCTTCCATTATTGTAATTCTTTATTATCAGGCTGTCCTAAAACATCTTTAAAAAGTCTTCAGCTGATCCAAAATGCTGCAGCAAGAGTTTTAACAGGTACTAGAAAGAGAGATCATATCTCTCCGGTTCTGGCTTCCCTTCATTGGCTTCCCATAGAATTTAGAATTAAGTTTAAAGTCCTTCTTCTCACTTACAAAGCTCTAAATAATCAGGCCCCTTTATATTTAAAAGTTCTGATCCTACCCTATTATCCTAACAGAGCACTATGCTCCCAAAATGCAGGATTACTTGTAATACCTACACTACCGTTCAAAAGTTTGGGGTCACCTCAGACAATTTTGTGTTTTCCATGAAAAGTCACACTTTTATTTACCACCACGAGTTGTAAAATGAATAGAAAATATAGTCAAGACATTGACAAGGTTAGAAATAATGATTTGTATTTGAAATAATAATTTTTTCCTTCAAACTTTGCTTTCGTCAAAGAATCCTCCATTTGCAGCAATTACAGCATTGCAGACCTAACATGATTGCACAAGGGTTTTCTAATCATCCATTAGCCTTCTGACGCAATGAGCAAACACATTGTACCATTAGAACACTGGAGTGATAGTTGCTGGAAATGGGCTTCTATACACCTATGTAGATATTGCACCAAAAACCAGACATTTGCAGCTAGAATAGTCATTTACCACATTAGCAATGTATAGAGTGTATTTCTGATTAGTTTAAAGTTATCTTCATTGAAAAAAGTGCTTTTCTTTCAAAAATAAGGAAATTTCTAAGTGACCCCAAACTTTTGAACGGTAGTGTAGAATCTCCAAAACTACAATGGGAGGCAGAGCCTTCAGTTATCAAACTTCTCTCCTGTGGAACCAGCTGCCAATCTGGATTCGGGAGTCAGACTCAATCTCTGTTTTTAAGAATAGGGTTAAAACCTTACTTTTTGATATAGCCTATAATTAGGGAGGGATCATGTGCCTCTGAACCCTTCCTTAGTTATGCTGCTAATAGGTTTAGACAGCCGGGGGACCTCCAATAATGCACTAGGCTTCACTCCTTTCTTCACTCTCAATGAAATATTTTTGCTGGTCATTAACATCTGTTTGTTCTCTCCCATAGATTGCATTCCCGTCGTGCTGTTTGCTCTCTACATGTCTGTTCTTTTCGTCTTCTCTATCCCCTCACTCTCCAGCCAGTCACAGCAGATGACTGCCCCTCCCTGATCCTCTCTAGACGAACACCGGGTCCACGTGAAGGCTGTGCTGCAATGGCTGCTGGAGAACCACCTGTATGTCAAGGCTGAGAAATGTGAGTTTCACACATCCACAACTTTATTTTTGGGTTTCACCATCTCCCACAAACAGATTGTTGCAGAACCTGGCAAAGTGAAGCTGTTACCGACTGGCCCATCCCGTCATCTCGGAAGCGGTTGCAGCAGTTTTGGGGATTTGCTAATTTCTATCACTGTTTCATTTGGAATTACAGCACGGTAGCCCAGCCGCTCATTAAACTCACCTCCTCTAAGATTCCATTCAGGTGGTCTGACGAGGCCGGTCAGGCCTTTGCTAACCTAAAGAACCTGTTCTCTTCTGCTCCCATCCTTGCCCAGGTGGACCCAGAGCTACAGTTTATTGTGGAGGTGGACGCCTCCGACTCCGGGGTGGGGCCAGTCCTGTCACAGCGCTCGGCCACCAACTATAAGGTCCATCTGTGTGCATATTTTTCTCGGCGCCTTTCCCCGGCCAAGAGGAACTACGATGTCGGCGATCGGGAACTGTTGGCTGTCAAACTTGCCTTGAAGGAGTGGCGTCACCGGCTGGAGGGGGCCATGCAGCTGTTTGTGGTGCGGACGGATCATAAGAACCTGGAATACCTGAGGTCAGCTAAACGTCTTAACACCAGACATGCTCATTGGTCTTTGTTCTTCGACAGGTTCAGGTTCAGTATTACCTACCACCCAGGCTCCAAGAACATCAAGCCGGATGCCCTTTCCAGGCAGTTTGCTACCGACGACTCCCCTCCGGAGCAACACTCCATCCTCCTTCGTCGTACGTGGTGGGAGCTCTTTCATGGGAGATTGAAGAGAGAGTCAGGAGAGCCCAACAAATGGAGCCTGACCCTGGATGGGGGGGACGGGTCATTTGTATATTCCTTCCTCTCTCCGGGGGCCGTCATCAACTGGCTACATAAGAGCAAGCTCACTTGTCATCCTGGGGTTTCTCGCATGCTGGCCCACCTCCAGAGAGCATTTTGGTGGCCGTCTATGAGGAGAGACGTTGAGGAATATGTCAAGGCATGTCCGCAGTGCTCAGCTGACAAGTCACCGTCTTCTTCCCCTGTTGGACTTTTGCATCCGCTGCCCATTCCCAGCAGGCCCTGGTCGCACGTGGTCTTGGATTTCATTAAGGGACTCCCTCCTTCGGATGGTCACACAGTCGTTCTCATGATCGTGGACCGGTTCACTAAGGCAGCACACTTTATTCCTCTTGCTAAGCTCCCCTCAGCCAGAGAGACAGCTGACCTTTTTGTCTTTCATGTGGTCGACCTCCACGGTATCCCCATTGACGTGGTCTCAGACCGGGGTCCTCAGTTCATCTCTCAGGTGTGGTGGTCCCTTTGCAAACTGCTTGGGGCTTCGGTCAGCTTGTCTTCAGGGTACCACCCCCAGAGTAATGTTCAGTGCGAGCATACCAACCAGGAACTGGAGGCAGTCCTGAGGTGTGTCACAGCAACCAATCTGGCATCTTGGAGTTTGTATTTAACTTGGATTGAGTATGTCCACAAGACTGACACTTCCACTGCTATGGGTCTCTCTCCTTTCAAGGCCTCATTGGGTTACAACCCACCCTTGTTCCCCACCTCGGAGGAGAAGGTGGTGGTACCATCTGTCCAGGTGCACATCAGATGCTGCTGCCATTTTTGGAGGACCACCAGAGCTGCCCTTCACCGCACTGCTGACCGGAATTCCGAGATCTCTAACCAACAGAAGCTTCCAGCCCCCACCTACCGTGTGGGGCAGAAGGTATGGTTGTCCACTAGCAATATCAACCTGAAGACTGATTCCAGAAAGCTCTCCCCACATTTCATCAGTCCTTATCCCATTTCCAGAATTATCAACCCTGCATCTGTACACCTTGCTCTCCTTCCAGCTCTCCGTATTTGTCACACTTTCCATGTTTCACAGGTAAAGCCCGCTTCTGCCAGTCCCCTCTGTCCACCCTTCAAGCCACCACCACCTCCAGAGATGGTTGATGGGGGTCCAGTCTACAAGATCAACCAATTCTTGGACGTTCAACACAGAGGACAGGGCTTCCAGTATTTGGTCACCTGGGTGGGTTATGGCCCCAAGGAGAGGTCTTGGATTCCAAGGGCCTTCATTACTGATTCTCAGATGGTCCGGGCATTTCATCGTGCTCACCTGGACAAGCCGGGCTGGATGCCATGAGGCGCCCCTTGGGGAAGTGGGGGGGGGGGGGGGACTGTCATGATCCTGGCTGCACTCTGTTGTCTCTGTCTCCCTAATTACTTATGCCCCACAGCTGCTGCAGTTTCACCAGCCACGTCTCATTTGTGCAGCCTTTAAATAGGAAGCAGAGCTTCACTGCTTCACGGGGACATCGACTTAACACGCTACAGCTGACAGCTCCTCACTCCTGACTCAGCCTCTCCTCCAACATGGGAAACCGTAAGATTATACTTCTATCTGCCTGCCTCCTCATTTCTATGTTATCCTCCACTTACCTGTGCACAAGTGGACCATCCTCCTGCCGGACTTAGGCTTCATCCTCCTGGTGGTTCCAGATCTCCTGTCCTCCTGGCGGACTCAGGATTCAGTCCCCCTGATAGAAGGGAGCCCCTGTCACCAGCTCAACACCTGTAAGTGGACATTAGTGAACTGTGCAGTGATCTCTCTTTTACTCCCTCGACTCAGGAGAGTAAGCCCCTCATTATAAATATCTGCACCGGGATTCCACTCACTCACCCATCACGATAGCCGGGAAGGAGACGAGGAACGCCAGAGGTTTCACAGCCTGCAGCTCTCTGATCCATAAGGCAACAGTTCATTACGTCTGTGCCATTTTCTGTGTCTCAGTTGCTTATCCCCCTCCAGATGTCTTCATCTCAGCGCTTTTATGGTTTCCACTTCAGTCCTACGCGACCCTCATGCCCATATTTGGAAGCAGGAACAGAGACCTTTTGCAGAGCCTGTTTGTGTGTGTAGCCTGTGAGTATGTGCAGCTTGTGTGTATGTGTGTAAGCAACTGATGTGTATGTGTAAATGGTGCATGTGTGGGTTTGAGTTGTGTGTGTGTGTGTGTGTATGTGTGGAGTTAAAAGATATGTGTATGCAAGCACTTTGTGTAATATCTAATTAACTAATCTTCATTTTATTGTATTTATTATAACAGTATTTTCACAAAAGTCTTGGGGATCATCAAGATGTTTTCTGGCAAAATTGAGATGAGCCTTTATGTCCTTTTTGCTCAGCAGTGGTTTTCGTCTTGGAGCTTTGCCATGCAGGCCATTTTTGCCCAGTCTCTTTCTTTTGGTGGAGTCATGACATTGACCTTAACTGAGGCAAGTGAGGCCTGCAGTTCTTTGGATGTTGTTGTGGGGTCTTTTGTGACCTCTTGGATGAGTCGTTGCTGTGCTTTTGGGGTAATTTTGGTCAGCTGGCCACTCCTGGGAAGGTTCACCACTGTTCCATGTTTTCACCATTTGTGGATAATGGCTCTCACTGTGGTTCGCTGGAGTCCCAAAGCTTTAGAAATGGCTTTATAACCTTTTCCAGACTATCTCAATTACTTTGTTTCTCACTTGTTCCCGAATTCTTTGGATGATGTCTAGCTTTTGAGGATATTTTTGTCTACTTCACTTTGTCAGGCAGGTCCTATTTAAGTGATTTCTTGACTGAGAACAAATGTGGCAGTAATCAGGTCTGGGTGTGGCTGGAGAAATTGAACTCAGCTTTCCAAAGATGTGATAAACCACAGTTAATTTATGTTTTAACAGGGGGGCAATCACTTTTTCACACAGGACCATGTAGGTTTGGATTTTTTTTACCCTTAATAATAAACACCTTCATTTAAAAACTGCATTTTGTGTTTACTTGTGTTATCTTTGTCTAATATTTAAATTTGTTTGATGATCTGAAACATTTAAGTGTGACATACAATAAAATGAGAAATCAGGAAGGGAGCAAACACTTTTTCACACCACTGTATGTGTGAGTATGTATGTTGTGCGTAAAATATATACTGTGGAATGTGAGAAATCACAGGCAGATTCATTTCAGAATGATTTATTTCACACTCACATCTCACGAGCACAGAACAGATTGAACTTTTTACCAGAGACTCTCCTCTTAAGTTTCACGGCTTACATCACACACAACAGGACATTTGCATCACACTGCATTCAACCCCCTACATCAGGGGTGGGCATTCATGTGCCATGGAGGGCCATTCCACTGCAGGTTTTCTGTTCCACCCACTGTCTTCAGCAGGTGTTTGCTCTGATCAGCTTCAAGGAGTGCTAATAATTGAAAACACCTGCTGAAGACACTGAGTGGAACAGAAAATCTGCAGTGGAATGGCCCTCACTGCCCACCCCTGCCCTACATCCTTGACTCCTTCCCACTCTCTCACCAGGAGACTCCTGCTCTTTGTCTCCCATGCTTATTCACTGTCTCTTGTCTGCCAGGAGACTCCTGCTCTTTTGTCTCCCATGCTTATTCACTGTCCCTTGTCTGAGATGCTAGAAATCTGACTCTCCCAAGGTGCTACAATACCTACGCATGTGTGCTTGGGTGTGCGCGCATGATGTCTCTGTTCCATTTGCTTGCATTTGCAAGCAAATGGAGTGCATGTAGTTAAGGTGTTTGTACTTAAGGTTATTTACTATAAACCAGATGTATGAGAAAGAACAGACATAAAGGTTAGCAAATGGTGAAAAAAATACACATAACATACAACAACAACCTAACAACTTCAACAAAATTAGCTACAACAGACAAACAAGCAAACAACAACCTCAGCGAAAAAGAAAAAACAGAAAAATGTTAACAAATTAAACCAAGATCGATTAAGAGACCTGCGCACCATCACACTCTTTTTCCACATGTAGCTAAGGAAACAAAGGAGGCTCTAGAATAACCAGGGGGTTATGGTTTCATCCATAAACAGCTTGCCATCTATAAACAATCTATCCACAGAGACAATAGCTCATTTACCTTCTTGAATTTTTGTTTCCTAATGGGAAAAAGCTTCCTTCTCCTTTCCATGATTTCCTGTGGAAACTGATCATTTAGACCAGTGTCTCCCAATGTGCCCCACGTGCCTGAGCCCACGGGGGGTGGGGGGGGGCGGAGCTCCATCTGTTTTGAGGTCATAAAATGCGTGGGTAAAAAAAAAATGCATGAATGACATCGGTTGGTGGGGGAGAAGATAGAGATGCTAATGGAGAAAAGGTGAGAGGAACCAAACAAACAAAGACACGCTTTTCGCCCCCACAGCACCAGGTTCACACCTGAGGACACAGGGGTGCGAATGTCATCCATCCATCCATCCATCTTCTACCACTTTTCCGGAAGTCCGGGTCGTGGAGGCAGCAGTTCAAGCAGAGAAGCCCAGACTTCCCTCTCCCCAGCCACCTGCTCCAGCTCTTCAGAGGGGATACCAAAGGGTGTGAATGTATTGTAGCAAAACCTGCTCTGTGACGTGTGTGTCAATGTTATGTTAATGTGTGTACATGCCTTTCAGTCTGTATGTTAATGTGTTTACCCTGTGTGTCAGAGGTGGGAATAAAAGTGTATAAAGGAGTTCGCTCAGGCACTCAGGGTTATTCTGTTCCATTCTCTGTTGGAGGAGAAATAAAGTTCTGTGTTGTGCAACTCGCCGTCTTGTCTTATTCCATCCTCCACAATGGCTGAGAAACGTAAATGGGTGGAGGACCCCGTGGAGTCAAAAAAGAAAAAAAGACAATATATTGACAGTTACCTGAACTATGGATTTTTAGAAGCACAAGACTCTTTTCGGCCAGAATGTGTTATTTGTGGTGAAAAGCTAGCTAATGATAGCATGAAGCCCAGCAAACTGAGACGGCATCAGGAGACTCGACACCAAGAGACTGTTGGTGCAAGTGGGATTTTTTTGAAAGGAAACGGCACCTGGCGCTTTCAAGGAGCAAAGGGGATATTAGAAAATCCTTTGAACGGGCAGGTAGTGATTTATCCAGAGCCACTGAAGCATCATTCAACTGTGCGCTGCTCACTGCAAAGGCAAAAAAGCTGCACAATACTGATGAGCAGCTGATCAAGCCCGCATGCCTATCACCACTATCACTTCAAACATCGCATCACTGGTCCAGAGACATGCAAGCTCAAGGTACACATTAATATTCTGTTTTGAATCAACAGACTGGAGAGAGTAAAAAGCAAAGAATCACTGAATTATTTTTTGCAATGTTAATTGCTGGGTAGTGTTATGAGAAAGAGCAGTAAAGGATATTTGTTCTTTGTGTATGACAGGTGTTTTTAGGCCTACTGCCATTAGGCCCATACTGACTGACTTTTAGGCCTTTACTGATTTATGTTGTCGTGTGTGTGTATACCCACTATTTTGGTTGTTAGAAATTTTTGCTTTCACATGGGACATGCTGTTGTTAACATTTCTGTTTCATACCTCTGGCAAAGATGAAAACTTTATGTTACTGACAATGAACAATGAAGACTCAGGACTGCCTTCTGGTGTCAAAATGGCCATGTTTAAAAGTAATGCTGTCTTAAAACAAAAGGACAAATATTTTAATGCCATTGCAGTCATTTGCCACATTTATTTTTTGTCTGTGTGTGATACACATGTTCATATAATTCAATTTATTTTAAATATAAAGAAAAACAAATCTACATTTCAAAACAAATGGAATAGGTTAAGCACAAAAGTGATGTTATTTTTTTCCTAAATAAATGTTCTAAAATGACTTAATTCCTCTGGCGTGATTGTGTGGGCTAGGGGGGTCTGGCACTTCTGTGACACAGGCAGGGGGAGCTCCTGGGAAAAGGTTGGGAACCACTGATTAACACCATAATTGGTGTTTTTAAGCTGCCTGACCTGCCTCTGTACCAGAATTTTTTGCTTGAAATGTTCAAATTTGGCAACTATAGGTCTGGGAGGTTTATTTTGGGGATTTTTTTGCCCAATGCGGTGGACTCCATGAAAGGTAATTGATTTTGTATCATTGGGGGACAGTTTCAGCTGCGTGGACATGAATTCACGGACCAGCTGTTCTGGATTTTCATTATTTTTTCAGCAGTTCCGGAAAAAGCAAGGTTATTGCTATGTCCATAACCAATACTCCAATAATGAGGCTGAAGATATAGTCGAAAGGAACTTTATTAAACAGACTCGCAGAACCTAAGGCGCTCCCGTCAAGGCAAAGGCGCTGGTCGTAAAAGAGACCGTGCCCCTTCCAGGTAAGCCTTTTATACCTGGGTGGCGGTGGAACCGGAAAAGTGTAGCTGTCACCCATAACATACACAATAATAATAATAATCATAATTAATACATTACATCCTCCCCCCCCCCCCCCGTAGAAAAGTCCAAGGCACACACCATTAGATCCAAAAACAAGTTCTGCTGGGGAGGCTACCAAATCCTCCTTAGGTGTGGAGCACAACCCCAAAAGAACCCAGTGCAGGCGGTCGACCCAATTTGTGTCCGTAAGCGAAGCTCTGAGCGCTGCTTTCAGCGACCTATGAAAACGCTTGCAAAATCCATTAGCCTGGGGGCTGTACATGGTAGTGCAGTGAATTTTGACCCCCAGGCTTCTGAAACAAAGTTCTGAAATAAATTGTGGACCCCTGTTGGCCGTGATGTCCGATGGAGAACCGAAATGCGCAACCCAAGCTGACAAAAAGGCATGAGCCACTTCTGCGGACGTGGTAGAAGCCAGCGGGACCATTTCAGGGCAGCGCGTGGCGCGGTTCACGATTGTTAAGAGGTGCGTAAAACCTTGTGACGGCGGGAGGGGTCCCACCAAATCCACGTGAATGTGGTCGAACCTCCTGACCGGGATTTGGAATGGCTCGAGGAGGGCTCTAGTGTGCTTGTGCACTTTGGCCCGCTGGCACGCGACGCAAGCTGCAGCCCATTCTTTCACGTCCTTGCGCAAGCCCGACCAGAAGAATTTTGCCCCCACTAGCTTCATCGAAGTGTGCAGCTCCTGGATGCAACAGGGAGTGAACTGATTCAAAAATGTGGCGGCGCCAAGAGCTCGGAACCACCGGGTGCGGGCGGCCGGTGGAGACGTCACAGAGCAAGGGAGGGCACCCTTCTTGCACTACCCTGCTCTCCAGCCTTAACCCAGTAGGCGCAGACTGGAACGCGCAAATGTCCACGTCCCCGGCTTGCTCCGTGGTCATCATGGAGAAATCTATTCCCATGTAGACCGGGGAGACTAACGTGCACGACAGGCAATCGGCCATGATGTTGAGCTTACCGGTGATGTGTTGAATGTTGGTAGTAAACTCCGAAATTGCGGCGAAATGCTGTTGCTGCCGGGCCAGCCACGGTTCTGAGACCTTGGCCATCGCGTACGTCAGCGGCTTATGGTCCATGAACGCGGTGAACTCGCACCCCTCTAACCAAAACTGGAAATGGCATGTCGCCAGGTGGAGAGCCAGCAATTCTCTCTCGAACGTGCTGTATTTGTGTTCATTGTTGCGCAAAGTTCAACTGAAAAATGCAAGCAGCTGCCACGAACCTGAGACATACTGCTCCACCACTGCCCCTATGGCAACATCGGATGCGTCCATAGTGAGCACTAGCCGTGCAGACGGATCCGGGTGGGCTAACAACACGGCATCCGCAAGCGCTGTTTTGGTGGTAGTAAAAGCCTGGACTCGCTCAGGAGTCCAGTTGATGGCTTCCGTGGGCTTCTTTTTTTTAAGCGCGGCATACAATGGCTGCATCAGCTGATCAGCTGGGCTGCCCAGGAAAGGAAATGGTTATAAAAATTAACCATTCCCAAAAACTTCTGTAATGCCCTCACGGTCTGCAGGTGCAGAAAGTCCGACACAGCGTGCACCTTATCCGGCAATGGAATTGTGCCCTCCGGTGAAATGTGGTGGCCCAAAAAATCAATCTCTGGCACACCGAACTGGCACTTTGCCGGGTTAACTATCAGCCCATGCACCTTCAACCTATGGAAAACTGTCTTGAGATGTGGCATGTGCTCCTCCTCGGACGCGCTAGCTACCAGAATATTGTCTAAGTAGGCAAAAACGGAGGACAAGACACGAAGCACTGTGTCCATCATCCTCTGGAAAGTCTGCGCCGTACCTTTTAATCCAAATGGCTTGCATAAAAACTCGAAAAGGCTGAAAGGAGTTATTACCGCTGTTTTATGGAATGTCTTCAATGCGCACCGGGACCTGATGGTATCCGCGGACCAGATCCACTTTTGAAGAAACAGGCGCCCCAGCCAGGTGCACAGAAAAATCCTGGATGTGCAGAATTGGATAACGATAGTGTTCTGTGACGTTATTCAAGCGCCGGAAATTGCTGCACGGTCGCCACGACCCGACGGCTTTAAGCACCATGTGTAGCGGGGATGCCCACGGGCTGTTGGAGCACCTGACGATGCCCAACTGCTCTAAGTTGGCAAACTCCTCTTGCACGCTGGCCAGTTTAGCTGCGTCCAAATGCCGAGGTTGCGCCAGCGCTGGCGGGCCTTTTGTCGTTATAAAGTGCTCGACCCCGTGTTTCGTTACCGTAGCCGAAAAAGTTGGGACCGTGAGTGCTGGGAACTGTGTAAGCAAATGTTGGTACTTACCCCCTGGAGCTACAACGTTAGCAAGTGTTGTCGACCCAGCTCCCCGAGCTGTGCAGGACAGTGAGGTAAAAGAGACAGCGTCCACTAATCTCCTATTAGCAACATCGACTAACAACCCATAAGCACATAAAAAATCTGTGCCTAAAATGGGGCCGGAACATGCAGCTGTCACAAGGTCCCACTGAAAGTTGCATCCATGTAAACATATCTTCAGTGTCTGCTGGCCAAATGTCCTGATGGTGGATCTGTTGGCGGCCGTGAGCTCAGGACCGCTGCGTCCTGCCACCCTGTCTGCATTGACCGGCAGGATGAGGCTCTTCTGGGAACCGGAGTCCACCAAAAACCGTCTCCCTAAACGTGTGTCCGTGACATAAAGCAGTCTGTTCCTGTTGCCATCGGTTGCAGCTGCCACTGAATTCTGAACGTGCCGTCTTCCCAGCTTCTTGAATTGGCATGGCGACAGGCATTGTTGGGCATTCAAGCCAAAACGGCGATGATAAAAACAGATCACCCCGTTCCTTCATCTCCTGGTGTCCGTTCCGGCTACCACGAACAGCTCCTCGACCTTGCTGGAGTCCCTCATGGATGCTGGTACCACTGTCTACATGCTGAGAGTTCTGGTTGCCAAAATGATGCGGTCCGCTTCCTGCGCCAGGGTGCGGTAGTCCTTAGCAACGAGCCGCGAGCGAGTTGGCCAGGATCGCCCTCTCTGTAGCCAGTAGGTTCCTGAGGAACAAGTGGGCGAACAGGAAAGATTCGTCGTCCTTCCCCCTCAGCGCCAACATGCTCTTCATGAGCTCCACTGCTGATCTGTCCCCTAACGCCAAATGCATTAGGAGCCTCTCTGCCCTCTCACTGTCAGAAAGGGGATAGCGCTGGAGAAGCATCCTCTTCAGCACTTCATATTTTCCTTGGGCCAGCGGCTCCTAGAGCAGGCTCGTCATGTGTTGCGTGGCGCGCGCATCCAGTGCAGCGACCACGTAGTAATACTTGGTATCATCCGTTATTATCCCGCGGAGTGCGAACTGGGCTTCTATGTGCAAAAATCACACAGTCGGGTTGTGAAGCCAGAAGTCTGGGAGGTCAGCTGAGACTATGCATGCGGCGCTGGTGCTCTCCCTCCAGGCATTCTCCGGGACGATGCTTGGCTCGCTTTCCATGGCACATTTTAGGGTCACCAGTGTGGAGAAAGGAGGCAGGTGAGGCAATGAGCTGGACAACACAGAAACTTTATCCTTTCTCCAACATAACTTACAGCAAAAAAAAGATCCTGGGTCTCTGTGCATTCCACTTTTATATCTTTAATACCATGCGTCGAGACCCGGAACTTCTGACCATCATACATTATGTTTAGAACCAAGCCTGTGTAGCACATTAACCCTCTGAGTGTGTGAATTTGCATGCCCCTAGTGGCAGAGCGTGGCGCTGCGCCTGTCATCTCACTATGACATGATCGGCTTCATTCAGGAATTATACTTATTTGTAGTGATCTGCCAGTTTCAGAAGGTGGCAGACATCTGTTGGAGGACTCAATGGATGATGCGTAATACACCAAAGAAGAAGAACTCATTTCCTTTTCCTGTTTTTAGCATTTTAGCCCAGAAAGCTAATATAGCCGCGATTGGTCATCGTCACCGTCACTTTGTTGGCTTTGTATGCGGAAAATAGCTGTGGGATACAAGCGAAATTTATGTGGGATAATCATAAGACTTTGTAGATGTGGTAGAGACCGTAAATGACAGACAGAACGCAAAATAACGACCACGATGTGTGAAAACGCAGCGACCACGCCAGCTAGCCAGCCCCCCCTTTGTTAAAAGTAAGTGAGGAATTTCTGTTTTTTTAATGTACTGATTTCTTGTTCATATACTTTGAAGATGATGAGGTACCTCTGAACAAAAAACGTTGCCAAAAGACTGAACCATTCTTTGTGTAAATACATCAAAAGTCCAGTTTTGACTGAGTTATGGAATTTAAAATAGGTGCTGCGACATTATGCAAATTAAATGCGTAAATTTATTCCCATCTGAAACTTTGGATCATATTTTACATCTTTCTAATTGAAAGTAAGCCATTATCTCTTACCACTTTCAAGTTATAGCCTTGGAAATCTGAACTATTTTATTGACAAAAATATTTACCACTCTTGACCACTAGGGGTTATTTCGCAATTCAGCAACAGACACATTCAAAAGGTTAACATGACATAACGCCGGCGCTGCTTTCACACCCTTCGTCTTCCAGCGGCTCCGGCATTTACTCCTCAACCTGGGGGGCACATAGTCCTTACTGTCCCATCTGATACCCCCCAGTGACACCTCTTCTTTCGGTCCATGGTTCCCTGGGTGGAGAAGTCCAACACATGCCCCCACAATATTACTGTTTTTAAGGTGCAAAAGGCTGTGTTCCCGCATTTTTGATGCCAAAGTCATTATTTTTTAACAAGAAAAAGTGTCCCGTTTCAGTGACAACAGTACGTTCTAAACTAGTACTGGAAGTTTCTACCATAATTCACTCAAGGCATCATGGGGCCTAGGAATAAGGTGGATAACAAAAGAGTAATGTTTAGTTTTTGTGAAAACTCTTAATGGACTACAAATCCCTTGTGGTCGCAAAACATGATTATGGCAGTTCCCCTCTCAGAACTCACCTACTGTTTTCTGACCGACGAAAGAAGGATCCAAAGAGGAAAAAAACAACACATATATTGTATTTTAGAACTGGAGCTAACCACGGGACTGTTAGTTACTTCCCCCAGGGCACGCTTTGAAAAGATGACATAAGTTATGTGTTTGTGTTTGTAGTGTGGAGTGTGTGAATAAAGAGGCAGATTCATGGACAGACGGTTTATTACACACTCCACATCTCACAAGCACAGAACAGAAAGAATCATCTCAGCAAGCTCTTCCCTTTTACCCAAATCACTCTTCACACGTTTCATGGCATTTCTCATCACACAGCATGACATTTACATTACACTGCATTCAACCCCTTATGTCCTTGACTCCTTCCTGCTATCTCCCCAGGAACCCCCTGGGCATTGTTCTCCCATGCTTATTCACTGTCTCTGTCTGAGATGCTAAATAATCTGACTTCCCCAAGGTCCTACACCGCCCCCCAGCATCTTAGATAGAACATAGTCCACACGTTGTTTTGGCTTCCGTCTCCTCCCATATCTGCTGTAACTGGGGTTGACCGCCTCCGTGGCACTGCTGTGCCAGTGGGAGGCTGCTGGGAATGTGTCTGACTGTGGGTGGGCCGTGGTGGTGGTGGGGGGAACTTCGCTCTGTCCGTATGGCTGCTCTGGTGAATCGTTTCCCTGGGGAGCTCTCCGTGGGGGTCTTCCACGCCGAGGGGCCCTAGCCAACAGCACTTGCTCGTCCACCACTACAAAAGCGGGTTTGAGTCTGTCTATGCCAATTTTCTGCCACCTACCCCCCAAGTCTAGAAAAAAATGCTTATCCCCTGTTTCCAACACTCTGAACGGTCCATCATAGGGTGGGCGCAATGGAGGGCGGTGGGCGTCATGTCTGACGAACACGAACTCCGCGTTCTTCAAAGTTTTAGGCACAAAAGCACGCGGAAAACAGTGGTGGGCCGGGCCCGGCAGCGTGCCTGTATTTGCGCTACGCTGCAAAAGCTGAGACGGGCAGCTGTCCGACGCGGGATTATCTGGCAGAAATTCCCCGGGCAGCCGTAGGGGCTGCGCAAAAACCAGCTCCGCCAGGGAAGCTTCCAAATCCTCTTTTGGTGCAGAGCGCAACCCCAATAAAACCCACGGCAACCTGTCTACCCAATTTGCATCCGTCAGTGAAGCCCTGAGTGCTGCTTTCAGTGATCTATGAAAACGCTCACATAACCCATTGGCCTGTGGGTTGTACACGGTTGTGCGATGAATTGCAACACCCAGGCTGCGGGCCATTGTGGACCAGAGGTCGGAAACAAATTGAGGGCCCCTGTCGGATGTAATGTCCGACGGGACTCCAAAACGCGCCACCCATGCTGTTAAAAAAGCACGTGCTATGTCCCTAGGCATGGTTGCCGCCAGCGGGACTGCTTCTGGCCTGCGCGTGGTGTGGTCCACCACTGTCAGGAGGTGCATGCACCCCTGTGATGGCGGGAGGGGGCCCACGAGGTCCACATGAACATGGTCGAACCTCTTAGCCGGTACCCGAAACGGCTCCAAGGGAGCCTTCATGTGTCTGTGTACCTTGGCTCGTTGGCACGCCACGCAGGCTGCAGCCCACTCTTTTACTTGTTTATGTAGGCTCGGCCACACGAACTTCTCTCCCACCATTTTGACCGACGCGCACACCCTTGGGTGCGCCAGAGTGTGAACCGACTCAAACACGCGGCAGCGACCGGGACCACCGGACGTGGGCGTCCCGTGGAGACGTCGCAGATTGGGGGGGGGGGGGGCATGCCGTCTTGCAGCACCCTGCTCTCCAGCCTTAACCCTGTTGGTCCAGACTGGAGCGTGCGCACGTCTGCATCGCTAATCTGCTCCGCGGCCATGGCTGCGTAATCTATCCCCACGTAGACCGGGGCCACCACGGCGCGCGAGCGGCAGTCCGCCACTACATTCAGTTTACCCGACACATGCTGAATATCGGTAGTAAACTCTGAGATCACGGCCAGCTGTCTCTGCTGCCGGCCCGACCACGGTTCTGAAACCTTGGCCATCGTGAACGTCAGTGGCTTGTGGTCCACGAATGCGGTGAAGCTGCACCCTTCCAGCCAGAACTGGAAGTGCCGTATGGCCAGGTGGAGGGCCAGCAACTCCCTGTCGAACGCGTTGTATTTACGTTCGCTGTCGCGCAAAGTTCTGCTGTAAAAGGCGAGCGGCTGCCAAGCCCCGGCGACGCGCTGCTCCGCGACAGCCCCTATGGCCACGTCTGAAGCGTCGGTGGTGAGGGCTATCCGGGCCGCTGGGTCCGGATGCGCCAGCAGTGCGGCATTTGCCAGGGCTGCTTTAACCTCCAAGAACGCCCACTCTTGCTCCGGGGCCCATTCGACCCCATCCGCGGGTTCCTGTCTCTTGAGCGCGGTGTACAATGGTTGCATGAGCCGCGCCGCGTGGGGAAGGAAATGGTTATAAAAGTTCACCATCCCCAGAAATTCTTGCAGCGCCCTGACCGTCTGAAGCCGGGGAAAATCCGCCACGGCGCGCACTTTGTCGGGCAACGGGATCGCTCCTTCCGGAGAGACACGGTGCCCCAAAAAATCAATCTCCGTCACGCCGAACTGGCATTTCGCCGGGTTGATTATTAACCCGTGCTCCTCTAACCTCCGGAAAACCATCGTGAGGTGGGTTTCGTCTTCGTCTTCGGACGCACTGGCTACCAGGATATCGTCCAGGTAGACGAACACGAACGGGAGATCGCGCAGCACTGCATCCATCATGCGCTGGAACGTCTGTGCCGCGCCTTTTAACCCGAATGGCATGTGCAGGAACTCGAATAAACCGAACAGAGTTATTACCGCTGTTTTGGGTACGTCCTCTGCACGCACTGGGACCTGGTGGAAACCGCGGACCACGTCTATTTTGGAAAAAATGCGTGCTCCGGTGAGGTGAATGGAAAAATCCTGTATGTGGGGAATTGGGTAGCGGTCGTGTGCTGTGGCGTTGTTCAACCTGCGGAAATCACCGCACGGTCACCACGACCCCTCAGCCTTAGAGACCATGTGTAGCGGGGATGCCCAAGGGCTGTTCGATCGCCTAATGATGCCCAACCTTTCCAGGTTGGCGAACTCCTCGCGCGCTATGGCCTTGCGAAAATGGGCGGCCCGGTGGTGGTGATAAAGTGCTCCACCCCGTGTTTAGCGATGGCCGCCGAAAACGTCGGGACCGTGAGTGCTGGGAACTGAGTGAGCAGTGCTTGGAACTTACCGCCTGGAGCTGTGATGTTGGCTTGTGCTGTTTACTGGGTCCCTCGAGCTATACAGGGGAGAGATTCAAAGGACAGTGCATTAACCAGGCACCTGTTAGCAACATCCACAAGTAAACCATGCACACACAGAAAATCAGCGCCCAGGATCGGGCAACACAGTGCTGCTATGATAAAAGTCCACTCCTACGAGCGGCCATGTAGAGATAAGGCCAGTGTTCTCTCACTGAACGTCTTAATCTCCGAGCTGTTTACTGCTACAAGCCTGGGGCCGCTAGGTCCTGCCAGCCGGTCAGCGTAGGACGGCAGGATGACGCTCTTCTGGGCTCCAGTGTCGACGAGGAAGCATCTCCCCGAGCGCGAGTCCGTCACGTAGAGCAGCTTGTTCTCTTCACCGGCGGTCACAGCTGCTACCGACTGCCAGCCTTGGCATTTCCCGAGCGCTTGAACTGGCACGGTGGCACACATCTGCGGGCGTTCTCTCTGAAGCGGCGGTGGTAGAAGCAGAGCGTGTCTCTCTGGCGCTCCTTGGCCCCCGCTGCCGCTACCGTCGGTGGCTCCTCGCCTCCTCTGGTCGTCTCACTGGGCTCCGCCGCCGCCGCGTTGACTGTGATCGCCCTGGTGGTGAGGATGATCCTGTCTGCCTCCTGGGCTAGCGCACGGTAGTCACGCGCGGCCAGCAACGGCGAATTGGCCAGAATTGCTCTTGCCTCTGTTGGAAGGTTCCGGAGGAAAAGGTCGGCAAACAGAAAGTGCTCGTCATCCGTGCCCATTAACGCCAGCATCTTCTCCATCAGGTCGACGACCGAACCATCTCCTAACTCGGTCCGCCCCATGAGCCTCTCCGCTCTCTCACATTCTGAGAGCGTGTAGCGCCGGGTCAGCGCAGCCTTGAGCGCCTCGTATTTGCTTCGGGCTGGAGGCTGATCAAGAAGGCTCGCTACCTGCTGGGCTGTGCGAGCATCCAGCGCTGCTACCACATGGTAGAATTTGGTGTCGTCCACCGTTACACCCCGGAGGGCCAACTGGGCCTCGGTGTGGTGGAACCAAGAGCGCGAGTTGTGCTGCCAAAAGTCCGGTAGCTTGACTGAAACCGCGCACGCGTTGCTGGGGGTTCCAGTCCGGGCTGTCTGTGGGACGGCTGCTGTGTTGCTGGGGTTTCCCGACAGGGCCAGCTCCGGGGTTCTTGCCTCGTGTTCCATAAGTCGTCTAGGGTCACCAGTGTGGAGTGTGTAAATAAAGAGGCAGATTCATGAACAGACGGTTTATTACACACTTCACATCTCACAAGCACAGAACAGAAGGAATCATCTCAGCAAGCTCTCTCCTTTAACCCAAATCACTCTTCACACGTTTCATGGCATTTCTCATCACACAGCATGACATTTACATTACACTGCATTCAACCCCCTATGTCCTTGACTCCTTCCTGCTATCTCGCCAGGAACCCCCTGGGCATTGTTCTCCCATGCTTATTCTGTGTCTGTCTGAGATGCTAAATAATCTGACTTCCCCAGGGTCCTACAGTAGTCTTTTATTTTACGTATTTTCACAACCTTATACCTTAACAATCAGACAATAAATAACACTGTTATTTATGTGGAAAATTATCGTATAAATTGACAAACATCATACGTGTAACTTGTGGCAAAATTCGATCGGGATCAAAAAATAATTTCACTCTTGCCATTCATTTATATGGAGATTTTTTCTGATTTGAGGTCCCATTGCGGAAGTAGAGGCGGCGTGACTTAAGCTGCCTTCCGATCGCCCAATATGGTACTCCGAAGTGGACTGCACAGGGTATCTGCCATATTAACTGAGATTCCAAGCCGAAGGGAGCGAACGGTCTTTAGTTCAAAAGGAACTGAGAACTGTGCAGGGGTGAAGTGAACAACAGTACATCACTTCACCGGAAGATGACAAGAAGATTACCCATAAGCCATTGCGCCTCAAATACAAGTAAAACAAACTGTTGTTGCTCACGTTATTAACAAGCGAAACTTATGTTGGTTATTGTTTATATCAACTGATAGTATTTGTATTAATATTTTATTTAAGAAAAATAAATTGTCCACCATAGTATCAGTATGTGTCCACAGTTACCGTGGTAACTCACGGAGGAAGGAGCCGACAGTTACAGGGTGTTTCAAATGGAGAAATTTTGTGAAGGGCACTGACTGATATTCCTTGAGAACGGAGCAGGGAGTAGGGAATACAGTTGGAAGTACACTATGGATTGGAATGTAGCGTTAGGCTCTCTACTGGTGCCATTTGAATCTACCTCCGCCAAGGAGATTATGTAATCGGGGTGGTTTGTCTGTTTGTCCGTCTGTTTGTTTGACTGTTAGCAGGATTATGCAAAAACTACTGGATGGATTTTGATAAAATTTTCACCAGAGGTGGTCCTTGGGCTAGAGAGGGACCCATTAAATTTTGGTGATGATCTGAGAGTGCATACCTCCACCAATAACCTTGTTTGTATTTGTGCAGCAGGAATACACAAGAACTATTGGATGGATTTGGATGAAATTTTCACCAGCGGTGGTCCTTGGGCTAGAGAGGAACCCATAACATTTTGTTGGTGACCCCAGAATGCATACCTCCACAAAGGCTCTTATCTTCTCACACTGTGTTAGCAAGAATACTCAAAAACTACTTAATGGATTAGGATGAAATTTTTTCCAGAGGTGGTCCTTGGGCTAGAGAGGAACCCATAACATTTTGTTGGTGACCCCAGAATGCATACCTTCACCAGGGCTCTTATCTTCACACACAGGTTTAGCAAGAATACTCCAAAACTACTGGATGGATTTGGATGAAATTTTTACCAGAGGTGGACCTTGGGCCAGAGAGGAACCCATGTGGAGTGTGTGAATAAAGAGGCAGATTCATGGACAGACGGTTTATTACACACTTCACATCTCACAAGCACAGAACAGACTGAATCATTTCAGCAAGCTCTCCACTTTTTCCCAAAGCACTCTTCACACGTTTCATGGCATATCTCATCACACAGCATAACATTTACATTACACTGCATTCAACCCCCTATGTCCTATGTAAGTGGCGGTGGTAGAAGCAGAGCATGTCTCTCTGGTGCTCCTTGGCCCCTGCTGCGGCTACCGTCAGTGGCTCCTCGCCTCCTCTGGTCATCTCGCTGGGCTCCGCTGCCGCCGCGTTGACAGTGATCGTCCTGGTCGTGAGGATGATCCGGTCTGCCTCCTGGGCTAGCACACGGTAGTCACGCGCGGCCAGCAACGGCGAATTGGCCAGAACCGCTCTCGCCTCCGTTGGAAGGTTCCGGAGGAAAAGGTGGGCAAACAGAAAGTGCCCATCGTCCGTGCCCATTAACGCCAGCATCTTCTCCATCAGGTCGACGGCCGAACCATCTCCTAACTCGGTCCGCCCCAGGAGCCTCTCCGCTCTCTCGCATTCTGAGAGCATGTAGCGCCGGGTCAGCGCAGCCTTGAGCGCCTCGTATTTGCTTCGGGCTGGAGGCTGATCGAGAAGGCTCACTACCTGCTGGGCTGTGCGAGCGTCAAACGCTGCTACCACATGCTAGAACTTGGTGTCGTCTGCCGTTACTCCCCGGAGGGCCAACTGGGCCTCGGTGTGGTGGAACCAAGAGCGCGGGTTGTGCTGCCAAAAGTCCGGTAGTTTGACTGAAACCGCACACGCGTTGCTGGGGGCTCCAGACCGGGCTGTCTGTGGGATGGCTGCTGCGTTGCTGGGCTTTCCCGACCGGGCCGGCTCCGGGGTTCTTGCCTCGTGTTTCATAATTCGTCTAGGGTCACCAGTGTGGAGTGTGTGAATAAAGAGGCAGATTCATGGACAGACGGTTTATTACACACTTCACATCTCACAAGCACAGAACAGAAAGAATCATCTCAGCAAGCTCTCCTCTTTTTCCCAAAGCACTCTTCACGCATTTCATGGCCTTTCTCATCACACAGCATGACATTTACATTACACTGCATTCAACCCCCTATGTCCCTGACTCCTTCCTGCTATATCTCCAGGAACCCCCTGGGCATTGTTCTCCCATGTTTATTCACTGTCTCTGCCTGAGATGCTGCATAACCTGACTCCCCATATCCATAACATTTTGGTGATGATCTGAGAACGCATGTCTCCACCAAGGCTCTTATCTTCTCACATTGTGTTAGCAAGAATCCTCCAAAACAAAGCCATTACATTTTAGAGGTGATCCACGAGGGACAGAAGGAGCCTTGGTGGAGATATGTGCTCTCTGAGTGCTTTTCTAGTTCTTCATGGAATTATCTGAAAAATCGCAAGGCCCAGCCTGTTAATTTTGGTCTGTCTGTGTTATGGTCATACCTACAATTTGGATCAAACTAGTAACTTTATTACCAGCATTTGCTGCTATCTTCACTAAAGCCCCTGTTGATATATTGTTTGTGTAAAACAAAACAAACCAAAAAAAAATGGTGGACATCATGCTAATGCTGAGGGTTAAAAACTAAGGACAGCCTTCATGACCATCTTTTATACGTATATACAGTAGTTTAGTTTAGTTTAGTTTAATATTTATTTGAAAGGGACATTACATACTAATGAACATTAATACAAATTTAAGTATCCCAGATTTAGCAATACTGCTAATTTGCATCTGTAGTCCCTGGGCGGGTCACAAAAACACACAATCAAACAATCATACACGAGCAGAACAATTGCACTGAAACTGTGCAAAGTGCAGACTTAAGGTGTTACAAAACAAAATATCCAAATGTCACATGCATGAAGTGCTGTGTATGCGTACACATACACTACCGTTCAAAAGTTTGGGGTCACCCAGACAATTATTTTGTGTTTTCCATGAAAAGTCACACTTAGTTACCACCATGAGTTGTAAAATGAATAGAAAATATAGTCAAGACATTGACAAGGTTAGAAATAATGATTTGTATTTGAAATAATAATTTTTTCCTTCAAACTTTGCTTTCGTCAAAGAATCCTCCATTTGCAGCAATTACAGCATTGCAGACCTAACATGATTGCACAAGGGTTTTCTAATCATCCATTAGCCTTCTGACACAATGAGCAAACACATTGTACCATTAGAACACTGGAGTGATAGTTGCTGGAAATGGGTCTCTATACACCTATGTAGATATTGCACCAAAAACCAGACATTTGCAGCTAGAATAGTCATTTACCACATTAGCAATGTATAGAGTGCATTTCTGATTAGTTTAAAGTTATCTTCATTGAAAAAAAGTGCTTTTCTTTCAAAAATAAGGAAATTTCTAAGTGACCCCAAACTTTTGAACGGTAGTGTACATGCACCCAAGCACCTCACAGCAACAAACAAGAGGCGGGGCATATGTGTGTGATGCACGGGTGTTATGTCGTAACTTGTAGACAGAGATGACACCAGGAGTGGAGTTGAACACTTCTTTATTATAACGCTGATCTCAGTGCTACAGCCGTGCATGCAGCCGCTGGCAGAGGTAAGACAGAAGAGACAACCCCCACCCCCACCCCCACCCCACCCCAACTTGCAGCTCCTCTTATACCACCGGGGCTGGCGGGACCAGAAGCTGGAGCCACCACCCAGTACCACACAAATAAGAGCTCCAATAAGAACAGTATAAGAACAGTGAACAAATACATAATACTCCCCTGTAGATAAAATCCAAAACACACACACAATCAGCCCACTGTGGAGAAAGGAGGTAGGCCAGGCAACGAGCTGGATGACAGAAATTTTATTCTTTCTCCAACATAACTTACAGCAAAAAAAGATTCCGGGTCTCTGTGCATTCCTCTTTTATATCTTGAATACCATGCATCGAGACCCGGACGCCGCTCTCACACCCTTCTTCTTCCAGCGGCTCCGGCATGGGTGGAGAAGTCCAACACCATGCCCCCACACAGCCCCCCCCTCCCCTGAACACCCAGAAAGAGCACTAACCCCCCCATCCTTTGGACTTGAGTTGGCGCCCATAGCGGCTATAGTGGGGGGTCACCGATCCAGTCGAACCACCCTGCTAGCGGGGTGTACAAGAGGGGATGTCAGTCTGTGGAGGGAACTAACTAACTAACTAACCTACACTTATATAGCGCTTTTCTAGTCACAAAGACCACTCAAAGCGCTTTCACTAGTACTAACCCTCTATTCTAAGGGCCTATAGGAAACAGATATCTAAGGACAATTTAGAACAGCCAATTAACCTAACATGCATGTCTTTGGATTGGATTTAACTGCATCGAAACTAAGAGGTTGATTTGGAAAGGTATTTCTAAGGTTTTTTGGACCAGCTAGAATGACTTCAGTCTTATCTGAATTTAATAGCAAGAAATTACAAGTCATCCAAGCTTTGATTTCCTCAAGGCAGCCCTCTAACTTGGCTAATTGATTACTATCATCTGGCTTCATTGACAGGTATAACTGTGTGTCATATGCATAACAATGAAAATGTATACAGTGCTTTCTAATAATGTTGCCTAACGGAAGTATATATAAACTAAAAAGAATAGGGCCTAGCACAGATCCCTGTTGAACTCCATGACTGAGCTTTGAGTTGGAAGAAAACTCATTATTGACATGAACAAACTGGAACCTATCAGATAAATAAGATCTAAACCACTGCAACGAAGCTCCATTAAGTCCAGCATAGTGTTCTAATCTATCAAGTAGAATATTATGATCGATAGTATCAAAAGCTGCACTAAGGACTAAAAGGACAAGTACAGAAAAAGTCCATTATCAGATGCGATGAGGAGGTCATTAGTGACCTTCACTAAGGCTGTTTCAGTACTATGATGGATTCTAAACCCAGATTGAAACTCTTCAAATAAACCATTTCCCAGTAAGTGGTCAAATAATTGCGTAGCAACAACTCTTTCTAAGATTTTTGAAATGAAAGGGAGATTAGAGATTGGTCTATAGTTAGCTAAAACTCCTGGATCCAGTGTTGGCTTTTTGAGTAAGGGTTTAATTACAGCAGTTTTAAAAGCCTGCGGTACATGGCCTAATGCTAATGAAGAATTGATTATTTGAAGAATTGAGCTAGCAATAAATGGGAAGGCTTCTTTAACCTCTTGCACTCCGTTGTACCGCGGACGGGCAAGTCTCTGCGTCCCAGAGCGCACGAGGGCGCACGAGGGCGCACAAGAGCGCCCTTGTGCGCTCTAGGACGCATGATGGAGATTGTGATGTAGGTGGTGTATGGCGTCCAAGCGCGCACTGAAAATAAAAGCTGCAGACACAGCCGCGAACAGATTAGTTCATCTGATTGACCTCTCATTTGACTAATAAGAGCCTTGAATTGGGTTTCTGAAACCTTGAAGAACCAATGACTGAAAACCTAGCAAGAAGGACCCGCCTACCAAAGCTGTGAATGCAGTGAGCCAATTGAAGCACAGAAGTTCGTGAGCTGTTTTTTTTAAGGCTGGGTGAAGACAGACTGCTGCTGCAGAGAAAAAAAGGACCCGCAGGAAGAACCCCACAGACCCAGCAGCATGGAGACCATCCACAAGTGCAACCTCTGTGACAGCGACTGACATTCGCGCAACGGCATGTTCGGCCAGGCGGTGCTTGTTTTGTTTTGTTTTTGTCCCAGCAGAATAGACGTTAGGATTGCCTTCCATGGTCATCATAGTCCGACGGAGGCCGAAGACGAAGGCTGAGTGGCACACACGCGTTTGCCAGTCTATTTTTAATTACTACTGTTATTTGTTTTGAAAAATGGTTCGCCAAAAACTGCAATCATGGAAGCGCAAAACCGCAATAATGGAATTATGTTTTGATTGGGTCGCGAGACCAGCGTCGCGTTCGTCTGACAATGAGGAAGAAGTTCGCCAGCTCCACTTCTGCTGTGAAGAGGTAAGGTGTTCTAAGCTAAATTATCCTTTATCCCTGAAAATTGTAATCAAAATGACTTTTGACCGATCGGTAAATTACAGCTGTGCGTCATCGCTGCATGACGGACCGTGGCGCAACGGGCAATGTCTTTCCTCTGTAGCGAGGGGGGGCGGACAACCCCCCCACACACACACACAGACACAGCCCTGAGTGTCACCTTTCATTAGAGCCCAAAATGAAGATTCTACATTGAAGCATTCAAAAGTTACAGACGTTTTTCCAAACTCTGCCATTTGGCACAATTTGGCACAGTTCCAAAATGCCTGGGAACTACCTGAGAAAAAAGCTGTGTAATATATTCATTTTTTGTGGTATTGTTACAAAATTTGGACCTCAGCTGGATAACACTTGGTTCTACATTTCTGTTGCATTTTCCAGCCCAGATCTGAAGCTGTGTGTTATTTGCAAGCATTTGTATCCAAAAAAACACCCAGGCCAAATTTATTTTCTTCAAGTTCACTATGTTTAGATGACTGTAACTCAGTGGCTGGGGCACTTAGAGAGATTATGACTGTTTTGCCAAAAAATTCAAAGTGTTTTCTTTTAAATGAGACCAACCCCATGAAGATGCTGCAAAGGGTTGAAAAACAGCTTTGGATTTAATTTGGGCACGTTATTTTTTGGCGTTTTTAGGGAAATTGACCGGAGAGCAAGGGGTTAAATAACCTGGTAGGAATAGGGTCTAAAAGATAAGTTGAAGGCTTGGATGAGGAAATTATTTTATCTAACTCTAAAAGGTCAATTGGAGTAAACTCATCCAAACATATCAATTGATGGAGTTGTAGTAGTTACTGTATTTAAGTTAACAGTGGGAAGAATATGACTGATTTTAACTCTGATAGATGAAATTTTATTATTGAAAAAGTTCATAAAGTCCTGACTAGTAAGCTCTAAGGGAATGCTAGGATTGACAGAGTCCTGACTCTTTGTCAGCCTGGCTACAGTGCTGAAAAGAAACCTGGGATTGTTCTTGTTCTCTTCTATTAATGCAGAATAATAACTTGTTCTAGCTTTTCTAAGAGATTTTTTATAAATTAAAAGATGATTTCTCCAAGCTAAATAGATTTCATCCAATTTAGTGGAGCGCCATTTTCTTGCTAATTGACAAGTCTTCTGTTTTAAGCTACGAGTTTCTGTGTTGAACCAAGGAGTTAAAAATCTCTAATTAGACTTTTTCTTTTTTAAAGGGGCCAACATGTCTATAGTCTGATGCAGAGAAGCTGTAACACTATCTACCATGCTATCAATTACAGAAGGAGCAAGTTCTCCATAGCTTATCTCCGTTGTGTTGGCACATGGCACAGAGGAAACAATCTGCATAAATTTGGTAACAACATCATCTGAGAGGAATCTACTGTAGTAATATTTTTCTTTAGGAGCCAAATAGTCAGAAATAGTAAAATCAAAGGTTAACAGACAATGGTCTGACAGTACAGGGTTATGAGGAGACACTACCAGATTTTCTATTTCTATGCCATATGTCAGAACAAAGTCCAACGTGTGGTGGAGATAATGGGTAGAATAGACTAGATGGTAAGCACTGTGAAGGTCCAGCTTAGTGAACACAGATGCACCCTGCAACAGATCAAACTCAGAGTTGATGAGGGGTAGAGGGTATTTACTCTTGATTGTAATGTTACTGAGCCCCCTAAAGTCAATGCAGGGCCGAAGTGATCCATCTTTTTTGCCCACAAAAAAGAACTCCGCCCCCACCGCTGATGAAGGTCTAATGATGCCAGAGTTTAAAGACTCCTTAATGTACTTCTCCATGGCCTCCCACTCTGGCGCCAACAGACTATAAAGTCTGCTAGATGGTAGAGTGGCCCTGGACTGGAGGTTACTAGCACAGTCATATGGGCGGTGGGGGGGGGGGGGGGGGGTAAAGAGAGCACCTTGGCCTTACTAAAGATTAGGGCCAGATTGTGATATTCAGAAGGAACATTGACTAAATCAGGAGTTTGGGTGGGCGATGGTTTAAGGGGAACGGATGGGGAACAAGCAGCTGACTGAAGGCAGGCGGACAAACAAAAGGTGCTCCAGGAGATAAAAACCTTAAAACCACCCTTTATTGTCATTCAATCCATACAGCCAATCATGTACAGTAGAATGAAATTGTGTTTCTTTTATCTACAGTGTTAATTACACACACACCCATAAATAGAATCAGAGGGGTCGCTGCCATGCAAGGCACCGCCACAGATTTCCCTCCTCCATTCCATTATTGCTGAGCACCAAGCTGGACAGCAGGAAGTTCCGCTTTTTTATATGGTCTTCGGCATGACCCAGCCGGGATTTGAACCCCTGCCTCCCGGGTGTGGGGCGGATGCTCTACCAACTGAGCCACCACTCCGGTAATCCTTCCCTCCAGCCAATCAATAATGGGATTATGCAGATTTAGCCACGGGTAACCCAGAATAACAGAGGAAGATGAAGATCGTAAAACAAAAAGGCGTAACTGCTCTCTGTGGTTGCCGGAAACTAAAATGGAAATGGTTTCCATTCTCTTGGCGACCCTAGTGAGTGGCTCTCTCAAAACAGCTACCAAATCTAAAGGAACATCCAGCTCCTGGCACGGGAGCTTAAGTCAGGTTGCCAGACTCTCCAAGATAAAGCTCTGTTCCACGCCAGAATCAATGAGAGCAGTGTACCAAAATCAATGCAGCCGTGGCCAAAACAACTGGGTAAACGAAACTGGGTAAGGGGTCTGGACTGTTTCTTGTCTGCCAGTCCCCCCCTCCCCAACTGACTAGAGCAGTGGATCACCTCATGTTCGGAGCTGTCCGTCTGACATTGCTCCTTGGAGCATTCCCAAAGGCATTTATCTAGCTTAATAGCCAGGGAAAATAGCTCATTCAATCAGTCAATCAATCAATCAAACTTTATTTGTAAAGGCTGCACGGTGGCGCAGTGGTTAGCACTGCGGCAGCACAGTTTACCCTTGGCCGGGGGATTGTGGGGATTGTGGGATCGTGGGTTCGATCCCAGCCCCCGACCAACAGTGATCTGTGTGGAGTTTGCATGTTCTCCCCGTGTCGCGTGGGTTTACTCCGGGATTTCTCCGGTTTCCTCCCACATGCCAAAGACATGCATGTTAGGTTAATTGGCTGTTCTAAATTGTCCCTAGATATCTGTTTCCTATAGGCCCTTAGAATAGAGGGTTAGTATTAATGAAAGCGCTTTGAGTGGTCTTTGTGACTAGAAAAGCGCTATATAAGTGCAGGTTAGTTAGTAGTTAGTTAGTAAAGCACTTTTAAAACATTAGATGCTGCGCAAAGTGCTTTACATAGATAAAAACAACAGACACATTTAGTTACATATTTTACATGACACATCCCCACCCCTTCCAACCCTCCCATAAACATACCCACAAACACAACACACACAGGCACATACATCACCCCCTACTTCTCTTACACACATATAGAATAAAAGAGACATTGCTCGGCACCGAGGCACCACATGAAGGAGCAACCATCCTGTGGAGCCCCCCAAGCCGGGACACCACACAGCCAGTCACCACAGAAGACACCACAAGGGCCGCCCCAACCAGGACAGGCCGGGGCCCGCACCACAGCTGTAGGCAGTGGTATAAAGTCCCCACCCACCCAAGATAGAGTGACCCACGAGATCAACACCCCTGCAGATGGGCCAGGCAGCATCCAGCATGAGGGGTCCCACTGAGGAAACACTGAAGCTAAAACACATAAATACAAAATAAAACTAAGAACACAAAGAGCAAAGGGAACTAAAGACCCATACTTAGAAACTGAGCTAAGAACACATCAAAATAAGAAAATCTAAAAGCAAATGGAGCTAAGAAGAATGTAAAAACAATGGAACATAAATGACTTCTTCAATAATAGTTAAACGGTTTGTTATAAGCCAAAATTTAAAAAGGTACAAAAAGAACTAAGAACACATAAAAACAGGAACTAAAAACCCATACTTAACCCCTTGACGCCTGTTGTCGCAAATTCGCATCAAACCGCTTCCGCTCCAAATGCAACCAAAATACCGTCTGTATTCCTCCACTTCCGGTTGGAGCACTTCCAACACATACCTAGGAACCTTTTGCAAGCATTAGTTTCTCGTAGGAATGGTCAGAGACAGAGCACCATCCATTTCCTGATTGCTAGGGTTAAGGTTAGGGTTAGGGTTAGGGTTATAGTTTGGCAGTCATGAGAGTTGAAAATACTGAAAATAACTTTGTTGCATAAATAAAAGACTTCATACTTGAGATGGGAACAGGTGCTTTTTTTGTATCATAATTTGCACCATACCTAAAATTATATCTATTTTATGTGCTATAGTCAAATTAACTTTCTTGACTTAATTTAGCATCTACTTGAAAGCAAAAACACAAGTGAAATTTTTTTTTTTTCCATAATTGGAAATAAATTCAGGCATTAAGGAGTTAAAAACTGAACAAAACACATCAATAAGAAGATGAGAAAATCTAAGAGCAAATGGCACCAAAAAGAACATAAAACAATGGAACATAAATGACTACTTCAGTAATAGTTAAACAGGTTTATTAAAATTCAAATTAAAAAGGTGGGTCTTGAGCCTGTTTTTAAAAGCAGCTATTGACTCTGCGGCCCTGAGGCTCTCTGGCAGGCTGTTCCGCAGACGAGGACCATAATAGTGAAAGGAAGCTTCACCAAAGGTCTTGGTCTTGGCTTTGGGAACCATTAAAAGGCCAGTACCAGAGGACCTTAGGGTTTGCGAGGGCTCATAAGATAAGAGCAGCTCAGATAGATAAGAAGGCCCAAGACCCCTGAGGCATTTAAAAACTACTAATAGAACCTTAAAATTGATCCTAAAACGCACGGGGAGCCAATGCAGCGATTCTAAAACTGGTGTAATATGCACCCGCCCCTTGGTCCTCGTTAACACTCGTGCTGCTGAATTTTGAAGCAGTTGGAGATGTGATATTCTTTTTTGAGGAAGACCAGAGAGCAGGGCATTACAATAGTCTATACAACTAGTGATAAAAGCATGCATCAAGACCTCCATGCTGGTAAGAGAGAGAAAAGTGCAGACTCTGGGGCTATATTCCTAAGATGGTAAAATCCGATTTTTAATTAATTAAGGGTGGCAGGTTTATCTAACCGGGCCAGCTCATCCTGAAGACTGGAACTGAGGCTGCGTATGAAAATATTACAGAGAGCCGCTTCCTCCCACCCTACCTCCGCTGCTAGAACCTGGAAATCCACCGAATAATCGGCCACGGACCTGGCTCCCTGTTGAAGATTTAGGAGGTGAGTGGTATTAACATCATCTTGATCAGAACGGTCAAACACTTGAGTGAATTCCAGCCTGAACTGATCATTGGTGTAACAGTGATAATTGGGATGGTGGCACCGGAGTTGTGGCTCAGTTGGTAGAGCATCCGCCCCACACCCGGGAGGCAGGGGTTCAAATCCCGGCCGGGTCATGCCAAAGACCATATAAAAGTGGAACTTCCTGCCGTCCAGCTTGGTGCTCAGCAATAATGGAATGGAGGAGGGAAATTTGTGGCGGTGCCTTGCATGGCAGCGGCCCTCTGATTCTACACTTGGGGTGTGTGTGATTAACACAGTAGATAGGTAAAACACAATCTCGTTCTACTGTACATGATTGGTTGTACAGTTGAATGACAATAAAGGGTGATTTGATTTGATTTGATTTGATGGTTCAACCCAACCTGTTATTAGGTTTAGGGGCAATCACTTTTTCACACAGGGCCATGTAGGTTTGGATTTTTTCCCCTTAATAATAAACACCTTCATTTAAAACCTGCATTCTGTGTTTACTTTTGTTATCTTTGTCCAATATTTAAATTTGTCTGACTAGTACATACCTGTGCATGGCCGTGCATACCCGTGCCTGCCCATAGAAACCAAGTATAAGCAAGTATTTCTGCATGCCCATAGAAAGCAGGTGTAAGCAAGGGTGTAAGCAAGCACGTCAGCACTCATTCAGTGATGACTGCCTTTGATTTTTGATGGTGTCATAGTGAGTTCTATGATCTGTGATGACGTCATAGGGAGTCATATGATCGTGAGTCATGCCCGTGTTTGATCTTGAAAGCTGTCCTATGTGCTATGATCTTTGATGATGGCATAGCGAGTCCTATGATGCCTGCATTTGATCCTGGTTTAAATTAGTATGTCCTATTCTTCTTCTTCTTTTAGGTGAAATAAACATCAGAGATGCTTTGCTACAAGCAGAAACTGCACAAGTAAAATAGATGAAACATCAGTTTCTCCTCTTAACAGTCCTGGTGGCCAGGTGGTCAAAGCTTCATTAGAGGATCCCTCTTGCATCATCAGCAGGTGTCTCAGGGTCATAGGCGTTTCGCCCCTGAACCTGTACGTCTCACCTGAGTGGGGCAACAAAGATTAATCTTCACTTGCAGAAGGGTTCCAACCACGTCCTCTTGTGAGCCACAACCACCTTGAACTAGCCTCGGCCACTGAGGCTATGTCCCCAATGGCTTTCCTTAGATGTTTAGGTTCCAGACCTATCTTGTGTAAAAAATCGTACAAAGATGCAGCTGGAAACCTACGACAACCAACCTCAACGGGGAATAAAGTAGTGTGCCACCCTTTAATACAAGCCTCATCAACTAGGTCCTGATATTTTTCTTTCTTGAGCTTGTGAGATATGGCCAGCCTCTCCTCCCAAGGCACTGTAAGCTCAACTATTACAATGGGTTTTGCACTCTGAGAGCAAAGAATCATGTCCAGACGGAGTGTGGTTGTTGCTACTTCTTCTGGGAAGACGAGCTTCTTTCTTAGGTCAACGTGCATCTCCCAGTCTGATGCTTTATGCAAAACACAGAAGCATGTTCTGGCAGTTGTTTTTGCCTTCAGAGACTTATTTCCTGGCTTTTGAAAGCTGATGACCCGAAATGGTGTTGCCTGATGGTTATTGGCTCCAATCCTCTGGAATTCAACCCACTTTGCCATTTCTGTAAGGACTTTATTGTGTTTCCACCAGTAGCGCCCTTCTCCAAGTGCTCTAGAGCACCCAGTCAAAATATGATTCAAAGTACTAGGGGTCATACCGCACAGCTTACAAGATGAATCCTCAACTTTGTACCAAAGTTTTAAATTGCTTGGTGTTGGTAAAAGATCAGTCACTGCACAGAGAAGAAAAGTCAACTTTCCCTGGTCTGTGCCCCAGATATCATTCCAGGACAGCGATCCTTCGAGTGCATGGTTCCACTGCATCCACTACCCTTGAGAGGCGAGCCCTGCAGCTTTCACACAGCGGTCCTCTTCCACGCCTTTCTGACCCTCTGTATTACAAGTCTTCTCCTGCTTTTGGTGTCAGCTTTGCTCCACCTTTTACCGTTGTAATTTCCTAGCCCGAGTCATCCCTGACAAACTACGTCAACAATTTCGTCATGTCTCCAGTATGCTTCAGCTTCCCTGACAGCTTCCTGGGGTCTCCATTTCCTACTGCATTTAATGGCTGTGTTGGAATGCCTGACCTTCTTATCGTTAGAATACAGCAAAGAACAGACAGAAGCAGGGCATTACAATAGTCTATACAACTAGTGATAAAAGCATGCATCAAGACCTCCATGCTGGTAAGAGAGAGCTTCTGCTTCTGCTTCTGCCCTTCAGAGAGAACAGACGCCTTTTTCTTTGCTCCCTCTTTTACCCTCCTTCCCTCCCTAACTGAGAATCCCAGCTTGCTGTCTTGTCTGCGACGCTGTCTTCTGGCTGAATCTTGAACCAAACGAAAAAAATGGATTTGGTGAGCGGCTTTAATAAAATTAACAACATTTTATATAAATTCGGGCCAGGGGGAGCCCCTATGGAGAGACCCATGGATTGGAACGCATGTGTCTGCACGATTCGACTGAGGATGTGGAAACATCTACCTGGTTTGGCTAGGATCACAGGATTTTCTGCTGATTGGCTCTGGAGTTTTTCCTGGTGTATCGAAAAATTAACTGGAAGAGCTAATTAAAAGCGGTCCCGGCATAGCTGCTTCTCAACAATTCGACTAGACGGGGGAGTGCACTAACTATCGGCAATGATAACATGGAAATTACCATCTGCATGCACTGTAGAGGGATGGACTCTACCAGACATGTTTACCCATGTTCTAGAAGGGAAACATCTGGAGTCGTCTTTGGTGCCTCCAAGGAATGGATTTAAAGCCTATGTATGGAAATTATGAACACAGGATTGCTGGAGATGAAAAATTATATGCTCTGTGTGATCTGTGTCTATCAGACCTTGAATTCGATGCCCTGTTGTCTATTTTCCTCCTGGATTAAGACAAAACAGAAGATTGTGCTTCTCTTTCATAAACATACTGGGACTGCATCTGAACTCTCATTGACATGTGACTGGCTCAGGAAATTTCCATCTGCCATGCCTCAAGGACATGCTTCTGAGTTTCAGACACTAAGACATAACATCTCGGCTGGGAGAGATTTTGCTGCCTCCAGTAACTGATAAACACCCACCTGCATTCAACATACACGAACACACTGATTCATAATACTGAATTACACCCATCCATTCACTGATTCTCTCTGACTTTTGGTCTTTTGGTTTTTTGTGGTTGATTGTTGCTCTGTGCTATTGAGAGATTTTTTTTCATTGTAATCATAATCTGCTTAATATTTATAAGCTGTATTCTGATAACGAAGTTTTTTTTCTCTCCTCCCCCCTTGTGTCGTTCCCTCCCCTCCCCTCCCTTTCTTATCTATCTCTGTTTGATGAGGCGCCTATTATGGCTGCCGTGTCGTTGTGTCGCGAGCATGCGCACCAATGTCAAGTCAAGTTCCTCATGTGTTTTTTACATGCTTGGCAATAAAGTTTATTCTGATTCTGATTCTGATTCTGACCCTGCCTTAGTGGCCTTGAACTCCTCCACCACCGATGAGATTGGTAGGCAAAGCTTGGAAGTCTTACTGTAGAGATTGACTGAACTGAAAGATGGGGGAATTCCTAGCCATCTATGAATAAATTTGCTACAGAGTCTCTCCATTGCTTCTACTCTGGTGACAGCAAAATCATATAGCAGGAATGGCCACTGCAGCCTGCGTATGATGCCATACTGAAAGCACCATACCTTAAACCTCCCAAAGCAAGTGGCTTCTGTCAATTGTCTTAAGCCAGCTACACAAACTAGCCATGGTCTGCTTTAAATTCCCCCTATCATTCAAGGTACAATCGTAGTACTTTCCCAGGCATCATACTCCCTGTTCTTGAATTGATGGGATTACAGACCCTTCGATGCTGAAGATGCTTTCCATCAGCTTTCCTTTCATAATGCTCAGACTCCTAGACTTTTCTGGATTAAACTGCATTGATAACCAAGCTGCCATTTTCTCCAATGAGCTTAGGATCCAACGCATTCCTTGCACTGATGGAGTCATTATGGTTATATTATCCATAAAGGCTCTACAAGCTGGATGCCTAGTGCCATCATCTGCTTTTGGGCCTCTGCATTGCATTCCTCCTACCTTCAATAACAAATTCATAGCAGCCACGAACAAAGTCACAAATATATTGTGCACCCTGCCATGATGCCTTTTTCGAGTCTCTGCCATTTGATGGTGAAATCTCCAACAGTAAACCTCATCCTCAGGAAATTCATATAGGACATCACAAGCTTAATCACCTCTGATGGTACTTGGTAGTATCCCAATGCTCTACAGATCAGTTGGTGGGGTACACTTGGATAAGCTTTGGCAAGGTCTAGCCAGACAACAGAGAGGGTGGTGTTACTCTTTTTTGACTCTTTAATGACTTGGCTAATCACTGACGTATGCTCCGAGCAACCAGAATATCCCAGGACGCCTCCTTTTTGGACACTTGTGTCAACAAACTTGTTAGTAAGTAAATATGATATTAACCACTTAACAATGATGGACCAGAATATCTTCCCTTCAACATCTAGGAGGGAAATCTCTCAAAACTGGTCAAGTCCAGATGAATTTAATTCTTTAGGAACAAAGCAGCCCTCAGCCAGTGTCCAAATTCAGGGCTCTTGTTTCTTCTTCAAGTGGGGACAGTTTTTATGGATTTTATAAGTGGTACCTGATGGTCCTGGAGCAGATCATGCCCGGGCTTTCTTCACTACATCCTTTACTTCTTCTAGAGTGAAGTCTGCCATATTGAAAGGGGAGTGTGGCTTAAGTGGTGGCAGTTGGAAAGGGCAATCTCCCAATGGGATGTCTCTGTTGGGATCCCCATGTGCCACTGCTACACTTTCCTCAACTTCTTCTTTTGAACACATCAGCCTTCCACTTTTGGGCTTGCCGAGGAGATTGGCTGTAAACCTGAAGGGGTTACTAAAAAAGGCCTTCCTCTGTCGCCGCTTCTCTTTCTGCTTTCTCTGGCTTGTTTCTGCCCTGCAAAGATGGAGCAATTTCTTGCGCAACTCTCCATTTAACTCATTTAGGGCCTCCCTTTCATCTTCATTCCCATTCCGCCACCTTTTTTTAAATTGATCTTAGATCCCTCCGCACTTCTGCAATCTGACGCTGCCTTCTGGAGGGTCCTGCCGGTGGCTTGACACCTTTGTCTTTTTTCCCTCCAAAGATGTCTTGACATGCCTGACACACGGTATGTACCACGGTCTTGATCTTCCTGGCTACATCTCCTTTCAAGATGTTATCAAGTGAGATACTTAGATCCTCATCCAACTGTGCCATCTGTGGTCTTTTGCTGGTGGGAGATTCAGCTGGGGTTTCTTCATGATACCTCCCAGCCTGTTATATTCATATCTGCTGCCTGTGCTCTGAGAAGTTCAGCAGAGGGGTCTGGGTCACTGTGGTTTGCCTCCTGGTCCCCAACCTCCGCCGTCTGACAAGTAGAGCTAATAAACTCCAAGATTTTCCTCTGGGAGGCATTAGATACTTTGCGTTGCTGTAGTCGCTCTTTGCACTTGGTCTTGCCTTGGTGAATTCTCACACCTCGTTCATTTTTGAACGTTCCACCGCAGAAGTTGCATCTTCTTGTAGCTTCACCCTCATGCTGCACCACTTCCAAACTCGTGGTCCTTAAGCCGGTGTCAAAGTCATTAGCCATGTGGTCCGTCCTCAGTGGCAGATTATCCACCCACCCACCCCCGGTCTGCCTCGGGGTATTCTTTCTGTTCAATACTTGTAGCTTGTTTGTGCAGTGCTTTGGGGTGCCAGCCCTAACACTAATGCGTGCCGTCTTTCCAAGCTGCCTTCCAATTTTTCATGGATGTCAGTGGGTCTTCCCCCACCGCCAATGGGCCTTTCCCCATAGTCACAACAACTTAGGTGAAATAAACATCAGAGATGCTTTGCTTTAGATTTGATTGGCGGTTGGCAACCAGCTTACAGGTGCATTACCGCCACGTATTTCATTCAGTATCATCACTCTATCTGGTCAGGAGCTGTAGTCCTTCTAGCATCATTGCTGTGTCCAATCGAACCTCAACTCTATCTTCAGATATCACTCTTTTTCGTCTCCTCGTACTTCACTCTATATCATCACTCTATCTGGGCAGGAGCTGCAGTCCATCATCATTGCTGTGTCCAATCGAACCTCAACTCTATCTTCAGACATCACTCTTCTTCGTCTCCTTGTACTTTATATCATCACTTCACTCTATATCATCACTCTACACATCTTGGCCGTGGAGATGTCGGCCACCCAGGCCAGTCTTCGTATCCAAAATCGTGTCCTATTCTTAATCAGGTGATGAGTCCGGTAACTTCCATTCGGTTTCAAGTGCTGTGTCCTATTGTTAATCGGGTGATGAGTATCTCTTGTTTCGTGAGTGATGGTGTATATGACATCATAAAAACATGAAGGCAGGCATCGTGAGTGATGGTCTATATGACATCATAAGGACATCAAAACAGGTATCATAGGATCTCATGCCTACATCATAGGTAGCTAGTGTTATTGTGTATATGACAGCATCACGAGTCCTATATTGCCTGATATCATAGGGTCATCATAGGACATCATGCAGACATCATAGGCCGTCCTATGATGTGCTCTGATCGTGACACACAGACATAATGTACTGCTTCAAATGGGTGTGGTTTAAAGTAGCGTGTCCTATTGTTAATCGGGTGATGAGTAAGATTTCCAGATTTACACAGAACTGACAGATTTCTTGAATTTATAGTGATATTTTGTTGTGTATATGACGGCATCATCCTTTTGTCTATATGACGGCATCGTGAGTCCTGATGGTCTATATAACATCATAAAGACATCAAGGCATAGGGACATCATAGGAGCATCATAGGCTGTCCTATAATGCAGACATACGGACATCATAGGCACATCACAGGCCGTCCAATGATGTCCTATGATCGTGACACACAGACAGAGAGAGAGACACACACACACACACACAGAGATTTCTTGAATTTATAGAGTGATGATCTAAAACATTTAAGTGACAAACATACAAAAAAATGAGAACTTTGGAAGGGGGCAAACACTTTTTCTCACCACTGTAGTTCTCATCTGTTTTAAATTGTGTTCTTAGTGGTGTGTACATGTGTGTATTCTTCTTTTTCTGTAAAGCACTTTGCATAACACAATTGCATGAAAAGGTGCTGTTGTGGGCCTCAGGTTATTTCACACCTTAGACAGAGACAATGAACACACATGGAAGAACAATGCCCAAGTGGGTGAGAGGGGGTTGAATGAAGTGTAGTGTAGATGTCATGCTGTGTATGAGGAAGTGCCTTGAACCTTGTGAAGTGTGACTTGATATAGAGAGAGGAATGCTTGATGTGACCAGTCAGTCTGTTCTTTGCTTGTGAGATGTGAGTGTGTAATAAATCGTCTGAAATGAATATGCCTCTTCATTTACACACTCCACACTGGTGACCCAAGACGTATTATGGAACACGAGGCAAGAACCCCGGAGCCGGCCCGGTCGGGAAGCCCCAGAGACGCTGAAGCCAACCCGCAGACAGCCAGGACTGGAACCCCCAGCAACGCATGTGCAGTTTCAGCCAAGCTACCCGATTTCTGGCAGCACAACCCGCGCTCTTGGTTCCACCACACCGAGGCCCAGTTCGCCCTCCGGGGAGTAACAGCAGACGACACCAAGTTCTACCATGTGGTAGCAGCGCTGGACTCCCGCACAACCCAGCAGGTAGCGAGCCTGCTCGATCAGCCACCAGCCAGCAGCAAATATGAGGCGTTCAAAGCTGCACTCATCCGGCGATACACGCTCTCGGAATGTGAGAGAGCGGAGAGGCTCCTGGCGCGGACCGAGTTAGGAGATGGGTCAGCCGTAGACCTGATGGAGAAGATGCTGGCGTTGATGGGCACGGGCGATGGGCACTTTCTGTTTGCCCACCTTTTCCTCCGGAACCTGCCAACAGAAGCAAGAGCGGTTCTGGCCAATTCGCCGTTGCTGGCCGCGCGAGACTACCATGCGCTAGTCCAGGAGGCAGACCGGATCATCCTCACCACCAGGTCGATCACAGTCAACGCGGCAGCAGCAGAGCCCAGCGAGACGACCAGGGGAGGCGAGGAGCCACCGACGGTAGCAGCAACGGGGGCCAAGGAGCGCCAAGAAGACACGCTCTGCTTCTACCACCGCCGCTTCGGAGGGAATGCGCGCAGATGCGCGCCACCGTGCCACTTCAAGCGCTCGGGAAACGCCAAGGCCGGCAGTCGGTAGCAGCTGCGACCGCCGGTGAAGAGAACAAGCTGCTCTACGTGACGGACTCGCGCTCGGGGAGACGCTTCCTCGTCGACACCGGAGCCCAGAAGAGCATCATCCTGCCGTCCTACGCTGACCGGCTGGCAGGACCTAGCGGCCCCGGAATGGTGGCAGTAAACGGCTCGGAGATTAAGACGTTCGGTGAGAGAACACTGACCTTATCTCTACAAGGCCGCTCATATGAGTGGACTTTTATCATAGCAGCACTGTGTTGCCGGCTCCTGGGCGCTGATTTTCTGTGTGCACATGGTTTACTTGTGGATGTTGCTAACAGGTGCCTGGTTAATGCACTGTCCTTTGAATCTCTCCCCTGTATAGCTCGAGGGACCCGGCCAACAGCACAAGCCAGCGTCACAACTCCAGGCGGTAAGTTCCATGCACTGCTCACTCAGTTCCCAGCACTCACGGTCCCAACGTTTTCGGCGGCCATCGCTAAACACGGGGTGGAGCACTTTATCACCACCACCGGGCCGCCCATTTTTGCAAGACCTCGGCGCTTGGACGCAGCTAAACTGGCCATAGCGCACGAGCAGTTTGCCAACCTGGAAAGGTTGGGCATCATCAGGCGATCAAACAGCCCATGGGCATCCCCGCTACACATGGTCCCTAAGGCTGAGGGATCGTGGTGACCGTGCGGTGATTTCCGCAGGTTGAACAACGCCACAGCACACGACCGCTACCCAATTCCCCACATACAGGATTTTTCCGTTCACCTCGCCGGAGCGCGGGTTTTTTCTAAAATAGACCTGGTCCGCGGTTACCACCAGGTCCCAGTGTGCGCAGAGGTCATACCCAAAACAGCGGTAATAACTCCATTCGGTTTATTCGAGTTCCTGCGCATGCCATTCGGGTTAAAAGGCGCAGCACAGATGTTCCAGCACATGATGGATGCAGTGCTGCGTGACCTCCCGTTTGTGTTCGTCTACCTGGACGATATCCTGGTAGCCAGTACGTCCAAAGACGAACACGAAACCCACCTCAGGACGGTTTTCTGGAGGATAATCAACCCGGCGAAATGCCAGTTCGGCGTGACGGAGATTGATTTTTTGGGGCACCGTGTCTCTCCGGAAGGAGCGATCCCGTTGCCCGACAAAGTGCGCGCCGTGGCGGATTTTCCCCGGCCTCAGACGGCCAGGGCGCTGCAGGAATTTTTGGGGATGGTGAATTATTATAACCGTTTCCTTCCCCGCGCGGCACGGCTCATGCAACCATTGTACGCCGCGCTCAAGAGACAGAAACCCGCGGATGAAGTCGAATGGACCCCGGAGCGAGAGCGGGCGTTCTTGGAAGTTAAAGCAGCCCTGGCAAACGCCGCACTGCTGGCACATCCGGACCCGACGGCCCAGATAGTGCTCACCACCGACGCTTCAGACGTGGCCATAGGGGCGGTCGTGGAGCAGCGCATCGCCGGCGCTTGGCAGCCGCTCGCATTTTTCAGCAGAACTTTGCGCAACAGCGAACGTGAATACAACGCGTTCGACAGAGAGTTGCTGGCTCTCCATCTGGCCGTATGCCACTTCCAGTTCTGGGTGGAAGGGCGCAGCTTCACCGCGTTCGTAGACCACAAGCCACTGACGTTCGTGATGGCCAAGGTTTCAGAACCGTGGTCGGGCCGGCAGCAGAGACAGCTGGCCGCGATCTCAGAGTTTACTACCAATATTCAGCATGTGTCGGGTAAACTGAATGTGGTGGTGGACTGCCTCCCGCACGCCGTGGTGGCCCCAGTCTACGTGGGGATAGATTACGCAGCCATGGCCGCGGAGCAGATTAGCGATGCAGACGTGCGCGCGCTCCAGTCTGGACCAACAGGGTTAAGGCTGGAGAGCAGGGTGCTGCAAGATGGCGGCCCCCCCCAATCTGCGACGTCTCCACGGGACGCCCGCGTCCGGTAGTCCCAGTCGCGTGGCGCCACCCCATGTTTGAGTTGGTTCACACTCTGGCGCACCCAGGAGTGCGCGCGTCTGTCAAAATGGTGGGAGAGAAGTTTGTGTGACCGAGCATACGCAAACAAGTAAAAGAGTGGGCTGCAGCCTGCGTGGCATGCCAACGAGCCAAGGTACACAGGCACACGAAGGCTCCCTTGGAGCTGTTTACGGTACCGGCTAAGAGGTTCGACCATGTGCACGTGGACCTCGTGGGCCCCCTCCCGCCATCACAGGGGTGCACGCACCTCCTGACAGTGGTGGACTGCACCACGCGCTGGCTAGAAGCAGTCCCGCTGGCGGCAACCACGTCCGCGGACGTAGCACGCGCTTTTTTAACAACATGGGTGGCGCGTTTTGGAGTCCCGTCGGACATTACGTCCGACAGGGGCCCGCAATTTGTTTCCGACCTCTGGTCCGCGATGGCCCGCAGCCTGGGTGCTGCAATTCATCGCACAACCGCGTACAACCCACAGGCCAATGGTTTATGCGAGCGTTTTCATAGATCACTGAAAGCAGCACTCAGGGCTTCACTGACGGATGCAAATTGGGTAGACAGGTTGCCGTGGGTTTTATTGGGGTTGCGCTCCGCGCCAAAAGAGGTTTAAGAAGCTTCCCCGGCAGAGCTCCTTTTTGCGCAGCCACTACGGCTGCCCGGGGAATTTCTACCAGACAATCCCGCGCCGGGCAGCTCCCCGTCTCAGCTTTTGCAGCGTAGCGCAAACACAGGCACGCTGCCGGGCCCTGCTCACCACAGTTTTCCACGTGCCTTCGTGCCTAAAACTTTGAAGAACACAGAGTTCGTGTTTGTCAGACACGACGCCCACCGCCCTGCATTGCGCCCACCCTATGATGGACCGTTCAGAGTGTTGGAAACAGGGGATAAGCATTTTGTGCTAGACTTGGGGGTAGACAGGAGAGAATTGGCATAGACAGACTCAAACCCGCTTTTGTAGTGGCGGATGAGCAAGTGCTGTTGGCGAGGGCCCCTCGGTGTGGAAGACCCCCACGGAGAACGCGGAGTTCGTGTTCGTCAGACGCGACGCCCACCGCCCTCCATTGCGCCCACCCTATGATGGACCGTTCATAGTGTTGGAAACAGGGGATAAGCATTTTGTGCTAGACTTGGGGGGTAGACGGGAGAGAATTGGCATAGACAGACTCAAACCAGCCTTTGTAGTGGCGGATGAGCAAGTGCTGTTGGCGAGGTCCCCTCGGCGTGGAAGACTCCCACGGAGACCTCCCCAGGGGAACGATTCATCAGAGCAGCCACACGGACAGAGTGAAACCCCCCCCCCCCCCACGGCTCACCCGCAGTCGGACACACTCCCAGCAGCCTCCCACCGGCACAGCAGCGCCACGGAGGCGATAAACCCCAGTTACAGCAGATATGGGAGGAGACTGAAGCCGAAACAGCATGTAGACTGATGTTCTATTGTTCTGTATAAGATGCTGGGGGGGGGTGCGGTGTGGGCCTCAGGTTATTTCACACCTTAGACAGAGACAATGAATACACATGGGAGAACAATGCCCAAGTGGGTGAGAGGGGGTTGAATGAAGTGTAGTGTAGATGTCATGCTGTGTATGAGGAAGTGCCTTGATCCTTGTGAAGTGTGACTTGATATAGAGAAAGGAATGCTTGATGTGACCAGTCAGTCTGTTCTTTGCTTGTGAGATGTGAGTGTGTAATAAATCGTCTGAAATGAATATGCCTCTTCATTTACACACTCCACACTGTATAAAGAGTTTGATTGATCTCCTTTTAAGGATGGCTGCATGGTGTTTGCACTGCACATCAAGCATGCTAATTTTGGTTATATATCTAGGACTGTGCACAACAACTGTACTGAGGGGACTGCTACAACTTAAAGTTACTGCTAATCCACTTAGCGCTTAAGAAGTTTTGAAACTTCGTTTGTATATCAGAAATGTTGCCGTGAGGGGCAGTCAGAGAAAAGATAATGTTTAAACAGATAAGGGGGGAAAAAAGCTGCTCATTCGCAAGCTGATAAGATGAATCCGGCATTTTCCTCTTTAGTGATGTGTCTCAAACGCTCTTTGAGATAAAGTTGCCCCCCTTTCCTACCACTCCTCCTCACACTGGTCTTTGGGAGCTTTTAGGAGCCTATGTGTACCTCATGTTTCCAGATGATGCAGATCCTATTGTATTCCTCAAGGACTCCTAAGCTGCTTCTTATAGACCTTGACGCATTTTTTTTTTTTTTCTCTTTTTCCCCTCTGCAATCAAAAAGAAATGAGTTTGCTGTTTTGGATCAATTTAACCACAAGTGCCCAGATTCCACAGTAGATTGTGGGAAATCTGTTCAGGGTATTTCAAAAGTGGGTTAATTAACTGCGTTTTTTCTTTAATCAACTGAAACACACATGGTCTTCAAGGAAAATGAAAATTCTGGTATTAAGATGAGGCGCAACATGCTCTCTCTGTCTTTTCTCCTTTGTTTTAACTTCATTTGCTTGTATTAAGTTTACACATCACATTCTTTTCATAAAGTTTATTTAAAGAGAAACTGAGACCAAGGAAAGCTAGCCACTGATTTTTTTTTCTCATGTGCCATGAGGACAAAGGGTCATGACCTCCAAACATCAGTTTCCTTTGGTCAAAATGTTTTCCCAAAGGATGAAGTTACATTTGAACCAGAAAGCTAATCCAGAACCCTAATCCAAAGCTGCTAGTGCAGAAACGAAGGGAGCCAGACCACACAACTGTTGGGGTCAACAGAGACTTTTTTGCAGCAATTCTGTTCCTGACCCAGAAGAAATCACAAAGCATGCACCACCTAAAATCAACACGAGACTAATGTGTGTTGGCCTAGCAGCAGCACTGTCTGCTCCTGACTTGTTTCGTCTGTCTATGACAATTGTTATGTCTGCTGAAAAGTTTATAGTGGGTCAGATATAAATCATTTGATGTAGTGATAATGAATGTACATTATACTGTATATTAGTTTAATAGTTTACTTAAAATGCTTTAAAAAAAATCATTGACAATGACATTAAAATACACCTCCTTGCAGGGTGATTGTCACCGGTTTTGTTTTGCACATGCATGTTTTGATTTATATAAATCATAATAGTTAATATACTCACTGTTATGGTGACCTTTTACCCCTAAATTAAATTAATTGTTCTGGAGAGATATGCCTTTCTCTTAAATATAGAGAAACTACAAGGGCAGTTCATTAAAGATTTCCCGTGACCCACTTCTGGTTATTGTAGGAGGCTGAAATTGCACATGTGTGGAGCCCATAATTATAACCTATGTGACTCACATGTGGCTGGCTGAATTCAGCCAAGAGAGACTTTGAGCTAGCCATGTGTATTGACTTCACACCTCAAGAGGAAGATGTGTCTGCACCTCCTGGGGACTCAGGAGAGAGGAGAAGATTACCCGGCCTGACCTTTGGGGGTCAGAGAGGAGAACAGAAGGACTCTGGGTGTTCTATTACAGATGAAAGGATGTAGCTGAGTATTGTGACTTTTGTGTGATGTATTTGTAGAGATGAGTGTATAAATGTATGTGTGTGACTGCGTCCTGTCTCTTTTCACTCCGATCGAGAGAGGACGTAGGATGGATGAGAATTAAAGCAGATTCTGGAAAATTATCCAGTCTCCTCAATTCTTGACTCCTACACATGTATAATAATACATATCTCTATAGGTCATGTGGTAATTTGCTTCTCTTTCACAGGTGCTGAGGTGGAGTAAGGTGTGATAATGGAGTCAGTTGAATGCAGAGTGGTCATCAGGTTCCTGTACTTGAGAGGCCACACACCATGTATGTGGAGGATGCTCCATCGTATGACGTTGTCAAGCACTGACATCAACACTTTAAGTGTGGTCAGACATCGGTGGAAACAGCACCTATTCCCAGGCGACCACAGTGTGCCATTGATGAAGACACCATCCGCCAAGTGGAGGCCACCATTTTTGCTGATTGATTTATAAACATTCCCCAACCAGCCCAAGATGTCAAGATCAGTGTGGGGTCTATGAAAAAAATCATCCATGACCATTTGCACATGCAGAAATTATCTGCACGATGGATTCCCCAGTTGCTCACACCTTTCCAGAAGGAGGAACAAGTCACGTGCTTCCAGGCTCTTTTGGCCATGTGCCAAGAAAACCAGGAGGACTTCTTCGACAGACTAATCATACAGGAGGAAACATGAGTCCATCACTATGATCCAGACACTAAAGCCCAATCAAACCAATTAAAGCATTATGGCACATCACCTCCAAAGAAGAAACATGCCCAATTCTCGACAGGGAAGGTCATGGTCATGGTCTTGGTCTTTTGGGACCAGTATGGAGTATTGATTGATTTCCTGGCAAAGGGTACTACAATTACCAGTACTTACTATGCTTCACTGCTGCGAACATTGAAGGAGGTCATCAAAACAGAGAGGCGTGGCATATAGACGAAAGGTGTCCACATCCTGCAAGACAACGCCCATATTCACAACTCATATGTTGCCCAGATGGAAGCACGGTCCAGCAGCTATGAAATCCTTCTTCACCCCCCTTACTCTCCTGACTTTGCACCATCTGGCTTGCAACTTTTTCCAACCATTAAGTCATTTTCTAGAATATTTTATTTTCAGTTTTCAGTTTAACAAAACATTCATGAACATTCAAAAACACAATTTCAAACCCCTTCCCTTGTCCACCCACTATCAAACTTTTTTAAAAAAGGAGAGAGGTGTGACAATATTTAGTACTGTGACAAAGGCTAAATCAAATAACCTTTCTATAACCTATCCACTATAAAAGTTGGCAGGGTGTTCATATACGAGGAGGGGCTGAAAAGTTCATAGTGGTCAGATTTGACCAAATGTGGTTTATTTTTCAACATAGACTTCCCTTCGGTACACACACTTCTTCCATCGATGTTTCAGCCTTGGATCCCTGCGGTTGAAAAATAAACCACATTTGGTCAAGTTTGACCCAAATGAATTTTTCAGCCTATGAACTTTTCAGCCCCCCCTCGGAGGTCAAATACATTGCCAGATTTCTACAAGAGTTGTAATCATTCTTGAGTGTGTATGTGATCTCTTCAAGTAGAATTCAATTCAACTTTACTTGTATAGCGTCTAATCACAACAAAAGTCATCTCAAGGTGCAAATCATAAATAATTCAGAGAAATGCCCCAATGATCACATGATCCCTTATGAACAAGCACTAGGTGACTGTGGAAAGGAAAAACTCCCTCACAGGAAGAAACCTCCGGCAGAACCAGGCTCAGGGAGGGGCAGTCTTCTGCCACGACTGGTTGGGGGGGGGGGGGGGAGAAAGGAAGAAATAAGAGACATACTATTCATAACATAATGGCAATATGCAGGTAGATAGATACGATGTGCAAATTCTATCAGAACTAATTTGACTTAAGATTACAGCATTTTTATGGGCTTTTTTTTTACAACTGTTCATTTCCAAAACCCATCTTGCTACAGGGAGTTGGGAGTCAGACTTCCACATAGTGGCTATGCAGTTCCTGGCAACACACAAGGCCAATGCAAAAAAACTTCTGGGTTTTTCTTAATTTTATTTATTTAATATTTATTTGAAAGGGACATTCTGTCATGATGCGGAGCACGGTGGGAGTACCGTGCTCACGCTTTCAGTCATTTCCAGTTATTTTCTGTATTTTCCTCATCTCAGTTTTATTATTGTATCTCAGTATGGTTTTATTTGCATTATGTTATCTGAGTTTGCCCTTTGTCTCTGTTTGTTTTGAATTGCCCTGTTATCTTAGTTTAATTATCATTCATTCATTCATTCATTGATACCTTGTATCATTCATTAATACTCCCATACATGACATATTGTAATGAAGTATGGGGAAATACATACAAAACAAACATATATCCACTCTTTATGCTTCAAAAGAGAGCTATTAGAATAATAAACAAAGCAGCTTACAGGGAACCAACAAACCCACTTTTTCTTAAACAAAAAACTCTCAAGTTGAAAGATCTGGTTGACTTTAAAACCGCAATAATAATGTTCAAAGTGAAGAATTTATCACTGCCCGCAAATATCCAAAAGTTGTTCCAAACAAGGGAGAAACGATATCACTTCAGAGAAACATGTATATTTCAAAAGCCTACAGTGAGAACAACCACCAAGCAACACTGTATTTCTGTGCAAGGAGTCAGATTATGGAACGATTATGGACCTGAATTAAAATCATGTACAACGCTTGGACAATTTAAACAAAAACTAAAGGAAGAAATACTCCAAACATATTTACAAGACGACATGTAAACTCACATAAGGATTGACATATCCAGCCTGTGTTGTGTTGTAGCTTAGTTTTTTTTTGTTTGTTTGTTTGTTTTTTTCCTCTCTCCGTGACATTCTGTCTTAGATTTGTCTTGAATAGTAACCACTTAGCTTAGCTTAGTTTTCTTTTTTTTTTTTCTCTCTCAGTCACACTTTGTCTTAGCTTTGTTCTAAATTGCAATCACTCTTGTCTTGTTTACTCTTTTTTCTTTGAATTCTTGGATGGAATATGGGTGGGCAATATAAGCTGCGGCTTCAGCCATCACCCATTTCGGATAACTCACGTGGAATTGTTTAGTAGAAGGAGACTTTGTCTAATTTGACCTTGTTGTTATATTATACAGTTTCTTTTAACCTGTACTGTATTATCCGAAATAAATTCATTCATTCATTCATTCATTCATTCATTCATTCAATTATTATAGGCTTGTTTATTTACAGCATATCATGCATCTATAGTCACCTGTTTTTGTATTATAAATTATATCTTCTGGTATTTGTATTTGAGCCTTCTCCGCCTTCGCCTTAGTTCCCTTTTCACAGTGTTTATACTGATCTTTATTGTTATTCACACCTGTTCACCTTTCGTGTATTTTATCTTGGCCTTGCCTTGGTGGGTTATTATTAGTTTCTTCTTGTGGATCTCATTTTGTATTCTTGTTCTCCTGTACTCTTATTCTGACAGCGTGCTGTGTTTACTTCCTTGGTTAGTTCAAGTTCATGGTTCTCACAGCTGTCATTCTTTTGTACTAATTATCTTCGCTCCTGTTACCCACACCTGATTATCATTTTGTATATTATTTGTTGCTCTATTTAAGGCACACCGCCCCGGCAGTTCAGTGCCGCGTCCTTCATCAATCTCACTGTAAACCTGCGTGTGTCCCACGCTCCTCTTATTGTTATCCTGCGTATGTCCCACACTAATTCTCCTCATCTCCAGACGTGACTCCCACGTCTCATCAACCTGGTCGCTCCGGCGTTTCCGTATGCCTTAGCCAATTGGGCTAGTCGACCACCTTGTTTCCTGCCTGTAAGTTTTCTTCCCGTTTGAATTTTGTGTTTTTATTAAATGTTTGCAACTCACACCCAGCGATTGGGTCTTCATTCCTCCCCTGTCTGAGCAGTTCATGACACACTGCATGTTGATAAGCATTAATATCAACGTAAATATGCCAGATTTAGCAAAGCTGCTAAATTACATCTGTTGTCCCTTGGCAGGTCACAAAATTACACAATCAGTCAATTTATAATGCATGAAAAGGTCAATTGTAATAAAAAGCGTATAAAGTGCATATGTTAAAGTGCAAAAGTTAAGGTGCTGTTATTTTATATGTATAGAGTTGCATATGTTAAATATCGTAAAAACAAAACATTCAGATATTTGTTACACAAGTAAAGTGCAGTACATGTATACATACAGCCGTGGACAAAATTGTTGGTACTCCTCTGTTAATGAAAGAAAAACCCACAATGGTCACAGAAATAACTTGAATCTGACAAAAGTGGTAATAAATAAAAATTCTATGAAAATTAACCAATGAAAATCAGACAATGCTTTTGAATTGTGGTTCAACAAAATTACTTTAAAAAACAAACTCGTGAAACAGGCCTGGACAAAAATGATGGTACCCCTAGAAAAGATTGAAAATAATGTGACCATAGGGACATGTTCAACCAAGATGTGTCCTCTAATTAACATCACAGTTGTATACAAACTTGTAATCAGTCAGTCGGCCTATTTAAAGGGTGACAAGTAGTCACTGTGCTGTTTGGTGACATGGTGTTTACCACACTAAACATGGACCAGAGGAAGCAAAGGAGAGAGTTGTCTCAGGAGATTAGAAAGAAAATTATAGACAAGCATGTTAAAGGTAAAGGCTATAAGACCATCTCCAAGCAGCTTGATGTTCCTGTGACTATAGTTGCACATATTATTCAGAAATTTAAGATCCACGGGACTGTAGCCAACTTCCCTGGACGTGGCCGCAGGAGGAGACAGATAATACGAATGGTAACAAAAGAGCCCAGAACAACCTCTAAACACATTCATGGTGAACTCCAAGGTCATGGTACATCAGTGTCAGATTGCACCATCCGTCGTTGTTTGAGCCAAAGTGGACTTCACGGAAGACGACCAAGGAGGACACCACTGTTGAAAACAAATCATAAAAAGCCAGACTGGAATTTGCCAAACTGCATGTTGACAAGCCACAAAGCTTCTGGGAGAATGTCCTATGGACAGACGAGACAAAACTGGAACTTTTTGGCAAGGCACATCAGCTCTATGTTCACAGACACAAAAATGAAGCATACCAAGAAAAGAACACTGTCCCTACTGTGAAACATGGAGGAGGTTCTGTTATGTTCTGGGGCTGCTTTGCTGCATCTGGCTCAGGGTGTCTTGAATCTGTGCAGGGTACAATGAAATCTCAAGACTATCAAGGTGTTCTAGAGAGAAATGTGCTGCCCAGTGTCAGACAGCTTGGTCTCAGTCGCAGGTCATGGGTCTTGCAACAGGATAATGACCCAAAACACACAGCTAAAAACACCCAAGAATGGCTAAGAGTGAAACATTGGACTATTCTAAAGTGGCCTTCTGTGAGCCCTGATCTAAATCCTACTGAACATCTGTGGAAGGAGCTGAAACATGCCGTCTGGAGAAGGCACCCTTCAAACCTGAGACTTCTTCTTCTTCTTCTTCTTCTTCGTCGATCGCTAGATGGTCACACCAGCTGCCCTGACGAATGCTGCTCCCGTGCAGCTTTTGGTTCAACAATGTGGGGTCAGGCCACGTAGCTCGTCTGAGTGCAGCGTGGTCTGGGCAGTCTTGGAGGAGGTGTTCGCTGGTCATTTGGGCAGTACCACATGGGCATCTGTCCGATTGTCCAACTTTAAGTTTCTGGTGCATGTGAGCATGCATTCTGTTATGTCCAGTTCGGAGTCTGAACAGAACGACTTGGTCAGCCCTGCTCAGACTGTAGTAGTTGTCATCCTTGCAGAAGTTTGGGTGTTGCTGCTGCCACTTCTTGTGAGACAGGGCCTTAATAATTGTTTTCTCCTCACTGTAAGAGACCTGCCTGTCTTCCTGGTCTTGCTGCCCACCCTCTTTAGCAAGTCTGTCAGCCGTCTCATTTCCATAGACTCCACAGTGGGCAGGAATCCACTGGAGTGATACGTTCACCTGTGTTGCTAGTTGAGACAGAGTGAGGGCGAGTTCATTCAGTTCTTTGCGTCGGGGGTCCTGAAGTGCATCCAAGACAGAGAGGGCATCAGTGAAGATGACGACCCGCTTGTGTGCCTTGTCTTGATGTTCCCTGACGTGGGCCACTGCTGTTCTCAGGGCCTCTGCCTCTGCCCTGAAATTGGTGGAGTACTTTCCAGTCGCAATGGGAATGTGGGTCTCCTCGTCAGTGTACCTGATGTACACGCCGCCTCCTCCATTCCTGGTTGCTTCCATGGCAGAGCCGTCTGTGTAGACGTGAGTCCACTGCTCTTCAGGGTAGGCAGACTGAAAGAACTCCAGGGCCAGCGACTTCCTCTCTTGGTCTGACTGTGTTCCTTTCTTCCCAATGCCCGATATGTCTGTGCGTATGGCTGGGAAGTTCTGTCGGTTCCAGGAGGGAACAGATGCTATGGGTGGTATTGGTGTGGGTATGTGGTCCATCAGTTCTGGGTCTCTCCTTTCAAGTGTCCTGCTCTGGTGGATGAAGCTCGATCTCTTAAGTCTCCCTTTTGTTGGCTTGCTCAGTCTGTCCTTCATGGGATGGTTTACCAGTCTTTTGAATTTGGCGGCCTGGGTCAGTACCTTGATGTTTCTTCTGTCTTCCAGTGGTGCAAGGCCTGTTGTTGTCTCCAGCGTTTTGATAGGGATACTGCGCATGGCTCCTGTCATCATTCGCATGGCTTGGTTTTGGAGTCTGTCCAGCTTCTCAGTGTTGCTTTTGGCAGCTGTTGAGGTTGCTGCCATGCCATGCTCCAGAACAGGCCGAATCCTGAATCACGAATCCAAAGCTTCTTCAGGACACTCTGGTCTGCACCCCAGTCTGTTCCTCACAGTTTCTTCATTAGGGCCATCCTGATCTTTGCTCTTGCCTGGTTCTTGTGCAGCTGGTTCTTCCAAGTCAGTCTGCAATCCATGGTAATCCCGAGGTATGTGGGTGCATATTCAGCCTGGAGCTCATGGGAGTTGATCTGCAGTTTCACCTTCTGGGGTTGGGTGGACAGGGTGAAGACAGTGCATGTAGTCTTCCTCTCATTTAAGCTCACAACCCATGACTTGGTTCATGCCTCTATCAGCCGGAGAACTTGCTGCAGTCTGTAGTTTGCAGTCGCAATGCTTTCCTCACTGCACCAGAGGGCTAGGTCATTGGCGTAGATGGCACCTTGTACATTCCTTGGCAAACTCTGGATGATGTCCTTGATGAATACAAGGAAGAGTGTTGGGGAGAGCACTCCTCCTTGTGGGACTCCTTCCCTCAACACCTTCTTCTTGCTGGAGTACTGTCTGACCTGGACTCTGGCTCTTCTGTTGTGCAAGTATTGGGCAATCCACTTGTACATGCGCCCAGCAACACCACACTGGCGCAGTTTCAGCTTGAGGCCGTCTTTCCATACCTTGTCAAACGCCTTATCTAGGTCAATCCATACAGCAAGGGTGTGCTTTTTTTCTTGGAAGGCATCTTCCATGGCTTGAGAGATGTATGTTATTTGGTCCTCTGTAGACCGGTTCTGCCTGAAGGCTGCTTGCTCTGGGCCAATGTGTTGTTTTCCTTCCAAGTGCCACATGAGTCTGGTGTTGATGAGACGCTCTAGCAGCTTTCCTATGCAGCTTGTAAGGCTTATGGGGCGATAGCTTTCAGCCTTCAACTTATCTTTGCCTTTTTTGTGCGCTGGAATCATTGTGGCTTCTCTCCAGATCTGAGGCACAGTCCCTGATCTCCAACTGTCATTGAAAAGCTGCAGAAGTTTCTTCTTGGTTTTGGGGCCAAGGTTCAGCAACATTTCATTTGTGATCTTGTCAAATCCAGGGGCTTTTTTCAGCTTCAGTGTTGACATTGCATCCTCCAGCTCCTTGAGAATGAATGGCGAGTTCATCACTAGTTTTATCTGTGCATTCTGATGAATTTGCTGGGCTCCTCTGACATCCTTTCTTCTCTCTGGTGGAATCTGAAGGTGGCTCGTCTTCGCATACTGGTTGATGAAATGGTCTGCTGCTTTCTTGCCAGTCAGCAGTTCTTGATCTGCCTGTACTGTGATCGGCGAGCTTTTGCTGTTCTCGTCGTGAGCCAGTTTCCAAAGTTTGTAGGTTTGTAAGTCTTTTCTTGCCATCTCTTTCGAGCTTCCTGTATAAAGGTCTGCCTGTGTTTTGCAGTGTCTGCCTTCAGGGCAATGTTGGTTTCTACTGTAGGATCTGCTTCTACTTTTTCCCTTGCCTCTGCAACACTGTCTTCAAGCTGCTGGAGCTCCTCTGTCCAGTAAGGCCTATAGTTCTTTCTGGCTCCCCGAGGTATAGATTCATTTACAGCCTTCAGAATAGCATGGTTCAGAACCTTGACTTTCTTGTTGAGGTTATGCTGCTTATGACAGATCTCCGCAGAGTACCGGTCCACCAGTGTTGAGAAGCGCACCCAGTTGGCCTTCTTGTAATTCCACCTGGGGAATGTCTTAGCTTCTTGTGGTTTGTAGCTGATGTCCAGTCCGATCTTCACAGGTTTATGGTCACTTCCCCCGAGCTGGCCAAGTACCGTTCTTTTTGCCAGCCTGGCCCTGTTGTTGGTGGCAAACACAAGATCGGGCATGGTGTTACTCCGCCATACCCTGGGGAAGAACATTGGTGGATCATCAGGGTCATTCATTAGCAGAAGACTGTTGTCGACTTGCCAGTCTTCCACCTCCTCTCCTCTTCTATCTGCTTCGCTGTATCCCCATGCCTCTGAGTGACTGTTGAAGTCACCGATGACTAAGCATCGGTGGTCTGGAGTTCCATTTGGTCAAGTGAGAGCTCTCGCTCTGGGGGGCAGTACACATTGAAGATCGTGATGCTTTCATTGTGAACCATGATTCGAACTCCATGGATTTCTGCCTGGTTGTTCGTACTGACGTCAAACTCTTGTGCTGGTATGGCGTTTTTGACAAGAATCACCACTCCTCCTTTTGTTCTTCCTTTTCTGTCTTTCCTGAAGACCTGGTATCCCCTAACACTGAAGCGTTGGTTTTCCTTCAGGTGTGTCTCCTGTAGGCTGGCGACATCAATGTCTTCTGAGTGAAGTCTTTCGGCAAGGGATATTTTTTTGTTATAGACTCCTTCTGCATTCCACTGGAGGATGTTGACGTTCCTCTCCTTTGGCATCTCTTTTCGGCCAGTAGCATTCCTCGTTCCCCATCCCCTGGTCGTGCAGGACGAGGTGAGGTGACCTCCGGTAGCTGAGGGTGGGCCCCTTTGAGGCTGAGGGCCCGGCACTCTTCCTCCCCAGCAGATCCCCAGAGGACGAGCACCATCACGTGCAACATCAGTGTGACTCATCATGTAGCGGATATGCGTGATGCAGAGGTTTGTGGCACCACAGGGGTCCTGCATCGCCGTCTTCAGCCATGGACGTTTGTTGGGGGTCCCTCCCCTAGACCAACTGCCTTCCATGGCTGGACTGTCGAGAGCTTGGTCCACCCTGTAGAAAGGTTGCCTGCCAAGGCTTTCCGAGACCCTTCTTCCCGTGCAACCGTCTGTCCTCCTCTGCCTTCACAGCCATTGGGAGTTCGCTCTCCTCTCTGCCTGTTCTGCCGTTGGGACATTTGTTGCTGTAACAAAACTTGGGTTTTCCGTGAGCGATTTGTTACATGCTGCACAACCCCCAACCTGGAGGACCAGGGTGCACTCTTTAGTCTGGCCTCTATCCCACGCGGACCTGTTCGACATAGTTGAACCTTCTGGGAGCACTAGGCTCCCGTCGACATAGCTCCGAGGGTTGCTGAGGCACGCAAGCCGCTGCACCCCGACAAGGTATGTGCACCATTGGCAGCGGAAACCTGAGACAACTGGAGCAGTTTGCTCATGAGGAGTGGGCCAAAATACCTGCTGAGAGGTGCAGAAGTCTCATTGACAGTTACAGAAATCGTTTGATTGCAGTGATTGCCTCAAAAGGTTGTGCAACAAAATATTAAGTTAAGGGTACCATCATTTTTGTCCAGGCCTGTTTCATGAGCTTGTTTTTTAAAATAATTCTGTTGAACCACAATTCAAAAGCATAGTCTGATTTTCATTGGTTAATTTTCATAGAATTTTTATTTATTACCACTTTTGTCAGATTCAAGTTATTTCTGTGACCATTGTGGGTTTTTCTTTCATTAACAGAGGGGTACCAACAATTTTGTCCACGTGTCTATGTATATGTACCATGCACTGCACAACAACAACAGTAAACATAACAACAACAACAATAACACTGTGCAATAAGGCAAAGAGTGAGGCAGATGCATGCGACACACGGGTACATATGTATATGTGTCCATATGCCGCAGAGCATCCACTGCTTATGAGTACATTGTGCATCAACCATTGTCAAGTTCCGAATAAAAACATTTGAGGATCTGGTGGCAGATACCGTCCTAAGAGTTGTGTTATGGTATCAGCAAAATCGTGCCAGAAAGTACTAAGTTTTGTACATGACGAGGTGCAGTGCAGGAAGGAGCCTTCTCCTATGCTACATCTAAAGCACAGACTGGATATTTCTGGTTTATTTTTATGCCCATAAAGTCATTTTTGAAGGTCACGTACTTCCAAGATGATGAAATATTGATTTCCAAGGTCAAGTTGTGGCTTCTGATGCAACCTTTTGACTTCTACAGGCAAGGTCTCCACAGCTGCATAAAGTGATGGGAGAAGTGTGTGAACCTTGGTGTACCTATGTAGAGAAAGACTAATAACTGTGCCAAGTTTGTTTCCTCTCAGTCCATGGGAAATGAGTCAGGAGAAATCTTTAACAGATAGCCCTTGCAGAACTATTTCAGACCTGGAAGTAAAATACAAAGTAAAAGCAAAGAGGACAAAAAGTGGAATCAAACTCCTGTCTCCTGCCTGACACCACAATTTTCAGTGGCTCCATCCAGAACCCACTGCTTATATGAGGCATTGATGTCTTTGAAACTGTGAAAATTGGCCAAATTTCCATGCTTTGTAGTATTAACTAGAAAAGCACTCAGAGAGCGCATACCTCCACCAAAGCTCATTCCATCTCTCATGGATCACCTCCCAAATGTAATGGGTTCGTGTGTAGGCCACGGGTCAGTTCTGGTGAAAACTGCATCAAAGTCCATCCAGTAGCTTTGGAGGATTCTTGCTAACACACTGTGAGAAGACAAGAGCCTTGGTGGAGGTATGCATTCCCGGATCATCACCAAAATATTATGGGTTCCTCTCTAGCACAAGGACCACCTCTGGTGAAAATTTCATCCAAATCCATCCAATAGTTTTTGTGTAATCCTGTTGCACAAATACAAACAAGGTCCTTGGTGGAGGTATGCACTCTTAGATTATCATCAAAATTTAATGGATTCATCCTTGGCCCAAGGGCTACCTCTGGTGAAAATTTCATCAAAATCCATACAGTAGTTTTTGCATAATCCTGCTAACAAACAGACAGACAAACCACCCCGATTATATTACCTCCTTGGCGGAGGTAATAAGAGTAGCTTTCAGAAAACACTGCATAAAAAATTATTAAAATGTGTGCACTGTGGAAGTTTTCTTTCACACTGAAAGTAAAGGCTGCACTCCACAAAATCATTACCTTCCTGGCTGTTTCCCCCTTGTTAAACCCACTCAGGCTGAGATGTAATTGTTGGTTATAAATGTGTAGCCTGATGTAAGCAATCACACTGAATGCCCCATTTGTGTGCTTACACAGGAGTAGGAGCTTGACTGGGTCATGGCAGTAAAAAAAACAAACATGGTAGTCATCTGTCTTTGATAAGCAGCACGAGTCTATCAGAGACTTTGAGTAACTGGTAGAACTGTGTTGTCATGTGCTTTATGACTGAATTTTCTGGTAGCTTGATATTTTGGTAAAGGTGATATACTAAATGGGTAGACCCAGATGATCTAATAAGACCGACTGAAACACATCAGAAAAAATTATATCTATAACACTGGTCAACACCAAATTTATTGTCTAAGTTTTTTTTAGCTGATTTAGGACAATTTTGATGTGCTGAATCCAAAAATCACATTGGTTTTGCTCAATCAGGTGAACTTTTTGAATTATGGCCACATGTTGTTTTATACATTTTTGTTTACATGTACGGGTATTTTCGCTTTATATGATGTAAAATTCCTTTTAATGTCTTGAAATTCTCTGAATTTTGAACAATGATGACGTAACATTGAATTTACATGTACTTACCTTTATATAAAGGACTTACCTTTATATAAAGGTAAGTACATGCACAGTACTAAGTACTAAGTAAGTACAGGTTTTTACTTTGCACCTGATCAAGACAAACGGATGTCATTTTCAGATTCAGCGGTGCAAAATTGTCTGTGTAAACTTTTAGTCTCATTTCATCAGGGATTGCAGAGAACCACTGTAACTTTCAATTTTATTCAAAGATTCAAAGGCTTTATTATCATGTGCACAGTTAAGAAATGCAACATTTCCTGAGCAATGAAATTCTTACTTTGCTCTCCAAACGAATGCCAAGGTATAAGGTACAAAATCAACAATTCTAATAGGTCATGACACACTAACACAGTAACTCAATCATAATACTAATGGATGCTAATAACACACACACACCAACACACAGTTAGGCAGTAGAGGAATGAAACTGAAAATTCACTGGATGACTAAAGTGATAGCGGTATATTGACATCAGAGATGATGTGAACCTGAGATGGCATGACCCTATGTACAGTGTGCAAATGAGCATTGAACAACCTGATGTGAACCTGAGATGGCATAGACTTAGGTACAGTGTGCAAATGAGCATTGTGCAATGACCAGTGTATAATTACAAATTATTTCTGTAACGGTAGTACCAGTAGACTGTGCATGATAAGTAGCAGCAGAGATGATATGGACATCAGACGGGTGAGACTATATCTACTGTACAGGTGAGCAGTGTGCAAATTTAGCAGCCGGTGTGCGAGTTCCTATATGCAAAGCTGTGTTACAGAGTTTTGGGAGTTGTTATCTGTTCAGGAGTCTGATGGCAGTGGAAAACAAGGAGTTTTTCAGTCTGGTTGTCCTACATTTCACACTTCTGTACCTCTGGCCTGAGGGTAGACGTGTGAACAGTCTGTGCTGGGGTTGGGTGGGGTCCCGGAGGACGATGTCAGCTCTCTTTTGGACTCTGCGGTGGTAGGTGCTCTGCAGAGAGGGGAGTGGAGTCCTGATGATCTTCTCCGCTGTCTTCACCACTCTTTGCAGGCGTTTGCGTTCCAGGGCAGTGGTGCTGCTGTACCACGCAGTGATGCAGTTGGTCAGGATGCTCTGGATGATGCAGCTGTAGAAATTGTTGAGGATCCTGGAAGACATGCCAAACTTCTTCAGCCTCCTCAGAAAGTACAGTCGCTGTTGAGCTCTCTTAACCAGCTCTGTGGTGTTGTGTCTCCACTTAAGGTCCTTGCTGATGCGGATGCCCAGGTATTTAAAGCTGCTCACCCTCTCCACCTCAAGCTTCTGGGTGAACAGGGGCCGATGGGGTCTCCTTCTCCCTTTCCTCATGTCCACTATCATCTCCTTTGTCTTGTCCGTGTTGAGGGTGAGGTTGTTGTCCTCACACTATGACACCAGGTTGGCCACCTCCCTCCTGTAGGATGCTTCGTCATCACCAGTGATGCATCCTATCACTGCTGTGTCATCCGCAAACTTTAGGATGATATTGTCCTTGTGGGAGGCAACACAGTCACGGGTGAAGAGGCTGTAGAGCACAGGTGTCAAACTCACTCCATGGAGGGCCAAGACCCTGCAGGTTTTACTTCCACCCAGTGTGTTCAGCAGGTGTTTTCACTGATCAGCAATCAGTGGGAAGAAATTCAGTGAACTCACCTGTTGAAGACACTGGGTGGAGGTAAAACCTGCAGGGTCTTGGCCCTCCATGGAGTGAGTTTGACACCTGTGCTGTAGAGGATGGGGCTGAGAACACAACCCTGTGGGACACCCGAGTTTGTGATGATGCTGGCTGAGGTCCTGTTACCCATCTTGACAGACTGGGGCCTGCCAGTTAGAAAGTCCAGTAGCCAGTCGCAGAGGGTGGGATGCAGGCCAACTGAAGACCGTTTGTCGGTGAGTTTGTGGGAGATGACCGTGTTGAAGGCGGAGCTGTAGTCGACAAAGAGCATCCTAATGTAGGAGACTTTATCTTCCAGATGGGAAAGAAAATAATGGAGTGCTGCAGCAATGACATCTGAGGTGGACCTGTTGCGCCAGTAGGCATACTGTAGGGGGTCCAGGGTGGCCGGTATGCTGTCCTGAATGAGGGGCAGCACCACTCTCTTGAAGCACTTCATGATGATTGGAGTGAGTGCGACCGGTCTGTAATCATTCAGACAGGTCAGCGGGCTCCTTTTGGGGAGGGGGATGATGGTTGTCATTTTGAAGTGGGGGGACTATGTTCTGGTTGAGGGAGAGGTTGAAGACTGCTGTGAGAACGTCAGTCAGCTCTGCAGTGCATGCTCTGAGGGCCCGCCCAGGTATGTTGTCTGGTCCTGCTGCCTTGCAGGGGTTGATATTCCTCAGTGCTTTATTTACCTGGCCTGGTGAGACTCTTAAGGCCCTTTTCCACTAGTATCGCCTTGGCCTTATTTACTTCTACTCTACTCACTTTTTCGCCCTTTCCACTGTACCCAGCACGGTTTAACCGACACTATTTCCGTGCCTGTTAAGAGGCAGGGTATAAGCGTGCAAAAGCAAGCCGAGATGTGACATCAATAGACTGCTAGCCGCTGATTGGTCAGGGCGTAACGTCACGAAAGCGCCCGTCTTCATTGAAATCTTTACGACCGCCATTTGCAATCACAGACTAACTCGGTCACGGAGTAAATACGATATTAATACAGACAGCATTGTAGGTTTTGCGGAAATCTACACCGTGGTCCAACAAAGAGGTGCGGGGTTTTCTCTGCTTGGTGGCAGATACACAGTGAGAAGAGTGATCCGGACCCATATAGATGGCAGCCCAGAATAGAACTGTACTACTGACAAGCTGAAGACGAACGTGAGAGAACCATCGATGGTGAGTGATTTGTAATAATGTGCATCTGTTCGCTTATTTATCCTGTTGGTGGTAAGCTCACTTTTTTTTAAGCAATACAGCGCTGTTCTGTGCTGGCTAACGAGTGTTAGCTAGTAGCTAGCTAGTACCAATTGCTGATTCACGCTTGTTTTCTCCTAAATATTCGCTTGTGAGAGCAAAACAATAAAATATGTTAATCCTGGTTAAAGTCCTGGTTTGTGTTTTGTATTGCACTTTGGTGCTGCGCATTAAATTGTGTGCAATTTAATGCTAGAATGTGTTTCCGCATGCCAGGGGTTAGCCTCCCTGTTTATAGTGGATACTGGTGAGACCACAGGAGCCGAAATCTCAACAATATAAAAGTGCTTTTTCAAACCAGTGATTTATAAAGCCATTCATATAATTTTCTAAAGCGTCAGAATAGACCCACACACCTATTCTGTGGATTTTCCATAAAAGGTGCTGGAACAGTATTGTGCTGTTCCACCATAAATCCCAGTGATATATTTCAAGCATTTATTTATTTTAATTTGGATGATTATGTCTTACAGCCTCTGAAAAACCCAAATTCAATTTGGCAAAAAATTAGAATATTACATAAACTTTAAAAAATAGTTTTTAAATAGAAATGTTGGCCGCTGAGGTGTTGGTTAATATGGGCTGTAGCCGTAATCATCAATATTAAAATAAACACTTTCAATATATCACTGTCCCTGTAATGAATCTATATATGGGTTTCACTTTCTGAAATGAGTGACAAAAATATTAAACTTTTTCATGATATTCTAATTTTTGAGATGTGCCTGTATAAGTGTTGAACTTGCTTGAAACTAACCATCATCCATTTCTGTCGTTCGTCTAGGCAGGAGGGAATCAGCCGCTCAACAACGGACCTCGCCACTGTGGAAAGTACTGAAATCCTTTGCTTTTATAGGTAAAGTGTCAAAACCAAAGGAGAACAATTTCCACTTAATATAAAAGGGACTGAACTGAGATTTATTTGATTGTGTGAGTATTAATTACAGAATAATTGAAAAAGACTGGCGCATCAACTGTAAAATAAACCACTTGTTAATGTATTTAATTTTTTTGTCAGATCACTTGTGTGATCCTTTGTGAGTTATGTTCATAACTGTATCTTTTGGGGAATGGCAGATGTTCAGTCATCAATATAATTTAGTTTATACACTACCGTTCAAAAGTTGGGGGTCACTTAGAAATTTCCTTATTAAATGACTATTCTAGCTTCAAATGTCTGGTTTTTGGTGCAATATCTACATAGGCGTATAGAGGCCCATTTCCAGCAACTATCACTCCAGTGTTCTAATGGTACAACGTGTTTGCTCATTGCGTCAGAAGGCTAATGGATGATTAGAAAACCCTTGTGCAATCATGTTAGGTCTGCAATGCTGTAATTGCTGCAAATGGAGGATTCTTTGACGAAAGCAAAGTTTGAAGGAAAAAATTATTATTTCAAATACAAATCATTATTTCTAACCTTGTCAATGTCTTGACTATATTTTCTATTCATTTTACAACTCATGGTGGTAAATAAGTGTGACTTTTCATGGAAAACACAAAATAATTGTCTGGGTGACCCCAAACTTTTGAACGGTAGTGTATGTGTAGTTTATACTCTATCATCAATAAACTCATGCAGTAACAGGACACATTACAAATATTTGAGACCCATTGTAGTGCATCCTTTTATATTTTAGCAATAAAAGTACAAAACACCGCCCACACTTGAAGCCAGGGCAAGAAGAGACACTTTTACAGACAAGACAAACTTTTATTGATAAAAACTCCATATTTTGATTGAGCGACTCCATACTCAGTGATGCACACCGTCAATTAAAGTACTATATTCCATTCAAGTGAATGTATTAATTCATTCTGATTGCTGAGGCCACAGTAAAAATAGATGATTTTAAATGTAAGCCAGCCCTTGTAAAATTGACTTTACATCAGTGCAGCTACATGAAAATTGTGGTTAAATACAACAACGAAGTACTTTATTGTCACATTGGAATTGGAATCGCTCCTGTTTTGTTTTTCTTTTGAATTCTTGGATGAAATATGGTGGGCAATATAATCTGCAGCTTCAGCCATCACCCATTTCAGATAACCTATGTTGAACTGTATAATCAGAGGAGTTATTGTTTAATTCGACCTTATTAGATTTTTTTCCCCTTTGTTATATTATTTCATTTTCTTTTAATCTATCCGAAATAAAGATTCATTCATTCACATTCCACCACTGCCTTTTAGCAACAAGTGTATTTCCCAAATATGTTTTAAACTTCCTTTATTTAACCACCACCCATTTCTGTCTTTTGTCTAGGCATGAGGTAAACGATCAATCCACCCCAAACTGGACCTTGCGTCACTATTTACAGAGATGCAGGCCTAAGATCTGCTGATCTGAGACCAGTGTGAGCTGCACATCCCAGCTGCTGAGTGAACCAGTCTTACAGTTTGAGATTTGCACATTCTGAATAATCTGGAATTTGCTGCTGATTGTAATAAACAATGTAGTGACTTGTGTGTTTGCATCATGATTTCTATTTTTGTCTGTTAATACACTGGTGGGAAAAGAGTCAATAGTACAAACCATTAATGGGTGACCTTGAAAATAATGGCTCATTTTTAAGAAATTTATGTCACATGGTGGTAACCTTCACATATAAAAAAAGAGACATCTGCAAAAACTTCAGAGGTTTATTGTCAGTGCAATACTACATGAATGCATGTAGTACATGCATGTATGCATGTATACATACATGTATGCATACATACATGTATACATACATACATACATGTATGCATGTATACATGCATCAATGCATGTATAGTACATTGTTGATGCAGAGAATATATATTTCCACAGTATATGTATCCAGTAAATCAAGCATTTTCCATGTAACCTTGTGACTGCATTATTTTAATTGCTTTTAATCCTAGATCAAGTTTGTTTTGGCCTAAAATGCATCATAACTGTCAAATATATCTAATTATACCTAACTCAGTACTGTTTACTTTTTTGAATATATATTTTGTGGCTAATATAGTTATTAACCTGGAGATCAAGTTGTGTCAGCTGATCATTTTTTGCTATGACACCATCTCAGACTCAGTGCAGCTGGAGCAGGTACGTCCATGATGTCTCAACAGTCTCCATGATTTTCACGCAGATCAGAGCAATTTTTTTTCCCACAATATTTTTATTGAACTTTTTTTTTTTTTTTTTTACAAACAGCACACACAGTCAGACACTAACACAAAAGTAATTTAAAAACTAAAAAGAACAATAACAAAATTAAAAAAATGTGTAATAAAAACAACAACAGCCATTAACAAAAACAGGTCAACAACAATGCTCCTCTGTTTAGTCTAGGTAATCTATTACATAAGAATACATAATATATATTCACCAGCTTGGAATTTGCAAGGTCCACACATATCATTCACCTTCTTCTTCAGAAGTTATGTTTAATTTCTTTACATAATCAATGAAAGGTCTCCATATATTCTCAAACACATTTTCCTTTGATTTCAGTATGTATGTTATTCTTTCTAGTGGAAGGTTGGTAACATCTGTCTTAACCACTGAGTCACATCTGGTCTTTGAGTTTTTCCACAGTAATGCAATACATTTTTTGGCATTAAGCAAACAGGTCTATGAATGTTCTTTCACTCTTATTAAAGTTATGTTTTTCTGGATACAGACCCAAAAAAAACAGTTTAGGGTTCAATGTGATTTGTTTTGAAATTATTTTTTCAATTGTTACCCTCACCTCTTCCCAAAACATTCTGATTTTTCTACATTCCCATAAACAGTGAAATAGGGTTCCTTTACTTAGATCAGAGCAATTTTTTGCACAGGAAATGAACCAGACATTCTTAAGCTCTACAACCACTGATCGTTTGTGAAGCTGTGCTGACATCAGTGACAGGCTGTATTGACATCAGTGACAGGCTGTGCTGAACGCCAGACTGACCGTATATTTTGTGGCTAATATAGTTATTAACATGGCGATCAAGTTGTGTCAGCTGATCATTTTTTTCTATGACCATCTCAGACTCTGCTGCAGAAGCAGGTACGTCCATGATGTCTCAACAGTCTCTCCATGATTTTCACGCAGATCAGAGCAATTTGTTGTACAGGAAATAAACGTTTCTACAGACATTCTTAAGCTCTATAACCACTGATCGTTTGTGAAGCTGTGCTGACATCAGTGACAGGCTGATGACATCCGTGACAGGCTGTGCTGAACGCCCAGACCGAATGAAGCGGTAATTTCCCCACAACAGAGCCATCTGAAACACACACAGCGTATATATTTTAGTACCTAACAGCGATAACTTGCAGAGATTACAGTGTAGTACGACGTACTTATAGCAAACTAGCATTAGCAACATTAGCTTACCGTCATATATGACCTAATTTGTATCCTCACGTCTTCGGCTCTCCCAGAAGCTGCAGAACTATTCTAGAGTGTTTCGTCTCACTGCCTGTACCCTTGTCTGGCGGTCCTTTTTGGCATTTACGGTGAAAAAAGCCACAGACCGAGGAGTCGCCTTGTAAAGCCACCATGTTGTGTTTGGCTTGGGTCGCGTGTTTTACGTCACGAGAGTGTGGCGCCGCCTTGCTGTAAAAAAAATCCCGCCCACCACAGCTTAACCCCGCTTTACCCGGCTGCTATGGAGACACAACCGCGGCCGAAACGAGTAGTAACGAAATGAAACGAGGCGAGTCGAACTGGGCTAGTGGAAAAACGGCTTTAGTGGGTGGAGGAGGGTGCCTGAGTGTGTGTCTCTTCTCTGTGCTGTGGCTGATGGTCTCAAAGCGGGTGTAAAAGATGTTGAGATCGTCCAGCAGGCTGTCTGTGGAGCTAGTGGTGCTGCTGTTGGTCCTCTTGTAGTCTGTGATGTGTTGCAGGCCTTGCCACATGCGCCCCGGGTCAGGAAAGGAGTAGAGGCTGTCCAGCTTTTCCCTGTACTGCCTCTTGGCTGTTGCTATAGCCTCTCTCAGTCCATACTTTGTAGCTTTGTACTCGACCTCACAGCCTGATTTAAATGCACAAGAGCAAGCATGCAGCATCTGACGTACCTGACTGTTGATCCAGGGCTTCTGGTTGGGGAACTTCCTGCCTTGTATGGTGGGTACGATGGCATCAACACATGTGCTGATGTACCCAGTCACATATTCAGCATAATCCTGTATATTTACAGAAGAGTCCTCTTTAGTGGCTGCAGCTTTAAACACATCCCAGTCTGTGCAGGCAAAACAGTCTTGCAGGGTGCTCTCAGTCTCTGGAGTCCAGCGCTTAATTTGCTTAATAACAGAGTTTGTTTGTTTCAGCTTTTGTCTGTAGGCTGGGTACATAAACAATGAGATGTGATCTGACTGTCCGAAGTGGAGGCGGGGTGCCGCTCTGTAGGCGCCACTTATGTTGAAATAAACATGATCCAATGCGCTTTTATCGCGGGTGGGAATGTCCACATACTGGTAATATTTGGGGAGTACGGTCCATAAATTGCACTGGTTAAAGTCGCCAGCAACAATAAAAATAGCATCAGGATGTTTCATCTCTACTGTGCTAATGATGTCATGGAGTTTGTTTAGCGCTACTGTGTAGTTGCTCTGTGGACATGTGTATACAGCGGCCAAAAACACAGCGGTAAATTCCCTCGGTAAATAATAGGGACAGCATTTCAGCAGTAAAAACTCCACGTCGGGCGAGCAGTGATTGTAAACGGTTTGTACATCTCCACACCACGAGTGGTTTATAAATAAAACACACCCCTTCCCCTTGTCTTACCAGAGTCTCCTGTTCTGTCTGCCCGGTGTGTTGAGTGAGTCTGTAGTTGAATGGCACTCTCTGGGACTCTGTCTGAAAGCCAACACTCTCTTATCTCCCGCTAGTCTTCAATCCTTGCTCTTACTTCGTCTAGCTTATTTTCCAAAGACCAAACTTTTGCCATTAAGAGACTGGGTAGCGGTGGCCGGCTGGAGCGAGCCTTTAGCCTAGCATGTAGCCCTCCTCTCCTGCCTCACCTTCGGCGCCTCCGACCCTGCCTCCGACGCACTCTCTTGGGGTTCAGCATGCTCACATGGGCTTGGTGCTTCAGGGCCTTCCTGGGAATGCTGATGGTCACCGTGGGGGCGGACGATGCATTGCAGGTCGGGTGGTATAAAGCCAGTAAACTCCATGCGGCTGCTTGACTTGGCGATATCCAGTAGTGTCTGTCGGTTGCATGTTAGCAGTGCATGACCTCCATACTCTGTAGAAAGAACAGCAACTATGCAAAAAAGGAGAAAAGTCGGCATTCGGGAGCAGAACAAGCAAAGGCATTGGCCAACGGTGGGCGCCATCTTGCAAACATTTATTTATAGTGCTGATTCACAAGAGTTGCCTCATAGCACTTTCAGGTGTGGGGCAAGGACTTGCACAATTGCAGAAAGAGATCCCAACAAGCATGTGGCAATGGTGGAGAGGAAAAACTCTGTTTTAATCAGGCAGTCATCTGCTGTGACAGGTTGGGGGGGAATAGAGAAGAAGAAAAAAACAGACATGTACAGTATTCTTCAGAGTACCTGAGTAATTTTCATGCTTGAATCAGTTTTCTTATTTTGGTCCTGTGCACTTCAAAAAAAGCAACACTTCCTGCTATTGTTTCCCAGACACAAGTGACTACACAATCTGATTCTTTCTCAACGGCGCACACACAGACAAAATCCACACTCTTATCCCTTCCTTCACGGCCTCGATGGAGCTTCTGGTGCAGGGTGGTGGGTGGGGAGTGGGGGGGGGCTGTCAAAAACATACAGAGGGGTGATAGGGCAGAGCAACTGTGTCTTCTCTGAAAAAGAGAATTAGGGGGAGTGATTAAGTGAAAGAGAGAGAAAATAAGAGTGAGATGGTTTGAGCTCATATGAGAGGACGTGCTGAGAAAAGTCTGAGGGAGTTCTTTGTGTCAAGCAGTTTAGTGTGACTGTCGGCACACAGCCGGACTTTAGAGTAGCACCTCTTCCCTCTCAAAGTCGGAGCTACCTTCACCCTGAACTTCCTAGTCTGTCCTACCACCGGCTCTGTGATTGCCCGGACAACCGTGGGAGCACACAAGGACAACTCACTGAATGTCAGCACATAAAACCGGTAAGATTTCGCCCTTTAACATACATCCATCTCTGAAGAAATTGTTAACAACTGCGTAAAAAGTGTCTTTTTCAGTAATTTTATATTACCAGAAATACGAGCAAGTCTTAAACACTCAAGAGAAGGTTTTACTCATCAATTCTAGCAGTTTTATGGTGGTGAACACAACTTTACCTGAACTGTACCATATTGTTTGCTTGCTCAACTTCACTGTTTCTCCTTTGAGTTTTGTGTTTATTCAGGATTTAATTCTACAGCTGCCATCCACTTTGTATATAATCTGTGCAAATGCTTCACAATCACACAGAAAGTTCAGTGAACACATGGCACTTTGTGTTTTTCTGGTTTTATTTGTTTGACTGTGGACGGGTTGTTATTCTAGGATGAGGAAGGGGAGAAAATTAGAAACAGAACCACCCACCCAAGAGAGTCCGGGTGTCCATGAAGAAAGTATTAAGAGAACAAGAACCAGGAGATACAAAACAAGAGTCCCCCAGAGCAATGAACTCTTGAAGGAGACAGGGGCAGAAATGATACGAGATGAGAGGGAGAAGTGCAGTAGTTTGGTTGACTCTGAGAGCTAACTAACATGAGATTACCACTTTCAAGCAAGAACAAAGAGCAAAAATTCAGAAAGTGTTGACATATAAAGTCAAATCTTTTCATAAAAAAGAAGCTTTCAACTGATTTTTATATACAGTAAATCTTGCACATAAGATGAATTGTTGGCCTCAACTTTTGGCTGCTCTCTCACCGAAAACATTAACTTTTACTCTATTTTTACTCTGCTGTGCTGTTCTATTTTTAGAGACTAGTCTATATGGTTTATAGGACTATAAATCAGACTTTAATAGCTTTCTGCTGGTTCCCAAATAATGGGAATACAATGACTATATTAAAAAGGTTTGTTTTGAATTTCCCGCAGGAGTGATGAAAGCAAATGTGCTTTTTGTTTTCTATGATTATGAACTGACATCTCATTTGATTGGATTAAACTGAGTATTTTATGGACCTAATGAATCCAGGACTCACAGGGAAAGCACCTGGTATAATAATCAATAATGAATGACGACTGCATACTTTTTTAAAAGATGTATTCAAATCTTGAGGAATAGTTGATCTGCTTAGATAAAACAAAGGGCAAAAAGTGGGGAAAAAATACTATATACAAACAAGCTTGATGATCCAGAGAGCTTGTATTTCTGTCACTCTAATGATTTATCAGAGTTTGCTTGGTTTGAAAAGGTCATGGGGCAGTAAGTTAAGAGGCTATATTCTGCTAAAAGTGGCCTTCTGGGACACAACTGTCTCTGAACTTAAGATCGAGACCACAGAAAGGACCGCTAACCATGTTTTGCTTTGACACATGCAACATTTATCTTGTGTCTGAAGCTTTCTCTTGATGTAAGGCTTTATTTGTCTTGGAAATGCTCCAATCAGGAATTAGTTTTGAAGATGATTTCCTCTTCTCTATCAGTTGATTAATTTTTATTTTTTTGATTAAGAATTATCAAAAATATTTTCAGATTTATTTTTTTTCCAAGGTGCTGGAAAACAGTAGAGTTACATGACTCAGAAGGACAGGCATCAAACACAAATTACCTTTTGTTAAGTCTGCTCTGGTCTGAAAGGGTTCTTCATGAGTGGAGAGGCTGAATACTGAGGTAAAGTGCGAAGTGGTGAAGAAGGACCTCAAGACAAGTGGCTGACGAACAACCTCACTGAGGAGCCTGTTAGCTAGCTCTTTTGGTTCATGTCAAAATGGTCAGCAAGTGACACCATCATTTATTTAAATGTCACCACCTTGTGGAAGAGTAGTTGTACTGCAAGGCTCTGTAGAGCAAATCACTGGGGAAGTGGCATACAGTATGTATCCTAAAAAAAATCAGACTGAAAACCCTCAGTCATAAACTTGGACCATGGACTTCCTAAACATTATAACACAAGTGATGATAGGTATAACATATTGATTTTTTTCTGTAATTAATACTAAATGTACACAATTTCAGTAAAATACCAAATCACAGATCTGTTTTTGACACATACTATAATATAATAAAAGCCACATTTCACGCCTTTTAAAAACTCAACACAATGTTCTAAAAGCAGTTTTGATCTTTTTCCATATGCGCTCATACAGGAATGTGAAGGCGTCGTAAAGTAGCATGCTCCCACATCTCATCCAGTTTCCAGAGAAACTAGGCGAGTGCTGAGTGCTATCGTTCTCTTCTGTGGTTTTACAATGTTCTGCTCTTGGGGACTGTAAAGGCTTTAGAGGTAGCAGCCTCCAGCACCTTCTCAGTTCAAAGTTACCACACAACTAGCTCCTGCTTATGACACCTACAATATCTCACAAACTCCACACAGAAAGGGCTACTGTGGGCCAACTCTTGGGTTTGAACCCACAACCTTTTTGCTGTGAGGCAACAATGCAAACCACAGTTCCACTGAGCTGCCCATGGCATGGACAAAGTTAGCAAATGTGGGGAAAAAAACACCCAGAAAGTGGCTTCACAAATAACAACAGCATAATTGTATGGCAACAATGTTTAGCTCAGAGTGTTTCACTTATAAGCACAACTCCTCCAATAACAACAATAAATGGTGGTGTTTAGAAGAGACTGTGTGGTCCAGAAATAAGAAAGAATTCTAGTTAACTAAAAGTCTATTGGGCATGTGTGGAAAGAAAATGAAAGAATATAAAATGTAAGGTTACATTTCATATGCCAAACTGTGGTTACTTGGTGGCTAGTAAAAACCATTGCACATGTTGATGTACAGTATCTCACAAAAGTGAGTATGCCCCTCACATTTTTGTAAATATTTTATTATATCTTTTCATGGGACAACACTGAAGATATGACACTTTGATACAATGTAAAGTAGTCTGTACAGCTTGTATAACAGTGTAAATTTGCTGTCCCCTCAAAATAACTCAACACACAGCCATTAATGTCTAAACCGTTGGCAACAAAAGTGAGTACACCCCTAATGAAAATGTCCAAATTGTGCCCAAAGTGTCAGTATTTTGTGTGGCCCCCATTATTTTCCAGCACTGCCTTAACTCTCTTGGGTATGGAGTTCACTAGAGCTTCATAGGTTGCCACTGGAATCCTCTTCCGCTCCTCCATGACAACATCATGGTGTCAGAGACCTTGCACTCCTCCACCTTCTGTTTGAGGATGCCCCACAGATGCTCAATAGGGTTTAGGTCTGGAGACATGCTTGGCCAGTCCATCACCATTACCCTCAGTTTCTTTAGCAAAGCAGTGGTCGTCTTGGAGGTGTGTTTGGGGTGGTTATTGTGTTGGAATACTGCCCTGTGGCCCAGTTTCTGAATGGAGGGGATCATGCTACGCTTCAGTATGTCACAGTACATGTTGGCATTCATGGTTCCCTCAATGAACTGTAGCTCCCTAGTGCCGGCAGCACTCATGCAGCCCCAAACCATGACACTTCCACCACCATGCTTGACTGTAGGCAAGACAGACTTGTCTTTGTACTCCTCACCTGGTTGCCACCACACACACTTGACACCATCAAAATCAAACAAATTTATTTTGGTCTCATCAGACCAAATGACTGCAGTAACATGACATGGTTGCAGTAATCCATGTCCTTAATGTGCTTGTCTTCAGCAAACTGTTTGCGGGCTTTCTTGTGCATCGTCTTTAAAAGGGGCTTCCTTCTGGGATGACAGCCATGCAGACCAATTTGATGCAGTGTGCGGCATGTGGTCTGAGCACTGACAGGCTGACCTACCACCCCTTCAACCTCTGCAGCAATGCTGGCAGCACTCATACGTCTATTTTCAAAAGACAACCTCTGGATATGACACTGAGCACGTGCACTCAACTTCTTTGATCAACCATGGCGAGGCCTGTTCTGAGTGGAACCTGTCCTGTTAAACCACTGTATGGTCTTGGCCACCATGCTGCAACTCAGTTTCAGGGTGTTGGCAATCTTCTTATAGCTTAGGCCATCTTTATGTAGTGCAACAATTCTTTTTTTTTTTCAGATCCTCAGAGAGTTCTTTGCCATGAGGTGCCATGCTGAACTTTCAGTGACCAGTATGAGCGAGTGTGAGAGCGATAACACCAAATTTAACACACCTGCTCCCCATTCACACCTGAGACCTTGTAACACTAATGAGTCACATGACACTGAGGAGGGAAAATGGCTAATTGGGCACAATTTGGACATTTTCACTTAGGGGTGTATTCACTTTTGTTGCCAGCGGTTTAGACATTAATGGCTGTGTGTTGAGTTATTTTGAGGGGACAGCAAATTTATACTGTTATACAAGCTGCACACTGACCACTTTACATTGTATCTAAGTGTCATATCTTCAGTGTTGTCCCATGAAAAGCTATAATAAAATATTTACAAAAATGTGAGGGGCATACTCACTTTTGTGAGATACTGTACGTTCTTTGTTCTGCATGTGTTTTAAGTATTGTGTCGTGTATATATACATAGTTCTGGGGATTATTTTGTGTTTAGTTTAGGAAACACACCATTAGTTTTTAGTTTATACATGGACTGTTACTCAGTAGAGGCGGCAGAATAATCCGCCTTGCCATGTGGGGGAGTAGGACGGCAGTCCACCCATCCCTAATTTTAGCTGTTTTGTGTGAATGTGTTAGGCCCCTTTTGGCAATTTCAGTTTAGTTTGTTTAATGAATGATTCAGGTTCCAAATTGGGGAGGATTTTAATTGTATGTGTGTTTTGGATTTTCTACGGTGGGGGGGGGGGGGGTTATATAGTTCATATTATATGTATATGCTTGGAGCTCTTGTTTGTGTGGCACGGGGTGGTGGCTCCACCTTCTGGTTCCGCCAACCCTGTGGCTATAAGAAGGGCTGCAGGTAGGAGGGCAGTCTCTTGGCCATTTCCTCTGCTAGTGGTTTGGTGTGGCTAGGTTGCACTGACCTGTTTAATAAACGTGTGTTCAGCTCAACACTGGGTCTCCTCCTTTCGACTCCAACTACTAATATAACACTATGGACCTCTTGCACAATGTAAAGTAACGTACTTCCACATTCCAGTCCACCCACATTTCCGGTTCCGCTTCCATTATATTTTCCCTTTCCCTGGTGCTTTCTCGTCAATAAATCAATTTTATCACTTTCACTAATCATTGTACATACTGGAAATAGTGTGCGGGTGTGATAGACTGATTTTATCAATCATTTGTTAACATGTAATTGCAGTCGGTTTAAACAGTGTGTTAATACAAGGGGTTAAAAAAAACCTTTCTTTTTAAAAAAAAAATACTTTATTACCTTATGATTTAATCGGTGATGTACCTGTTAAGGTTGTGGAGTGATGATGCTGCAATTGATTAGTCATGCCTGCAACACACACACACACACACACACAACTCACAAAAAAGAGATATTTGGCTCTCGGATGAAATTTATGGAAAATGTAAAAAAAGTTCACGCTACAGTGATATAACATCATAAAAGTAGGGCATTTAAGTAGAAGCATGCAATGGTGATTTCCTCATCTCAAACAATGTATTGAAGCAAAAGCCAACAATAGTGGTGGGTATACCACAACAAAAAACGTCAGTGTCTCTATAGCTTGTCATGTGCCCTTGAGCATCAATTACAGCTTGACAACAACGTCTCATGCTGTTCACAAGTCGACTTATTGTCTGCTGAGGCATGGCATTCCACTGAAGAGTGGCCCTCAGGTCATTGAGACTGTGGGGTGCAGGGCTACGAGCCTCCACATGGTGACTCAGCTGATCCCATAGGTTTTCTATGGAATTCAGGTCTGGAGAAAGTGCAGGCCACTCCATTTGAGGTACCCCATCCTCCAGCAGCCGTTCCCTCATGATGCGACCTTGATGAGCCGGAGCATTGTTGTCCATGAAGATGAAATTAGGCCTGTGTTGTTCATGTAGGGGCACAATAACTGAATTAATGATGTTATTCAGGTAGTACTGGCTTGTCACTGGACCATTCACAAGGTGTAGGGCAGTTCTGTACTGATTAGACACATCTGCCCAAACTGTAACACCACCACCACCAAAGGCTCATCTGGTGAAAACAGTGGCTGATGCATAGCGCTCTCCTTGAAATCTCCAACATCGTTGGCGGCCATCATTTCTGCTCAACAAGAATTGAGTTTTATGAGAGAACACCACTGAGGCCCACTGGTCCCTTGTCCAGCATAAATGCTCCCTGGCCCATACAAGACAATGACACTTGTGCCTGGTGGTGTGGTCAGGTACCCTTGCAGGTCATCTAGCATGCAGACCACGCTGATGTAAATGATTTTGAATGGTCTGACCTGACACTTGGGTACCTCTCACCTCCCTTAAATGTGCCTGGAGTTGAGTAGCATTCATCATCAAGTTCTGCAGGGCACTGTTCACAGTGAAACAGTCATCAGCGTGGGATGTGGCCAAAGGACATCCACTTCTATGCCTTTCTGTGACTCCTCAGTCTCTCTGTATCTCTGTTGCAACCTGCTGATGACACTGTGACACTCTCAGCTCAGTAGCCACTTCCTTCTGAGAACATCCTGCTTGAAGCCTTACAATGGTGAGGTACTGTTGATCAATTGTTAGGTGTCATCTTGGTCTCATGATGTTAAAATGTCAACAGCATGAAGACAGCTATTTAAATACCAATTCTAATTGAACCAGAAAATTTATTGGTCGATTCATGGATCAAGCACCTGTTGTGAATTTTGCCGTTAAGCACCTTGTTAGAGAACAGCAAGTTATGCAAAAAGTACTGAAACACTGACCAGTTGTAAATGTGCATTCAAAAGGTTAGAGAAGGTCAAATTAAATTCACGTGTAAAGGCTATGGTGCATTTTAGGTGCATCCTGAAATTTAACCCGAAAGACAAATATCCCAAACTTTTTGTGAGTAGTGTGTGAATATATATTGTATATATACAAGGGCATCTTGCATAGCACTTCATTCTAAATGAACCTGGAAAAAGAAGAGCATCTGTGTTGATCATCATTATTTATTTATCCCCATTTTCAAGTCAAAATACACCAAGCTTGGGGGTGTAACATGGGCAGATCGTTTTTTCTTTATAAAGTTCGTGTTTCACATTTTGATTGTTTTTGTAACCATACTGAGCCATTTAATAGTTCCCCAGTTAGCTTAGTGGCTAGCAGCTATCGTGTTTGCTTATGTCTGTGCCAGTCCAAGTACCACTGCATGTATGGCAAGCCGTTTAACATTTAATAGCTAGCCTGGATATGTATTGTAGATATCAATAATTCAGTTTTTCCTGGTAAAAATTAACATTTCAGATATCCACAATGAAATTCTTCCTCTCTATAATGATCTTTTCAGATATCTATGAGATCATTCTTCCTCGGAGAAATGGCATCACTTTTCCCTATTCATGTATATTGGGTTTTCACTTCCCGATATCTACATTTACATTCTTCCTATCTAGAATGAGTATCCTGGATATCTGAAATAGACTTCTTACTCGGAGAAACTCTTATTTCAGATATCTACAATCCAGTTGTTACTAGTAACAATTTTCATTTTGGATATCCACAATGAAAAAACATTCCAGATATCTATAATGTAATTTGGGGCATCCAAAATACATTTTTACTAGTAGAAATAATATTACAGATATCCACCATTCATACTATGACTATCTAAAATTCAGTTTGAGATATTTGTAATTGAAATTGTGATTAGTAACAATATACTTACAGGTATCTGTAAACATATTTTGGATATCTACTGAGAGATTGCTTGGACCCCCTTTTAACATAAAAAGGGTTGATCGACTATCTAAAATTCTATTTTAGATATCCAAAATAGCATTCCTCCTAGTCAAAATGCATTCTTATTAGTAAGAATAGCATTTGTCCTAGTCAAAATAAAATTCTAACTAGCATGAATTGCATTAAGTGGCCCTTTTACCATTTAATAGCTTGACTGGATATGTATTGTAGATATCAATAATTCAATTTTTCCGAGTAAAAATGAACATTTCAGATATCCACAATGAAATTCTTACTCTCTATAATGGTCATTTCAGGTATCTATGACATCATTCTTCCTAGGACAAATGACATCACTTTTCCCCCATTCATGTGTATTGGGTTTTCACTTCCAGATATCTACAATTACATTCTTCCTATCTAGAATGAACATTCTGGATATCTGAAATAGAATTCTTACTTGGAGAAACTCTTGATTCAGATATTCAGTTCAATTCAGCTTTATTTATATAGCGCCATTTCACAACAACAGTCATCTCATAGCACTTTGAAACTGTAGGGGAAAACCCCACAATAGCAGAAAGACCCCAGCAATCAGGTGATCCCTGTGAGTAAGCACTTGGTGATGGTGGAGAAGAAAAACTCCCTTTTAGCAGGAAGAAACCTCCAGCAGAACCAGGCTCAGGGAGGGGCAGTCATCTGCTGCCCAGCCAGTCATCTGCTGCGACTGGCTGGGGGGTGAGGGGATAGAGAAGAAGAAAAAAAGAACAAACATGTCGAGAGCAAACAGCATGATGGGGACTCAAATCTATGGGAGAGAACAAACAGATGTTAATGAACAGCAAAAATATTTCATTGAGAGTGAAGAAAGCAGTGAAGCCCAGTGCATTGTTGGAGGTCCCCCGACTGTCTAAACCTATTAGCAGCATAACTAAGGGAGGGTTCAGGGACACCTGATCCCACCGTAACTATAGGCTATGTTGAAAAGGAAGGTTTTAACCCTTTTCTTAAAAACAGAGATCAAGTCTGACTTCCGAATCCAGATTGGCAGCTGGTTCCAAAGGAATGGAGCCTGATAACTGATGGCTCTGCCTCCCACTGTACTTCTGGAGATTCTAGGTATTACAAGTAATCCTGCATTTTGGGAGTGTAGTGCTCTGTTGGAATGATAAGGTATTATCAGATCTTTTAAATAAAAAGGGGCCTGATTATTTAGAGCTTTGTAAGTGAGAAGGATTTTAAACTTACTTCTAAATTCTATGGGAAGCCAATGAAGGGAGGCCAGAACTGGAGAGATGTGATCTCTCTTTCTAGTACCTGTTAAAACTCTTGCTGCAGCATTTTGGATCAGCTGAAGACTTTTTAAAGATGTTTTAGGACAGCCTGATAATAAAGAGTTACAATAATCTAATCTAGAGCTAACAAAAGTGTGAATTAGTTTCTCAGCATCACTCTGAGACAAGATGGTCCTAATCTTGGCAATATTACACAAATGATAGAAGGCAGTCTTAGAAACAAGCTTAATATTCGAATTAAAGAACAGATCTTCATCAAAAATAACTCCAAGGTTCCTCACAAAATTATTAAGAGAAAGAGTAACCGCATCCAAACTAAAAGTTTGATTTAGAAGGATTCAGAGTTTTCTAAATATCTACAATCCAATTGTTACTCGTCATAATTCATTTGAGATAGTCAATATCTCTCAGTAGATATCCAAAATATGTTTACAGATATCTGTAAGTATACTGTTACTAGTCACAATTTCAATTACAGATATCTGAAATAGAATTTGCGGCGGCGCGGTGGCGGAGTGGTTAGCACTGCGGCAGCACAGCAACTCTCCCTTGGCCGGGGGATCCTGGGTTCGATCCCAGCCCCCGACCAACAGTGATCTGTGTGGAGTTTGCATGTTCTCCCCCTGTCTGCATGGGTTTACTCTGGGATTTCTCCAGTTTCCTCCCACATGCCAAAAACATGCAAGTTAGGTTAATTGGCATCAACTGGGGATTCTAAATTGTCCTTAGGTATGACTGTGAGAGTGAATGGTTGTCTGTCTCTCTGTGTTGGCCCTGTGATGGACTGGCGATCTGTCCAGGGTGTACCCTGCCTCTCACCCAAAGATGCTGGGATAGGCTCCAGCACCCCCGCGACCCGAACAGGATTAAGCGGAAGAAGATGAATGAATGAATGAATGAATGAAATTGAATTTTAGATAGTCATAATATGAAAGGTGGATATCTGTAATATTATTTCTACTAGTAAAAATGTATTTTGGATGTCCAAAATTACATTATAGATATCTAGAATGTTTTTTCATTGTGTATCCAAAATGAAAATTATTACTAGTAACAACTGGATAATAGATATCTGAATTAAGAGGTTCTCCTAGTAAGAATTCTATTTCAAATATCCAGAATGTTCATTCTAGATAGGAAGAATGTAAATGTAGATATCTGGAAGTGAAAACCCAATATGCATGAATGGGGGAAAAGTGATGTCATTTCTCCTGGGAAGACTGATGTCATAGATATCTGAAAAGATCATTATGGAGAGGAAGAATTTCATTGTAGAGATCAGAAATGATCATTTTTACTTGGTAAAACTGAATTATTGACATCTACAATACATATCCAGGCTAGCTATTAAATGTTAAAATGGCCACTTAAACTTTTTAGTCTTTCAGACATTGTGAAATTAGTTTTGACTACTACAATCTACATTTCAGACATCTTGAAATATAATTTTTACTAGCATGAATGTTATTATGGATATCTGTATTTACAATTGTAACCAGTAAGAATTTAATTTTGACTAGGAGGAAGGTAGTTATAGATATCTAAAATTTCACTGAAAGTGGTTTGTTTTAATGTTAAAATGGCTTGCCATAATGCATGGCCTGTAATAGACCTGTGTAATGGACATCCATCCATCCATCTTCTACCACTTATCCGGGGATCCGGGTCGCGGGGGCATCATTCCAGGCAGAGTGGCACAGACTTCTGCCCAGTTCACATAGCACCATGATCCTCATGATCCCTCCTGCAGGTGGTGAGCCCACTGGAGGGCGGATCCATGAGCCTTCTTTGGGTACACTGGGTCCTTGATGTAACGTTTTTCATGGAGCTCCACTGGACCGCATTTAGTCTGGCCCTTCACCCAGGACCAGTTTACCTTGGGAGACCCTACCAGGGGCAAGTTGCCCTCAACAACATAGCTCCTGGGATCATTCAGGCCCTCAAACCCCTCCACCACGATAAGGTGGTGATCCATAGAGGAGTGTAATGGACATTTTTTTTTTGATTTTGATTTTGTATACTTTATTAATCCCCAGAGGGGAAATTAAGGACATCCACCTGGATGGATGAAGCAGCCACGGTACGGCGCTATCCCTTAACCATTCACACACACACATTCACACCTAGGGCCACTTTAGAGTCTCCAGTTAACCTAACCTGCATGTTTTTGGCCTGTGGAAGGAAACCGGAGAAATCCCGGAGTAAACCCACGCAGATACGGGGAGAACATGCAAACTCCACACAGATCACTGTTGGTCAGGGGCTGGGATCGAACCAGGGATCCCACGGCCAAGGGTGAGTTGCTGTGCTGGTGCAGTGCTAACCACTGCGCCACCGCACCGCCCAGCACCGCCCATACATGTACAGTATTGTGCAAAATCTTTACACAAGCTCATTCACGTTCATTTGAGTCCATGCAATGTTACTAGGAGTGAGCCAAAGTTTATTATGAGAATAAGTAACATACTAGCAACTAGAAGGGGAATAGGTCAAGTGGACCCCTGACCAAATGAGCACCTCAAGTGGACCCTGGGGTCCAATTTGTACATGTACAAGTACATTTTTAATCTAGTGATTTACAAACTGATTCAGAGCTTTCTAAAGCCTCATTCAGAGCATTATAGTCCCACAGCAGTGACGAGCAGCAGCGGTGGAGAAGAAAAGTCTTTTGAAAGCAGAAACAGAGCCAAAACCTTCTCTGGGTCAGCTTAGTTGTCATTTTACATATATTTTTTACACTCCAAGGTGTTGGTTGGATTAAAAAGGTCATGGATGTCGATCCTGGTAGCAGTAGAGGTCAAGGAAGAGGAAAACCGAAGAAGACATGGCTGGAGGGTGTCCATATGGACTGGGTCAAGCTACAACTGGCCCAGTTGAACCAGTGGACAGGAACCACTGGAGTGGGACTCAGAAGTGCAGTTAAGCAAGACCCACCCCAAGTAAGGGACTAATTGTGTCCTGTCAAAAATAAATACAGATGATGATGATGACGATGATGACTGGTGACCGGGAAAAGTCTTCCTAACAGCTTTACACAAATTCTTGTTGTTGTTCTCATTTTTCGAGTTTACAAATCACTGGATTGAGAATGTACTTATACATGTACAGATTGGATCCTGGGGTCCACTTGGGGTGCTCACTTGGAATACTCACTTGGTCAAGGGTCCACTTGACCTATATTCACTGGAAGCTAACTAGACTAATATCAATAACAGTAACGGTAACATCAGTAACCAAGGGATTCTGCATACACAAATGATATTAAAAGAAGTCAGGTAACAACTTGGAGTCGGACATATGTCTCAGTGAGTTTCACAGGTCTATTACAGCCCATGCAGTGGCATTTGGAATGGCACAGATATGAACAAACACAACAGCTGCTAGCCGCTAAGCTAACTGGGGAACTATTAAAATGGCTGAGAATGGTTACAAAAACAATCAAAATGTGAAGCACGAACTTAATGAAGAAAAAAAATTATCTGCCCGCACACTATTTCCAGTATGTACAATGATAAGTGAAAGTGATAAAATTGATTTATTGACGAGAAAGCACCGGGGAATGGGAAAGTATAATGGAAGTTTAACCGGAAATGCGGGTGGACTGGAATGCAGAAGTACGTTACTCTAGTAAGAAGTCCATAAAGAGCCTAAGTCAAGCCCCCTCTACTTCCACATCCAGTATGGGACCTTAAATCGAAAAAATTCTTCATTGAAATGAATGGCAAGAGCAAAATTATCTTTTGATCCCGATCAAATTTTGCCACGAGTTACACATATGATGTTTGTCAATTTAAAAGATAATTTTCCATGTAATTGAAGTTGTCGTTTGTCGTATAATAACAGAGTAATATTTAGTTTTTCTTTCAACGATTAGCAGACAACAGCTCCCATCATCCTACATCACTAAACATGAGCATGGCAGGAAATAAGTAAAACCTCACCTCCTGTTTTCTGACCAACAAAAGAAAAATCCAAAGAGGAGAAAAACAACACGATGGTATTGTTTTGTATTGCGAGAGCTGCAGCTGATCCAGAGGACTGTTAAGTTGGATTCATGCTGCACCTCCACTGTCCGTGTGACTGTGAGGCTTGTGTGACAAAATTTACGTCATTGTCTCCATTTCGCTAGTGTCCGCAGATCTCTTCTGCAGACGACCGTGCGCAGCCCAGATTTTCTGCCTACAACCTGCCCACGTTGACTGCGCATGCACAAGATTGAACGTCTCATTCACGAGGTGGCACTATCGTCACAGCATACAAAGTCGAAGTCAACAAAGAGGAAGCAGAAGACAATAAACATACATGAATCGTTTTCCGGACTTCCGGAAGATGGCGATCCGGACCAGTTCGCTCTTCTAAACCCGCATTCTCCAGCCCCGAAACTTGGACAATAACTCATATTCAGACTGAAAACATTTTCAGAGCTGACAGCTTCAAAGCAAGTAAGTTCAATTGGTGATTTTGAACGCAAGTTTCTGTCACAGGAAACTAATCAAATCCGACTAATATGTCCGGCGGGAAAACGAACGCTAAGCTAACAACAGCTACTACTGACCATGACTACACCCCGATGGAAACCTCTGTTAGTAGCGGCCCTGGTAAGAGAAAAAGTTCTCCCGTCACTCCAACTAAGTCCTCTGCTCCGCCACTTTCCAAGATGAAAACCGCCCAAGAGCAATCTTACGACAACTTGGTAGATGCTATCACAAAACTAACCACCAAAGTTGATGATTTTGGAGCGCAGTTAAGGGAGACCGCCACAATGGTAGCCAGCATCACCCGTCTTGTTGAAATTAATACTGCTGACATCAAAAATTGCCAGACCAAACTACAGAGCTTTGAGAGAGACATCCCCAAGCTTATACAAGAAAACGAAGAGCTAAAGGAAAGGATTACTGAGCTGGAGAGGTACAAGAGGCGCTGGAACCTTAAAATACACGGGATCAAAGAAAAGGATAACGAAATGATCCGTGAGGAGGTAATCCACATTCTGTCAGAAATTGCACCGCAGTGGGCAACGACCATGGGCACTATTGTTGATAATGTCCACCGCCTGGGAAAACGTGAAAATGGGAGAAACTGCCAGGTTATTCTTCAGTTTGTCATGAGATACCACTGTGAAGAAATTTGGAGGCTGACCAAAAACTCCAAATTCTGCAGAGTAGCCGGGATCCGATTCAAGCAAGATTTCTGTAAAGCCGACAGGAATGCCCGCGCAGCAGCATGGCCACAGATGGAGCAAGCCCGTGCAGCTGGGAAAAACGTCTGGTACAAAGGCCATGTGGGATACATCGATGGTAGAAGAGTCAGCATCTAAGGGTCTGGTTCACAACTATGGCTGAACAAGCACTTTGACTCTTTAATGTTCTGTACATGTTGCTAAGCTACTTCAATGTTTACTTTATAGGGAGTCATTTCATAGTCCCCTTTTGAAGTACGCTGTGTTCCTGGCAGCTGGCATTTGGATATGTTTACATGCTACTTTTACTCAGGTTCCTGAATCCTTTTTTTTTGAAGGGTAGATTTATAAGGCAGCTCCTTTTCAATGCCATTTTGATAATTTGCATTACATATTTTCGATAATTTTATAGATTTGGTTTTTGGATTCTGTCATAACAAGCGTGCAGCTTGGGGGAAAAGGAGGAAGGGAAAGGGGAAAGAAAAGGGAAAAAAGGAAAAGAAGGAGAAGGAAAAAAGAGGAAGAAAAAGGAAAAAAGGGAAGGAAAAAAAAAGGAGAAAAAAGTTATGAGTTAAAACATATATTTAGCAATTTAATCAGGGGCTTTCTTCAAGTGTACTTGGTCCAAAGTAACAACCTAAACCGTTTATCTACTTGTTATTTTTATTTTATTATTATTTTAATTTTTTCCTTATTCTTTTTCATCCTTTATGTCTTTTATTACAACCTTTTCTTTTGCATCACTTAATGCTAGGGGTTTACGAGACTCTATAAAAAGAAAGGCTACATTTCTATTCCTTAAAAATGAAAAAGCACATTGTTATCTTATTCAGGAGACTCACAGCAACAATACAGATGAAAAAATGTGGACAAATCAATGGGGAGAAAAAATATACTATAGTCATGGCACAAATAGATCAGCAGGGGTCGCCATACTCCTAAATAACTTTCCTGGGAAAGTAGTTGCAACCAAAAGAGATGACACAGGACACTGGATTATTTGCGTTTTTGAAATACACAAACAATTCTTGATTCTTGTTAACATTTATGGATTTATTAACCACAGTCAGAACAAACAATTAATTACAGACGTGACTAACATATTGAAGGAATTATCCCAAATATATATCAATCCTGTTTTTGTGTTGGGTGGCGACTACAATATGGTTATGGATGAATGGCTTGATAGGCAACCTTCAAGATTTCCTAATCATCAGTATAATACCACTTTACTAGACTTCTGTAACACATTTCAGCTTAGTGACATATGGCGTGCGTTAAATCCAGATACTCAAACCTTTACTTGGTTTAAACCTGATGGCACCATTAAATCGCAATTAGACTACTGGCTTATTTCTGAATTCCAACCTAATATAGACATAAATACCTCAATTTCTGCAGCTCCGCTTACAGATCATTGTATGATCAAGTTAACCATAACTCCCACTAGTGCAGTCAGAAGAAATAAAGGCTACTGGAAATTTAATTCAAATCTTCTAAAACATGACCCTTTCTGTCAGGATGTTAAAAGGACAATCGACAGTATAACTAAAGATACATTATTGTCAACTTACAGGGAGAAATGGGAATTTCTTAAATTTAAAATCCGTCAGATTTCCATTTCATACAGCAAAGTCATAAGCCGAGCCAATAAACAAAAAGAAATGGATATTGTAAAAGAGATCCATTTAATATGCAACAAACATTCCTTATGTGAAGAGGACAAACAAAAACTGATTTTATTGCACTCTTCCCTAGATAACATCTATATTAATAAAGCCAAAGGAGCATATATTAGGTCAAGAGCGAAATGGATAGAGGAGGGAGAGAGAAGCTCAGCATACTTCTGTAGGCTTGAGAAAAGAAGACAAGAACGAAATGCCATTAAGTCTCTTATAATTGATGGTAAAGAATGTACTGATTCTGTGAGGATCTCTAAAGAAATATTTAAATTTTACAGTGAATTATACTCCTCCTCTTACTCGCATACTAATGCAGAGGGTTTCTTTGAATCCATTTCAGGACGGATACCGAAAATTGATGAATATTTTAGAAAATCATGTGACGCAGAGATCCAAATGGAGGAAGTTGAGAAAGCTTTAAAATCCTTAGCTCTAGACAAATCACCTGGCTCAGACGGCTTGACAGCCAATTTTTACAGGCACTTCTGGATTAACCTAAAAGACTTATTTTTTAATATGTTAAAGGAAATCCGTGCTACATCAGTTTTACCAAATACTATGAAACAAGGAGTCATCACATTAATTCCCAAACCTGGCAAGGACCCAAAATTGATTGATAATCTCAGACCAATTACTTTACTTAATAATGATTACAAAATTTTAACACATATTTATGCCAACAGACTCAAAACTGGCATCACTGATCTTATCTCAGAGACACAATCAGGTTTTATTAAAGGGCGCTCAATACACAATATACGCCTGGTGTTGGACTTACTTGACTATAGGGACCTAATTGACGAGGGGTTTATTTTATTTTTGGATTTTTTTAAAGCTTTTGATATGATTGAACACAAATTTATGTTTAGGACCTTAGAGCTTTTTGGTTTTGGGGAGCACTTTTTAGACTTTATAAAACTAATTTACACGGATACCAACAGCTCAGTTCTATTACCACATGGTACCTCCCCTAGATTTTCAATAGGCAAAGGAATAAAACAAGGCTGCCCGATTTCGCCTCTGTTGTTCATTGCAGCAGCTGAAATGCTCTCAATTTTTATAAAAAACTCTGACTTTGATAAATTAACAGTATTTGGAAAACAACTAACAATCAGCCAACTGGCTGACGACACAGCCATATTCATGCACAACTCTGATCAAGTCCCTAAAATTCTTAATTATATAGATGTTTTCTCTAAAGCCTCTGGGCTTAAACTGAATCTAGGTAAATGTGAATTATTACCTATTCATGATTGCAGTCTATCAGCCATTCATACCATTCCCGTCAAACAAACAGTGAAATATTTGGGCATGCATATCACTAAAGATGTTGATCAATTAGTCAAGCTCAATATATGGAATTGCTTGGAGAAATCAAAAACTTATCTCAACTCCTGGTCTCAAAGAGATATTTCCATCATAGGAAGAACATTTCTGACAAAAATGGAATGCATCTCCCGATTTATTTATCCAGCCCATTCATTACCAATGCCCAAAGATGCCGTTAAAGCCATCAACCAAACCATTTTCAATTATATCTGGAAAGGGAAAACACATTATATTAAAAAAAGGTACCATGATTCAAGAATATGAGGAAGGTGGTGTTAAAGCAATAGACTTTGAATGCATTAATGGCACCATCAAAATTAACTGGCTGAGACAATTTATTAAACAACCCAAACATTTCTGGTTTCATATTCCCAATGAAATTTTTGCTAAATTTGGGGGCATTGAATTCCTGCTCAGATGTGACTATGACCTAAAAAAGCTCCCCTATAAACTCTCCTCATTTCATCAACAGGTCTTACTATATTGGAGATTGATTTATAAACATAATTTTAGCCCTCATATGACCCCTCTGTGGAATTGTAGATATGTACTATATAAACACAAATCAATATTCCTACAAAACTGGCAAAATAAGGGCATTTGGTCTGTACTACACTTATTAGACGGCACCGGGAATATTTTAACTTTTGAGAACTTCTGTGCTAAATATAACATAAATGATAAACGAGAATATAACCAAGTAATGGAGGCAATACCTCAGACAGTTATACTAATGGCCTCAACTTTAAATAGATTTGGCTCTTGCCCAAACCTCCCTTTGCTTTTGGTGAATGGTTTCCGCCTAGATGACTCAAAATTAAACAATTTAACGATTAGGAAAATATTTAATAAAGAAATCTTCCCAGCAACAGTTTCTAGAGCTGCTATTCTTAATTTTTTCTCCAAAAAAGAAGCTCAAATTCTAAGATCTAAATTCTTTAAATTTCCTATTTCACCGAAAGCAAAAGAGAGCCACTATAAAGTTTTAAATGGAATTTATCCTTCTGCTGAGTTTCTAAGTAAACGCTTTGGCTTTGAGAACAATAACTGTTCCTTTTGTAATGAACATATTGTGACGTTTGCAGGGTTCACACAAAGACAATGGAGCAGATGGCTGTGATCAACCTGATTTATTTTTCACACACCCCAACCCCCAACCTGCAACTTATTACACAGAGCCGGGGAGGTCATTCTCACAGACCTCTGTTTACATCACGGTTACACACACATGATACATCTTGCCCTAATCCTGCTAAATACTGCTGGGCCATTATAATGCAGTTATAATGACACAGCAGTATAACTCAGAAGTAATACATTTAACACACACAGTAACGTTTCAAACTGGCAAAGCATGCTGGGAAATCCCTGGCTCCCTTAAAATGGCCCCGACGTTACACTATATAGAAAGTACAGATCACATTTTCTTTTACTGTATGTACACCATTGCGTTTTGGGATGATTTTCATCACTGGTTATCTAAACATGTACCAACCCCTGTTTTTAACTGTCAGAATATTTTGTATGGCTTTATTATTAAGAACTCATTGCATGATATGTCTATTAACACCCTCGTAATCTTGGGAAAATTTTATGTACACAAAAATAGATTTTTAAAATGCAAGCCAAATTTTAATGTATTTCATAAAGAACTCTGCCTTTTTTTCTCATCACTGAAACACATGAAGAAGCGGAATGCTGAGAAACTCCACTGTTTGGTCGATGATCGGAAACTCATGGAAAACCCCTAGAACTCTGGACACTCTGGACTGAAAAGAACCCCCCGTTTCTCTTTTTGTCTACTTTTATTATGCTTTTAGTTACTTTATCTTATTATTATTTACTATTCTTAAAAAAAAAAATTTTAAAAAAAAAAAAAAAAAACATGAATCGTTTTCCAGCAGAGGCAGCTTGAGCGGAGAAGAGCACTGAAAAACAGTAATTCCTCCTTTTCCTTGAAACGATGCCATTGTTGCTACAAAAAATATGCATCACTCTCTCATTTATAGGCAGTGAACAAACTGGCATTAGCACATTTGTACTACCCATAGGGCTGGGGCGACACTACAAATAACAGTTGTGCGCATGCGTCAACTGCTTGGCCTGGTAGACGAAAAAAATGAAGTATATACACAGCCGTGTGTGCACCGGCCTCGTCCAAAGTGGACGCAGACCAGAGAGGAAATGCAGCATGAATCCAGCTTTAGTTACTTCATCCTGGGTGTGCTTTGAAAAGATAAAGTAAGTTACATTCATCTGTGTTTGCAGTTTTTTTAATTTACGTATTTTCATAACCTTATGCCTTAACAGTTAGACAACAACCTACACCATTATTTACATGGAAAATTATCTTTTAAACTGACAAACATCATATGTACAGTATAATTCATGGCAAAATTCGATCAGATTCAAAAGATAATTTCGCTCTTGCCATTCATTTCAAAGGAGAACTTTTCTGATTTAAGGTCCCTATGCGGAAGTAGAGGGGGCGTGACTTAGGCTCTCTATTGGCTGCAACCCGCTGTGACATCTTTATCGGCCATAGATATGTAAACATTAGCTAGAACATGGCTAGCCGCTAGGCTAGTCAAGTTTCATATACAGAGCTTACTTATATGATTACAAAAAATACAATGAATAATTATTTATGTATCCTGTTATCACAATGCTGAAGGCACCATCAAGCATTATAATTACCTACAGAACATGGTACCTCCGTTTGCCATGAAAATGTTAGCCATGTCCTATCTAGGGTATCATTATCTATTTTAGTTACCGGCCACTGGAAAATAGAAAGTCGCTTTTCATCATCCAGCTGCTCACAAGCAAATATGATTATTTTGGTCATATAAAAACTATTAAAATATTTTTTCATCAATATATAATTTTTTTAATAATTCAGAGATTATAATTCTGCACCTTTCTAAACATTTTTTGATGTTTTTTTAAATATTTGTTTTCATGAAACTATAGTCCTGTTCACCTGTAATTGGCATCAACATTCTAAGTTGTCCTTAGGTATGAATGTGAGAGTGAATGGTTGTCTGTCTGTCTCCCTGTCTGTCTGTGATGCCCTGCGATGGACTGTCGATCTGTCCAGGGTGTACCCTGTTTCTCACCCAAAGATCCTGTGATAGGCTCCACTCCCCCCACAATCCTAAAAGGATTAAGCGATTAAGAAGTTGAATGAATGTCTACGTCATATATGCTGGTTTGATAGTACATAGTGAATTCACTTTTTTTTTGTTAGCCTTCTGTGTTTCAAGATGTTCATTAAGTAGCAAAAGTTAACTAAAATAATAAAACAAGAAGCTGAAAAACCACAGCACCAAGTAATAGTGAGGAACCTCCTTTCATATAGCCGAATAGCTTATTTTAGATTAAGATAATTAGATATGAAGCTTTATCATTTAATGTATGGTAGTGGTTTATTACCACTGCTAATATGTTTTGCATTTATGTAAACAATAAAATCTGAACAAAAAAAAAATGGATTGCAAAATTAGCTTCTTGACTAGTCTCCCAAGACAAGACCAAGACCACTGTGTATGTAGGTCTTGGTCTTGAGAGACTCTGGTCTTGACAAGGTCTTGACTACAACACTATTATACAGTGCATCTGGAAAGTATTCACAGCGCTTTACTTTTTCCACATTTTGTTATGTTACAGCCTTATTCCAAAATAGATTAAATTCATTTTTTTCCTCAAAATTCTACACACAATACCCCATAATGATAATGTGAAAAAGTTTTTTTGAGATTTTTTTCGGGTCGCGGGGGGGGGGGGGGGCTATTAAAATAAAAACTAAGAAATCAAATGTACATAAGCATTCACAGCCTTTGCTCAATACTTTGTTTATGCACCTTTGGCAGCAATTACAGCCTCAAGTTTTTTTTAATATGATGCCACAAGCTTGGCACACCTATCTTTGGGCAGTTTTGCCCATTCCTTTTTGCAGCACCGCTCAAGCTCCATCAGGTTGGATGGGAAGCGTCGGTGCACAGCCATTTTCAGATCTCTCCAAGATGTTCAATTGGATTCAAGTCTGAGCTCTGGCTTGGCCACTCAAGGACATTCACAGAGTTGTCCTGAAGCCACTCCTTTGATATCTTGGCTGTGTGCTTAGGGTCGTTGTTCTGCTGAAAGATGAACTGTCGCCCCAGTCTGAGGTCAACAGCGTTCTGGAGCAGGTTTTCACTCAGGATGTCTCTATACATTGCTGCATTCATCTTTCCCTCTATCCTGATGAGTCTCCCAGTTCCTGCCGCTGAAAAACATCCCCACAGCATGATGCTGCAACCACCATGCTTCACTGTAAGGATGATATTGGCCTGGTGATGGTTTCCTCCAAACATAATGCCTGGCATTCACGCCAAAGAATTCCATCTTTGTCTCATCAGACCAGAGAATTTTGTTTCTCATGGTCTGAGAGGCCTACAGGTACCTTTTGTTAAACTCCAGGCGGGCCGCCATGTGCCTATTACTAAGGAGTGCTTTCCATCTGGCCACTCTATCATACAGGCCTGATTGGTGGATTGCTGCAGACATGGTTGTCCTTCTGGAAGGTTCTCCTCTCTCCACACAGGAACACTGGAGCTCTGACAGAGTGACCATCGGGTTCTAGGTCACCTCCCTGACTAAGGCCCTTCTCCCCTGATTGCTCAGTTTAGACGGCCGGCCAGCTCTAGGAAGAGTCCTGGGGGTTCTGAACTTTTTCCATTTATGGATAATGGAGGCCACTGTGCTCACTGGGACCTTCAAAGCAACAGAATTTTTTCTGTACCCTTCCCCAGATTTGTGCCTTGAGACAATCCTGTCTCGGAAGTCTACAGACAATCCTTTGACTTCATGCTTGGTTTGTACTCTAACATGCACTGTCCATCCTCACCACCTCCATAACCGTGTGGTACGCAGGAGCCACTGCCAGGGACAGACTAAGGCTGCAGCGCGTCGTGCGCACTGCTGAGAAGGTGATCGGCTGCAAGCTCCCATCTCTCCAGGATCTGTACATCTCCAGGACCCGGAGGCGTGCTGGCCGGATCATAGCCGATCCCTCACACCCTGGTCATGTACTGTTTGCCCCCCTCCCCTCTGGTAGAAGACTTCGGTCCATCCAGACTAAAACCTCCCGTCACATGAACAGCTTCTTCCCCTCTGCCATTAGACTGCTGAACACTAAGTGACTCTCGTGCACCATGTACAGCAGCTCAACCAGACTCATGTCAATCATCACTGTTTTCTTCCTGCATTACCGACTGCACTATATAGTTCTCCACAGTATCTGCTGCTGGCTAATATATATTTTAACTGTTGACCAGTATCACTTAATCTTATCCTACACTTTATTACATGTATAGTTTATTTCTCTTATCTTATCATGTTTAATGTTGCAGCATTGTACCGAGACAAATTCCTAGTTTGTGTACTACATGAACAATGGCAATAAACCTGATTCTGATTCTGATTCTGACTGTCAACTGTGGGACCTTATATAGACAGGTGTGTGCCTTTCCATATCATGTCCAACCAACTGAATTTACCACAGGTGGACTCCAATGAAGCTGTAGAAACATCTTAAGGATGATCAGTGCAAACAGGATGCACCTGAGTTCAATTTTGAGCTTCATGGCAAAGGCTGTGAATACTTACAGTATGTACATGTGATTTCTTAGTTTTTTATTTTTAATAAATTTGCAAAAATCTAAAAAAGAAAAAACTTTTTTCACATTGTCATTATGGGGTATTGTGTGCAGAATTTTGAGGGAAAAAATGAATTTAATCCATTTTGGAATAAGGCTGTAACATAAAAAAATGTGGAAAAAGGGAAGCGCTGTGAATACTTTCTGGATGCACTGTATACTGCTATATACTGTAGAGTGATGGAGACATAGGACTACTCTGCCATACTGTGTCTGTTGTTGTCTTCATTTTCCTCTCTATATACAATATATGTTATTAAAACGTAGAATACCTGCTGTGGATAGAAAAAAGATTCTTGTTTGTGGATCCTCTCCATCCACCCAGTACCAGGAAATCTGTCCAACTGATAACTACACACATTCCGCTATAGACCTGAAAATGCTCTCTGGCATTTCCGTCCCTGACCCCTCCAATATCACACACATTACCCACACACAACTGTCAATATCTGAGATAAACTACACACCATAAAAACTGTTCATTTGTTTTTGGTAGGTTATAGTCAATACAGCTCGAGGCATGCAGCATCTCTGTTATTTGCACTCTTGTCTTTTCCACTGCCAAATTACGTTCTGTCTCTTCCTAACTTTTCTTTTTTCAGTCTTTCTGGCAATCTGCCCTGCAACTGCTGCTCCCTCCATCACTGTATTGCTCGACTGCATTCCTCTCATTCCTACTGGCTTCCTGTGACTGGAGTGAAGTTAGCACAGCTGCCCACAAACCTCCACCTTAGAGTCATACCCTCATATGCCAATATAAATATACTATATCTGTCAAACCTCAAAGGATTTTAAAAGAAATACAGCTAAGGGTGAGGCGATCAGATTATTTAAGTATGATTTGCAGCACTTTTATAACTCTTCTGGGGTCCAGTTGTTTGGGCACAAACAGAAGCAGGCACAAACTCAAACGCACACATGGTGCCAGTAGTGGGACGGCCCATTGACGGCATGAGGTAATACAGTGGTAGTGTGAGGGTGAAAGATAGAATTGGTGACATGTTTAGGAGGATTACAAACATTGCTACAAACTTTATCAGAACTGCAAATATATGTATGTATATTAAACACACTCAATTCTATAATATATTGTGCTGAATTTATCGTAAATGTAATTTATCAGTATGTCTGTATGTCTGCAAAAGAAGATTTTTCTTGAGCATGTGCTTCAAACTGTAATGAAATTCAATTAACTTGAACGTATCCCAAATTAATCAGGCCACAGTCAGCCTCATGACTGCAGTATGAGGGGGAAACACAGACAGTTGTTGATAACTTTCCCCCTTTCTTTTAACACAAGCCAGTTTTCCATTTAGGTGCATTATTTAACTTGACAACCCCAGACCTAGTGACTCACTCATAGGACCAGCAGTCACATGAATAACAAAATAAGAAAAAAAATGACCCAGTGCGATCATTTCAATGATATTGTCTGAAGCTGGTTTATTGTAAATTTCATGTTGTTGATGTAATGGGTTAAAGAAACTGTTAACTCCATGTTCCACTTCTCAGGAGCTTGCACTGCCCTTCTGAATGAAGCACTGGGTGTTTCTTAAGAATAATTAAATATTTGAGGATTCCTTTTAATAAACTTGCGCACCGTGGTCTATGATTTCTCTGGTTGTTTATGCTCTGGACTCATCACCTCATTAAAAGAAATGATAGCATAACAATGTCCTAGATGCGCAGATATTGCTTTAAAATCTGAATAGGACACTGTTCACTGCCTGTGATCATTAATCAAAACCAGTTAAAGATATTGATCAGGGTGTATTCTGTGAACTAAACCAACTTATTTGTTTGCCAAGTTTTTATAAATAACACCTTAATTACATGGATTTCTGGTTGTCACTGTCATTGTTATTAGTTGGATCTATATTTAGCAGTCTGCAGTGTATCATCAGCAGTGACTCATCCCATTGTAGTTCTTTCACCTCTTACCTCTTGTAACACCTGCATTTCTACATTTTTTTGGGAAAGTGGAACAGTAAGTACCACAGTTCTATTTTCATCATGCTCGCTACAGTACTGTATGTTGACATGACATACTAACAACACTCTCATGCTGCCATGGGTTACACAATACAGAGCCATCAATATTGTTATACAAAGTGCCACCTAATCGCTTAATCCCATCAATTGTGAGAAACACCTTCTGTTTTGTTTGAAGTACCCAGACACAGATTCTTTAAAAAAAGAGAGATTACATAACTATTTCGATCAATCTGACTCTTTATGAGGCTATAATGAGGCATATGGCAAAATTATTTTAAAAATATGCAAACTTATTGCTTCAAAATAATTAAGAGCCAACTTAAGTACAAATTTGATAATTTAGGAAAATAATAAGTATAGTAAAGCAAAACAGCTCTATTTACATTAAATTACATCACATGAGATTTCTGTTACTCTTTACTATTCCATACACAGAGTACAGGATGGCTGGCTCATTTATCAATTATCAGCAGGAGTGATCTCTACAGGATTCTCTGTCATGGTAATGGTAAACATACTATATCCATACAAACACTGAAAACCACTATATCACAAAACCATAAAAATAAAACACAGCATCAATGAAAACAATGATCACACAACAACAAAACTGATTAAAGTTGTTAATATTAACTGAGTCTTTGAGCTAGGTAGGGGGCATGTAGATCTTTTGAACATAAAAAAAGAACATATACCAACAAATTATATAACCCTTATCTGATATTATTGTCTTCATGGATATGATTACTTTTGCATGTAAAGAGGAATACGTCATATGTACATGTAATTGAACTTAGTAGGAAATTATGAATGAAAGACATTTTAAAACACTTTTGATATTGTTAGACCTACAGTATATGCCTGTATGTGTCTTTCATTATCAAAGTATGCTTATTTTGTTTCCAAGAACATGTATGACTCAAAGTGACCTGTCTGGTAGCTCTGTTTCAACATACATGGTACATATGAAAGGGGGCTGAAAAGTTCATAGTGGTCACATTTAACCAAATGTGGTTCATTTTTCAACCACAGGGGATCCAACCACTGCAACACCGAAGGAAGAAGTGTGCGGACCGAAGGGGAGACTATGATGAAAAATAAACTACATTTGGTCAAATTTGACCAGGATGAACTTTTCAGCCCCATCTCGTACAGTATTTTCTCTATACAGTTTACTACACTTCAGTTTTGTTGATAATAAAAATGACAGACTACACATACTGTATTACAAGAGCTGTTCATTAAAGAGTTCCCCTGACTAATTTCCCATGGACTGAGAGGAACCAAACTTGGCACAGTTATTAGCCTTTCTCTACATTGGTACCACCAAGGGTCACACACTTCTCCTATTGCTTTATGCAGCTGTGGAGACTGTTATGTATGTAAAATGAGGGACAGGAGTCTCGTCTGTCATGCTGCAAGTTCACTCTTTGTTATGAGAACTGAACTATTTACACACAAGGGCCGTGCCCGCCTGACATCGCACCAGGGGCGGGTACTACAGCACACACACACACCACACTCACTACACCACAATTTCCCTCCCCCTTACAAAAATGCAAACCACACACACAATCAAGACCCTCCCCAATTTAGGACCCGAATCGTGCACTAAGGAACAAGGAATTATGAACTGTAGGAAAATGGCCTATTACATTCACACAAAATAACTCAAACCAGCATTTTTCCACTTTTTTTTTTTCAAAATATATATATAAAAAATAACTAAATTGGACTATATCTCTAAAATAAGTAAAATAATCCCATAACATACATACTCACATGCACACCAGCAGAGTATATACAGTATCTACATATTTACATCAATGATATTTAAGTCACAACTATGTCCACCGGCAGCCAGAGGTAACACCGGCCCAGGGGACCAGGGCAGCCCCAAATCATGCACGCCCCTGGCTGCTGTAGATAAGACCGGCTCGGAGGTCCCGGGCAGCTCCACGGCATGAATGCCCCTGGCCGCCGTCTGCCTCCGGGATCAAAACCAACCTCTCCTGCAAAAATGTCACTCTTCACCACCAACTGCCTCATTCCTCGGGACCTGCCATGCTGCTGTCCGGCACACCGTCTCTCCGTGCTCGCCGGTCCACTCCCGACTGCTTTCAACACCGCCGCAGCTGCCATCGTTGTCCCGAACACTCCGGCCCCCCGTGGACGAACTCCGAAGGCTGCTCGTCTGCGCCACTCGCTGCCTCGGGTACCTCGCTGTAACACCCGGCACCCTCGTCCAGGGCAGCATGAGCTCTGTCACTGAGACACTGCCCGACCTCTGTGGCGCACGGTTGTTGTTGCTCACTCGCGGGGCTCACAGCATCGCTTTTGCCGACGTTGTTTCCTGACTCCCGGCACCTCGCCGCTGCTCCCAGCACTCTTGTTCCAGGTGCTCCGCTGTGCTGCCTCCATGTCCAGCTGCTGTTGCTCTCCCTCAGGGCTCTCGGCGTCACTCTCCGACCCAGGCGTTTCGTCACTGCTCTCGGTACCCTTGTACCAGGCGCTCCGCTGCATTGTCTCCATGCCCGGCTGTTGTTGTTCTTCCCTGGAGCTCTCAGTTTCCATGGTCCCGCTCACTCACTGCCTAGCCTCCAGCTGCGGGGATGACTCCTGCTGTTCTCCCTCTCTGCTGTCGCTGCACACCGTGGCGTCCGACTCATCAGCGCTATGGTCCTGTACCGTGCTGAGCTCCTTGACCAGCCCGCCATCTTCAGTGACCGGGGACTACTCCATTCGTGGCTCCGGTCCTACCTCAAAGTCTAGCTGGTAGCTCGTAGCTTGGTTTTGGCACAAAGTTAGCTTAGCGGCTAACCTGTCCATAGGCACAGAATGGGTCGTTAGCTTCCCCCAGTTAACTAGTTTTGCCAAATGTTATGTATGTAAAATGAGGGATAGGAGTCTCGTTTGTCATACAGCAAGTTCACCCTTTATTATGAGAAGTGAACTATTTATACACAAGGGCCGTCTTCGCCTGATGTCACACCAGGGGCGGGTACGGCAGCACACACACACCACACTCACTACACCACAGAGACCTCACCTGTAGAAGTCAGCAGCTTGCGTCAGAAGCCATGACTTGACCTCAGAAATCAGCGTTTCATCGTCTTGGAAGTGCTTATCCTTCAAAAATTACTTCATGGTTGGAAAGAGGTGGAAGTCAGGTGGTGCGAGGTTGGGAGAGTGGGTAAAGAAGGATTTCATAGCTGCTGGACCGTGCTTCCATCTGGTCAATATGCCAGTTGTTAACTGGAGCATTGTCTTGCAGGAGGAACACCTTTGCCAACTTTATCTATTCCACATCTCTCAGTTTTGATGGCCTTCCTCAATTTCTGCAGCAGTGAAGCGTAGTAAGGCCTGGTAATTGTGGTAATTGCCTACCAAGGGTTGGACACATGCCTTCTTCTGAGGTGGTAAGTCAGAATGCTTCCATTGCTTTGAGTGGGCTTTAGTCTCTGGATCATAGTGATGGGCTCATGTTTCATCCTGCATGATTAGTCTGTCGAAGAAGTCCTCTTGGTTTTCTTGGCACATGGACACAAGAGCCTGGGAGCACTTGACTCATTCCTGCTTCTGGAAATGTGTGAGCAACCAGGGAATCCAACGTGCAGACAACTTCCGTATGTGCAAATGATCATGGATGATTTTTTTCACAGACCCCACACTGATCATGACATCTTGGGTTAGTTGGCAAGTAATTATGATGGTAGCCTCCACTTGCCGGATGGTATCTTCATCAATGGCGCACTGTGGTTGCCTGAAAACGAGTCCTGGTTTCATCAATGGCGGACCAGTGCCTGACTACGTCATACGATGGGGCATCCTCCTCATAAGTCTCTTTCATCAAACTTCTCCTGTGGTGTACGGCCTCTCAAGTACAGGAACCTGATGACCGCTCTGGACTGAACTGGCTCCATTATCACACCTTATCACCTGTAAAAAAGAAACCAGAAGTTCAGCACAGCAAATTACCACATGACCTATAGAGATATGTATTACATGTGCAATTTCAGCCTCCTATAATAACTGGAAGTGGTCAGGGGAAATCTTTGATGAGCTGCCCTTGTAATTTCCATTATGATTGTACTGTACCTTAAAGATGGACTCCTGTGGATATAAATTCCCTATAAAAACAACTCTACTCTGTTTAAAATGGTATCTTTGTCATAAATTGCCCTTTTCTCGGGGAGACTGAAGACGCCAATCGCCAGCTGTGAGTCTGCACATTTATCAACAGAAAAACATACAAGTGTAAAAATACACGATACACAAACTTACGGACAGGGGATTCCCTTGATTACAAAGTAAAGAGACAGATGGGGACGCTGTCTGGAGAGGAGCAGGACATAATAACGTCTGGGTTTCAAAAGACCGCTGTGAAGCATGAACAACGCAGCAATGCTTAAATAGGGTTCATCCAGATGATCAACAGGTGTGACAACATGAGTGGGGAAATAATCAGGTCAGATACTGAACAGCTGTGACAGCCCGCAAATGTGTTTGACAGGAGGAAATGACACAGGGCGCTGTCAAAATAAAAGTACAGAGAACAAAGTCAAAAAACGACTGACTACAACTACGAAACCATTCTGACACATGAATAGACTAAATAATACAATACAAGAACATAACTTCTAAGGTGACGACAAGATAAAACCAAACCAGAGATGCAGATAATAAAATATACATGAAAACTAAAAGACAAAAGGAGAAATGAAGATAAGGGAGATTCTTAAACAAACACAGGCGGAAAAAATAAAATACAACACCGAGTAATCATAAATACACAAACTAAAGGAATTAGACTAATAATAACAAGACTAAGAATACAGGACAACTCAGATAAGCAAACAAACTGAACCATACTAAATACAAAATAAACAGGAACACAGAAATACAGAAGATGACTACAACAAACTTGAAGGCTGAGCACGGTTCCCCACCCAAGCTCAGCATCGTGACAGAGCCCCTCCCTCAAGGGGTGGAACCCAGACACCCCAACGTAACATAAAAAAAGAGAGAAAGACCCTACCCACAACCCCCCCCCCCAACAGGAACAAGAAAAACTAACCCACCCTCCAGGGAGGAGGGGGAACCCAGGCAAGGAGGGACCGAAACAATGACAAGAAAAAGGAAAACTCATGATCCAAACTCTGACAGATAAGGTAGCAACCAAACTCTAGACAACTGGGAGGAGACATAAGACAGTTCCGGCGGTCATCCAAAGTTCCAGAACCACCCGACCCTATGGTGGAATAGGTTGGGTGGCCTCCCAGAACTCCAGAGCCACCAAAGCAGATGAAACAGTTCATCAGGAGGCCTCCCAGCATTTCAGAGCCAATGGGCCGCAAGGCACCCCCCCCCCCCAGGTAGCTGGAACCTGTGCCTTCCATGGACCGCAGGTGCTGAGTGGAGGAAACCCAATGAAGCAGGTGACTGACCAGTCAGGAACCCAGGCGGTGATGATGACTGATCAGCAGTGACCTTGGGCGACTCCTGGTGACCAGTGACTACCTCAGGCAAAGACGGTTGACCTACGGTGACCTCAGGCAAAGGACGATGACCCTCGGCAGCTTCAGGCGAAGGCCCCACGGCAACCTCGGGCAAAAGCGGAGGACCCACGGCGACCTCGGGTGAAGGTGGAGGACCCACAGCGACCTCAGGCAAAGGCAGAAGACCCACAGTGACCTCAGACAAAGGTAGAGGACCCACGGCGACCTCAGGCAAAGGTAGAGGACCCACAAAGAAATGGCTGACCCGCAAGACAACTAGGCAAAGGAGGCAATCGATCAGCGGGGAACCAGACAAGGATGAAGAAGGCAAACCCACAGTGACCTCCTGCAGAGATCGAGGACCCTCGGTGACCTCAGGAGAAGACTCAGACAGAGAACAGACAAACACCGGGTCAGAGTCACTGGCAGCAGTGGAGCCCGGTGAGGAGAACTCAGGTGCAGCTGGCAGCTCCAACTGGTCCTCCCTACCAAGAGCCAAGCAAGATCTCTCTAAAACAGTTAAAGTGAAAACAAAAAAGAGAACTTTCCTGAGCTTGAGCTCCATCACCATCCAGGACTCCGGCGAATTAGGCTGGGACGTCTCGGATCCAGTCCTCTGATGATCCAACCCCGACATGGCCACCTTGGAAGAAACAGAAGAGAAAAACACCGGAGAAGAATCACTGGCAGCAGTGGAGCCCGATGAGGAGAGCTCAGGAGCAGAGGACGTCTGCACCCGACTCCCCCCACCATAAGCCAGACAAGATTTCTCCAGATCTGCAGATGTAATAACAGAACAGAGTACTTGCCTGGACTCGAGCTCTACCGCCGTCCAGGACGCCAACGACTCTGCTGCAGTGGTTCCGGCAGCAGGTGTGATGGTGGGTGCAGCTGAAGGACCTCCAGGTGTAGCGACCAGTGCAGGTGGATCTTCCAGCATGGCACCTGGGGCTGGAGGTCGCCTCACCACTGACACTGAGTCCTGTGCAGCTGAAACTAGGGGACACGCTCTTGTCGATTCAGGTCTCAGAACACCGGGACTGCTCTTCTCCTGTCCAGGTCATGGCTGCGGGGCTGGAACAGAGTTCTCCAAGTCCATGTTCAAATATCATGATGCCAAACTCAAAATCAATCATAAAACTAAGATGAGAAAAGTACAGAAAGTGTTCAGAAATGACAGAAAGCATGAGCACAGTTCTCCCACCGTGCTCGGCACCATGACAATCTTGTGCCCTTTTTTCTACAAAAAACTTTCATTGTCTTACAGTTTTGCATCAAAATCTTTACCCTTTTCCTCCTCTTTCAAATGCCAGGATCTGTGAATAGGCCCATCCACATCCCACAAGGCTAATAGTGGCTAGCACTACATTAAACAATAAATCCTGTGATAAAAAAGACTTACTTGTTGAAGGACATGCCCAGTTGTATGCACAGTGGCGTAGGATAATGACTGGAACTGCATCGGTTTTTAAGAGCAGTTTAATGGTAAAAACCCATCTTAATTTGGGTGAAATTTTCAAAGCGCTGTCCAAAAATGCTAACTGGCCCTGCAGGCTAACTTCAGTCAGGCCAGAGACTGTTCTTATTGTTATGTCAGGAAATGAAGCAGGCGGAGAGTGTCTTAGAGAACATACAACTGAACTTTATTTAGTGCACATTACTATTTATACTCCCCGCCATAGCCCGCCTGACATCATTCCGTTCCCCACCCCGGCAGTGCTACGGCAAACCCCAAAGGTCAATCTCCATACACAACACCCCCCTCCCCCACAAGGTCGAACTATAACACAGTGAACAAGTCTCTATTTACACAACACAATAATCACACAAAACAAAATCCTCCATCTATCCATCTTCTTCCGCTTAATCCTTTTCGGGTTGCGGGGGGGGGGGGGGGGGGTGCTGGAGCCTATCCCAGCATCTTTGGGCGAGAGGCAGGGTACACCCTGGACAGATCGCCAGTCCATCGCAGGGCCAACACAGAGAGACAGACAACCATTCACTCTCACATCCATACCTAAGGACAATTTAGAATCCCCAGTTTGATGCCAATTAACCTAACTTGCATGTACTGTACTGTATATATAAACAGGTCCAGGTTCAGGTTCAGGTTCAGGTTACTTTATTTGTACCCGTAGGTAGATTTGTTTTGCAGTCTGGTGACATCCATATTTACAAGCCACTAATTACATTCAACATAGACACAAACACAGGCACACATCTTACAAAATAGGTAAATATAAAATATGTACAATATAATTTTTATAGCTTGTTCAACTCTTTGACAGCAGCAGGGACAAAGCTGTTTTTGTAGCGCTGGGTTTTGCTTTTTGGGACAGCAAACCTCCGTCTGGAGGGAAGAAGCTGAAAGTTGCAGTGCAAAGGGTGGGAGTCATCATTTAAAATCGAGTCGGCCATCCTCTGTACTTGTCTGGTGTACAGGGATGTCAGGCTCAGCTGTGACTCACCAAGCAAACGACTGGACCATCTAACTACCTGATCCAAGGATTTCCTCTGTTTCAGTTTTATCTGACCAAACCATGACATTAAAGAAAAGGATAAAACAGATTCAATAAAAGCCCGATAAAACATAGTCATTATGGTTCGGTCAATTTGGAAGCGTGCAAGTTTCCTCAAACAATGCAAATTTTGCTGACCCTTTTTGCACACCCTTTCACAGTTCACTTCAAAGTTTAATTTACTATCAATAATCGTCCCAAGATATTTGTACGATTGTACACATTCGGTGGTCTGGCCTTTTAGTATGGTGACTTTGTGCCTGGGAGTTTTCCTCCTAAAGTCAATAATCATATCTTTCGTTTTTGTTGTATTCAGCTGCAGGTAGGAATCCTCACACCAGTGAACAAAGTCATCAACTACTGGGCCGTGGCCACTCTCACCATCCTGGAGGAGACTGACAATGACTGAGTCATCAGCATACTTTATAATGTGTCTGTTGTCATGTCTGCTCCGACACATGTTTGTGTACAGGATGAAGAGTAGTGGTGACAACACACACCCCTGAGGAGAGCCAGTAGAAGAGCACTTTAGGTCAGACAATGTGCCATTGACCCTTACTCTCTGCGTCCTGTTGGTTAAGAAATCCAGAATCCAACCCACCAGATTATTGCTCAAATCAAATTGTTGCAGGAGCCTTTCAACTAAAATATGAGGTTGGATTGTATTAAAGGCAGAAGAAAAGTCCACAAATAAAAGCCTGGCGTGTGTCCCATTAAAATCCAGATGTTTAAAAAGCATGTTAAACAGAGTGACAGTGGCGTCCTCCACTCCTCTGTGAGGCCTATAGGCAAACTGCAGAGGATCCAATGCATGTTCAGTCTGCCTTAGGACCTCACATCTGACCAGTTTTTCAAAAATTTTCATTAAAATTGAAGTCAAAGCAACTGGTCTAAAGTCATTTACCGTTTTAGGACAGCTGGATTTTGTTACGGGAACAACCACGGCATCTTTCCAGATCTTAGGCACATGTTGTGTCTGTAAGGACTTATTGAAAATGTAATGAAATATAGAACTCAGTTCATGTGCACAGGACTTCACCAGGCGCCCACATATATTATCAGGGCCCTGACTTTTGTTCACTTTTACAGCGCAGAACTCCCTTTTAACATCCTGCATCTCAATATTAAAGTGCTGATTGTCTTTGAGTTTCTGTTTCAAATCTTGGATTTCTGTGCTAAAATCAAAGGAGTCAAAACGACCGTAAAAACAATTAAGAGCATTAGCCACCTCTGTGTCTGAACTAAAACCATCTAAAAACACACGATTACTGCGCTCTGTGCTCTGAAGGCCTGCAATAGTTTTCATACTGGCCCAGGCTGAACCAAGTTTATTTGCTGCCATCTTGCTTTCCAACTCTGATTTATAATTCTGTTTTGCTCTTAAAATTTCGGCCTTCAGCTCCTTAGTGGCAACCTGTAGCTCAGAAACAGACCCCTGTTTAAAGGCAAGTGCTTTCCTCTGTAAGCAGGATTTAACTGATTTAGTAACCCATGGTTTGTTGTTGGGGTATATTTTGACACGTTTACGTGGAACAATCTTATTTTGACAGTAAGCCATGTATGAGCATGTGAGCTCAACCAGAGAGTCCAAATCATCCCCGCAGGCCATTATGAACATCTTCCAGTCTGTACAGTCAAAGCATTCCTGGAGGCTGTGCTCTGAATCTTCTGTCCACACATCAGTGTCTCTCGTCTCCACCTTGCCTCTTCTGAGAGCAGTTTTATATGTGGGCAGCAAATGAACACAGTTGTGATCTGATGATCCTAAAGGAGGAAGGGGGAGTGATTTATAGGCCCTCTCTATGGATCCATAGCACAGGTCCAATGTCTTTTTTCGCCTGGTTGGGCAGGAGACATACTGATGAAAGTTTTTAAGTGTCTTCTTTAAAGAAACATGGTTAAAATCCCCAAGAATGAAGTTTGGCGCCTCTGGAGAAATTGACTGCAGCCGCTGCACCACATCAGAGATGGTGCTGGAGGCGGATGTCAGCGTCTGCCCTCGGATGAATGTACACAGTTGTGATAAAAAGTTGGGGAAACTCACGAGGCAAATAAAAGGGGCGTAGTGACACAGACAGCAGCTCTACATCGGGTGTACAGATGCGCTCTCTGACCGTGACAGATGTGCAGTACTGCTTATTAATGTATAAACATACTCCGCCCCCCTGACGCTTCCCCGTTACCTCTTCCTGCCGATCCGAGCGCAGCGGGGCTCCAAAGCCGTCAATCCGGGCTGCACGGTGGCGCAGTGGTTTAGCACTGTGGCAGCACAGTTTTACCCTCGGCCGGGGGATCGCGGGGATCATGAGATCGTGGGTTCGATCCCAGCCCCCGACCAACAGTGAGCTGTGTGGAGTTTGCATGTTCTCCCCGTGTTGCGTGGGTTTACTCCGGGATTTCTCCGGTTTCCTCCCGCATACCAAAAACATGTAGGTTTAGGGCGCTTGCGCACGCAGCGACCGGCAGCCGGTGGCTTGTCACCAGACTGCAAACAAAATCTACCTACGGGTACAAATAAGTAACAAAAAAAAAAAAAATCCACAGGTCTGCGTCTCGATCATGCGCAGTAAGCCAAGATTCAGTGAAAGCCATTACGCAGCAGTTCTTAAAATCCTTCTGGTAACGTACATTGCCTTGAATTTCATCCACCTTGTTTCTCACAGACTGTGCATTTCCAAAAATTATCGAAGGAAGAGGAATGTTACCAAACTGACGTCTCCTAAGGCGCAATTTCACACCTCCACGTCTTCCACGCTTCCTTCTGCCGCTCCTCTTTTCACCGCTGTGTCCGTCTCTCAAAATAAAGTCCGGCAGTTGCAGTTTGGGCTCAATCAGAGACGCTGCATCAGCTGTGTTTAAGCGTAGCAGCACGTCCCTGGAATATTGTATTCTGCCCGCTATTCTGCTCGCCATGGAGCCGAACGCGTTTACCTCAGAGACAAAGAGCCACAGCACAGAAAGCAGCAGTGCGAGAGAGGAGAGGAAATCCATGTTGCAGATACCAGGGAGCTCTTCGCCATATATTCCACAAACACTCCAGGGCAGAAACGACACAGAGGATTTTCTAAAAACGTAAAAAAGTACAAAAAACACACACACGCACACATGCACTATATCACCAGCTGCTGGTCGCTGCGTGCGCATGCGCCCATTCATGGTCCATCAGTGGGTGAACAGATATACTACCAATACGGCCAGCTGATACTGTCCATAACAGTTCTCGCCACATAGTCCTCCAAATAGGCAGGCCTCCGACACACTCTAGCCGGGCGTCCCCCCCAGGGGACTCTGCCCCAGGCACCGTCGGAACCATCTGTGAGTCCACACCTGATGTGGCTGACCAATCCAAAGAGCTGTCAAAATGTCTTACAGTGTCCGAACTCCGGCCAGGTACCGCACACCTCAGCCTACTGGCATGCCACCTGGACCCATCGTCCAGTTCAAATGTGTGAGGGCCCCGCCAGCTCCTAATCTCCCGTGGCCCCGTCCACAAGGGCTGAAGCTTGTGGGCCCTGACAGGGTGTCTAATCCATACCCGATCCCACCCTCATCGCCAAATGTTATGTCAGGAAATGAAGCAGGCGGAGAATGTCTTAGAGAACATACAACTGAACTTTATTTGGCGCACATTACTATTTATACTCCCCGCCGTAGCCCGCCTGACATCATTCCATTCCCCACCCGGGCAGTGCTACGGCAAACCCCAAAGGCCAGTCTCCATACACAACACTTATGTCCTGACTGGCTCAACACTACGGACCTGTTAGACAACAAAAACGCTCCATCTAAACTTGCCTTTATCCAAAGGGAGGCGCTTAACTGAAATTTCACAGGAAAAAAAACAAAAAAACAAAACACAGACATGACACAGTTGAGTGATTTTGCTCTTAATATGTCTTGTAAGTCATAAAAATCATGTGGCAGACAAGTTAACAAGAAAAACAACTTGATTTTTGATGGAGTGTCACTTTAATAAATATAACAAAATATGGTATCACATGATAAAAATGCAGTTAGTGACAAAAAGATTATAATTACTGCTCATTTCCTGTTATTAGTAAAGCTGACAGGTTGATTCAAATGTATTTTTTTTTAACCATGTAAGTCTGAAATGTTCTTTGTGGCTCCAGGCCAGTTTGTGTGTGTGTGTGTGTGTGTGTGTGTGTGTGTGTGTGTGTGTGTGTGTGTGTGTGTGTGGTGGGGGGGGGGGGGATCCTGAGCCTCGGGAGAACCGACAAGCTCACACAGCTACACTCCTCACTGCAACAGTCAGAAAAAAGTTCACTCGAAATAACCAAGGAAATGGAAGGCGTGCTCACCGCCACACGGTAATTTCTTCCACTTTTTATACCTGTAGAAACGCCGACATGCTGCGGCATCTTACCCAGTTCAGTTCAGCAGATGGAGCTCTCACTGCAGCAGCACACGGGCGGATGAAGTGAGACTTTTTTCTTTCTTTCTTTCTTTTTTTTTTAAATCAACAGTTTCACCACCGACAGACAAACTTAGGTGAGGAGGAGACGCGTACATGGAGAGCAGCCTCCTCCGGTGACGGTGAACGATAGTCTTTCTCTGTCAAAAGCTGACGAGCGAAGCAGTTTGAGGAGCTGCGGCTAGCATACGACGCTGGCAGCGGCGCGTGCTGGCGTTTAGAAAGGCTGGTGGTATAAAAAAAAAAAAAGAGAGAGCGCGAGAGAGAAATCGTTTTACTTTGGCAATAACGACCGGTTTGATTAAAACAAACCGAAGAAGATGACAAGGATGGGCTGCTGGACAAACTTTCTGTCGTCTGATTAAATATAGCTTCGTTCAAAGTGGCTTTTCCACCCTCAGACATCACATGAAGTTGGAAGATACTGCGCATTTGATCTTCAAAGAGGTAGGCGAACTTCATTTGCTGGCCAACAGACGCGGTCAGAACTTCTAAGTGCTCTCAAAACCTTACTGAAAACCTTTTCCACCCTTGCCCTACCGTTCATCGCGCTTTGGGGTGTAAATGCAATTCCACCTGCCTTCCCAAAACAGCGCTATAACAGTGTTATTATCCGCTTGGGTGGCGTCCAGAATCAGCAGGTGTAAAGCAGAGGTGGGGAGTAACGAGTTCCATTCACTCAGGTGCATGTACTCCAACAACTTTTTCACAAAATTGCACTTTATCGAGTAGTTTTTCCACTGGATTTTTAGTCTTACTTAAGTACATTTGCAAAGAAAAGTGTATTTTTACTCAGCTACATTTTCTCGTTGGCATACTCTTTGACTTGCTTTTGATTTCACTTACTGTATGTAAACGTTGGGCAGAGATGTGCTTTGTTTTATACTGCAAAACCTTGTTATTACTCGAAATTACGGCATCTACAGTCATTTTACTGAAGTTATCGTTTTATTTAGTTGAAATCAGTGTTATGTGAGAAAATATTGAGTCATTTATTATTGTCTAGTCATTCTTTTACGAGATGGAATGTATTAGAGGGTACGTAGGAAACCGTGTTTTCTTCAGATTAACAGATTTAAGAGAAAAACTCAAATGGAAATTGAAACTGTGCAAATTTACAAGAAAGTTGTTAAAAAAAAGTTACCAAAAAATCATAAAAGTCACAAATGGGAAACTTAGAAACAAGTCACAACTCTAAGCGAAAAATCCCACAGATTGGTTAAGTGTAAAGCCATTACTCACCACAATAACTAACCTTTTTATACTTGTGCTCAATTAATTCATAGGATAAAGTTAACATGACTCATACTTAAGTATAACTTAACCTTGAACAGAAGGTTGTGAATCAGTCCTCAAGGAATGCTGGTGTGACAATTTAAAAACTGATAAGTTATTAAAAGAAACAGAGAAAGTGTACATACTAGGGATGCAAGTTATTGATTAATTCATGAGTCATTAGTTGAGTCACCTTATTGATCGATTGTCGATTAATTGATAAGCAGTAATTTTCCCGAGAATTTAAATTTCCCTTGGTACAATATGGTCTTTCTATCTTTAACATATAAATAGTTAATTACAGTTTTTGATTTTAGTTTCGGTTAAAAGGTGGCAGTGGGTGACTGCGTGCACCCCTGCCTGGACAGCAACACCACTACATTTCATAGAATAAGCTCCCACTGAAAAGGACTACAGAGTTATCAATTAATAGACAGCTAATTCAATTTAGTTGACTAAAGTCTTATTGACAATTAATTGAAAGTCAATTAATCATTAACATCCCTAGTACATACCATTATAGGCCATGATCCAACTATTAGAGAATGCACCTACCTACCTGAACAACTGAATGCATAACTGAAGAGATGCTACAGTACTGACAGACAGCATGACTTTTAAATGTGAAAAATACTTTAAGTTTGCTGTAGATTTTCCAGCTGTACCTGTATATGGAAAACTTTGACTCATTCACTCAAATTCAGAAACTGGTTGGTTGTTCAATCATTCATGGGGTGGGCAATTCTGGTTGAGCATATGCAAAAATTGTTTTATCCCACCCAAGTCCCTCTATTCTCCAGGAAACAAAAATGTACACCTACGTAGCCATTGGAGCCATGCTGGTGTAATAATCTCATGTGTCCAGGTTCTCTCCTCCTCTCAGCGAGATGAGGTCATAGCCTTAGTGCTGTTGCAGAGATACAGTTTCATTCATCCATTTTAATGCCGACCAAAGGAATCTTTATGTCCTACACCATTTCTTTTCTTTCACCTTTTAAATATACCATTACTCCTTTACTTTTTCCACTTGTTGTTTCACATGTCTACCTATGTGCATGCCTCTTTGTGTGTTTACAGTGATGCATCTGTGAGTGAAGACTATGGTCATATTGTATAACCCAGTCCTCTATCCCAGGTGATCATCTTACCTAAACTATTGATGGCAGAGCCCCTGGTGGCCTACAGATTATTACAGCCTGTATGTTTGGCTTTGTCACAGCAGTAAACACTGCAGTCTCATATGGTTAGAAGTGATTATATCCTTTTACACTGGCAATGTAGCAGTTTTGTTTTATTTTAGACTTTTTTATATGAGCACAGGTTGTCTATTTTCTTCATTTAGCAAGGATCATCTGATAACTTGTTCTCAAATTGCTGAAAAAAAATTTCAAACAATGGTAGGGGTTGCAAGTAATCAGTATTGTTTAGTTTACCTTCACAACACAAAACTGTGTTTCAGTTCACTTAGTAACTAACTCAGAATCAGAATCAGAATCAGATTTATTGCCATTGTTCATGTAGTACACAAACTAGGAATTTGTCTCGGTGCAATGCTACAACATTAAAACATGATAAGATAAAGAGATAAACTAAAAAAAAAAATTAAAGACTAAAACCATGCAATAAGTGTAGAATAATAATAATAATAATAATAATAATAATAATAATAATGAGTAATACTAGTCACAGCAGTTTTAAATAAATTAGCAAGTAGCAGATGATGTGCAGTCGATAATGCAACAGAAAAACAGTGATGAATGACATGAGTCTGGTTGAGCTGCTGTATATAGTGCACGAGAGTCAATAAGTCACTTAATGTTCAGCAGTCTGATGGCAGAGGGGAAAAAGCTGTTCATGTGCCGGGAGGTTTTTAACTCTTAGATGACCTATCTAGCAGCATGTGGTAGAGTAGGGCTGGGCAATATATAGCTAAAAAAAATATTGCGATATAATTTCTCTATATCATGATACATATCGCAATATGTATTTAGTGTACTAAATGTCCTTTAAAATTTGGTTTTACTTACATTTTTACTAGAAATTTAAATTATTAATTATTAATTGAAAGTGTGTGTGTGTGTGGTTTAGGGTAGGGATGTTAATGATTAATTGACTTTTGATTAATTCTTCTTCTTTCGGCTGCTGCCTTTGGGGGTTGCAACAGCAGATCATCTGTCTCCATCTCACCCTATCCCTTGCATCTTCCTCTGTAACACCAACCCTCACCATGTCCTCCTTCACTACATCCATGAATCTTCTCTATGGTCTTCTAGGGCTGCAACGACTAGTCAACAAATAGTCGAGAGCAAGTTTGTCGACAGTTAAATTTAGTAGTCAACGCGTCATTAGTGACATCATCGTGTGTATCCCATGGCATGCATTGCCACACTAAACAATGTTACACCGTAGCCAATTGAAGTAGCTCAGAGTGAGACATCACACTTTTCTCAGCTCTTTGGTGTGCTGACAGAGCATGCACGCTAGTGACCGGGAACAGAGCAGGGGAAGCAGCACCATGACAGAGGCTGAACCGGAGCTCACGCAAAACAAGCGTTCCAAAGTCTGGGAGCATTTTGTATGTGACTCAGCCAACAAAACTGTCCAATGCAAGCTCTGTAAAGTGAGCCTTGCATACCATGAGGCCACTACGGTGATGCATGAGCATTTGGAGAGGAAACACATTTTGGAAGAGTCAAATGCCCCTTGGTAAGATAATTAGCTCCCATGCTAGTAGCTAGCCTATTACTGTAGGTGCGTGTGTGAAGGATCATGACAGTTTAAAGAGTAATGTCATTTTGTCTGACAATTTCATTATAAAATTTATGCAGCATAAAGAAGAGGACAGGGACCACAGATGGCTTTTTGTAGAAAAAGCAGACATGTACTCCACAACAAGCTACTGCTCTCACATAATCAATTTTAAGCATGATGGTCAAAGACATGATGCTACTTTCCATGGTTGTTGGGGAAGGATTTCAACAAATGATTCACCAGTTCAACCCTGAATATACACTGCCATCCAGAAACCATTTCACCCACTTGATGAAGAAGAAATATGAGAGAACCCTTACAAACGTAAGTAATTTTCCTTCTCTCTCTCGCGCGCGCACACAGGCACACACACTTAACAAATGTTAAATGTTATGCATTGTTTGTTATGCACAAAATACACTTCAAGAAAAAAAATGTTTATTTTATTGCTGATTGCAATTCTTATTCTTGTTGTTCACCAAATGCTCCATTTTTTAAAAGGAAAACATTTTATTTTTTGCAATAAAAAGAAATGAGATTGTTTTTTTGTGCAGTTCTTAATGACTAGTTGATTAGTTGCTACAACAGTCGGCGACTAGTCAACTATTAAAATAGTCGTTAGTTGCAGCCCTATGGTCTTCCTCTTTTCCTCCTGCCTAGCAGCTCCATCTTCAACATCCTTTGTCTAATATATCCACTATCCCTCCTCTGCACATGCCCAAACCATCTCAGCCTTGCTTCTCTGACTTTGTCTCCAAACTGCTCAACCTGAGCTGTCCCTCTGATATAGTTATTTCTAATTCTGTTCCTCCTAGTCACTCCCAATGAAAATCTTGGCATCTTCAACTCTGCCACCTTGAGCTCCACGTCCTGTCTTTTTGTCAGCGCCATCGTCTCCAAACCATACATCATAGTAGGTCTCACTACCGTCTTGTAAATCTTCCCTTTCACTCTTGCTGCTATCCTTCTGTCACAAATCACCCCTGACACTCATTTCCACCCTGCCTGCACTCTCTTCTTCACCCCTCTTGTGCATTTTCCATTGCTTTGGATTCTTGACCCCAGGTATTTAAACTCATCTCCTTTCACTACTGCTACTCCTTCCATCTTCACTGTTGCACCTGCCTCACTCTCATTCACACTCATGTATTCTGTCTTGCTTCTGCTCACTTTCATTCCTCTTCTCTCCAAAGCATACAGTGCCTCCACCTCTCCAGGTTCTCTTCCACCTACTCCCTATTCTCACTACAGATCACAATGTCGTCTGCAAACATAATGGTCCATGGAGGCTCCTACCTGACCTCATTTGTCAGCCTGTCCATTAGGGGTGGGGATCATGAGGGACCTCACAATTCGATTCGGATCACGATTCTTGTGTCATGATTTGATCCTATCATGATTCAACGATAATCAAGATATCGTAATAATCAAGTATCACAATCCCATATATTTAAAATTTTTTCATGTTATTCAAGCTCAAATCATGTCCCAAAGCAAAACTGTTGACATCTCTTTCGTATAATAAAATATTTTCGGGGCTTCATTTTCCGCGGAGATAGTCTCTGCACACAGGGAGGGTGGTGGACTGTGCTGCTTGGAATAGAATCCCACTCCAGCTATGTTTATCAGACTCTGTGGACTCTTAAAAAGCAGCTGAAAACTTTTTTGTTTAAGGAGGCTTTCGAGTTTCAACTTCTTTTTCATGGTAAGTCTGATATTTTTAAATTATTTTAATCTTGTGTTTTAACTTGTTTTTGTATTTTTAAAATTATTTTTATCTATCAACTTCCTTTTATTCCATTTTATTGTGCAGCGTGCTGTGACTGTATGTCTGTGAAAAGTGCTTCATAAATAAACTTTACTCACTTGACGCTCAGAGAAAGAGCTCCATGCCGGTGTCTCTTTAGCTTAGCTGTTGCTAATGCTGCTCCCAGACCCGTGTGGCCCGCTGTACTCTGAGTGTTTTTTCTTTTTTCTGTGTAGCGCTTCTTGTGGGGTGTGTGTCATGTCATTGTCTTTCCTTCCATCTTTGTTATAAAATCCAAAAAGGCCCAACATTTGAGCTAACTTTGAGCTAACTGCTTCCTAACTTTCAAAGCTGGCTGCAAATCACAGAGACCAGCTATGACTTCACTTGACTGGGTGTTTGCTTTGCACCACCTAGTGGACTGAAAACGCTACTGAGTAACTGATAACCCAAAAGTATATGTGTGTGCTTTTTTTTAAACTAGAAGATCGATCCATGGATTTATGGATCGATGCATTGTTGCCAGTGCCAAGTGTCGCGATCCATCACTGAATCGATCTTTTTTCCCACCCCTACTGTCATCAGCATGGCAAACAAGAAGGGGCTCAGAGCCGATCCCTGATGTAATCCCACCCCTACCTTGAATTCATCCATCACTCCTACAGCGCACCTCACATTGTCTCGCTGTCCCCATACATGTCCTGCACCACCCTCACATACTTCTTTGCCACTCCTGACTTCCTCATACAGTACCACAGTTCCTTTCTTGGCACCCTATCATATGCTTTCTCTAGATTCCTTTCAGTTCAGTTCAACTTTATTTATATAGTGCCATTTCACAACAACAGTCATCTCATAGCACTTTGAAACTGTAGAGGAAAACCCCACAATAGCAGAAAGACCCCAGCAATCAGGTGATCACTGTGAGTAAGCACTTGGTGACGGTGGAGAGGAAAAACTCCCTTTTAGCAGGAAGAAACCTCCAGCAGAACCAGGCTCAGGGAGGGGCAGTCATCTGCTGCCCAGCCAGTCATCTGCTGCGACTGGCTGGGGGGGTTGGGGATAGCGGCAAAGAAGAAAAGAACAGACATGTATCGAGCAAACAGCATGACGGGGACTCAGTCTATGGGAGAGAACAAACAGATGTTAATGACCAGCAAAAATATTTCATTGAGAGTGAAGAAAACAGTGAAGCCCAGTGCATTGTTGGAGGCCCCCCGGCTGTCTAAACCTATTAGTAACATAACTAATGGAGGGTTCAGGGTCACCTGATCCCACCCAAACTATAGGCTATGTCAAAAAGGAAGGTTTTAATCCTATTCTTAAAACAGAGATCAAGTCTGACTCCTGAATCCAGATTGGCAGCTGGTTCCAAAGGAGAAGAGTCTGATAACTGAATATTCTGCCTCCCATTGTACTTTTAGAGATTCTAGGTATTACAAGTAATCCTGCATTTTGGGAGTGTAGTGCTCTGTTAGGATGATAAGGTACTATCAGATCTTTTAAATAACAAGAGGCCTGATTATTTAGAGTTTTGTAAGTGAGGAGAAGGATTTTAAACTTAATTCTAAATTCTATGGGAAGCCAATGAAGGGAGGCCAGAACCGGAGAGATGTGATCTCTCTTTCTAGTACCTTTTAAAACTCTTGCTGCAGCATTTTGGATCAGCTGAATACTTTTTAAAGATGTTTTAGGACAGTCCAATAATAAAAAGTTACAATAATCTAATCTAGAGCTAACAAAAGCGTGGATTAGTTTCTCAGCATCACTCTGAGACAAGATTTTCCTAATCTTGGCAATATTACGTAAATGACAGAAGACAGTCTTAGAAACAAGTTTACTGTTATTGACATGAACAAACTGGAACTTATCAGATAAGTAAGATTTAAACCGCCGCAATGAAGTTCCATTAGGTCCAATATGGTGTTCTAATCTATGAAGTAAAATATAATCAAAGCTGCACTAAGGTCCAAAAGGACAAGTACAGAAACAAGTCCATTATCAGATGCCATAATAAGGTCGTTAGTGACCTTCACTAAAGCGGTTTCAGTACTATGATGAATTCTAAACCCTGTTGAAACTCTAACCATTTCCCTGAAAGTGGTCAAATAATTGTGTAACAACAACTTTTTCTAAATTTTTGAAATGAAAGGCAGATTAGAGATTAGTCTATATTTAGCTAAAACTCCTGGATCCAACTTTGGTTTTTTAAGTAACGGTTTAATTACAGCAGTTTTAAAAGCCTGCAGCACATGGCCTAATGTTAATGAAGAATTGATTGTTTGAAGAATAGAGCTACCAATAAATGGGAAGACTTCTTTAAATAACGTGGTAGGAATAGGGTCTAGTACACAAGTTGAAGGCTTGGATGAGGAAATTGTTTTATCTAACTCTAAAAGGTCAACTGGAGTAAATTCATCCAAACAGATATCCATTGAAGGAGTTGTAGTTGTTCCTGTATTTAAATTAGTGGTGGGAAGGCTCTGACTGATTTTATCTCTGATAGATGAAATTTTATTATTGAAGAAGTTCATAAAGTCCTGACTAGTAAGCTGGGAATGCTAGATTTGACAGAGTCCTGACTCTGTCAGCCTGGCTACAGTGCTGAAAAGAAACCTGGGATTATTCTTGTTTTCTTCTATTAATGCAGAATAATAAGTTGTTCTGGCTTTCCTAAGAGATTTTTTTATAAATTAAAAGTCAGTTTCTCCAAGCTAGATAGATTTAATCTAATTTAGTGGAGCGCCATTTTCTTTCTAATTGACTAGTCTTCTGTTTTAAGCTATGAGTTTCTGTGTTGAACCAAGGAGTCAGAAATCTCTGATTAGACGCTTTCTTTTTAAAGGGGTCACCATGTCTAGAGTCCGATGCATAGAAGCTGTAACACTATCTACCATGCTATCAATTACAGAAGGAGTAAAATCTCCATAACTTCTCTCTGTTGTATTGACACATGGCACTGAGGAAACAATCTGCTTAAATTTGGTAACAGCATCATCTGAGAGACATCTACTGTAGTAATATTTTTCTTTAGGAGCCAGATAGTCAGAAATAGTAAAATCAAAAGTTAACAGATAATGGTCTGACAGTACAGGGTTATGAGGAGACATTACCAGATTTTCTATTTCTATGCCATATGTCAGCACAAGGTCCAATGTGTGGTGGAGATAATGAGTAGAATTTCCTACATTCTGAGAAAACCCTATCAAGTCTAATATTGAATTAAATGCCATATTAAGGCAATCACTATCTACGTCTACTTGTATATTAAAGTCCCCTACAATAATTATTCTATCCGATTTAAGCACTAAATCAGCTAAGAGCTCTGCAAATTCAATTAAAAATTCTGAGTAAGCTGTGGGAGGATGATAGACTATGGCAAATAAAATTGGTTTTAACCTAAAATTGCTAAAATGCACAATACTGAGGACCTGGGGCCTCATGCATAAATGATTGTGCAGCTTTCATACTGAAACCCTAACCCACAATTTCGTTGTACTGTACAACTGTACAATGACAATAAAGTCTATTCTATTCTGTTCTAAAAAGATGGCGTACTCACAAAATTTGAAAAGTACATGCACACAAAAATTTTCAGATTTATAAAACTGTGCGCAAACCCGACTCTCTGCTCCCTTTTTATACACCCCACCTCACGTGAAAAGTCAGAGTACGTGCACAGTCTCTTTACTCTGCCTCGGGTCCTCCCACTAATGACTATGTAAATGAAGAAAAATGCCCCTTCTGTCACTCTTCTGTCAAACAGTGATCGTCAACCTGTGGTGAAAAGCACAACATAAAAAAATAGTAACTTAACGGAGTGTGATGCTGAAGTGTTGATAATGGAGGTGGAGGTCAGAAAAAAATATTTTATTTTGTTCTGACCCTCTGGAATCAACAATAAACTTAACTTTACTGAGTGGACCACGTTACAATGACAGTTCATTCATTCTTTTTTTTAAATTTCTGCCGGATCATAACAAGATGAAGAAGAAAGAGAAAAAGACAACATATTTTTGGCAGAAGGAGTGTAGGCTGAAGCAACAACTTGTGCCTACACCTCAGTTAATGCAGCTGGATCAGACTGAAATAAAATAAAATGGCATTAAAGTTAAAGTCTACAGATGGATCACTATATGACAGTGTGATGGGGGGGGGGGGGGCTGGCCCTGAAAAAAATGCTGTGAAACAAAGCCCTCAGTAATCCACATACACAGACCTTACGTTACTGAGTAAAATAAGTGAATAAAATTAAGTAAATAAACACAGCTGAATACCACTCCAATCTTATACCTGAATTTATAGTTCCAAACCAGATCTGTGTCAGAATCCAAATTATGCACAACAGCCAAGAAGCCTTTTATTTCCAGGTTGTAATCTCCAGCCAGAGAGATTTTAGACTATGGAAACATCTCTTCACTCCAGTACAGCTGCATATGTCACCACTGCAGCTACCGGGGTTCACCTGCAGGGATCCGCGATCCAGTTGCCTCCAAGTAGTCTGCAGTCAGGGGCTTCTCGTTGCCTTGGCACATATTGCGCTGGACCTGAGGCTCGATTAGAGTGCATTTTACCAAACAGAATTCCTCCCAGGAGAGCTGGATCTGTGCGCATTGCCTCGTGAGTCAACTGTATAGCCTCCGGTAAATTTTTTTTATCTCTCTGTCACATTTACAGAGACTTGATCCAGTTTTCAGTGGCGCTGGTTTGGGATCATGAATGAGGAAGGTTGTATCTGAGGGAAATTAGTTATTATGCATCAAGGTTTCACTGGGATCAATAAGCCGAGTTGTGGAGATGAATCTTGTAATAATAATAATCATGTTTTTCAACCACTAATTCACACACAAATCATTTTAAGTGAAGTAGAAATGTTATTTTAATTTGCAGACAGCCCGCAACTTCTCATGACAGGTGGAAACTTTGCAGCTCAGCCCGCAGATTCTCACGTCACGTTTGTTTTTATACATCCCACTGTGTGCGTGAAAATCAGTGTATGCCGTGTTTTTGTGCATGCACACCATTTATACATGAGACTCCAGGCCCTCAAAGGAACTAGAAAAGCACTCGGAGAGCGCAGACCTCCGCCAAGCGGCACAGTTCCCCCCATACAGTGTTTGTGTGTACGTTTTCAGATTCCCTGAGCATGAAAAGATATGACTAGCAATTGGATTCACAATGATTATTTGTTTATTTGACATGGACAGTGCAATAAACAGACAATTAATGAATGACAATCAATGTGATAGTGATAGGATTAGTGGTTCAGTAGTGTAAAACGGGGCTATAAGGGACGGCGGGTTGATAAGGGACACTTTTCTGGGAAATGTTTTAAATGTAATTGTGCTTTTTTTATTTTGAGCAGGACGCTGAGTTGTGTTTTTATTGTCAAATATCCATGAATCCTTCATCAAATGTAGGCGGAAGCAAAATTAAAAAAGCAGAATTACATTTAGAAAAGTGTCCCATATTACCCCGCCGTCCCTTATAGCCCCGTTTTACGGTTGTAAAAGCATTGCCTCCTTGGCGGAGGTAATAAACTGAAGTGTTGGTGTGTCCATCTCCTCCACTGACGGATGCAGATTGGTTAGACAGGTTGCCGTGGGTTTTATATTATATTGGGGTTGCGCTCGGCGGCAAAACAGAATTTAGAATTTTCCCCGGCAGAGAGGTCGTTTTTACGCAGCGCCTATAGCTGGGCGGGGAATTTGTGGCAAATAATCGGGCGGCGGACAGGTGGCCGTGTCAGGTTTTGCAGCGTCGCGGAAAAAGCGGGCACGCTGGCGGGCCCAGGCCAGCAGTGTTTTCCGCGTGCTTTTGTGCCTAAAACGTTGAAGAACGCGGAGTTTGTGTTGGTCAGACACGACAAGCAGCGCAATGTGCGCAGCGCCTATGGCTGGCGGGCCCAGGCTACCAGTGTTTTCCGCGTGCTTTTGTGGCTAAAACGTTGAAGAAGGCGGAGTTTGTGTTGGTCAGACACGACGCCCAGCGCCGTCCATTGCGCCTGCGCACATGTTGGAAATGGCCATATGTCACAGTGTGGAAAAATGCTTTAAAAAATTCCTGTATGCAGACGGTGATGCGGATCATCCCCAAAATGTAATTAGTTCTTCCTTGTACCATTTCCAACAACGCCTGAAAGTTTCATGGAAATGCGTCCAAGATTTTTTGAGTTATCTTGCTAACCAACAGACAGACAGACAGACAGACAGACAGACAGACAGACAGACAGACAGACAAACAAACAGACAAACCCCGGCAAAAACATAACCTCCTCCTGGCCTTTTCGGCCTGGCGGAGGTAATTATAACATGTTTTTTGCTTTACATTCACTATAGTAATTTGGAATGGTAAATTGTTGCTACTCTTCCTCCATGACCAGAACTTCTGGGATTTTGACAGTTTAAATAACCAGAGGGAGTTGATTCATTTAAACCAACACAATCCTCTTGCCCTAACCAAGTCTCTGTAAGGGATAGTAAATCAATCTGATGATCAATTAACAGATCATGAACTAGCAGAGACTTGGGAGTTAGAGACCTAATATTTAACAAACCACATTTAATTTTTAAATTACAAGGAGGAACAGAGGCCAAGTCAGTAGATTTAGAGGCTACATGTTAAATTTGGGTTTTATCAGCTTTTTGTTTAATCACTTTGGGTTGCTTATACATTATATTTTTATTTACTTTAGCGGGAGCAGACAATGATTCTCTGATGGGGAAGACAGGGGCTAAGTTGAGGGGTGGCGAATGGAGAGAAGCTGCAGAGAGGCATGTAAGACTGCAACTCTGCTTCCTGGTCCCAACTTTGAGTAGCAGTCAAGGCTTTGGAACTTTGGATAAAAATGATGCCAGATTGTTAGATCACCACCGGAGTGGTGGCCTTGTGGTAGAGCATCCGCCCCACAGCCCAGAGTTCATGGGTTCAAGCCCCTGGTCAGGTCATACCAGAAACCATATAAAAATGGTACTTTCCACCTTCTAGCTTGGTGCTCAGCATAATATAATAGGGGAAGGAAACATTGTTTGTAGCTGCGCCTTGCATGGCAGTGGCCTCTCTGATTCTAGATGTGATTAACATTGTACATAGGAGAAACGTAATTTCATTCTACTGTACATGATTGGCTGTATTGACTGAATAACAATAAAGTTGGCTGCTTCTTAGATAAATGAGAGGCACAATCCAAAGTGGGATGGATGCCGTCTCACCTAACAAAACCATTTTTTCTCTAAAATGAGTTCCAATTGTCTATGTAGCCCACATCGTATGCAGGACACCACACAGACAGCGAGTGGTTGAAGGATGACACCGCGGTTAAACATATCATCACTGGTCAGGTTGCGGAGGGGCCCAGAGAATACTACATAGGCCAACAGCGTTTTGGCAAAGCTACGCACCGATTCCACGCTAAGTTTTGTGACTTCTGACTGCCGGAGTCGGATGTCGTTTATGCCGGCGTGGATAGCAATTGTGGAGTATTTACAGTTACTTGTAGCCAGCATTTTCAAATTTGATTCGATGTCGCCTGCTGTGGCCCCGGGAGTGCATTTGACTATGGCCGTTGGAATCTCTAGGTTCACATTTCTGACTACAGAGTCACCAATGATCAGAGTTTTTTCCTCAGTGGGTGTGTCACTGAGTGGGGAATATCGATTACAAACGTGAACAGGTTGGTGGTGAACCAGAGGCTTGCAACTATGCTTCCTTCTCACCATCACCCACCCGTTCTCTCCTGGCTGCTCAGGAGAGGTGGATGCCGGGGGAAGGCTAGCAGGCCCTATGCTACGACGCTCCGCTGTGGCAAACGGGAATCCGTCATTAACTGGCAATGACAGTGTTTCAATGCAGTGGAGCCAGGATTCCAACTCACACAACCTTACCTTGAGCACCTCAAAAAGACAACATTTATTACATTTCCCATTATCACTAAAAGAGGCAGAGGTGTAGCTAAACTGTCATGTCCGCTGCGTAATCTTGCAGCGAACATATGAATGGATATAAGCCCAAAGTGCAGTAATGTAACGTGTTTATTTACAAAAGGGTAAATATACAAAATGTCCAAATAACAGTCACTGAGACAAGATGAGAAAACCGGCTAAAAACTCCGTTGGCTTGGATTAAATGCCAAACGCGCTCCAAGCAGGGTAGGACCGGAGAGAAAAGACATAACTGAGGAAAGACTTACACATATGTCGGAGCGGAAAGGCTCTGAGGTACAACACAGTTCAGTCCAGGGAAAAACCAACAGTCGTAAGCCAGGAAGTCCAATGTTGACTTAAGCTGCCACACTGACTGATCACACTGCCTCCCCATAAGTACACCATACACTAACAAAGGCAAGTGGACACAGCCGTGTGGCAATCAAGTGTGTGACTAATTGGAAGTGTGTGTGTGTGTGTGTGTGTGTGTGTGTGTGTAAGTGTGTGTGCGTGTGTGCGTGCGTGCATGTGGTGATCCAATACAGCCGGTGAATGTCTGGCGAGAGAAGGGGGCGTGACCGCAGGACTGGCAGAAAGCCAGTCTCAAATAATCTCCCAGCTGAAAATAATAAGCACAATCAAAGCCCTGCAGCCACAAATCATGACGGGTGAAAATGACCCCGCACATGACATAAACATCTGACACAAAGAGCACGCCAGAGGAGAAGGGGAAGGAGAGCTAGTAGCCATAGCTAGTGGCTAACCCAAAGCTAACACAAACGCTGATGAAAAAGGAACAGAAGGCTAAAGAGGGTGATTAGGTGACACTGAATGCCCACACAAGTGCAAGTGGCTTGTTAAACAGCAGTGAGAGGTGACAGTAGATATAAAAAAAAAAGATGATTCAAATGCAATTAAATTCAACAATCCTCAGTAGAAGGAGAGCTAAGCGAAGTAGCCATGCCGGCAGCCAGGAAAACAGGAGGTGAGGATACGTTACCACAGGAAGTCAATCCTAGATCCACAAAGACACAGTACAACTCCTTTTGACCTTCTCTATACTTCTTCATCAACACTCTTAAAGCAAACATTGTATCTTTATTACTCTTTCTTGGCATGAAACCATACTGCTGCTCACTGATTGTCACCTCTCCTCTTAACCTGGCTTCAACAACTATTTCCCATATCTTCATAGTGTGGCTGATAAGCTTTATGCCTCTGTAGTTACTACAGCTCTGAGCATCACCTTTGTTCTTCTTCTCCACTCCACTTCTTCTCCACTCCTCAGGCATCCTCTCACTCTCCAAGATTCTGTTAAACAATCTGGTTAAAAAGCCCACTGCCATCTCTCCTAAACATCTCCATACCTCCACAGGTATATCATCTGGACCAACTGCCTTTCCATTCTTCATCCTCTTCAAAGCTACCCTCACTTCCACCTTGCTAATCCTCGGGACTTCCAAGTTCACTATCTTTCTGTCATCCAGCTTCCTCTCTCTCATTTTCTTTATACATCAGCTCTTCAAAGTACTCCTTCTACCTTCTCAATACACTCTCTTCATTTGTTAGTACATTACCATTTCTGTCCTTAATCAACCGAACCGATCCTTTCCAGCTCGATCCTTTTCTCCTTCCTTAGTGTCCAGCCTCTCATACAACTCACTATATGCCTTTTCCTTTTCCTTTGCCACCTCTCTCTTTGTCATGCGCCTAGATTCCAAATACTCCTGTCTAGTTTATTCATCTCCCTGACTATCTCACTTTTTCTTTGCTAGCCTCTTCCTTTGATTATTTTCCTGTACGTCCTCATTCCACCGCCAAATCTCTGTGTCTTCATTCCTCTGTCCACTGGATACACCACATACCTTTCTACCCATTTCCCTCAATACTTTTGCTGTACTTTTCCAATTATCTGGTAATTCTTTCCTGTATCAACTCCTTCCTGAACTCTGTGCAACCGTCTTCCTTCTGTAACTTCTCCCACTTAATCTTTGGCTCTGCCTTCACTGTTTTCCTCTTCTTGCTTTCCAAAGTCATCCTACAGACTACCATCTGGTGCTGTCTAGCTACATTCTCCCCTGCCACCACCTTGCAGTCTCCTATCTCTTTCAGATTTCTCCTTCTGCATAAGATGTAGTCCGCCTGTGTGAATCTTCCTCCACTCTTGTAAGTCACCCTATGTTCCTCTCTCTTCTTGAAGTATGTGTTCACCACAGCCATTTCCATCCTTTTGGCAAAAGCCACAACCATCTGTCCTTCCACATTTCTCTCCTTAAGACCATACAGTACCTCCCCAGGACCTCCTCATCACCTCTGTTCCCTTCACCTACATGTCCATTAAAGTCTGCTCCAATCACCACTCTCTCCCCCCAGAAACACTCTCTACCACTTCATCTAACTTGCTCCAGAATTCCTCTTTCTCTTCTACCTGACATCCAACTTGTGGGGCATATGCACTGACAACATTCAACATGACACCTTTGACTTCTAGCTTCAAACTCATGATTCTGTCTGACTCCCTCTTTACCTCCTGAGCACTTCACATACTCTTCCTTCAAGATTACTCCTACTCCATTTGTCTTCCTATCTACACCATGGTAGAACAGTTTAAATACCCCTCCAATGCTCCTAGCCTTGCTTCCCTTCCATCTGATTTCTTGAACACACAGTACAGTGATCCCTCGCTACTTCGCGCTTCACCTTTCGCGCCCTAAGTGCATCGCGGATTTTTCAAAAATATTCATCAAAAATTCAAAGTTGAGAAAAAATGGGCGGGCGCTAGCAGAAGGCAGGGAGACTACATTAGAACATCAGGTATCAACACGGAGAGCCCGCACAACTCAAAATCCACCTCTCTGTTCGCTGTTCCCGTGTTGGCTCGGCTCGGGAACCTCGCAAGCTGATTGGCCGAGACGTTTTTTTTTTTCCAAAACTTTATTGAGAACAAAGGGAAAGTACAGAATTATGACATAGAAAGCGCCCATACCCAGCGAAGGAAGACCGCATTCATTGTTCTTTATCGCTCGTGTTGCTTAGTCTCGCCGCGTGGAACTTTTTGCTGTTCTCTTGTGCCTTTTTGTGCGAAATAGTCTTCCCATCGAGCCACTACGCCGCCTCCTGCAGCTTCTCCAGCTGCCCTCGACGATCCTGCGCCTCTAGCACCTGACGATGAGGCGTCACCTGAGGAGCAGTAAAGCTCTCATTAACCTGAGCAGTAAATCATCTTCATCTTGAGTTACGTATCTTGTTATAAGAATAAAAGAGTTCTAAAAACATATTTATGTACACTTTATTTACATCTACGTATGTATGTACACTTACACACACACACACACGTATCATATGAGAGAGAGTGAGAGAATGAACGTATGTATTATTTATGGGTGACGTCATTAGGGGTGACGCTACTTTGCGGTTTTTCACTTTTCGCGGTCGGTTCTGGAACCCATTAACCGCGATAAGTGAGGGATCACTGTATATCTACCTTTCTTCTCTCCATCATATCAGTCAACTCTCTGCCTTTGCCAGTCGTAGTCCCTACATTTAACATCCCTACTCTGACCTCCACACTTCTACCTTTCCTTTCCTCTCTCTCCCTCCTAACACGCTTTCCCCCCTCATCTCCTCCTCCTCTCCTCGATGTGCATGCCCTTTGGCCAGCGGAAACCCATCTTAAACAAGCCTTGTTTAAGATGGCTTGGCTTGCTTAAGATGGCTTGTTTAAGATGCCAGTGTTCTAGCTCATGTGGTAACTTGAGCTAGAACACTGAGTGAAGCATTTTCTACATATTTTACATGACTATGGCTTCTCAGTACTGTGACTTCTTTGATTATGTGCCACCTTTGATTATGTGCCTCTGTGCACATAATGGGCTTACCCAAAACACACCTCTGAATAATTAGACCAGCCTTTTTGCACTTTTTGCTCATTGCAGAGACTGTTTTCCTGCTGTCATGATAACAATAAATGGCATGATACATATGCTCTGCACCTCAGGCAATGTTTATTTTATTTTATTTTTTTTGGCTGCTCCCTTTTTGGGGTTGCCACAGCGTATCATCTCCTTACTAGTGCATGCCCGTAGAAAGCAAGTATTCCTGTCTGAAACAGGAAGGCCAAGTAGGCTTTACAGGCCCAATTGTAGGCTGTGTTTGAAAGTGAAATACAGGTGTAGCCTATATGTAGGCAATCACACGTGTTAAACTTTGATAAATATGAAAGGGACTGAACACCACTAAGATTTATTTGATTGTGTGAATATTAATTACAGAATTATTGAAAATAAATGGGACATCCAATATTAGTGACTGTTTAAGAACCCTGGTTTATTTGTTTGTCAGATCACTTATTTGTGTGATCTTTTGACTTGTATTCATAATAGTGTATCTTGCACTTTGTGGAATGGGAGTTGTTCAGTCACCATTATAATTGTTCTAATTTATATGTGTGTAGTGTATCATCAATAAACCCATGCAATACTATAACAGGACACGTTTACATAGATTTGAGACCCATTGTAGTGCATCCTTTTATATTTTAGCAATATTATAAGTGCAAAACACCCAACATTGTTATATGCAGCAGAATGACCCATTTTGCTGCAACTGTTGCATCAGTGTTGCCCATTTGTCTGTAAATATTTAAATAAAAATGATTTATTTCGTTATTTGGGCATTTTTGTGTCCTGTTTGGTCACGGTTGTCATTTAGTCAAAGCATGTATATGTGTCCACATATGATATGCAATTGATCTGGCCATTCCGCTTCACAATCGTGGCAGAATTATTATTAAGTTTTTAATCTTTAGATACTCGTGCGGGAGCGGGGACTTACAGTCCTGCAAAGGACAGTGGTACCACACGGGTGAAGCAGCAGTCGGGACTCCCGTCTACCACTGACCAGGCAAATGGGCTGTGCCCCCCCACGAAGGATTGTGGTCCACTCAGTTGGACACTAATGTTGAAGAAGCAGCAGCTGAACCATCGGATCACAGTCCTTCACAGGGAGCCAAGCCCAGCCTGCCCAGTTAATGGGAGTCTCGGCTGCTGCTTCACCTGTGTGCCATTGCTGTTCTTTGCGGCACCACGGGTCGCTGTGGGCGCCCCCCACTGCACCTGCGCATGTTATCCACATATGCCCAATTATCCTTTTGACTTACACAATCACGGCAACTTTATGGTGTAATTTTTGAAGCATTAAATCTTCAGTATTATCTTTTTCTCATGCTCACCTACTGTCTGGGTGTGTGGTACACCAGCAACATGGCCAAAAACAGGAAGGCTGTGCAGAAGGTCATCAGCACCGCCCAAAAAATCAACAGTGGCTCTCTGCCATCCCTGGAGGACATCTCCAGATTCTCCTGTCTCAGAATGATCAAGACCATCACAGGAGAGCTCTCACATCCCACCCACCACCTGTTTGATCTACTCCCCTCTGGACGATGGTTCAGATCGACCAGATCCCACACCTCCAGACTGACAAACAGTTTCTTCCCCTGGGCCATCTATACTGCAAACAGTCAGAGGCCCCACCCCCCTCCCTCTGAATGCTCACATGCACATACTGTAATTGAGGACCTTTTTAATTATCATAATAACCAGAGGTCAGTCTGACGAATGGTTTGAGAGATATGTGAGGAACAGACAGACAGACAGACAGGCACACACACACACACACACACACACACACACACACACACACACAGATATTCTGCATTTATAGATAGATATCATGATGACTCGCGTACCGATTTGGCAAGGATTTTTACGCCAGATACCCTTCCTGACACAACCCTTCCCATTTATCTGGGCTTGGGGCCGGCACAGAGAGTACACTGGTTTGTGCTCCCCCTGTGGCTGGGTAACCAGCTTTTCTTCCCCCATTCCATTATGCTGAGCACCAAGCTAGAAGGTGGGAAGACGGCCAGTTGTGGAACGGATGCTCTACCTCTAGACCACCACTCCGGTAGACAATACTGTTGAATAGACTGTCATAATAGAGCCCATGGTTTTCTAGTACCTGTTAAAATTTTACCTGCAGCATTTTGGATCAACTGAAGACTCTTCAGAGACATTTTAGGACAGCCAGATAATAAAGAATTGTAGTAATCTAATTTAGAACAAACTACAGTACTGACTAGTTTTTCAGCATTACATTAAGACAAGCTGTTCCTTATCTTGGCTATAATATCCAAATTATTTTTAAAAAGCAATCTTGGAAATTTGTTTGATTTGCAAATAAAAAGACAAATCCTGATCAAAAACTATCCCAAGGTTCCTCACAGAACTGTTTGAAGCAAAAATAATGCAATCTAACCTAAGTGCCAGATCTGAGATTGTATCGTTTTTTGGGATGACAAAGACTTCAGTGTGAATGAATCTGATTTTAATAGTAACATATTACTAGTTATCCAAGCTCTGATGTCTTTAAGACACACCTATAGTTTAGCTAACTGAATACAACTGGCTTCATTGATAAATATAACTCTGTATCATCTGCGTAACAATGGAAATGTATGCAGTGTTTTTTTTTTATTAACATTACCTACCGGAAGCATATACAATATAAAGTAAAATAAATATGACCTAAGACCGGGCTTGGTGGAACTCTGTGACAAAGTTTTGAATTTGAGGAAGACTTGATGACAGCTGCTCTGACTGCTGACCTTCAGATTCACCACCGTGGACCTCAGAGAGACAAAGGGGAAAGAAAAACAACATAAAATTGTGATTATTGTTACAGATGTGATATATATATATATATATATATATATATATATATATATATATATATATATATATATATAAAATACAGATGTTGTGTTTCTCCTCAGCTTAATAAATTGCTTGGTTTAGTGAGTGAATCATTTTAAAGTGAGTGAATGAACCATGTCACACCGTGGTGTTTTTATGTTACTGGCATTAGTATTAAGACTTAAAAAAATCAGTTGAACTTTAGAGAAAACAATTTAGAAAACAGGTTAAATTACAGTAATGGAACCAAGCAGTTCCCATATGGGGAAAAAAAAATCAGACTTTGGAAAAAAAATGTGACGTAACTTAAGCTTTAAGAATTAAATATTGCGGTTGTAGAAGTTATTGGTGTTTTAATATTGAAATCGCTGCATAATTTAAGCACAATACTTACTCTGCGCAGGCGTCTGCTGCAGTGGTCTGAGTGTTGCCAGATGGGAAATGTTGAACCGATGGCTTAAAATTATCGTATTTTGAGAAAAATTATCGTACACACCCAGTTTTCATTCTGACATGGCTCAGGACCATCTGCTTCAGTAACATTATCACAGATTGTGCATATTACAGCCTATAACACAGTTTTACCTTTAAATAATCTAACAGATTGGTTGGAAAAAAGCACCTCTACCTGTGTGGAGTGCATGGGCCTGTGCTGAACAGCCCATAATATCAGTCGTACTTAACTATCTCCTACTGTCATGTGAAAAAATTTGGACACTCCTTTAAATATTCAGTTCTTTATTAAGAAATGGTCACATATCTATGTCTAACCATGTTTTTGTTTTTATTCGCATTTTTTAACATTTATTTTAGCCATTTTTAAGTCGGAATGAATGTGGGGGTGTACTAAAAAAGATGGGGGTGTCCTAATTTATTCCTCACTATTTGTTTAGAATTATATTTTATGGAAAATTTGAAAAAAGTCTTCATTGTTTTCAAATTCAAATTTTAGTCTTCAAATTCATTGTTAATTATTAAGTTGTATTACATGAATCTCCCAGTATTTTTAACTTTGATGGTCAATATCCATATGTCAAAACATGTTTAAAAAAAAAGGCTTATGCAGGGTGTCCTAATTTTTTCACATGACTGTATATGCCTTCTGTTGAATCATCATATATCAAGGTCTTGCCTCATAAATATTTTGAGAAGTACTCTGTTTATACATTAGGATACTTCAATCCACCTAAACTACTGCTAAAATGCCTCTGATAATTGAAGCAAAAACCTGTTTCAGTTTTATTGAGAACTACAATTTAATGACATTTTTGCAGACATTTGCACTTTGCAGCAGCGACAGAAAACTTCAGTACTAATGCCAACAACAGGTTTGAACTACCCAGTAAAACTGGGGTCTCTGCACCCCCCCCCCCCCCATTTCTTAACCTGCTCGTGATGCTGCTTACTTGTTGAGTCTGCTGTGCCTGCATTAGTGCTGTAACGTACATGAACAATACTAGTTTTTATGGGTGAACGCACTGAATCACTCACCGGAGCTGTACTGGAAGCCAGGGATCAGCAGCTGAATCCCCCGCCTGAGCAGCAAACGAGTCCCGCCTGTTCAGCTCAGCTGATTCTCAGTTCGGTGAGTGGTAGAGAGTTGGAGCTCCAGTACAGCACTGAGTGATTCGGTGTACAACTATTTGTAACGGATCTTTTTAGCTTGACTCGACACGTTTCAATGAACTGTGGATCCCATCACTAACCTCCATCCGAGGCTGCCTCTCTCCTACTGCAACATGAGTCTTCCATCTTCTTTTCCACACAGCCTGCGCATATGAGACGATGTGTAAAAACAAATGTAGTATGCATGCACAGGATCCATATTCTGATTGTGTTTGCTAATGTATTCACATAGCCATGAATTGAAGGGGTCAAATTATCGTACATTAGGCGAATTTTGAAATTATTGATCGTACATCATACAGAGGGCAAAATTATCTTACAAATACGATAATTATCGTACATCTGGCAACACTGAGTGGTCTACTGTGGAGAGACAGCTTTGGCCTCTTTAGTCCAGCGGAATACCACTTCTCCACCGGCAAATATCACTTTTCCAACGGTTAGCCACTATAGTCCAGCGGTTGAATACAGTTGTCATACAGTTGTTGAATACAGTCATACAGTTGTTAGTCCCCGAGTAACTGTATGAGAAACAAATATAAATAATTACAACACAAACATTTGTCAAAGACTTGATTTACATTTGCTTAATTAATTAATAAAATCGAGAAAATATTGTCATACAATGATATAAGCCTTTAGTTGCACTTAATTTTGACTGGGCGAGGTGAAAACTTGTTAACAGACAGATAGACAGACAGATAGAACCACACACAGACAGACCACATTAACTGATAGCTGATTACTGTATGCCTCCGTTTTCACTGAGGCATAATAATCAGATGCTGTAAGATCATTAATGGCCTTCACTAAATCTCTTTCATGCTATGATAAATCCTGAACCTTGACTAAAACTCTTCAAATAAATTGTTTCCCTGCAAAAGAAATAATTGTAAAATAACTGAGTAGCAGCAACTCTTTCTTAGATTTTTTTGAAGGGTAGAAATTGGCTGGTAGTTAGCCAAAACTCATGGATCAAGTGTTGGCTTTTCAAGTAACATTTTAATTCCAGCAATTTTAAAAGCCTGCAGTATGTGGCCTATTGTAAATAATAAGCAGTGTTTCCTCTGGCTTAAAGACCTTGGCGCGGTGGCAACATATTTTTCTGGGGGAGGGGGCAGTAAACACATGACACTATTGTTACCAGAATATGCTAATTTTATACTATTTATTTCTTTTTAAAAATTTTGCAAAGTAACTTTGCATATGAAACTTATCATATGAAATACTGTACAACCGAGGCTTGAATACTGGAATATTGGGCCAGTTGGGGTCCCACCCAGACGTTCTGTGTTTAGACTTTTTCGTGGTGTTATCCTTCTCTCCCTCCTCTGCTCTCACCTCTTCTGGACCCTCTGCCTGAACACTTTCCTCTCCTTGGCTCCTCTCTTCTGTCTCATCTTGCCCTCTCTGAGCTCTGTCTAATTCAGGTTCTCTCTCTGTCTATGGTGGTATACAAACAGGTTAGAAAATATCAAGTGTCTTGTTTTGTCCTGCAGGATTTTTTTGTCATGGTTTACATAAATTACAAAAATATGTGTATTTTTTTGTATTTTTAATTCTAGTGTTTCTTTTTTTCCATTGAGAGAGAAGGGAAGGGAAAAAAAACCATTCATAATAGTAATTTACTCATGCATACTTAAATTATATGATCAGGTGGGTATAGTAACCAGAAATTCTACTCATGTAAAAGCAGTGCTTTGAAATTAATAATTAAAAGTAGACAACTAAAAATTTCTAGTTGAGCTAAGGGTACAAAGAGCAGCCATTTAAAAACTCAAGTAATGACTTCATTCTTGAAGGTTTGAGGTTTTTCTCCAAAATTTATAACAATTTTCTTATTGTTTTCTACTTTTCTCTGTAAATTTATCAAAATTTAAAACCATTTTCTTCAAATTTGTAATCTCCTCTTGTAAAATTGACTTTTCTTGTACATTTGAGACTTTATTATAAATTTGTGGATTATTTTATGCCTAATTTTTGTCATTTTTAAAAATAAAATTAGTTTTTTTTAAATAAATTTGAAACACTGTGGTATATTGTTTTTCCTTTTTCCTTATAACAATTTAAATTTTTAACCATAATTTTGCAGAGCTAGAACAGAGCAATAATTTAACTCTGATTTCAAAGAAAAAAATATTAATAAAATTGTATTTAATGAAATAAATTAACTTAAATGACCAAAGAGGCAGTTATTTCTGTTATAATATTACTAGATATTTACAGGGTTTTTTTTTAAGAAATCTCCTCACCACCCAGACAGTAGGAAAAACCTCCCTTATTTTGAAATCCAAATGTTGGTACGTTTAGTTTGTCTGAAGGCTGCTGACGGATTAAAGTCATTGGCTTTGTGAATTTCGGTCATCTTAATTTGCCAGGTACATAATAATGAACATAAATTAGTTAATATTAACTAAGGTAAAGGTTAAAAACAGCTCCTTTTCATTCTTGACTGAAATAAAAACAAAAAAACAATAATTAAACAAAATCAACCAACTCGAGCTCTTAACCACACCTGTTAGCTAAGCGACTCTTCCATTACTGCTCCCGTTACCAGTGGTTTAAAGCCATGATAAATGCGTCCAGTGCTTACATACCTCTTCTGATTTTTTTCTGTGTTTAAAGTACTTTAGCTTATATTTCTCTCGGACAGTCACGTTAGTAGTGACACACTCTGGCTGGCTGGGGACTAGAACACACGGGCGGGGCACTTCGCTCTGCGCGGATGACGGTCACACACGTTCGTGTGCGCGCTTGCGGATCGTCATTCCGTCATAAATTTTTCTTAAATTTATATGTCCTGATAGAGCGGCGGAGATTTTTCTGGCATGGCGGGCCGCCACTGGGAAATGTTACCAGAGGAAACCCTGATAAAATTATTTGTAGAGTTCAGTTGCTAATAAATGGACAGACTTCTTTAAATAACCTGGTCGAAATAGCAGAAAGTCAGAAAGTTCAGTCAGAGTGAATTGGTCCAAATGAACATCAGATGAATGAGGTATAGTTGTTACTACATTAGAATTGCCAGTGGGAAGGAGTTGACTAGTTTTATAAGTATCTATGAAATCCTGTTCTAAAGCAGTTCATAAAGTCTGATTATAGACTTGGTTATGAGAGATTTTTCCCCTTTGTAATGTGATAGAGGCTGAGTGAATGTTTTTAGACTTCTTGTTTTATATGTTATTTATTAATATTAGACTTCTTGTTTTAGCTGTTATTTATTAATAATTACTTGTATGATGTTCTCTAAAAATAAATTAATCAGTGATGAAAGTCAATGTATGTTAATTTTCTGTTAAAAAACTTTATTGTGTCTCATTCAAGTAAGTTGTTGATGGTGATTTTTGAAATAGTGTACTTAAACCATTTGAAATCATAATCTATATTAATGAGGCATGTTCAGTGGATAGCTTTATTATTATTTTGTAAGTGACATTGATGACTAAACTGATGCCAGAGGAACCTTACACAATTTAGGTAACTTACTAATTTCCATTGAATTTGGGCAGCAGTTCTGCACTAGCTGAGTAATCACTGACCCCAAATATATTTTTTCCACCATTATACATAGAGACTTTTACAATTACAACAACAGTACAAAGGCATAAAGCATACCTTTATGGTGGTTATGAAATGGAATATCAACCTTTTCCCAACCTTTTTCCCGGGGCAGATAACCTTTAAAAGTGCCCAGTGTTTTCCCAGTGTGAGCCACAACAGTGCCCTGACAATAGGGACAGTGTTATGGGCAAGCCAGAGCCCTAGATCACATTTCCTGTTCCTGATTTAAGATCAACTCAGCTGACTACTGATACACTATGCTCCTCAAAAACAGCAACGGGGCCATCATACTGCTGAGTATCATGTGAGCGTGTGTTTGTGTGAATGAGAAAAAGAGAAAGGGCAAAATAATTAAATATAATCAAAATAAAAGTTCAAACATAGTAAGTTTATCAAAATCAACAGAAAAAGCAGCCTTATTTAAAAAAAAAAACAGTAACCCTATTATCATTGACTGTAGGGTTTTTTAAACAAAGAAGTCATTTAGTGTAGTTCTTATTAGCGTGCAGTATCAGACACTGACTGATACACATATACTGCAGACACTGAAAGAAGTCGATACAAAAACCTGTTTTCTCAGTCAAATCATTGTAAAGACAGGTGCTACTTTTTCCATATGAAAAAAATGTTTGCTAATATTACTGTATGTGTGGGTGTACACAGCCAAATCTGTCAGGAGCTGAGCTGGCTTGGTTTCCCCGGCTCGGTCCTGACCCCCCGATGGGTTTAGGTGCCGCTGTGTATGTATGGTTATTATGTATTCCAGTGTGTTACCGTATCCATAGCCATTGGTCTGGGGCCAGCAGCTGTGTGTACTGCTGACAGTCTGCCGGTCCGACCACGCCCCTCACTTATTACCATCAGCTGTTCCCAGCCCCGTTGATCATCTTTCCCGGTCCTTGCCCAGGTGTTCCTAATTACATCATCACCGGCAGCGCGTGTACATAAGTGCCTTTTGCCAGTCACGCACTGCTGGATCATTGAATGGATTGCTTACTGAAGGACGTAGTCGTGTGTAATTTGTGTGTCATGAAGGATTAGCCACCTCCACTGCAGCCGTGGTTCTCTGCGCCCTTCGAGCGATGTCGGCTCTGGGACGCTCCGGTGGCTAATTACTTCCCCTCATGCGTTCGCTGGGCGATTCTGGCCCAGGAACGCCCAATGTAAGTGTTTTGTCTTGTTGTATGTTTTCACCCTTTGGGACTGTTGTCTTCGTGTTCAATAAATGTGTGTGGTGTTACTCCTGCACGTAAATCCTCGTCCTTTCACCCCTCGCCGTGCGCTATGGAGAAGCGCACGGGAGGGTTTATGACAGAATGACCCAGCCAGCAAAGAGGATTTAGCGGGTTTACCCACACATCCCTTTCCCCTTTTTTGTGAACTAACCTGGTTTAAGATGTCCATGGGCCGGAGTTATCCGATGAGTCTCGGCTGGGAACGCTGCCGAGCTCTCATGAACATTGATGGTCTGATATTTTCGGCGAGCGGTTATTCCACCCCGGAGGACGTCATATGGTACATCAAGCTGGCAGAGGCAGAGGTTCGGCAGTGCCCTCAGCTCTTCGAGCATCCCGAGGGAGCTGAGAGGATATCCCAGCTGGCAGCGCTACAACGCGAGTATGGCAAGAGGGGGAGGAGGTCCCCGAAGAAGACCAGGCTCACGCCGAGGGGTGGGCACTCCCGGGACGCCGCTGAGATTGCCTTCCACCAGAACTCCACTCCCGCTCTCACCAAGCCTGTTCCAGCAGGTAGGGGACAGCGTCGCCCTGCGTGGAGGCGCCGGGAAAAGCCCTCTCCTCCGTCAGCAGCCATAGTCTCTCCAGCTTCTGTGAGGTCTGCTGAGGTCACCCTGGGAACGCCCACCTCCGTCGTCATGGAGACGGCTCCTCCGCAAGCCCTCGGGAGGACCCACGTCATCGCTGACACAGAGAGGGATGATTGTCTGCCGCCTGCAGCTGTGAGCATCAATTACCAGACAGGCAAGTATTTTTTCATTCAGAACCATTAATTAACACTGAATCTTGCCTGTCTCCTGAGGAAGAGGCCCAGTTTCAGCAGTCCGCTGGGTCCTTTCCTCCAGCTGCAAATCATAATTCTTTTCTTCCCCTCGCCGTGTCTCCTCCCATTATCCCTGAGTGCCTGTCGGTCCTAGAACCGAGCCGCCAGACGGTGGAAGAGTTTGGCGCCTGGATGATCCTGCTCAGGGGCCCGCATAGAGGTGTTTTCCTGCAGTCACGGCGGTGGAATCCCCACCGTTGAAGCCGCTGCAGGAGTTTAAAGAGACTGCTACGACCATCTCGCCAGCTGCAGAGGCAACGGCAGTGGAGTGGGAGCCAGAGCTGGACCTCCTGGAGGCTGGGCCTGGGACCACATCGCCAGGATCGATGAAGTCCTGGAAAGCGGTGGAGCTCGAGCTCAGGCAAGTGTTCTCTCTAGTGTTTCTAATGTCAATTTTAGAGAGAGCTTGTCTGGCTCTAGGTGGGGAGAGTCAGGCATAGCATACAGCTGCGACTGAACTCCCTTTGCCGGGCTCCGCCGCTGCCGGCAACCCTAACCACTCTGTTTCTTCTCCCCTTCCTGAGAGTCCTTCTAGGGTCGCTGGAGAGGAACCACCATCTCCAAGGGTCTCCATGGGACCGGTCTCGCCACCCGACAACGTCGTGGGTCCAGCTCCTCTGCTGCCTGAGGCCATTGTGTGGGTCCCTCCGCAGGCTGTCCCGACGTGGGTACAGCGTCCTGGGCTGGGCCCATTGTGGGGGCTGCGCCCCAAGGTTAGCCCAACGTGGGTGCTACGTTCCTGCTTGGACCTGTCATGGGCACCCTGCCTCAGTGCAGAGTCCACCGAAGGGGCAGCCTTGGCCCGGTCAGGGTCCACCAAGGGTGCAGCGTTGGCCCGGTCAGGGTCCACCAAGAGTGCGGCACTGGCCCTATCGGGGCCCACCGACGGTGCGGTGTTGGCCCGGTCTGGGTCACCAAGGGTGCAGCGTTGGCACAGCTGGAGTCCACCGCGGGTGCTGCAGACCTTCAGTCAGGAGCCACCGTGGGTGTAGCAGAGCTCCAGCTGGGAACCGCCACAGGTGCAGCAGAGCTCCAGCCGGGAGTCACCGTGGGTGCAGCAGAGCTCCGGCCAGAAGTCGCCGCGTGTGCAGCAGAGTCCCAGGCCGGGATCATCGAGGGTGCTGCCAGTCAGCCTGAGGACGCCGGGGCTGTTACTCCTCAGCCTGACGCCGGTGTGGTCCCCTTCTCCTCCCAGCCCGACGCCGTGGGGGTTCCCTCCCTACAGTCTGGTCACCCACCAGTGAGCCTCCCGGTGTGCAGGCCGCCTCCTGCTTCACCCCGTTGGTCCTAGTGGCTTAACAATGCTGGCCAGCCGCCGGAGGGACTGAGTCTCTGGGCTAGATGGCCCGTGTTTTCGGGTAGACTATGGACTCTGTTCGCCGGACTGCCTGCTGGGCCTGGGACTCTGGGCGGCCTCCCGAGCCTCCACACCTTTGGACTTGGGGAGGGGGGAGCGTAATTGTGGCCCCTGGGCGGGGTATTGTGTTTCCTCCTTTCCGGTTCCTCCTACCTCCCACCCGGGTTCATGTGATTTGTTCCCGTTGTTCCTGTTGGGGGGGGGGGGGGGCTCGGGATGTTACTTTGGGTGTCTGGGAATCCACCCCTTAAGCGGGGGGCTCTGTCAGGAGCTCAGCCAGCTTGGTTTCCCCGGCTCGGTCCTGACCCCTCGGTGGGTTTAGGTGCCGCTGTGTATGTATGGTTATTATGTATTCCAGTGTGTTACCGTATCCATAGCCACTTCTCTGGGGCCGGCAGCTGTGTGTACTGCTGACAGTCTGCCGGTCCGACCACGCCCCCTCACTTATTACCATCAGATGTTCCCAGCCCCGTTGATCATCTTTACTGGTCCTCGCCCAGGTGTTCCTAATTACCTCATCACCAGCAGTGCATGTACTTAAGTGCCTTTTGCCAGTCACGCACTGCTGGATCATTGAATGGATTGCCGACTGAAGGATGTAGTCGTGTGTAATCTGTGTGTCATGAAGGATTAGCCACCTCCACTGCACACTCCACAGCTGTGGTTCTCTGCACCCTTCGAGCGATGTCGGCTCTGGGATGCTCCAGTGGTTAATTACTTCCCCTCATGCGTTCGCTGGGCGATGCCGGCCCAGGGACGCCCAGTGTAAGTGTTTTGTCTTGTTGTATGTTTTCACTCTTTGGGACTGTTGTCTTCGTGTTAGTAAATGTGTGTGGTGTTACTCCTGCACGTAAATCCTCGTCCTTTCACCCCCCACCATGCGCTATGGAGAAGCACACGGGAGGGTTTATGACAATATCAACTTCTATAATATCTTGTAATACCTGGATCACAAAGCAAAGGTGGATGTTTATGGAAATGAGGTGCACAGACAACTGACTTCTATCAGTCTGTGGGCTTGCCCAGAGGGTCAGATGATGATGATCCCTTTATTGTCATTTTCATGTAAACATGAAAAAGAAATGCTGTTTCTACAACAAAACCAAAGAAATAAGAACAGCGTCTCTCTAAAAATAGAATAGAATGGAATAGACTAGGCTTTATTGTCATTGTACAGTTGTACACAACAAAATTGTGGGTGCTCCACCAGGCTACTGTGCAGTAAAGTAAGAGAAAAGAATATGAATAAAACACAGTTACAGAACACATGATTAAACATATGACTGAAATAAAAATAAAAATAAAATATCCCATAGGTATATACACAGGTACGGTACTGGCTTTACGGGTGGAACTATGTACATAACAGTGCGTAGTGCAGAGCATATAATTGAGTAGAATGGCCCAAGGATTATGGAAAATATGTACAGTACTGATTTCACAGATGGGTCAATAGACATGAAAGTGAGGAGTGCAAAGACAGGTGAGTTGTAGTGATAATTAAAAGGTCCTCAGTTATGTGCATGTGAGCATTCGGAGGGATGGGGGTGGGGGCTCTGACTGTTTGCATTTCGGATGGCCCAGGGGAAGAAACTGTTTGTCAGTCTGGAGGTGTGGGACCTGATCGATCTGAACCATCGTCCAGAAGGTAGCAGGTCAAACAGGTGGTGGGCGGGATGTGAGGGGTCTCCTGTGATGGCCTTGATCCTTCTGAGACAGGAGGATCTGGAGATGTCCTCCAGGGAGGGCAAAGGGCTGCCGATGATTTTTTGGGTGGTGTTGATGACCCTCTGCACAGCCTTCCTGTTTTTGGCCATGGAGCCGGAGTACCACACACCCAGACAGTAGGTGAGCATGCTCTCCACTGAGCAGCAATAGAAGGACAGCAGCAGCTTCTGATCCAGGTTGTGTTTCCCCAGGACACGGAGGAAGTGCAGCCACTGCTGTGCTTTCTTCACCAGGGCCTTGGTGAAGCCTATCTAAATGTAAAATAAATAGATAAATGTAAAATATTGCAAATAGATAAGCATCAATAGTTTGCTTAAAATGATATAAATATAAGTAAAATACTGCAGATAAACTAAATAGCAAATAGGTTATTGTTTGTTTAATAGTCTTATCACAGCAGGGAAGAAACTGTCCTTTAACCTAGACGTCCTTGTTTGAATGCTCCTGTATCTCCTTCCTGATGGCATCAGAGAGAAGAGACTGTGTGAAGGGTGAGAGGGGGTCCCCTAAGATGCAGTGCCCTCTGCACCTGCATCTGTGGTTGTAGATGTCAGTCACTAGCCATGTTTACATGCGCAAAATTTCTTTCTATCTGATTACAGTTCAGATCAGAACTTTACTGTTTACATGGATCCTGAAAAAGTTGATCCAATTAGGACGTGCGTTTACATGTGTCATACATTTGAACGGACTAAATCATTTTGACAAGCGCAGAATTGTCTGACATTCGGGAAATAGTAGAAGAAGAAGCAACTTCCGATGTAAACAAACCCCGCTTTGTGTCTCCCTCTTTTTGAAATGGACCTATATTGTGTTATTCAAACTGTACTTTTGCTTCTGCTGGTCTCCGTAATGAAGCTACAAGCCCAGCAGTACGTACTTCTGCATATGACGAACAGAGGGAGACAGCAGGACAATACGGACCAGTTCTGTTTTACTCCTGCCATGTCTTCCGCTAACTGCTGCAAAGGCGGAAGTATGTCACGTTGACATGTGGTTGACGTACAGACATGCACAGTAAATATATTTTCTACCCAAACTTCAGAATAAGTGCTTATATGCTCACCAATCAAATTGACAATTAGCATAACGGGCAGCACGGTGGCGGAGTGGTTAGCACTGTGGCAGCACAGCAACTCATCCTTGGCCGGGGGATCCTGGGTTCGATCCCAGCCCCTGACCAATAGGGATCTGTGTGGAGTTTGCATGTTCTCCCCGTGTCTGCGTGGGTTTACCCCGGGATTTCTCCGGTTTCCTCCTTCAAGCTAAAAACATGTAAATTAGGTTAATTGGAGACTCTAAAGTGGCCCCAGGTGTGACTGTGTGTGTGAATGGTGAAAGTGTTGGGCGTCGCACCAGTGGCTGCCTCATCCACTCATGTGCATGCCCTGTAATTTCCCCACTGTGGGACGAATGAATGAATGAATGAATGAATCTTTATTTCGGATAGAATAAAAGTAAAGATTAAAAAAGAAACAGAATAATATAACAAAGGGGAAAAAAAATCCAACAAGGTCAAATTAACAATAACTCCTCTGATTATACAGTTCAACATAAGTTATCCGAAATGGGTGATGACTGAAGCCGTAGCTTATATTGCCCACCCATATTCCATCCAAGAATTCAAAGGAATCTAAAAAAAAATCTAACCCACCCGTCTCAGTCAGAAGGAAATTTTGATCCGAATGAGTATGACCGGGTCAGAATATTCAAATTGGCGTGTTTACATGAAGCATTTTCATTCCGATCAGGCTTTTAATCCAGTTACTTGTGTCCATATAAACATGGCTAATGATCTTTTTCTTCTTTTAGATTTGATTGGCGGTTGGCAACCACCCCACAGGCGCATTACTGCCACTGACTTGATTATCATCACTCTATATCTTTGTATAAGTAGTTCTTATAAGGAGTTCTGAACAACCCCATATGAGAATGTGAAAAAATTATCCATCTTGGCCGTAGCCAGATTCCCACCCAGCAAATGGTCCCGCCACACACTCATTATATGTCTGTCTGTCTGTGTGTCTGTTTTTCCTCATAACTTTGTGACTTTTTCCTCATAGCTTTGTGACGTTTTCCTCATAGGTAGCTGGGTGCCAATAATCTTGTCTGCCGTCCTGATGACTCTACCCAGTCTCTGTCTGTCCTCTGCTCTGCTGTTTCCTCTGCTTTCAGTGGTGCCGCAATAGAACAATGTCATGGCTGGCTTAGAGAGGCCTGCTCTCTTCAGTCTCCAGAGGCAGGGAAGGTGCTGCTGTGCCCTTTTGATCACAGCTGTGATGTTATCTGTGGAGGTTAGGTTGGCACTCAGGTGAAGTCCAAGAAATTTGGTGCTCTGGACTCTTTCAACAGCCGAACCACAAATGATTAATGGAGAGTGGTGGAGTGGCTGGTCCTTTCTAAAGTCGATGATAATTTCTTTTGTTTTTTCCTGCATTGAGACAGAGATTGTGGAAGTTGCACCAAGTCACTAGCTTCTTCACCCCCTCTTTATACACTGGCTCATCACCATTTGTGATAAGACCAACAACCATCATGTCATCAGCAAATTTGATTATATTCAATTCAATTCAATTCAATTCAACTTTATTTATATAGCGCCATTTCACAACAACAGTCATCTCATAGCACTATCAACTGTAGGGAGGACCCCCACAGTTGCAGAAAGACCCCAGCAATCAGGCGATCCCCTGTGAGCAAGCACTTGGCGACGGTGGAGAGGAAAAACTCCCTTTTAACAGGAAGAAACCTCCAGCAGAACCAGGCTCAGGGAGGGGCAGTCATCTGCTGCGACTGGCTGGGGGGTGAGGGGATAGAGAAGAAGAAAAGAACAGACATGTAGAGAGCAAACAGCACGATGGGGACTCAATCTATGGGAGAGAACAAACAAATGTTAATGACCAGCAAAAAAAAAATATTTCATAGAGAGTGAGGAAAGGAGTGAGGCCCAGTGCATTACTGGAGGTCCCCCGGCTGACTAAACCTATTAGCAGCATAACTAAGGGAGGGTTCAGAAAACACATGATCCCTCCCTAATTGTAGGCTATATCAAAAAGGTAGGTTTTAGCCCTATTCTTAAAAACCGAGATCGAGTCTGACTCCCGAATCCAGATTGGCAGCTGATTCCACAGGAGAGGAGCTTGATAACTGAAGGCTCTGCCTCCCATTGTACTTTTGGAGATTCTAGGTATTACAAGTAAACCTGCATTTTGGGAGCGTAGTGCTCTGTTAGGATGATACGGTAGTATCAGATCTTTTAAATAAAAAGGAGCCTGATTGTTTAGAGCTTTGTAAGTAAGAAGAAGGATTTTAAACTTAATTCTAAACTCTATGGGAAGCCAATGAAGGGAGGCCAGAACCGGAGAGATATGATCTCTCTTTCTAGTACCTGTTAAAACTCTTGCTGCAGCATTTTGGATCAGCTGAAGACTTTTTAAAGATGTTTTAGGACAACCTGATAATAAAGAATTACAATAATCTAATCTCGAGCTAACAAAAGCGTGGATCAGCTTCTCAGCATCACTCTGAGACAAGATGCTCCTAATCTTGGCAATATTACGCAAATGATAGAAGGCAGTCTTAGAAACAAATTTAATATGTGAATTGAAGGACAAATCCTGATCAAAAATAACTCCAAGGTTCCTCACAGAGCTATTAAGAGAAAGAGTAACTGCATCCAAACTGAAAGTTTGATTTGGAAAGGAATTTCTAAGGTTTTTTGGACCAACAAGAATGACTTCAGTCTTATCTGAATTTAATAGCAGGAAATTACAAGTCATCCAAACTTTGATTTCCTTAAGACAGGCTTCTAACTTGGCTAATTGATTAGTATCATCTGGCTTCATTGACAGGTATAATTGTGTGTCATCTGCATAACAGTGAAAATGTATACAGTGCTTTCTAATAATGTTGCCTAACGGAAGCATATATAAACTAAAAAGAGTAGGGCCAAGCACAGATCCCTGTGGAACTCCATGACTAAGCTTTGAGCTGAGAGAAAACTCATCATTTACATGAACAAACTGGAACCTATCAGATAAATAAGATCTAAACCACTGCAACGAAGTTCCATTAAGTCCAACATAGTGTTCTAATCTATCAAGTAGAATATTATGATCAATAGTATCAAAAGCTGCACTAAGATCTAAAAGGACAAGTACAGAAACTAGTCCATTATCAGATGCAATGAGGAGGTCGTTAGTGACCTTCACCAAGGCTGTTTCAGTGCTATGATGGATTCTAAACCCAGATTGAAACTCCTCAAATAAACCATTTCCCTGCAGGTGGTCAAATAATTGCATAGCAACAACTCTTTCTAAGATTTTTGAAATGAAAGGGAGATTAGAGATTGGTCTATAGTTAGCTAAAGCTCCTGGATCTAGCATTGGCTTTTTGAGTAAGGGTTTAATTACAGCCGTTTTAAAAGCCTGCGGTACATGGCCTAAAGTTAATGAAGAATTGATTATATGAAGAATAAAGCTACCAATAAGTGGGAAGACTTCTTTAAATAACCTGGTAGGAATAGGGTCTAAAAGACAAGTTGAAGGTTTGGATGAGGAAACTATTTTGTCTAACTCACAAAGGTCGATTGGAGTAACCTCATCAAGACAGACATCAATAGAAGGAGTTGTAGTAGTTACAGTATTTAAGTTAACTGTGGGAAGAATCTGATTGATTTTATCTCTGATGGATGAAATTTTATTATTGAAAAAGTTCATAAAGTCCTGACTAGTAAGCTCTAAGGGGATGCTAGGATTGACAGAGTCCTGACTCTTTGTCAACCTGGCTACAGTACTGAAAAGAAACCTGGGATTATTCTTGTTCTCTTCTATTAATGCAGAGTAATAACTCGTTCTAGCTTTTCTAAGAGATTTTTTATAAATTAAAAGATGATTTCTCCAAGCTAAATAGATTTCATCTAAATTAGTAGAGCGCCATTTTCTTTCTAATTGACGAGTCTTCTGTTTTAAGCTACGAGTTTCTGTGTTGAACCAAGGAGTTAAAAATCTCTGATTAGACTTTTTCTTTTTTAAGGGGGCCACCAAGTCTAGAGCCTGATGTAGAGAAGCTGAAACACTATCCACCATGTTATCAATTACAGAAGGAGCAAGCTGTCTATAGCTTATTTCCGTTGTGTTGACACATGGCATAGAGGAAACAATCTGCATAAATTTGGAAACAGCATCATCTGAGAGGCATCTACTGTGATAATATTTTTCTTTAGGAGCCAAATAGTCAGAAATAGTAAAATCAAAGGTTAACAGACAATGGTCTGACAGTACAGGGTTATGAGGAGACACTACAAGATTTTCTATTTCTATGCCATATGTCAGAACAAGGTCCAATGTATGGTGGAGGTAATGAGTAGAATTTCCTACTTTCTGAGAAAACCCAATCGAGTCTAATATTGAATTAAAAGCCACATTAAGGCAGTCACTATCTACATCCACATGTATATTAAAGTCCCCTACTATAATTATTCTATCAGATTTCAGCACTAAATCAGCTAAGAAATCAGGAAATTCGGATAAAAATTCTGAATAGGTTGATGGGGGACGATAAACTATGGCAAATAAAATTGGGTTTAACCTGGAATTGCTAAAGTGCCCAATACTGAGGACCAGGCCCTCAAAGGAATTATAACATGTTTTTTGCTTTACATTAACTAGTAATTTGGAATGGTAAATTGCTGCTACTCCTCCTCCACGACCAGAACTTCTGGGATTTTGACAGTTTAAATAACCAGAGGGAGTTGATTCATTTAAACCAACATAATCCTCTTGTCCTAACCAAGTCTCTGTAAGGGAAATTAAATCAATCTGATGATCAATTAACAGATCATGGACTAACAGAGACTTGGGAGTTAGAGACCTAATATTTAATAAACCACATTTAATTTTTAAATTATGAGGAGGAACAGAGGCCAAATCATTCAATTTAGAGGCTTTATGTTTAATTTGAGTTTTACCAATATTTTGCTTTATCACTTTGGGATGCTTATACATTATATTTTTATTTACTTTGGAGGGAGCAGACAACGATTCTCTGATGGGGAAGACAGGGGCTAAGCTGAGGGGTGGCGGATGAAGAGGAGCTGCAGAGAGGCGTGTAAGACTGCGACTCTGCTTCCTGGTCCCAACTCTGAGTAGTCACGGTTTTGGAAATTTGGATAAAAAAGATGCCAGATTGTTAGATAAATGAGAAGCACCATCCAAAGTGGGATGAATGCTGTCTCGTCTCATAAGACCAGGTTTTCCCCAAAAAGAGCTCCAATTGTCAATGTAGCCCACGTCATTTTTAGGACACCACACAGACAGCCAGCGGTTCAAGGATGACGAGCGACTAAACATGTCATCACTGGTCAGATTGGGGAGGGGTCCAGAGAATACTACAGTGGCAGACATCGTTTTTGCAATGTCTGCCACTGTAGTGGCAGACATGTATATGGTTGGTGTTGTGGAATTCAGAGCAGTTGTGAGTCAGCAACGTGAACAGTAGTGGACTCAAAACACATCCCTGTGGTGATCTAGTACTCACTGATATGATCTCAGTGAGTACTGTCTACTCTGCCCCTTAGCTTGGCTTTGTCTATTGTGTTCTTGATCTTCTCTACATTGCTCTTCCTTTCTCAGGGCATACTCTCAGTTCGACCAGTTTCCCACTCCATCTCTCTCACTATCCTGCTCTCACAATGATTGCAGCCTGAGCGAGGCATCTGTATGTCATGACATTGCACTCCTGTTGAAAGAAAAACCATCCTCCTCACCAATGTCAAGTGCTTGCTCATAGGGGGTTAGCTGATTTTTTTTAAGTCATCCTGGGTCTTTATAGTTTAAAGTATGCTGTAGTGACTCACATTGAAAACTGCTCCTTTATACATTAAATTGAATTTAATTACTACTTTTTTGAAGTGCTGTATAAAAAGGAAGCCAGCCAGTGTTGACCTTTAGGTCAACTGGTGGGTTAGTGCCTTAATTTACATGATTGAGGACAATGCTACGTGACAATGTGTGTGTGGTATGTCTGGATGTCTATTAGTATTGTTGCTGTGTCTACCTATGAGTACAAATAAAGTAACCTGAACCTGTGTGCTGGCACACACTGTTCTGAATGATAAGCATCTGCTAGGCTATTAAAGTCGTTTTGAGCTGTAATGCATGTTGTTTCCTCTGATAATTTTGGATCTGATGCCAAACTTATGAAGGCTGTCTTGGCCAGACTCCCCCTTCTAAAAATCATGACCCCATGAAATTCACAAAAGAATTAATGAATTTATTTCAGCAGGTACCAAGTCTGTCTTGTCTGTGAGAAGTTGGACTGGAGAGTCACATTAAAGAGTGTACTCTCATTTACGGTGCATCCAGAAAGTATTCACAGCGCTTCACTTTTTCTACATTTTGTTATGCTACAGCCTTATTCCAAAAGGGATTAAATTCACTTTTTCCTCAAAATTCTGCACACAATACCCCATAATGACAATGTGAAAAAAGTTTTTTTTTTTTTTTTTTAGATTTTTGCAAATTCATTAACTAAGAAATCACGTGTACGTAAGTATTCACAGCCTTTGCTCAATACTTTGTTGATGCACCTTTGGCAGCAATTACAGCCTCAAGTCTTTTTGAATATGATGCCACAAGCTTGGCACACTTATCTTTGGGCAATTTCACCCATTCCTCTTTGCAGCACCTCTCAAGCTCCATCAGGTTGGATGGGAAGCATCGGTGCACAGCCATTTTCAGATCTCTCCAGAGATGTTCAATTGGATTCAAGTCTTGGCTCTGGCTGGGCTACTCAAGGACATTCACAGAGTTGTCCCGAAGCCACTCCTTTGATATCTTGGCTGTGTGCTTAGGGTAGTTGTCCTGCTGAAAGATGAACCATTGACCCAGTCTGAGGTCAAGAGCGCTCTGGAGCAGGTTTTCATCCAGGATGTCTCTGTACATTGCTGCGTTCATCTTTCCCTCTATCCTGACTAGTCTCCCAGTTCCTGCCGCTGAAAAACATCCCCACAGCATGGTGCTGCTACCAGAATTGGCATGGTGATGAGCAGTGCCTGGTTTCCTCCAAACATGACACCTGGCATTCACGCCAAAGAGTTCCATCTTTGTCTCATCAGACCAGAGAATTTTGTTTCTCATGGTCTGAGAGTCCTTCAGGTGTCTTTTGGCAAATTCCAGGCAGGCTGCCATGTGCCTTTTACTAAGGAGTGCTTTCCATCTGGACACTCTACCATATAGCCCTGATTGGTGGATTGCTGCAGAGATGGTTGTCCTTCTGAAAGGTTCTCCTCTCTTCATAGAGCAACGCTAGAGCTCTGACAAAGTAACCATCAGGTTCTTGGTCACCTCCCTGAATAAGCCCCTTCTCCCCTGATCGCTCAGTTTTGACGATCGGCCAGCTCTAGGAAGAGTCCCGGTGGTTCTGAATTTCTTCCATTTACAGATGATGGAGGCCACTGTGCTCATTGGGACCTTCAAAGCAGCAGAAACTTGTCTGTACCCTTCCCCAGATTTGTGCCTCGAGACAATCCTGTCTCGGAGGTCTGCAGACAATTCCTTTGACTTCATGCTTGGTTTGTGCTCTGACATGCACTGTCAACTGTGGGACCTTATATAGACAGGTGTGTGCCTTTCCAAATCATGTCCAATCAACTGAATTTACCACAGGTGGACTCCAGTTAAGCTGTAGAAACATCTCAAGGATGATCAGTGCAAACAGGATGCACCTGAGCTCAGTTTTGAGCTTCATGGCAAAGGCTGTGAATACTTATGTACATATGATTTCTTAGTTTTTTTATTTTTAATAAATTTGCAAAAATCTAAAAAAAAAATGCTCACGCGGTCATTATGGGGTATTGTGTGTAGAATTTTGAGGGAAAAAATGAATTTAATCCCTTTTGGAATAAGGCTGTAACATAACAAAATGTGGAAAAAGTGAAGTGCTGTGAATACTTTCGGGATGCACTGTAATACACACTCTCACACATACAACTTCTACACTGAGCTGGAGACCCTTCACCTTTTCCCACCCAGCTCCTTAAGAGAAGTATTGTGTTTCCCTGAACTCTTAAGGTTAGGTCAAAGAGGATGGCACAATCCTAATAAATATGACAGAGTGAAATGAAAGATTAGAATTTAAAGAGATTTTAGGTTTGGATGTACTATTATTGTGTTGATATTCAAGTGGAGGATTGTATGGTTCAGTGGCTGTTTAAAACATCAATACATGTATTTATGCCTACAGCACAGATTAACCAATCATTACTGCTTCAGAAGTCCTTACTGTTTGTTTTGTTTGTTTGTTTGTTTGTGTGTTTGTTTACTTTATTAACCTCAGAGGGAAATTCAAGGGAATCCACCTGGATGAGGCAGCTGCAGTACAGTCCCAATCCTTTAACCATTCAGACACATTCGCATCTAGGACCACTTTAGGATATCCAATTAACCTTACTTGCATGTTTTTGGACTGTGGGAGGAAACTGGAGTGGCCCACCCAATCATGGAGAGAACATGCACACTTCAAAGAGATAAGCACTGCTGGCTGGTAGATTTAAACCCACGGCTTTCTTACTGTGAGGCAGTAGTGATAACTACTACATCACCATGCTATATTGAACAGTTTTTCAACCAAGAAGCTGAATTCAACTTTATATGTTTATTTTCTTCATCTCATATTTGCAGTGTTTTGGACTCTTGTACTTTGCTTTATGTCAAAGTGCTTTTCATAGTCCACCTTGTCATTAATGTATCTGAAAAGTGTTATATGCATGAATATTGGTTTCTTGCTTTTTTGTTTGTTTGTTTGTCACAGTTTACAAAGCTATTTTACTTTATGTTATCAGCTATTGAACAAAAAAATCAAGCGAATTGAAGTCAGTGATTTGGCCTGCTAAGTTAGAAGAACTTACTTTCTAGAAAGCATGCAATCAATCAATCAATCAATCAATCAATCAATCAGTCAGTCAGTCAATCAGTCGTCTATATTTTTACAAGAGTGTGATCATCAGTCCCCATTTATTGACAGATGGTCAGACAGAGCAATCCCGCATGGCACAAGAGATATCATCAAGTGAGCATAGGCCAGTGTTGGCTCAGTCGTTTTGATACAGTTCATACAACTGTGACCACCAGGCCTCAATGTTACCCAGGTGTATGTCCTCCCCATGGAACACTCCTCGACCAACACTGAGAACCATAGAGTAGACCAAACTGACCAAACGGCTGCACGGTGGCGCAGTGGTTTAGCACTGTGGCAGCACAGTTTTACCCTCGGCCGGGGGATCGCGGGGATCGTGGGTTCGATCCCAGCCCCGACCAACAGTGAGCTGTGTGGAGTTTGCATGTTCTCCCCGTGTTGCGCGGGTTTACTCCGGGATTTCTCCGGTTTCCTCCCGCACACCAAAAACATGTAGGTTTAGGGCGCTCGCGCACGCAGCGACCAGCAGCCGGTGGCTTGTCACCAGACTGCAAACCAAGTCTACCTACGGGTACAAATAAGTAACAAAAAAAAACAAAAAAAAAAAAAAACAAAAAAAACTGTTCTGCTGTGCAAAACATTATCATCCTGGTCATCAAATACAGTCATGTGAAAAAATTAGGACACCCTGTATAAGCCTGTGTGTTGTTGTTTTTTTTACATATTTGGACATATGGATATTTAATATCAGTGTTTAAAATACTGGGAGATTCATGTAATACAACTAAACAATTAAAAATGAATTAAAGACTTTTTTCAAATTTTCTGTAAAATATAATTCTAAACAAATAGTGAGGAATAAATTAGGATACCCCCATCTTTTTTAGGACACCCCCACATTCATTCCCACTTAAAATGGCTAAAATAAATGTTAAAAAACGTAAATTAAAACAAAAACAAGGTTGGACATAGATATGTGAACATTTCTTAATAAAGAACTGAATATTTAATGGGGTATCCTAATTTTTTCACATGGCTGTAGATTTGTTGCTTTCCAGATGCTTCCACAGTCTGTTGGTAGCTGCCCATGCCTTAGCTTTCTGATTTTTAATGTCTTTATCTATTGTACATATCCATGAACCAAGATAACAGAAGTTGATTAAAATAAGTGCTCAGTGGGTCCAGCTAAGCATGCAATGGATGTGGACCCTATAATGCAGCCCATGCAAGTGCAGAGGCCTTGGTTTGATTCTGCCCTGGTCTGTCACCCCGCCCCCAATGAAAATCGTGAAAATTAATTTCCCTTTCATTCACGGAAATACGGTAGCCTGCAGCGCTTACATTCTACCCCACCCTGTCTCTCTCTGACACAAACCCACATGATACTCAGGGCCGCATATTAAAAACTCCATAACCCAGTAGGCATTTTTGAGGAAAGGTTGGCATACAAGATGTTTGAGCAGTTCAATGTCTCTGTAATACAGATCAATCATATGCCAGCGAATTTAGGCTTCCTGGTATCTGTAGGATTCACTGCAAAAAGATGTCTGTGATGTGGTCTGATACGTATTGTGATTGACAGAGACACTGCCCTACTTTTTGGAAACTGCACTAAAAAGCAACTGTTGGCTATATTCTGTCATATCTGACACAGTATGAACAAACAGAAGAACAAAAACCAATATATTCATGGCAGAAATTAATGTTACCATCACATAGTTATGGAAGCCCTGAAACGACATACGACTTCAGAATCAGAATCAGGTTTATTGCCATTGTTCATGTAGTACACAAACTAGGAATTTGTCTCGGTACAATGCTGCAACATTAAACATGATAAGATAAGAGATACTGGTCAACAGTTAAAATATATATTAGCCAGCAGCAGATACTGTGGAGAACTATATAGTGCAGTCGGTAATGCAGGAAGAAAACAGTGATGATTGACATGAGTCTGGTTGAGCTGCTGTACATGGTGCACGAGAGTCACTTAGTGTTCAGCAGTCTAATGGCAGAGGGGAAGAAGCTGTTCATGTGACGGGAGGTTTTAGTCTGGATGGACCGAAGTCTTCTACCAGAGGGGAGGGGGGCAAACAGTACGTGACCAGGGTGTGAGGGATCGGCTATGATCCGGCCAGCACGCCTCCGGGTCCTGGAGATGTACAGATCCTGGAGAGATGGGAGCTTGCAGCCGATCACCTTCTCAGCAGTGCGCACGACGCGCTGCAGCCTTAGTCTGTCCCTGGCAGTGGCTCCTGCGTACCACACGGTTATGGAGGTGGTGAGGATGGACTCGATGATGGCTGTGTAGAACTGCACTAACATCTTGGTGGGTAGCTTGAGCTTCCTCAGCTGCCGCAGGAAGAACATCCTCTGCTGGGCTTTTTTGATGAGTGAGCTGATGGTCAGCTCCCATTTGAGGTCCCTGGTGATGGTAGTGCCTAGGAAGCGGAAGGAATCAGCAGTGGTGATGGGAGAGCCTGAGAGGGTGAGGGGGGGCAGAGGAGTAGTGACTTTCCTGAAGTCTACAATCATCTCCACTGTCTTCAGAGCGTTCAGCTGCAGGTTGTTATTGCTGCACCAGGACGCCAGCTGGGCCACCTCTCTCCTGTAGGCGGACTCGTCGCCGTTGGAGATGAGCCCGATGAGGGTGGTGTCGTCCGCAAACTTGATCAACTTGACAGACTGGTGGCTGGAGGTGCAGGAGTTGGTGTAAAGGGAGAAGAGTAGGGGGGAAAGTACACAGCCCTGGGGTGATCCGGTGCTGATGCTAGTATAGTCTTACCACAGATGATGTACCACAGACTACATACATATGTCATATGTAGTATGTCATCTAGTATGTGGTATGTTATATGTAGTATGTGGTATATCAGGTCCTTTCATAGCAAGAAAATTGGTCATATCTAGTGTATCGTATGTAGTATGTGATATTTCATATGTAGTATATCGCATGTAGTATGTGGTATGTCATATCGTATGTCATTTCAGGGCTTCCATACATAGTGGTGTCATTATAATGGTTCTGTAGTTTCTGAGTATCAGTCTGATGACAGTACCACCTGAACATGGAAGCTGTCTGCAGTTTTAACACTTTATTGGGTGAAGAGCCATATTTGGTAACTTCAGGAGGCATAATATATTGTAACACTACAATAATAATAATAATAATAATAATAATAATAATAATAATAACTAGAAAAGCACTCGGAGAGTGCAGACCTCCACCAAGCAGCTCATTTACCCCAAATGACATTATTAGAAATGCAGCAGTTTTCTAAATGCAACATTTCTGCATTTGACATTGATGAAAAATATTAATTCAATTTTCTTCGATAAGATTTATTGAAATAACAAATAAATAGTATTAGGTAACTTAGCTACAGAAATTCTGGTGTACCATCCATCGTGCATCTTCTTCCGCTTAATCCTTTTCGGGTCGCGGGGGGGCTGGAGCCTATCCCAGCATCTTTGGGCGAGAGGCAGGGTACACCCTGAACAGATCGCCAGTCCATCGTAGGGCCAACACAGAGAGACAGACAACCATTCACTCTCACAGTCATACCGAAGGACAATTTAGAATCCCCAGTTTTTTGATGCCAATTAACCTAATTTGCATGTTTTTGGCATGTGGGAGGAAACCGGAGAAATCCCGGAGTAAACCCACACAGACACGGAGAGAACATGCAAACTCCACACAGATCACTGTTGGTCGGGGGCTGGGATCAAACCCAGGATTCCCCGGCCAAGGGTGAGTTGCTGTGCTGCCGCAGTGCTAACCACTCCGCCACCGCGCTGCCCTCTGGTGTACCAGCAAAAGTAAAATTTAACCAAGTTGATACTGATTTTTCCTAAAAATTCTTGGATCCAGGTGGTGATCGGGATCACCACAAAAATGTAATCATCTGTTTCCCATGCCATTACACACCTTGGTGTTTTTGACAGAGACAGAACTTTTATTTTTTTTTTAAATCTTTTTTTATTATTGAATTTTCTTTACCTTATACTGGAGGATCTTCACCAGACAGAGGACCATGACCAGATAAAATAAGACTTTAACTAGTGTTAAAGTCAGCAGGTAAAATTAAGGTAAATTAAAGCAATAAAATAGATTAATTCATCCATCCATCCATCCATCTTCTACCGCTTTTCCGGAGGTCCGGGTCGCGGAGGCAGCAGTTCAAGCAGAGAAGCCCAGACTTCCCTCTCCCCAGCCACCTGCTCCAGCTCTTCAGAGGGGATACCAAGGCGTTCCCAGACCAGCTGGGAGACATAGTCTCTCCACCGAGTCCTGGGTCTGCCCCGGGGTCTCCTCCCAGTGGGACGTGCCTGAAACACCTCAAGTGGGAGGCGTCCAGGAGGCATCCTAATCAGATGCCCATACCACCTCAACTGACTCCTTTCAATGTGGAGGAGCAGCGGTTCTACTCTGAGCCTCTCCCGGATGACTGAGCTCCTCACCCTATCTCTGAGGGTGAGTCCAGCAATCCTCCGGAGAAAGCTCATTTCAGCCGCTTGTATCCGCGATCTCATTCTTTCGGTCATTACCCAAAGCTCGTGACCATAGGTGAGAGTAGGAACGTAGATTGACTGGTAAATCGACAGCTTTGCCTTAGAACTAAGCTCCCTCTTCACCACAACAGACCGGTACAACGTCTGCATCACTGCAGATGCTGCTCCAATCCGTCTGTCGATCTCTCGCTCCATTCTCCCCTCACTCGTGAACAAGACCCCAAGATACTTAAACTCCTCCACTTGGGGCAGGAGCCTGTCCCCAACCCAGAGAGGACAATCCACCTTTTTCCGGCTGAGGACCATGGACTCGGACTTGGAGGTGCTGATTCTCATCCCAGCCGCTTCACACTCAGCGGCAAACCGTCCCAGCAAGAGCTGTAGGTCATTGCTGGATGAAGCCAACAGGACAACATCATCTGCAAACAACAGAGATGAGATCCTGTGGTCACCAAGCATGACACCCTCCATTCCCTGGCTGCGCCTAGAAATCCTGTCCATAAAAATTATGAACAGGATCGGTGACAAAGGGCAGCCCTGGCAGAGTCCAACTCTCACTGGGAATGACTCCGACCGAGTGTTGGCAATACGAACCAAATTCTCACAACGGTCGTACAGAGACCGAATAGCTCGTAACAACAAGCCCAATACCCCATACTCCCGAAGCACCCCCCACAAAAATCCACGAGGGACGTGGTCAAATGCCTTCTCCAAGTCCACAAAACACATGTAAACTGGTTGGGCAAACTCCCACGAACCCTCGAGAATTCTCGAGAGGGTAAAGAGCTGGTCCGATGTGCCACGGCCAGGACGAAAACCACATTGCTCCTCCTGAATCCGAGGTTCGACCAACGGCCGGACTCTCCTCTCCAGTACCTTGGCATAGACCTTCCCAGGGAGGCTGAGGAGTGTGATCCCTCTAAAGTTGGAGCACACCCTCCGGTCCCCTTTTTTAAAGAGAGGAACCACCACCCCGGTTTGCCATGCCAAAGGCACTGCCCCCGACCTCCACGCAATGTTGCAGAGGCGTGTCAACCATGACAACTACAACCAATTAACAATTAATAACAATACAACCAATTAATCTACAACCATGTAGATTAATTCATTATTATTTTAAATGTGTATATCAGTTCTAAAATATATTCTTAATTACACAAGCAATGGGAAATATAAAAGTTTACTGTTATCATTTATGACCATTATGTTGCTAAATAATTAGATGTTCTGCCTTGTATCAGCTCTGACATTTAGTTGTTAATGTTCTAAAGCAGACCACAGTCCTGTACTGTAGGATGATGACCCTCACTGATTTTCAGCAGCAGTAGAACAGATTCCATCTTCAGCTTCATCTCAGTTGTACCAGTGCATCTCAGTAAATTAGAAAATCATGATTTGTCATTTAATTTTCAAAACTATAATCATTATCATCAGTATTAAATCGAGTTTAAAATGTTTCACTCTGTGTGTAATAAATATATGAAAGTCTCTTTTGGAACTACCTTGCAAAAAATCATCTTTTTCAAAAAACTACTTCATTGAAATGCAGTTTTTCTAACTATTAACCGTAAACATGCAATATTTTTTATTTAGCTTGTTTCAGTTTGCAAAGTAAACTGATAAAAAAAAAAAAAAATCACAATCAGTAAAACAGTTCATTAAATCTTTTTTTTAATTGTGGTTATTTCAGTCAAATATCAGTTTTATAAATCTTGAGTCCAGCCCATTCTCTCCACAGCTGACCCTCAGTTCCTGCAGGATCACCAACGTGGACCTCAGAAATAAACCAAAAAAAGGGAGAAAAAAGTCAAAAATCTGATTATGACTTCAGATGTGATGGACATTTTTAAGATAAGATAAGATAAGATAAGATAAGCCTTTATTAGTCCCACAATGGGGAAATTCCAGGATTGCAACAGCACAGGGATAGCAACACTCAGAGCAACAATCAGAAGGCAAGAAAAAAACAAGCAAGCAAGAGCAGCTAATATACATATGTACGTATTACTATAAAATATACATATATATATACACACACACACAGACACACAGTGCAGAGCATTGTAGCTGGATGGAATAAATATATGAATATATGAACACACAGTGCAGAGCATTGTAGCTAGATGGAATAAATATGTAAATATATAAACACCCACAGTACGGAGCATTGCAGCTAGGTGGAATAAATATGCAAGTATATAAACACACACAGTGCGGAGCAATGTAGCTAGATGGAATAATATGTAGATATATAAATATATAAACACACCCAGTGCTGAGCATTGTAGCTAGATGGAATAAATATGTAAATATATAAACACACACAGTGCAGAGCATTGTTGCTAGGTGGGATGAAACAGCATAACCGTCTACTTAGTTATCCTACATGGTATGATTATGTGCCCATACATATTCTCACCCTCCATAGCGACCGGTATGTTCCTAGTTGTATGCCGGAGGGGACCATTGTGTAAGTCTATTGCATCTTTTGCATTCAAAAAACTATTAGTTTGTTACGTCTTTTTGCTATCTCTGCGAGCAGCCCTGCTTAGGTTGTACAGTCTGACAGCCGTTGGTAGGAAGGACCTACGAAACCTCTCGGTTGTGCACCTGGGATGATGTAGTCTGCTGCTAAATGAGCTCCTCAGTGCATTCAGTATGTCCTGCATAGGGTGGAACTCGGACTCCAGCAGAGATGACAGTTTAGCCACCGTCCTTCTCTCTCCTATCTCCTCCATCGGATCAAGGCGCTGCCCCAGGACAGAGCTAGCTTTCTTAATCAGTTTGTTCAGTCTCTTCCTATCGGCTGCAGTAATGCCACTGCCCCAGCAGACCACTCCAAAAGTGATGGCTGATGCCACCACCGTGTCATAGAATGACTTCAGCAGCGCCCCTTGTACACCAAAAGACCTGAGTCTCCTCAGCAGGAGCAGCCTGCGCTGTCCCTTCTTGTAGAGTGCATCAGTATTGTGTGACCAGTCTAGTTTATTGTTCAGATGAATACCCAGGTACTTATAGGATGTCACCATCTCGATGTCTGTTCCCTGTATATTTACAGAGAACAGACATCGTTTGTCACGTTCAAACCGCTGCATAATTTAAGATCAGCATAATCAAATTATTACAGATGTCCTGTCGCTCCTCAGCTTCATTAACTGCTCTGTTTTCTCTAAAAATAACCTTAATTGTGTGTGGTTTTTTAACAGTAAATAACATCAACTTAACGATGTTTCTTTGGGACTTTAAAAGTTATCTTAAAGCAAGTTATTTCACCCACGTCATACTGTATTTTTATATCACTACATTAGTTACCCGAAAAGGATTAAGCGGAAGAAGATGGATGGATGGATGGATAGTTATTAATAAACTGACATTAATGGAAAAAAAGGTTTGACTTGAGAAAAAATAAAATTTCAACATGTTTAATACATTAAGCGAAGCATACAGCACATGAGAAAAAAATTGTGTCATGCAACATAAGCTTAAATAATCAGATGGATTATTGGTGTTGTCACGTTCAAACCGCTGCATAATTCAAGCAAAAAACTGCATAACCAAATTCTCCAAATGTTCCTTTACTGTTTGAACTAAGCAAGGCAAGCTTGGTTGTTTTAAACAATGCTCACTGGAGAGAATTGGAGGTATTATTGCATTGTTATTGGGCGACAACATGAGAGACAAAGAGAGATTTGTGACTTCAGTCTTTATCTTTGACTACATGTATGTGACCCGCCACGAGTAAACCAGCAACAAGTCGGCCTGACGTGATTCCTAAAAAACACAGAAATACTTTTTTTTTAATTGTGACTTTTGTATTTTTGCAAAATATGCTAGTTGAAATCATGAAGAAGCTATTCCATGCTTCAAATAACAGTGTGAGAGATTTTAAAACCGTAAACTTTGTATTTGAAATAGAGTAGTTTCAGAGGGAAATATCAGTGAGACCGCTTCCTAGTTTCGGAGGCGTGGATACCACAGCAAGATTTACATGGCTGATTTGTTTGGCTTGTCACACGTCCATCCATCTATCCATCTTCTTCCGTTTAATCCTTTTCGGGTCGCGGGGGGGCTGGAGCCTATCCCAGCATCTTAGGGCAAGAGGCAGGGTACACCCTGGACAGATCGCCGTCTTTGTTATTTATTTCATCCAACCAGAGCACATTCAGGAACCTCCTTAAGGAGGGTTTCCAGAGCTCCTTTTGATAAGCACTGTAAGGGGGGTTTATGCTAAGTCATGCAAATGACCAGCTTTTTTTCACCCCACCCCCACCCCCGCCACCTGGCTTCCCTGGAAGGTGACAGTCCTTGGAAACTTTGAACCTGATTCTCTCAGAGAAGTAGTTTGAGAGGTGCTAACATTCAAATGGCCACATCTTCTTCAGATCTTTTCGGATATCCATGTGTTAAACATCATTGGAAAGCTTAGATTCCACACATTTAGAATCTGTAAATAACTCAAAATACCCTTTGGGAGACTTGTTCCTGGTTTTTCCATGGCTGGTCACATATTTGCAAATATTCATGCTAATATAGACTTAACTTCATCTGTGAAGATAATTTAGATTTTTGATTGAGATTTTAACCAAAAAGTTGATTTTTTTTGTTTAGTTTTTGTTGTTTTTCCCTCATTTGCATGCACACATTTCTGAAAAGATTGTCTAAAACCTACACATTTTTGACATATTTCTCTTGATTGTATTCATGTTTTGCAAAAAAAAGTTATTTTTTTGTTTGATTGGTTTTGTTGTTGTTTTTCCCTCATTTTCATGCACACATTTCTGAAAAGATTGTCTAAAACCTGCACATTTTTGGCATATTTCTCTTGATTGTACTTATGTTTTGCAATAATTAAACTACACATTGAGAGTAGTATGAAGCCCTGAATGAATAATCTTTAACACTTAATTCAAAATCAAAATCACACAAAAAATTAAGGCCATTTAACATATGGATTTGTTAGTTAAAATATAATGCACACATGGCATTGAAAATTTAGAAACACAGTTACATTTGATAGAGTTGCTAACATTGGTACTGCAAACAATCCCAAATACAGTAAACAGTTTTAATTTCTTTTTCATCTATCCACCCTGATAAAAGAAAAAAATCAAGCGATATTATCACAGCATATACAGTAATTAAGCTTCCACAATGAAAAATCACATTTGCATTTGTAATGCATTCCAGAATTTTACTGTAATATTGCAGTGTTTAGAGAGACGAAACACTGAATATATAACTTAACAACAGAAATAATGTCTCACTGAATGAGATGCGATGGACTGGCGATCTGTCCAGGGTGTACCCTGCCTCTCGCCCAAAGATGCTGGGATAGGCTCCAGCCCCCCCGCGACCCGAAACGGATTAAGCGGAATAAGATGAATGAATGAATGAATGAAAATCAGTAACTAAAAAAGCAATAACAACTATTTGGGATCTAATCTTTTAACTTTGGCCACTGAATTTCCACCATGTAATAAACAATATTCTCTCAGAACAAACAATGTTAAAAGTATCATTAAGCATATCTATCCAGGCTTGGTTTGACCCTGCAAACATCTTCCAAGGCTGTAGGAGAATCATCTGCTAGTGAGATTTGCACTGAGAGGGAAATAATTCTTCTGTTGATCTTATAGTGTATAGTAGATGAGATACCCAGGAGTCAAGAGTTTTAAATCAATCTGTTGACTCTTGTCTTTACTTTTTTAAAAATCTCATCATCATGTTTTTAGACACTGTACAATATTTGTAAAGTACAAAGTCAGTGATATTTCACTGTTTTTCAATGTATTTTCTGTCTTTGTAGTATAAAAGCTCAATTTATCATGGTGTTTTAAACTAGAGGTCGAGCACTCAGTTTAGTGGTTTGGAGAATTGTAAGAAGAGGAAAATGCGGGTAATGTGTTTAGGGTTAGAGTGCTTCTTCCCTTAGAAACAAGTCAATTGATATTGGAGTTTTGAGACCTGCATGCATTAACAGTTTTTTATCAGTTGAGAAAAATTGTAATACATTTATAAGGGTGCTTTTACACCATCTTTGGTTTTGCAATGCCTTTGATCCAGACTTTCAGATTTTTCAGTTTGATCTGGACCAAAATTCCAGGTGTGAAAGCTGCCCTGGACCACAGCAGTTTGGTATGACAAAATACAGTAGATGCTCTCAGACAAGATCAAACTAAACCTTGATCCAGCCCGTTTCTAGTGCGAAAAAAGTTTTCAGAAAGGTTTGGACTTTTGGAAAGAGAGGGAAAAAAATGTCTGACTTACCAGATATTTTCAGAGTGGATGTGGGAGAGCAAAGATCAGAAGAACAATGTCACTTGAAGATCACCACAGCTGATTTGAAGAGTAAATGTAATTTTTTACAACAACTTGGACAGCATTCTAGCATTACACGTCTAGTAAATCTCTTAAGGTGGTGGTTTCTTCCCAAGCTTTAGCTTAAAGTGTGGTTACCAGAACTAACAGTCCAGCACACTGTAGATCAGAATGAAGTATACAAGGCCTTAATTAGGATGTATTATAAGAACAAATTAAAGTCAAATCTTAACCAAACCCAGTTTACATTTCCGCTCAACTATGTTTAGGAAAGCTAGTTTTTTTTTTTTTCCACAATATCTTTATTGAACCTTTTTTTTTTTTTAACAAACATGATACAAACAATCAAACACTAACACTAAAGTACTACAAAAAAAAAATGCACTAAAAACACCAACAACCACCAACAAAATCAAGTCTTCAACAATGCTCCTCTGTTTAGTCTAGACAATCCAATACATAAGTATACTGTACATATTATGTTCACCAGTTTGGAATTTACAAGGTCCACACACATCATTCACCTTCTTCTTCAAGAGTTATGTTTAAATTTTTTACATAATCAATAAAAGGTCTCCATATATTCTCAAACACAATTTCCTTTGATTTCAGTATATATGTTATTCTTTCTAATGGAAGGTTTGTTAACATCTGTCTTAACCACTGAGTCACATCTGGTCTATGAGTCTTTTTCCATAATAGTGCAATACATTTTTTGGCATTAAGCAAACTGAGGTCTATGAATGTTCTTTCACTTTTATTAAAATTATGCTTTTCTGGGTACAGACCCAACAAAAACAGTTTAGGATTCAATATGATTTGTTTTGAGATTATTTTTTCAATTGTTACCCTCACCTCTTCCCAAAACATTCTTATTAATCTACATTCCCATAAACAATGAAATAGGGTTCCTTTACTTTCCATGCATTTTGCGCATGTATCTGGTATATTTTTGTTATATCTATTTAACTCCTCCGGTGTAACATACATCCGCATTAACCATTTGAAATGTATCAATTTAAGGCGTGCATTTATTGATTTGGTTTGAGCTTCTGTACAAGCCAATTCCCATTGTTCCTCTGAAATTTCAATTTGCAGATCTTCTTTCCAGTAGTTTAATCTTTTCAGTGAATTTTCACTTGAAGATAGTGTCAATGAGTTATAAAACTCTGAAATAATACCCTTTCTTTTACTATCTTTCATCATCATTTTTTCCAAGGATGAATAAATAGGTCGAGTGAGAGCTTTATTTTGATTTGATCGAATAAAGTTTCTAAGTTGAAGATATTTAAAAAAATGTGTTCTATTGAGATTAAATTTGATCCTCAGCTCTTCAAAAGACATTATGTTGTCTGCACATGGCAAATATAAATCCTGAATCTTTTGTATCCCTTTTAAATTCCATACTTTAAATACAGCGTCCGCTCTCCCTGGTTTAAAATATTGATTACCCCATATTGGACTAAATTGTGACAATAACTGTGGTTCTTTTAAATAGTTTTTAGCTTCACACCATATTTTGATCATATGCTTTACAAATGGATTTTTAACTTGTTTTTGTAATTTTTTTGCCGAATCTGAGTATATGAATATGGGAAGAGGTAAAGGTAAATTGTATGATTCCATTTCAGTCCAGTGAGGGAGATCATTTGATGAAAAATAATATGTCATAGACCTCAGTTGTGCCGACCAATAATACAACATAAAATTTGGACATTTCAGACCTCCACGATCAAATGGTAAATATAATAAAGACAAACGTAATCTAGCCCTCCTGTTGTTCCATATAAATTCCACTAACTTTTTTTTTATTCTTGAGAATAGATCTAAAGGTGGTGATAAGGGAATGTATTGAAATAAATAAAGTATTTTAGGTAAAATATTACTTTTAAGTATATTGATTCTCCCGATCATCGACATTGGTAGTGACATCCATCTCTGAGTTAACTCATTGATATCTGACATTAAGGCTTCATAGTTGACACTGGCGACTGATTCTAGCTTAGGCATAATATGGATTCCTAAATATTTAAACTGATTTACAACATTGAATTGATTTACCTCAGGGGCTGGGTAATTTCTCTGGGTCTCATTTAGCATTAATATTGAAGATTTAGTTTTATTTATTTTATATCCTGATATTTCCCCAAAATTCTTTAGTAAATTCAACAAGGTTGGAATTGATTTTTTTAGATTCGACATAAACAAAATTATATCATCGGCGTACAGGGAGATTTTATGTTCTGTTGGTCCAACTTTAATTCCATATATTTGTGAATGTAAACGTATCGCTATCGCTAAAGGTTCAATTGCCATAGTAAACAGTAAAGGTGAAAGTGGACAGCCTTGTCGACATCCTCTATTGATTTTTATTGGTTTTGAAATATTGTTATTTGTTAGGATTTCTGCTGTAGCATTATTGTATATTATTTGAACCCATTTTATGAAATTATTTCCAAGTCCAAACCTTTGTAGGACTTCAAAAAGAAAGGGCCATTCAACTCTATCAAAGGCCTTTTCGGCGTCCAATGATAGGAGAGCTGTATCCGGTGCTTCTTTATTAAAATAAATAATATTAAATAGTCTTCTTACATTATGGAAGCCTTGTCTACCCTTTATAAAGCCATTCTGATCTCGATTAATAATATTTGGTAAAATTTCTTGTATTCGTCTTGCTAAAATTTTACAGATTATCTTAAGGTCGGCGTTTAATAGGCTTATTGGTCTCATATTTTCACATTTATTAGAGGGCTTACCTGGTTTTGGCAGCAGTATAATTAAGGCATTATTTATGTATGATGGTAAATTATTATTTTGAAATGCTTCTAAAACCATTTCCAAAAAAGGTTTTATTAATTTATTCTTAAATTTTTTATAAAGGTCAACTGGAAGACCATCTGGTCCTGCACTTTTTCCTGATTTCATATTATCAATGGCTAGCCCAACTTCTTCTTGACTAATTTTAGACTCCAATATCTCCCTGTTTTCATTTGGAATACACGGTATAGATAGTTCGTTCAAAAACCCATTTAGTTTTGTTAAATCAGGTTCATTTTTGGTATCATATAATTTTTCATAGTAATCTCTAAAGGCTCTATTAATTTCTAAAGGATCTATAACTACCTGTCCCTTACTTATAATACTGGTAATTGGTGTTTTAATTTCCAATTGTTTAATCTGCCATGCTAATAATTTTCCTGATTTTTCACCTTGTTCATAAAAAGATTGTTTCAATCTTAGAAGACTCGAGGCAGCTCTATTCGCTGATTTTTTGTCGTATTCAGCTCTCAAAATCAGTAATTCATTCTCCAACCTTGGGTCACTTCCTGCATACACTTTTTCCTGAAGACTTTTTATTTTATGTTCCAATTTAGCTCTCTCCTCTCGAGTCTTCTTAGATTTTGATCCTGTATAACTAATAATATGTCCCCTAATAAAAGCTTTGAAAGCCTCCCACTTTACACATGCTGATGTTTGTGTAGTATTGATGTCAAAGAACTCGTCTATCTGTTTTTCTATATACTTGACAAATTCCTCATCCTGAAGCCATTTATGCTGAAATTGCCATCTACCTGATTCCTTTGTCAATTTTTTATCTACATATATTAGACAACAGGGTGCATGATCAGAGATCACGATGTTATCATAAAAGCAGTTTTGAATCTTGGACCTTAATTCTGTGGAAATCAAAAAATAATCAATACGTGAGAATGTCTTGTAGGTACTGGAATAACAAGAATAAGCTTTAACTTGTGGTTTCATTTCTCTCCATATATCTAACAATCTCAATTCTTTCATAAAATGATTAATAGTCATCCTACATCCAATGTGCGTACAATCCAGTCCTGTTGATCTATCCACACCTGGATTCAATGTACAATTAAAATCCCCTGCTATTATATGTTGCCCTGTAAGTGATGATAAGATGAGAAATAAATTAGCAAAGAACTTCTGATCATCTATATTGGGACCATATAAGTTCACAAGATTTATATTTTCTAATAGCAAAGAACCTTGAATGATTACATATCTTCCAAATTTGTCTCCAATTACATTTTTCACTTGAAAAGGAACTGATTTATGTATGAGAGTCATAACTCCCCTGGCTCGGGATGAAAATGAAGAGGTGAATACACTTCCCTGCCATCTACTCCTAATTCTTTTAACATCCTCCTCTATCAGATGAGTTTCTTGTAAAAACACAATTCTTGAACCCATGTCCTTTATTTTATTCATAACTTGTTTAAGTTTTTTTAAATTTTGTAGACCTCTGCAATTCCATGAAGTTAAATTAAGATTAACACTTTGGTCCATGATCAATAGAGAGTTTGGGATTACCTTGCAGTGTAAACATGCTCATACAGAGAAGCAAAAACATGAGTGGTTGAACATTCATCCTACAAACTACACACAAACAAATTTCCCCTTCCCACACTTGTGGCAAACCCCCCAAAATCAAAAGAAAAATTCTGTCTCCCGATATAGCCATCGACCGTTCCACACCCACGGGGAACAGCCTAAGCCACTCCTTCTTCATCCTCCCAATCACCCTAACTCTACTGCTTTTAATGACGTAATATTAACTCTCCTCTGTAGTTTTCCAACTTAACTCCAAAATTTTTAACAACTTTGTACATCATAGTTTTTTTTTGTTTGTTTTGTTTTTGTTTTGTTTTTTTAATATATAATACAATCTATATTTTGTAAACTTACTATTTACTTCAAGTCAGTCAGATGCCTGTGCAAATGCTTAATTATTCTACCTTATATTTTGTTCATGCTTAGCTCCCACCAGTCTCTTCTTCTTCTTTGATCTTCTTGATGAACTCCTGCGCCTCCTCTGGGGTCTTGAAGATGTGGGTTCTGCCCTCATACGTGGTCAGCAGTCTCGCAGGATAGATTACACCATGACGAATCCCAAGGTTGCGCAGCTCCTTACGTACGGGGTCAAACTGCTTCCTCAATTGCTGGATTCCTGTGGCCATATCTGGGTAGAACCGCACCTGCTGGTCCTGGTGTTTAATCTCTCCTTTAGCACGTGCAGCGTTGAAGATCTTCATCCTGTCTCTGTTGCTAAGAAACTTCATAATTAAGGTCCTCGGCGGTCCCTTATCTCTCCGTGGGCCAATACGATGTGCTTTTTCCAGAACCACTGCTGATTGCAACTCCTCGCTGCCCAGCACCTCCGGAATCCACTTTTCCAGAAAGGAACATACGTCCCGACCTTCTGATTCCTCTGGAAGACCCACCAGCCTCAAATTATTCTGTCTCGACCGAGATTCCAAATCCAAAATATTATCTTCCAGAGATTTATTTTTTTTTTCCAAAGTGCGCACCTTTAATTGAAGACGGGTGACGTCATCTTCAGCACTAGCGAGACGGAGCTCCATCTGCGCCGTTCGTTCTACACAGTCACCCAATTCCTTTCTTATTCCTTCCAACGCTGTCATAATCCCATCAAAGTTAGAGGAAAAGTCCGCTCTCATTGAACTCATGGCAGCCATCAGCGCATCTGCGCCTCCCCCCGCAGACATCGCACCGTTGCCAGCCTCCTCCGCCATATATGGAGTTTTGTTTGCTGCGTCACAGACCTGAAAGTCCGTTAATTTGGACTGTTTCGGCGGCTCGCTTTTTCCTTTTCCTGGTTTTCCAGCCTTAGGCTTCGCCGACATATCCTCGCCCAAATGCTGGGATACGTTCTGTCCCAAATGAGAGAGTTATTTGCCGATTTTTTTTCTCCAGGGGCAGAGCAGAGCGAGACACGTCCGTCCTACGTGGCAGCCATAACCGGAAGTCCAGGAAAGCTAGTTGAGTGGAAATGTAAGTTAGACAGGATGTCAAGGAGGTATAAATGAGCTTAGCCAAAGGTGGGTCTGTCAGAGAGTTACCAAAGCAGGGCTGTGGCAATCTGGCCTAAGATGAGGAGATGCTGGGCAAAGTAGAGCTGTGAGAGTAGAAGTCTACTTTGGCCTTTATGGAAAAGAGAAGGGCTTTAAGAAGTCTTAGTGGGAAATAAAAGTGGGTTGCTGGTAGACTTGGGCCAAAAACTGGAAAAAAAGGAGAGAAGACAGGGTTTCTTCAAGCCATTTCTTCAAAAATGTTTCAGAAATATGTGAGTTGTCCAAACTATACTCACTGACTGTGTCTATCTGTCCATTTCGATGTTACCATGATCTGGCATAACGTTAAAGTTGAGGAGCAAAATAGAGCAGTTATTGGTGATTGGATTAAGGAGCCCTGAAGCCATTCCTATAATGATAAACAGATGGGAGGAGAAAAAGAAGACTCCTGCCTAAAAACAGAAGAAGGAGTCAAAAGCAGCTGGCCTGGCAGTAAGCACTCACACAAGCAGTAACACACTCCTCAAAACAAGTGGTGTGATTCTATTAATATGTCAAGAAAAGAGCAATACCATCAAACACATGTGCAGTTGTATGGTTACACACAATAACACAAGTGTTCCTCAACAGGTGACACTAAAAATAAACTGGCACGGTTACATGTACTGAAAGTTGCACAGAAGAGCTACAGTGTTCCTTAAGAAGAAACAAATGGACACTATTAATACACTGGCACCAACACACGCCAGTGCTGATGCACCACTACACGTGTACGCAACTGTCTCACAAGCAGATCCTACTTATGCAAACACAAAAGACCTGCTGTGTACACTCGGCAGAAACAACTGCAAGCTATTAATATCTTGGGGTGTATAGGATGGACACATACACATACACAAACTCACACATAGATGAATGAACACATAGGGATATTGATATTCCAGCTGCTCGGAAGCAGAGGGACAGAATGTGCCCAGCAGCTGTGGATTCCTGTAAACGTAAGGACGGGAGGGACAGAGTAAAAGTGGGGCTGAAAAAGGTGTCTTGCTCAGTTAATAGTTATTATGAACTTACTTTGTGTGTGTGTGTGTGTGTGTGTTCAGTGTTTTGTTTATTAACCAGTTGAGAAAATATTTCTGGTGCAAGGTTGTTCACACACTTAAAAATCAATTTTACAAATGAAAAGTTAACACAACTGTCAAAACTCAATAAATATTTCTGTAGGATGAGACAATGGTGTCACTTGACAGAGTTCTGATCTATTATTTTTAATGCCTGTTTATATAATCATCTTAATGGTGTTGCTGTTGTTTGTTGGGCCTGGCCTCAAGCAGTTGTACAATAAGATAAGTGAGAGGATATCATAGTATGCATAAATTACTGTGCTGCTTTTAGAGGTATGTATGATCTTATTAAACAAAAACAATGTAAGTTTGTTCTGACAGTTTTGCAAACTTTCTTAACATGACTATCAAATTTAAGTTGGGAGTCTAAAACACTGTGTATATAACTGTGCACATATGTATATTTATTTACTGCTTTGGCTAACCAGTTCTTATCTTATTATCTTAGTTACTATTGCTCAGAGTGCTACTATCCCTTTGCTGCTGCAATCCTGGAATTTCCCCATTGTGGGACTAATAAAGGCTTATCTTAAAACAACACCTAAAAATTTAAATTCATTGACCCCTTTTATCTCCCTCTCATCAAACCTTACTCTGAATTGTTGATAGTTTTCTTTTTATTGAAAAACACACTGAGACTGTCTTGTTATAGTTCAAAGTCAGATGATTACATTGGAGCCAATGTGACTTACCAGACATTTCTTTTGACAGTGTCTGCTGCCATCTCAGGGGTTTTTGCAGACACGTACTGTATATAACTGTATCATCTGCATACATCTGGCAGTTAACCCTTCTGCAGCTATCAGGTAAATCATTTATACATAGACTGAACTGTAGAGGGCCTAAAATTGAACCTTGTTGAATCCCCATTCTGCATGTCTGAGTAGAGTATATTTTAACACAGTGCTTTTTGTGTTCAAGATATGATCTAAACCAAGTTATCAACCTATTTGTCATGTTAAATTATTGCAGTTTGTTTAGAAGAATTTCATAATTAACGGTATCAAAAGTTTTTTTAGGTCCAAAAATACTGCCCCCACTACTTTGCCTTCATCAAGTGACTGTTTTAAAATTTCAGTAATGTAACAATTTGCCAGCTCTGTTGAGTACCTTGATTTAAACCCAGATTGTTTGGCGTGTAGATCATTACTTTCAAGGTGATCAACATGTTTGGCAGCTGTTTTTTTAAGAACCTTTGATAAAGAAGGTAAAATGGAGATTGGTCTATAGTTAGACACCTGATCACGTGCTCCAGACTTAAAAATTGGAGTTATAATTGCCATTTTCCATTGCTGAGGAAACTGATTAGTGCTTATTGATAAGTTAATCAAATGTGTTGTTAGTGTTAAAAGAAGAAGACTTTTTTTATGAAAGAGGTATCAAAGCCAACATAATCCTTGGCTTTAGATTGTCTTAACTGGATAATTTTATCAGTCTCTCTGTGATCTACCTCTTTCATAAAAAAGATGTTGATTGATCTGTTAATGAATCTTGTGATTGTACTGGTTTAAAATTTGCAGCCAATTCCTCAGCAGAGTGGATAAAGAAATTATTAAATTCATTTGCTATCTCATTTCTGTCATTACTAATTACACCATTTATGTTCAGTTCAGTTATTGATTTTTGTGGCTTAGGAACTTGGTTGGTTAAAATATTTAGGTGCTTCCATAGTAGTGAAGTTTTTCCTTCTGCTTCAGTAATCAGTTGCATGAAATAGGAAGTTTTTTTCATTACGCAACTCCTTAACTACTTTATTTCTTAGTCCTTTAAAAACAAGTATATCTGTTTGAGTTTTCTATCTATAAATGCAGCATATGTCTGTCTGTGTGTGTGTCTGACTGTCTATTCCACGCATATCTCTTGAACCGTTCGTCAGACTGACCTAAGATTTTATACGTGTTTTGCTGAGGTTACGAGGGTGTGCATCCTTGAGTATGGAGTCACTCAGTCAAAATATGTAATTCTTATCAATAAAAATTTAGCCACCGCTCTGTCACTGCTGTCTCTTCATCTCCTGGCTTCAGCAAGTGTGGGCGGGGTTTCGGATTGACTCCATGCTGATTGCATAATATGTGGCATCACAACCATGCTGATTGGATAATACGCGGCATCATGACTATGCTGATTGGATAATACATGGCATCACGACCATGCTGATTGGATAATACGTGGCATTATGATGTGTTGGTTACCACAGTGTTCACTGGACTAAACAAGGAAGTGAAAAATGATAAATCTGACTAGAAAAAGATAATACTGAAGATTTAATGCTTAAAAAAATTATACCATAAAGTTGCCGTGATTGCATAGGTCTAAAGGATAATTTGGCATATGTGGAGAACACGAAGCATACGAGCAGACTGGGCAGAACATCAGCGGGGACCGAGTCTGACAAAGAACACCGGTGTATCAACATAGAACATGCCAGCAGAAGCAGCGGCCCGACACGACCTAGCTCAAAGGCACGCTAACTGATGGCGATTTAAAAAAAGTTATTTTCAATAAAGTAAAAAAAACCAACAAGATAATGCATGGAGTGTGCTTTTGCCCAGAGGCGCAGCCAACAGCAAAGTGTGATTTATCATGGAAAACAGCTGTGCTCTGTGCTTTGAGCGATCAGCTGATTGGATCCACCTCCTCTGGTGTTCTGACATTTTGGCATATCTATCAGAACAGCACTGGACAGCTGATGGTATAGACTGCAGTCAAAGGTAAAAAAATAAAAATAAAAAAAAGTGGGAGGAAGGCTAAACAGCAATTTGGATCTTTTTCCTGTAGCTTGAAAGTGCTCAGACACATCCCCGACAGGTCCTGTTATAGGAACAAGTATGTGTGTTTAGCTCTGTGTGTGTGTATGCACTGCAGGCAGCAGCTGAGCAGAGCTGTGTACGGGTTTTTCCTGTGAACCAGCGCTGCAAATATGCCATTATAGGGTAGCTCCAAGTTAGAAACCCATTCACTAAATTACACATAGGTTCAAAGAGTGTTACTCATATGTTAGAAATAATTGTTGGGTTCGCTAGACATTAATCTGAACACATTTTGACTTTTGGGTAACTATGAGTTGCTGACAAGTAACGTGTGTAAACAAACACATAACTTCCCTACAACCTTTGCTCTGCAAATTTGAGACGTATCAACCATACCCTGGATATGTCTGAAAATCTTCAGCATGGGGCACATAATTTTTCCAGTTTATAAAAATTTTCAGTGTCTGAGGTGTGTGCGAAAAAAAATCTTCTTGCATCAATAAAAAACAAACTACTTACAATAGAGCCGCAGCGCTCACATTGTTAGTCTTTCTGTGTTTAAAGCTGTAGCCACCCGAGAGGACTTTTCTGTAAACATACAGGATTATGCTGAATACGTGACTGGGTACATTAGCACGTGCGTTGATACCATTGTACCCACCGTACAGGTCAGGAAGTTCCCAACCAGAAGCCCTGGACCAACAGCCAGGTACGTCAGATGCTGCGTGCTCGCTCTGGTGCATTTAAGTCAAGCTGTGAGGTCGAGTACAAAGCTGCAAAGTATGGACTGAGAGAGGCCATAGCAACAGCCAAGAGGCAGTACAGAGAAAAGATGGACAGCCTCTACCCCTCTCCTGACCTGGGGCGCTTGTGGCAAGGCCTGCAACACATCACAGACTACAAGAGGACCAACAGCAGCACCACTAGCTCTACAGACAGCCTGCCGGATGATCTCAACATCTTTTACACCCGCTTTGAGACCACCAGCCACAACACAGAGAAGAGACACACACTCATGCACCCCCCCCCCACTCCCACATACAGAGTCTCACCAGGCCAGGTAAACAAAGCACTGAGAAATATCAACCCCCGCAAGGCAGCAGGACCAGACAACATACTTGGGCGGGCCCTCAGAGCATGCGCTGCAGAGCTGACTGACATTCTCACTGCAATATTCAACCTCTCCCTCAACCAGAACAACCATCATCCCCTTCCCCAAAAGGAGCCCGCCGACCTGTCTGAATGATTACAGACCGGTAGCACTCACTCCAATCATCATGAAGTGCTTCGAGAGAGTGGTGCTGCCCCTCATTCAGGACAGCATACCGGGCACCCTGGACCCCCTGCAGTATGCTTACCAGCCCAACAGGTCCACCTCAGATACCATCACTGCAGCACTCCATTATTCTCTCTCCCACCTGGAAGATAAAGACTCATACATTAGGATTCTCTTTGTCGATTACAGCTCCTCCTTCAGCATGGTCATCCCCCACACTGCGACTGGCTACTGGACTTTCTAACTGGCAAGCCCCAGTCTGTCAGGATGGGTAACAGGACCTCAGCCAGCATCATCACAAACACAGGTGTCCCACAGGGTTGTGTTCTCAGCAGCATCCTCTACAGCCTCTTCACCCATGACTGTTGCCTCCCACAAAGACAACATCATCCTAAAGTTTGCGGATGACACGGTAGTGATAGGACGCATCACTGGTGATGACGAAGCATCCTACAGGAGGGAGGTGGCCAACCTGGTGTCATGGTGTGAGGACAACAACCTCACCCTCAACACGGACAAGACAAAGGAGATGATAGTGGACACGAGGAAAGGGAGGAGGAGACCCCATCGGCCCCTGTTCAACCAGAAGCTTGAGGTGGAGAGGGTGAGCATCTTTAAATACCCGGGCATTCACATCAGTGAGGACCTTAAGTGGACACACAACACCACAGAGCTCAACAGTGACTGTACTTTCTGAGGAGGCTGAAGAAGTTTGGCATGTCTTCCAGGATCCTCAACAATTTCTACAGCTGCATCATTGAGCGCATCCTGACCAACTGCATCACTGCGTGGTACAGCAGCACCACTGCCCTGGAGCGCAAATGCCTGCAGAGAGTGGTGAAGACAGCGGAGAAGATCATCAGGACTCCACTCCCCTCTCTGCAGAGCACCTACCACCACAGAGTCCAAAAGAGAGCTGACGTCATCCTCCGGGACCCCACCCACCCCCAGCACAGACTGTTCACACGTCTACCCTCAGGCCGGAGGTACAGAAGTGTGAAATGCAGGACAACCAGACTGAAAAACTCCTTCTTTCCCACTGCCATCAGACTCCTGAACAGATAACAACTCCCAAAACTCCGTAACACAGCTTTGCATATAGGAACTCTCACACTGGCAGCTAAATTTGCACACTGCTCACCTGTACAGTAGATATAGTATCACCTGTCTGATGTCCATATCATCTCTGTTTCTACTTATCAATAATTTGTAATTATACACTGCTCGTTGCACAATGCTCATTTGCACATTGTGCATAAGTCTATGCCATCTCAGGTTCACATCAGGTTGCACACTGCTCATTTGCATACTGTACATAGTTTCATGCCATCTCAGGTTCACATCATCTCTGATATCAGTATACCACTATCACTTTAGTCATCCAGTGAATTTTCAATTTCATTCCTCTACTGCCTCACTGTGTGTTGGTGTGTGTGTTATTAGCATCCATTAGTATTAGGATTGAGTTACTGTGTTAGTGTGTCATGACCTATTTGAATTGTTGTTTCTGTACCTTATACCTTGGCATTCGTTTGAAGAGCAAAGTAAGAATTTCATTGCTCGGGAAATGTAGCATTTCTTAACTGTGCACATGATAATAAAGCCTTTGAATCTTTGCCAGTCATGCACTCAAGGTTCAGATCATTATTTGGCCTCAGTATTGCCCAAGCACGACGATATAAGCACCGCCTCAATCTTAGCATTACAGTTTTAAAAAACCTTTTAATAACAAAATATTGCTAAAATATAAAATGATGCTCTGCAATGGGTCTCAAATATTTGTAAACATGTCCTGTTATAGTACTGCATGAGTTTATTGATGATACACAGAAGAAATTCAATATTACACTTAACTCCATCACTGAACAGTGATATAAACTAAAATAATTATAATAATGACTGAACAACTCCCATTCCCCAAAGTGCAAGATACACTATTATCTTGAATAGAAGTGATAAAAGATCACACAAATAAGTGATCTGACAAACAAATAAACAAGGGATCTGAAACAGTCGCTAATATTGGATGTCCCATCCATTTTCAGTATTTAGGATTCTGTAATTAACATTCACACAATCAAATAAATCTTAGTGTCATTTACTCCCTTTTATTTTTGTCAAAGTGTAACATGTGATTGCCGACATATAGGCTGCACCTCTTTGTATTCCACTTTCAAACACAGCCTACATTTGGGACTGTAAAGCCTGACTGGGATACCTGTTTCAGACAGGAATACTTGTGTTCTACGGGCAATGCACTAGTTATTGATAATGAACGTTTAAGTGCACGGTCTCTTTTTTCATCAGATGGTAAATTTCTTTATTTAGCCATGGTAAAGCTCTCTTCCCTCGGGGGTGTTTCAATACCAGTGTATTTCTGAATGACATCTTTGAGTTTTTTCATCATTGTAGCACAATAAGTATCTACGTCATGAGTTTCTTTCACATCATCCCAGTTAATATTTTGCAGATCATTTTATCTTCAAATCAAAATCAAATTTTTATCTTTGTCAATTATTTAAAATTTGTTTGATGATGTGAAATATTTAAGTGTGATAAATATGCAAAAATATAAGACATCAGGAAGGAGGAAAATACTATTTCACTGCACTCTATGGTATTGAAATATATTTGGATATTTGTTACAACATTTTATATTTGGTGCAGATCTGAGATGGCCTTATTATCAGTCCTAGTGCACTTGTTTGTGTATTTGTATACAGTAGCAGCAACTAGTACTGAACCCTTTGACAGCTGGGCTTGATTTTGTTTAGTACCACTGCAATGCTCACTCCATCTCAACAGTAAGCAAAATAAATTCTACCCATAGCATGGATATAAATACTGCTGAAAGATATGTGCAGCTCTCACAACCTGCAGTTGGGAGTCTGTGAAGCCATGCAACCAAAATAGCAGATTCTGCTTGCCTAAATGAACCAAGAGGATGTTATGGTGCAGACTAACTTTAGAAACAGGAAGTCAGTGTTTCTGTGTGTGTGTGTGTGTGTGTGTGTGTGTGTGTGTGTGTGTGTGTGTGTGTGTGTGTGTGCGTGCACGCGTACTCATTGGTATAGTGTGTGCATGGGTGACCATTTTTTGTGTGTTTGTGTTAGTGCTTCATGTTGCTTTTGTAGGGCCACAGAAAGAGGATGGTGGTTGTGAAACAAATGTGCTATTACAGAAACCAGAAGTTTGTCGTCGACCTATTTTTAGCACCGCAGCGCTCAAAAGAGAGACAGAGAGGCACGCACGCTAATCTTACCTGCAAACACTTCTCTTTATTTTAAAGATGTTACAGATTTTATCTTGTGATCCAATGTTTCTTGCATTTTAAGAACACAATTGGTAAATATGAGGAAAATACCTTAGCACAGTACTTGTGCAGTGATTTAATGTGTACGTAGGGCTGGGCGATATGAAAAAAAATCCAGTCATAATAAAAAAAAAATTCTTATCATTCGATATTGATATACTGTATATTGCAATATAAATCGACTCACTGTTTCTGTCAAGCTTAAAGGTTCCTTTTTACTTCTGAGATGTGAAGATGTCACAAGATTAATTTTGGTTTAAATATTTATTTTCTGACAGAAGTTGAACATGACAAATGTATTGTATACAACTGTATTTCAAATAACTATAAAATAGGTATATTGTGGGGAGTCAGGTGATGTAGCATCTCAGGCAGAGACAGTGAATAAACATGGGAGAACAATGCCCAGGGGGTTCCTGGAGATATAGCAGGAAGGAGTCAGGGACATAGGGGGTTGAATGCAGTGTAATGTAAATGTCGTGCTGTGTGATGGGAAATGCCATGAAACCTGTGAAGAGGGAGTTGGGAAAAAGAGGAGAGCTTGCTGAAATGATTCGGTCTGTTCTGTGCTTGTGAGATGTGAAGTGTGTAATAAACCGTCTGTCCATGAATCTGCCTCTTTATTCACACACTCCACAATATATTACTTAATCCTCGCCTGGCCACTTAAGTGACCGTTGCAGCCAATCGTCTGAAGGCAGGGCGATCTTGGGCTAGGGCGATGAGGTCAGCCAGAGGTCTTATCATTGCAATCTGGGTCGTCCAGTATATATAATAAAGTCTTATTTCTGATTCTTAATTCAGTAAAAAGCTTCAGGTTTTACAGGAGAACAACTAGTTCCCAGGCTTTGTGTTGAATTATGTAGGAAGTCACACTGCCCAAAGTAACATCTTCAGTAGCAGTACATAAAACTAATCTGCTTGTAAACTGAACTTTTTTTGAGAGAAAATTTTGAAGATATCAAAAATGTCAACCAAAACAATCTCTGTTAAGGCATTAGCCTGTTAAGGCAAAGTGAGAAGACTGAAAAATATGCCACAGGTGTTTGTTTTTAGCTTAGAAATAAGACTGCCTTCCTGATCATTTATTTCCTTTCTCTCGGGGGAGCCGACTTGCCTGATAATTCTGTGTTTGTTTACTATTGTTTACTATTACTATATATATATACTATATATATATATATATATACTGTATATATATATATATATATATATATATACATATTATTCCATCTAGCTACATTGCTCCGCACTGTGTGTGTTTATATACTTGCATATTTATTCCACCTAGCTGCAATGCTCCGTACTGTGGGTGTTTATATATTTACATATTTATTCCATCTAGCTACAATGCTCTGCACTGTGTGTTCATATATTCATATATTTATTCCATCCAGCTACAATGCTCTGCACTGTGTGTCTGTGTGTGTGTGTGTGTGTGTATATATATATTTTATAGTAATATGTACATATGTATATTAGCTGCTCTTGCTTGCTTGTTTTTTTCTTGCCTTCTGATTGTTGCTCTGAGTGTTGCTATCCCTGTGCTGTTGCAATCCTGGAATTTCCCCGTTGTGGGACTAATAAAGGCTTATCTTATCTTATCTTATCTTATCTTATTGTATGTGTGTGTGAGAAAGAAAGTTTTCAGACTAGTCCCCACCACCGCAACTCTGCTGCTTGAGTGACTGTCTGATTTCCTTTGAAAATACAGTACATGTTCTGGTAATGCATATTGCCTTGCTGCTGCTGCTGCTGCTGCTGCTCCCTTTTTGCACCTTTTCAGTTTACAGTATTCATATACGTATACTGTACAGTGCAATAGTATCTGAAGCCAAAATAGCATCTGAAAATGAAAATATTTTGGGACCTTGGGGAAGTCAGGTTATTTAGCACCTCAGACAGACAGGGAATAAGCATGGGAGAACAATGCCCAGGAAGGACAGAGGGGGTTGAATGCAGTGTAGTGTAAATATCATGCTGTGTGAGGTGAAAGGCCATGAAACTTGTGAAGTGTGACTTGGGATATAGAGAGGAGAGCTTGCTGTAACCAGTCAGTCCATTCTGTGCTTGTGAGATGTGAGTGTGTAATAAATCGTCTGTCATGAATCTGCCTCTTCATTTACGCACTCCACAATATCAGCTTTATAACAATGTGGCATCTGTGCTGTCATATAGGCCTGAATCAGCTGAGAGTGAGACAAAAATAGTTCTCTTTTAACATGACATGTCTTGGCTTCCTTCATTTACCTGGTAAGGTAAGATTCCAGTCCTATTGGAGTAAAATGAATCATAAATGTAACATGAGACTTTTCCCTCAGGCATTTCCCTGTGTGTCTGTGATAAGCAGTGAAAAAATGTGGTTTCATGCTCTAGTGCATATTCTTTCTGACTTTCTGTTTTTCTGTGTGCCATACCAAATAAGTCAAGCTATTAAAGCTTTAGTTTTGGGTTATATTACTAGAATTGCAACTGCTTAAGATATTATTGGTCATTCTACCTCATTCTTAAGAAGATTAATGAGTTAATGCCATAGTGCTGCATCCTCCATCTACTGTATATGTCTGTATATGTGTTCACAAAAAGTCAGGGACTACAGATGGAAATTAGTGAGAACGCTATAATCTGGTACAGAACATCTTTACCCTGTGTTTAATGTTTTATCTGTACATGGTCCCTGACAAATAAACAAATAAACTAAACATTTTTTTACAAGAATTGCTCCTCCTCCTTTAGGCCAGGGTTGTCAAACTCATTTTCATTACGGATCACACAGCTTTATGGTTGCTCTCAAAGGGCCGGTTGTGACTGTATCAGACTATATACATGTATATATCCCAAAGAATATGGCGGGCATGTATATATCCCAAAGAAATGGCGGGCAGCAAAGGTCATTGCCATCCCAAAACCTGGCAAAGACCACAAACTACCAGCAAGCAAATCATGGAGCGCCTAATACTGCAACGCATTTCCCCAGAAATAGAGGATATTCTAAGTGTGGATCAAGCAGGTTTCCGCAAGGACCGCAGTACAGGAGAACAAGTACTGGCCCTAACCACCTTCATTGAAAATGGCTTCGAGAGCAGACTGAAGACAGGGGCTGTGTTTCTCGATCTTACAGCCGCCTATGATACGGTCTGGCACAAAGGCCTCCTCCTGAAACTTATAAAGGCGATCCCTGCTTGGGCAACAGCAATTATAAAAACCCTGCTGACCAACCGAAGGTTCAGAGTCCACCTCAGTCAGAACACAAGTGCATGGAGAATGCAGAAAAACGGACTCCCACAAGGCTCAGTTCTAGCTCCAACTCTGTTCAACCTCTACATAAACGACCTGCCTACTACAAAATCCCGCAAATTCATCTATGCAGACGACATCTGTTTGGCATTCCAAGCACCAGACTTTGAACCACTGGAACGGGTGCTCACGGAAGATCTTGCTAAACTGGACCAGTTCTGCAAAATCTGGCGCCTAAAACCAAGCCCAGCAAAAACCGTCTCCAGTGTATTTCATCTCCACAATGCAAAAGCTGCCAGAGAACTAAACATCCACCTGAGCGGACTCGAGCTTAAGCATGCCCCAAATCCAACTTATCTTGGAGTGACCCTTGATAGGACCTTATCCTTCAAGGAACATCTAAAGGGGACGGCTGCTAAGGTGAAAGTACGAAACAACCTGCTCTGCAAGCTCGCTGGTGCAAAATGGGGGGCGGCAGTCTCCACCCTGCGCACCTCAGCACTGGCCCTTTCATACTCTGTAGCAGAATATTGTGCCCCTGTCTGGTCCAGGTCATCTTACACACACCATGTAGACACCCAGCTCAACTCAACCATGAGAACTATAACTGGAACAATCCGCTCAACACCACTCCCCTGGCTCTCTGTACTGTCAAACATAGCCCCTCCACACATCCGGCGAGCAGCATTAACTCAAAGGATGCTCCAAAAAGTTAAAGATTCTCCTCACTTACCAATCCATGCAGATATCTACACCCCACCCACTGCCCGACTTTCATCCAGACGGCCGATTTGGAAAAACCCTCCCCCAGCTGACTTTACCATCCAGACAGCTTGGCAAGAGGAATGGGAGACCAAGGAGGTCCCAAACAAACAGCTGGTGATAAACCCCAACCAACAGGTCCCGGGCACCAACCTCCCAAGGAGACAGTGGTCTACACTCAATCGCTTCAGGACTGGACATGGCCCCTGCTTGGCCAGCCTTCACAGATGGGGCAGTAGCCCTAGCCCACTGTGCGCATGTGGAGAGGAGCAAACTATGGAACACATCATAGAGGCTTGCCCGCTCCAAAGACTGGAAGGAGGATTACACACCCTCCATACAGCAAACCAGGAGGCAACTGCTTGGCTTAAGGACTTTGCATTCGCTAAATAAATAAATAAATACATGTATAGGTATCAGGTCCTTTCTCCCGGTCCAAAGTGTAGTGTGCTATCTAATTCTACACTTGAAATGACTTACTGTATGTTGACATAACAATGTAATTCTATCTTTTTTGTATTCCTGATACAGAGAGTTAAAAATTAAAACTATAAAAATGTGGAAACATGAATAATTCACAAGTCTTGAATTGCAGAAAATATATAAAACAAAGCTAAGAAAAGATACAAAAAGTTAAAAACATATATACATAAAACAAATTTAAACTAGGAAAATGTGAAGGCATATATAATAATAATAATAATCTTGAAATGTTAAAAAAATACACAAAACATATTACTTGACAGGCTTGAGGGTCTGTTTTTGATGATGGTACACCTGCTCACATACCTTTACCTTTAAAAATGGGCCTACTGAAAAACACTTGGAAGCGTGGGCAACTACAATAAAGCTGGTAATTACAGTGACATTTTTTTTTTTTTTTTACTGAAACTTTTGCAAACATGTTCTGCTGAGACTGCAGTCTGCTTTTTTTTAAATTCTTGGGCCTTTAGTTGCTTTTCTTGATGGCTAACATAAGAATACCTGACTCTCTTTTTGGTTTCAAAAGACATAAATTGTATTCCTTGAGCACCAAAGACATGCAAAGATGTGCTGGTTTGTCTCCTTTCAGCACAAACATGTATTCACTTTCCCATCTGTCTTTAAATTGACTTTCATCTTCATCATTTTTTCTTCTCTTGCACATTTTTCCCAACCCCATCACTCAGCTTGGGGGGGGGGGGGGTGTAAATGGTAATTACTGATGTTGAAATACTACCATCCATGGCTAGATGCTGTCATTGAGCCAATGACAAAACTGCAGTGTGATTGCGGGACATGCAGTTTATTGTCACTGTAGTCTAATGCGGCACAGAATCAAACTTTTAAGAATTCATATTTTTTTTAAGGTCCTGTGGGCCACATGAAATGACATGGCAGGCCAGATTTGGCCCATGGGCCTTGAGTTTGACACGTCCTACCTAGGTGATTGCTTGGGTGCCTAGCAAACTGTCATGCAATGATCCTTAGGTGGGTCTGAAATCCAGGTTCTTGGTGACTTCTGGTGTGTTCATAAAGCCAGACTGAACTGCTTTGTCTTTGATTGTCTACTTTATTTAGAGCTTTTCACCTGTGAAAAAAATTATAAATAAAAGGTCATTGACAGTCTGGTTTCATGTACTGGTACAGTGTTTTGATCTGACATATCCTTTAGTAGTAAGAGTATGGCTGTATTTCCTTCTTCAGTGGAATGCTGCCAATACTTAATACCTCTTTCTCACTTTCATACAATTCAATTCAATTCAGTTCAGTTTTATTTATATAGCGCCAAATCACAACACAGGTCATCTCAAGGCACTTAAACACCTGATCACGTGCTGATCCTTTTTTGCACTTTGCAAAAAAGGGTGGGTTTAGGCCATGCTGTCAAATTTATAGAACCCAGCAGAGACCCCTAAGAGCAAGCACTGTGGTGACACAGGTGAGGAAAAACTTCCCTTTAACGGGCAGAAACCTCGAGCGGAACCATAGCTCATAAAGGATGGCCATCCGCCTCGACCGGCTGGGTTAAAAAAAGAGGTAAAAAGTAGGAGGCCTGGCAGTAGCTACATTCAGAACAAACATAACAAATACAATTCAACATCAACATTCACAGCCAGACCTTCCAGTATCAAGCCGGATTAGGCTTCACATGTGGGTGAAGGCCTGGCAGCGGCAACATTTTTAACTATAGGCTTTATCAAAGAGAAAAGATTTCAACTTACTCTTAAATAAAGAGAGAGTGTCTGCCTCCTGAACTGAACTGGGAAGTTGGTCCACAGGAGGGGAGCTTGATAATTGAAAGCTCTACCTCCCAGTCTACTTCTGGAGACCTTGGGGACCACCAGTAGTTTGGATTTTTGGGAGCGCAGAGCTCTGGTAGGATGATAGCGAACTATGAGTTCTTGCAGGTAAGAAGGTGTCATGAGCTGAGCACTGCAGGTTTCCACCTTGCTCAGCCTCATGACTTTTTCTCTACATTTATATATTTGTTGTACGTATTTTGTGATTTTTGGGTTTCTGTAATTCTTGTACTGTTTGCTATTTTCCTGTTTATGCTTTAGTTTTGTTTCACTTTTACTTTGTATTAATTTGCATTTATTTGTTGATATTTTATTCTTTAGATCTTTACTGTTGTGTTCTTTCTCTGGGTTGACGGCTGTCAGTGGCATTTCCGGGTTTGTGCTCTGAGTGGGTGTTGCCCTGTCAGCTGTCAGTTCCAGTCGCTCCTCTCTCATTACCCCCAGCTGGTCTAATTATGAATCATTGCTTCCTTCTGCCCGCTCATGTGACCCACACCTGTTGTTACTTATGTGAATTGTTTTTGACCCTATTTAAGGGCAGTTATTTTCATTTCCTGTTGCTGCTGTCTTGAGTGATTTCCTCTCACTTCATCTCAACCAGAACCCAGTCCCTGTTCTGGTGTGCAGTCCGTAAGTTTATTCATTGTTTGTATTTTGTGTTAGAGCACTGTTTGGACTTATGCTTTGTTTCTTTCAATAAACCTCACAAACTCACAGTTCAGCACATGGGTCTCATCTCTCTGCCCCTGAAGGGCAATTCATAACAGAAGACAGCGGCCAATAAGAGACCCAGCTGCTGTGAGTTTGTGAATTTTTGGCTTTTTTGTTTTTACTCATCTGTATTCTGTGGAGCTCATCATGTCCCCAGCATGCCGACCTCCAGTAATCAAAGTGAGATCGGCAGCGGGATCCTCGTGTGGAGGAGGAATGGGCCGCCAAATTCATCCAGGGCTTTGTGGATGAAGCCCTCGCCTCCCGCAGCCCAAAGAAGATCTGGGAGAAGGTGGATTCGGCGACCGCCATTGTCAAGGCACATCCGGGGTTGTGGAAGCATGCCCAGTTTGCTGACTTGTTGGCTGCACTCTCAATCCTCCAACATTCTTTCCCCTGACTGAGGTGGGGGCTACCTCCAGCGAGCCCGAAGACGACACAGAAGCGCGCTTCATGGCAGACACCCTGCTACACCTCCAATTCGCCCATTCCTGCTCCAGCTCTATCCACTCATAGATGCCGTCATCGATGGAATACTCCCGCCTCTCAGGCAGCAGTTTCCCTGTTGCCGAGGTTGAAAACTCCTGCAGCAGTTCCTTTTTTTGGTTTTTCCTCTCTGGCTGTCCCGTCAGCTTTTCCTCCCATTGTTGCTGCCTCTTCCTCCTCCTCGGCGATTCCTCCCACTGCTGAGAGGTTGGCCATTTCCTTCCCGGCTCCACCCATCATCGTGTCTGCAGGGGCGGCTCCTCCACATTCCACTGAGGGGCCCACATCCAGTGAAGTCACAGAGAGGGCTGTTTTCCTCCCTGCTGCAGCATAAGACATCACACCCAGGGAATTCAGGCCAGTGTTTTTCAACTCTCATCCCATTAAACATGAATTATCTTGCCTGATTCCCGGTGGTGAGGCTCAGCCAATGCAGCCATTAACTGTTCACCTGCTCTCTCCGTGTCTCCTCCTCTGCCCCCTGAGTATCTGCCGGCCCCAGGATTGAGGTGCCAGACGTTGGATTTGCCTGCGGCCCTGGAGGACCTGGTTCCAGCCCCTCAGCCATGCTGTGGACGGAGGGTGAGCACTGAGACTGAGCCGACACCTGTGCCGACGAAAGCGTCCCCAGGCTTCAGCTGAGCAGGATCCAGCACCAGCAGAAAGCCGACCTCCTGTCACCATGCAGGGCGAGCCACCTGTGTGAGTCATCTCGCCAGGGGTCCCAGGACTATATTGACCATCATGCCTGCTGCAGGGGCCACCGCAGCGGAGCCGGAGTTGGCCCTCCAGAGGGCCGGACCCGAAGAACCATCGCCTGGATTGATGGAGTCCTGGATGGTGGTGGAGCTTGAGATCAGTCAAGTGCTCTCCTTGTCTTTGTTGTTTCTATTTTGGAGAGATCTTGCCTGGCTCTTGGTGGGGGGAGCCAAGTGCAGTTGTCAGCTGCACCTGAGCTCACCTCGCCGGGATCCACTGCCGCTGGTGACCCTGACCCTGCTTCTCTGCCTCTCTTGCCTGAGTTTTTCCCCAGGGTCACCGAGGATCGTCCACCTTTGCTAGAGGTCTCCATGGGTCTGGCCTCACCACCTGAGATCTCCGTGGGTCCAGCACCCCCTGCCGAGGTCATTGCGGGTGCTCTGTTCCAGCCCGGGACCTCCGAGGGTGCTGCTTCCCCGTTGGCTGAGTTTGTTGCAGGAGTTCCGTCCCAGCCCGGGACCTCCATGGGTGCTGCTCCTCCTCTGGATGAGGTCTTCGCGGGTGCTTCGTCCCAGCCCGGGACCTCCGTGGGTGCAGCTCCTCCTCAGTCCGAGTCACTGTGGGTGCTGTGTCCCAGTCGGGGACCATCGTGGGTGCTGCGCCCCAGCCTGAAACCTACCTGAGTGCTGCGCTCCAGTGTGGGCCCGCCGTGGATATTACGCTCCAGCCCGGGGGCCACCATGGGTGCAGCTCTGGCCCAGTCCGGGTCCACTGAGGGTGCAGCTATGTCCCAGTCCAGGACCACCGTGGGTGCAGCTCCGCTCCAGCCTGGAGCCACTGTGGGTGCTGCAATGTCCCAGTCCGGGACCACCAAGAGTGTTACAGGTCAATCCAAGGGTGTCGTGGTTCCCCCTCCTCTGCCTGAAGCCATCGTGATTCCCCTTCCTTTGCCTGACACCGTCGTGGTTCCCCCTTCTCTGCCAGTCTCCATCGTGGTTCACCCTCCTCTGCCAGACGCCGTTGTGGTTCCCTCTCCTCTGCCTGAGGCCGTCGTGGTTCCCTCTCCTCTGCCCAAGGTCGTCGTGGTTCCCTGTCCTCCACCTGACATCGTCATGGTTCCCCCGACTCCTCTATGTGCCCACAATTAGTTCTTCCCATTGGGCAGCTGCATCCCGGGCCACCCTTTCTGTTCAGGTGGCTAAAAAACTCTGTCAGACCACCCGACAGACTGTCTCGCAGGGTTGGGTAGCCCACGTTCTCTGGTGGGTCACCCGACTCTTTCCATCATGCCATCTGCCGGGCCTGGGACTTTGGCTGCCCACCTGAACTGTCCGGCTCTTCAGTTCAGGGGGCTTAGGTGGTTGGGGTGTTGCCTGGTGTGGGTCCTGAGTGGGGTTTTGTTTTTGTTCCCTCCTAGCCTGTTCCCCCCACTACCCACCCAGGGTGGGTTATTGTTGTGCTCCTAATTGGGGGGGGGGGTCTTTCTTTTTCTTTTTAGATTAGATTAGATGATTAGATTCAACTTTATTGTCATTACACATGTATGAATACAAGGTAACGAAATACAGTTTAGCATCCAATCAGAAGTGCAAAGGACAGCAATGCAGTATATACAGTAATTGACAGTATGTACAATTTAAGCAAATATATACGGATAGGTCAGTGTAGAAAGTTGGAGTACAATTATATATATGTATATACAGTTTGAGGAAGCACGGGGGGAGGGGGGTGTTAAAGGGAAGAGAAGTGGAGGTTCAGCAGGGAACTAAGTTCAATAGCGTGACAGCTGTTGGAAAGAAGCTGTTCCTAAACCTGCTGGTTCTAGTCCAAAGGCTTCTGAAATGCCTTCTGGAGGGGAGAAGCTGGAACAGTCCATGAGCAGGATGGGTGGAGTCCCTAAGAATGCTACGTGCCCGGCGCAGACATCTTTTTCTGTAGACGTCCTCTATAGCTGGAAGTGGAGTCCCTGTGATGCGTTGGGCAGTTTTCACCACCCGCTGCAGCGCCTTACGGTCAGCAACAGAGCAGCTCCCATACCAGACTGTAACACAGTTGGTCAGGGTGCTCTCTATCATGCAGCGGTAGAAGTTGCCCAGGATGTCAGCTGACAGATGGTTCTTCTTCAGTGTCCTCAAGAAGAAGAGGCGCTGATGGGCCTTCTTGATCAGGCTGGTGGTGTTAACTGACCAGGACAGGTCCTCCGAGATGTGGGTCCCCAGGAATTTGAAGCTGGAGACACGTTCAACAGCCATGCCGTTGATATGGATGGGGTCATGTGTCTCTCCCCTCTCCTTCCTGTAGTCCACTATGAGCTCCTTGGCTTTGCTGGTGTTAAGGAGCAGGTTATTGTCAGCGCACCAAGTAGCCAAGTGCTCAACCTCTGCCCTGTAGTCTGACTCATCGTTGTCTCTGATGAGTCCGATCACCGTGGTGTCATCTGCAAACTTTATGATGGAATTGGATCCATACATAGGCCTGCAGTCATGGGTGAAGAGGGAGTAGAGGAATGGGCTGAGCACACAGCCCTGTGGTACACCAGTGTTGAGTGTGATGGTGGAAGAGCGGTTGGGGCCTGACCTAACATGCTGGGGTCTGTTGGTCAGAAAATCCATGATCCAGTTGCAGGTGGAGGTACTGATTCCCAGGTCCCCAAGTTTAGTGATCAACTTTGAGGGGATGACTGTATTGAATGCTGAGCTGAAGTCAACAAACAGCATTCTTGCGTAGGTGTTCTTGTCATCCAGATGTGAGAGTACACAGTGCAGCGCTGTAGAAACCGCATCCTCTGTACTTCTATTACTCCAGTAGGCAAATTGGTAAGGGTCCAGTGTAGGGGGCAGGCATTTTTTGAGCTGTGCCAAGACCAGTCGCTCAAAGCACTTCATGACTATGGGCGTCAATGCCACAGGGCAATAGTCATTTAGGCACAATGGTGTTGAATGTTTCAGCACTGGTACTATAGAAGTGGTCTTGAAGCACGCTGGTACCACCGCCTGGGCCAGGGACAGGTTGAAGATGTCCGTGAAGACCCCTGCCAGCTGCTCAGCGCATGCCCTCAGCACACGTCCAGGATTGCTGTCAGGGCCAGCAGCCTTACGTACGTTGATATGACTCAGTGCGTTACGGACATCGGTATGGGTGAGTGTGAGGTAGTGGAGGTCATCAGAGGGTGGGAAATTGATATTCTTTTCGTCATTGTCCTTGTCAAAACGAGCATAGAAGTCATTTAGTTCATTGAGAAAGGACACAGTCATGGCTGTAGGTGTGAAGTTGCTGGGCTTATAATCAGAGATAGCTTGAATGCCCTGCCACATGCGTCGGGGGTCAGAGTCCACAAAATGTTCCTCCACCTTCAGCTTGTAGCTGTGCTTGGCCTTCTTGATGCCCTCTTCAGATCTGCCCTGAATGAACTGTAGGCCTGTGCATCACCAGATCTGAAGGCATTGTTATGTGCCTTTAGCAGCAGCCGCACTTCTCTGTTCATCCACGGCTTCTGATTTGGGTACGTGGTGATCTGTCTTTCCATGGTGACACTGTCATTAGTGGTGTTGATCTGGTCCAGGACTGAGTGGGTGTAAGAGTCGATGTTTATGTGGGAGCCACAAGTAGCCTGAGAGGTGAACATACTCTAGTCTATGTTCCTAAACTTTTCCTGGAGTACAGAGTCAACCCCCTCTGGCCACACTTTGATGGTCCTCACTGATGGCTTCACCTGGTTGATGAGCGGTACATACTTGGGAGTAAGGAACAAAGATAAGTGATCAGACTGACCTAGGTGGGGGAGGGGAGTTGCTGTGTAGGCTCCCACAATATTGGTGTAAACGTGGTCCAATGTTTTGTCCCCTCTTGTGTGACAGGAGACATGCTGGTAGAATTTAGGAAGCACCGTCTTGACGTTAGAGTGGTTAAAATCACTCGCCACAATAAATGCTGCCTCTGGGTGTGCAGTTTGTTGTTTGCTAATAGCTGCATGCAGTTCGTTCATAGCAAGCTTAGCATTAGCATCCGGAGCGATATAAGCATCTGTTATGATGGTACAAGTGAACTCCCGTAGCAAATAGAAAAGTCTACATTTAACCATGAGAAACTCCAGGTTAGCTGAGCAATGTCTCCCAACAGTGACAGAGTTCGTGCACCAAGCCTTGTTAATATAAATGCACATTCCCCCACCTCTGGTCTTACCAGAGTCATCAGCTGCTCTGTCTGCCCGGAGAGTGTGTTGTCCGGCTAGCTTGATAGCATTGTCGGGTATTCCACTGTGTAGCCATGTTTCCGTGAAAATCATGATATTGCAGTTCATAAGTTTCTTATTGTTGGTGATTCGAAGCCGTAGCCGATCCATTTTGTTCGCCAGTGACCGTACATTAGTGAGGAAAATGCTGGGTAGAGAAAGCCAGTGCGGTGTTAGCTTTAGCTTAGCTCTTAGCCCTCTGCGCTTCCCCCGCCTTAGTTTACGGTCTCTACGCTGCCTGCGAGGACTTCCGGTCGGCCGGGTAGCTTGCCTAGCGTTGGATGTTCTCCGGAGCTCAGGGATGAGACGTAGGTTGCTGAATAAAAGATCGTTATTTTGTAATCCAATGTCCAAAAGCTCATTTCGGGTGTAGGATGTGAAAGCGAAACCCTGAAATGAGCAGAAATATCACTGCTAATCCACAAAATCTGAGGAGACGCTGAGCCTCGCGTTGTGTACGTGCCACCATCGTTAGTATCGACAACGATTTTTGATGTTACCCTGGAGTGTCTGGTTCCCACCCCTTGAGAGGGGGGCTCTGTCATGAGCTGAGCACTGGAGGTTTCCACCTTGCTCAGTCTCATGGCTTTTCCTCTACATTTATATACAGTATTTGTTGTATTTTGTGCTTTTTGGGTTTCTGTAATTCCTGTACTGTTTGCTGTTTTCCTGTTTATGCTTTAGTTTTGTTACACTTTTACTTTGTATTAATTTGCATTTGTTTGTTGATATTTTATTCTTTATATCTTTACTGTTGTGTTCTTTCTCTGGGTTTACAGCTGTCAGTGACATTTTCGGGTTTGTGCTCCGGATGGGCATCACCCTGTCAGCTGTCAGTTGCAGTCACTCCTCTCTCATTACCCCCAGCTGATCTAATTATGAATCATTGTTGTCAGTGGTGTCAAAGGCAGTACTAAGGTCCAATAAGACAAGGACAGAGACAAGTCTTTTATCAAATGTCATAAGGAGGTCACTAGGGCTGTCTCTGTGCTGTGGTGTTTCCTAAAACCTGACTGAAATTTCTCAAATATAGAATTATTTTCTAAAAAAAGTGCACAGTTGATTGGCAGCTACTTTTTCGAGGATCTTGGAAAGGTAGGGGAGGTTAGATATTGGTCTAAAATTGGCCAAAATCCCAGAATCAAGCGAAGGGTTTTTAAGCAGAGGTTTAATTACTGCCACTTTAAAAGACTGTGGTACATGTCCTCTCAATAGGGACATATTGATTATGTTCAAAAACGGTGGACTAATCAGAGGTAGCGACTCCTTCAGGAGTCTAGCAGGGATTGGGTCTAAGAGACAGGTAGTTGGTTTAGAGGCTGAGACTATTAAGGCTAGATCAGAATGACTAATAAGAGAAAATTCAGAAAGGTGGAGTTCTGAGCTTGTGGGCACAGCAGTGTTAGGAAGAGGCTAAAGCTGTTGCTAATTTTTTGCACTCACCATATCCATGGCTGTAATGTTAACTCTTTTGTGGTGTGTTATCTTATTTTATTTTTATTAACCAGTATTCTCCAAGTTCAAGAGAATAATTGTGACCAGTTCAGAGTTTCTGAAGAACTGGGTCATCACTGTGTTGTCACTGCAAAATTGTTTCTGCAGTCCATGGCTGATAAATTAAATCAACATGTTATTACAGTTTTGAAAAAAATGTCTTCTTACTGGCAAGATATGACTAAGGTTGAGTAACATTTAGTGTTGCAGACATTCAGGCTTGTGAGCTTCCCCTCCTTTCCATTCTCCTACCACCCCAGACGGAGCAAGGTGTCTCCTTCCCCTACTGTATCTGTCTTTTGTATCAGTACAGGAACATTCCTTCACACTTTTATTGGTTTCATGTGTCCATCCCTTTTAAACTGCATCAAGTTACCCGTGAGCTTGTATGTTGTTGTTTTTGTTCACAAAACAAGAAAAAAATTCTGTTCATGTGTTCTCACTTTCAGACATTAATATCATCCCTGTAGGTTTTGTCTTTTCAGGCTAAAGTTATGCTATGCGTGCTCAAAAATTAATCACCTGGTGAATGGTGAGGCTCCTCGAAGTGATTTAAAGAGGGTTTTAGATGGCACAAATTAATGGAAAACTTTTTGCACTCCCCTATACCTGTAAAAAAAACGTGTATTTGATATGGACATTTAATTGTTCCACTCATGTTGAATCTACACTCACCGGCCACTTTATTAGGTACACCTGTCCAACTGCTCGTTAACACTTAATTTCTAATCAGCCAATCACATGGCGGCAACTCAGTGCATTTAGGCATGTAGACATGGTCAAGACAATCTCCTGCAGTTCAAACCGAGCATCAGTATGGGGAAGAAAGGTGATTTGAGTGACTTTGAACGTGGCATGGTTGTTGGTGCCAGAAGGGCTGGTCTGAGTATTTCAGAAACTGCTGATCTACTGGGATTTTCACGCACAACCATCTCTAGGGTTTACAGAGAATGGTCCGAAAAAGAAAAAATATCCAGTGAGCGGCAGTTCTGTGGGCGGAAATGCCTTGTTGATGCCAGAGGTCAGAGGAGAATGGCCAGACTGGTTCGAGCTGATAGAAAGGCAACAGTGACTCAAATAACCACCCGTTACAACCAAGGTAGGCAGAAGAGCATCTCTGAAGGCACAGTACGTCGAACTTTGAGGCAGATGGGCTACAGCAGCAGAAGACCACGCCGGGTGCCACTCCTTTCAGCTAAGAACAGGAAACTGAGGCTACAATTTGCACAAGCTCATCGAAATTGGACAATAGAAGATTGGAAAAAACGTTGCCTGGTCTGATGAGTCTCGATTTCTGCTGCGACATTCGGATGGTAGGGTCAGAATTTGGCATCAACAACATGAAAGCATGGATCCATCCTGCCTTGTATCAATGGTTCAGGCTGGTGGTGGTGGTGTAATGGTGTGGGGAATATTTTCTTGGCACTCTTTGGGCCCCTTGGTACCAATTGAGCATCGTTGCAACGCTACAGCCTACCTGAGTATTGTTGCTGACCATGTCCATCCCTTTATGACCACAATGTACCCAACTTCTGATGGCTACTTTCAGCAGGATAATGCGCCATGTCATAAAGCTGGAATCATCTCACACTGGTTTCTTGAACATGACAATGAGTTCACTGTACTCAAATGGCCTCCACAGTCACCAGATCTCAATCCAATAGAGCATCTTTGGGATGTGGTGGAACGGGAGATTCGCATCATGGATGTGCAGCCGACAAATCTGCGCCAACTGTGTGATGCCATCATGTCAATATGGACCAAACTCTCTGAGGAATGCTTCCAGCACCTTGTTGAATCTATGCCCCGAAGAATTGAGGCAGTTCTGAAGGCAAAAGGGGGTCCAACCCGTTACTAGCATGGTGTACCTAATAAAGTGGCCGGTGAGTGTAGGTCTTTATTAATCTCTACCCTTCTTCTTTCAGTTTCTTTCTTTACCACCAACTTTTTTTCTAATATTTCTGAATGCAGTGTTAGACAGTGACTCGCTGTCATATGACATTAAGGCTTCACAGAAATGAGACTTGGAACAGCAAATTTTCAGAGATCAAATGGACACCCAGGCCATAAACTAGATACTGTGAACTGGATGCACACTTCGTCTAGCCTACAGAAACTTACAATGTTACATTTCACAAAAAATCTGTTATTTTCTTTCTGTCCTTCTGTAGTTGATGTGATCATCAACAATCAGGTTACATTGCCCATTACTGTGAAGTCACCCATGGACCTGAGTGTGACCCACACATTGCTGCATCCAGGCCCAAATTCAGACATGCTGGCTCCTCACACTCCCTTTTTCCTGGGACCCATCACGACTCAGCATTGCTCACAATTTTCCCAGCAGCACTTGCAGGTAAGCCCAAACTGTGGTTGAAATGTTGAGCTGGGGAAGTCTGAGATTCTGACAGGTTCAAGCATGGCATGAAGTGATCAAAAAGATGTTTTAGGTTTGTTTGGATTAGAAGTAATGATGACTGTTGTGGGGTTTGTTAATTTTTTACTGAATGTCACACAGTGTCCCCATAAGACTAGAAGAGCCAGTGTTAACATGTCTCCAATTTTTCTCCCCAGTATAACGATCCAAGACACAGAGAGATGGAGGAGAAAAGAGAAGAGCTACAACCATTTATACAAAAGAGTAAAAATGAGGAAAGTGAGTAGTTGTTTTTTTTTCATAGTATGTTTTCATAAGTCCTTTGTAAGACCAAGAAGTGGTGGATGTGCTCTTCATGTGAGTCATAATGCACTGTATTTTGAGCTTTGATGAAGGGGATTTCCATCATTACTTGTGAAATCGTTTCAGTTCCAAGGAACTTTGCTGTCACACAAAAGCCAAAAATGTATACTTGTTTAGGAAACACACACACACACACACACACACACACACACACACACACACAAAAAAAAAAACCCTGTATAATAAATCAATAGAATGTAGTAGTATAAAATATACAGCTGTGCCAAAAAAAAAAATCTGATTTCACTGTCAACAATATTGTTGATAAGTCTACCAGGTATATGTACATGAATCATGCGAAACATTTTTCTTTTTGTCATTATTGATTATAAGCAAATTTTATTTCTTGACAGGTGCTGTAGCAAGTCCACAAGTAAAGCAGATACTCCGAAAGCATATTATAATGAAGAAGCAGACAAACCTTGACAGGGTCACTCCCAACCACAGTGTGCCTGGCCCTGGAATCAGGTGAGAGAGGGATATCTATGATTTCTCACAGCAGATCATAGTCTGCAAGAGTTGCAATCACACCACATTCTGAGCAATAAGATGACTTTTGTTGTACTGCTGAACATTTGAATGGCTTAAGTGAGAAGCATTTCTTCCTGGGCTTTTGTAAAGTCTCTTTTTATGACTTTAGAAAAATTCAGTAAAATGAACCAGAGTGGTGGCCTAGTGGTAGAACATCTGACTGGTTCAATCTCTAGCCGAGTCATACCGACACCTTGCAAAATTGGTACTTTTCACCTTCTAGCTTGGTGCTCAGCATAATAGAATGGGGAAAGGAAAGTTGTCTACCCATCCGTGAGGGGAGCACAAGTCAGTGTACTCCTAGTACTGGTCCCAAGCCTGGGTAAATGGGGAGGCTTGCGCCAGGAAGGGCATCCAGCATAAAATCCCTGCCAAATCAAATGTGCAGACCGTAATCTGCTGTGGATGGCCACTGATAAGGAAGCAGCCAAAAGACAAAAAAGAAGACCAAGTAAATTCTGTAAAATCAATTTAATAATAAAAAAAAAGAATACAGTAATTCTTCATATATCCTCTCATGTGTGTAGCAGTGTATTTGATTGTTGATGGTGTTGCCTAGGCTACCCGTTCCTGACACGTCCCCGAAGCCTCAGCCTCCACCCTGTGACCCACGTACCCTGCGAAGAACAGGTAAGACATTGGATCGTCTTTGTGACTGGGGTTTCCATCCCGAGGTTAAAATTCTGAAGGTCACTGGTGATTTTTCTTGTGAGGAAAAGTGGTTTATTCTTTGTAATCCACAATAGACTCAGACCATAAGTCCATAGGTCTGAGTCTCATACCTTTAAATGTCTCAGTAAACTTCATTATGTAATATTCTCAATTGAAGAATGAGAAAGTGAGGAAGGAATGAACATACACAGGAGTGTCCCTTGAACTGAAACAAAGCCAAAGTCATAATACATCAGGCCTGCAGGGCCAAGGAGCAACTGAGCAACAATAAAAACAATAGCAAAACTGGAACACAAAGACTAAAGCAGTTACATAATGTTGTGTGTAAAATGAACTGTACGAGGTCTCTATCATAGTGTGAATGGGAATGAAAGTGGTTATGCCTCTCGTTACATCTCTGAGTACACGTATCATTATTTATTTGTGTTGCCCTTAGTACATACTGTACATACCTACACACATACACACACCCTCCAGTGCTTTCATTGACTTGGTAACTAATTGTTTTTAATCTGTTTTGAGCCAGGTATTGATTGATCACTTCTTACATTGGAGACTGACCAGCATATACAATACATGGACCTTTTTGGACTTTTGGCTGACTTGAGATATTTATTTCTGGGTTCTATTCCTCATCATTGTGGGAAATGTATAACTTAGCGGTTACTTTCTGAGTTAGAAAATGTGTTATGCAGTTTTTCATTTACTGTAAGATCTTTATTTTTTTTTTTGAGACATTAAGGAAGAATCCATTTGTCATATGTTCATTTTTGTGTGTGTCTGCAGTCTCTGAGCCCACACTGAAGTGGAAGTTAAAGAAACTCATCACCACAAGGCCAAGCCCACTGCAGCGGAAGATCAGCGCCCCTCCTGCTGTCAAGCACAGGACTGAAGTTTTGGGTAAATTTCTGGCATTCAGCTGCATTCTTTGTTTTGTTGTATTTCAACACCTACCTACTAGCACAGTTTGGTTTTTTTTCCTCCCATTTTGATCTTTGGTACCTGGTTTCATAGTGGTGGGTGTGATATATAGGTGTCCCCTCTATTCTGTTCCATAGACTCATCTCCCAGCAGCAGCAGCAGCAGCAACCCAGCATCAGGGTGCAGCTCACCAAATGACAGCCTCCTTTCAGATAATGCATCCCACCAGCTGGCTCATGAGGTGAGCTTTTCTTTTATATTTGTTTTCAATTGTAACAATCTACTACTTTGTAACAATATAGAGCAAAGTATTCATGTCAGCTACATAGAGAAAGACTTTAGGAGCCTGTTTTTATTTTGTTAATGTCAGATAGTCCACATGATACTTTCAAGAAATTATTTAGTTTGGATTTATTTGCTACATGGGCTATTTTCTAGTGTTCTCCTTTGATATTTAAAAAAAAAAAGCTGCCACAGCAGTTGAGAAGTTATGTGCCTTTGGATTTCTGAAGTCACAGCACTCATTCGAATCACAACTACCTGCATGATATTTACTTCAACCTGTTTTTTTCTGTAAATTACATTAAGAAGAATTTTCAAAATTTTTATCTTGCTGATTTTAAGTGCAAAATAAATGTTACCTACATAGTTATAAGTTCTGCTTTATTTAGACACAGAAGTTGCTGCTCAAGGGTGGTCATTTATCCCATCGCACATTGCCTCCCAATCCCACTGCAATGCCCAACATCACTGCTGGACTGCCTGCACAGGTAAGCCACAATACACAGTCAAATTCCTCTCAGAATTACCATGTAACTATTTTTAACTGTATATCTCAGCAAGAATTATAAATACCTTCCTGAATTATATCTCATTTTAAAGGACACATCTTGCACCTACATGCACATTGGGCCTCATGCAAGAACTATGAGTGTGAACAAATTTGTTAGTAAAAGTGAAGTAGGATCAGTTGAAGTGAACTTGTGGCATTCTTCAATATTTTAGTATCTTGAAGTGCTAGCAAAATTTAGAGTGGTTTAGAAGAATTATGTGCAAATAGCTTGCTTTTTCTAACCTAAATTCACTAAATGGTTCTGTATTTCATATATCCAAATCAATTTTAATAATAAAAGCACCAGGGGATGCTATGCGTCACTGTTTGCAGATACACTAACATACACACACACAGACACACTGACACACTGCCATATGACTCGTTTCACTGAGGCAGTATTAGTTGATTTGATTTTACATTTAGATTCAAGTTATAATTTTAAATGTAGTTTTATGGTATCCTAATCATTTTGTTTGAATAGAAATGCCATAGTGTAACAAATATGGTAGTTTTGGGCATCAGTTATGCAAATCTTCCAATTCTCATGAACACAAACCCACTTACACACAGGTGGAATTCCTCGTTATATGGGTTGTTTACTCAGTTTTGTAGAGCATACAAGAGTTTGTTGAATCTGGGGTGGCTCCTTCATGCAAACGTGGCTTACTGACAACATCTGAGGAATTTGGTCATACAGACATGTTCTTGCATGAAGCCCGTGGCCATCTATCTATATATGCATATCGAAGGCTGAATGACAGAAATAGCGCTTACACCCTTAATACTTATAGAAACATGTGGTGTATTCAGCTTTCACTTCCCTCTTTAGTTCTGTTATATTGTGTAGTCTTTTTTACACACAGTTATTTTTTCCCTTGCTTACACTGGTGTTAGAAAGTCAATGTGTCCATTAAGCCATTAACCTATACATCTGCAACCACACAGGTGGCCTCTCGGTTGCCTAATAATCACAACGCAACTTTTAATCACCTCCTGCCCTCTCATTTTCTGTCTTCCTCAGGCTGGCTTGAGAGAATCAACAATATTCCCAGTATATGGATTGCATCAGATCAACCTGCCCTTGGAACCAAGCAGTCCAAACCTGGCTCAGCGCCTGCAGTCTGTGTTCGTAGTGGAACCACATAGTGGACTGGTGTGCTCCCAGCTCGTCTCCCGTGAGTTTATTTACTGCTAAGGTGTTAGTGTGTTAACATAAACACATAAACAAGGTGCATGCATTTTTGAAAAAAAAACAACAACTATTAACATTCATGAAGTGATGTCATCAGTGCCAGAAGGTGTCTCATCTCATTTGTTAGTAATAGATGCTTTGGGTTGATACCAGAAGTTTCTGCCTGTATATATATTTCAACTGATAACCATCTGTGGAGGTTCTGCCAGTACAGGATAGGATTAATGACAGTGACTGTGGCATATCTTCAACTTTTCCTTCATGTTTGATAACATGATTAGATGTGGTCAAATACATATATATTTTTAAATATTCAAAGTGTAACACTTCCATACATCCAGCATCACCGCTATCCTGCTTTGTCATAACAGTTTAATAGTTTAAGCAGAGGGAGAAAAGTCCATTATAATCTGATCAAAGTCAAGACCTACTGAGATATGTAAGTGTAACAGTCATTGCTAATGTAAATGATGTAAATACAAGTCAACACAAGCAATAAGCATGTACTGTATATAATTTATATTCAAATCTCTTCCTAAATTTCTTATTAGATGAATAATATAAATGGCATACCAGCCCCCTCTACTGCAAGAGAAGTGTGCCTGCATGCAACATGACTAATTTTACTCTTAAGAATATAACTTACTTTGAAAAAATTATTATAGTGTTACATTTCATTTCAGATAATATAGATTATCTAAAATCTGCAATTCTATTAGTTCTCTTGATTTCTGTTTTATTCCACGATTCTGTGATTTTTGTCTTTAATAGTCACTGCAAAATTTATCTCTTTCTTTGTTGTGTTTCTTCATATCTTGTTAGCTTGTTTATATATTTCTCTCCAGCTGAGTTTTTCCTCTTTGTCTTTTTACCTTTCTCTCTGCAGTTCACCCTCTGAGCTCAGTTCCTCTGCAGCAACAGCATAAAGCTTACCTGTCCTCCACCTCCAGAAGAGAAGGCTTAGTCACCTCTCACAAACCTGTGGAGCGAACCCGCTCTGAGCCCCCACCTTACAGTCATTCATCGTTGCCTCTTCATATCAGCCACCACCCACACAGCCAGCAGCAGCTGTACCAGCAGTACCACAAAAGTGGGCTGGAAAGGTTCAAGCAAAATCCACATCTGACCAAGGTGAGAGGGGGCGTTAAACAAACTTGTTAAATATAACAATGAAAAAAACTTTCCTTCTTGGATAGTGTAAAACCTCTGCCTTATATTAGCTGAAAAGCAAGTCCATTGAGACGTGTCATCTGTCACAGATACCATCAGAGGAAATGGACCTTGACATAGAGGAGACTGGGTCTGGGTCAGGTTCTGGGACAGGGTCTGCATGCGGCTCAGAGACCAGTTCAGTGTGTGGAGATGGCTACCGCAGAAGACAGAGCAATGTTAGCACAGACTCAGTGTATGACACAGAGTCTAATAACTCCTCACGGGAGAGCTTGATTGAGCCGCCACATTCTCTAAGTAAGGTAATACAATATAGCCGTAACTGTATACAAGTACCTCACGTTTTTCAATCGTTTTGCCACTAGGAGGTGCTGTTATATTTTTAACAAGCTAAAAAGTGTGATATGTACAGAACTGTTACAGCATATTTAGCCTGCTCATTTACAATTCCCTTGCTTGTCAGCCAACCAGTTCCAAAAAGTTCCAATCTATAACTGTTTAACATGGTGCTTCTGTTAAATATTTATGTTACCTTCATTACTGGTTCTCATTCTTTGCCCACTTCTTCTTCAAACACAGAGACAGACTATCCTTAGACAAGGTCTCCAGCTTGATCCCATGGGTGATCCTGCCCTAATGTGGCCTCATCAGACTGTAACGCGGTCCAGGTCATCACCATCCTCTACCTCCCTAACTCCTTCTTCACATCTACCCTCCAGCATACCTTCCATGACTCTATCCAGCCCTCCGACAGAAATCAAGCAAATCAAGCTACGCTTCACAACAGGTGAGTGGCATGCAGAGCATGTGAACAGATGTCGGTATCGTGAATTGATTCTATGAATGTATTGCAACAATGTTGATATGGCCAAATAAAGTAGATGAGTGCTTGTGTGTATGTGTCTACTGTAGGTTTGGCATATGATGCTCAGATGCAAAAGCATCAGTGTACCTGTGGGGACAACAGCCGCCACCCTGAGCATGCGGGAAGGGTCCAGAGCATCTGGTCTCGACTGCACGAAAGAGGCCTGTGGAGCTATTGTCAGGTATGGCACAAATGCTGCGTGTTACTATGGCCAGATGGGCTCCTTATGAGCATTAAATGCACTGTACGTGTGTGTCCCTGTAGCACATCCAAGGTAGAAAGGCTACCTTAGAGGAGCTGCAGTCCGTCCATTCAGAGAAGCATGTGCTGCTCTACGGCACCAACCCTCTCAACCGCCTCAAGCTGGACAGCCGCAAGCTCGCTGGTAAGTGCAGTAATAATGGTAAAAAGCATAATGAGCTAATATATAATAATGACGTAACTGTATTGTATTTACACTCTATTCAGTTTGTAATCCATGATAAAATATATGATAATTTATGCCTATCTGCTGATTGCTGTTAATTATCTTCCTCAGGAATCTTATCTCAACAGTTTATTGTGATGTTACCATGCGGCGGGGTTGGGGTGAGTGTCACACGCATGCGGACGCACACATACCCCACTAAAACCTTTTAAAGTCTTGTGGAACTCTCTCCACTACCTAACTGCAATGCCAAATAGCACACATTACGTTGCTGATTATACATCAGTACAAAATTAAGCCCCAAATACTACAACTTGCCAATTATGTTGTTTTTGACTAATTTAACTGTGAGGCATCAGAAATCAGAAATAATAGTGAGTGGCAAGATAGAGAGAAAGGGAAAAAAGAGAATATTTGTAGATTACAGAATGGAGATTTTAAAAAGTAAGAATAGGAGGAGAGGAGAGGAGAGGGCTGGGTGTCAGTTGATAAGAGGGCTGATCTGCCTGGATTTCCGGCCCATGGGTCCTCTGGTGAAGAGGGATGATTGGAACAAGATGGCAAAGTCTGTGATAAAAGAAATCCCTCTGAGTTCATTGTTCCAAAGCAGTGTTGCTGCAGCAGCGATGCACGGGAATCATGGAGATGGCAGCTGCTACAACCAAGAGAAACTATATAAAAAGAATAGTTTCCTGACTTGTTTTGGTAGTATCCATAAAAGCTTCCATTGTCACCTTATCGTTTTTGTTTTATTTGGCTACACACTGTAATGTATGCAAAGATAAAAATTCTCATAAATAGAACTGTCAAAACCTTATTTGTCGGACTGGATTTCTATAAATCTTTAATATATGCACTGCTAAGTGCATTGCTGAGTGGCTGACTTTTAAACTGTCTTGTCCTGTTCTCAACACTCACAGGTAGACATTGATACAGTCTGGAATGAACAACACACGTCGACAGCATCCCGCATTGCTGCGGGATGTGTCACAGACCTGGCACTGAAGGTGGCACAAAAAGAACTGAAGGTGTGTTTTGTTACTCCAGTGTTTACCAAGTCTGTCACGTGTTTTACAGCTTGTGGGGTAAGCACACTAAATATTACACAACATACAGTATACATTGGTAACCCACCAATTGTTGTCTGAATTATTAAATGTATTTCAAAAAGGAACACTGGCCTGTCAATCATTTTTATCTGCCAATGTGGATATGGTGGATAAGATTTGTTTTTGTTCTTTCACAGAATGGCTTTGCAGTTGTGAGGCCCCCTGGACACCATGCAAACCATTCCTCGCCTCTGTAAGTACAGACTGTGCACACAGGTACAGATATGCACTGACAGCATACAGCCAAGACGCTTGTATAGTGTTCAAAAGGGTTTACTAGAATTGAGCTCTGTTTCTGAGAAAGGCGGAGAATGTTGCCTTTATGTCCCTTTATCTTAAAGTATATGTGTGTTTCAGTCTGTGTGATGTGTGTTACCTGCTCACAACCTCAGGCGTTCTTCCTCCTCCGCTTAATTTATTTTAAGCTTTCACGACACAAAGCAAAGCCCATCAAAAGGGCTCTACATATGTGTATATAGCGTGCGTGCGTGCGTGCGTGCGTGCGTGCGTGCATCAGAGGAGGCGTGCATATTTGTGTGCATGGGTTTGTGTCAGTCTTTGATTGGAGACATTATCGAAGTAACCACATTCAGCTGGGAATCTGTGTGCACGCGTGTGCGTGTGTGCTCAGCAGTGCTTGTCATTGGTAATTTATGGCATAATAATGACTTTTGTTGACGAGCAAAGTTTGGACAGCGACGGTGTATAATATATACCGTTCATTTACCCACACTTTATGACCTTTGCTGACACGTCACTTCCAACATTCTTCCATTGTTTTTCATACATCAACACTTTTTTGCATGGCTTTATTATAGACGGTGAGTGTTTAGGGAGCTGCTCTGAGTTCATTTCTCAAACATGCATTCTTGACGTCTTTTTTTTTTTTTTTAAACAGTTGGGAAAGTTGAAAGTTATTTTATGATAAGTTTGGCTTTCTGTTTGTCATAAAATTTGTTGGGTTCTTCATTTCTCTTAAGTGCAGGATTTTTAGACTCAGCATAGTTCTCTAACATGAAAAGCCATTTTCCTTTGTCAGCAAAGAATTGTGAGTTACAAAACAACTTAAAATGGAACATCCTCATTTCTCAAATATTTGCCATAAATGTTCGCATGTTGGCGGTTCTCTCCATGCACATTGGAGTTGGTGCTGTGACTGCCACAGCCTGGACTGAATAACCACCACATGATATTAGAGGTTCCAAAGGTCCATATGGTGATTCTCTTTTATTAATTTGCTGGGAGATGTCCTGACAAACACATGTGGCTGCCATTCTTCCTGTCTGTTTGTCCACAGGGGCTTCTGTTTCTTCAACTCTGTGGCCATCGCTGCCAGACAGCTTCAGCACAAACTCAGTGTCAGCAAGATCCTCATTGTGGACTGGGTGAGGACCCACCACATCACCATTACCACTGGCCTCCACATGGACAGGAATAAACACGCAAAAATACAGATATACAGGCACACAAAGGCGTCATAGGTACAAACAAGGTTCCAGATGTAGAGCAGCCCTGGACAGTAGCACAGCTATTCATCATTGAGTTACTTTAACCTGTACTATCTCTATTAACAAAACAGCAATAAACACTTCTTATTTTTAAAAGTTATGCATTACTTTGCTTATATTTAGGCTTTGTAAAAAGTATTTCGTACACTATTTTACATTGTTTTTGTAACCCCCTGCAACATTGGTGCATTGTTGTGTGCCAACTAACATTAATGTTAGTTGATCAACAAATTACTTACATAAAAAGGAGAGCATACATTAAGTACACTTTCTCATTCTTTGCCCGACTTATTCATTGATTTATCCCTTGTCCAGGATGTGCACCATGGCAACGGCACCCAGGAGACTTTTTACAATGACCCAAACGTGCTGTACATCTCTCTACATCGCTATGATGATGGGAACTTCTTTCCTGGTAGTGGACACCCTAGTGAGGTGAATTTAAAAAATCCTCTGACGCAGCTCTGTTTAGTTATGGTTTTGTTTGTGTTTTCATGTTCTCTACATGTACCTAATGCAGTAACTTCAGAAGTAAGTGTAAGAAAACTCTGTTATGGCTGCCAAAGTGTATTTTCAGTAAGTCTGAACGTTCAGAGCTTTTCCAGTTAATGCAAACATTTTACTGACAGAACAAATTGAATGATCAATGTGGCTTTAATCTTATCAGATAGAAGTAAAACTCTAAACCCAAATGTCCCATATTACTTTTCAGCATCATTTAGTATTCCGTTTGTAGCTGCAAGTCCATTTGCCCATTGTGTTTGCATCTGCTGTAGGTTTACTTCCACATTTCCTGTATATCTGAGAAACTTCCATGCTTTTGATGTCAGAGCTTCATAACAGGATGTGTACAGTTGGATTCCATGCATATGTTTGCATCCAGGAAATTGAGATCCCTATGAATTCTGCCTGTGGTCTTACCAGAAACCAAGTGCCATGACAAACTCCAGTCAGATGAGCTGACCCCGGCCCACTCTGGCATTCACCACCCACTGAATCCCCCACATTCCCTCCTCGTATTGTCCCATTCTCCCCCACGATAATGAGGCTCAAATAGTCAGTGTTTTCCCATAAAATCCCCCGATGAGGGATGCTACATAAAACGCCCTGTTGTCTTGGATGTGGCTTTGCCTTAAGTGGCCTCGCAACCTCTGTTGAACAGTGTGGTAAACCTCTGGAGTCTTGCTGTCCCCCGTGTAGGTATATAACTCACTATGGGGTATGGGCGTGATGTCATAGCCATAATAGAGAGTGTAGCAAAGCTCAGAGAAACCAGCAAAATTCCTAATCCAGTCCAGCAACTCTTGAAACTTGAAAGAATGAAAAAGGATAAAGAGAAGCACAAGATACTTGGAGCTATAGCCGGAGTTGTGTATGTGTACAGCTCTGTGCGTGTGTGTCCACGTGCATGTACGTGTGCATGTGGGTACATTACCAGTTGGCAAAGGAGAGGAGACCTCATATGTTTTTCGTTTGCCCTGTGAACATCCCGTCCACTGAGAGAAGAATGGAGACAGACGTTCTGCGATGCTCATCAGCATTCTTTCTCTTTCAAGCATCCCCTCACACCCATACACACACACACGCACACACACACACACACACACACACACACACATAAAGGGAATTGCCGCACTATGCTGCCAAGAGTGTGTCAATCAGCCTCTTCAATCTTCCCTCAAACGGACACATTGACTGATGGGGAAGAGCCTAGAGAACAGCTAAATGGCTGCTAGGAGGACTACAAAGAGAGAGACAGGAATCCTTAGACCATCTTTCCAAAAAACGGGCCTCAGTTCACTATCTGCCCCAAACGTGCGAGGTCAAAGTGAGAGGAGAGGCACTGACTCTGCTGGGCAATGTGGATGTCATGCCAAGCTCAATGCACCAAAAAAACAAGCAAACAAACAAAACCCCCCAGTAAAATAATTTATGACGTGTAAAGTAAAGATCTGCACGGTTTCACCTTTTTACAGAGAGCAAGAACATACTCCCACATGCTGTGGTGATTTTTACCCATTGGCGGAAGTTGCCAATGAAAACTTTAAAAATGCCTCCCAGTATAACTGTATTATAAAACGTGGGAATTGTAAATGGGTGTAACTCTGTTGTGGCTCTGAGTGATTTATAAGGCCATTTGACAAATTGTATTGAAATCAAAATGGAGGGACAGGGATGCCGAATTAACAGCCATCCGTCTTTCATTTAGGAATCATAATCACTCCCTGGTGCTGCCTAAAGAGATGCAGCCACTTTCTCTCGATTGCTGCACGTTAAGATTTTGCAACAGCGGTGCTAATTTTGTGAACATTTGATGCAAATCTTGTCAGAGTCATGCAGTTTCACAATTTTTACTGGGTCTTATTAATGTTGACATTTATAGAGTTGCTTTTCTCTCTTTTTCTCTTTCTGTCTCTCTTTCCAGGTGGGTGCAGGTGCAGGTGAGGGCTTCAATGTGAATGTAGCCTGGACGGGAGGTTTGAACCCTCCAATAGGAGATGCAGAATACTTGGCAGCATTCAGGTAAAGGCTCACATCAGTGGTTGTATTTTTATTAGCCACGTCGGTACTGTTGTGGCCACCTATTTCAAATCTGAAATTAAACACCTGCCCATGCTTAGCATGTTTAATGGTAATGCCAACAAGCCAAGCTGGGAACCCAAAAGTGAGCTGAATTATGGTGCATTTACACCAAACGCAAAGCAATTTTTTTGCAAATACACATAAAGTTTATGTAACTATGTGAAAACACACAAGTTGCGTCTGAGGGAGGTAGTCCCGATAGCCAATCAGCCTTGAGATTCTGCCGTCACCAGAGTAAACAAATCAACACTGGAGAGTAAACTAATTTGAAAATGAGACTGTCACTCACCTGCAGACAGATGAACTGGAAGCGCTGCAGCTGAGATGGAGTGTTGGGAGTTTATCCACCCATGTACTCCTGCTGCAGATGTGCTAACAAGGACTAGCAGGCTAGCACTGTAAACAAACGACCATCATCCAGGTGCAGCTTCCAGAGGAGACAGTGTCATTTTCCCTGCTATGTTCCTTGCTAGATAACATTGTAAACCTAAATATGATGGTGTTTTGGTATTTCTACAGCAAATAGAAAGCAGCTGCAGAAGTTATGAAGACAATGCTGCCCCTCTGCAACTCTCTCCGATGCGACTTCGCATCTATTTGCTTCTTTGCATTGATTTTACATGTAATTGCACTGCACATTTGGTCTTTACACATCTTTAGCCTTTACCCCTGTATCTCATGGAGTAATGAATGCTGAGGCACATTCACAAACTATAAATACCAGAGGGCATCCATATTGCGGCCTCTTCGACCAGTGCCCTCTGCTTGGTGCCTACCGTGTTACCGCTGTTCTGCATACATCAACAAAGCTGTGTTCGTCCAGTCATCTTGCCTCATCCTTCACCCAAGGTATTTTACCATACATAACATTTGGCGATCGAGGATTAACTCATGGAGGCACGCATTACACCACTTTGCCCCTTTCTCAAGCTCCCGGGTAAGCTGCCAGTGCCTTGGCCGATGTGGTTTGACGCTTTTCAGATGTACATCACCGCGCTGGACCTGGGGAAGCTCAACAAGTTAAGAGCACATGCGCTACTTGTTCCCAACCTGGGTATTGAGGGCCAGCGAGTCCTGCGCACACTCAGAGCTTCGGACTCTTTTGAAGACGTTATGGTGCTGCTAGCAAACCATTTTCATACCCCGGCTGTGACTTGTTCTACGAACTGGGTTTCGCCATTAAAGACAACGCTGGAAAGGAATGATAGGCTTGTGGCCAGTGGAACCCTCCAGTTCCGGTGGTCGATGAGGACGTTGTGTGGGATGAAGACCTGACGGACACCACGGCGGTCAAGCAGGACCAGCCTCACTCAGGTTCGGCACAGGAGGGTCTCAGTGCTGGTGCTTGGGAAACGGCAGAGGGGGGTACCAAGCGTGGTGGCGAGGCGCCTGCGCTGGTGAGTGACATCAATGTGCTAGCCCTAGATGCCTCCGGAGCTTGGCCGCAGGGGAATGGGAGGGTCTGCACCTATGATGGTGAATGCTATGACAGCTTCAGAAGAGGTCGGGGCCAGACCGACGAGCACGGTGGAACCGCATGCTCAGCAGCACCATTTCAGGCCGAGCCAAGCCCCACTGAAGGTTACGAACTTGGTTCAGGTTCGGGATGAAAAACGTCCACGGCGAAGATGTGCCAGACGACAGCCAGCTAAACATCACGAGTGTTTGTGCATAGCGGCTAAGTTGGGCACAGCATACTTAAAGCTGTCCAATGATTTGGTGAGGCACGCCAGTCAGCTTTGCTGTGTCTGGGAAAAGGCTTCAGGTGACGGGGCTGGATGAGAGCGAGTGTCGGTGGTGAAGAAGAGAGGCGCTTTCGTCCTCAAGGTCAGCCATCGTCCCAGTGGCCTGCCACTTCCAGGGGCATGCTTGCATTGGGGCTGCCCCGGGCCCCCTCATGCCAGTTCTACTCCTCCTGCCCAAGGAACAGTGCTGTAAATTTGTGTGTTAATAGTTCTAGTATTCTAATGTATGTATATTGTAAAGTGGGATTATTTTGTGTATTTTGTTTAGTTTAGGAGCACGGCATGTAATTTTAGTTAAGTATGGACTCTTTTTCTTTAGTTTATTGGGTGGCAGAATAATCCACCCGGCTGCGCGGGCTGTTCGGTAGTCCACCCGTCAGCCCTACTTTAGGTTATGTTGTGTGAATGTGTTAGGCTGTTTTAGTACATTGGTTTTTGTTACGTTAGTGCGTGATTTGGGTCCCAAATTCGGGAGGGTCTTAATTGTGTGTGTGGTTTTGGACTTTTCTAAGGGGGGAGGAAATGTGATGTTGGATTCCGGCACCTTATTGGGAAGTGCGGTGTAGTGACGTGCACTTCCTGTCACGTCACTGCACCACCCTATAAATACCAGAGGGCATCCATGTTGCGCCTCTTTGATCGGTGCCCTCTGCCTGGTGCCTACCGTGTTACCACTGTTCTGCATACATCAATAAAGCTGTGTTCATCCCATCATCTTGCCTCATCCTTCACCCAAGGTATTTTTACCATGCAAAGCATTCACTACTTCGCAAAAGAAAAAGAACTTTAGCGACGTTTGCAAATGCTTGCAACTGTTTGTGGAAAAATGCATTCGCCAGAAAAATTTGAATGCTCTCAAAAATTTTTGCCGACAAGAAAAACTTGACTCTTAAAATCTGTTTGTGAACTGTTAGCAGCATTTTACAAACCCTGATAAAACCAAAAAAAAAACACTACATTCACCAGCATTTGCCACTCCATGAGATATGGGGAGTTAGGTGCGCCCATTCTAGCTTGATTTCTGTTTCTATCAAGTAGTAATGTTTTAAAAATGTTCGTAAAAAATGTCAATGGATTTTGCCTGATACAGCCTCTCTTCAGTTCTCCATGCTTTCTGCACTAAAGACCAAAGTCAATAAACACAATTCATTAAAAGCAATCAGATTACAGATGGAAGACAAAAAGCTTCCTGTAACAAAAATCTTGACTATTTACATATTTCTACAGACTCGCATCTATACTTACTTCAAAGACTGACTGCAAATTAGATACATTTTTGCTAGCTTAGCTTTCATTGCTGAGCCATCATACATTTTCATTTTCAGTAATTCGTGTTATTAAATCATAGATACAGTAGGTGACTTTGTCAGTTACTGACTGTGCTGATAAATTAATGTTCTGGTTGAAACTGCATAATTTAATTCATTGTTACATATTCATTTAACTCTGAAACACACCGACCACCTCCCGCTTTATGACAGTGTTCATATCACAAAGCAACAGCCAACACAACACCTGTCTGCATATGCAGCATGCCAACACTTCTGCCATAAAGTATACGTTGGCCAGATCTGTGATACCAGTTAATCACTCCCAGGTCTACAACAGGTAGAATCATCTGATCGCAGTATCATTGATTCTCAAGTTGAATATAAACCAGCTGTTGCTGAAAGTCAGTATTTTTAATGGCTCAAACACAGCAATGACACATGGACCATAACCTGACCTCCTTGGCTTACCCACATACACCTTTTCCTGCCACACTTCTCATTTCACTCATGATATTTTTTCCTGAATGAATATGGTTTGGTTCTGCACTACACTCACTACCAACATAATGAACTCAGAATGTTTCTGTCAGCAACACTGGCTCACCACCAGATGATTAAATGCTCTTCATGGTGCTGCATGAAGCAGACACAGTGGGTGGGCCCCTCGTCAACGGAAAGATGCTAATGAGCTTACCCATACTGGTAAAATCCATAGACCCAATAGGCAGGCTCGGAAACACTAAGTCCTCTGTTTACTGGAGCCCTGGATACTAATTAAGAAACAACTGGTCCTTTTCCTGGCTAGGCGTCTGGTTTTGTTTTTTTTTATCTAGATTCGGAAATGGCAAGTGTTTTCATGTGTAAACCTTTTTCAGTAAACGCCAGTACAGTACTGTAGTGTACTGTGTATACAAATCAAAGCTTTCACCCTGTAGCTGCAATGTTCAGGACAATATTTGTCAAACGTCATTATGAGGAGACCACAGGTCTTTGATGATGGTTAAACTTGATTTATTTAGAAACAGCAGAAGTATCCAAATGTGCTATGTTTGAATATTCCTCATTAAACCCTGCTAACCATTCTGTGAATAAACCAATGTGAATAAATGCATGACATGCTGTCAAAATTTAATGCATCATGAATTCATGTTTATGCAATTAAATGTGTCTATCCCAGTGCCAGTTGTGTAATTCAATTTGAATCCTTGATTTAGACAAAGGAGTGTTCCAGACTCTTCTTGAGTGTCTCTTTTGGGGTGGAACAGAAAACTTGCCGAAGTGTAGCTGTTGATGGTGATGATGATGATGATGATGATGATGATGATGATGATGTGTGTGTGTGTTGGGGGGGTGTTTGGGGTGTGTATCTGGAAATATTGTGACTGAGATTGGTGGTGGGACTCTAGTACAATCAAGAGAGAGCTCCGCTGCTTTGAGATTAAAAGTCATAGTGTCGTGTGTGTGTGCGTGTGTGTGTTGGGGGGAGATTATTTTGGTGGTCAGAATTTAAGGTCATTGTAATCACCGGTAGCACAGCACACACACAGCATAAGGAGCCGCTGTATCCAGGTTTTTCAGCCTGTTCTTTTGTTCTTCTGCATGTATATAAAATGCACATATTTCCTTGTGCATTTCCAAATGGCTACTGTCAACAACGAACCATGAAAGAGGAGAGAAAAGAGAAGAATACAGCAAAAGAAAGGGGAAGAAGTGGGGGGTACATTGTTAGAGAATCCAAAGGCGGCGTAATTAGGCCCAATGGATCCCAGATGGCTGGCTGTCAGTGACGTGAGAAGAGGGACGAGCTCCTAATAGGAACCACATGCACACAAATGCCTTTGAACTGCCGCTGAGAGAGAAGGGGAGAGAGAGAGAATCAAACGCGGCATGGACCATGCGTTCTTACTAAATAACTGGCAGCAGGAGACAGAGGAAGTAAGAAGGGCAGCATAGAAGCAGGGAAAGTGGTCTCTGCTGAATAGAAAATACAGTCCGATGACACCTCAGTCCATAATGCCAAAGGTCTCATTTTTATCTGTTTCCGTCAAACTAATTTTCTTCCTCAAAATTATGAGTCTTTGTTCTCAGTCTTTTAATATATAAAGATTTGCACAGCATGGCTGCTTTTTTGTGTAATGGGGCTCTGCTTTACAGTTGCACACATTCACACCTGGGAGGTGTCCCACCTTCTAGTGTTGGCTGCTTACCAGGAGTGGATCAAGAACAGAGATCTAACACTTGGTGCATTGCCTTTTATAATTGCTCTTTTCATCATTTTCAAATGGAGGCAGTTTACAGCGAAGTAAGTGTTTGCAGTTAACAGCCTAGAAAAGGCTCTGCTCTCTATGCACGTTCCAGGTGCAAATCAATCACCTAAACAACACTTTTTTTTTTATTATTTTTTGTGGGAAACGCAAACTGAAATAATTGATCTTTTTCAGCCTTCTCTGATGTTAATTGGATCACACAGTGATTTTTCCCTTCTCACATTATTATACTGGGCCCACCCTTCCCAGTTCTCATTTCCACACAAATCATGAACACCTGTTGAAATCACAACTTCTTAAATGTCTATTGTTAGCTCAGAGTGAATGAATGTATGTAACGTACTATGGGGTTGTTTGTTTACAACGTTGTGTTTGCTGTCCTCAGAGCTGTGGTGATGCCCATCGCCCATGAGTTCTCCCCTGACATGGTGCTGGTGTCAGCTGGCTTTGATGCTGTTGAGGGGCATTCGCCATCACTGGGAGGCTACAAGGTTACAGCCAAGTGTAAGGTTCAACCACCACTTATTCACATCCAGCAGGCATTTGCACAGCCCATGCGTGTGTGAGAGTTACATTGTACTCTTTGAAATATTTAAATATAATCCTTCTTTGCTCTTTCCAACTGTGTTTTTCAAAACTCCTGGATTCTGCTGGAGAAGATTAGCATGATTCATAGTTGAAAATGTCACATTTCAGTTCATCTTTTCCACTGAAGCCAACTTACTTCTGATTGGCTGCCCCACACAAAAAGAAGACGTGAACAGCGGAGATAGATACATTAAGTAGATCATAAAGAACCAAAAACGTACAGATCCATCTGGATGATCACAGTAAATACTTGTACATTTGCAAACCTCTGTAAAAGTGTTCATCTGTGATTCCTGGTCAGAGTGATCTTTCCTGCAAGTCTGTCTGTTCTCCACCCCAGTCTGCTGCCTCTTTCTTATACATCCTTTACACAAGGGTGGGGATCATTGAGAGATGAAAAAATGGCCAGCTCTCTCAACGATCTTTGAATTAGTGCCCAGTGATCGCCAGGATCTCACAATGTTCTCTCAATGATCTTCCAGTGATCTCCACAGCCTCAAAGTTCAAAACTTGGCATTCATTAAAAGATTGCTGAGAGATCATTGGGAGATTGATGAGATCACTGAGCACTCTTTGAGTGCTCCTTGACCAGTCAATGATCTCATTGATCTCCCAATGATCTCACAGCAATCGTTCAATGAACTCTCAATGATCTTTCAATGAACACCAAATTTTTTTACTCCAAAGGCAGAGATCGCTGAGAGATCAGTAAGGTATCACTGAGCATTTGATGAAAGACCAATAAAGCTCAATAAAACATCTCAGTGGAGATCATTGACAGACCATTGGTAGATGAATGAGATTGTTGAGTGCTCCTTGAGAGCTTCTTGAGGGGTCGCTTCCCTTTGGTGTAGGGGTGGGCAGTATGGCCTAAAAATGATATCACAATATTTCTGTGAATTTTCATGATAATGATATTCGTCACAATATCACGAAATACAGGTGGGTTTTTTTTTTCTTTTTAATTGCCCTCTGACAGTTTCAGAGGCCAGCAGTTATTTACCTTCAGCATATTCAGTAAAAACAAAAACTCTCTTATTTCTTCAGATTATAATCAGCAGCTTGGATTGATTTTCAATTTTTCTTTTTATTCTATATCAAATATTACAAGAAGATAGAAAGATAGCAGGTAGAGTGAAAGGGAAGATTTACAAGACAGTAGTGAGACCTGCTATGATGTATGGTTTCAGGGGTTAAAGAAAAAAATTCCCAAGCCTGAACTTTTTTCCAGGGGCAGGGTCGTCGGGGTGGACACACATACTATATTTTCGTGTGTGTGTGTGCGTGTGTGCGCACATGCGCTTGCACACATACATATAAACAGCAACAGTGAACTTTAGACAATACTCTAAATTGCATTATTTCCATAATTGTTTTGTTCAAAAGACATAATCCCTCGGCTTCAAAAACTTACTCTCTATCCTACGAAATGTATGAAGGTAGGCCTGTCGCAGCAGAGGAATTTCCCCTGCGGTAATGGTGGATAGCTCAACACTGCGGTATGCGGTATTATTGTAAATGTTTTTAGGACCCTGTGGTCTCGTAATTTAAACAGGGTTCATAACTTATGTGGCAAACGATGGAAGCTGTGAGAAACTCACTGCAGCTCTGCGCTCAACTTTATGTGTGTGTGTGTGTGACAATTGTGCAAAGCTCTGGTCTTTCTAGGCATGAACTGCTGATTCTGTTCAAGATCATTTTCATAAATCAATGGCGGGAACTTCAGTATTTAAGTACGGTGTGTGTGGACTGGAGACTGCAACAACATTCAGCTTATTTAAACAGGACAGCCTCTGTACAGGACCCTGTGTGGTTCTTGTCTCCATGATTTTTGGATTTTTGCCACTGTCCGAAAAATCCGAAAAAAAAATACGTCAGAGTCAGAGAATTGTGAACTATTTGGTGGCAGCTAAATATTATAGAATTTATTCCGAGAGTCACTTCACTAACCTGAGGTGCTGAAAATCTCACGGCCTCTCTGCTGAAGCAAGAACACCTCCTCTGCAGCCTCCTGTCCCCTCACCTGTGACGTTTGACTCATTTTCTTTGGGAAAATTGCCTCTTCTATCAATTTCTGCCATTTGTTAACCACCAAAATGTGACCACACCTTCTGGAGTCCTGAACCCTGTTGAATGCTGTCAATCTGTCTTTCAGTCGGGCCAATCATTACTGGCACCAAATTGTGAGGGATGCTGTGGTGTGTAGTTCAGTCAGGAAGATTTAGGGCTATTAAACATTGGGGTAGTGCTAACAACATGCCTAATTATATTGATGTTAATTAATTATACTTCCAACAAGAACACCAGCCCATCAGTGAAGCGGCCCTCTGGGAAGCCTCGCTATGGGCCACTCCGGTCCTGCGCTCGCGCCTCCAGTCACTCACTTGTACCCTGTCACTACCCGAATTAGGAGCACACAAGCGCAATACTGTCTGCCATCTTGGATCACTAGATACCAACTTCGCTTGGACAAAACGTAGTTCTGCGTATAGGAATAGGAAGTAAATCTTTTGTTTTTATAGACTTATCATTTTTCCACGCAGCCAAATGGCACAAGCCCAGAAAACTTTAAGCCCTGTCTATATATAAAGAAAATAGTTGGGAGTATTGTGATCCAAATACTCAAGTGGTCCAGGGAGTAGATGGCTGCTGTGGTGGTAGTCCACTCCTCCACACTGGCAGGCAACCTGGCAGGACCATCCCTCTTCCACAAAGTCCAAATCACCACTAGCAGGAGAATATCACAAGCAGTGGGTGATTTATGGCAAGCGAAGGCAGACACAGAGGTAACTAACGTCTGTTCTCAGCCACAGCTGCACATAGACTAAACCTCGCCAGTCACTCCTGCCAGTCTTTCCACAGGTGACTATCAAGAAACAGCCCTAAAACGGTTGCTTTGGCAACATTTAAAGCGACAGTGTACTACCAACACACTTAAAAAAAAAAAAAAAAAACAACATGTACAGAAATAGGAAGTAAATTTCCCCGCAGCAAAAAAAACCCCTAAACTGCACACGCCGGAATTCCGACACGGTGCCAGAAAACTTAAACCCTGTGGTTTGGAGACGGTGGCACTGACAAAAAGACAGGAGATGGAGCTGGAGGTGGCAGAATTGAAGATGCTAAGATTCTCATTGGGAGTGACTAGGAGGGACAGGATTAGAAATGAGTATATCGGAGGGGCAGCTCAGGTTGAGCGGTTTGGAGACAAAGCAAGAGAGACGAGGCTGAGATGGTTTGGACATGTGCAGAGGAGGGATAGTGGATATACTGGACAAAGGATGTTGAAGATGGAGCTGAAAGGCAGGAGGAAAAGAGGAAGACCACAGAAAAGATTCATGGATGTAGCGGAGGACATGGAGAAGGTTGGTGTTACAGAGGAAGATGCAAGGGATAGGGTGAGATGGAGGCAGATGATCCGCTGTGGCGACCCCTAAAGGGTGCAGCCGAAAGAAGAAGAAAATCAAATATTACAAGAAAATGATATAAACCACCACATATTAAGTGCACACAGATGTTGGGGTTTTATACTGAATCAGTTTACCTGCATTACAAGTCTCCATTGTACGGACATGTCCCAGGGGTCTTTGGCTTGTCGCTTGTCATTGGCTTGTCACACTGAACCGAGGGTTTGGTTTTCTTTCTTTTTTTCCTTCAGGTGGTTGAATAAAATCGAGCTGAAGCAGCCAAAATGAAACGGAAACACAACTCTGGACACTTTGAATGTCAACATCATCGGATGTTAACACGTGTGCACTGCTCCAGAGTGGTGTTGTTGACATGCAGAAAAAAATTTAGGCAGATCATCTACATTGCTGCACCATTTTTTTTTTTTAACATGGCAGTAGTCTAAAACGGCCTGAAAACTTAAAAATTTCACACAACTAGACACAGACGCTCTGACCACGGAGCAGAGCTTCCTGTGACATGCTTGTTTTGCTGTTTCTGCGGTAACGTGTCAGCAGCGTAACAGTGTGACATCACCATGCAGAAGACCCCAAATATCGCAATATTAATTTTTACACCTATATTAAAATTTATACCAGTATCATCGTGATCAATAGAATATGGCACACCCCTACTTTGGTAATCTTTGAGAGGTTGTTTTGGACTGAGTCAACGATTTAAGGAGACCATGGCGACCGTGGCGATCACTGGAAGATCACTGAGGGATCCTGTTGATCGCTGAGAGATCATTGAAAGATCGTTGACAGATCTGGCAATTTTTACATCTTTCAACAATCTCTCCATGATCTCCACCCCTGTGTAAAGGGGGTAGAAGACCACTAGAAACCATAGATAGATAGATAGATAGGTAGATAGAGTATCTCACAAAAGTGAGTACACCCCTCACATTTTTGAAAATATTTTATTATATCTTTTCATTGGACAACACTGAAGATATGACACTTTGATCCAATATAAAGTAGTCGGTGTACAGCTTGTATAACAGTATAAATTTGCTGTCCCCTCAAAATAACTCAACACACAGCCATTAATATCTAAACCGCTGGCAACAAAAGTGAGTACACCCCTCAGTGAAAATGTCCAAATTGTGCCCAATTAGCCATTTTCCCTCCCCAGTGTCATGTGATTCATTAGTGTTACAAGGTCTCAGGTGTGAATGGGGAGCAGGTGTGTAAAATTTGGTGTTAGCGCTCTCACACTCTCATACTTGTGACTGGAAGTTCAACATGATCCTCATGGCAAAGAACTCTCTGAGGATGTGAAAAAAAGAATTGTTGCTCTACATAAAGATGGCCTAGGCTATAAGAAGATTGCCAACACCCTGAAACTGAGCTGCAGCACGGTGGGCAAGCCCATACAGTGGTTTAACAGGACAGGTTCCACTCAGAACAGGCCTCGCCATGGTCAACCAAAGAAGTTGAGTGCACTTGCTCAGCGTCATATCCAGAGGTTGTCTTTTGAAAATAGACGTATGAGTGCTGCCAGCATTGCTGCAGAGGTTGAAGGGGTGGGGGGTCAGCCTGTCAGTGCTCAGACCATACACCACACACTGCATCAAATTGGTCTTCATAGCTGTCATCCCATAAGGAAGCCCCTTTTAAAGATGATGCACAAGAAAGCCCGTAAACAGTTTGCTGAAAACAAGCAGAATAAGGACATGGATTACTGGAACCATGTCCTGTGGTCTGATGAGACTAAGATAAACTTATATGATTCAGATGGTGTCAAGCGTGTGTGGCGGCAACCAAGTGAGGAGTACAAAGACAAGTGTGTCTTGCCTACAGTCAAGCATGGTGGTGGGAGTGTCATGGTTTGGGGCTGCATGAGTGCTGCTGGCACTGGGGAGCTACAGTTCATTGAGGGAACCATGAATGCCAACACGTACTGTGACACACTGATGCAGAGCATGATCCCCTCCCTTCAGAAACTGGGCTGCAGGACAGTATTCCAACATAATGACCCCAAGCACACATCCAAGACAACCACTGCCTTGCTAAAGAAACTGAGGGTAATGGTGATGGACTGGCCAAGCATGTCTCCAGACCTAAACCCTATTGAGCATCTGTGGGGCATCCTCAAACGGAAGGTGGAGGAGCACAAGGTCTCTAACATCCACCAGCTTCGTGATGTCGTCATGGAGGAGTGAAAGAGGATTCCAGTGGCAACCTGTGAAGCTCTAGTGAACGCCATGCCCAAGAAAGTTAAGGCAGTGCTGGAAAATAATGGTGGCCACCCCATTTCCACTTAGGGGTGTACTCACTTTTGTTGCCAGCGGTTTAGACATTAATGGCTGTGTGTTGAGTTATTTTGAGGGGACAGCAAATTTAGACTGTTATACAAGCTGTACACTGACTACATTGTATCAAAGTGTCATATCTTCAGTGTTGTCCCATGAAAAGATATAACATATTTCCAAAAATGTGAGGGGTGTACTCACTTTTGTGAGATGCTGTAGATATAGATAGATACGTAGATAGATAGATAGATAGTATATCTTGATATTGGTACTAGTGTTGCAACGATTAGTCGACTAATCGACTAGTTGATCGTCAGAAAATTAATCGACAACTAATTTGATAGTCGACTGATTGGCTGTGTACCCTTTTTCAGGAAAAATTATTTCAAAAAATTAATATTTCAGGCTCTAAAACATGAAAAGTTGCCACTTGTTTGTGCATTATGAGTTAAATTATTGTTTTGTAATGTCTGTAATGACAATTGTGTTGCTACAAACACTTTTGATAAAGCTATCAAGGTCAAGTTTCAAACTCATGTTTGATGGGTCATTATTTTATTTAGCTATGGGGACCTTTTATATAACATTACAGACTGAGAACAGGGTGATATTCTCAGGTGTGCAGACTTAAGCAGGTAAAGTTAAATATGCACTGGAGCCCTGAACAGGAGCCATGCCAACAGGAAGCAGAGATGGCAGACATGACAGAAATAACTGTGATTAGTCGACTAATCGAAAAAAATTTGCATTAGATTAGTCGACCACCAAAATAGGCATTAGTTGCAGCCCTAATTGGTACAACTCTTTGGTCGTGTAAGACTCTCAATGATCCCTCAGTGATCTCTCCTGGTCTCTCAATGATCTCTCAAGGATCTTTCAAAGATCTCTAAAGATTGCCATGAAAGTTGCTGAAAACTGAACTTTTGATTGCACAACAATCTCCCAAACATTTAGAGAGAAATGGTTTTTTCGAGGCTTTAGGAGATCATTGAGCAGGGCTTTAAGTTTTCTGGCATAGTGCCGGATTTCCAGCGTGTGCTGTTTTTTTGTTTGTTTGTTGTTTTTTTTTTGGGGGGGGGGGGCGGGGGGCGTTTGGCTGTGGGGAAATTTACTTCCTATTTCTGTAGCAGAAACACTTTTGTCCAACCTATCTGCAATAGTGGATGAATAATGCTCAAAATAAACAGTTTATGTATAGTTTGGAGTTCTTTAAAGATATTTCAAGGTTGTAGCCGGGGGGGGTGGGGGGGGCTGAGGGGGCTGCAGCCGCCCCCCCAAAAAAAGAAGAAAAAAGGGAGAAAAAGAGAAGAAAAATGTAAATAAAGAGCATGTTTTGAGTAGTTTGCATTGAAAATGTTAAGAAATCTGTAGTTGACAGGGGGCTGAAGCTAAAGCTTAACCCCGGGTGAATGCCCTGGGCGTTCAGAATGGTGGTGGTGGTTGGGGTTCAGCCCCCCCTTCACAAATTCCTGGCTACGCGACTGTATTTAGAGTAGTGAATATAGTGTATTTGGGATGGCGGAATGTATTAAGCTTGCACGTTCCACTGATCTCAACCATAGCTCATGCCCCGTTAGCGAGTTCGGAGCCGAGTGAAGCCGCCTGGTCTCCATATTAGGGAGGGAATCGAGTTGACATGTTTAGCGGCTGTCAATTTCTACAGTTCATCGGTTGTGCAAGATTATAAATTGTGTCTCCATGCCAAGAAGTTCAAAATCTGTTTTTTGGGGGAGGACGGGGAAGTTATTGAGGTAAAAGTGGCACCGTTTACTATTAAACCCTTTTGGTAGTACTAATATGGCGGCCCGGTGGGTTCACTTCTAGCAGCCAATGATCCATCTAGTTTTTCTATAGATATAAGTGGCGTGCTTCTAATCATAGTGGCAGCGAGAGTGAGTCACTGGAAACGTGTTTCATCCTTCAACATACAGAAAACCTTTCAGTGAAAGGCTTTCATACATTCTGTAGGATGGAGAGTAAGTTTTTGAGGCCTGGGAAAGATGTCCTAATTGACAAAGGACTTCAAAACAGTGCTGGGTGTGGACTGAAGAAATGGGTAGAGACGGTAGCTGGTGTAAAAAAATTAGAGAACCAGGAGCTTGTTTCTGCACGTTGTGCTTGAAATAATGCAATTTAGAGTATTGTATACAGTTCAGTGTTGCTGTTTACAGTTTGTTATTAAAAATACATGATGCAAATGTTGCACATTTCATTACAAAATAGTAAATCAATGGCCTTTTCCGTATACCCTTTACTGCATGTTTGTTAATCAGATCTTATTCCACCAGTGAATTAATTCACTTGACTGAGTTTCACATACCCTTATTGATAAATTTCATGTTATAGATTGTAGGTCTTTCTGTACATAATTATATAATTTGATAGCAACAGCATCCTAAATTTTAGATGTTTGCACCATACACACATTGACAAAATTGTTGGTACCCCCCTGTTAATGAAAGAAAAACCCACAATGGTCACAGAAATAACTTGAATCTGACAAAAGTGGTAATAAATAAAAATTCTATGAAAATTAACCAATGAAAATCAGACAGTGCTTTTGAATTGTGGTTCAACAGAATTATTTTAAAAAACAAACTCATGAAACAAGGCCTGGACAAAAATGATGGAACCCTTAACTTAATATTTTGTTGCACAAACTTTTCAGGCAATCACTACAATCAAACGATTTCTGTAACTGTCAGTGAGACTTCTGCACCTCTCAGCAGGTATTTTGGCCCACTCCTCATGAGCAAACTGCTCCAGTTGTCTCAGGTTTGAAGGGTGCCTTCTCCAGACGGCATGTTTCAGCTCCTTCCACAGATGTTAAATAGGATTTAGATCAGGGCTCATAGAAGGCCACTTTAGAATAGTCCAATGTTTCGCTCTTAGCCATTCTTGGGTGTTTTTAGCTGTGTGTTTTGGGTCATGATCCATCCTGTTGCAAGACCCATGACCTGCGACTGAGACCAAGTTGTCTGACCCTGGGCAGCATATTTCTCTCTAGAATACCTTGATAGTCTTGAGAGTTCATTGTACCCTGCACAGATTCAAGACACCCTGTGCCAGATGCAGCAAAGCAGCCCCAGAACATAACAGAACCTCCTCCATGTTTCACAGTAGGGACAGTGTTCTTTTCTTGGTATGCTTCATTTTTGCATCTGTGAACACAGAGCTGATGTGCCTTGCCAAAAAGTTCCAGTTTTGTCTCGTCTGTCCATAGGACATTCTTCCAGAAGCTTTGTGGCTTGTCAACATGCAGTTTGGCAAATTCCAGTCTGGCTTTTTTATGATTTGTTTTCAACAGTGGTGTCCTCCTTGGTTGTCTCCCATGAAGTCCACTTTGGCTCAAACAATGACGGATGGTGCGATCTGACACTGATGTACCTTGACCTTGGAGTTCACCATGAATATGTTTAGAGGTTGTTCTGGGCTCTTTTGTTACCATTCGTATTATCCATCTCCTCCTGCAGCCACGTCCAGGGAGGTTGGCTACAGTCCTGTGGATCTTAAATTTCTGAATAATATGTGCAACTGTAGTCACAGGAACATCAAGTTGTTTGGAGATGGTCTTATAGCCTTTACCTTTAACATGCTTGTCTATAATTTTCTTTCTAATCTCCTGAGACAATTCTCTCCTTTGCTTCCTCTGGTCCATGTTTAGTGTTGTACACACCGTGTTACCAAACAGCACAGTGACTACTTGTCACCCTTTAAATAGGCCGACTGACTGATTACAAGTTTGTAGACACCTGTGATGTTAATTAGAGGACACATCTTGGTTGAACATGTCCCTATGGTCACATTATTTTCAGTCTTTTCTAGGGGTACCATCTTTTTTGTCCAGGCCTGTTTCATGAGTTTGTTTTTTAAAGTAATTCTGTTGAACCCCAATTCAAAAGCATTGTCTGATTTTCATTGGTTAATTTTCATAGAATTTTTATTTATTACCACTTTTGTCAGATTCAAGTTATTTCTGTGACCAGTACTATTGCCACCTACTTGCCGTCCTTGGTATTGCTGTTTTAAACAGTCCATAATAATCTAGTCTGAATTTATCAATGGATGTGGCAGATACATTACTAGCTGGTTTCAAGAAAAATCATTTTCATATATATATATATATATATATATATATATATATATACACACACACTACTCATAAAAAAGTTAGGGATAGTTGGCTTTCGGGTGAAATTTCAGGATGCACCTAAAATACACTATAGCCTTTACAGGTGAATTTAATTTGACCTTCTCTAACATTTTGAATGCACATGTCCAACTGTTTAATGTTTCAGTACTTTTTGCATAACTTACTGTTCTCGAACAAGGTGCTTAATGGCAAAATTCACAACAGGTGTTTGATCCATGAATCGACCAATAAATGTTCTGTTCAATTAGAACTGGTATTTAAACAGTCCTCTTCATCATGCTGTTGACATTTTGACATCATGAGACCAAGACGACGCCTCACAATTGATCAACAGTACCTCACCAGTGCAAGGTTTCCAACAGGACGTTCTCAGAGGGAAGTGGCCACTGAGCTTGGAGTGTCACAGAGTGTCATCAGCAGGTTGCAACAGAGATACAGAGAGACTGGAAGAGTCACAGAAAGGCATAGAAGTGGACGTCCTTTGGCCACATCCCACGCTGATGACTGCTTCTGTCACATTCTCCCCGTGTGCTCTTACGCAGCGCACGGAGGAGTAGAAGGAAGGGCGGATTTAGGCACAGGGTTACACCACAAGCACATTTCTTAACAAAAAGGGCAAACAGTTCCAAAATATAGACATACAAAAAGGCAACAGGGTACACTAAAGGGCTCACACGATTGGACGTGCAGCGGGCAGACCACAGCGTACAGTGGCAGGAAAAAAAAGTTCAAAAACAAGACAGACATACAAAAAGGCGAAAGGGTTCACTTACAGACTCACACGATAGAACGTGCAGCGGGCAGACCACAGTAAACGGTGGCGACACACAAATGTTGACAATACAATAGTCCAGCAATGCTTGACTGGCAAAAAGCTGCTTAAGTACAAGTATTGCTGGCACGAATGATTAGATGCACCTGGGCGAAGCGCGGGAAGGGCAATTACCGGAGTGGAACCAGCTGGCTGTCATGAGAGAGGGGGCGTGGTCGGACTGGCAAGTGTCAGACAGCGCCCACACGAATGTAGACCAAAGGAGGCTGCCTCACAGCTGCCGGCCAGAACAGTGGCTACAGGTACGGAAAAAATAAACTAGTGACATGGAAACTACAAGAACTCAAAAGATAACACAATACACAAATACACAGTTAAACCTGAGCCACAGCAGGTCAGAACCGAGCCCAAAAGACAACCGGCTCGGCTCATGACTGCTTCATTGTGAACAGTGCCCTGCAGAACTGGATAATGAATGCCACTCAACTCCAGGCACATTTAAGGGAGGTGAGAGGCACCCAAGTGTCATGTCAGACCATTTGAAACAGTTCACAGTCATGTGAAAAAATTAGGGCATCCTGTATAGGCCTGCGTTTTTTAACATATTTGGAGATATGGATATTTAATATCAATGTTAAAAAATACTGGGAGATTTATGTAATCCAACTAAACAATTACTTAGACTTTTTTCAACTTTTCTGTAAAATGTAATTCTAAACAAACGGTGAGGAATAAATTAGAACACCCCCCATCTTATTTTAGGACACCCCCACATTCATTTCCACTTAAAATGGCTAAAATAAATTTTAAAAAATGCAAATAAAACAAAAACAAGGTTAGACATAGATATGTGAACATTTATTTATAAAGAACTGAATATTTAATGGGGTGTCATAATTTTTTCACGACTGTACATCAGCGTGGTCTGCATGCTAGATGACCTACAAGAGTACCTGACCATACCACCAGGCACATGTGTCATCTTCTTTCATGGGTCAGCGAGCATTTACGCTGGACAAGGGACCAATGGGCCTCAGTGCTGTTCTCTGATAGAAAGTCAATTCATGTTGAGAAGAAATGATGGCCGTCAACAATGTTGGAGACGTCAAGGAGAGCGCTATGCATCAGCCACTGTTGTCACCAGACAAGCCTTTGTTAGTGGTGGTGTTACAGTCTGGGCAGGTGTGTCTAGTCAATACAGAACTGCCCTACACCTTGTGAATGGTACAGTAACAAGCTGATACTACCTGAATAACATTATTAATCCAGTCACTGTGCCCCTGCATGAACAACACAGGCCTAATTTCATCTTCATGAATGACAATGCTCTAGCTCACTGAGGTTGCATCATTAGGGAACGGCTGCTGGACGCTGGGGTACCTCAGATGGAGTGGCCTGCACTTTCTCCAGACCTGAATCTGAGTCACCATGTAGAGGTTTTACATTTTCCATAAATTTCATCCGAAAGCCAAACATCCCTAACTTTTTGTGAGTAGTGTGTGTGTGTGTGTGTGTATACACACACAGGCAGCCGACTCGTGTGCCACACGAGTCGGCTGCCTGTTGCAACAGCCTTTTTTTTTTGTTTTTTTATCTTCCTTCTTCTTTCTACACCTTTCACTCTGTATGTATATCATGGACGCACGGATCGCCCCGGGGGTCTCCCGGGTCGGCGGACGGAGCCACGGTTTGCAGCGGGAGACGTTACAGCGGGGAGGAGCTAGTGCTAGCTAGCACTTGGCCGCCGCCCGGTGTTAATGGGAAACTCGACATACCGGGAGCTGTAGCGAAAACGAAGCGGGTGCCGGGCTGGAGTTTAGGCGGCGTGAAAGAAATATAAGACAGAATAATAAAGAGCGATGGCAAGAACCAAGCAGACCGCCCGTAAAATCTACTGGAGGAAGAAGCCCCCCAGGAGACAGCTAGCCACAGGGCTGCTCGGAGAGGCGCTCTGGCCACCGGCAGAGTGAAGAGGCCTCGCCGTCACAGGTCCGTGGCTCTGAGAGAGATCCGTCGCTACCAGAAATCCACGGAGCTGCTCATCCGTAAGCTGCCCGTCCAGCGCCTGGTGAGGGAGATCGCTCAGGACTTCAAGACCGTCCTGCGTTTCCTGAGTTTTGCCGTCATGGCTCTGCAGGAGACCAGCGAGACCCACCTGGTGGTCTCTTCTTCGCTAAGGGGGTCACCATCATGCCCAAAGACTTCCAGCTGGCCCGCTGCATCCGCGGAGAGAGAGCTTAGACTTTCTGCTGCACATCCACCAGCCATAATGCTCTGCACTGTGTGTCTATATATATACATTTATAGTAATATGGACATATGTTTACTAGATGTTGTTTTTTCTTGCCTTCTGATTGTTGCTTTGAGTGTTGCTATCCCTGTGCTGTTGCAATCCTGGAATTTCCCCATTGTGGGACTAATAAAGGCTTATCTTATCTTATCTTATCTTATATATACAGTGGGGCAAAAAAGTATTTAGTCAGCCACCAATTGTGCAAGTTCTCCCACTTAAAAGATGAGAGAAGTCTCCAATTTTCATCATAGGTATACCTCAACTATGAGAGACAAAATGAGAAAAAAAAATCCAGAAAATCACATTGAAGGATTTTTAATGAATTAATTGGTAAATTCCTCGGTAAAATAAGTATTTGGTCACCTACAAACAAGCAAGATTTCTGGCTCTCACAGACCTGCAACTTCTTCTTTAAGAGGCTCCTCTGTCCTCCACTCGTTACCTGTATTAATGGCACCTGTTTGAACTCGTTATCAGTATAAAAGACACCTGTCCACAACCTCAAACAGTCGGACTCCAAACTCCACTATGGCCAAGACCAAAGAGCTGTCAAAGGACACCAAGAAACAAAATTGTAGACCTGCACCAGGCTGGGAAGATTGAATCTGCAATAGGTAAGCAGCTTGGTGTGAAGAAATCAACTGTGGGAGCAATTATTAGAAAATGGAAGACATACAAGACCACTGATAATCTCCCTCGATATGGGGCTTCACACAAGATCTCACCCCGTGGGGTCAAAATGGTCACGAGAACGGTGAGCAAAAATCCCAGAACCACACGGGGGGACCTAGTGAATGACCTGCAGAGAGCTGGGACCAAAGTAACAAAGGCTACCATCGGTAACACACTACACCGCCAGGGACTCAAATCCTGCAGTGCCAGACGTGTCCCCCTGCTTAAGCCAGTACATGTCCAGGCCCGTCTGAAGTTTGCTAAAGAGCATTTGGATGATCCAGAAGAGGATTGGGAGAATGTCATATGGTCAGATGAAACCAAAATAGAACTTTTTGGTAAAAACTCAACTTGTCGTGTTTGGAGGAGAAAGAATGTTGAGTTGCATCCAAAGAACACCATACCTACTGTGAAGCATGGGGGTGGAAACATCATACTTTGGGGCTGTTTTTCTGCAAAGGGACCAGGACGACTGATCCATGTAAAGGAAAGAATGAATGGGGCCATGTATCTTGAGATTTTGAGTGAAAACCTCCTTCCATCAGCAAGGGCATTGAAGATGAAACGTGGTTGGGTCTTTCAGCATGACAATGATCCCAAACACACCACCCGGGCAACGAAGGAGTGGCTTCGTAAGAAGCATTTCAAGGTCCTGGAGTGGCCTAGCCAGTCTCCAGATCTCAACCCCATTGAAAATCTTTGGAGGGAGTTGAAAGTCCGTGTTGCCCAGCAACAGCCCCAAAACATCACTGCTCTAGAGGAGATCTGCATGGAGGAATGGGACAAAATACCAGCAACAGTATGTGAAAACCTTGTGAAGACTTACAGAAAACGTTTCACCTCTGTCATTGCCAACAAAGGGTATATAACAAAGTACTGAGATGAACTTTTGGGATTGACCAAATACTTATTTTACCGAGGAACTTACCAATTAATTCATTAAAAATTCTTCAATGTGATTTTCTGGATTTTTTTTTCTCATTTTGTCTCTCATAGTTGAGGTATACCTATGATGAAAATTGGAGACCTCTCTCATCTTTTACGTGGGAGAACTAGCACAATTGGTGGCTGACTAAATAATTTTTTGCCCCACTGTATATATATATATATATATATACAGTATATATAAAATGGGTATGTGTGCTCAGCCCGAAGGAGTTACATAGGTCTGCCCTCCAGTGGCCTCACCACCTGCAGGAGGGACCATGGGGGTCTGGTGCTATGTGGATCAGGTGGCGGTCAAAGGCGGAGACCTTGGCGGTCTGATCCCAAGCTTCCTAAACTGGCTTTTGGGATGTAGAATGTCACCTCTCTGGTGAGGAAGGAGCCTGAGCTGGTGCATGAGGTTGAGAGATACCAGCTAGATATAGTCGGTCTCACCTCAACACACAGCTCCGGTTCCGGAACCAGTCTCCTGGAGAGGGGCTGTTGCTTGTCCTACTCTGGAGTTTCCCAGGCGAGTGGCGACGAGCAGGGGTGGGAATTCTTGTATCCCCCCACCTTGCTGCCTCTATATTGGAATTTTCCCCGGTGGATGAAAGGGTTGTTTCCCTGCGCCTTTGGGTTGGAAAACGGGTCCTGACCATCATTTGCGCCTATTCACCAAATGATGGTTCAGAGCACCCACCCTTTTTGGAGTCTCTGACTGGCATGCTGGAGGGTGCTCCCCTTGGAGACTCCATTGTCCTACTGGTGGACTTCAATGCGCACGTGGGCAATGACAGTGAAACCTGGAGGAGTGTGACTGGGAGGAACGGCCTGCCCGATCTGAACCCAAGTGGTATTCAGTTATTGGATTTCTGTGCTAACCAGTTTGTCCATAACAAACACTGTGTTCAAGCATAAGGGTATCCATATGTGCACCTGGTACCAGGACACTGATCGATTTTGTTATCGAGTCATCAGACCTGCGACCATATGTCTTGGGCACTCGGGTAAAGAGAGGTGCAGAGCTGTCAACTGATCACCGCCTGGTGGTGAGTTGGATCCAATGGCAGGGGAGGATGCCATTCAGACCTGGTAGACCCAAACGTATAGTGAGGGTGTACTGGGAACGTCTGGCTGAGGCCCCTGTCTGAGAGGTATTCAACTCCCACCTTCGGAAGAACTTCAACCACATTCCAAGGGAGTCTGGAGACATGGAGTCTGAATGGGCCATGTTCTCCACCTTCATTGTTGAAGCGGCTGCCCAGAGCTGCGGCCGCAATGTCATCGGGTCATCTCGTGGTGGCAACCCCTGAACCAAGTGATGGACACCAGTGGTGAGGGGGGCCATTAAGCTGAAGCAGGAGTCCTATCAAACTTGGTTGGCTTGTGGGACTCCCGAAACAGCTGAGGTGTACTGGCAGGCCAAGCGGAGTGCGGTTCGGGTTGTTGCTGAAGCAAAAACTCAGGTATGGGAGGAGTTCGGTGAGGCCATACAACAAGCTTTTCAGTTGGTCTCGAAGAGATTCTGGCAAACTGTCCTGCAGCTCAGGAGGGGGAAGCGGCTCCCTGTCCACACTGTGTATGGTGCGGATGGGGCACTGCTGACTTCGACTGGGGATATCGTCAGGCGATGGAAGGAATACTTCGAGGATCTCCTCAATCCCACTGACACGCCTTCCACAGAGGAAGCAGGGCTTGTGGACGAGGGGGACGACTTGCCTATCACAGGTCACCAAGGTGGTTAAAAATCTCTTTGGTGGCCAGGCCCCGGGGGTGGACGAGATTCGCCCTGAGTACCTCAAGGCCCTGGATGTTGTAGGGCTGTCATGGTTGACATGCCTCTGCAACATTGCGTGGAGGTCGGGGGCAGTGCCTTTGGCATGGCAAACCGGGGTTGTGGTTCCTCTCTTCAAAAAAGGGGACTGGAGGATGTGCTCCAACTTTAGCGGGATCACGCTCCTCAGCCTCCCTGGAAAGGTCTATGCCAAGGTACTGGAAAGGAGAGTCCGGCCGTTGGTCAAACCTCGGATTCAGGAGGAGCAATGTGGTTTTCTTCCTGGCCGTGACACATCGGACCACCTCTTTACCCTCTCGAGAATCCTCGAGGGTTCGTGGGAGTTTGCTCAACCAGTTTACATGTGTTTTGTGGACTTGGAGAAGGCATTCAATCGTGTCCCTCGTGGTTTTTTGTGGGGGGGTGTTTCGGGAGTATGGGACATCGGACTTGTTGTTACGAGCTATTCGGTCTCTGTACGACCGTTGTGAGAGTTTGGTTCGTATTGCCAACACTCGGCCGGACTCATTCCCAGTGAGAGTTGGACTCTGCCAGGGCTGCCCTTTGTCACCGATCCTGTTCATAATTTTTGTGGACAGGATTTCTAGGCGCAGCCAGGGAACGGAGGGTGTCATGCTTGGTGACCACAGGATCTCACTTCTGTTGTTTGCAGATGATGTCCTGCTGGCTTCATTTGGCAATGACCTACAGGTCTTACTGGGACGGTTTGCCACTCAGTGTGAAGTGGCTGGGATGAGAATCAGTACCTCCAAGTCCAAGTCCATGGTCCTCAGCTGGAAAAAGGTGGATTGTCCTCTCCGGGTTGGGGACAAGCTCCTGCCCCAAGTGGAGGAGTTTAAGTATCTCAGGGTCTTATTCACGAGTGAGGGGAGAATGGAGCGAGAGATTGACAGACGAATTGGAGCAGCATCTGCAGTGATGCGGACGTTTTACCAGTCTGTTGTGGTGAAAAGGGAGCTAAGTTCTAAGGCAAAGCTATCGATTTACCAGTCAATCTGCGTTCCTACACTCACCTATGGTCATGAGCTTTGGGTAATGATCGAAAGAACGAGATTGCAGATTGCTAGACTCACCCTCAGAGATAGGGTGAGCTCAGTCATCCGGGAGAGGCTCAGAGTAGAACCGCCACTCCTCCACATTGAAAGGAGCCAGTTGAGGTGGTATGGGCATCTGATCAGGATGTCTCCTGGATGCCTCCCACTTGAGGTGTTTCGGGCACGTCCCTCTGGGAGGAGACCCCAGGGCAGATCCAGGGCTCGCTGGGATAGTCTCCCAGCTGGTCTGGAAATGCCTTGGTATCCTCTCTGAAGAGCTGGAGCAGATGGCTGGGGAGAGGGAAGTCTGGGCTTCTTTGCTTGAACTGCTGCCTCCGCGACCCGGACCTCCGGAAAAGTGGTAGAAGATGGATGGATGGATGGTATGTGTGCATGCGTGTGTGTCTCCACCCTTGTGACCCTACTCCCCGAAAAAAGTTCAGGCTCAGGATTTTTTTTTGCTTTAACCCCTGCATTGAGAAATCGGGCCAATTTTTGATCTCAGTGGTCACCCAACAATCTCTGTGCTGTGTAAAGGGGCCCCTTGTGTCTGCTCCTAAAATGTTAAAATGCCCATAAATCAATCTTTTTTAAAATGATCAGTTTGAATACTGCAATGTATATGACAAAAAACAACAAAACTGTAGACATAAACATAGTCATCTTTAAATGATTATTATTGGTAAAAGCCCAGTTACTAAAATTGACTTTTCACTTGTATGTACTTATAAATTTTTTTCCTTTTCAGATGAGTATATCATCCATCCATCTTCTTCCGCTTAATCCTTTTCGGGTCGCGGGGGGGCCGGAGCCTATCCCAGCATCTTTGGGCGAGAGGCAGGGTACACCCTGGACAGATCGCCAGTCCATCACAGGGCCAACACAGAGAGACAGACAACCATTCACTCTCACAGTCATACCTAAGGACAATTTAGAATCCCAGTTTGATGGCAATTAACCTAACTTGCATGTTTTTGGCATGTGGGAGGAAACCTGAGAAATCCCGGAGTAAACCCACGCAGACACGGGGAGAACATGCAAACTCCACACAGATCACTGTTGGTCGGGGGCTGGGATCGAACCCAGGATCCCCCGGCCAAGGGTGAGTTGCTGTGCTGCCGCAGTGCTAACCACTCTGCCACCGCGCTGCCCATGAGTATATCAAGCTTGTATTAATATTTTGATTTTCTCAAGGATTTTAGTTTCATTGGTGCTGATGTCAGATATGATAGAAATTTAGTAGAACAATAAAACTTTAAACTTGTCAAGCCCAAATTCAAAGAGAAATTAAAGTCCATCCATCCATCAATCCTCTACTGCTTATCCGGGGATCTGGGTCATGGGGGCATCAGTCCAGACAGAGCAGCCTAGACTTCCGCGCAGTTCACATAGCACCATGATCCCCGTGATCCCTCCTGCAGGTGGTGAGCCCACTGGAGGGCAGACCCATGTGCCTCCTTTGGGTACACTGAGTCCTTGATGTAACGTTTTTCACGGAGATCCACTGGACCACTCTTACCCAGGATTTACACTGATTCCGGATGCAGTCCGTTGTGGATGCAGTGCCGATGGAGCCTCATGGCATTGCCCACCCACTCCGTTTGTGCTGGATCACAGCAGGGTTCGAAATACACGATCGCGTGAGAATTATATAAAATAACACGAGATTTGTTTAAACAGTTATTTTGCTCCGCTGAGAAAAATAGTCCCTTCTAAATGTACCCAGTTAATGGTTGCTAAGCACCTCAATCAGTATCATATAGAAAGGAATACTGTAAGTCTGTTGTCATTTCACACACGTGTAAACAAATTAAATGTTGTCCGCTGCAAAAGTCAGTATTTATAATACATACTGGTCGGTTTGTGATCACCGTGAGATCATGCGGATAGCTAGGTAGCATGCTAATGATTTGGCTTTGGCATACTTCGCTTTTTCTTGGCATTTTCAGATGAAATAAAGAGTCCACCACTATAAAGGTATTGTGGTTTGCTAACTGAGACAATAAATCCAACTCTAGCTTTCCTATTTTTTAAAGACACGTGAAATAACTTGCAGATCATTACAAGCGTAAGACTTTGTAAACTAAAGTTTTTTAAAAAAGGGGGTAGGGCTTCTGGGTCACGGAGGTGATTTCTTTTCAAACAGCACATCACTATGGAAATTAAGGTACAGTGGTGTGAAAAAGTGTTTGCCCCCTTCCTGTTTTCTCATTTTTTTTGTTTGTCACACTTAAATGTTTCAGATCATCAAACAAATTTAAATATTAGACAAAGATAACGCAAGTAAACACAAAATGCAGTTTTTAATTGAAGGTGTTTATTAAGGTGTTAAGGTGTTTATTATTTAAGGGTAAAAAAAATCCAATCCTACATGGCCCCGTGTGAAGAAGTGATTGTCCCCCTGTTAAAACATAAATTAACTGTGGCTTATCACATCTTTGGAAAGCTGAGTTCAATTTTCTAGCCATTTCTAAAGCTTTGGGACTCCAGCAAACCACAGTGAGAGCCATTATCCACAAATGGCAAAAACATGGAACAGTGGTGAACCTTCCCAGGAGTGGCCGGCCGACTAAAATTACCCCAAGAGCGCAGCAATGGCTCATCCAAGAGGTCACAAAAGACCCCACAACAATATCCAAAGAACTGCAGGCCTCACTTGCCTCAATTAAGGTCAGTGTTCATGACTCCACCATAAGAAAGAGACTGGGCAAAAATGGCCTGCATGGCAGAGTTCCAAGATGAAAACCACTGCTGAGCAAAAAGTAGATAAAGGCTCATCTCAGTTTTGCCAGAAAACATCTTGATGATCCCCAAGACGTTTGGGAAAATACTCTGTGGACTGACTAGACAAAAGTTGAACTTTTGGAAGGTGTGTGTCCCATTACATCTGGCGTAAAAGTAACACAGTATTTCAGAAAAGGAACATCATACAACAGTAAAATATGGTGGTGGTAGTGTGATGGTCTGGGGCTGTTTTGCTGTTTGAGGACCTAGAAGACTTGCTGTGGTAAATGGAACCGTGAATTCTGCTGTCTACCAAAAAGTCCTGAAGGAGAATGTCCAGCCATTTGTTCGTGACCTCAAGCTGAAGCGCACTTGTGTTCTGCAGTAGGACAATGATCAAAAACAAACCAGCAAGTCCACCTCTGAATGGCTTAAGAAAAACAAAATGAAGACTTTGGAGTGGCCTAATCAATGTCCTGACCTGAATCTGATTGAGATGTTGTGGCATGACCTTAAAAGGCGGCTCATGCTTAAAAACCCTCCAATGTGGCTGAATTACGGCAATTCTGCAAAGATGAGTGGGCCAAAATTCCTCCACAGCGCCGTAAAAGACTCATTGCCAGTTATCACAAACACTTGATTGCAGCTGTTGCTGCTAAGGGTGGCCCAACCAGTTATTAGGTTTAGGGGGCAATCACTTTTTCACACAGGGCCATGTAGGTTTGGATTTTTTTTCCCTTAATCATAAACACCTTCATTTAAAAACTGCATTTTGTGTTTACTTGTGTTATCTTTGTCTAATATTTAAATTTGTTTGATGATCTGAAACATTTAAGTGTGACAAACATACAAAAAAACGAGAAATCAGGAAGGGGGCAAACACTTTTTCACACCACTGTATCCAACACAGTATTGTAATGTTTGTTTGTTCTCAATAGGTTAAAAACACCTGGAACAGTCAGAGCCTCAAAGATGACTTTGGACACAATTTTTTATACACACCAGAATGCTCTTTATTAAACAGAAGAGCAAACCCCATAGGGGAGGTCTATACCATGCAAATGAATCATCAAGGGTTATCAATAGTCTGATTAAAAACATCCACACACAAGACTAAACTACTAATTAGAGCTGACACCGCAAATATTCAACTGTGCAATCACATGCACCACACGGAACTATTTGCCACCCTATTCCACCACACACCCCTTTAATAGAAACTCCCTCTTATGTGTATATACAGCTATAAAAAGACAAGTTTATAAAAAGTCATTAAGAGTAATTAAAAGAACATAAAGGTAAAGGTAAAGCCAGCTTTATTGTCATTCAATCCATACAGCCAATCATGTACAGTAGAACGAAATTACGTTTCTCTTATCTACAGTGTTAATCACATCTAGAATCAGAGGGGTCGCTGCCATGCAAGCCGCCACAAATTTCCCTCCCCCATTCCATTATTGCTGAGCACCAAGCTGGACAGCAGGAAGTTCCGCTTTTATATGGTCTTCGGCATGACCCGGCAGTAAGCTGTACTTGGCAGGGGGCGGGGGGGGGGGGGGCAGGACAGTCTGGCAGAGGAGGATTGGCACCTGCACTCACCTATAGCCCAGCCCTGGCTATCTAAAGGAGGCAGCAGACCTCCCCTCCTAAGTGCAGGAACCGCTTTACCTATCTGGCTGTCTTCACCGCAGGCTGCTCTAAGCAGCTGCGGATGACACCCACCCGCCAAAAGAGTGATGCTATGATGTCAAGCCGTTCTCCCCCACAAGCGCTCACCCAGCCCCCTCGTGCTCGTGCTCAGCGTCTCTGTGGCCCCGTCAACATCTCTGTGTTCCCCTTGGCGTCTCTCAGTGTCTCTGTCCTCCCCTCCACGTGACAACGTCCCTCAGCATCTCTCAGCTTCTCGTCAGTTACACACACCTGTCTTTTATCAAGGTGTCTCAATCACACACACACTCACCTCATCTCAGGTAAACCATGCCCCCAATTCAATACATCACAGTATTACAATTCTCATCTATTGTCATGGTCCGTGGTGCTGACTCTGTCTGCACTTGGGTTGTGCGGTAGTTCCCCGTTCTCTCCTCTGGCGCACCTTTTGGCCTCCAGGCTTTTATTGTGACAGCGTCTCGGCGGTGCTTCTGGCTGTCAGAAGCCAAGCTCCGCGGGACGGCTGGATTCCAATCAGCTGATGGCTTTTCATCAGCTGGTCAATCTGTCAAGCCCTATTTAAGGGAGCAGCTCTGTTTGCTCGGGGCTGCAACCCCGTGTATGGATAACGCTGGTCTCCCCAACGTTAGACTGGAGTCCCTACGTCCTGGCTCCAGTCATCCTCTAGTTCCTCGCTACTCTCTGTAAGTTCATCCCTTGTTCTGTGTTTATCGTCTGTGTGCCTAGCCATAGTCCTTGTTTGTGTTTTGCCCCACGTGGCTCATTATTTTGTACCTTTTGTTCTTATTTAATAAATACGCAAACTCACTGGTCGCCTAAAGCGTCTCATTAGCGGTCCGCGAGGGCCACACCATAACATCTATAAGCCACTGAACTGATAGACTTGAAAGTAAATAACGGTTAGTAATTAACTGTTACTAGAACATGTTTGAAGTGGAGTGATACATATCCAGTGAAATGTTAGAGTGTGATTATTGTGGAATATAGTAACTCCAGGAATCCCCATTGTCCAATCAAATTGCTCAGTCAGAACTAACTGTTGTATAAATCTCCTTTTATATTAGGGGTAGGGATATTAGATATTAGATATTAGACTTACACAATGGTCCCCTCCAGTATATACAACTAGGACAGTATCGGTCGCTATGGAGGGTGACAATATGTATGGGTACATATTCATACTATGTAGGATAACTAAGTAGACGGTTATGCTGTTTATTCCATATTGCTACAATGCTCCACACTTTGTATATATATATTTATATATTTATGGGTATGTATGTATATCCACTGCTCTTATTTATATCTGCCATGTCTTCTTAATCATTGCTCTGAGTGTTGCTATCCCTGTGCTGTTGCAATCCTGGAATTTCCCCATTGTGGGCCTATCTTATCTTATCTTATCTTATCTCATTATGATGATGATGATGCCAGCATTCTCAGTTTTTAGAGAGAGAGTAGTTTGAACATTTTCCCAAACACCAGCAGAATCTTTTTTCTGTGAAATATCTATGATTTTTTTTGTTTTTGTCCACCAGGTTTTGGGTTCTTGACCCGTCAGCTGATGTCACTAGCTGGGGGCCGGGTGGTGCTGGTTCTGGAGGGGGGACACGACCTCAAAGCCATCTGCGATGCCTCTGAAACCTGTGTTAGTGCCTTGCTGGGCATGGAGGTGAGATGTTGCATTTGTGCAAACAGAGCATGTGTGTGTCTGCAGAAAGATACGTCAACTGTGTTCCGCCCTCTAATCACTGTTTCTGCAACGCGTCCCAGGTGGAGCCTCTGCCCCAGTCTGTACTGGACCAGAAGCCTTGTGAAAACGCGGTGATGTCTCTGCAGAGAGTCATCCAGATTCATGGTGAGAATGCAACACATCATTATAAAGTATATAAGGGGTTTTAAACAACAAGCATTATAGTATATGGTCAAGGAAGTTCAGTGTCATGGTTATATGTTTCTTGAACTGAAATAAATTAATGTAGCAACAGTGAGCGTCACATCACTATGTTCTCTAGGGCTGTACCCAACTTATTCAATTATGTATTTTCTGAGTTAGTTTCACTAGTGTTTGGTTTTCAAATTTGAGATTTCTCCAAAACTGCATGATCTTAACAGAGATGTAAATTAAAAATTTAACTTTACCACATTTATTTTTTTTAAAAATCCCCTGCAAATTAAATATTAGCTATTGGTCCATATTGATATCCTACCATCACATAGTTGCTGATTTGTTGGTTTCACATCCATGATGCTCCATACATGTACCCATTCTTTCGTGTTATTGATGCCAAATTCTGACCCTGCCATCTGAATGACATCCAGCCCATCTGGCACCAGCAACCATGCTACGTTCAAAGTCACTTAAATCACCTCTCTCCCCCACTCTGATGCTCAGTTTAGAAGCTTGTCTTGACCAGGTCTACATGCCTCACTCCATTCAGCTGTGCCATGTGATTGGCTGATGAGGTATTTGCATTAACAAGCAGGTGAACAGGTGTACCTATATAAGTGGCTGATGAGTATATAGGGAAAAAAAAGAATCAAATTTGTGATACGCCAAAAATACAGCGAGGAAAATAAGTATTGAAAACATCAACATTTTTCTCAGTAAACATATTTCTGATGGAGCCACTGACCTGAGATTTTCACCAGATATCAGTAACAACCCAAGTATCCCATACTTACAAAGAAATCAAGGCAACTGTGTTCACAAAACAAGTTGTATTTAATTAAATTGAATGACACAGGGAATAAGTATTGAACACGCTTGGTGAAATTCATTTAATATTTCGTAGAAAAGCCTTTGTTGGTAATAACAGCTTCCAGACACCTCCTATTTGGAGAAACTAGGTGCAAGCATTGCTCAGGAGTGATTTTAGCCCATTCTTCCACACAAACTGTCTTCAAATCTTGAAGGTTCTGTGGGTGTCCTCTATGAACTCTGATCTTCAGTTCATTCCATAGATTTTCAGTTGGATTCAGGTCAGGTGACTGACTGGGCCATTCTAGCAGCTTTATTTTCCTTCTCTGGAGCCAGCTGAGAGTTTCCTTGGCTGTGTATTTGGGATCATTGTCTTGCTGAAATGTCCACCCTCGTTTCATCTTCAGCATCTTGGCAGATGGCAACAGGTTCTTATCAAGGATGTCTCTGCACATTTGTCCATTCATCGTTCCTTTAATTATATGAAGTCTGCCTGTACCATGTACTGAAACCACCCCCACACCATGACGGGATGGGGTGTTTCTCCTCCAAACATGCTGTGTGTTGTGGCATTCAAAAAGTTCAATTTTGGTCTTTAAACAAGCTTTAACATGCTGTTTCTTCAGCAATGGAGTCTTGCGAGGTGACCGGGCATGGAGCCCATGTCCGTTGAGTGCATTATTTACTGTTTTCTTGGAAACAGCAGTACCTGCTAACTCCAGGTCTTTCTGGAGCTCTCCACGAGTGGTCTTTGGCTCTTGGACAACTCTTCTGATAACTGTTTCGACTTCTCTCTCTGAAATCTTGCAAGGAGCTCCTGGTCTTGGCTGGTTAATGGTAAAATGATGTTCTTTCCACTTCTGAATGATGGCTCCAACAGTGCTCACTGGAACATTCAGCAGTTTAGAAATGCGCCTGTAGCCAATGTCATCATTATGTTTTGCAACAATAAGGTTGTGAAGGTCTAGAGAGAGCTCTTTGCTTCTGCCTGTCATGAGTTCTTTGGTGTGACAATCTGATATTCACAGACCTTTTTAAAGTTGACTTAACCAGCTGAAGTTAATTTGCACTGGTGGGGGATGGGATGGCTTCCCAAATTCTGATGGATTTCAGCTGGTTTCTTGGCTTTCTATGCTTTGTTGCCCCTCTTTTTCTTCATGTGTTCAATACTTATTCCCTGTGTCATTCCACTTTATTAAATATAACTTGTTTTGTGAACAGTTGCCTAGATTTCTTTATATGTATGGATTTATATGTAACTGGGTTTTTACTGATATCTGGTGAAAATCTCGGGTCAGTAGCTCCATCAGAAAAAGTTTAATGAGAAAAATGTTGATGTGTTCAATGCTTATTTTCCCCGTTCTACAGGAGAAAAAAGTAATAGAATGTACAAGAAAAACTGCAAAATTAAGAGGAAAAAAATGTACAAGGAAAAAGTTCCATACTTATATTAAGGCAGACATCTGCATTTATACAAAAAGTTGTAAACTTATATTTTTTAAATGCTGATGCAGTTTACTGGGGGAGAATGTTTGGATATTTGCTCTAGATTGCTCTTGAATATTCAAAGTCCCAGAATTGGTATTTGGGTCAACCCTAATATTCAAATATGGCAGAGTTTCAACTCAGCTCAGTTTGTACTGATATTGAATATAAACTCCCATTCTGCTTTTGTAAAATCATATTAAACTTTGTTATCCTGGGGCGCTTTTTCTAAATGGAAGGGTGTCTTTTAACAAGCAAACAAATAATGGTTTATATAGTAATTATTGTAAAAAAAAAAAAAGAAAAGAAAATATTACAAGGCTTGCAGCTTTTGACATTTTTTTTGAAAACTTACTGACATTAAGTAACATATTAAATGCATATTACATAAAGTTGGTACCAGGAGTGGCATAAGGATCATATTACTGCGGTGATACTTCCACTCCTTTGGCTATATCAAACAGAGTTTATATAACATAACTGAAACCTCGAAGACCAGTTTAGTTTAAGTGTCTGTAAGCGTACATCTTGTACCCTTACACTTTCTGTCAAGAGGAGAGAAAATCTCTAAAGGTGAATCAAGGGAGACACTGCAGAGTAATACAGAAAGAGAATAGTACAAATTATAAATATCTAAAAAATATAATAAATAAATGAATATTCAGAAATAATTATAATTATACAGTATAAAATGCAAATTAATTAAACTTTCAACTGTTTATTTAGTAAACAATCAGTATTTTTTGCTACTGCCACATTGTTTTGTTTTAAATCAAGACATTTTTTATCTTTATCAAGCCATCTTTACATTTCCATTCTCCCTCGGGACTACTGAGCACCTCGCCTCCTTTAAATCCTTGTCTCCCATCCCTCCCTCCCTCCAGCCATCACATACACACACACACACACACACACACACACGGCCGCCCTGGCTTCAATTATCTTCAAACACTTCTCTGGCACACGACCTTCGCAACATCCCCTCCTGATTGCACACAAATGTTATCCCAACCAAATTAGATTAATTAAAAATATTTGAATAGCCGCAAGAATGTTAAGCTCATAATTTAGGCCTCGGGTGAAATATATGTGAGTTGCAAGCGCCGCCAGAACACACACGCGCTTATAGATGAGCACATTTGTAGGCGCTTGGGTTTTTTGTTTTTTTTTTTTGCTCATTCCAGAGTGTGACGCAGGACTGAGAGCACATAGCATTTGAGTTTATGTTTCAGAAATTATCAACAAGGATATTTAGACCATGGGCTGTTTATGTCACAGTTGTTGTTTATGTTCGGATCAAACAGCTACAGCCAGTGGATCAAACACTAAGAAGGCCTTTTTAATAAAAACGCTTTCCCTCAAGGAGCCACTCAGGATGAAAACATTTCTGAAAACCCAAAGCCGTTAATCTTTCTCTCTTCTGTTTCCTTCCACTTCTCCATCATTTTCCATCTCTTTTTTTTTGTTCTGCAGGTGACTACTGGCAGAGTTTGAAGGATTCGGCGTCCACTGTAGATCTGTCCTACTTGCAGGCACAGAGACGGAGACTGAGACGAGACTCAGACAGCGAGGCTGTCAGCGCCATCGCGTCTCTGTCGATGGGATCGCTCACATCTGACAAGTAAGGACAAGATTCTACTGTATTTCACATCTTCTGCTTCAAGTCTGTTACACTTTAGGTTTCACAAATCCTTCCTTTTTTGTTCTTGTTTATTCAGGAGTTCATCTAAAAAGACTGGTGGAGAATGAAAGTAATTTTCTCTGAAGAAAGCGTCTCCTGACAGTAACTCTTAAACAATTCTCAGTGGAAACACAGACACACAAACACATGAAGCTGAACCATTGGGTCAACACTGGAAATAGACTGAATTCCACCTGTATTACTGCTGGCTGCACTGTGACCACTCTGAGCTGCCATCTGGACCACATTCATACTCTCGTGATGTTTCTGGTGACGGTCACTTTTTTAAATGAACTGAAAGTTAAAAAAATATATACATATATTACTGAAGGATCTATAAAAAGAAACTTGATGAAGCACAGGTCTGTGACTTTAAACACTGACTTGTTTTAAGAACTCCAGCGAGACCAGCTGAAGACCACTCCAGCTGTGTTAACCTTGAAGGCAAAGTTGGACGTCACCCTGGCTTTGTGAAGCCCGTGAAGGACTGCAGCTCAGTAAAATGACGCGTATCATCTACACTTAACCCAATCCCACTATGATGATGTGTGTTTTCCTGATCGTCGTGCACTGTACCATCTTCTGCGATGTCATGTGGTTGATGGAGGTTGACAATCAAACGTGTTTGTTCTTAAATTTAGTTTATTTTGAATATCAGTGCAAGTTCTTTTCACAAATCTATTATCCAGAGTGAAGCTACAGTGAAGTCTGTCATACATGTATTTCATATTGTTTTATCTGCTTTTCTTGAATTTTGTTTTTCTTGGACAGTCAGGGGAGCACGTGCAGGAATAGCCTCTATTGCTGCAGTTATTTCTTGTTGTTCCCTGACAGATCACAGACACACCACTGTGTGACAAAGTGCTTCTTAAACATGGAGGCACGCCGTTTGTATCAGTGGCCTTATTCATACCTGTTGTTACTGAGGCGACATATCAGGAAGGAAAGAAGTTACCCTTAAAGTGCCTCGCTTCTGTGCTGCAGGATCACCCACGATGCCTCGGTGCAGTGTGACCACTTGGAATATTTAACAGCGCTAATCCAAAGACAGTTACACTTACACCGCCCACAGAAACAAAAGTGACAGCGACTTTGGTCTGACAATATGACCTTTGATTACATTTGTAAATGGAACCATGTTTCTATCTGCACATGAGCATTCCTGCTGTTTGGTTTTGTTTTGTGTTTTACTGAAGGACATCTTAATTTATCTTTTTATTTTCCCCCCCACCCCTCATGTAACACCGGTCTGTTTACGCTGAGCATACCTGGACCAAATGATAACATTTTAGTTTTTACGATGGAGTGTTAATACTGACACTATTAAATATCCACGCAGCACAACTGAACACAGGCTAAGTGCGGCCGGTGTTCTTGTAAGAACAATGTTCTGTCCCTGAAGAACTTAAGAGTCTTTCTGAGAGTGTTTCTTGTCTCCATCCCAACCGTCAAATGCCACCAAAAGCACCGGACGCACCAGTAAACCCATTAATTTGTCATCATTTCTATTTACAGACTCAGATTCTGTCTTTGAAGTGCACTTTGCATGCTGTACACAACTGTAATGGTGCTAAAATAATACAATATGTTTTTTTGTTTGTTTTTAATATAGGTTATCATTCATGTTGTGTTGGGTGTGCAATTCACAACCCGTCCAATATTTGCTGGTGCAATGAAAATGTGAAACAAATGACAGACACGTGTAGCTTTAAGTAGTTTTACCAGATTGTGACAGTGACCTGACAGATGTCATCTTATCTTTATTAGTCTTAATCAATGGAAATTATATATTTTTGTAGCTATTTGAACTCAAGAATGAATCCTGTGTGCATCCAGACCAAATTATAAGTCATCATAATATGCTGACGAGCCTGTGTTAAAGTAGCCTTAACAAGCTGGAGCTTGATTAAAACTGCAGGGTCATTGTAACTCACTTTTTTTTTCCTTTTTGTACAGTGTACATAATGATGTTTGATGTGTTTTTTCTTCCTTTTGACTTTTCTACTTTCTTCCTCCCCCTGAACTCCTACCAAAAAAAAAATCCTCAATCCTTAATGAAGGTCATTTACTGTTTATACATTTGAATACTATGATTTATTATTTTTTCACCCTCTGAAAGGCAATCGATACCTCTTTTTTAATGAGAACAATGCACTTAAGTAGCACCGAGAAAAGTTTTATTGTCCACAGGATTTGAAAAAAGACAGAAAATCAAAGGAAAATGGAAAAAAAAAATGTGATCATACAGCAAATATGGTTACAAATCTGCAATCCTGTAGCTGAAATGACTTCATCACCACCTTGGGGTGTTTCATTTTCAAAAACACTGTTTTATTTTTGCATTATTCAGTAAAAATAAGTGCATAGCTGTTTTGAAGCTGCAGAAAAACTAATCAGTTCAGTTGATTCAAAACAATGATCAGTGGTTCAGGAGCTTTTTTTTCCCATTTAAAAGCTAGAGTAATGCATAAGCAGGGTTAAAGGAACAGTGTGCATATATCAAAGTCATCGACAGATACACTCCTTAAAAGAAACCCAAAATATCCAGAAAGCTATCCAGTTACTCCGAAGAAGATCTGCCAACAGATTCCCCATGATCTTCCTCTCCCCACAAGACGGGGCCTTGAGAGCCAGGGCGATTAGCTTATTAGCATTTTAGCTGTAAACATTCATTGGCTGTGACCGCCCTCTAACCATCACTGTGCCATTTTCATTAGTCATCTTAATGTCTCTCTGGCAGTGAGTCATCCAGTTGGGAGAGTCGGTGGATGTTACAGAAGGCACTCGAACCAGCAGCCATTTTATTTCATTGTCACTGCAGGCCAGCTGTTTTGGTTTTTTCATTTGCTTCTAATATTTTTTCAACAATTCTTAAAACATGTTCAGCACTTTACCGCCATATTGTCAGTGCTCCACACCAGAGTTTCAGAAATGGCGGAGTTCGGGAGAATACGTCTTTGTGCCGTGAGCTGAGCACTTGTCCAGGAAGAAAAGATTTTTTTTAAAAAGTTGAGATGTTTGCTGAGGTGGGAACAAATGTCTGAGTTGATTAGGTGATTTCTGCAAAGACAAGAGAAAAAAAAAGATTAGTTAACGTTCCACATTTAGCATCAACTCATATTTGATGTTCAGTGTTGCGCTGTGTAGATCCCGCCTGGCTTGTGTGTTGAGCATAAAATATGTGTACAAACAAGCGAATGCTCATGTTAAATAGAAAGTGGAAAAATCCCCACAGCTCTTTCGGCTTCTCTTGCGTTTTTTACAAGCAAGCATTTAATCTGGAGCGTTCTCTGCACTCCATAATTACAGTGTTTTCTTTCATGCTTCCAATAAGACATACAGAGAAAGACGGAAACCCAGAGAGAGCAAATTGGACGTGTTAGCGGGTGTCATCTCCTCGTGGGGCTTATGGTGTAAAACAAAGAGATTTAAAAAAAAGAGGTTCAGGTTCATTCACTGGAATTTTTCAGCTTTCCACAGAGAAACACTGCAGCACACTGCCTTACATTTAGTTGCCTGCTTCATATTTAGTAGTTCTAACATCAACCTCATTTACACGTTTTGTTTTCCTGTATTTATTTTAATGGCGCTCTTCTTAAGGAATTACCTCCCCATATCCATGTTGACTACCTGAGTGCACAAGTTCATTACATAAAGTTTATCCTGATACTAACGGAGGCCTTTGTAACTTCATACATTGTGTCATCACATTGCTTTTAGATCTTTTGTGGCGTGGCCTTTTGCCAAATCACAAGTCCTGCATCATCTTATCTGTCCACGTCCTCTAACCATTCAGATGCCTGGCCTGAATGCACACACACACACACACACACACAAGCCTCCCACCTGTGCTCAGCTCTTACTTTGGATCTCTAAAAATAAAGATGACTATCAGAAGCCACCAACTTCTGGATGAGGCCTTTAAAAGACGCAGACGAGCTGCAGAGGATTTTACATCTGGTCCCAAATCAGCCAGCAGCAAGAAGAGCCAGAGGTTTAATATGCAGAGAAGGGCATCCAACAGCTGGTCAACCCAAACAGTAAAAAACACACACACACACACACACACACAGGCGGAGCAAATCCAGAGGTACCGGCAGTGCTAAAAGCAGTGACAGGCATTGTGATTATAATATAAACAGAATGAGGCTTGTTTTGTTCCAGCTCAAGGAGAACAATCACCTCATTCTGAAAGCCTCACACTGAGCCAGACTCCCACACGTCTTAAAATTGCTCTATCCGCATACACAAAAGTGTATTTGTAAAGGAGAGTATACGCAAAACTAAAGGGATACTATGGTTAGCAGTGATGGCAACTGGTCATCTCGACCTAAGGCAAACTAATTTGACTTGATTAAAAACTGCAGGGCATCTGATAAACAAGGAACCTCGTGCAAGTTATTGTAACCCAATAGAAAGCAGCTTACAGCCTTAAAAACACAACATGTCTGCTGATTTGCTCATTTTGTCCAACCCTGCATATGCTTTTCAAAAGAGTAGATCTTACTTCCACATGGATGACATAATTGCACATAGGCCAAGTCCACATGGCCTCATCAACACCATTTTACAGCACACATCTTTCCACACTTTCCCTTTGAAGTCTCCTGACCTTTTAACCTATTTCTTTCCCCAAAATTGCATGTTTAGATTGACGTCGAAGGCCTTGAATTTGCAGCTCTGTCCGTGGCTGATGATAACAGACAGAGCACGCAAAGTGGCAGGTGGTAATAACCACGGCGACGGATTCAAGGGCAGTCTTCTGCTCGCCCATGGGGCCTTGGATTTAAGAGGCTGCTGGAGCTTTAATAGTGGAACACCTGCAGTGTGCGAGCAACCAGCAGCCGCATGTGTGCGTGTGCATGTGTCTGGACAGTGTGAGGTATATGCTGCATGTAGCCTGTGCGTTATCTGTGGTTCAGATTTTTGCACATGCCGCACTCGTGACAGTGCATGTGCCTGTTTGCAACATGTGCACCTTCACCCATCACACTGATCCATTTTATCTGCAACCTCTGCCCCTTTTCACAACACAATCCGCTGTTCCTTCTTCTTTCCTTTTATGCCGTCATTTCATTTTGAAGGCATCTCTTAATCTTAGGAAGCTAAAACAAAGAAGCGTGAGAGATAAACTCCCTCAAAACAACATCCGCAAATGTATCCCTGTTTACTTCCATGCACATGCTCGCACACGCTCACTGCTGAGCAGCCAACTGAAGCTCACAACAAACACGTCCACAGACACACGCGCGCACATGCACACAGCACGGGCACACGCGGGCATGTGTGCCTGACCCCAACCCTGGTAGACACACCTTCCTAATACCTCACAACTGTTTCCAATCTAAAGGTTCCTGCTTGTCTGGGCCCCGGCGAGGCCTGATTGCACGATACAAGATCCTGAAGAAAGAGGGCAAGGCTGCAGGGGAGAGAGGGAGTGATGGGTGTCCCACTTTTTTTTTTTTTCCTCCCCCTCCCTTCACTCTCCCTTTCTTTCACTCCCTCCCTCACACGTGCTGTACCTGTGCAGAAATCTGGTGTCCGTTAAAGTGTAAACCCTAGAGATTGTGGAGGAAAACATTTGTCTTAAATTCATCAGAGGTCTGTCAAACACTGGAGCCGGAGAGATTAAATTATGATAAGAGGCTGTTTAGTTCATAAAGTCAAACAACCGATATATGCTCCGAGACGCTAATTTTAAATGTGCACTCCGTCTTTGACTAACGTTCGTCTGAGTTACTGCACTAATTGTGTTTATGCATTGCAGCCATTGCTATGTGGAGAACTTTGGAGAAGTTTCTGATGTTTTCTGTTTGAGTTGCATTGCAGTTTAGTACTGAGTTTTCCTATAAAATAAAAACGATTTAAATACGGGCTAGTAGAATAGTTAGTAGGGACTAAACTATTTTAACAGAATTATTATAGAATTATATAATTTAAATAAATGTCTTGTTTGTAAATACATTTTTCTTCTCTTTGTTTTTTATCCTTATGCTGCATTGTGTTGCGATAAAGACTAAATAATTAGCTAAAGCTTTATTTTATCCTCACATAGTTTAACAACTTTAACTTTTAATCTAGTGACAAACTTTTTGCTGCAGTGCAACCAACATGAAAATTTACATCCAACCAATCATTTGATTTTAATTCAGCAGCAGCAATCCTGAATTGAAATGGGAATCACTGAAATATATCTTCTAAAACGTTAACTGAGTTCATGCATAGAAATTACAATTATTAGATAACAAATAGACATCATGTAGAATTATATATATATGTACAATGTATTCCCACTCAGCATTAATATTTTAAACATTCTAAACATTATATTTTATTTATAAAGTGATTAAAGACCCCTAAAGGGAGCAGCCGAAAAAAGAAGATTTAAGCGAAAAATATGTCTCCCTGCTGTAACTGTACATCTAACTTTTTCATTCAACAGATAATTTACTTCATGTCTCTCTTGATTCAACCAGAACACAAACATGTTAGAGCACGCTAACACACGTCTACTCTATTGTTTCAAAATGAAACAATTCACTGAATGTTTTCAGCATTTGTTGACCCAAAACACAGCAAACTTCTAAGCTCTGACAGACTATTTTCAATGTGAAAAATGGGTCAGCATTGTCAAAATTGTTAGCTTTAGTATATTTGTTTTCAAGCATATTTGCATCATCCATAGTTGTTATTCTGATATCATGTATGTGCACTGGAATTGATTGGTATGTGTTATGTGTGTATTGTAGCCATGTAAACTGCATGACCCTGTGAGAAGAATAGCTGCCGCTATGCAAAGACTAGTGGGAATTGAAACAAACAATGTGAGGTGCACGGACGTTGATAAATGTGCATGTTTGTGTAGTTTGTTCATACCTGAGGGGCTGCAGTGGAGCAAGTCGTTGCGCTGAACAAAACTGTGGAACAGATAAGAGACAGAAGTGGAAACTGTGGAAAATTTCAGCGATTTAAAGTATATTACTATGAATGCTAGTATTGACACTGAGAACTACCATTAAAAACGGGTAAAGAATGAGAAATGCGTGACAAAGGCTTAGCATGAAAATGCTCAGAGCAGCCCATGATGGAAGGATTGGGTTCAGGGGTTAAAAAAACAGGCAAAAGGCCGCAAACAGACAGAGGAGTGTGGTGGAGACGCAGACAGGAGAAGGTGTATGAGAGACATTCAGCAGAGTCCTAGTGGCTGGTGGACATGGCCCAAGCCCCCTCCATCCTCCAGACAGAGAAAGCGTAGCTGAGTCTTTCATGGGCCAGATAGTTGCAGCTGGCCAACTTGGCATCCATCTCGTCGCTCTGCAGCACCTGGTAAAGGAAGTCGATGTACCGTGAGGCCAACTTCAGGATCTGGATCTTGCTCAGCTTGTCTGAAGGCAGTGTGGGGATAATCTTGCGCAGAGAGGCAAAGGCGTCGTTCAGGGACTGAGTGCGCTGGCGCTCCCGCACATTGGCAATGCTACGCTGGGAGTGGAGCTCCTCGTAGGGCGGCTCTGGCCGAGGGCCCAAAGGTGTGGGAGCCAACGAGACTACTGTAGATGGGCTTTTCTTTATCTTCTTTGGCCCAGATGGCAGCAGGCTGTTGGGGCTGCCCATGCTGCTCTCATCAGCCTGACTGAGGCTGTCCTTCTTCGGATAAGGGGAGCGTTTACGATTTCCTGATTGGAGGGTCTTCTTCGATCCTCTCTCCAGTTCCTCTTCGCTGGCTCCCAGCCCTCCCTCGGGAGAGTTGGTGCAGGATACCTCTTCTCTCATTCTGCTGTCCACTGGCAACCTCTCAACGTACCTGACAACTTCAAAATACCTCAGCTTGATAAGCTCATGTAACAAGTCTTCTGTTTGGTGCCAAAGGTTATAGCTGATGAGGCTCCATCAGACTGGATACATGGCTGTCTTGGTTCCAGACTATCTGGTTAAATTTCTTAGCTTCCCATTCCCATTTCAGCGTGCCGGTATGACCAAAAACAAACCATCTGACAGGCATGTCCACCTCTGCTTCTTTTATACAAAAGCGCCAACCCCAGGCCTGCGGGTTGTTCTCATTGGCTCAGCAGACTTCCAGTGGGTGTCGTTCATCCTGAGACAAGCAGGAAAGGAGGAAGTGTGTAGAATCTGGGCGGGTGATAGAGAAAAGGGGGTAAGTGGTGGTCTCAACCAATAAGAAATGCCGTGTCTAATGTTGCAGAGATGTCTAAGGCTTTATGGGTTCCAGATTTGTGCTGGACCGTCAGAGCGCCGGCATACTCATGTCGACACAAACCCTGTGTTTCTGACAGTCACCACGTGTAAGCTTTAACATTTAACATTTTTAATAATGACAGTAAGGGAAGGTTTTCATTTTCTAACATTCAAGGACAACACTGGTCTGTCATGATCGCTCAGAAAACTGTTAAACCACATGTCAAAGGTCCAGTTAAAGAAAACACTATAGATTAATCACCCAAAGATGATTGATCAGTGAAACAAAACATGCATTTTGCAATGATAAACCAAGAAAGGTGCACATATTAAAACTATTTAACATACAGCTATCCTCTGTAACTCTAAATAGCTGTCACTACAAATTTAAAGTTCAATCCCAGACAACTTTAACGACGTGCTTTTTCCTGGAATTCCACTGACATTTTCCAACTAATATATTTTTATTGATAACTCAGTGAATAAACTTTTATCTGTCTGGTTAGAAAGGGACCGTAGGTAGAATCCTAAATAACCTCTGACCTCAGTGCCCCAGAGACCTCAGCCTCAGAGGTGAAGGAGCACCTAATTGTGCCATCCATGGCCTTAAGGCAGAGTTGACACATGTTCCACCTCGACACCACAAACCCATCTGGGTCTGCAGCCACTTAAACACGTTGTCCTCACATTGGCAGTCATGACACAGCAGGTAGGCCTCCGTGGGAAGAAGACAACAGGCTGTGTTTATGCAACGTACAGTTAAAAAAAAAAATCTTTACCTACATTGACCTTGTGTCCTAATCACTTTCCCAATAACACACAACCCATTTCTACTTTCATGCGTCATGACTTGAGTGACTCATCCATGGATCACTGCAGAGAAATCTGGAGTCTTCTGCTGCTCCAAGCTTTGGAAATTTTGTACTTTTTGATGACAGCATACTTAATGGCAGCTTTTGAATTTCAGCACCTCGATCTCTACAAGTCTTATTGCATCTTTCATGAGGTCAAACCAAACCCATGTTCAGAGATGTTGCATAAAGACATGTAAAAAAAAAAAGTTAATTTACAGACAATGTTTCATGGATTTTAGTTATGCCTTGGGCCAGTTTCATGCTGCCCGATAGCCTCTCACCAACAATCTGGCTTGCGAATGTCACAGCATCTGAAGGATTGGATGTGCACATAGTGCTTCAGAAGATTTTTGATGAGCCTCATGATTGCACTGGTTTATATTTCATTCACAGAGAACGGAAAGTAGCTCGATCCCAGTTGGGTTCAATCAACGTGGAAGAATAAGAATCTCATCTGGAGTCATCAAAGCGTGGCCAAAAGCAGTGAATCATAAGGGGTTAAAATTTACAAAACAGAACAAGTCGACTCCGGGATTAACTGGTATTTTATAGTGGGGCTTTTCTTTTAAAGAAGACTGGACAGAGGAAGGACAGGAAAGTCATTTTTACTCAGGGTAACCTCGTGGAGCCGCTGCTTACCTTTAGCAAAGGCATGGCTCTGTGCCATCACCATGGAAAAAATGAGCTCACATAGTGGGTAGGCCAACAGGAATGTCGTGGCGCGTAAGAATAGAAGGGGAGGAATAAAGAGGAAAAAAGTGGAGAAGAATAAGAAAGAGAATAAAGAAAAGGAGAAGAAAAGAGAAGGACATGAGGAAAAAAGTGAGGCTGTCCAAACAGAACCAGATGCAGGAGTGTGGAGGCTCGTTTGATCTCAATCCTCATAGGCTGATTGATGTTGCACATTTCATTTCCTTGTCAAAATCTTGACATAATGTTTTACTAAACAGTTAGACCTGCTCTCATCTTTGTTCTGCTTCCACAGGGGTCATAATCAACCCACTATGGAGTTGAAAATAGATCATACACATATCAATATATAGTATATGTAGGCCTGCATACATACACATGGGGGGCTTGGATATCCAACATACCAGTGTATTGACTGACTCTGCCTCTTCGCCATATGGTTTGATCCTGAGTGAAATACTGTACTGAAGAGCAGCCATGTTGAAACTTTGAAGTTCTGGGGAAAATATCTTTACGTTTGTAATGCAGTCAATTCAATTACCATCATTTGGAATGAGTTTGAGCTCTGCGGTGACGAACTCAGCTGGTAGATGCGTGGCAGTGTGACCAATCACAAGTGATGTGTTTGGAAATCGACACTTGCCCAGCAAAAGGAACCAATCATTGAATTCCTCCTCACCTTCTCCCCAGGAGTTTCTTCACCCTCCTTTCTGCTGTTTTTGAAGTTTGCACACAGCGCACTATGCGCCCCCCTCACCATATCCATCCTTCAAGGGCTCCATTCCTCCAGAGAAGCATAGTGACACAAAGGCAGACATCTGGGACCCATTTCCCCCCTGGAGAAGTCCTTCCTGTGGGGTATCCACTTAGAGGGGTTTGGGAGGAGTAGGGTGGGGGCTGCTGAGTGTTGAAGGTGCATGGTAGATGGGGGATGGTGTGGGTGGAGTGAAGGAAAATGTTCAAGGAATGATTTTTTAACCCAAAAGATCAGTGAGCAATTAATTAAATGATAATCTGGCTTGAATTTCAAAAACAAAAATTACATGTAAAAATACTTTTAACAGTAGGCTCAATATAAAAGGTGAGGTTGTTCATTTGGTTGTGAGCTATAACAATTCAGATACAGTGGTGTGAAAAAGTGTTTGCCCCCTTCCTGATTTCTCATTTTTTTGTATGTTTGTCACACTTAAATATTTGAGATCATCAAACACATTTAAATGTTAGACAAAGATAACACAAGTAAAGAGAAAATGCAGGGATTTTTTTTTAAATAAAGGTGTTTGTTATTCAGGTTAAAAAAAAATCCAAACCTACATGGCCCTGTGTGGAAAAAGTGACCCCGCCCCCCCCCCCCCCCGGTTAAAACATAACTGTGGTTTACCGCATCTTTGGAAAGCTGAATTCAATTTCACTAGCCACACCCATGCCTGATTACTGCCACACCTGTTCTCAATCAAGAAATCACTTAAATAGGACCTGCCTGACAAAGTCAAGTAGACCAAAAGATCCTCAAAAGCTAGACATCATGCTGTGATCCAAAATCAAATCAAATCAAATCAAATCAAACTTTATTGTCATATTGCTGTACATACAACTGTAGTGCAGGCAAGATGAAATTGCGTTTCTCTCAGCATCCATATAAGAAGCAGCATGATTAAGACACACTCCCACATAGCTCCACCCCCCACACCCACCCCCCCATCCATTCACACATCCCTGAGACATACTTGGGGAAAAAGAATAACTAACTATAATATACAAAATGTCCGTAGGTGCAGTAGTGTGTATGAGAGATTCCGGGTCAGCTGTTCAGCATCCTGACAGCTTGTGGGAGGAAGCTGTTGATCAGTCTGGTGGTTCTGCCTCTGATGCTCCGGAATCGTTTACCAGATGGAAGAAGTTCAAAGTGTTTATGCAGAGGGTGAGAACGGTCCTTGACAATGTTCAGTGCCCTGCTCCTACAACGGTTCTGAAAAAGTTCTTGGACAGAGGGGAGGGAGACTCCAATTACCCTCTCCGCCCCCTTGACTATCCTCTGCAGGGCTTTTTTGTCTGACATACTGCAGCTGGAGTACCATGTAGCAATGCAGTACGTCAGAACACTCTCCACCACACCTCTGTAGAAGGTCCTGAGGATGCAGATGGGGAGAGAGGCCTGTTTGAGTTTCCTCAAGAAGTGTAGTCTCTGCTGAGCCCGCTTCCTGATCTCCAAGGAATTCTTGCTCCAGGTCAGGTCCTGCGAGATCTGCACTCCGAGGAACTTGATGTTCTCTACTCTCTCCACTAAACGGCCGCCGATGCTGAGGGGGACGTGCTCAGGCTGTGACTGCCGGAAGTCGATAATCATCTCCTTCGTTTTGTCCACGTTGAGCACCAGATTGTTCTCCCTGCACCAGCCCTCCAGGTCTCTCACTTCTTCCCTGTACATTGATTCCTCATCCCTCTAAATAAGTCCCACCACCGTGGTGTCATCTGCAAACTTAATAATCTGGTTCCCCTCGTGTTTGGATACACAGTCATGTGTTAGAAGTGTAAACAACAGTGGACTGAGTACACAGCCTTGAGGGGTCCCGGTACTCAGCGTGACAGAGTTGGAGATGTTGTTTCCAACCCGGACAGACTGAGGTCTCTCAGTCAGGAAAACCAGGATCCAGAGACATGTGGCGGTGTTCAGACCGAGAACGAGTAATTTCTCCATCAGTCTCTGGGGAATAATGGTGTTGAATGCTGAACTGAAATCAATGTACAGGAGTCTGGCGTAGGTGTCTTTCTGGTCCAGGTGGGTGATGACAGAGTGTAGGGTGGTGACTATAGCATCCTCCGTGGAGCGGTTTGAACGATATGCAAACTGGAGCGGGTCGTGTGATGCAGGGAGGCAGGCTGTAATGTGTGGTTTGACAAGCCGTTCAAAACACTTCATCACAATTGGTGTCAGTGCAACAGGACAATCGTCATTCAAACAGGACACCACTGGTTTCTTTGCCACCGGTACAATGATAGAGGTCTTGAAGCATCTGGGAACGATGGCCTGACTCAGGGAGATGTTATAAATGTCAGTCAGGACATCCGCCAACTCGCTCGCGCAGTCTCGGAGCACACGTCCCGGAATGTTGTCTGGACCTGCAGCTTTGCGTGGGTTGACTCTGGTTAGGGTCCTCCGTGTGTCCGCTGTGTTGATGGTAAAAGCTGGTCCGACCGATGGTGGGGGTGGGCCGGCCCTCCCTCTGATTGTCGAGTTTGATGCTTCAAAACGTGCAAAGAAGTCGTTAAGCCTGTCTGGAAGTGAAGCGTCGTCATCTTCGACCCCCTGCCTAGACTTAAAGCCCGTCAGTGTCCGAACTCCCTGCCACATCTTCTTGGTGTTCCTAGTGTCACAGAGGTGTCCCTGGATTTTCTCCGCATAGGCGCGCTTTGCCGCCTTAATTCCCTTTGAAAGCGCAGACCTGGCTGAGTGGAGGGCAATCCTGTCCTTCGCTCTGAAGGCTGCATCTCTGGCTGTAAGCAGCGAGCGCACCTCTGCAGTCATCCAGGGCTTATGATTACCCCGCATAGTGATGGTCTTCACTGTAGTGAAATCCTCTGTGCACTTCGCGATGTAGCTGGTGACCAAATCAGCATACTCCTCCACATCTGTCTTGTCTTCCTGGGAGGCTGCTATTTTGAAGATCTTCCAGTCTGTGTGCTGAAAACAGTCTTGCAGTGCAGAGGTTGCACTCTCTGGCAAAATCCTGATTTGTTTCACTGCTGGCCTGCTGCGCTTCAATAAAGGTTTGTAGGCAGGCACCAGCATCACGGACATGTGATCAAAACGGCCGAGATGGGGGCGGGGTATCACTTTATATGCATCTGTGTTTGTGTACACTAAGTCCAACATATTCTCTCCTCTGGTCTTAAAGTCTACACATTGCTTAAACTTGGGGAGCACAGTCTTTAAGCTGGTGTGGTTAAAATCCCCCACAACCACCACAAAACTGTCCGGATGTGAAGTTTGGATTTCACTGATCGCATTGTGCAGTTCCCGGAGTGCCTTCTTAACATTAGCTTTAGCGTTAGCGCTCGGCGCTATGTAAACACCAGCTACAAACACGTTGCTGAATTCCCTCGGCAGATAAAATGGCCGACAATTAACAATAAGGAACTCCGCCAACGGAGAGCAGTGTTTAGACACTAACGTGGCATTAACGCACCAGTTCTTGTTAACATAGATGCATAGCCCACCCCCACGGCTATGAGGCCGTGGGGGTGGAACAAATGAGAAGGAACAAATGAGGAACAAAGTAATTGAGATCTATCAGTCTGGAAAAGGTTATAAAGCCATTTCTAAAACTTTGGGACTCCAGCAAACCACAGTGACAGCCATTATCCACAAATGGTGAAAACATGGAACAGTGGTGAACCTTCCCAGGAGTGGCTGGCCCACCAAAATTACCTCAAAAGCACAGCAACGATTCATCCAAGAGGTCATAAAAGACCCCACAACAATATCCAAAGAACTGCAGGCTTCACTTGCCTCAGTTAAGGTCAGTGTTCATGACTCCACCATAAGAAAGAGACTGGGCAAAAATGGCCTGCATGGCAGAGTTCCAAGATTAAAAACACTGCTGAGCAAAAAGGACATAAAGGCTCGTCTCCGTTTTGCCAGAAAACATCTTGATGATCCCCAACACTTTTGGGAAAATACTCTGTGGACTGACGAGACAAAAGTTGAACTTTTTGGAAGGTGTGTGTCCCATTACATCCGGTGTAAAAGTAACACAGCATTTCAGAAAAGGAACATCATACCAACAATAAAATATGGTACAAAATATGGCAGATGTAGCTCATGTATTTTTACCTACATATGTATAAGCACAATGGGATGCTTGAGATAGCATGTGTGGATTGACCTCACGTCTTGGATGGGACAATATGTCTGGACCGCCTGTGGATAACAGCAAGAAGACGGAGGTACGGCGATAAGGAGCTGAAAGAACTTCCTGACCTCCTGGGGGCCAGGCGGAGGACTGAAGGACTTGGGGGGAGAGTTATTGTCAATAAGGGGTTTTGACGGTGATATGTGATTCTTCCTTTGATCTTGTATGTATAAATGAGGGGGGTTTGACTCAGCTCATCCTCTTCTGTTCTTGAGAGATAGCTGGGGATGTGAATGCAACATTAAAACCTGAATTAAGAAATAATTCAGCCTCGTTATTTCACGCTCCCCACATTGGTGACCAGAGACGTGAGAATGCATAGAAGGGATTCTCCTGATGCAGACTCGTTGGAGTCTGCCCGAGCGAGCGCCGTCTCCATCAAACTGCCAGAATTCTGGCAGGACAACCCGGACTCGTGGTTCCTCCAGGCTGAGGCCCAGTTCACGCTCGCGGGAATAACGGCGGATGACACTAAGTTCTACCACGTCATCGCAAGGCTCGACAACCGCACAGCTCGATGCGTGCGGAGCTTGGTACAGCAGCCACCCGCTGACAACAAATACGGCGAGTTGAAGGCTGCCCTCACCGAGTGTTTCACGCCCTCAGCCGAAGAGAGGGCTAGGAGACTCCTGGCTATGCACGACCAAGGAGGGCGCAGGCCAGTTGCCCTGATGGAAGACATGCTGCAGCTGAGGGAATCAGACAATGATGATTTCCTGTTTAAGCACATCTTCCTAAGAAACCTCCCTATGCACATGAGAGGGACCCTGTCCGGCATGCGTTGTGTGACCCAGCGGGACTTCCGTGCGCTGGCCCGAGAGGCGCAGCGGCTCCTCGACTCCTGCGGCGAGCAGACGGCCACAGCGGCAGCGGCAGACCTAGGTGCGGCGACCCGAGGCAACGAAGAGCCGGAGACAGCGGAGCCAATCCCACCAACAATGGCAGCGGCGCGGCCCCGACGCAGCGGAGGAGATGGCCTCTGTTTTTATCACCAGCGTTTTGCAGAGAAGGCACACAGGTGTGTGCCGCCGTGCAGCTTCAAGAGCTCGGGAAACTCCAGGACCGGGAATTGTTAGCAGCTTCGGCTCTCGTCGAAAGAAATAAGCTGCTCTACATCACGGATACGAGCTCCGGGCGGCACTTCCTCGTAGACACCGAAGCCCAAGTGAGTTTCATCACCCCGACCTATGCTGACCGGTTGGCTGGCCCCCGTGGCGACGGGGCAACGGCGGCGAACGGCTCAAGCATCAACACCTACGGAGAAAGGACTTTGTTTCTGTCCTTGCACGGCCGCACTTATGAATGGACTTTTATCATAGCGGCGGTGAGTTTCAACATGTTAGGTGCCGATTTTCTGTGCTCACATGGTTTGTTAGTTGATCTTGCCAACAGGCGCTTGGTTAATGCAATTTATTCTATTCCTTGTGCAGCTCGAGTGTCCCCGCCACCGGTGCAGACCAACGTTGCCACAGCAGGCGGTAAGTTTAACACACTCCTCACCCAGTTTCCGGCGCTCACGGTTCCCACATTTTCGGCAACAGTTGCGAAACACGGGGTGGAGCATTTTATCACTACAGCTGGCCCCCCCGTCTTCGCGAAAGCTCGGCGCTTGGATGCTGCTAAGCTCTCCATAGCGCGCGAGGAGTTCACCAGCCTGGAAAGGCTGGGCATTATTCGCCGTTCGAAGAGCCCATGGGCTTCGCCGCTGCATATGGTCCCTAAAGCTGACAGCTCCTGGAGACCTTGCGGCGATTACCGCAGACTAAACAATGCCACAGCGCATGACCGCTACCCAATCCCACACATTCAGGATTTTTCGGTGCATCTAGCGGGGGCGCGCATTTTTTCTAAAATAGACCTGGTTCGCGGCTACCATCAGGTTCCAGTCCGGCCTGAGGACATTCCTAAAACAGCGGTAATAACCCCTTTTGGTCGTTTTGAGTTTTTGCACATGCGGTTTGGTCTTAAAGGCGCTGCACAAACATTCCAACGTATGATGGATGCCGTGTTACGCAATCTCCCTTTTGTGTTCGTCTACCTCGACGACATTTTAGTCGCCAGTACTTCAGAGGAGGAACACGAAAAACACCTCACTGCGGTTTTTCGGAGGTTGGGAGAGCACGGGTTAATAATTAATCCAGCCAAGTACTGGTTTGGCGTGGCGCAGATCGATTTTTTGGGGCACCGCATTTCCCCAGAAGGGGCAGTCCCGCTACCGGATAAGGTGCGCGCAGTGGCAGATTTTCCCCGACCACAAACGGTCAAATCATTGCAGGAGTTTTTAGGAATGGTAAATTTTTATAACTGTTTCCTACCCCACGCAGCGCAGCTCATGCAACCATTATACGCCGCGGTCAAAAAACAAAAACCCTCCAATACGATCGAGTAGTCCCCGGAGCGGGAGCGCGCATTGGCGAAGGTAAAAAAAGCCCTGGCTGACGCCGCACTTCTAGCTCATCCAGATCTATCGGCCCGCATAGCGCTCACCACTGACGCATCAGATTTGGCCATAGGGGCGGTCGTGGAACAGCACGTTGCCGGGGTTTGGCAGCCGCTGGCATTTTTCAGCAGATCCTTGAACGAAGCCGAGCGGAAATACAGCACGTTTGACAGGGAGCTGTTAGCGCTCCATTTGGCCATTCGCCATTTCCAGTTTTGGCTGGAAGGTCGGCGTTTCACCGCTTTTGTCGACCATAAGCCGCTCACTTTTGCGATGTCCAAAATTTCAGAACCTTGGTCGGGCCGGCAGCAGAGGCAGCTGGCCGCAATTTCAGAATTTACCAGTGATATTCAGCACGTAGCGGGTAAACGCAACGTAGTGGCAGACTGCCTATCTCGCGCAGTCACAGCACCGGGGCGCGCAGAGGCAGATTATACTACCGCAGCCGCAGGACAAAATAGCAGCGCGGAAGCGCGCGTGGCCCCAGTTCACGTGGGGATAGATTACGCAGCCATGGCAGCGGAACAGGGTAGAGATGCGGACATGCGCGCGCTCCAGTCTGGACCAACAGGGTTAAGGCTGGAGAGTAGGTGTTTGCAAACCGGTATGCCCCCCCTAATCTGCGATGTATCGACTGGGCGACCGCGCCCGGTAGTCCCGGCCGTGTGGCGCCGCCGCGTTTTTGACTCGGTTCACTCCCTGGCGCACCCAGGAGTGCGCGCTTCTGTGAAAATGGTAGCAGAGAAGTTTGTTTGGCCGAGTCTGCGCAAGCACGTGAACGAGTGGGCAAGAACCTGCATGGCTTGCCAGCGGGCCAAAATTCACAAGCACACAAAAGCTCCCTTAGAACCGTTCCACATTCCAGCCAAGAGATTCGATCATGTGCATGTCGGCCTCGTGGGCCCCCTACCGTCGTTGCAGGGGTTCACACATCTTTTGACAATGGTGGACCGAACCACACATTGGCCGGAAGTGGTCCCACTGGCATCGACCACGGCTGCAGAGGTGGCTCGCGCTTTTTTGACGGCCTGGGTAGCGCGTTTCGGGGTTCCGTCGGATATTACGTCCGACAGAGGGCCTCAATTTGTCTCTGAGCTTTGGTCAGCGATAGCCAGCAGCTTAGGAGCGAAAATTCATCGCACTACCGCTTATCACCCCCAGGCTAATGGTTTATGCGAGCGTTTTCATAGGTCTTTGAAGGCAGCCCTCAGAGTGTCGCTTACGGATGCAGATTGGGTAAACAAACTACCATGGGTTTTATTGGGGTTGCGTTCTGCGCCCAAGGAGGATTTAAATGCCTCCCCAGCGGAGTTAGTTTTTGCACAACCTCTCAGGCTGCCCGGTGAGTTCCTACCAGAGCATCCGGAGCCGGGGCGCCCCCCAGCTCTGGGGCCACGGATTGGCACGGGAGCGGACATGCTCCCGGGCCCCGTTCATCACACTTTTCCGCGCGTTTTTGTTCCCAAAGCTTTAAAAAATGCCGAGTTCATTTTTGTCAGGCACGAGGCTCTAAGGCCGACCCTCCGACCACCATATGATGGTCCATATAGGGTGCTGGAATCAGGTGATAAGCATTTTGTGCTAGATTTGGGAGACAGAAAAGAGACAGTTAGTATTGACAGACTAAAGCCTGCTTTTGTGATAAACGACGAGTCTGTACGGGTGGCGAGGGCACCTCGACGTGGCAGACCCCCCAGGGAACACGTCCCGGAGTCCCCGCAGGGATCAAATAACCACTCTCTTCCTCAGTCAGCAGATTCTTTGCAGGACGGCACCGCAGGGACGGCGAGACCTGCTTACAGCAGATTTGGAAGATGTTTGAGGCCCAGACGGCGTACGGACTGATTTTTGATGTGATCATGTTGTATAGGCTATGCTATTGATGTTATCACTGATTTTTGATGTGATCATGTTGTATAGACTATGCTATTGATGTTATCATGTTTTGTGAACTCTGATATATTGTCCATTCTTCGACGTTTGGGGGGGGGGCGGTTATGTAGCTCATGTATTTTTACCTACATATGTATAAGCACAATGGGATGCTTGAGATTGCATGTGTGGATTGACCTCACGTCTTGGATGGGACAATATGTCTGGACCGCCTGTGGATAACAGCAAGAAGACGGAGGTACGGCGATAAGGAGCTGAAAGGACTTCCTGACCTCCTGGGGGCCAGGCGGAGGACTGAAGGACTTGGGGGGAGAGTTATTGTCAATAAGGGGTTTTGACGGTGATATGTGATTCTGCCTTTGATCTTGTATGTATAAATGAGGGGGTTTTGACTCAGCTCATCCTCTTCTGTTCTTGAGAGATAGCTGGGGATGTGAATGCAACATTAAAACCTGAATAAAGAAATAATTCAGCCTCGTTATTTCACGCTCCCCACAGTAGATACAAATCACAAAATGCAATCAGTTCTTTTAAAGAAGACTTGCTGAAGCAAGACTGGACAAAAGTCTATGTATCAGATGTAAATGAAGCCTATGACACATTTATAAACATTGTAACCACTCTTTATGAAAAAAATTGTCCATTAGTAAAGAAAAAGCTTAAACATAAATTTGCCGATAAGCCATGGTTGACCAAAGGATTACAAAAGGCGTGCAAAAAGAAAAATGTATTATATAAAACTTTCCTAAAGAAAAGGACAAAAGAAGCAGAGCAGCGGTATAAAACATACAAAAATAAGTTAACATACACTACCATTCAAAAGTTTGGGGTCACCCAGACAATTATTTTGTGTTTTCCATGAAAAGTCACACTTATTTACAACCATGAGTTGTAAAATGAATAGAAAATATAGTCAAGACATTGACGATGTTAGAAATAATGATTTGTATTTGAAATAATAATTTTTTCCTTCAAACTTTGCTTTCATCAAAGAATCCTCCATTTGCAGCAATTACAGCATTGCAGACCTAACATGATTGCACAAGGGTTTTCTAATCATCCATTAGCCTTCTGACACAATGAGCAAACACATTGTACCATTAGAACACTGGAGTGATAGTAATCTATACACCTATGTAGATATTGCACCAAAAACCAGACATTTGCAGCTATAATAGTCATTTACCACATTAGCAAAGTACAGAGTGTATTTCTGATTAGTTTAAAGTTATCTTCATTGAAAAAAAGTGCTTTTCTTTCAAAAATAAGGAAATTTCTAAGTGACCCCAAACTTTTGAACGGTAGTGTATATAATAAGATGTAGTAAAAGAGACTATTACAGTAAAGAACTCAAGAAAAACAGAGACAATATTAAAAATACATGGACAATATTAACAATATTCTTGGAATATTGGAATATTCTTGGAAATAAAAACAGAAATACAAGCTACCCAACCAATTTTTCAAAAAATAATAAAACGACTCAGAGTGTGAATGCAGCTTCACCTGCAGATGAATTTAATAACTTTTTGTTAACTTTGGTCCTAATTTGGCTCGAGAAATACCCATTACGGCACCCATAGGTGATACAATAAGCAAAAACACTGCTATAAAAGACTCCATTTTCATAAAGAACACAGACGAGAGAGAGGTCATTGAAATTGCTAAGTCGTTTGAAAGTAAAACATCTACGGACTGTGATGGTATTGACATGCTCTTAGTCAAAACTATTATTGAATGCTTAGTGAAACCACTGACGTATATCTGTAGCCTGTCTCTCCAAACAGGTATATTTCCCAATGCAATGAAAATAGCTAAAGTAATTCCGATATACAAGAAGGGTGACAGAGGGGAATTCTCAAACTATAGACCAGTTTCACTATTGCCGCAATTTTCCAAGATACTTGAAAAAAATATTCTATGAGAGAACTGACAATTTCATACTGAAGAATAATTTATTGTGTGAGCAGCAATATGGGTTCAGACACAAGAGGACAACTGCATTTGCTCTAATGGAATTTATAGAAAAAATATCAACTGCCGTTGAAAATAAAGAGTATTCAGTTGGGGTATTCCTGGATCTTAAAAAAGCATTTGATACAGTGGATCATAATTTATTATTAACCCCTTGCACTCTGGTCAATTTCCCTAAAAACGCCAAAAAATAACATACCCAAAGTAAATCAAAAGCTGTTCTTCAACCCTTTGCAGCATCTTCATGGGGTTGGTCTCATTTAAAAGAAAACACTTTGAATTTTTTTGGCAAAACAGTCATAATCTCTCTAAGTGCTCCTGCCACTGAGTAACAATCATCTAAACATACTGAACTTGAAGAAAATAAATTTCGCCTGGGTGTTTTTTTGGATACAAATGCTTGCAAATAATACACAGCTTCAGATCCGGGCTGGAAAATGCAACAGAAATGTAGAACCAAGTGTAATCCAGCTGAGGTCAAGATTTTGTAACAATACCACAAAAAATGAATATATGTAGTAGTAGATTAGTTTATTTGACAGGGACAGTGCAATAAACATAGACAATTAATCAAAGACAATCAATCTGATGTGTTGCACATAGAGTGTATAGCTATTAGCTAATTTGCAACTCTTGTCCCTGGATGGGCTTTAGAAAAAAGAATCAAGATAAAAAATAAACACAATAACCACATACATCAATGCAGAAAAATTATAAATACACAATTATAAATATTATAAATATTATAAATACACAAATATAACAGCCTGACTCACATTTAACATAAATATTATAAATATTATAAATACACAAATATAACAGCCTGACTCACATTTAACACATATAACATAACTCACATTTGCCTATTTCAGGCCTTCCTCCCTCCGTCACTCACTATAAACAAACACATTTATTCCTTCCCTTCATTCACTCTCACTTTGCAGACAATTAATTCATACATGAGTACATTCTTGTTTATTTTTCAGCCAGTTTTTAACATTTTTAGTGAATGTTTTAAAGTCCGTTATTATTTTAATTTCATTTGGCATTGTGTTCCAGATGTGACTGCCCTTTATAGAGAAAGCTGTTTGTCCAAATGTGGTTCTGCGGTGGAATATTTTACAGTTATTGTTAACAGAACTCCTGGTGGCTCTGCTGCTGTCCTGTCTTTGGACGAAACCAGCAAGTGGCTCGGGTGCTGATTTATGGAAACATTTGAACGTTAATTTCAGAAGACAGAGGTCAATGAAGCTCTCAAAACTCAATAGGTTGTATTTTTTTAAAACATTACAGTGATGCCACCTAATGGGCTTTTTGTCCAAGATTTTTAGGGTTTGATTATATAATGAACCTATATGTCTTATTGTGGAAGGGGCTGCTTGAGCCCAGACTGTCAAACAGTATGATATATGAGAAAAAACCATAGAATGCATATACAGTGCAGCTGCTTCGTAAGGTATGTAATATCTAATTAATTTAAAGCAGTTCAGATTTTTTTTTACTGTTTTTGAAATTTTCTTTATATGAAGATTAAATTTGAGTTGAGGATCTAGTACAATGCCAAGGTATTTGAATTCTGTAGCTAAACTGATGTCATGATCATGTATATTAACTTTAAAATGTTGCAGGTTACATTTTTTGATTGAAAAGCACATTGAGACTGTTTTCTGAAGGTTCAGCAATAGATGGTTCTTGAGGAGCCACTCTTGGACATCAACCATACTTGTAGACAGTACATCTGCAGCCTGTGCTGGAGTCTTGGCAGCTGTGTAAATAACTGCATCATCTGCATAAAGTTGGCATGTTGCAGCTGAGCAGTGTAACGGCAAGTCATTAATAAAAATGCTGAAAAGTAAAGGACCAAGAATGGACCCTTGTGGGATACCCATGCGGTTGTTTAAAAATGAGGATTTATCCTGGTGAACTTTTACACACTGTTCTCTATTCTGGAGATAAGATGCAAACCATTCTAATGTATTTGGGGAGAAGTTAAAAGATACCATTTTGGATAAAAGCAAACTGTGGTTTACAGTATCGAAAGCCTTTTTGAGATCTAGAAAAACAGCTCCTACCACATTACCCCTGTCCAAGGACTGTTTGACGTTTTCAATAAGGCAACAATTTGCTGTTTCTGTTGAGTATCCTGGTCTAAAACCAAATTGATGTGGATGAAGAAGTTGACTGTCTTGTAAGTAGTCTATCAGCTGTGTAGCTACAACTTTTTCAAGAACCTTAGACAGGACTGGTAAAATAGAGATTGGGCGGTAATTGCATATATCGTCTTCACTGCCTGATTTATGAACTGGTATGACGACAGCTTTTTTCCAGCCAGATGGAAATGTACTAGACCTAATGGAGAGATTAATGAGATGAGTCAGTGGTTTGATTAATATTTTGCTGTGCATTTTGAGAAAGGAGGTGCTCATATTGTAGATATCATTAGTTTTTGAGTTTGACGGTGTTTTAACAATACCAGCAATTAACTTCTCATTTACCTCATCGATGTGAAAAGTATCTGTTGGAAGTATGGAATTTGTGTTGTTGAGCACATTTGGCAGCACAAAATTTTTTGTTAAGTCTTCCACAGAGCCCACAAAGTGTGAATTAAATTCATTTGCCAAAGTAGCCTTGTCACTGACGGTCTTGCCATTGATTCTAAGTTCCTTTACCCCCTTCTGATCGTTTTTTTTATTAGTTAAGTTATTTAAATGCCTCCATAGGGAACTGTTGTTACCCTTTGCATGATCTATCAGTTTATTGTAATAAGATATTTTTGATTTTCGCAGCTCATGTACCACTTTATTTCTTAAACTTTTGTACACAAGGTGATCATTTTGTAGTTTGGAGGTTAGTGATGTTTTCAGTGCATAGTCTCGCCTCTTCATAAGTTTTCTTATTTCATTATTTAACCATGGTAGGCTAATCTTCTGTTGTCTACTTTTAATTTGCTTTGAAAATTTTTCTATAGACTTTGTGATTGTTGCAGTTATAAAATTACAACAATCATCTACTTCACATGTTGACATGAGCTGCTCCCAATTTTGATTCTCTAAGTAATGTTCAAACTCCTCATTTTTTGATTTGGGGATAATAAAATTTGATTTGTCAATATCGACTCCCCCAAAATACTGTAGTCGCTTTTTAGTAAGTTTCCTGACAGCAAGAACCATGTTATGATCTGAGAGACCAGTTACAAGATTATAGGTTCTGGTTATTCGTTCTGGTTTATTAGTAAATACCATGTCAATAAGTGTTCTGGATTGTTTGGTTATCCTGGTGGGTCCTTTGATGATTTGCTGGTAATTAAATTTAGTCATGAGGCTTTTCAGTTTTTGTTTGTCTTTTTTATCAGACCAGTTGATATTAAAGTCACCATGAATTATCGTTTCTCTGTTCTTCTCAAGTTGTTTAACCAGATCACTTAATTCATTATAAAAGGAAGAGTTGTGTGACGGTGGGTTGTACACTACTGCAATGTTGAAATTCATTACCGGAGAGAGACATACATTAACAGCTAAACATTCAAGTGAAGTATTCAAATCAACCAGTTGACATTTATATTTCTCTTTGATGTAAATTAAAACACCTCCTCCCCTCCCTACCTGCCTGTCTTTTCTAAAACACTGGTAGCCCACAATATCGATCATATTAGTGTCTATGTTCCTGTGTAGCCAGCTTTCTGAGAGACAAAGGTAGTCCAGATTTGAGTCCAACAGCAACACCGAAATCTCATCTCTTTTGGGGATTATGCTCCGTATGTTTAAATGACCGCCGAGGATCCCCTTTGGTTTAGCCTTGGTGTCCCAAAGAACTCGTGCATGATTAACAGTTTGGAAAAATAAATGTTGTTTTTGCTTTTGTACAGCTCGGTTTTGTGCTAACCCAGTGGTCTGCTGTTTAATAGTGGCAGGTCCAGGGTTAAGGTGAATATCTCCTGCCAGAAGTAGCAGAACTAACAGAACTTTAATTGTATATCCTCTGCCATATTGTGATTTTTGCTTAACAGCCATGTTTGCCTTAATTTGGAAGTTTTTGCTCAGGGCTTTTAAAGACCACATAGAGTGTAGGGTGAGATGTCCAAGCCCAAATCCATACAGATAAAACTTTTTAACTTCACCTTTGGTTGAGTTTGTCGGAAAATCCTTCTTGTTGCAGGTCCAGACACACAAAGACAAAACGAAGAGGAAGTAGAGAAGTAGAGAAGGCTTATTAGTGGTGCCCATCAGTCCACTTTTTAATCCGGTGGCAGCCATCTTCAGTCTTTCTTGGAAAGAAGGAAAAAGAAAATCTGTGGATAGTAAAATAAATTCTGCTTATATCGCCAGAATCTGATCCGATCGTCCTCGAATCCAGCTGGGCCTCAGCTAGCCAACTAGCCCCTTCCGTTGCTGGTCTCGTTGCTCATAGTCGCCGTAACTGGTCTCCCGTCCCGCTCCTCCAACCGAGTCTCGTCACACACCGCCGCTGCCACCGAGCTCCGCTGAGGTCACGGTAAGTCCTCCGCTAGGCACCGCCACCTACCGTCGTCTGCCTGGGTGAAATCTCTGCTGAGCCCCGTCAACAAATAGCCGCTTGCCTGGTAGTATCTCCGCTGGGCCTCGCAGCTGGGCTTCGATTCAGGCTGGTGTAAGGTGGAATGACTGGCGCCAGCATTAAGCTAACTAGCGTTAGCTTAGCAATCGCTTCGGGTAGTCTCGTCGCACACCGCCGCTGCAGTCACGGTAAGTCCTCCGCTGGGCACCGCCGCCTACCGCCGTCTGCCTGGGTGAAATCTCTGCTGAGCCCCGTCAACAAATAGCCGCCTGCCTGGTAGTATCTCCGCTGGGCCTCGCAGCTGGGCTTTGATTCAGGCTGGTGTTAGGTGGAATGGCTGGCGCCAGCATTAAGCTAACTAGCGTTAGCTTAGCAATCGCTTCAGGTAGGGCACATCAGTGAATCACAAGGAAGCGCTGGAATCGCTGGTCAGTTTACTCACAGTGGCCGGATAAAAGCGATCAAAGGGGTAATCCACCGGAGGTATATCCGATCGCTGTAGGTTAGTTATTTAGAGACTGGCGCCAGCATTAAGCTAACTAGTGTTAGCTTAGCAATCGCTTCAGGTAGCATTAAGCTAACTAGTGTTAGCTTAGCAATCGCTTCAGGAAGGCACAGGAAGTCGCTGGAGAAAGGCGATTAAAGGGCAATCCAGCGGAGGTGGCAATTCAGCCCGTGCGTGTTCGCCACGAGCGCCGATCGCTGCAGGCCAGCCACTTTTAATGGCAAAATCAGTGACTTTGTCTCAGCACTGAAAAAGTGTGACCATCCCGGTCGCCATCTAAAAGCACACCTCATATTACACAGCTTTGTTCTCAGGTAGTTCCCAGGCGTTTTTGAACTGTGCCAAATTGTGCCAAATGGCACAGTTTGGAAAAACGTCTGTAACTTTTGAATGATTCAATATAGAAGCTTCATCTTGGGCTCTAATGAAAGGTGACACTCAGGGCTGTGTGTGTGTGTGTGGGGGGGTGTTGTTTATTCATTCATTCATGAATGAATGAACAAACAAGCCCCCACACACAAAGAAGCATGCCACGTAAAAAATGTGTGGCTTTTTTTTACAAGAAAAAATAACCTACAGTGCACTAAAAATTATTCTAAAATATTTGTAATGTAGAAGATAACAACTCCCCCCCCCCCGCTACAGAGGACGGACATTGGCCATTGCTACATGACGGAACAGTCATGTGGCGATGTGGTGACTGCGGCGCACAGTCCCCGCGGTCCCCGCGGTCCCCGCGCCCCCCCCCCTCGCTACAGAAGAGTAGCGGGGGGGGGACATTCACGGTCCGGAAGCGACGCACGAACCGTGTACCGCAGCGCACGGACTTCGGACTTCGTGCGCCGCGGTCTACTACGCACAGTTGTAATTTACCGATCGGTCAAAAGTCATTTTTGATTACAATTTTCAGGGATAAAGAATATTTAGATTATAACACTTACCTGTTCACAACAGCAGCGTAGCTGGTGAACTTCTCTTCCTCATTGTCAGACGAACATGAAGCTGGTCCGCTTGTTATGCGACCCGGTCAAAGCATAATTCCATCATTGCGGTTTTGCGCTTCCATGATTGCGGTTTTGGCGAACGATTTTCAAAACAAATAACAGTAGTAACAAAAAAAGACTGGCGAACGCGTGTGTGTCACCCAGCCTTCATCGTCGGTCTCCGTCGGTCTATGAAGACCATGGAAGAGAATCCTAAACGTCTACTCTGCTGGGACAGCACCGCCTGTGGCTGAACAGGCCGATGTGCGAATGGCAGTCCCTGTCACACAGGTCGCACTTGTGGGTGGTCTCTGTGCTGCTGGGTCTGTGGCGGCTCTTCCTGCGGGTCCTTTTTTCATCTGCTGCAGCAATCAGTCTCTCTTCACCCAACCTTACACAAAACAGCTTTCGAACTTCTGTGCTTCAATTGGCTGGCTGTATTCGCAGCCGTTGGTAGGAGGGTCCTTCTTGCTAAGTTTTCAGTCATTGGTTCTTCAAGATTTCAGAAACCCAATTCAAGGCTCTTATTAGTCGAATGAGAGGTCAATCACATCTAAACCAATCAAAGCACTCCTTTGGCTTTCTGTTCGCGGCTGTGTCTGTAGTGGAAGAACGGAAATGCAGGGGGTTTTTTTTCTTCAGTGCGCCCTAGCACGCACAGTGTGCGTGCTAGGGCGCCCTCGTGCACTCTAGGATGCAGAGACGTGCCCGCCCGCGGTACACCGAAGTGCAACAGGTTAAAGAAACTACAAAATTGTGGTATTGGGGGGGTATCACTATCCTGGTTATGTAGTTACTTAAAGAATAGATATCAGTATGTATGTGTTGGTAACAAAAACTCAGTTACTGAAGGTTACTTGTGGAGTCCCACAGGGTTCAGTTTTGGGGCCATTGTTATTCAATATGTATATAAATGATATATGTAAAGTTTTGGAAAAAATGGATTTAATATTGTTTGCCGATGACACTAATTTATTATGCAGTGGAAGCAGTTTGGAACAACTTTTGGATACACTCGGAAAGGAATTGGGAAAGCTTAAACTGTGGTTTGATTCAAACAAATTAACGCTCAATTTAAGTAAGACAAAATTTATAGTTTTTAACAACCATCACAACAACTTAGTATCTAAACTCAGTGTAAATGGTGTAGAGATTGAAATGGTATCCGAAACTAAATTTCTTGGAGTAATAATTGATAATAAACTGTGCTGGAAGTCACATATTAATTATATTAAAGGTAAAATATCCAAATCAATTGCAATACTACACAGAGTGAAATATTTGCTGAATCAACCCACACTATATACCTTGTATCATTCATTAATACTCCCATATATGACATATTGTACTGAAGTATGGGGAAATACATATAAAACAAACATATATCCAGTCTTTATGCTTCAGAAGAGAGCTATTAGAATAATAAACAAAGCTGCTTACAGGGAACCAACAAACCCACTTTTTCTTAAATTAAAAGCTCTCAAGTTGAAAGATCTGGTTGACTTTAAAACTGCAGTAAAAACGTTTAAAGTGAAGAATCTATCACTGCCCGCAAATATCCAAAAGTTGTTCCAAATAAGGGAGAAACAATATCATTTCAGAGGAACATGTATATTTCAAAAACCTTCAGTGAGAACTACCACCAAGCAACACTGTGTTTCAGTGCAAGGAGTCAGATTATGGAACGATTTTGGACCTGAATTAAAATCATGTACAACGCTTGGACAATTTAAACAAAAACTAAAGGAAGAAATACTCCAAACATATATACAAGATGACATGTAAAATCACATAAGGATTGTCATATCCAGTCTGCGTTGTGTTGTTGCTTAGTTTTTTGTCACATTTTGTCTTAGCTATGTTCTGAATTGTAATCGCTCTTGTTTTGTTTTTCTTTTGAATTCTTGGATGGAATATGGGTGGGCAATATAAGATGCGGCTTCAGCCATCACCCATTTCAGATAACTTATGTTGAACTGTATAATCAGAGGAGTTATTGTCTAATTTGACCTTGTTGGATTTTCTTTCCCCCTTTGTTATATTATTCTGTTTCTTTTTTAATCTCTACTTTTAATCTATCCGAAATAAATAAAGACCAATATGGTGGTGGTAGTGTGATGGTCTGGGGCTGTTTTGCTGCTTCAGGACCTGGAAGACTTGCTGTGGAAAACGGAACCATGAATTCTGTTGTCTGCCAAAAAATCCTGAAGGAGAATGTCCGGCCAGCTGTTCACAACCTCAAGCTGAAGCACATGTGGGTTCTGCAGCAGGACAATGATCGAAAACAAACCAGCAAGTCCACCTCTGAATGGCTTAAGAAAAACAAAATGAAGACTTTGGAGTGGCCTAGTCAAAGTCCTGACCTGAATCCAATTGAGATGCTGCGGCATGACCTCAAAAAGACAGTTCATGCTTGAAAACCTTCCAATGTGGCTGAATTATAACAATTCTGCAAAGATGAGCGGGCCAAAATTCCTCCACAGCACTGTAAAAGACTAAGTTATCGCAAATGCTTGATTGCAGTTGTTGCTGCTAAGGGTGGCCTAACCAGTTATTAGGTTTAGGGGGCAATCACTTCTTCACACAGGGCCATGTAGGTTTGCATTTTTTTCCCCTTAGTAATACACACCTTCATTTAAAAACTGCATTTTGTGTTTACTTGTGTTATCTTTGTCTAATATTTAAATTTGTTTGATGATCTGAAACATTTAAGTCTGACAAACACACAAAAAAATGAGAAATCAGGAAGGGGGCAAACACTTTTTCACACCACTGTATGTTTGAAGAAAAAATTACTTTTATTAAAAGTTACATTTGGCTGCAGCTCTTTAAGTTACTTTTGATTTCACTAATTTGTGTATATGTAATTTTTCTCTAACTGTCAGATACTGCATCTTTAGTAGTAGTTTTTGTGAATTTATCAATCCTCGCTCTGGCAATACTTACAGAACATATGACTACTGTTTCTTCCTAGTACTTGGATCATATTAGAGAATACGTGTGGATAGTTTGCATTTTATTTTCCTGAGAAAATGATCACTTTTGCTCACTCCTTAAATCATCTTTTCAGTATCAGATCCTTTTTTACTCTTACTCAGGTGTACTGACGACTAGAGTTATTAATATCATAAGAGATTCATTACCAGTCTACATCAATATACTGCATACAAAGACACTGCATATCCTATTGATGAATTAGGAGAAATTCACTTACCAAAACTGAAGCTCCAAATTCATGGGAGGGCTTGTTATGTTTTGCATTGCTGCATCAATGCCGCTTTAAGGTTGCCATGGTTACGACACGCTGAGTTCTGTATTACTCTTGTGTCAGCATGCTTGATGGCTGTTATAAGCTTTGCACCAGTGAGTTTTAGGGTTATTGAGTTGAGTGCAAATAAATGGAGGATGCTCCAACTAGAGCTGTATTGTTGTGTCAGTAATTCCCATATATGACAGTGGCGATGAGAATGGCTGGCTGTTCCCTGCCCTCACCCTCTCCTCTCCTTTCCTGGCCCTTCCCAGAGAGCCTCCTGTACCATGGACTCGCTGGTTTGCTGCTTTTGAAACGTATCTCTTAGTCGCCGGCTTGGACAACGTCTCCAACGGGAGGAAACGTGCATTGCTACTGCACTGCCTGGGGACAGAGGGACAGCAGGTGTTCGGAACATTCACTAACACCTCTACATACGGAGATGCTGCTGAATAACTCAAGTACGGCTACAACGATTACTCGAATAATTCAAATAATTCGATTACAAAAATCCCTCGATTCAAAATCTGTGGGTCAACGTGTCGTTTAATGTAGCACATGCTGTCTATATGATCTTCTTCCGGTACAACCTTCTTCCAGTTACTCTGCGTAAACAAGACGCAACTTTGTTTAATGGCGCCATTTCAGAGGGACATAGTGACGGGCCGGCAAAGAGGAAGAAACTCAGAAAAAACAACAAAAGTATCTAAAATCTGGGATCATTTCAAGGTCAAATTGAAGGAAAACACTGTGCAGTGTGTATATGGTAAAGGCAAGTGGCGAGCTAGCATCCTACAACGTTGATGTTACAGTGTCTAGGCAGAAAGCAGTCCACATCATGCACAGCCAGCAGACCCGAGACAAGGTATGTGATTGAGATTTTAAATTAAGATGAATAGACTGTAGTCCGCTACGGTAATTATGCTTATAAATAAATAAATATATAGATAAACATTGCAATAAGCATTGCAGTAAATGTGTACCTGTGTTATTGAGTGTTGGGTACAATTAGTACTGCTCTTTAGAAAAGAAAGTTTTGTCAATACAAGTTTCTTTAAAAAAAATACAATACAAGTCTCTTTAAAAAAAAAAATTATTGGATTACTTGAGTAATCTTCAAATGGAGTGGGCGATTACCCGAGCCGTAAAATAGTCGTTAGCTGCAGCCCTAGACTCAAGGAACATTTTGCAGCCCCGCAGACCGCCCTTCTACATGGGGTCATGTTTAGGCGCCGACACCAACGAACTGGTGAGTCAATTTCACAATATGCGGCTGACCTACGTGGCTTAGCTAGTCTGTGCAAGTTTGGGACACTGCAAGATGAAATGATAAGGGATCAGCTCATCCTACACACGAACTGTGACAAAATCAGAGACAAACTGATGCTAGAGAATGATGATCTGACACTAGCCCAGGCCATTAAGATAGCCCTACAAGTAAAGTCTGCATTGGATTGCGCGGCAAGCCTATCATCTTTTGCCTTTTCGCCCCAAAACGACACATCATCTGATGCAATCGGGCCACAGTCAGAAATGTCTCCTACCAGCTCTGTTAGCCCTAGGTACCACGTGACCACCCGCAGCAGCTGTGTGGAAACTGTGGCTCACCCACACATAATTCTAGAGCACAAGTCTGCCCAGCACGTGGGAAAATTTGCTCCAACTGTGGGAAGCTCAACCACTTTCATAAAGTGTGCAGGTTCGCTCCAGCCAAAGGCCACTGACAGCACCCAGCCTCCCCACCGACTGTCATTCATAACATCCACTCAGAACGAGTTTCACTCAAAACCTGCTCACTAACAGTCGATGGTGTCACCCTACCCCTCCTCCTCGACACAGGCACCACTGTGTCGCTGCTGAATCTAGAGACATGGAAACGCTTCTTCTCTCATGAGCCATTGAGACCGCCCTCCACAACCTTGCGGGGCTATGGCAATTCTGAAATTGACATTGTGGGCTCAGTCCAGCCACCAGTACACTATGGGTGAAAGGCTCTGTCGACCTTCACATTCCACGTGTCACACCATGGGTCTAACCTACTTGGTCTTGATCTCTTCAACAGTCTTGGATTCACCCTACTGGACACTACAGGCTCAGAGATCCACACTGTCACCACCCCATGGCAGCTACAGTGGCCAGCATTGTTTGACGGGCTGGGTTGCCTCACAGCCTTTGCTCGCCAGCCCCTGGTGGACCCTCATGTCCCAGCCATGGTCCAACCACTCCGCCACTCGCCACTGATGCTGCAAGATGACATTTCAGCCGAGTTCCAGCACCTGCTCATTGATGACATTATAGAGCAGGTGGACGCTTCACCATGAATATCTAACATAGTCGTAGCACAAAAGAAGACCAGGGGGCTGCGTATCAGTGTGGATCTTAGAGTGGAGACAAAGCCGTAATACCAGACTGTTACCCCTTGCCAACCACAGAGGAGCTCACAGCCCAATTTCACGGGTCCACAATCTCCTCCAAAATGGACCTGCACCAGTGATACCTTCAAGTGCCTTTTCACCCTGAGAGCCATAACTTAACTGCCTTCATCACCCATAATGCCATTTTTCGTTATAAGCGCATGGCTTTTGGGTTGAGTTCAGCGGTGAGTTGTTTTCAGAATATCATGGCCTCCATCCTGGCAGGGATTGTGGGTGTGGTCATCTATCTCGAAGACACTGGGGTCCATGGAGCCAACGCTGCAATCCACAACGAGCACCTCTGCAAAGTTTTCACTGCCCTGGCTGAGCATCACCTCACACTGATTGACGACAAGTGCATCTTTGCATCCTCAGCAATCAAGTATGTGGGTTTCCGTCTCTCAGCTGAGGATATAAGCCCACTTTCCTCAAACACAGAGGCCATCCAGCGCGTCCTGGAGCCGATGTCATCGGCACAAGTTGCCTCTTTCCTGGGAATGACTGCGTACTGCCTCTGCTTCCTCCCCCAGTATTCAGAAAGTACTGCACCACTTTGCACACTGCTGAAAGCTGATGAGCCCTGGCTCTAGACACCAGCTTGCTCTGAGGCTGTGTGTAGCTTAAAGATGGAACTCACTTTACCCCCAATCCTGGCGCACTTTGACCTGACCAGCCCCACATTGGTGACGTGCGACATCTCCACCATCTCCATAGGTGCTGTTATGCCACAACTGCAGGGTGGTGTGGAAAGGCCAATTGCTTTTGCCTCCCGGGCACTCAATCCAACAGAACAACAATACTCAGTTGGAAAGAGAGAAGTGCTAGCGTGCCTCTGGGCCTGCACACGCTGGCATATGTACAGTACTTGTATGGACGAGAATTCACCTTAGGGACCAACTACCAAGCACTCACCACCCTCCTACCACCTCAGGTACTGGGCACAAACCACTCAGGCTACACTGCTGGGCTGGCCATCTACAGTGGTACAATTTTCAGCTACAATTTACACCAGGATGGGACAGCATGGTGGCTGCCCTGTTGTCTCGCTCAGTCACCACACAACCCATGCCTCAGTCCCCAGCTCCTGTGCATGACAAGGCAGAGCAGGACATCATACAGCTTCTCCACACACCACTTCAGGAAACTGTGTCACTGAGTGAGCTGCAGGACACCTCAGCTGCCGACCCTATCCTTACCCTAGTGGCATCATACATCAGGAATGGTTGGCCTAACAAGGTGCTGGACGAACTGTCACCCTACTTCAAGGTACGCGAACAGCTGGCATGCTGGAATGATTCTTGTGTTGCCATTGGGCTTTGTACTGTGATCCCAGGGGGCTTCGTGCATGTGTCCTTGTTATGGTGCATGACGGTCACCTGGGCATAGTTAGGCTCAAGCAATGTTGCCGAGACAGGGTCTGTTGGTCGGTGTTTGACAGAGGTATTGAGATTCTGGTCAAGGACTGCACCGCTTGCCTCCTCAGCGGCAAAACCAGGGCCCCAACCACACACCCACCCATACAACCCCTACAATAGACTGGCCGTCCCAACCCTGGGAACACCTGCAAATAGATATCTGTGACAAGTTGAAAGGAGTGCCTCACCACCAATGGTTTCTTGTCGTGGTTCACGATCTACACTCCAAGTGGCTGGAGGCAATAACAGTGGCCACGGTGACATCTTAAGTATTAATCAACATCCTGGACTCTTTGTTCGCCCACTGGGGTCTACCCAAGAAAATCACCACTGATAATAGCCCCCAGATGATCTCACATGAACTGTGCTCTTACCTGAGGGAGAGAGGAATTCACCATATTCACACAGCTTTCTATAACCTGACTGCTAATGGGGGGATCGAGCAGCTGAACCAGTCACTAAAAAACAGAATCAGGGTGCACCTTGCACAAGGGTGCACATTCAACTCTAGCCATCTCCAGACACTGCTGCACTATTGTGGCATCCCCCACGCCACCTTCAGGGTCTCTCTGGCCTCCCTCATGCTGGGGCAGGAGCTTCAGCTGCCACTAGACAGACTCCGGCCCATCCTTGACTAACATTCCAGTACCCAGTCTAAGCAAGGGTCAGCGCACGCCAGCACCAGATGAAAAACCGGTTCAACCAGAAGCAGGCCTTCCATCATTGCTGTCTATGATTGGGTCAGGGTCTGGCTACCCCACCAGGATAACAAGCTGCTCTCATTCTGATCAGAGCCAGGACAGGTCAGCCAGCACCTCGGCCCCACTTCCTTCAGGCTCATGGATGGTACTCACTGGCATGCCAACCGTCTACACAAGGTACTGGCTCCCCCTCCATCTGGTCCAGACCAGTGTATGGCCCCCACAACAGCTCCACCAGCCCTGCGGCCAGACCCCTCATCAGCATCAAACCCCCCACAAAGTGATGCGCAATCGGCCCCTACCCCACCAGAAGCCCCGGATCCAAACCCTGAGGCCAGTGTTCTACATTAACCTTGTTCAGCCCGTGCACACACCTGGCCCAGGTGCTTGCAAGACTTTGAGACTGAGTATCATACATGAATGCTTGGGGGGGAAGGGGTATGTTTGGCATTGCTGCGTCAATGCTGCTTTAAGGTTGTCATGGTTATAACATGCCAAATTCTGTTTTACGTCTTGTGTCAGCACGCTTGATGGCCGTTATAAGCTTCACGCCAGTGAGTTTTAGGGTTGTTGAATTGAGTGCAAATATATGGAGCACGTTCCAATTAGAGCAGTATCGTTGTGTCAGTAATTCCCATATATAACAGGGCTGTACTTCAAAGCTGGTCACTAAAAATAACAAATCCAGTCCTGAGGCCCAATTTGGTAACTAAGATTAAATTACTGTAGCTTTAGCCCTGTCCATTATGAGTTAAATTATGAGTTTTATATATATATATTCAAAGATTTTATTTGCCAATATTACTATACGTAGAGGACATACAGGAGAACTGAAATGGCATTTCTCTCTCTCTTCAGTGGTGTGCACAATTTAAAAAGAAAAGGAATAAGGTTGGAAAAACAACAACAGCAGTCTATGTACAGTAATGCTACCCATAGTGCAAATGGCGAAAAAAGACGGACCTAGACCCCCTGTAGTGCAAATAAAGATAAATAATAAAGCCAGCAATCTTATACACAGAAAAGTAGAGCAGTAATACTCGTAGTACCAAGTTCAATGAGGTAGTGTAGGTGCAGACAGTGACAGATAGGACTGCACATGATCAATATTGCAATAACAGACAGCAGCAGATGTGGCATTTGTGCAAATGGTTGCAGTAAAGTGCAGAGACATACAGCAGCAAATGCATTATTGTTGGTGTGCCAGTCTTTCTGTGCCAACAGCTGAGGTGGTTATTGTGCGGGTGAGTGTGTTAAGGTCCTGGGGGGAGGGGCAGAGTTCAGGATCCTGAAGGCCTGATGAGCAGCTGTTTCGCAGTCTTGTGGAGCAGGCCTGGAGGCGCCGGTACCTTCTTCCCCAGGGCAGGGGGCTGAAGAGGGAGTGTGAGGGGTTGGAGGTGTCGCCTGCAATGTTGATGGCTCTTGTAACACCTTCTGTGTGTAACACTACTTTAGGTGCAGTCTTGTACCCTTTTGGTAGTACTGGGTATGGCAGTGTAGTTACCTTTAACCTTACCACCTAGACAGAAGGGGCAATTGGACCAGGTCAGATAGATTCTAGGTTCGTAGGAGCCTGGGAGGTGCAACAACAGATGACAAACTCACAGAAGCATGGGAACTTGCAAACGTGTATTATTTACAGTGGTGTACACTTAAACAAAAACACAGCACTGTAACAATAGTGGAAAAAAAATAAAAATAAAATAAAATACCCCAAAATATATTTACAAGATGTACAGTCCTCTAGTGTCCATTCCTGGTGATCAGTTGGAGCACCTCTACCAGTTGTTTTGGTTCGTGCTTCGGCTCACCATCCAGATCTGGAGAATCCACGTTCTTGTCAATCCAGTCCAAACAAAAACCTGACCTACAGAATAGGCCAGACAAAAAACTTAATCTAACATCTAAGTCAAATGCATTGGAAGCACTTGACAAGGGAAAAAAAAAGAAAAGTGTGCTAGCACAACAGCTTATCTCAATTAACATTTTTAAACACATATAAACCACAGGTGTAACATTCACTCTTAAGTAACAATCAATAGCAAGGGGAATTGGACCTTTGCTATTTACCACAGCCTTGAAAAATGACATTTCCCCCATGAAAAACCTAGCCGGAATTAACATCGGAGGTTAGCATTTTAAGCTAGCGGTTAGCATTTCACATACACAATGAATGGCACTCACCATGCTAAGCAACACGTGCTTCACAGGATTCCCGTGCTCACGTGAGTTCACAGCCTTTGGGTTCAAATCTTAAAATTTAACAAAAGAGGTATTAGAATTTGACAATACTGCAATACCTCGTTTCTCATGTTGGTTTTGGCTTACCAATCTCACAAGTTTTATCCAGGCAAAGGCTGCTACTAACACGTTAGCTCACCGTCTCAGTAAGGGATCGCGCTCTCTCGGTCGATGTCTCTGCTACGACTGAAAGAGTTCTGCAGGTTACACCCAGACCGAGCGAGGGAGCGCGTGACCCCACTGGCTGGCGTGACCCCATTGGCTGATGCTGCCAAACAAACAACGCAGCCATTGGTCGCTCAATATACCAAATAAAAAACACTAGGAACCCCATCAGAGCCCCTTAGAAATGTTTTTTAACTAATTATGGGTATATTTTTTAAACTTCTATTTATCTATATATTTATCCTCAAAATATTTATTCCCATTGTGAAATGAGTGTCCCCTTTTTTTTAAAAAAAAGTGGTATCGATATTTATTATTTTATTTACGTTTTTAGCACTGGGTTACACTCTGCAGGTGAGGCAGGCAAGGTAGATGTCCGAGAGGGGGGGGCAGAGGGGCACCGATGATCTTGCTGGCTGCTTTCACTGTACGTTGTAGCATCTTCCGGCAGGAGGCAGTGCAGCTTCCATACCACACTGTGATGCAGCTGGTGAGAATGCTCTCAATGGTGCCCTGGTAAAATGAGCACATGATAGGGGGTGGGATTCATGCTCTCTTCACGTTTACGGAGGAAATGGAGGTGAGTTTGAGCCTTCTTGGCCAGTGATGTGGTGTTGTTGGACCAGGTGAGGTCCTCAGAGATGTGCATCCCCAGGAACTTGGTGCTGCTCACCATCTCCACAGCTGCTCTATCGGTGATCAGAGGGGGATGCTGTGTGTGTCCTCTCCTGAAGTTGACCGCAATCTCCTTGACTTTTCCCACATTCAGGAAGAGGTTATTGTTTTTACACCACTGGACCAGTTGGCTCACCTCATTTCTGTAGTTGGCCTCCTCGTTGTTGGTGGTGAGGCCCACCACCATTGCATCATTCGCAAACTTGATGATGTGGTTGGTGGTGTAGGCTGGTATAGGGTCATGGGTCAGCTGGGTGAAGAGCAGTGGGATGAGCACGCACCCTTGTGGGGCCCCTGTGCTCAGTGTGATGGTCTTGGATGTGATGCTGCCAACCCGCACATTCTGTGGCCTCCCTGTGAGAAAGTCCAGCACCCAGTTACAGAGAGAGGTTTTGCGTCCCAAGTGTCTGAGTTTTTGTATTAGGTGCTGCCGGATGATTGTGTTGAATTTTGAGCTGAAGTCCAAGAACAGCATTCCCACGTAGGAGTTCTTTGAGTCCAGGTGGGTGAGGGCTGGATGGAGAACAGCAGTGACGGCATCCTCTGTCGATCTGTTTGACCTGTAAGCAAACTGAGATGGGTCGTGGGAGGGAGGGAGGATGGACTTGATGTTCTGCATGACCAGCCGCTCGAAGCACTTCATTATGATGGGGGTCAGTGCCACAGGCCAGTAATCGTTGTAGCTGGATGGGACGGGCTTCTTTGGGACTGGTATTATGGTGGCAGTTTTAAAACACGTGGGGACAACAGCTTGAGTCAAGGAAATGTTGAAGATGTTGGCCATGACATTCTTGAGCTCCTCTGTACAGTTCTTCAGAACATGACTTGGTATGTTGTCTGGACCAGCTGCCTTGCGTGGGTTGATCATGCAGAGGGTCCTCTTCTCACTAGCTGGATCCAGATTCATGGCCTGCTCGTCTGGAGGAGGAGTGGCCTTATATGCTGATGTGCTGTTTTGTGCTTCAAAGCGGCGGAAGAAGTCATTTAGGTCGTTAAGCAATGTCATGTCACTCGCACAGGTCTGAGGTGGAGGTTTGTAGTTGGTGAGGGTCTGTATGCCACACCAGAGGGACCGTGCATCTCTGGTGTTGCTGAAGTGGCCAGATATTTTCTTGCTGTACTGTCATTTTGCCTCTTTGATGCCACGGGACGGGTTGGCCCTAGCTGTTATTAGTCCTGCAATGTCGCCAGCATCCCGAGCCCTCAGGAGCCTGTGGGCCTCTGCTGTCATCCATGGGTTTTGGTTGGCATGAACAGTGACAATTTTGCCGTGAGTAACATCATCAATGCATTTAGTTACAGTATGTATGCTATAAGTACCTCAGTGTACTCCTCTAGGTTTGTGTGCCCATTGTGAGTGGCTGCATGCTTGAAAATGTCCCAGTCTGTAGTGCTGAAGCAGTCTTTCAGAGCATCAGAGGCCTCCTCTGGCTACACATGTACTGCGGCGTAACATTATGTAGCTCACATATTCCTTGGCAGAGACCCAGACATGAGGGAACTTTGAGCTCACAGTGTGTATTGACATCACGCCCCAAATGGACATTGAGTCTGGACCCCCTGCGGACTAGAGGAGAAGTGAGAAGATCTGAGAGTGAACCCGAAGAGACTGTCTGACTCCTAGGGTCAGACAGAGAAGCCGAGAGGACAATAGGAGGATTAGTTATGAATGGAATTCTGTGTTTGATGTGAATGTGATTTGTGTCTGTTGTAACAGTATAAAGGTATGTGGTTTATCTCAGCTCGCCCTCTTCATTCCCTGACTGAGAGAGGAGCTGTAGGACTTGAGATGGAATAAACCAATACTGAAAAATCATTCAGTCTCTTCATTTCGAGTTTCCTACAGTACCTGCTTTTTTGTTGGTCTGATTGTTTTCACTCTGGGTTTGTATGCCGGCCTAAACAAGATGGTGATGTGATCAGAGAGACCCAGCTAGGGAAGGGGGGAGGCTCTGTCTGCTTTCTTGTGAGTTGTGTACACCAGGTCCAACCAATTGTCTCCTCTTGTTTGGGAAGTCTACATGTTGGTGTAGATTTGATAGGAGGGCCTTTAAATCTGCATGGTTGAAGTCTCTTGCTGTGATGAGGAATCCATCTGGATGCACCGTTTGTGTCTCACTGATGGCCTGATAGAGTTCTTTTAGTGCTTTACTTCTCTCGCCGATGTCGGTGGGTGGGGCATACACAGCGACTAGGAGGACAGATGAAAATTCTCTCGGAATGTAAAAGGGTCGGTACTTGATGATCATAAACTCCACCAATGGAGAACAGTGTTTATGCACAACGGTTACATCACGGCACCAAGCATTACTGATGTACACACAGACGCCACCCACATGTGTCTTCCCTCCTTCCATGAACACTCTGTCGCTACGATAGCATGTTAGCCCAGCTAACTGAATGGCAGAACCCAGTATATTGTCATTTAACCACGTTTCCATAAAGATAAAAACACAGTAGTTCCGGGCATCACATTGCATAGTTCTCAGGAGCTGTATGTGGTCCATTTTGTTGTCTAGTGACCTTCTGTTGGCCAGAATGAGGGAAGGAATCGGGAGTTTGTGTGGACTAGCGGTTAGCTTAGTTTGGATACCTCCACATTTACATCTCTTTTGTCACCACTCACATCGTCTACGGTGTCTCTATTTTGGATGAGACACAGCAGTCGAGTCCGTGGGTGTGGCGGACTGGTGGAGAAGACCCAGGCCATGGAGTTCCTCTGTAATGCTCTCGTCCAGGACGTAATGCTTGGTCATATTCCTTATCTCCAAAAGGCTGTGGTGACTGTAGCTTGTGCGCAGCATCATACATGTACATTAAACACATGAATATACACTTAAGTGGAATATAAACAAGACTAAATGGCACAAAACACGAAGAGAGAAGAGAGGCTGTGCATGTTCACGTGCCGCCTAGTGGTAAAATTGCTAAAAAAAAAAAAAAAAAACCTTGTGTACATAGCTGTTAAAAAGTTGGGTAAGTTTCAAAAGTTGTTTACATTAATATATCAAGTCTTATCATAAAATTAAATGATTAATTATTATGATTATGACTACTTTTTTTTCCACAATATTTTTTATTGAACCTTTGTTAACAAACATGACACAAACAATCAAACACTAACACTAAAGTAATTTAAAAATAAAATTTAAAAAAAATGTACTAAAAACACCAACAACCATTAACAAAAGCAAGTCATCAACAATGATCCTCTGTTTAGCCTAGGTAATCCATTACATAAGTATACATATTATATATTCACCAATTTGGAATTTGCAAGGTCCACACACATCATTCACCTTCTTCTTCAGAAGTTATGTTTAATTTCTTTACATAATCAATGAAAGGTCTCCATATATTCTCAAACACATTTTCCTTTGATTTCAGTATGTATGTTATTCTTTCTAGTGGAAGGTTTGTTAACATCTGTCTTAACCACTGAGTCACATCTGGTCAATGAGTCTTTTTCCACAGTAATGCAATACATTTTTTGGCATTAAGCAAACTGAGGTCTATGAATGCTCTTTCACTCTTATTAAAGTTATGCTTTTCTGGATACAGACCCAACAAAAACAGTTTAGAGTTCAACATGAATTGTTTTGAAATTATTTTTTCTATCGTTACCCTCACCTCTTCCCAAAACATTCTAATTTTTCTACATTCCCATAAACAGTGAAATAGGGTTCCTTTACTTTCCATACATTTTGTGCACGTATCTGGTATGTTTTTGTTATATCTATTTAACTCTACCGGTGTAACATACATCCGCATTAACCATTTAAAATGTATCAATTTAAGACGTACATTTATTGATTTGGTTTGAGCTTCTGTGCAAGCCCATTCCCATTGTTCCTCTGAAATTTCAGTTTGCAGGTCTTCTTTCCAATAATTCATTCTTTTCTGTGAGTTTTCACTTAAGGATAGTGTCAATGAGTTATAATACTCTGAAATAATACCCTTTCTCTTACTATCTTTCGTCAAAATTTTTTCCAAGGATGAATAAGTAGGTCGGGTGAGAGCATTATTTTGATTTGATCGAATAAAATTCCTAAGCTGAAGATATTTTTAAAAAAAATGTGTTCTATTAAGATTAAATTTGATCCTCAGTTCTTCAAAAGACATTATGTTATCTGAACGTGACAAATATAAGTCTTGAATCTTTTGAATCCCTTTTAAATTCCATACTTTAAATACAGCATCTGCTCTCCCTGGTGTAAAATATTGAATACCCCATATTGGGCTAAATTGTGACAATAAGTGTGGTTCTTTTAAATATTTTTTGATTTCACACCATATTTTGATCATATGCTTTACAATAGGATTTTTAACTTGTTTCTGTAATTTTTTAGCTGAGTCTGAGTATATGAATAAGGGAAGAGGTAAAGGTAAATTATATGATTCCATTTCAGTCCAGTGAGGGGGATCATTTGATGAAAAATAATATGTCATAGACCTCAGTTGTGCTGACCAGTAATACAACATAAAGTCTGGACATTTCAGACCTCCACGATCAAATGGTAAATATAGTAAGGACAGACGTAATCTAGCCCTCCTATTGTTCCATATAAATTCCACTAATTTTTTTTTAATTCTTGAGAATAGATCTGAAGGTGGTGGTAAAGGAATGTATTGAAATAAATAATGTATTTTGGGTAAGATATTACTTTTAAGTATATTAATTCTCCCGATCATCGACATTGGTAGTGACATCCATCTCTGAAGTAACTCATTAATATCTGTCATTAAGGCTTCATAGTTGGCACTGGCGACTGATTCTAACTTAGGCACAATTTGAATTCCTAAATATTTAAACTGATTTACAACATTGAATTGATTTACCTCAGGAGCTGGGTGATTTCTCTGGGTCTCATTTAGCATTAATATTGAAGATTTAGTTTTATTTATTTTATATCCTGATATTTCCCCAAAGTTCTTTATTAAATTTAACAAGGTCGGAATTGATTTTTTAAGATTCGACATATACAAAATTATGTCATCGGCAAACAGGGAGATTTTATGTTCTGTTGGTCCTACTTTAATTCCATATATTTGTGGATGTAAACGTACTGCCATTGCTAAAGGTTCAATTGCCATAGTAAACAGAAAAGGTGAAAGTGGACAGCCTTGTCGACATCCTCTATTGATTTTTATTGATTTTGAGATATTGCTATTTGTTAGGATTTCTGCTGTAGCATTATTGTATATTATCTGAACCCAGTTTATGAAATTATTTCCAAGTCCAAATCTTTGTAGGACTTCAAAAAGAAAGGGCCATTCGACCCTATCAAAGGCCTTTTCAGCGTCCAATGATAGGAGAGCTGTATCCGGTGCTTCTTTATTAGAATAAATAATATTAAATAGTCTTCTTACATTATGGAAGCCTTGTCTTCCCATTATAAAGCCATTCTGATCTCGGTTAATAATATTTGATAATATTTCTTGTAGTCGTCTTGCTAAAATTTTACAGATTATCTTAAGGTCAGCATTTAATAGGCTTATTGGTCTCATGTTTTCACATTTATTAGAGGGTTTATCTGGTTTTGGCAACAGTATAATTGAGGAATTATTCACGTATGGTGGTAAATTACTATTTTGAAATGCTTCGAAAATCATTTCCAAAAATGGTTTTATTAATTTATTCTTAAATTTTTTATAGAGGTCAACTGGAAGAGCATCTGGTCCCGCACTTTTTCCTGATTTCATATTTTCAATGGCTAGCCCAACTTCTTCTTGACTAATTTTTGACTCCAGTATCTCCCTATTTTCATTTGGAATACACGGTATAGATAATCCGTCCAAAAACCCATTTAGTTTTGTTAAGTCAGTTTCATTTTTTGTATCATATAGTTTTTCATAATAATCTCTAAAGGCACTATTAATTGCTAAAGGATCTACAACTGCCTGTCCGTTACTTATAATACTGGTAATTGGTGTTTTAAATTCTAATTGTTTAATCTGCCATGCCAATAATTTTCCTCATTTTTCACCTTGTTCATAAAAGGTTTGCTTCAATCTTAGAAGACTCGAGGCAGCTCTATTCGCTGATTTTTTTGTCATATTCAGCTCTCAGAATCAGTAATTCGTTCTCTAATTTTGGATTACTTCCTGCATACACTTTTTCTTGAAGAATTTTTATTTTACGTTCCAATTGGACTCTCTCCTCTCGAGTCTTCTTAGATTTTGAACCTGTATAACTAATAATATGCCCCCTAATAAAAGCTTTGAAAGCACTGCTGAAATTGCCACCTACCTGGAACCTTTGTCAGTTTCTTATCTACATATATTAGACAAAAGGGTGCGTGATCAGATATCACGATGTTATCATAGAAACAATTTTGAATCTTGGACCTTAATTCTGTGGAGATCAAAAAATAGTCCATACGTGAGAATGTCTTGTAGGTATTAGAATAACAAGAATAGGCTTTGACTTGTGGTTTCATTTCTCTCCATATATCTAGCAATCTCAATTCTTTCATAAAATGATTAATGGTCATCCTGCATCCATTGTGCGTACAGTCCAGTCCTGTTGATCTATCTATACTGGGATTCAATGTACCATTAAAATCCCCTGCTATTATATGTTGCCCTGTGAGTGATGCTAAAGTAAGAAATAAATTAACGAAGAAGTTTTGATCATCTATATTGGGACCGTATAAGTTCACCAGATTTATATTTTCTAATAACAAAGATCCTTGGATGATTAGATATCTTCCCAATTTATCTCCAATTACATTTTTCATTTGAAATGGGACTGTGTACTTTCCCCCCTACTCTTCTCCCTTTATACCAACTCCTGCACCTCCTCCCACCAGTCTGTTAAGCTGATTAAGTTTGCGGACGACACCACCCTCATCGGGCTCATCTCCAACGGCGACGAGTCCGCCTACAGGGAAGAGGTGGCCCAGCTGGTGTCCTGGTGCAGCCACAACAACCTGCAGCTGAATGCTCTGAAGACAGCGGAGATGATTGTGGACTTCAGGAAAGTCACATCCCCCCTGCCCCCCCTCACCATCACAGGCTCTCCCATCACCTTTGCAGATTCCTTCCGCTTCTTGGGCACCACCATCACCCGTGACCTCAAATGGGAGCCAACCATAAGCTCCCTCATCAAAAAGGCCCAGCAGAGGATGTTCTTTCTGCGGCAGCTGAGGAAACTCAAGCTACCCACCAAGATGTTAGTGCAGTTCTACACGGCCATCATCGAGTCCATCCTCACCTCCTCCATAACTGTGTGGTACGCAGGAGCCACTGCCAGGGACAGACTAAGGCTGCAGCACGTCGTGCGCACTGCTGAGAAGGTGATAGGCTGCAAGCTCCCATCTCTCCAGGACTTGTACATCTCCAGGACCCGTAGGCGTGCTGGCTGGATCATAGCCGATCCTTCACATCCTGGTCACATGCTGTTTGCCCCCCTCCCCTCAGGTAGAAGGCTCCGGTCCATTCAGACTAAAACCTCCCGGCACATGAACAGCTTCTTCCCCTCTGCCATCAGACTGCTGAACACTAAGTGACTTTTGACTCTCGTGCACTATGTACAGCAGCTCAACCAGACTCATGTCAATCATCACTGTTTTTCTGTTGCATTATTGACTGCACTATGTGGTACTTCACATTATCTGCTACATGCTAATTTTTTAAAACTGCCTTGACTAGTACTACTCATTATTACTAGTATTATTATTATTATTACTTATTATTACTTATTTTTCTACACTTATTGCACGTTTCTAGTCCTTTAGTTTTTTAGTTTATCCCTTTTTCTCATTATGTTTTTAATGTTGCAGCATGGCACCAAGACAAATTCCTAGTTTGTGTATCACATGAACAATGGCAATAAATCTGATTCTGATTCTGAATTCTGATTCTGACTGTTTTATGTATGAGAGTCATAACTCCCCTGGCTCGGGATGAAAATGATGAGGTGAACACACTTCGCTGCCATCTTCTCCTTATTCTTTTTACATCCTCCTCTATTAGATGAGTTTCTTGTAAAAACACAATTTTTGAACCTATGTCTTTTATTTTATTCATAACTTGTTTAAGTTTTTTTTAGATTTTGCAGACCTCTGCAATTCCATGAAGCTAAATTAAGATTAACGCTTTGGTCTATGATCAATAAAGAGTTTGAGATTACCTTGCAAAATAAACATGCTCATACAGAGAAGCAAAAACATGGATGGTTGAACATTCATTCCACAAACTACACAAAAACAAATTCCCCCTCCCCACATTCGTGGTAATCCCCCCAAAATCAAAAAAAAAAAATCCGTCTCCCGCTATAGCCAATGACTGCTCCTCACCTGCGAGGATCAGACAAACCACTCACTCTTTTCTCCTCTCAATCACCCTGACTCTGCTACTTTTAATGACATGACATTAACTCTCTTCTGTAGTTTTTCCAACTTAACTCCAAAATTTTATAGCAACTTTGTACATCATAGCTTTTTTATATATATATACATTACCGTTCAAAAGTTTGGGGTCACCCAGACAATTATTTTGTGTTTTCCATGAAAAGTCACACTTATTTACCACCATGAGTTGTAAAATGAATAGGAAATATAGTCAAGACACTGACAAGGTTAGAAATAATGATTTGTATTTGAAATAATAATTTTTTCCTTCAAACTTTGCTTTTGTCAAAGAATCCTCCATTTGCAGCAATTACAGCATTGCAGACCTAACATGATTGCACAAGGGTTTTCTAATCATCCATTAGCCTTCTGACGCAATGAGCAAACACATTGTACCATTAGAACACTGGAGTGATAGTTGCTGGAAATGGGCCTCTATACACCTATGTAGATATTGCACCAAAAACCAGACATTTGCAGCTAGAATAGTCATTTACCACATTAGCAATGTATAGAGTGTATTTCTGATTAGTTTAAAGTTATCTTCATTGAAAAAAAGTGCTTTTCTTTCAAAAATAAGGAAATTTCTAAGTGACCCCAAACTTTTGAACGGTAGTGTATATATACAGTACATATATATATATATATATATATATATATATATATATATATATATATAATACACTCTATATTTTGTAGACATGCTATATGTTTCAGATCAGTCAGATACTTGTACACATGCTTAAATATTCTACCTTTATATCTTGTTCTTGCTTCATGCTTAGCTCCCACCAGTCTCTCCTTGGATCTGCTTGATAAGCTCCTGCGCCTCCTGAGGGGTCTTGAAGATATGGGTTCTCCCTTTATATGTGACCAGCAGTCTTGCCAGATGAATCACTCCATGGCGAATCCCGAGGTTGCGCAGCTCTTTACGGGCGGGGTCAAACTGTTTCCTTAATTGTTGAATTCCTGTGGCCAAATCTGGGTAGAACCGCACCTGTTGATCCTGGTATTTGATTTCTCCTTTAGCACGCGCTGCGTTGGTGACCGTCATCTTGTCTCTGTAGTTGAGGAACTTCATAATCAGCGTCCTCGGTGGTGTCTTATTATCTCTCGGTGGGCCGATTTGGTGAGCGCTCTCCAAGACGACTGATGACTGCAGATCCGCGTTGTTCAGCGCCTCTGGAATCCACTTTTCCAAAAAGGAACATGTATCCCGTCCCTCCGTACCCTCCGGGAGGCCCACCAGCCTTAAATTATTCTGTCGCGACCGGGATTCTAAGTCCAGGACGTTATCTTCCAGACGTTTATTTTTTAATTCCAATGTTTGGACCTTTAATTGTAGGCTGGTGACGTCATCTTCAACGTTGGAGATTCGGAGCTCCGCCTGCGATACTCGTTCCATACAGTCGCTTATATCTTTTCTTATTCCTTCTATCGCTGCTATAATCCCATCAAATTTAGACGAAAAGTCTGCTCTCATAGAGCTGATAGCAGCAAGTACCGCATTCGTTCCCTCCTCGGCAGTCACCGCTCCGCCGCTAGCTCCCTCCTCCGTCATAGTCCCTGGAGATTTTCCTGCTTCGTCACAAGCGTGGAAGTCTGTTAACTTGGATTGTCTCGACGAATCCGTTTTTCCTCCGCCTGATTTCACAGCCTTGGTTTTTACCATATCCGCGCCTAAACGCTAGGATAGGTTTTTATTCCAATTGAGAGAGTTTTAGCCTACTTTTTATTTTTAGGAGCAGAGCAGAGTGAAACACGTCTTCCTACGTGTCCACCATAACCGGAAGTCCGAGTATGACTACTTTTAACATAACAGTCAAAAACTGATTTAACAATATTTATGAAATTTACTTTTTTAGGTTCCAGAGTACTGATAACAGGATTGCACCAGATTCAGCACACTATGACTAACATGCATCATAAAAAGTGTACCTTTGATGCTTAAGCTGGACCGCTCTAATCACCTTGGCCAAGGAGGTTATGTTTTCAGGGTGGTTTGTCTGTCTGTTTGTTTGTTAGCAGGATTACGCAAATGCTACTGTACGGATTTTGATGAAATTTTCACCAGAGGTAATCCTTGGGCCAAGGATGAACCCATTACATTTTGGTGATATTTGAGAGTGCATACCTCCACCAAGGACGTTGTTTGTATTTGTGCAGCAGGATTACACAAAAACTACTGGATGGATTTGGATGAAATTTTCACCAGAGGTAGTCTTTGGGCTAGAGAGGCACCCATTACATTTTGGTGATGATCTGAGAACCCATACCCCCACCAAGGCTCTTATCTTCTCACAGTGTGTTAGCAAGACTCCTCAAAAACTACTGGATGGATTTGGATGAAATTTTTTTACCACAAGTGGTCCCTGAGCTAGAGAGGAACCCATTACATTTTGGCGATGATCTGAGAACACATACCTCCGCAAAGGCTCTTATCTTCTCATAGTGTGTTAGCAAGAATCCTCCAAAACTACTGGATAGACTGCTGCAATTTTCAACAGAACTGGCTCATGGCCTAAACACAAACCCATTACATTTTGGAAGTGATCCATGAGGGATGGAAGGAGTCTTGGCAGAGGTATGCACTGTCTGAGTGCTTTTCTATTTTTTTGATGGTTTATTATTTGTTTTTCTTAAATACATAACAGAAAAGTATAAAATTAAGTTTGATTTTTTTTAAATCATTTTTGGAGCCTAAGTTGTCCTCCAATTCTAGAATGACCTTTAGACACTAGGCAAATTGTTGTGACCAGTATGATGTCTGCATGCTACAGACTTCTTTCACTAAGATTACCAAAACTACCTTTCCCAAAACTGGGCAGTGCGGTGGAACAGTGGTTAGCACTGTGGCAGCACAGCAACTCACCTTGGCCATGGGGTCCTGGGTTCGATCCCAGCCCCTGACCAACAGTGATCTGTCTGGAGTTTGCATGTTCTCCCCGTGCCTGAGTGGGTTTACTCCGGGATTTCTCCGGTTTCCTCCCACAGGCCAAAAACATGCAGGTTAGGTTAATTGGAGACTCTAAAGTGGCCCTAGGTGTGAATGTGTGTGTGAATGGTGAAGGGATTGTGCCGTACCATGGCTGCTTCTTCCATCCAGGTGGATACCCTGAATTTCCCCTCTGGGGATCAATAAAGTACACAAAATCCAAAAAAATGTCAAACTTTTTATCTGAGAAAATTTAAAAAGACCAAATCCAATTATGCTAATACAAGACAGAAGTCTTCATTTTTGCTTCAAAATTTCAGAAAAGTAAATATGGCGATTTTCAACCACTGTGCCAAGAGATCCTCAGGTGTGTTGCTAATTTCATTATTTAGTTACAAATAATTTTCCATTGTGTGTTTGTTCCTACAATGCAGTGGCTCTTCCATGTCAGTAGGTGGCAGTATGGATGTAATAGTGATGATCTTCTTCTTCTTTACATTTTTTTTTTTTACAGAGGTTCGCATTCAGTGTTCAGTGTTATTCACTGTTAAGTGAAACCTGTGAGAGGTGGCAGTGACAAGATGGAAAACAGCTGTAAATACTGTATATGAAGAGAAATGTGTACTCGATTTTTCTATTTAACATTAAAAACCCTTTTATCTGGTGAATAAAGATGCTGTAATCCCAAAGATGCATTTTAGCAATTTATTTTATATAAAATAGGATAGACACTGTTATGTCTGAATAACGGGAGACTGGAGTCGGTCTTATGCCAAACAATGAACTCAACTTTATTGAGAGAACCACAATATATATATACTGGTCCTGCAGCCCACCTGACGTCACCACCAGGGCCGCTACGGCAAGCCCTCGGGGCCACACACACACACACACACACACACACACACACACACACACACACACACACACACACACACACACACACACACACCACCACATTCTACACACAACATTCCCCTTCCCCTTACAAAAGTCCAAAACACATACACTCAATTCAGACTCACCCCAATTTAGGACCCAAATCATGCACTGAGAAAATAACAGGGAACCGTGAACTCTAATGGCCTAACACATTCACCCAAAACAACTAAAACTAGGGGAAACAGGTGGACTGCTGTTCCTCCCCACACGGCAAAGCAGGTTATTCTGCCGCTATTAAACTAAAAGAGTCCATTTATATTAAACAACTGCCGTGCTCCTAGACTAAAAAAAAAAAGATAAAACACAAAAAATTAAGCCAGTTTAGAAAGCTTGGGATCAGTCCGCCAAGGTCTCCGCCTTTGACCGCCACCTAATCCACATAGCACCGGACTCCCATGATCCCTCCTGCAGGTGGTGAACCCACATTATGAACCGATCCTGTTCATAATTTTTATGGACAGGATTTCTAGGCGCAGCCAGGGAATGGAGGGTGTCATGCTTGGTGACCACAGGATCTCATCTCTCTTGTTTGCAGATGATGTTGTCCTGTTGGCTTCATCCAGCAATGACCTACAGCTCTTGCTGGGACGGTTTGCCGCTGAGTGTGAAGCGGCTGGAATGAGAATCAGCACCTCCAAGTCCGAGTCCATGGTCCTCAGCCGGAAAAAGGTGGATTGTCCTCTCCGGGTTGGGGACAGGCTCCTGCCCCAAGTGGAGGAGTTTAAGTATCTTGGGGTTTTGTTCACGAGTGAGGGGAAAATGGAGCGAGAGATCGACAGACGGATTGGAGCAGCATCTGCAGTGATGCGGACGTTGTACCGGTCTGTTGTGGTGAAGAGGGAGCTTAGTTCTAAGGCAAAGCTGTCGATTTACCAGTCAATCTACGTTCCTACTCTCACCTATGGTCACGAGCTTTGGGTAATGACCGAAAGAACGAGATCGCGGATACAAGCGGCTGAAATGAGCTTTCTCCGTAGGATTGCTGGACTCACCCTCAGAGATAGGGTGAGGAGCTCAGTCATCCGGGAGAGGCTCAGAGTAGAACCGCTGCTCCTCCACATTGAAAGGAGTCAGTTGAGGTGGTATGGGCATCTGATTAGGATGCCTCCTGGACGCCTCCCACTTGAGGTGTTTCAGGCACGTCCCACTGGGAGGAGACCCCGGGGCAGACCCAGGACTCGGTGGAGAGACTATGTCTCCCAGCTGGTCTGGGAACGCCTTGGTATCCCCTCTGAAGAGCTGGAGCAGGTGGCTGGGGAGAGGGAAGTCTGGGCTTCTCTGCTTGAACTGCTGCCTCCGCGACCCGGACCCGGAAAAGCGGTAGAAGATGGATGGATGGATGGACAAAAAATTAATCCCCCACAACACACGTACACATGGACATCACACACATCCAACAGTATATTTGGAACACAGGCACATATGAACCTATTACAACTATTCTTAGTAAACACCATATAAACATATTTACATTAAAAAATTTACTTTACTCCAATGTCCACCGGCAGCCAAAGGTAAAGCCCACTCGGAGGCTCAGGGCAGCCCCATGGCATGCGTGCCCCTGGCCACCGCCTGCCCCCGGGATCGAAACCGACTTCCCTGGCTGTTGTGTAGTGAGTGTGGTATGAGTGTGTGGCCCATGGGGCTTGCCGTACCCGCCCTTGGCGTGACGTCAGGTGGGCACGACCCACTGTATATAGTTCTGTATGTGTGTTAATAAAAGTTCAGTTGGTTGAGTCTGCTGCATTGGATAACCCTGACTACGACTTCCTTATTCAGACATAACATTTTGGTGACGAGAGAGAAAACATGGGAGTGTTTGGGGTACCTCCATCCCTGATACCGTTTCTGGAGTACCCGGGGGAGCCAGTGATTCTGTGGCCAAAGTGGCTGGCCATGTTCAAGGGTTATATCATGACGCTGGGCCTAAGTAGACTCAACGGGAGACAAAGACAAGCACTTCTGGCCCACCATCTCAGCGCGGAAGGCCGAAGAATTCTCGGTATGTTGGGTGAAATGGAGTGCTATGTGGATGCTGTCAAGCAGCTGGCCGAGTATTTCACCGAGCAGATGAGAACCACAAAGCTGTGGGTAGCAAGAGCGTTGGTGCCAAATGGAATTAGGCTGGTTAGCTGGGAGGAGCTAACGGCCCAGCCAGTTTCAATGGGAGAGTTAGCCACGAAGCTAGCTTGGTGCCAAAAACAAGCTACTGGCTACCAACAAGAATTCGAGGTGAGCCAGGGGCCACGAGTGGGGGAGTCCCTGGTCACGGTGGACGGTGGGCCAGCCGAGGAGCTCAGCACGGTATGGGACCATAGCGTTGGTGAGGGTCATGTAGGTTTGGATTTTTTTTACCCTTAATAATAAACACCTTCATTTAAAAACTACATTTTGCGTTTACTTATGTTATCTTTGTCTAATATTTAAATTTGTTTGATAATCTGAAACATTTGTGACAAACATACAAAATATGAGAAATCAGGAAGGAGGCAAACACCTTTTCACACCACTGTATGAATAAAGGAAAAAGCCTTGTTTTGTTCATATTGGCATGTATAACAAGAGAAAAGATGGAAATCAGCTATTTTCTGTTTATTATATACAGGATGTGCATTGCATTATGCCACTTTAGTGTGTGCTTTTATTTTGAAGGGAGCAATTCTGTTTCCGAATTTTCTCATGTAATGAATGTAGCTTGACTGCAACTACAGATTGTGTGTAACCTTAGCTTTGCTCTTCCACGTTAACCCTTTTTTTCCTTGCTGTAACTGAGTTATAAAGTTCATAAAGTGCAGTTAGAAACAAGCACGACGTTGGTTATTATTTAGAAGCTTCCACTACACAGAACATTTGGTGCCGAAACCCGGGAATAAGGACTTGGAACCAGAGCTAACAAAGTGGAAGTTAACAATTGGAATGACCGACGGCGCTGAATGACTGAAGAGGAAGTGTGGAAGTATCCACGCTGCCACGACAAGGCTGCTGACCCGTGTAGAGGAGGAAGTAAGCAAGGATGAAACTGTGATAAGCTGCATGAAATGCTGTCAATACTGTCAATGAAGAAAGTCTGATAGAACTGGACAAAAGTATTGAGGATGAAACTGCATTAGAGGAGCTGGAAGCAGACGAACACACAGGACTATCAAGAACGAATCCTGGTATGGCGAGCTTGCGCCAAAAGGCTCACTGAAAGGGAACGTGAGTCCATGAGTGCAAGACTAAGTAATGGAAGCGTAAACTCTGAGAGACTATTACAAAAACAAAATGTTAAACTGCCTAAACTGGTGATAAATAAGTTTGATGGACAAATAAGTCAGTGGCAAGAATTTTGGTCTCAATATGAAACTTCTATTCACGATAATGATGCACTTTGTAAAAGGGAAAAATCCACCTACCTCAAGTCCTACCTTACTGGGGCAGCAGCCAGAGCTGTAACAGGATTCACAGTGACTGACAGCAATTATGATGCAGCAATAGAGTTGTTACAGAACAGATTTGGAAGAAAAGACATTATAGTCAGTGCCAGGTCTAAATTACTGAATCTGACTCCCGTAAGAAAATCTTCAGATATTACAGCACTCAGACAGCTGTACAACAAATGTGAAATACAGATCCGCAGTGTAGAATCCCTGGGTGTTCACAGTGATACATATAGCAACTTACTGTGTCCAGTATTACTACAGCTGATTCCAGAAGACATAGCCCTGGCCTACACATGTAAATTGGACTCCGAAGGCGAATGGAGGGTGACAGAACTTGTTTAATTCTTGTAAAATGAAGTGCAAAGTAGAGAGAGAACACTGCAACTAACAAGACCAGGAAACCCTGGCAACATTTCCAGGTGGCGGCCTGCCATGCTTGAATTTGTTCCACCATGAGGAAATATAAATTTGAGAAAAAAATATGAAGGAATGACGGTTCGCAAGTGCACACACGAACAACTCGCGTGACCGTCATCCGCATGGAGTTCAGAAGTGCCCCGCCCGCGTGACTGCTCCAGTCGCCAGGCAGAGTGTCTCGCTACTAGCATCACTGTCTGAGAGAAACATGAGCTTATTAAAGTACTTTAAACGTGGAAAAAAAGCAGAAGAGGTCTGTAAGTACTGGAGGCATTTATCATGGCTTTAACCCTTTAACTGCCCCAGGCGCCATATGGCGACAGGAACAGTTAAAGGGTTGTCAAGGCCCCCCTAGTGGTCAAGAGTGGTAAAAAAATTTTGTCAATAAAATAGTTCAGATTTCCAAGGTTATAACTTGAAAGTTACAAGAGATAATGGCTTACTGTCAATTAGAAAGATGTAGAATATGATCCAAAGATTCAGATAGGAATAAATTTACACATCTAATTTGCATAATGTTGCGGCAGCTATATAAATTACATAACTCAGTCAAAAGTGGACTTTGGACACATTTACATAAAGAATGGTCAGTTTTTTTTTTTAACGCCGATTTGTCTACAGGGGTATGTTTTTATCTAATCTTCAAAGTATATGAACCAGAAAATCAATAAAATGTCAAAAAACATATATTTTCATATTCACATAGCCGGGGGACGTCAATAAGTTGACACGTGCAGTTGCTGCGCTGTGCCACTGGGGGCGCGTGGCCCGTCCATTTAATCTGGGCAGTTAAAGGGTTAACCTGCTGGTAACAGGAGCAATAATGGAAGAGTCGCTTTGCTAACAAATGTGGTTAGGAGCTCAAGTTGGTTCATTTTGTCTTCTTTTTAATTATTAGTTTTTTGTTTTTCTTATTTCAGACAAGAATAAAAAGGAGATGTTTTTATCTTTACCTTAGTTAATATTAACTAATTTATGTTCATTATTATGTACCTGGCAAGTTAAGATGAGCAAAATTCACGGTCAGTGACTTCAATCCGTCAGCAGCCTTCAGACAAACTAAACGTGTCAACATTTGGATTTCAAAATAAGGGAGGTTTTTCCTGCTGTCAGAGTGGTGAGGAGATTTCTTTAAAAAAAAACAACAACAAAAATATATAGAAACATTATAACAGAAATAACTGCATCTTTGGTTATTTAATTTATTTAATTAAATACAATTTTATTAATATTTTTCTCTTTGAAATCAGAGTTAAATTATTGTTCTGTTCTGGCTCTGCAAAATTGTGGTCAAAAATTGTTATAAGGAAAAAGTAAATAAAAAAAATACCACAGTATCTTTCAAATTTATTAAAAAAAAAAACCAGTAATTTTATTTTTTAAAAAGACAAAAATTAGCCATAAAAGAATCCACAAATTTATAATAGTCTCAGATGTACAAGAAAAGTCAATTTTACAAAAGGAAATTACAAATTTGAGGAAAATGGTTTCAAATCATTATAAATTTAAAAGGAACTCCGATTATATTGGCATGTTAGCTCTATATGCTTTAGTTTGATGTTGGTAACATAACTATAATATATTTTTTTTGAAAATAATTCCCAGTTTTATATGTTTTTAAAAAACTTTATTACAATGAACCTAGAGCTTCAGTGATATCAAATCGAGTTACATCACAGTCTTTTAGACTTTATAGGGGTACGCGCCAGGGCTCCCCTTTAAGTCCCTTGCTTTTTGCTTTGGCATTAGAACCATTAGCTGTTGCTATCCGCAAAGACGGGAATTTTCCAGGTATTCAGGTCCATGGCAGTACCCATAAGATAATGTTGTATGCTGATGATGCATTGGTACTGATTACACAACCTCAAAAATCAATTCCAGCTCTCCTTAAAATTATTAACCAATTTTCACGTTTGTCTGGTTATAGAGTTAACTGGATAAAATCAGAAATTCTCCCTCTAACATCTTATTGCCCTAAAACACTGTTTATATTTGGTCAAAATACAGGCTTCTCTTGGCCAAAATTAGGAATTAAATATCTTGGCAATATCTTGGTTTCCTCACACTTTATCAGATCTGATTCAGATTAATTTTGAGCCCTTGCTTGAAAAATTTAAAATAGACATAGAAAGGTGGTCATCTCTTTTTTTGTCTCTCTGGGGCAAGGTCAATGTTATTAAGATGATTTGTGCACCCCGGTTTAATTACCTTCTGCAATCTCTTCCTCTTAGGATCCCAGTTGGTTATTTTCGACAATTTGATAGGTTGTGCAATAAGTTTTTATGGAATGGTAAGCGCCCTAGATTAAAGTTGAAAAGATTGCAGAAGTCTATAGATTCAGGAGGTTTGGGGGTCCCAAATTTGGTTTTATATCATTACGCTTTTAGTCTTAGACATTTAATTCATTGGGCTCTCCCCCCTGAGAGAGCTCCCCCTTGGTTTTATTTGGAGAGTTACTTGAGCAGCCCTCTTCCCCTAGTACATCTAATCACAATTAAACTTTCTTCTGAATTTCAGTCGCATCCTATGATATCCTTTTTACAATACGTTTGGAAGAGAGTTGCTTCTATACTAGAGTTTAGCTCTCATCTTCATTCTATGGCTTCTATTTGGCTTAACCCAAGTCTCCATATTGGAAAATCCCCATTTATGTGGAAAATCTGGGTGAAAAAGGACATCTTGATGTTAAAAGATCTATATGAAGGGGGAGCTCTCAAATCATTTGATGTTCTACGGGCACAGTATGGACTACCACAGAATCAGTTTTGGAAATATTTACAACTTCGACATCTGCTGTGTCAAGTCTTTGGATCTACAACTACCCCTCCTCCTGATGTAGATTGGCTCATTCAGGCTTTGAGTTCCTGTGGCAAAAGATCTAAGGCCTCAAATTTCTATTTAATGCTCCTTAAGAGCTCAAATAAAGATTCTACATTCCTTAAACACGTATGGGAAAAAGATCTGAATTCACAATTTACTGATGTTGAATGGGCAAATATTTTAAAGAATGGGAAGAAAGTGTCTAGGGAATTGAAAACCAGACTTGTTCAATTTAAAATTTTGAATCGATTTTACTGGACACCTCGTAAAATGTTTAGAGCGAATCTCGTTCATTCTTCAAGCTGCTGGAGATGTCTACAAGGGGAGGGGACATTAATTCATATGATTTGGAGTTGTTCGGTAATACAGGACTTTTGGTTGCAGATCCATAGACATATTATGACAATTGTTAAGCAAGAAGTGCCATTTACTCAGAGACTTTTTGTCCTTGGGGATCCATCAATGATTCAGGACCCAATCTCTGATGCCGAGTGGATTCAGACTGCTTTGATGCTGGGCCGAAAGTTGATCACTTTTTACTGGAAATCTTCCTCTGCCCCACCCGTAGCTCAATGGCTCAGGGAGTTGGGCAAGCTTGCTGCACTAGAACGCCTTTCATATAAACTTCTGGACAGGATGGACAGCTTCTATAATAAGTGGGGATCCTATCTTACCTTTATAGGTGTAGTAGATTAAGCTAATCATCTTAAGAGTATTAGGGTGGAAATGGAATGTTTTATCCTCTCACTGGGTATACTTGTTTTTTTGCTGTTTTTTTTTTGTTTGTTTGTTTCTGTTTTATTCTCTAAATTGAAAACCCAATAAAATTCAAATTACAAAAAAAAACAAACTTTATTACGATGTAAATCGCCATTTTTGTTTACGTCGCAATGCATTCTGGGTAGTGACGTAGAATGGTTGCAGCCGTTTTTTCTGTCTTAAACAAGCCAAGAAGCGAGGCTACGAACTACTGCCATTTGTCAGTGAAAATGACACATTGCGCGACTTTTGGATGTAATTTCCAATCAAAGGGAAATAAGGAGAGCGGGGTAAGCCTCCATAGCTTTCCTAAAGAGGGAAAGTTGAGGAAAAAGTGGGGCGGCAGCGGCTCAGGAGGTAGAGCAGGTCGTCTAATAACCCGATGGTTGGTGGTTCGAATCACGCTCTCCCCAGATATCCTGCCGTTGTGTCCCTGGGCAAGACACTTCACCCGCATTGCCTCCAGTGCCCATAACACTGGGTATGAATGTGTAAAAATGTTTAAATGCTCGGTGGTGGCCGGAGAGGCTGTTGGCACGGATTGGCAGCCACATTTCTGTCACTCTATGAGTGTCTATGATCAAGCGCTATAGCGCACGCTTGATAAAGCTGATATATATATTTATCACGCTATGATATAGCCTGCGCTTGAGTGTCTCTCCGCTCCACGAGTGTCTCTCCACTTTGAGTGTCTCAAGCGTGCGCTTGAGGAAGCATTATTTTAAGGTGAAACATATATTGTTAATTTACTTACAATAGAATGCTCAAACACAAAAAATTGTCTACAAGCATGATGGGCACTGAACTGATAAACATGGACTCTCAGCAACATAAAGCAATTTCTCTGTTGCTTTCTCAGACTGCGAGTTGAACGTACACTCAAGCTTGACATGTCGACATCGCTCAAGCGTGATGGAAGCGTGATGGATCGAAAATGGCGATTTACATCATAATAAAGTTTTTTAAAAATATATAAAACTGGGAATTATTTTCAAAAAAATTATATTATAGTTATGTCACTAACATCAAAATAAAGCATATAGAGCTAACATGCCAATATAAGCGGAGTTCCTTTTAAGAAATCTCTGTGTGTCTATCACGATCAGAGGACATCAATGCACGGCCTATGATGTCTGCCTGATGTCCTATGATGATCCTATGATCTCAGGCTACCTGGGACTCGCAATGATGTCATAGAGGTGATGCCGTCATATAGGCAATAAGACTGGCTACCTATGATGTAGTGTCCTATGATACCTGCCTATGATGTCTGCATGATGTCCTATGATGATCCTATGATCTCAGGCTACATAGGACTCATGATGCCGTCATATAAGCGATGCCATCATATAGGCAATAGGCCTGGCTGTCTATGATGTAGTGTCCTATGATGCCTGCCTATGATGTCTGCATGATGTCCTATGATGATCCTGTGATCTCAGGTTACCTGGGACTCGCGATGATGTTATTATAGGTGATGCCGTCTTATAGGCAATAGGACTGGCTGTCAATGATGTAGTGTCCTATGATGCCTGCCTTGATGTCTTTATGATGTCGTATAGACCATCATTCACGATGCCTGCCTTGATGTATTTTACGACTGGCTACCCATGATGTAGTGTCCTATGATGCCTGCCTTGAGGTCTTTATGATGTCATATAGACCAACTACACGCTACATACAGTGGGGCAAAAAAGTATTTAGTCAGCCACCAACCAGTTGTGCAAGTTCTCCCACTTAAAAGATGAGAGAAGTCTCCAATTTTCATCATAGGTATACCTCAACTATGAGAGACAAAATGAGAAAAAAAAATCCAGAAAATCACATTGAATGATTTTTAATGAATTAATTGGTAAATTCCTCGGTAAAATAAGTATTTGGTCAATAACAAAAGTTCATCTCAATACTTTGTTATGTACCCTTCGTTGGCAATGACAGAGGTCAAACGTTTTCTATAAGTTTTCACAAGGTTTTCACACACTGTTGCTGGTATTTTGGCCCATTCCTCCATGCAGATCTCCTCTAGAGCAGTGATGTTTTGGGGCTGTGGCTGGGCAACACAGACTTTCAACTCCCTCCAAAGATTTTCTATGGGGTTGAGATCTGGAGACTGGCTAGGCCACTCCAGGACCTTGAAATGCTTCTTACAAAGCCACTCCTTTGTTGCCCAGGTGGTGTGTTTGGGATCATTGTCATGCTGAAAGATCCAGCCACGTTTCATCTTCAATGCCCTTGCTGATGGAAGGAGGTTTTCACTCAAAATCTCACGATATATGGCCCCATTCATTCTTTCCTTTACACGGATCAGTCATCCTGGTCCCTTTGCAGAAAAACAGCCCCAAAGCATGATGTTTTCACCCCCATGCTTCACAGTAGGTATGGTGTTCTTTCTCCTCCAAACACGACAAGCTGAGTTTTTACCAAAAAGTTCTATTTTGGTTTCATCTGACCATATGACATTCTCCCAATCCTCTTCTGGATCATCCAAATGCTCTCTAGCAAACTTCAGACGGGCCTGGACATGTACTGGCTTAAGCAGGGGGACACGTCAGGCACTGCAGGATTTGAGTCCCTGTCGGCGTAATGTGTTACTGATGGTAGCCTTTGTTACTTTGGTCCCAGCTCTCTGCAGGTCATTCACTAGGTCCCCCCGTGTGGTTCTGGGATTTTTGTTCACCGTTCTTGTGATCATTTTGACCCCACGGGGTGAGATCTTGCGTGGAGTCCCAGATCGAGGGAGATTATCAGTGGTCTTGTATGTCTTCCATTTTCTAATGATTGCTCTCACAGTTGATTTCTTCACTCCAAGTTGCTTACCTATTGCAGATTCAGTCTTCCCAGCCTGGTGCAGGTCTACAATTTTGTTTCTGGTGTCCTTTGACAGCTCTTTGGTCTTGGCCATAGTGGAGTTTGGAGTCTGACTGTTTGAGGTTGTGGACAGGTGTCTTTTATACTGATAACGAGTTCAAACAGGTGCCATTAATACAGGTAACAAGTGGAGGACAGAGGAGTCTCTTAAAGAAGAAGTTACAGGTCTGTGAGAGCCAGAAATCTTGCTTGTTTGTAGGTGACCAAATACTTATTTTACTGAGGAATTTACCAATTAATTTATTAAAAATCCTTCAATGTGATTTTCTGGATTTTTTTTTTCTCATTTTGTCTCTCATAGTTGAGGTATACCTATAATGAAAATTGGAGACCTCTCTCATCTTTTAAGTGGGAGAACTTGCACAATTGGTGGCTGACTAAATACTTTTTTGCCCCACTGTAAATGGAGAGCAATAGAGTGAGGAGAACTTCTGCACGTCAGGAAAGATCCTGTGAAGATGACACAGTTGAGGTTCGAGCAGTACCTCCGAGGCATGACTGTGTTGCACATGAGAAAAGATGAAGTGAAGAAACACCTGAGGTTTGAGCTCGTCATACGGTACGACAGACAAGGGATGCACAGACAGACAGGAAACGTGTGGCAGTGCGCCATGCACGTGCTGAGTCACTTGAAGCCCGAAATGCCCGCAAAGCGAGCAACGCTGCACGCCAGGCAAGGCACAGAGAAGCTGAGGCCGAATAGGACACACTACTTTAAACCACACCCATTCGAAGCAGTAAATCTTGAAATCTCACTCAGTAAGGCAGAAGGCACTCTATAAATTCAAGAAATCTCTGTCAGTGTGTCAGTCTGTTACCCCATTAAGAATAGGACACACTACTTTAAACCACACCCATTCGAAGCAGTACCCATGAAGAATGGCAGTCTACACTACAAATATGTAAAATGCCAAGCAAAGTGCTGATTTTCTCCGGGTGCTCCAGTTTCTGGGTTTCGACGGGCATACACGGGTCTTCCTGAACAGGGTCGAAAGCCACTATTTGCTCACATCTATTTTCATGATCCTGTCCATGAACTGGAATTACAACGCACCTATTCCTCAACCAGTGGTCTGAACGAAGAAGAAGAACAAAAAGACCCACCAGATGGAGAGCAATAGAGTGAGAACTGTTGCACGTCAGAAAAGATGCCGTGAAGATGAAACACCTCAGGTTCGAGCAGTACGCCGCAGGCATGACTGTGAACAACACAGCCCTCTCAGACAGGAGGAGACCCTTCAGCAACAGCCATGCAGAAATACTTGCTTATACTTGGTTTCTACAGGCATGGACGGGTATGCACGGGTATGTACTAGTTTAGATAAATTTAAAGAGAAAAGTAGAAAACTATAAGAAAACTGTTATAAATTTTGGAGAAAAACCTCAAACCTTCAAGACTGAAGTCATTACTCAAGTTTTTAAGTGGGTGCTCTTTGTACCCTTAACTAGAAAGTTTTGGCTGTCTACTTTTAATTATTAATTTCAAAGCACTGCTTTTACATGAGTAGAATTTCTGGCTACTATACCCACCTCTAAGCATATAATTTAATGTAAGTATGCATGAGTAAATTACTATTATGAATATTTTTTCCCTTCCCTACTCTCTCAATGAAAAAAAGAAACACTAGAATAAAAATACAAAAAATACACATTTTTTGTCATTTATGTAAATCCTGCAGGACAAAATAAGACACTTGATATTTTCTAACCTGTTTGTATACCAGACAGAGAGAGAACCTGAAATAGACAGGGCTCAGAGAGGGCGAGATGAGACAGAAGAGAGGAGCCAAGGAGAGGAAAGTGTTCAGGCAAAGGGTCCAGGAGAGGTGAAAGCAGAGGAAGGAGAGAAGGATAACACCAGTAAAAAGTCTAAACACAGGACGTCTGGGTGGGACCCCAACTGGCCCAATATTTCAGCATTCAAGCCTCGATTGTACAATGCTTCAAATGGTAAGTTTCATATACAAAATTTTAAAAAAGAAATAAGTACTATAAAATTAAGATATTCTGGTTACAATAGTGTCATGTGTTTTCTGCCCCCCCCTTCCCCTCAGAAAAATACATTGCCACAGCGCCAAGGTCTTTAAACCAGAGGAAACACTGAACCCACAAGTGAAAGGTAACACAAATCAGAATCAGAATCAGAATCAGAATCAGCTTTATTGGCCAAGTATGCACAACACATACAAGGAATTTGACTTTGGCTAAAAACTTGCTCTCGTTGTTCAGGTGAAGGATTTAAATAAGGATTCAATGACAACCACAGTATGTACAGTAAATTACAGTCTGTCCACGTTTCTATAAAAGGATGCAAATATATACAGGAATATATGCAGTTATTTACTCGGACTAACCACACTTTGCAGAAATATATGAAAAAATATACAATCACACAGTATTTCAATGTGGACTCAGATTCAGTGATATAATGTGAATGAAGTAAAAAGCAGTGTGAGAGTTATGTGCAATGTAATAATGGATGAAAAGTCATGAGTACAGCAACAGGTAGGACTAGGTGAATGTTAGGAGTTCATCAGAGTGATGGCTTGAGGAAAGAAACTGTTCCTGTGACGGGTGGTTTTGACCTTCAGTGATCTGTAACGACGACCAGAAGATAGAAGTTCAAACAGTTTGTGGCCGGGGTGTGATGGGTCAGCACAGATGTTTCCCGCCCGTTTCCTGGTTATGGACCGATATAAGTTCTCAATGGAGGGTAGGTCGGTACCAATGATCCTCTCCCCAGACTTAATGATCCGCTGCAGTCTGGTCTTGTCCTGTTTAGTGGCAGATCCAAACCAGACAGTGATGGAAAAGCAGAGGACAGATTGGATGATGGCGGTGTAGAAGACAACCAGCAGCTCCTGAGGCAAATCAAACTTCTTGAGCTGACGCAGAAAAAACAACCTCTGCTGGGCCTTTTTCCGGACAGTGTCTATATGGGAGGACCACTTCAGGTTCCGGGAGATTGTGGTACCCAGAAACTTGAAGGAGTCCACAGTGGACACTGTGCTGTTGAGGATGGTGAGTGGGGGGAATGAAGGGGGGTGTCGCCTGAAATCCACAGTCATCTCCACCGTTTTGGCTGGGTTAAGTTCAAGATGGTTCTGGCTGCACCAGAGGATCAGCTGCTCCACCTCCCGCCTGTATGCAGACTCATCATCATCCCGGATCAAACCGATGACTGTGGTGTCGTCCGCAAACTTCAGGAGCTTCACCGAAGGGTCCTCTGAGGTGCAGTCGTTGGAGTAGAGGGAGAAGAGCAGTGGGGAAAGGACACATCCTTGGGGGGCGCCAGTACTGATTTTTCGGGAGCTGGATGTAAATCTCCCTAGCTACACCTGTTGCCACCTGTCAGTCAGAAAGCTGGAGATCCACTGGCAGGTGGAGGGGGGCACCTTGAGCTGGAGGAGTTTCTGATGAAGAATGCCTGAGATGATGGTGTTGAACGCTGAGCTGAAGTCGACAAACAGGATCCTGGCGTACGTCCCTGGGGAGTCGAGGTGTTGCAGGATGTAATGTAGTCCCATATTCACTGCATCATCCACTGACCTGTTTGACCGGTAGGCAAACTGCAGTGGGTCCATCAGGGGGCCTGTGATGACCTTCAGGTGGTTCAGCACCAATCTCTCCAAGGATTTCATGACCACAGAGGTCAGGGCAACAGGTCTGTAGTCGTTTAATCCTGTAATAGAGGGTTTCTTGGGAACTGGAATGATGATGGAGCGTTTGAAGCAGGAAGGCACTTCACGCAGCTCCAGTGATCTGTTAAAGATCCGGGTGAAGATGGGGGCCAACTCGTTGGAGCAGACTCTCAGGCAGGACGGAGACACACCATCAGGTCCTGCAGCCTTCTTGATCTTTTGTCTCTGAAAGACCCGGCGGTAAACCATTCACAAAGCAAGCCTTCTCCAAGGATTTACAAACATAAAAGGTGGAGTGTGCCATCAGCAACTGCATTGTGTTATAAAGGGATTTTATAACAGAGAGCATGATGACGTAGCCAGCTGGTACCATCATCACACCGACATACATAAGGGAGGAGTCGGCCATGTTATGGTCTCTTTGGTGACTCGCCCTCGGTAGGGACAGTTAGGAGCTCAACGCTTGTTCATGTGCTCCCTATTAATAAGCATAATGCAATAAAGTTTAAGTTCCAGCACAGCATTCTCATCCGTCTTCTTTGCCAGGTTTGTGGACATGATGTTTGGCGACGAGAGATTAAACCATGGAGGTGTGCTTGTGTCCGCTACGGCCCTTTCTGGAGTTCCTGGGTGAACTGAGCGTTCAGTGGCCACGATGTCTGGACGCATTTGAGACCTATGTTACGATGTTGAACCTGGGAAAATTAGATAAAGTAAGAATGCAAGCGCTGCTTGTCCACAACCTAGGCATAGAGGGTCAGATGATTCTTCACACGCTCGGTCCAATGGACTCATATGAGGATGTTGTGAAGCTACTGGCTAACTATTTTGCTACCCAGGACAGCATGATAGTATGATGGATTCGCTTTCGCCAGAGACGACAGAGAGTTGGTGAGTCAGTACAGCAATTTGTCGCTGACCTGAGACAGTTGGTTAGCATGTGCTGCTTTGGGCCGTTAGAAGATGAAATGGTGCGGGACCAGTTGGCCCAACACACTAGCAACGCTGAGCTACGAGCTAGGTTGCTAATGGCGCCAAATGACTTGACGCTAGCTAGCGCGATTGAGCTAGCGTTCCAACTAGAAGCAACAGAGAAGTTAGCCACGGAGCTAAATGGGCACCAAACACAGAAGCTACCTGGACAGATGACACTATCTAACATGGTGGACACGGAAGAAGAAGAGGACATGGCAGAAGAGTACAAGACAAATGCAGTTCGCCGAAGGTTCGCTCCGAGAGGCCCCGTCTGTGGGGGCTGTGGGTCTCCAACGCACCAGGACAGAGCATGGTTTTGCCCGACAAGATGACAACAGCGTATCAAGTGTGGGCGCTTGAACCATTTCACCAGAGTGTGCCGGTCGTCTGCACCATGGGGCCCGCTAAGTAAGCCAGCCACCTGCCAACAATGACCATTCATTCGGTAAGCCCCGACATCAGTAGTTATTCATACAGCATGGTTGAATTAGACGGAGTAGCCGTACCACTCCTGCTCGACACAGTGGCGTTGCGGTCGATGTTAAACTGGGCCACAGTGAAAAAGTTTTTCCCCAACCACAAAATCAAGAAGAACCCAACGCCGCTGTATAGATATGGTGGTCACAGACTGTGCAATTTGGGAACAGTGGAACTGACTGTTTACTGCAAGCCCAAAATTGTGTACGACTTCATGTTCCAGGTACAGCACACGGTAACAACATTATGGGATGTGACCTTTTCTACAGACTGGGCTTCGCTATCAGAGACAGCGCTGGGTTTGAATGGTCCAGATGCTGCAGTTGGAGCACAGCGGACCTTGGTGACAACAACGTGATTAAGACCGGCACCACACCAGTCACCCCACGCTCTCAGGAGGAGAGCCGCCCGGAGAGGGAGCAGCTGGACTTGACCCCATTCCCCCCTCAGCCAGAATCGGAGCCACAGGAGAGGGAGCCTGAGCATGCAGAGGGCCCCGAAGTGTAGCAACAACAAACGAGCATAAACACGATACAGGATGCGGCACAGCAGAGCTCTTCAGATGGAAGAGAGGAGGAACCGGACTGCTCCTGTGCCCTCACTCAACAAGCTACAGAGGTTACAACCGAGTGGACGGGTGAGGAGTCTGTTTCATCGAACCGCTGCAGCACGATGGAGGTCCCAAGCCTAACAAGCACACAGAGCCACTGGGAGCACAACAACGACACATAAAACCAAGTAAGATGCCACTCCAAGTCATGGACTGGGTTCGGGTTCGCACCGGCGAGAGACCGGGACGGCGACTGACCAGGCTGCAGCCAGTGAAACAACGAGCGCCGCTGAGGATCATGGCGAAGCTGGGAACAGCGTGCTTTCGACTGACAGACGGTTCGGTTCGGCACGCAAACCAACTATGGCGTGCCCAGGTGGCTGCTCCAGACAGCGAGGCACCGCAGGAGTCAGCTATCGCAGTGATGGACCCGGGCCCTGGCATCATGAAGATTGGCCCCAGCCCCAGAGGTCCAACAGCTCCAGGGATGAGGCCACCACGGGCCCGCCACGAAGCCCCTCAGGCAGAACTGTTCTCCCCATGGAAGACTGTGAGAAAAAAGTGTGACTGTTTAGATAGGAGCCCGGCTTAAGAAAAGTGACAGAATAATCCACTTAGCCACGTTGGGTCCAGCAGCAGTCCACCCACTGACCCTAGTTCAGGATGTAAATGTCGTTTATGCCAAATTGGGGAGGGCTACAATTTATTAAAGTGTTCTGTGGTTTTTCCGGCGGGGGGGGGGGGGGGGGTTAAAAAGGGATTTTATAACAGAGAGCGGCATGATGACGTAGCTGGCTGGTACCATCATCACACCGACATACATAAGGGAGGAGTCTGCCATATGATCATCTCTTTGGTGACTCGCCCTCGGTAGGGACAGTTAGGCGCTCAACACTCGTTCATGTGCTCTGTATTAATAAGCATAATGTAATAAAGTTCGAGTTCCAGCACAGCATCCTTATCCATCTTCTTTGCCAAGTTTGTGGACATAACACATTGCACACAATAAGTATTGCTTCTCAGGCTTGTGTCAACTGTGATAGTCCCTACTATAAGCCAGAACATTGCCCAGAACATTCAGCGACTGGTCGTAAAGTTAAAGAAATTGGGAAGATGCTTTGTATGCTTGGGACCAAAACACATAGCAAAATTCTGTAAAATAAAGGGGGTCGTCTGTTTCATCTGTTTCATGTGCCAAGTGAAACCATTCAAGGGGAGCTTAAGAAAAGAGGTCTGCAATTAGCCGATTTCCATACCTGCCAACTACTCCGGTTTTGCCGTAATGGTCACGGTTTTCAAGACCCCATTCCGGGTTACGGCTTTATTAATCAAAATTACGGTTTTTCACTAAAAATTCAGTCAAAAATTTTAAATCGTAAAAAAAACACAAAAGCAATTCCAAACACGAGATCGCTAGGAATCGTATCTAAATTTAGAACATAGTAACACGTGATGGCGGCCGGGATGGTCACACTTTTTCAGTGCTGAGACAAAGTTGCTGATTTTGCCACTAAAATAACTAACCAGCAGCGAATATCGGATCAACATTTGTGAAGCACACGCACAGGCTGAATTTCCACCTTGGTTGAACCAGCTTTTGAAGTAGAAATACCCCTTTATTCACCTTTCACCGGGCTCTGTGAGTAAACTGAGTAGCGTTTCTTTTCGTGGTTCGCTGCTACGCTTTACCTGAAACGTTTGCTAAGCTAACGCTATCGCTATTGAGGGTATTGAGGTTTCTATTCTCGCGCGAAATCCCGGAGAGGCGTGCGCACATGGCGAGATGTAAACACGATGTAAACTGCTGCAGACGTTCGCACAACTGCACTTCAACCCTGGCAAATGGACCATGGATTCGACATCTAAAGGGAGAATACATTTTATATAATGCCTAAGATTCTGAAGAACATGTGCTGTGTAATTGCAAGCCTTGTCATGCTTGGTGTATCATGTAAACACATAAAATATCAGAGCGATTTTGCCGTCTTTTACGCACGTGTCTGTTATACAGTGCTAGTATACCCTGCTGATATTTCTAGTCTTCTAGTATTCATAATACATCACATCTGGCCTATTTGAAGTTCTATGCAGTGTTAAGATAGTCTTTTGAATGCAAATTTAATGAATGAATGAATCTTTATTTCGGATAGATTAAAAGTAAAGATTAAAAAGAAAACAGAATAATATAACAAAGGCGAAAAAATCCAACAAGGTCAAATTAGATTAGATTATTTGTTTATTTGACAGGGACAGTGCAATAAACATAGACAATTAATCAAATGACAATCAATCTGATGTGTTGCACAAAGAGTGTATAGCTATTAGCTAATTTGCAACTCTTGTCCCTGGATGGGCTTTAGAAAGTGTCATATCCCGAGCGCTTTTGTCCGCGCTCGGGTTATTCCTCATCCCTGTCATGTTTTTGACAGCAGGTGTCATCACTCGGGTTTCCCGGGCTCTGATTGGCCAGACGCTCGGGGGCTCTCTGCTGTCAGAGCCTGAGCAGCTGCGCCGCATTGCCAATCATGAGCAGCTGGCTTTAAATGTCAGTGCGAGTGAATTGGACTCTGCGGCTGTCTCGTCAAAAGTCTTATGACTTTCCCCTGTCTCCTTACCACATGCTCCCTGGGTTCCCTGACGTATCCCGCTGCATGTAAGTTGTCTGTTATTTGGAATTGTACTTCTCCCTCGCTGACATTCCTTCCTAATTGCGGCGGACGAGAGCTCCTCGTTTCTGCTATAACTCTCTCCCTGTTTCACGTTTAATATTCCTTGCCTTTGCGGCGTACGAGTGCCACTCCTCCTAGCCGCTAACCTCTATTGTGAATTCATATTGTGTTGTGTAACGAAGCCTGCGTGGCAAGTTGTGTTGTACACCCAAGCCCTGTGCAATATAAATAAAAGAACTGAACTGCAACTTACTGAACTGTGGCGTCTTATGCTGGCTCGTGAGGGCCAGCCGTGACAGTAGACAGCCGCCAGAAGGAGACGCCGTTCTCAGTAAGTTGCGTTCTGGGAACTTTGCCCCTTCCTGTCCAGGTACGTGGCGTTGGAAACATGCCATCTCAGCTGAGTCGTTCTCGGGGTTCCCACGGCCTGCTGACCAAGGCGCTGGAGGAGGTAGATGAAATCCTCATCATTGCCTCCGACCTCGATGGGCATCCTGACACCTCCCTCGCCCCTCCTCTCCTCGGTTATCAGCCCGATGAACTTTGGTATTTAGATCGGGCTGAGGAGGTGCTTGACCGTCTGCCTTCCCGCTACAACAGTCACCCCGAGGTCGACGCGAGGAGGCTCGACATCGCTGCCCAATGCCAGATTATTCAGATGTACGAAGAGGAGGAAACCGCAAGGTGGGGTGATCTCTGGCTCCAGCTGCCTGAGGCGCTGGAGGAGGTGGATGACTTCATCAGCGCTTCCACCTGCCTTGACGACTCATCTGAAGTGCACTATTACCTGGACTGCGCTGAGAGAACGCTCGACCGATTGTCTCCCCGCTACACCGACCACTTGGACGTCCAAGCGAAGACACAAGAGATCGCCGCCCACCGCGAGGCGCTCCAGGAGATCGAGGAGAAACGAGGCCGATGGCGGAGTAATCGGAGCTCCCGCTGCCCGCTCTGGAATCCGGATCCTTTCCTCGATCCAGTCCTGGAGTTCGCACCACCCGGGGCCCATCGTAGACGTCGGCGCCGTGGCCAGAGACGTTCTCAGCGCGACTCCCTTCCGGAACCCGCTCCGGTTCACTGGACTGACCCCATTCATCCCACTGCTGGCTCTCCAGCGTCTCACCAGGAGGAGATCCCTGCAGCCTTTCCCCCCAGGCCTGCTTCCCCCGCTGAGCTGTCAGCACGTCACGCCCGGCCCGACTCGGCTGTTGCCCCCTCCGCCTCGACGCCTTCTCCAGTGGCTGGGAGTTTGAGAAGTTTTGCTCCAGTGGACAGCGCGGCTACACCATCCCGAGTGGCCCCCTCTCCTCCTTCAATAGAGTCTCCGGCCACCACCCGGTGGGAGGAGGATGGAATGACGTTCCCTACAGCAGGTTCCACCGCCCCTCCGGGAGGCAGGCAAGTACAAGTTCACTTTTTTCCATCTAATAGTGATTTGTTCTGTCTGACTCCTGGGGGTGAGGCTCGGGGTTTGCAGCCCCCCGAGCCTCTACTTCCTGCTGATATGTTAATTAAATCTGCTGCCTCTGTGTCTCCCCCTGCTGAGCACGCTTCGACTTCTGAGGAGCGTCACCAGACGAGGAGTGAGCCTGCGGCCCTCGGGCAGAAGACCCCAGCCCCACAGCCTTTTTCTGGGCAGAGGAGATCGGTCGACTGGTTGGAGCCTGTGCCGACGACAGAGCGTCCCCGGAACTCCACAGATGAACAGTCCGGTCCAGCGGGCCGAGAGCCCCCCACCTCCACGCCACATGAACTGCCAGCGTGGACGATGACGTCGGGGGGTCCTCGAGCTGCAAGAGCCCCTCTTCCAGGGGCGGATGACGTAACGACGGAGTGGGAACTGGATGACGACCTCCTCCCGTTTGAACCCGGAGCTTCGAAGTCCTGGATGGCGGTAGAACCCGAGATCAGGCGAGTGCTCTATTTTCTATCTCTCATCCATTTTCTGGAGCATTATTGCCTGTCTCTCGGGGGGGCGAGCCGGGTGCAGCTGTCTGCTGCGCTCGAGCCTGTCTCGCCGGGCTCTACCGCTGCCGGTGATCCTGATCCCGGTTCCTTTTGTCCCTCTGAGCCTCTCCCCAGGGTCACTGGAGATGAACCTGCTCTGGGTGTCACCTTGGAGGTTCCGGTTCTCTGCACGGTGTTCGCCTCCGATGCTGCGCCCGGAAGTGCCTTACCGGCCCAATCGGGGTCCACCGGGGGTGCTCCGCTGGTCCAGTTGGGGTCCACCGGGAGTGCTCCGCCGGTTCAATCGGAGCTCGACGTCATGGAGGTTCCGGCCCAATCGGGGTCCGACGCGGGCACTGCTCTTGCTCGATCGGAGCTTGACGTCATGGAGGTTCCGGCCCAATCGGGGTCCGACGCGGGTGCTGCTCTCGCTCGATCGGAGCTCGACGTCATGGGGGTTCCGGCCCAATCGGGGTCCGACGCGGGTGCTGCTCTCGCTCGATCGGAGCTCGACGTCATGGAGGTTCCGGCCCACTCGGGGTCCGACGCGGGTGCTACTCTCACTCAATTGGAGCTCGGCGTCATGGTGGTTCTGACCCGGGTCATCCTGACCCAGGTGGGTCCCGGAGATTGTGCAGCTGACCCACCGCTGAACGCTTTCCAGGCCATGCCCTGTCCTCGCCATGGCCCCTCCTCCCCCGCATTTGAGACTGCGGGAGTTAATTCCAGTTGGCCCGGTTCGCAGACCTTCCCCCAGCCATTCTGTTGGCAGGCCGATACTGCCCGACCACCCGGTGACCGGCTCTTTCCTTTTGGCGTCCGGGCCCGGCCTCCTGACAAGCAGGATAAGACGTTTGACGCTCTGGATGTTGGGGGCTGGGAGGCCTCCTGAGCGGAATTATATAACTCTATTTCCCAATGTTTTTTTTTTCTTTCCTTCTCTTGCCCCACCACTGGCTTGTGACTGGTTTTTCTTTTTCTCTCCTCCCCTCTCAGACTGAAATACCCCACTGGGGATTGAACTTCGTGTATAAAGTGACTGTTTTCCGTTAATGGACATATGTTCTCTTGCCGTAGTTATTTTTCATGTTATTTTCTGGGATGACTGTTTGGGTTTGTTCCTTGCACTCCCGAGACTCTTTAGAGCAGAATTTCCTTTTCCTTTTGACAGAATGCTATCATGAGTATTGTATGTTTCTTATAGGGTGTGATTGTATATTTCCGATGTTACTCCCTTACTCGGGTCTAGTTCCTTTTTGGCACCTGTGTTGTCTTTTGGATTTGAAGATTTTCTGTACACATTAGCCTGGAGATGAAGGTATTAGTTGTCCTTTTATTTCTTTGACCCTGCCTTGTAGTATTGACTGGTGTTCTATGTATCCTCATCTTGGTTTTCTTTTTTAGTGGCAATATGTGTGTGAAGTTACTTGGGTTGGTAGTTTGTGTCTTTTGTTATATGTGAGAGATGCCCATTTAGCGTTGGTTTTTCTTTTTATTCTTCTTAATGTCCCCGTTTATGCACGGTTTTTCCCTCCCTCCCCGATGTTTTTGCCCCCTGGTTGTTGTTCTGCGCCTACCCCTTGTCACTTGTGAGTTTGACCCTTCTCCCCCTCCACCGGCTTCCCCCTCCACCCTCCCTGGGGTGGGGTGGGGGGGTCTGGATGTTACGCGCGACCAGGAGTTTGCGTAGGGGGAGGGGTTCTGTCATATCCCGAGCGCTTTTGTCCGTGCTCGGGTTATTCCTCATCCCTGTCAGGTTTTTGACAGCAGGTGTCGTCACTCGGGTTTCCCGGGCTCTGATTGGCCAGACACTCGGGGGCTCTCTGCTGTCAGAGCCTGAGCAGCTGCGCCGCATTGCCAATCATGAGCAGCTGGCTTTAAATGTCAGTGCGAGTGAATTGGACTCTGCGGCTGTCTTGTCAAAAGTCTTATGACTTTCCCCTGTCTCCTTACCACATGCTCCCTGGGTTCCCCGACGTATCCCACTGCATGTAAGTTGTCTGTTATTTGGAATTGTACTTCTCCCTCGCTGACATTCCTTCCTAATTGCGGCGGACGAGAGCTCCTCGTCTCTGCCATAACCCTCTCCCTGTTCCACGTTTAATATTCCTTGCCTTTGCGGCGTACGAGTGCCCCTCGTCCTAGCCGCTAACCTCTATTGTGAATTCATATTGTGTTGTGTAACGAAGCCTGTGTGGCAAGTTGTGTTGTACACCCAAGCCCTGTGCAATATAAATAAAAGAACTGAATTGCAAATTACTGAACTGTGACATCTTATGCTGGCTCGTGAGGACCAGCCGTGACAGAAAGGAGAAACAAATAAAAAGAAAAAAGGAAAGGAAAAGATAAAAAAATGAAAACAGAATAAACAATAACCACATACATCAATGCAAAAAAGATTATAAATACATTATAAATACACAATTATAAAGATTATAAATATTATAAATACACAATATAACAACCTGACTCACATTTGCCTATTTCAGGCCTCCCTCCCTTCGTCACTCACTATAAACAAGCACATTCATTCCTTCCCTTCATTCACTCTCACCCTGCAGACAATCATTTCATACATGGGTACATTCTTGTTTATTTTTCAGCCAGTTTTTAACCTTTTTAGTGAATGTTTTAAAGTCCGTTATTATTTTAATTTCATTTGGCATTGTGCTCCAGATGTGACTGCCCTTTATAGAGAATGCTGTTTGTCCAAATGTGGTTCTGCGGTGGAATATTTTACAGTTATTGTTAACAGAACTCCTGGTGGCTCTGCTGCTGTCCTGTCTTTGGATGAAACCAGCAAGTGGCTCGGGCGCTGATTTATGGAAACATTTGAAAGTTAATTTCAGAAAACAGAGGTCAATGAAACTCTCAAAACTCAATAGATTGTATTTTTTTTAAATATAACAGTGATGCCACCTAATGGGCTTTTTGTCCAAGATTTTTAGAGTTTGATTATATAATGAACCTATATGTCTTATTGTGGAAGGGGCTGCTTGAGCCCAGACTGTCAAACAGTATGATATATGAGAAAAAACCATAGAATGCATATACAGTACAGCTGCTTCGTATGGTATGTAATATCTAATTAATTTAAAGCAGTTCAGATTTTTTTTTACTGTTTTTGAAATTTTCTTTATATGAAGATTAAATTTGAATTAATCAATAACTCCTCTGATTATACAGTTCAACATAAGTTATCTGAAATGGGTGATGGCTGAAGCCGCAGCTTATATTGCCCACCCATATTCCATCCAAGAATTCAAAAGAAAAACAAAACAAGAGCATTTGCAATTCAGAACAAAGCTAAGACAAAATGTGACAAAAAAAACTAAGTAACAACACAACACAGACTGGATATGACAATCCTTATGTGATTTTACATGTCATCTTGGATATACCTGTATGTTTGGAGTATTTCTTCCTTTAGTTTTTGTTTAAAGTGTCCAAGCGTTATACATGATTTTAATTCAGGTCCAAAATCGTTCCATAATCTGACTCCTTGCACTGAAACACAGTGTTGCTTGGTGGTAGTTCTTACTGAAGGTTTTTGAAATATACATGTTCCTCTGAAATGATATTGTTTCTCCCTTATTTGGAACAGCTTTTGGATATTTGTGGGCAGTGATAGATTCTTAGCTTTAAACATTATTACTGCAGTTTTAAAGTCAACCAGATCTTTCAACTTGAGAGCTTTTAATTTAAGAAAAAGTGGGTTTGTTGGTTCCCTGTAAGCAGCTTTGTTTATTATTCTAATAGCTCTCTTCTGAAGCATAAAGACTGGATATATGTTTGTTTTATATGTATTTCCCCATACTTCAATACAATATGTCATGTATGGGAGTATTAATGAATGATACAAAGTATATAATGTGGGTTGATTCAGCAAATATTTCACTCTGTGTAGTATTGCGATTGATTTAGATATTTTACCTTTAATATAATTAATATGTGACTTCCAACAGTTTATTATCAATTATTACTCCAAGAAATTTAGTTTCAGATACCCTTTCAATCTCTACACCATTTACACTGAGTTTAGATACTAAGTTGTTGTGATGGTTGTTAAAAACTATAAATTTTGTCTTACTTAAATTGAGCGTTAATTTGTTTGAATCAAACCACAGTTTAAGCTTTCCTAATTCCTTTCCGAGTGTATCCAAAAGTTGTTCCAAATTGCTTCCACTGCAAGTCTTTTCGTGAGGAATACTCCAAAGCATTTCCAGGAATTATTACTGCGGACTGTGAGCGCATATTCAGCCATGTGAACAAGAACAAAACTGAGTTCAGGTCCAGTCTGTCAACTAAAGTTCTGGGCAACCTCATGACCAGGAAAATGATGATGACAGCTTCGGGTAACAAGTGCCACAGTGTGTTCCATTCAAAAGACCAACTGAAGAAAGCTAAGGGGTGCACCATGGAAAACAACAATGCTTGAGAGTTACCGTAGAGTTTGTCCTTGATCTTTTCTATCAGCATATCTGCATTGACAATTTAAGGAAAATAGAAACATGATTGTTGAAGAAATATGAGGTTGTTAGCCACATTTTAACTTGATTTAATGCTAATATTTGTTTGACACTGCGGCCCTTGGACCCCGGCTAGCTACTAGGCTTTTCAGGTTTGAAAGTTAAGATAAGATAAGCCTTTATTAGTCCCACAATGGGGAAATTCCAGGATCGCAACAGCACAGGGATAGCAACACTCAGAGCAACAATCAGAAGGCAAGAAAAAACAAGAGCAGCTAGTATACATATGTACATATTAATATAAATATATATATATATATATATATATATATATATATATATATATATATATATATATATATATATATATATATATATTCAATTCAATTCAATTCAATTCAATTCAACTTTATTTATATAGCACCATTTCACAACAACAGTCATCTCATAGCACTATCAACTGTAGGGAGGACCCCCACAGTTGCAGAAAGACCCCAGCAATCAGGCGATCCCCTGTGAGCAAGCACTTGGCGACGGTGGAGAGGAAAAACTCCCTTTTAACAGGAAGAAACCTCCAGCAGAACCAGGCTCAGGGAGGGGCAGTCATCTGCTGCGACTGGCTGGGGGGTGAGGGGATAGAGAAGAAGAAAAGAACAGACATGTAGAGAGCAAACAGCACGATGGGGACTCAATCTATGGGAGAGAACAAACAAATGTATACACACATAGACACACAGTGCGGAGCATTGTGGTTGGTGGATGTGCAGCAGAAAGTCTAAGCTCTCTCTCCGCGGATGCGGCGGGCCAGCTGGATGTCTTTGGGCATGATGGTGACCCTCTTGGCGTGGCTGGCGCTCAGGTTGGTGTCCTCGAAGAGACCCACCAGGTAGGCCTTGCTGGCCTCCTGCAGAGCCATGACGGCGGAGCTCTGGAAGCGTAGGTCGGTCTTGAAGTCCTGAGCGATCTCCCTCACCAGGCGCTGGAAGGGCAGCTTACGGATGAGCAGCTCCATGGATTTCTGGTAGCGACGGATCTCTCTCAGAGCCACGGTACCGGGCCTGTAATGGTGAGGCTTCTTCACTCCGCCGGTGGCCGGAGCGCTTTTCCGAGCAGCCTTGGTGGCCAGCTGCTTCCTGGGGGCTTTTCCTCCAGTAGATTTACGGGCGGTCTGCTTGGTTCTTGCCATCGCTCTTTATTATTCTGTCTTATATTTCTTGCACGCCGCCTAAACTCCAGCCCGGCACCCACGTCGTTTTCGCTTCAGTTCTCCCGGTATGTCGAGTTTCTCTGTTAGCACCGGATGGCGGTTGAGTGCTAGCTAGCTCTTCCCTGCTGTATCGTCTCCTGCTGTAAACAGAGGCTCCGTCCGCCGACTCGGGAGACCTTTGGGGCGATCTGTGTATCCGTGATATATATAGAGTGAAAGGTGTGCCGGATCAGAAAGTTATCACTGGATCAGAAAGAAGAAAGTTGAAGAAATATATGAGGTTGTTAGCTACATTCTAATTTGATTTAATGCTAATATTTGTTTGGCAAATATTAGCATTATTATTATTAGCATTAGCGTTAGCATTATTAGCATTAGCATTAGGGGTGCCCCTGGACCCCAGCTAGCTATTAGGCTTTTCAGGTTTGAAAAGTTGGCAGGTATGGATTTCCCTCTACAAGGTGCTGACGATCCAGAAATGTCCCTTCTAATAGGATCAGATTATTACTGGACAGTAGTTTCTGGAAAAATGGAGCGAATAACGGACTCCCTGGTAGCCACTGAAAGTATCTTTGGTTGGGTTGTACAGGGACCAGTCTCAGCATCCAGTGTAACAGACACAACGTGTATACACATCAGTCTAGATGAAGATAACCAAATCTCAAAACAGCTGCATGCATTCTGACAGGTGGACTCACTGGGGATCAGAGGTGAAAAAAATGAATGCAAAGAGGAAGCTGAGGTCCTTCAGAACTTTGAGCTGAATGTGTTGTTTAAGGATGGACGATATCAAGCAGCGTGGTCATAGCGACCTGACAAACCGGACCTCCCAGACAACTTCAGGGTGGCTAAGAAAAGATTTGGGAGCCTCAAGAAAAAACTGCGGGCAGATACAAGTTTGTTCATGAGATATAATGATGTCATACAAGACTACCTGCAGCAAGGTATTTGTGAACAAATCTTAGAAAGTGAGTAGGAAAAAGAGCAGGCTGAGACTGTGAAATATTACATGCCACATCACGCTGTCCTAAGAGAGGATAAGGAGACAGCCAAACTGAGGGTGGTATTTGATGCATCAACTCATGAGGAAGGTTCCCCATCCGTCAGTGACTGCTATTATTAACTGGGCAGAACTTGAACCCCAATTTTTTAGATATGCTAATTAAATTCAGACTACACCAGATAGGCTTTACTGCAGACATTACCAAGACTTTCTTGCAGATAGCCCTAGCAGATGGGGACAGGGATGCTATAAGGTTCCTATGGTTACATGGACCTCCAACTAAAGACAGTGAAGATGAGCTGTGCATCATGAGAATGAATCGAGTAGTATTTGGTGTTTCCTCCAGGACATTCCTTCTTGCTGCAACCATCAGGAAGCACATTGAGCTTTATGAGAAATAAAAACTAAGAGCTGTAGAGGCATTAAGAGAGTCCCTCTATGTTGATGATTTCATTGCAAGCTCAAGGGAGGTAGATGAAGCTTATTCAATCACCAAACAGCAAAAGAGATTCTATCCCACGCTGGCATGAACCTGTGCAAATGGGTGACAGATTCCTTTGACTTAAGTGCAAAATGGGCAAAAGGTGGAATGGAACAGACTACAGAAGCCAGTATTTGTGGTGATGGTCTGAAGGTGTTGAGACTAGTGTGGAAACCAGAAAAGGACACATTTGTGTTTGATTTAAGGGGAGTGTTGGACATTCTGAAAAACAAGAACAACACAAAGAGAAGTGTGTTACAGACATCAACTCACATATTTGACCCCGTAGGTTTTCTCAGTGAAATTCTGAGTGAAATGTCTGTATCAAGAGTTGTAGGAAAGGGGAATAGGTTGGGAAGAGCAGCTACCTCCCGATCTGTGCGAAAAATGGACAAGATGGTGTTCAGAGCTACCAAAACTACACCTCATGGCCATTCTAAGGTGGTACCAAATTGAGACAGAGACAAATTCACAACTGTTCAAACTCCGCATATTTTGTGATGCAAGTGAAAGAGCATACAGTGCTGTTGTTTATCTACAAGGGGAGAATAAAGAAGGAGACGCCGTGACAAGTTTTGTTGCATCAAAGTCAAGGGTGGCCCCACTCGAGAAAATGACTTTGCCACGTTTAAAGCTGATGAAAGCCTTGATTGGAGCCAGGTTAGGAAATAGCCTGCTCAAACCACTGAACATGGAAAGAAATCAGCTCAATATGTGGACAGATTCAATAATTGTTCTTCACTGGATAAAGAACGCAGCACAAAAATGGAAACCATTCGTGGCAAATAGAGTGACTGAAATTCAAAATCTCACAAATCGAGAGTCAGGGTTTCACTGCAGTGGGAAAATAAATCCTCCTGATCCTCCTACAAGAGGCCAGAGCATGAATAGCCTTATTCACCGTCAGCTCTGGTGGAATGGACCTTCTTCTTTGACACCAACTGATGGAGTGGAAGACGTTGATCAAGACTTTATCACTAAAGGAGTAAACGATGAGCTCAGGTCTAAGTTTCAGACAACAGTGCAGTTTGCTAGTGCAGAACAAGCTGAGCCATTGTTAGACTTGCAAAGGTACAGCAGATTGAGAACGGTGCTCAAAATAACCGTATGGGTAAGGAGATTCATAACTAATGCACGTTCAGGTCAGCATATTAAGAGAGAACTTACTGCAGAAGAGCTTAGTGCATCAGAGGCATACTGGGTAAAGATATCACAAGAGCAAACATTCAGCACAGAAATCAGTCAGCTGAAATCTGCATTAAAAATCAAAGGGGATTCAAAACTGAGAGAATTGAAACCGTTTTTGGATGAAAGTGGCCTCGTTAGTGTGGGAGGGAGGTTACACAAGTCAGATTTCAGTTACAGGGAGTGACACCCATGGGTATTGTCAGCACAACACAGATACTCAGAGTTACTGGTACAGTACTGTCATGAGAGAGTGATGCATTCTGGGATCAGAGACACACTAGCGCAGGTTAGAGAGAAATATTGGATATTAAAGGGCAGACAGTTGGTAAAGCAGGTTGTGTCACATTGTTACATTTGTAGAAAACTTAAGGTAAAGCCTGCTCAGCAAACTACAGCTCCATTACCCAGAGACAGAGTTATGGAGTCGCCTCCATTTGAAATTATGAGGTAGATTTTGTGGTGCCTTTGTACGTGAAAACAAGTCGTCAGCCAAAAAAGGCATACATAGCGCTTTTCACCTGTGCCATTACAAGCCATTTGGAGCTTGTTTTGGATCAGTCTGCTGAGTGTTTCCTTCTGGCCTTGAAGTGGTTCATTGCTAGACGTGGAATATGTAGGGTGATTTATTCGGACAATGCAAAAACCTTCAAAAGAGCAGATCAGGATTTAAAAGAGCTGTTCAAATCATTTAAAGAATCACAGCTTAGAGTTCTTTACAGAAAAGGGCATCACTTGGGAGTTCATTGTTGAGAGGGCACCTTGGTGGGGTGGTTTCTGGGAGAGATTGGTGAGGTCAGTAAAAACCTGTTTGAAAAGGGTTCTCAGTAGAGCCTCACTGAACCTTGAAGAAATGGCAACAGTACTTGCAGAGGTGGAGGCTGTGCTGAGTTCTAGGCCTCTGTCATATATCCACAACAAAGCAGGTGAGGCCCAACCACTAACCCCTTCTCATTTTTTGGTTAGGAAAAGACGAATATGTTTGCCACCAAGGACAATAATTCCCCCATCTCAAGTAGCTAATGTATGCAGAGAGCAATCTTGATGCAAGATTACACTCTCACATTTGAAAATTTATTAAACATTTGACTGTTAACCAGCTTCTGGAACCGTTGGCAAAAGGACTACTTGTTGGATCTGAGATCAGCTCATAAATGTGAGATCTCTACACCCACTGACATGAAGGTGGGAGATGTGCTGACTGGAGAAGACAGTCTGCAGAGACAAGCCTGGAAAATAGGCAGGATATGAGTTATTTCCAGGGAGACATAGACTAATTTGTTCTTGTACTGTTTGTGCTTCTATAGGAGGTTTATTGAGGCAACCTGTGCAGCTGATATATCTTCTTGAAGTAGTTTAGTTATTGGGTTGTTCTGATGAACTACAGTTCATCGGGCAGGAGGATGTTGTGACTCTTTAAGTAAATCGTTTAAGATGTTAGTTTAGACCAATAGAAAATGGGGAAAAGCCTTGTTTTGTTCATATTGGCATGTATAACAAGAGAAATGATGGAAATCAGTTATTTTCTGTTTATTATATACAGGATGTGCATTGTATTATGCCACTTTAGTGTGTGCTTTTATTTTGAAGGGAGCAATTCTGTTTCCAGTTTTTCTTATGTAATAAATGTAGCTTGACTGCTACTACAGATTGTGTGTAACCTTAGCTCTGCTCCTCCACGTTAACCCTTTTTTTCCTTGCTGTAACTGAGTTATGAAGTTCATAAAGTGCAGTAAGAAACAAGTATGATGTTGGTTATTATTTAGAAGCTTCCACTACACAGAACAGACTCAAAGAACTTCTATGTGCGAATACTGTTCTTGAAATTCAGCTCAGCATTCAACACAATCATCCCCCAGCACCTAATATAAAAACTCAGACACTTGGGACTCAAAACCTCTCTCTGTAACTGGGTGCTGGACTTTCTCACAGGGAGGCCACAGAACGTGCGGGTCGGCAGCAACACCTCCAAGACCACCACACTGAGTACAGGGGCCCCACAAGAATGCATGCTCAGCCTGCTGCTCTTCACCCTGCTGACCCATGACTGCGTACCAGCCTACAGCATCAACCATGTGGGGCGGCAGTGGCTCAGGAGGTAGAGCAGGTCATCCAATAACCGCATGGTTGGCGGTTCGAATCCCGCTCTCCCCGGATATCCTGCCGTTGTGTCCCTGGGCAAGACACTTCACCCCCAACTGCTCCTGGTGGGTCTGGAAGCGTCATGTTAGGTAGCATGCCGCCATCAGTGTGTGAATGGGTGGATAGCAGGATCTGTAAAGCGCTTTGGTCATCAAGAGATGAGAATAAAAGCGCTATATAAGTGAATGCCATTTACCATTTACCACATCATTAAATTTGCAGATGATACAATGATGGTGGGCCTCATCACCAACACTGAAGAGGCCAACTACAGAAATGAGGTGGGCCAACTGGTCCAGTAGTGTAAAGACAATCTCTTCCTGAATGTGGGAAAAACCAAGGAGATTGTGGTCGACTTTAGGAGAGGACACACACAGCATCCCCCTCTGATCATCGAAGTAGCAGCTGTGGAGAGCGTGAGCAGCACCAAGTTCCTGGGGGTGCACATCTCCGAGGACCTCTCCTGGTCTAACAACACCACATCACTGGCCAAGAAGGCTCAAACTCGCCTCTGTTTCCTCCGCAAACTGAAGAGAGTACGAGTTCCACCCCGCATCATGTGCTGATTCTACCAGGGTACCAGTGAGAGCATCCTCACCACTTGCATCACGGTGTCGTACGGAAGCTGCTCCACCTCCTGCTAGAAGACTACGACATACAGTAAAAGCAGTCAGCAAGATCATCGGTGTGACTTCTGCCCTCCCTCTCAGACATCTAACACATCCACCTCACCTGCAGAGCTATCAACATTGCAGGTGACACCTCCCACCCCTCATACTCCTTCTTCAGCCCCCTGCCCTCGGGAAGAAGGCACCGGAGCCTCCGGACCAGTTCCACAAGACTGCTAAACAGCCTTTTTCACCAGGCCATCACGACCCTGAACTCTTCCCCCTCCCCCCTCCCCCCACCCCTGGACCGTAACACACTCACCCACACAATAACTACCTCAGCTGTTTACACAGAAAGACTTGGCACACCAACAGTAATACATCTGCTGCTGTATGTCTCTGCACCTAACTGCAAGTATTTGCACAAATGCCATACCTGCTGCTGTCTGTTATGAATGAATTTTATTTATTTTATTTTATTTCGGATAGTACAGTACAGGTTAAAAGAAACTGAATAATATAACAACAAGGTCAAATTAGACAAAGACTCCTCTGATTATACAATTCCACGTGAGTTATCCGAAATGGGTGATGGCTGAAGCCGCAGCTTATATTGCCCACCCATATTCCATCCAGGAATTCAAAATAGAAAAAAGAGAAAACAGTCAAGAGCGATTGCAATTCAAAACAAAGCTAAGACAAAATGTGACTGAGAGAAAAAAGAAAACTAAGCTAGGCTAAGTTAAGCGGTTACTATTCAAAAACAAATCTAAGACAAAATGTGACAGAGGAAAAAAAGAAGAAAAAAACAAAACAAAAAAAAAACTAAGCTACAACACAACACAGGCTGGATATGTCAATCCTTATGTGAGTTTACATATCATCTTGTAAATATGTTTGGAGTATTTCTTCCTTTAGTTTTTGTTTAAATTGTCCAAGCGTTGTACATGATTTTAATTCAGGTCCAAAATCGTTCCATAATCTGACTCCTTGCACTGAAATACAGTGTTGCTTGGTGGTTGTTCTCACTGTAGGCTTTTGAAATATACATGTTCCTCTGAAGTGATATCGTTTCTCCCTTGTTTGGAACAACTTTTGGATATTTGCGGGCAGTGATAAATTCTTCACTTTGAACATTATTATTGCTGTTTTAAAGTCAACCAGATCTTTCAACTTGAGAGTTTTTTGTTAAAGAAAAAGTGGGTTTGTTGGTTCCCTGTAAGCTGCTTTGTTTATTATTCTAATAGCTCTCTTTTGAAGCATAAAGAGTGGATATATGTTTGTTTTATATGTATTTCCCCATACTTCATTACAATATGTCATGTATGGGAGTATTAATGAATGATACAAGGTGTATAGTGTGGGTTGATTCAGCAAATATTTCACTCTGTGTAATATTGCAATTGATTTGGATACTTTACCTGTAATATAATTAATATGTGACTTCCAACACAGTTTGTTATCAATTATTACTCCAAGAAATTTAGTTTCAGATACCCCTTCAATCTCTACACCATTTACACTGAGTTTGGGTACTGGGTTGTTGTGATGGTTGTTAAAGACTATAAACTTTGTCTTACTTAAATTGAGCGTTAATTTGTTTGAATCAAACCACAGTTTAAGCTTTCCTAATTTCTTTCCGAGTGTATCCAGAAGTTGTTCCAAATTGTTTCCACTGCATAACAGATTAGTGTCATCGGCAAACAATATTAAGTCCATTTTTTCTGAAACTTTACATATATCGTTTATATACATATTGAATAATAATGGTCCCAAAACTGAACCCTGTGGGACTCCACAGGTGACCTTCAGTAACTGTGAGTTTTTGTTGCTAACACATACATACTGATATCTATTCTTTAAGTAACTACTTAACCAGGACAGTGCTACCCCTCTAATACCACAATTTTGTAGTTTCTTTAATAATAAATTGTGATCTACTGTATCAAATGCTTTTTTAAGGTCCAGGAATACTCCAACTGAATACTCTTTATTTTCAATGGCTGTTGATATTTTTTCTGTAAATTCCATTAGGGCATATGCAGTTGTCCTCTTGTGTCTGAACCCATATTGCTGCTCACACAATAAATCATTCTTCAGTATGAAGTTGTCAATTCTCTCATAGAATATTTTTAAGATAAGATAAGATAAGATAAGATAAGATAAGCCTTTATTAGTCCCACAACGGGGAAATTCCAGGATTGCAACAGCACAGGGATAGCAACACTCAGAGCAACAATCAGAAGGCAAGAAAAAAAACAAGCAAGCAAGAGCAGTTAATATACATATGTACATATTACTATAAAATATATATATATATACACACACACAGACACACAGTGCAGAGCATTGTAGCTGGATGGAATAAATATATGAATATATAAACACACAGTGCGGAGCATTGTAGCTAGATGGAATAAATATGTAAATATATAAACACCCACAGTACGGATCATTGCAGCTAGGTGGAATAAATATGTAAATATATAAACACACAGTGCAGAGCAATGTAGCTAGATGGAATAATATGTAGATATATAAACACACTCCCACGTCTCCCACTTGAGGTGTTTCAGGCACGTCCCACTGGGAGGAGACCCCGGGGCAGACCCAGGACTCGGTGGAGAGACTATGTCTCCCAGCTAGTCTGGGAACGCCTTGGTATCCCCTCTGAAGAGCTGGAGCAGGTGGCTGGGGAGAGGGAAGTCTGGGCTTCTCTGCTTGAACTGCTGCCTCCGCGACCCGGACCTCCGGAAAAGCGGTAGAAGATGGATGGATGGATGGATATAAACACACAGTGCGGAGCATTGTAGCTAGATGGAATAAATATATAGATATATAAATATAAACACACCCAGTGCGGAGCATTGTAGCTAGATGGAATAAATATGTAAATATATAAACACAAACAGTGCAGAGCATTGTTGCTAGATGGGATGAAACAGCATAACCATCTACTTAGTTATCCTACATGGTATGATTATGTGCCCATACATATTCTCACCCTCCATAGGGACCGGTATTTTCCTAGTTGTATGCCGGAGGGGACCATTGTGTAAGTCTATTGCATCTTTTGCATTCAAAAAACTATTAGTTTGTTACTTCTTTTTGCTATCTCTGCGAGCAGCCCTGCTTAGGTTGTACAGTCTGACAGCCGTTGGTAGGAAGGACCTGCGAAACCTCTCGGTTGTGCACCTGGGATGATGTAGTCTGCTGCTAAATGAGCTCCTCAGTGTATTCAGTATGTCCTGCATAGGGTGAAACTCGGACTCCAGCAGAGATGACAGTTTAGCCACCGTCCTTCTCTCTCCTATCTCCTCCACCGGATCAAGGCGCTGCCCCAGGACAGAGCTAGCTTTCTTGATCAGTTTGTTCAGTCTCTTCCTATCGGCTGCAGTAATGCCACTGCCCCAGCAGACCACTCCAAAAGTGATGGCTGATGCCACCACCGTGTCATAGAATGTCTTCAGCAGCGCCCCTTGTACACCAAAAGACCTGAGTCTCCTCAGCAGGAACAGCCTGCGCTGTCCCTTCTTGTAGAGTGCGTCAGTATTGTGTGACCAGTCTAGTTTATTGTTCAGATGAACACCCAGGTACTTATAGGATGTCACCATCTCGATGTCTGTTCCCTGTATATTTACTGGTGCTGTGAGGGGCTGCCCATGTCTGCGGCAGTCCACCACCAGCTCCTTAGTTTTCCTCGCGTTGATCTGGAGGCAGTTCCGATGGCACCAGTCCACGAAGTCCTGGATAAGCCCTCTGTACTCAGCTTCATCTCCAGTGGAGATGAGGCCAACGATCGCAGAGTCATCAGAGAACTTCTGTAGATGGCAGTGTGTTGTGTTGTGTGAGAAGTCCGCAGTATAAAGAGTGAACAGGAAGGGAGCCAGCACCGTTCCCTGGGGGGCCCCCGTGCTACCGATGATCGTGTCGGACACACAGTCCCAGGTTCTCACAAACTGAGGCCGGTTCGTGAGGTAGTCCAGGATCCATGATGACAGGTGCTGGTCCACCCCTGCGCGCAGCAGCTTGTCCTTCAGGATCATCGGTTGGATGGTGTTGAAAGCACTGGAGAAGTCAAAGAACATGATCCTCACCATATTCCCGGGCTTCTCCAGGTGGGACAGAGAACGGTGAAGGAGGAAGATCACCGCATCCTCCACCCCAATGCCATGCTGGTAAGCGAACTGGAGTGGATCCATCGCTGGTTCCACCAGGGGGCGGAGGTGAACAAGGAGCAGTCTCTCCAGGGTCTTCATCAAGTGGGACGTCAAGGCCACCGGTCTGTAGCTGTTCAGGTCTTTGGGGTGGGAAGTTTTTGGTACAGGTACCACACAAGATGTTTTCCACAGCTGTGGTACCCTCCCCAGCTTCAGGCTCAGGTTGAAGATGTACGTCACAATCCCACACAGCTGGTCTGCACAGGACTTGAGGAGCTTTGCGCTGATGCCATCCGGTCCCGACGCCTTCCTCGCCTTGATCTTCCTCAGCTCCGTCCTCACCTGGGCCCTGGTCAGGGTCAGGATGGGGGGCTGTGTGTTGGGAGTGGGGGGGGGGGTGTTGGTGGAGTGGGGAGTGGGCAGCAGGACTTGATTTCTTTAGAGGCAGCAGTGGTTGTTGTGCAGTCAGGGGGGAGGGCGGTTGGTCAAACCTATTGAAAAACAGATTCAGGTTGTTCGCCCACTCCCTGCCCCCCGTGGCCTGGGGGGAGGTATTCTGGAGCCCAGAGATGGTTTTGAGGTTTCTCCAGACCCCGCTGATGTCGCTCTGCTGCAGCTTGTCCTCCATCTTCTTCCTGAAGCTGTCCTTGCCTTCTCTGATCTTTCTCCTCAGCTCCCTCTGTACGGACTTCAACATCTCCCTGTTCCCCGACCTGAAGATCCTCTTCTTCTCTCTCAGAAGTGTTTTTATCTCAGGGTTGATCCAGGGTTTGTTGTTTGAGCAACACCGTATGGTCTTGGTGGGAACGGATTTGTCCACACAGAAGCTGAGGTAGTCTGTGAAGGTGTGAGTGAGGCCATCGATGTCCTCACCATGTGGATCGCAGAGCTGCTTCCAGGCGGTGGCTTCAAAACAGCCCTTTAGAGTGCCCATTGTCTCCTCAGACCATAACTCCACTGTGCGCATGGCCGGAGGTTGTCTGTGCACTAGGGGTTTGTACACCGGCCGGAGATGAACCAAGTTGTGATCCGATCTCCCGAGTGGGGGGGAGTTGTGATGAGGTGTACGCCTCCTTAGTGTTTGCGTAGAATAAGTCCAGTGTTTTATTGTCTCTAGTGGGGCATGTGACATACTGGGTGAACGTGGGTAGAATGGGAGATAGTGAAACATGGTTGAAATCGCCTGAGATGAGGAGAAGAGCATCTGGGTGTTCTGTCTGCAGCCTGCTGGTTACTGAATGGATGACGTCACGCGCTGTCCCAGCGTTCGCCGACGGATTTGCATAAACAACAATGCAGATCACGTGTGAGTATTCTCTCGGGAGATATGTAGGCCACATGCTAACAGCTAGCAACTCAATGTCTTTGCTGCAGTGTCGTTGTTTAACAGTGATATGTCCCGGTCTGTACCAGTTGTTGTTAACATACATTATCACTCCACCGCCCCTTGCTTTGCCACTGTCTGGTGTTCGGTCAGCCCGTATCATGTGAAAACCCTCCAGCTCAATGTTAGCATCTGCTGCTAGTTCAGTTAGCCACGTCTCAGAAAACAAAAGGAGAGAGCACTCCCGATATGTGCTATCGTAACGGCAGATAGCCGCTAGCTCATCTACCTTTCCCAGTAACGACCGTACATTTCCCATGACAACAGATGGAAGGGAGGGTCTGTACCTTATATTTTTTGTCCTCCGCCTTACTCCAGCCCGGCAGCCCGGCAGCCGCGGCGATTTCGCCTCAGTTCTCTCGGTATGTCGAGTTTTTCCAATGGGACCGGGTGGCGGTTGAATGCTAGCAGCTCTTCCCTGCTGTATCGTATCCTGCTATAAACAGTGGCTCCGTCCACCGGCTCAGGAGACATTTGGGATGATCTGTGTGTCCGTGATATAAGTGGAGTGAAAAAAAGACGGCTCAAAAAGAGAGCGGAAGGGAAAAAGACTCGGAATCGAGCCGCTGTTGCAAAGGGCGGCCGACTCGTGTGGCGCCGGGAGAGAGAAAAAAAAAAAAAGTATCTTTCAAGTATCTTGGAAAATTGCGGTAATAGTGAAATTGGTCTATAGTTTGAGAGTTCCCCTCTGTCGCCCGTCTTGTATATCGGAATTACTTTAGCTATTTTCATTGCATTGGGAAATATACCTGATTGGAGAGACAGGTTACAGATATACGTCAGTGGTTTTACTATGCATTCGATAACAGTTTTGACTAATAGCATGTCAATACCATCACAGTCCGTAGATGTTTTACTTTTGAACGATTTAACAATTTCAATGACCTCTCTTTCGTCTGTGTTCTTTATGAAGATGGAGTCTTTTACAGCAGTGTTATTGCATATTGTATCGCCTGTAGACACCGTAGTGGGTATTTCTCGGGCCAGATTAGGTCCAATGTTAACAAAAAAATTATTAAATTCATCTGCAGGTGAAGCTATATTCACACTCTGAGTCGTTTTATTATTTTTTGGAATATTAGTTGGGTTGCTTGTATTTCTGCTTTTATTTCCAAGGATACTGTTGAGTATTGTCCATGTATTTTTAATATTGTCTTTGTTTTTCTCCAGTTCTTTACTGTAATAGTCTCTTTTACTACATCTTATTATATATGTTAACTTATTTTTGTATGTTTTATACCGCTGCTCTGCTTCTTTTGTCCTTTTCTTTAGGAAAGCTTTATATAATAAATTTTTCTTTTTACACGCCTTTTGTAGTCCTTTGGTTAACCATGGCTTATCAGCAAATTTGTGTTTAAGCTTTTTTTTTTACTAATGGGCAGTTTTTTTCATAAAGAGTGGTTACAATGTTTATAAATGTGTCATAGGCTTCATTTACATCTGATACATAGACTTCTGTCCAGTCTTGCTTCAGCAAGTCCTCTTTAAAAGAATTGATTGCATTTGGTGATTTGTATCTGAACGATTTTGAAATTTTTTCTGCGTTGGGCCCCGTGTGGCCATGGATAAGTGCAAAGGTTGGCAATTGCAACATTGATCATGTGCAGTCCAATCTGTCACTGTTTGCACCTCCACTACTGCATTGAACTTTCAGTTGTGGGTATTGTGGCTCTACTTTTTTTTCTGTACATAGAATTGCTGTGTTTATCTTTATTTGCACTATGGGTAGTATTACTGTACATAGACTGCTGTTGTCATGTCATGTCTATGTCATTGTCATAGCATCTAAATGCTATGATAATTCCACATTTTCTTTACTGTATGACAAGTTGGTCACAGGCGTGTAAATCTGCCCTGAGGCCTCTGGAATCATTATACAAGTATTCTATCAAGATTCATGACAAGAAAAGACGAACGTTCCATCACTGCCCAATCCTGTCCAAATATAACCTGTTGAGCTTTGAAAATCTAATCATGTATACAAATGTGTGTCTTTTGTTTAAGATAATCCATAACTCTGCTGTTCCTCCCTTAAAAAGGTTTGTTTCATTAAGTTCTGTAAATACATCTCGGACAACTCGATCAACAGCACGCAGCGAGTGCAGGATTCCTAAGCACAAGACAACATTAGCAAATTCAACATTTTCATGTGTGGCTATGCGACAGTGGAACATGTTACCAACGGAGTTACTTGCAGTAACAGACTATCACACATTTTCGCGCTTGGTGAAAAAACAGTTAATCTCTAAGCAAACCTGTGTCCATAATGTACTGTGATGTAAAGGTGTTAGAGTGTGTGATGTTGACAGTGGGACCAATAAGAGTCAGTGGTTGGATGTGAAAAATTGTTTATATGGATGGAGTTATAAAAATGTGTTATTGTATGTTTTAGTTCTTATCAGTGTTTTGGGTTCTTATCAATGATATTAATGTTTGTTTTAGTTTTTAGCAATGCTTGGTTTTAGTTTTTTAATCAATGTTTGGTTTTAGTTTTTTATCAATGCTTACTTGTAGTTTTAGCAAATGTCTGCTTTTTAATGCTGACACCAGCCTGCCCAGGGACTACAGGTAGAAATTAGCACTTGTGCTATAACCTGGTACAATGCATCTTTCCTCTTTAAGGTCAATGTATATTGTGCATGTCCCTGCATAAATAAATAAAGAAATGAAATTTACCACTCTTTATGAAAAAAACTGCCCATTAGTTAAAAAAAAGCTTAAACACAAATTTACTGACAAACCATGGCTAACCAAAGGACTACAAAAGGCGTGTAAAAAGAAAAATTTATTATATAAAGCTTTCATAAAGAAAAGGACAAAAGAAGCAGAGCAGCGGTATAAAACATACAAAAATAAGTTAACATATATAATAAGATGTAGTAAAAGAGACTATTACAGTAAAGAACTGGAAAAAAACAAAGACAATATTAAAAATACATGGACAATAATCAACAGTATCCTTGGAAATAAAAGCAGAAATACCAGCTACCCAACTAACACTCCAAAAAATAATAAATCGACTCCGAATGTGAATATAGCTTCACCTGCAGATGAATTTAATAATTTTTTTGTTAACATTGGACCTAAACTGGCCCGAGAAATACCCACTACGGTGCCAACAGGTGATTCAATATGCAATAACACTGCTGTAAAAGACACCATCTTCATAAAGAACACAGACGAAAGAGAGGTCATTGAAATTGTTAAATCGTTCAAAAGTAAAACATCTACTGACTGCGATGGTATTGATATGCTACTAGTCAAAACTGTTATCGAATGCATAGTAAAACCACTGACGTATATCTGTAACCTGTCTCTCCAATCAGGTATATTTCCCAATGCAATGAAAATAGCTAAAGTAATTCCGATTTACAAGACAGGCGACAGAGGGGAACTCTCCAACTACAGACCAATTTCACTATTACCGCAATTTTCCAAGATACTTGAAAAAATATTCTATGAGAGAATTGACAACTTCATACTGAAGAATGATTTATTGTGTGAGCAGCAATATGGGTTCAGACACAAAAGGACAACAGCATATGCCTTAATGGAATTTACAGAAAAAATATCAACAGCCATTGAAAATAAAGAGTATTCAGTTGGAGTATTCCTGGATCTTAAAAAAGCATTTGATACAGTAGATCACAATCTATTATTAAAGAAACTACAAAATTGTGGTATCAGAGGGGTAGCACTGTCCTGGTTAAGAAGTTACTTAAAGAATAGATATCAGTTTGTATGTGTTAACAACAAAAACTCAGAGCTACTGAAGGTCACCTGTGGAGTCCCACAGGGTTCAGTTTTGGGACCATTATTATTCAATATGTATATAAATGATATATGTAAAGTTTCAGAAAAAATGGACTTAATATTGTTTGCTGATGACACTAACCTGCTATGCAGTGGAAACAACTTGGAACAACTTCTGGATACACTCGGAAAGGAATTAGGAAAGCTGAAACTGTGGTTTGATTCAAACAAATTAACGCTCAATTTAAGCAAGACAAAATTTATAGTCTTTAACAACCATCACAACTACCCAGTACCCAAACTCAGTGTAAATGGTGTAGAGATTGAAAGGGTATCCGAAACTAAATTCCTTGGAGTAATAATTGATAACAAACTGTGTTGGAAGCCACATATTAATTATATAAAAGGTAAAGTATCCAAATCAATTGCAATATTACACAGAGTGAAAAATTTGCTGAATCAACCCACACTATACACCTTGTATCATTCATTAATACTCCCATACATGACATATTGCAATGAAGTATGGGGAAATACATATAAAACAAACATATATCCACTCTTTATGCTTCAAAAGAGAGCTATTAGAATAATCAACAAAGCAGCTTACAGGGAACCAACAAACCCACTTTTTCTTAAACAAAAAACTCTCAAGTTGAAAGATCTGATCGACTTTAAAACCGCAATAATAATGTTCAAAGTGAAGAATCTATCACTGCCCGCAAATATCCAAAAGTTGTTCCAAACAAGGGAGAAACGATATCACTTCAGAGGAACATGTATATTTCAAAAGCCTACAGTGAGAACAACTACCAAGCAACACTGTATTTCAGTGCAAGGTGTCAGATTATGGAACGATTTTGGACCTGAATTAAAATCATGTACAAAGCTTGGACAATTTAAACAAAAACTAAAGGAAGAAATACTCCAAACATATTTACAAGACGACATGTAAACTCACATAAGGATTGACATTTCCAGCCTGTGTTGTGTTATAGCTTAGTTTTTCTTTTTTCTCTGTGACACTATGTCTTAGATTTGTTTTTGAATAGTAACCGCTTAACTTAGACTAGCTCAGTTTTCTTTTTCTCTCAGTCATATTTTGTCTTAGCCTTGTTTTAAATTGTAATCGCTCTTGTCTTGTTTTCTCTTTTTTCTCCTTTGAATTCTTGGATGGAATATGGGTGGGCAATATAAGCTGCGGCTTCAGCCATCACCCATTTCGGATAACTCACGTGGAATTGTATAGTAGAAGGAGTCTTTGTCTAATTTGACCTTGTTGTTATATTATACAGTTTCTTTTAACCTGTAATGTACTATCCGAAATAAATAAATTCATTCATTCATTCATTCAAATGAAATTGTTTTTCATCCTTATTCCTTCTTTTCTTATATATTGCGCATACCACTAAGAGAGAGAGAAACCGCATTTCAATTCTCCTATATGTCCCGTACGTATAGAAGTATTGACAAATAAAAATCTTTGAATCTTTTGAATCTTTGAAAACATTCTTCCATAAATAATTCAAGGTCCATTCCGACACATACAAAAAAGAAAAATTGTGTTGCTCTACTCACACAAGTACAGCCCCCAGAGTTGAGATCATGCAAAAATTCACCCTGCAGTTACCTTCATAGCTTCTGCAGCCGCTTTGTTCCTGCCATAGGAATCCCTCCAAAAACACCAGCATGTTTGAGTTCACAACATTATCTGGAAGGGCACACAGTTGGGAAAATGTCATTGCCTCTTACAGAAACTGCATCTTGACATTGGCCTTTTTTCAGCATTAAACAAGCGGACCTGTTCATGAGTTGCTAGCCCCCATTAGCAAACTGGTAGCAGCTTAGCAGAATATTATGGATGGATACAAATGACAGACACTTTGTCTCAGATACAAAGCTCCGGTCCATCCATCTCCAGTGAGTAGCGATCTCATTTTCAAACTAATTTATTCTCCATTATTGATACTCACTCTTGGTAATGACAAAATCTCAATGTTGACTGGCTATCATGACCAAGCATCAAGCAAGTTTTTCACCTGAATTGAACAAAATCCAACATGCATTGATGCAAATTTGCATGCATTTGCATCATTCAGAGCTAATTTGTGTGTTTGCGTCTTTCCATTGTCTTTGTATACAAATTGCAAGACTAAATTGTCATTACATATGTTGTAATAGGCTACAATGTGGCATTTTGTAACATTTTTGATTGTTGGTGTGCTTCGGGATTTTTGCACTGTGAGAATTGTGCTGGTGGCTCAGAAAAAACCACTGGTAAATGGACCTTGGTGTGAGCTTGCTTGGTCAAATGTTTAATAAATTTTCAAATGTGAGAGTGTAATCTTGCATCAAAAACTGCCTGTCCTCCCTCCTGCTGCGTGCAAGCCTGTGTTATTCTAGTTTAGTCGTGACTTCTCCTCTCCATTAAAGTGTAATTTATCATAATATTTAGCACTCAAGCTACCTTCAAATATCCCTGCTTTCATGTGCAATTTAGCCAATATCCTGTGTTGGCTCTGATTACAGCATTTAAGTGCCGGGGTCTCTCTCTGGGACATTACAAACACTGCCAGAAGAGTCTTACAGCTGATATGGGGATACAGCATAGACTGTGGGGTGCACATGCTGGGTTGGTGTCTGCTGAACTGCACGTTAGGCTGGAAAAAAGGACTGGGAAGTGCAGGGAAGAAGCAATGTATGATGGCTGGGACAGATGGTGCAAATTCAGGACAAATATGGAGGAACATGTTGGAATGAAATTTTTATTTTAGTAAATATTTTTCTTTATTTCAGCCAGGCTGGAGGTGATGGAACAAAGGAGGATTCCCATATATTGAAAAGGGTGGTGGCTGTGATATGCTGTTTCTTTTTAAATGAAAAGTGGTAGACCTGTGTGTGCATGTGTGCAATGCTGTTTCAGTGTGACATCATAGGGGTTGGAACCTTTCTGTATGGAGTTTGCATGTTCTCCCTGTGCTGTGTGGGTTTACTCCGGGGGCTCCGGTTTCCTCCCACAATCCAAAGACATGCATGTTAGGTTAATTGGTTGTTCTAAATTGTCCCTAGATATCTGTTTCCTATAGGCCCTTAGAATAGAGGGTTAGTACTAGTGAAAGCGCTTTGAGTGGTCTTTGTGACTAGAAAAGCGCTATATAAGTGCACGTTAGTTAGTAGTTAGTTAGATATGTCCATATGTGAAGCAGCAGGTCACCCCCTCTGCATATAAGGTGATTCCAGCAAACCATATTTGCATTTAAAGTGACACTCTGCCAAAAACTGAGTTGTTTTTTCTTAACATGTCTTTTATGACTTACAGGACATATCAAGAGTGAAATCACTCAAATATGTCATGTCTCTGTTTTTTTGCTTTAAAGTTTCTGAAAAAAAAGGCGAGCTTCAACGGAGCGTTTTTGGTGACGTAACTATACAGCTCCTTAGTGTTGAGCCCTTCAGGACTGTCTGGCCTCACTGAAGTTAGCCTCAAGGCCCAGTTGTAGAAGAGCTTGAAAGAACGAGGCGGTGTGATATATAAACCAAAGTTTATTATCAGCTCCTCTAACAAGTCTCATCTAAGTGCAGAAGCAGAAGAAGGAAAAAGAGACCGAACACCTTCGGCTCTAAGAACTTATACTTGCACATAACAAAAGACATGCATATCCAAAGCTGACATCCCTCATTATCTTAATCCCCCCATTGTCTTTGTACTCCTCCTCTTGGCCCTGGGGGGGTCAGGGCAGCTCCTCCGGTCTCCACCGCAGTGTCTGGGAAGCTCTTTGATCCTCACTGGCGGTTGAGACCTCTTTGTCCTGTTCTGAGGTGTGAAGTCGCCTTACATATGTAATCACCAAACATTCTCACATGCTTCAACATATGTAGGTTATGGAATATATGATAAATATAGACCACAGCCCCCCCCAAACGACTAAGAAAAGGACAATAGAAAAATTCACAGTTTAAGATAATTAGAATCAGAATCAGAGAATCAGAATCAGGTTTATTGCCATTGTTCATGTAGTACACAAACTAGGAATTTGTCTCGGTACAATGCTGCAACATTAAACATGATAAGATAAGAGAAATAAACTATACATGTAATAAAGTGTAGGATAAGATTAAGTGATACTGGTCAACAGTTAAAATATATATTAGCCAGCAGCAGATACTGTGGAGAACTATATAGTGCAGTCGGTAATGCAGGAAGAAAACAGTGATGATTGACATGAGTCTGGTTGAGCTGCTGTACATGGTGCACGAGAGTCAATAAGTCACTTAGTGTTCAGCAGTCTGATGGCAGAGGGGAAGAAGCTGTTCATGTGACGGGAGGTTTTAGTCTGGATGGACCGAAGTCTTCTACCAGAGGGGAGGGGGGCAAACAGTACGTGACCAGGGTGTGAGGGATCGGCTATGATCCGGCCAGCACGCCTCCGGGTCCTGGAGATGTACAGATCCTGGAGAGATGGGAGCTTGCAGCCGATCACCTTCTCAGCAGTGCGCACGACGCGCTGCAGCCTTAGTCTGTCCCTGGCAGTGGCTCCTGCGTACCACACGGTTATGGAGGTGGTGAGGATGGACTCGATGATGGCTGTGTAGAACTGCACTAACATCTTGGTGGGTAGCTTGAGCTTCCTCAGCTGCCGCAGGAAGAACATCCTCTGCTGGGCTTTTTTGATGAGTGAGCTGATGGTCAGCTCCCATTTGAGGTCCCTGGTGATGGTAGTGCCTAGGAAGCGGAAGGAATCAGCAGTGGTGATGGGAGAGCCTGAGAGGGTGAGGGGGGGCAGAGGAGTAGTGACTTTCCTGAAGTCTACAATCATCTCCACTGTCTTCAGAGCGTTCAGCTGCAGGTTGTTATTGCTGCACCAGGACGCCAGCTGGGCCACCTCTCTCCTGTAGGCGGACTCGTCGCCGTTGGAGATGAGCCCGATGAGGGTGGTGTCGTCCGCAAACTTGATCAACTTGACAGACTGGTGGCTGGAGGTGCAGGAGTTGGTGTAAAGGGAGAAGAGTAGGGGGGAAAGTACACAGCCCTGGGGTGATCCGGTGCTGATGCTAGTATAGTCTGAGACAGTCTTTCCCAGCCGCACATGCTGCCTCCGGTCCGTCAGGAAGTCGATGATCCACCTGCAGAGGGAGTCAGGCACGTTGAGCAGGGACAGCTTGTCCCGGAGCAGAGCGGGGCGGATGGTGTTGAATGCGGAGCTGAAGTCCACAAACAGGATCCTGGCGTAGGTTCCCGGGGAGTCCAGGTGCTGCAGGATGGAGTGGAGGGCCAGGTTGACTGCATCGTCTACAGACCTGTTGGCTCGGTAGGCAAACTGCAGCGGGTCCAGGAGAGGGGTGGTGATGGACTTGAGGTGGGACAGGACCAGGCGCTCAAAGGACTTCATGACTACAGAGGTGAGCGCTACAGGTCTGTAGTCATTAAGTCCAGTGATCCGTGGCTTCTTGGGGACAGGGATGATGGTGGAGGATTTGAGGCAGGACGGCACGTGGCATAACTTAAGGGAGGTGTTAAAAATGTCTGTGAATACAGGAGCCAGCTGTTTCGCACAGAGTCTCAGGGTGGAGGGAGACACGCCGTCTGGGCCGGGGGCCTTGCGCGGGTTCAGTCTGGAAAACTGTTTGAGCACATCCTGCTCACTGATGATAAGGGGAGGGGGGGAGGAGGGGGGGGTGCCTCAAATGAAGTAGGGAATGTGGAGGCTGTGGAGCTGGAGGGAGGGGGGGAGTTGGACACAGATGACGAGGTGTCAAAACGGGCATAGTGTTGGGACAGTCTTTGACAAAGGGCTTTGTCATCCTGACCTTTAGGAGCCTTAGGTCGATAGTTGGTGATTTGCCTCAGTCCTCTCCACACGGAAGCCGAATCATTAGCAGTGAACTGCTGCTGGAGTCTCTCTGAGTATAGAGATTTAGCCCTCTTCAGCTCTCTGTTAAACCGGTATTTAACCTCCCTGTAGCAGTCCCTGTCTCCACTTTTCAGCGCTGCTTCCTTCTCCTTCCTGATCTGTCTGAGCTTAGCTGTGAACCAGGGTTTGTCATTAGAGTAACTCACCCTGGTGCGTGATGGAAGAATGCTCTCTTCACAAAAGTGGATATATGAGTTCACAGTGTCCGTGTACTCATCCAGATCATGCGTGGCTCCTTTAAGCATGCCCCAGTCAGATATTTCCATGCACGTTTCCAGCTTCTCCTCAGCATCACTGGTCCGTATCTTCGTAGTGCTCACAACAGGTTTAGTGAGCTTCAATCTCTGTCTGTATGTGGGAATGAGGTGAACCATCACGTGATCAGATAATCCCAGCGCAGCTCGAGGGACAGCGCGATATGCGTCTTTCACTGTGGTGTAACAGTGATCCAGTGTGTTTAATCCTCTGGTGGGGCATTTAATAAACTGTTTGTAGCGGGGGAGATCGTGGCTCAGATTGCACTGATTAAAGTCGCCAGCCACAATAATCAGCGAGTCTGGAAAACTCCGCTCTGTGTGTTGAATGTGATCCGCGAGCACGCGCTGAGCTTCGCGCGTGTCCGCGTCGGGAGGGGCGTACACAGCGATCATTATGAAAGAAGCAAACTCCCGCGGGGAATAGAAGGGCTTGCAATTGATAACAAGAAATTCCAAGGCAGGAGAACAGTGTTTGGAAATTACCGTTACATCAGAGCACCAGCTGCAGTTGATGTAGAAGCAGACTCCGCCTCCTGTGGTCTTGCCGGAAAGCTCTGTGTCACGATCAGCACGGAAGAGCTGAAAGCCGTCGAGGCGCAGCGCGCTGTCCGGTATATTTTCCCGGAGCCAGGTCTCAGTAAAGTAGAGGACAGCTGAGGAGGCGAGGTCCTTAAAACGCATCAGCAGTCTCAGTTCATCTACCTTGTTAGAGAGAGAGTTGGTATTGGACAGAAATATGCCAGGCAGCGCCGTTCGCGAGCCTCTCCTGCGAAGCCGCACGAGAGCGCCCGCTCGTCTACCTCTCTTTCGCCGTCTCACTTTCCGAGCCAAACAATAAACCAGATCGGCGGCAGGGGCTAGAAAAACTGGGAGGAGGTCCGTGGGGGTGAAAGTCCTGATATTTAGAAGTTCTTCACGGGTATAAGTGCAAGCAGACACACAATTGACAAACAAAAACAAACAAAGAGTGCAGTGAAGCACCATGTCGACCGCTGTGGGCACCATCTTGGATCGAAAAAAATTAGTATGACATAAAAATTAGTATGACATACTAACTGCTACACCTCTTGCCACAGAAGAAACTTTCCAGCAGCCATGCTCCTAAGAGAGTTCAGTGGTAATCATAACGGCATAGTAAAATCACAAGTCAGTCCTAAACTGTTACAGCACAATTAGTGAACAACTGTTGAGTAGTTTGCATCAGTCTCTGTGCCGTCTGGGTTTTAATCTTCTCCCGAAACTGCTGTGGGTCCGCTTGGGCGTCCTGCTGGGACCTTCCTGTAAGGAATCTGCAGCGTGGGAAGGAGAGTGATTATTTGTTCCCTGCAGGGGGGCTGAGTCTTTTCTCTTGGGGGGTCTACCCCGCCGAAGTGCTCTCGCCAACCGTGCAGGCTCGTCTTTCAACAAGAAGGCAGGTTTAAGTCTGTCAATGCTGACTGTTTCTTTTCTATCCCCCAAATCAAGCACAAAGTGTTTATCACCAGGTTCCAGCACTCTGAATGGTCCATCGTATGGTGGGCGGAAAGTTGGTTTTAAAGCTTCATGCCTAACAAAAACGAATTCAGCGTTCTTTAAAGCTTGTGGGACAAAAACCCGTGGAAAACAGTGATGTGCCAGACCGGGGAGAGAGTCCAGTCCGCTGCTGCCTAAAAACCTTGGGGCTGGAAGATGCCCTGGCTCTGGGTTCTCTGGTAAAAATTCACCTGGGAGCCTGAGAGGTTGTGCAAAAACTAATTCTGCTGGAGAGGCATCTAGATCCTCTTTGGGCGCAGCACGCAACCCCAATAAAACCCAGGGAAGTTTATTTACCCAATTTGTATCCGTTAGTGAGGCTCTGAGGGCGGCCTTTAAAGATCTGTGAAAACGCTCGCATAACCCATTAGCCTGAGGGTGATAAGCGGTGGTGTGGTGAATTGTCGCCCCTAAGCTGCTGGCCATAGCTGACCAAAGCTCTGAGACAAATTGAGGCCCCCTATCGGACGTGATGTCCGATGGGACGCCGAAACGTGCCACCCAGTTTGTCAAAAAAACGCGAGCGACTTCCTCCGCTGTGGTTGACGCCAGAGGGACTGCCTCTGGCCAGCGCGTGGTGCGGTCTATCATTGTTAACAGGTGTGTGAAACCTTGGGAGGAAGGTACTGGTCCCACGAGGTCGACATGAACGTGGTCGAACCTTCTAGCAGGGATTGGAAAAGGCTCCAGAGGGGCTTTTGTGTGTTTGTGTATTTTGGCGCGCTGACAAGAAATGCAAGTTTTTGCCCATTCTTTTACGTTTTTGCGCAGGCCAGGCCACACAAACTTTTCGGCGACCATTTTAACCGAGGCGCGCACACCTGGGTGCGCGAGGGAGTGAATTGAGTCGAAAATACGGCGGCGCCATGTAGCTGGGACTAACGGGCGCGGTCGGCCGGTTGAGATATCGCATATTAGGGGGGGCACGCCGTCGCGTAAACCCCTTTCCTCCAGCCTTAACCCTGTTGGTCCAGACAGGAGTGCGCGCACGTCCGCGTCACTACTTTGCTCCTCTGCCATGGCTGCATAATCTATCCCTGCATGGATTGGTGTTGCGTATGTGTCCGCGTTGGTGAAGAGTTCTGCGGCTGAGGTAGTATAATCTGTCTCCTCGCGCTCTGGCGATGTCACAGCGCGAGAGAGGCAGTCTGCTACCACGTTAAGTTTGCCTGCCACATGTCGAATGTCTGTGGTGAACTCTGAAATCGCAGCCAGCTGTCTTTGTTGCCTGCCTGACCACAGTTCGGAAATTTTAGCCATGGCAAAGGTGAGCGGTTTGTGGTCTACAAAAGCCGTGAAACTCCGCCCTTCTAACCAGAACTGGAAGTGGCGGATGGATAAATGAAGCGCTAGCAGCTCCCTGTCAAAAGTGCTGTATTTACGCTCAGTTTGGTTTAGCAATTTGCTGAAGAATGCCAAAGGTTGCCAGATTCCGCTGACATGTTGTTCTACAACTGCCCCTATAGCTAGGTCCGAAGCGTCTGTGGTTAGCGCAATGCGGGCCGAGGGATCGGGGTGAACCAACAATGTGGCATTAGCTAGGGCGCTCTTTACTTCCGCGAAGGCGCGTTCGCGCTCCGGGGTCCATTCGACCGCGTTGGAAGCTTTTTGTTTTCTGAGCGCGTCATATAGGGGCTGCATGAGCTGAGCTGTGTGGGGGAGGAAACGGTTGTAAAAATTAACCATTCCTAAAAATTCTTGCAGTGATTTGACCGTTTGTGGCCGTGGGAAACTTTTTATCGCGTGAACTTTGTCTGGAAGTGGGACTGCCCCCTTCGGAGAAACTCTGTGTCCTAAAAAATCAATTTGTGACACGCCGAATTTGCATTTGGCTGGATTGATTATTAACCCGTGCTCTTCTAGCCTCTGAAAAACCATAGTGAGATGCTGCTCGTGTTCTTCCTCAGACGAGCTGGCTACCAGCATATCGTCGAGGTTCAATTCAATTCAACTTTATTTATATAGCGCCATTTCACAACAACAGTTTATTTATTTAGCGAATGCAAAGTCCTTAAGCCAAGCAGTTGCCTCCTGGTTTGCTGTATGGAGGGTGTGTAATCCTCCTTCCAGTCTTTGGAGCGGGCAAGCCTCTATGATGTGTTCCATTGTTTGCTCCTCTCCACATGCGCACAGTGGGCTAGGGCTACTGCCCCATCTGTGAAGGCTGGCCAAGCAGGGGCCATGTCCAGTCCTGAAGCGATTGAGTGTAGACCACTGTCTCCTTGGGAGGTTGGTGCCCGGGACCTGTTGGTTGGGGTTTATCACCAGCTGTTTGTTTGGGACCTCCTTGGTCTCCCATTCCTCTTGCCAAGCTGTCTGGATGGTAAAGTCAGCTGGGGGAGGGTTTTTCCAAATCGGCCGTCTGGATGAAAGTCGGGCAGTGGGTGGGGTGTAGATATCTGCATGGATTGGTAAGTGAGGAGAATCTTTAACTTTTTGGAGCATCCTTTGAGTTAATGCTGCTCGCCGGATGTGTGGAGGGGCTATGTTTGACCGTACAGAGAGCCAGGGGAGTGGTGTTGAGCGGATTGTTCCAGTTATAGTTCTCATGGTTGAGTTGAGCTGGGTGTCTACATGGTGTGTGTAAGATGACCTGGACCAGACAGGGGCACAATATTCTGCTACGGAGTATGAAAGGGCCAGTGCTGAGGTGCGTAGGGTGGAGACTGCCGCCCCCCATTTTGCACCAGCGAGCTTGCAGAGCAGGTTGTTTCGTACCTTCACCTTAGCAGCCGTCCCCTTTAGATGTTCCTTGAAGGATAAGGTCCTATCAAGGGTCACTCCAAGATAAGTTGGATTTGGGGCATGCTTAAGCTTGAGTCCGCTCAGGTGGATGTTTAGTTCTCTGGCAGCTTTTGCATTGTGGAGATGGAATACACTGGAGACGGTTTTTGACAACAACAGTCATCTCATAGCACTATCTCATAGCACTATCTCATAGCACTATCAACTGTAGGGGGGAACCCCCACAGTTGCAGAAAGACCCCAGTAATCAGACGATCCCCTGTGAGCAAGCACTTGGCGACGGTGGAGAGGAAAAACTCCCTTTTAACAGGAAGAAACCTCCAGCAGAACCAGGCTCAGGGAGGGGCAGTCATCTGCTGCGACTGGCTGGGGGGTGAGGGGATAGAGAAGAAGAAAAGAACAGACATGTAGAGAGCAAACAGCACGATGGGGACTCAATCTATGGGAGAGAACAAACAGATGTTAATGACCAGCAAAAAAAAAAAAAAAAAAAAAAAAAAAAATTCATAGAGAGTGAGGAAAGGAGTGAGGCCCAGTGCATTACTGGAGGTCCCCCGGCTGACTAAACCTATTAGCAGCATAACTAAGGGAGGGTTCAGAAACACATGATCCCTCCCTAATTGTAGGCTATATCAAAAAGGTAGGTTTTAGCCCTATTCTTAAAAACAGAGATCGAGTCTGACTCCCGAATCCAGATTGGCAGCTGATTCCACAGGAGAGGAGCTTGATAGCTGAAGGCTCTGCCTCCCATTGTACTTTTGGAGATTCTAGGTATTACAAGTAATCCTGCATTTTGGGAGCGTAGTGCTCTGTTAGGATAATACGGTAGTATCAGATCTTTTAAATAAAAAGGAGCCTGATTGTTTAGAGCTTTGTAAGTAAGAAGAAGGATTTTAAACTTAATTCTAAACTCTATGGGAAGCCAATGAAGGGAGGCCAGAACCGGAGAGATATGATCTGTCTTTCTAGTACCTGTTAAAACTCTTGCTGCAGCATTTTGGATCAGCTGAAGACTTTTTAAAGATGTTTTAGGACAGCCTAATAATAAAGAATTACAATAATCTAATCTCGAGCTAACAAAAGCGTGGATCAGTTTCTCAGCATCACTCTGAGACAAGATGCTCCTAATCTTGGCAATATTACGCAAATGATAGAAGGCAGTCTTAGAAACAAATTTAATATGTGAATTGAAGGACAAGTCCTGATCAAAAATAACTCCAAGGTTCCTCACAGAGCTATTAATAGAAAGAGTAACCGCATCCAAACTGAAAACAAGGTAGACGAAAACAAAAGGGAGGTCGCGTAATACTGCATCCATCATCCGCTGAAAGGTTTGAGCAGCGCCTTTGAGGCCGAAAGGCATTCGCAAAAATTCAAAAAGGCCGAAAGGGGTTATTACAGCTGTTTTAGGAATGTCCTCTGCTCGAACTGGGACTTGATGATAACCGCGGACCAGGTCTATTTTTGAAAAAATGTGTGCACCCGCCAGATGCAGTGAAAAATCTTGAATGTGAGGAATTGGGTAGCGGTCATGCGCTGTCGCATTGTTTAATCTGCGGTAATCGCCGCATGGTCTCCAAGAACCGTCGGATTTCGGAACCATGTGAAGTGGTGAGGCCCAAGGGCTTTTTGAGCGTCTGATAATGCCTAATTTTTCAAGGGTAGTAAACTCGTCCCGAGCTATGGCGAGCTTGGCCGCGTCTAAGCGCCGAGCTTTGGCAAATACGGGTGGGCCCGTTGTGGGAATAAAATGTTCAACCCCGTGTTTAGCCACTGTGGCTGAGAATTTGGGAATTGTGAGTGCTGGAAATTGGGTGAGGAGTTGATCAAACTTACCTCCTGCTGTGGTGACGCTGGCCTGCACGGGTGGTGGAGAAATACGAGCTGCGCAGGGAATAGAAGCAAAGGACAGTGCATTAACCAAGCGTCTGTTCGCTAGATCAACTAATAACCCATGTGCACACAAAAAGTCTGCGCCCAACAAGTTAAAACTCACCGCCGCTACAACAAATGTCCATCTGTAGTTGCGGCCGTGGATGCGGAGGTGCAGGCTCTTTTCGCCAAAAGTGTCAATGCTGGAGCCGTTGGCTGCCACCGCTCCGTTGCCCCAGGTGCCCATGGCTCGATCTGCTTGGGAGGGCATGACAAAACTTAGTTGAGCTCCTGTGTCAATAAGGAACTGCTTGCCGGTGTGACCGTCCGTCACATATAACAGCTTACTTTTCTCGCCGAGAACCGCTGCCGTTAACGGCTCTCGGCTTTGGCGTTTCCCGAAATCGTAAATTTGCAGGGGGGAACGCATTTGTGAGCCTTCTCGGTGAAGCGGTGGTGGTAATAACAAACGTCGCTCCGTCTGTTACGTTTTGGCCGTGTCGCTGTCACCGCGGGCTGGTTCTGCTCAGTGGTTTGCGGCTCCCCGTGGCTCTGGGCATCAGCGTTGAAGTCTGCGGATGCTGCTGTGGGTGTCTGCTCCTTGCAGGCGTTGACGAGCCGTTGAGCTTCGTTGGCCAGTACGCGGAAGTCTTGCTGGGTGCTGCATCGCATGTTGGCCAGCGTCCCTCTCATGTGTGGCGGCAGCGTACTGAGGAATATGAATTGGAAGAGGAAGTTGTCATTGTCCTCTTCTTTAAGCTGCAGCAAGTCCTCCATGAGGGCCTTAGGTCTGCATCCTCTGTGGCTGTAGACCGCCAGGATCCTCTCGGCTCTCTCTTCGGCTGAGGGGACGTAATTTGCCACGATGGTTGCTTTCAGTACTTCATATTTGTCTTGGGCCGGCGGCCGCCGGATAATGCTCCGCACACACCTCGAAGTGGCGGCGTCGAGTTTGGCAACGATGTGATAGAACTTCGTATCGTCAGCCATGATGCCCGCCAGTGTAAACTGGGCTTCAGCTTGTTGAAACCACGAGGCAGGGTCTTCCTGCCAGAAGTCCGGCAGCTTGACAGCGACGGTGTTTGTGTATACTGTCACTGATGTGTCCGCAGGGTGAGAGTGCCTTGCTTCGGCTCTCTCAGCGGCGCTGGTGCTCGGTTGAGCCCTCTCTATCACTTCTGCCGGGGGGGAATGTCGTCCATCTGTTCCCCTGTCTGCGTGGGCGCCGGCGTCTGCCTGGGTCGCCACAGATGAGTCGATCGCGGGGGAACGCCTCTGGTCCATGCTCACGTCAGGGTCACCAGTGTAGAAGAGCTTGAAAGAACGAGGCGGTGTGATATATAAACCAAAGTTTATTATCAGCTCCTCTAACAAGTTTCATCTAAGTGCAGAAGCAGAAGAAGGAAAAAGAGACCGAACACCTTCGGCTCTAAGAACTTATACTTGCACATAACAAAAGACATGCATATCCAAAGCTGACATCCCTCATTATCTTAATCCCCCCATTGTCTTCGTACTCCTCCTCTTGGCCCTGGGGGGTCAGGGCAGCTCCTCTGGTCTCCACCGCAGTGCCTGGGAAGCTCTTTGATCCTCACTGGCGGTTGAGACCTCTTTGTCCTGTTCTGAGGTGTGAAGTCGCCTTACATATGTAATCACCAAACATTCTCACATGCTTCAACATATGTAGGTTATGGAATATATGATAAATATAGACCACACCAGTTATCATTTTTGGACAGCTGCTTTGAAAACTTGGCCCATCTTAAGATGGGTTTTACCATTAAACTGCTTTTAAGGACCGATGCAGTTTCAGTCATTATCCTGGGCCACCGTGCCTACAACTGGGCATGTCCTTCAACTGGTAAGCCTTTTTATCACAAGATTTTTTTCTGTTTAATTTGGCGCTAGCCACCATTAGCCTTGTGGTATGAGGGTGGGCCTAGTCACAGAACCTGGCATTTGAAGGAGGAGGAAAAGTGAAAAGAATTTGACACAAAACTGTAAGACAATGAAAGGCTTTTTTTGTAGAAAGAAGGGCATAAGATACCATTTTAGACAATATAGATTTGTTTTTATAGGGGATTTATAGCCACTGGAGCATGTCTTTAAACTTCACTGGCTATAAAAAGAAACAGTTATTTGTGATTTTATTAAGAACTGCACATGACAAAACTGTAATTAAACTTTTAAACAGTTCAGCCAAAAGACGCTGATGTAGCAGACTCCGTATATAGGAAATAATCACATGAAAGTCATTTATGCTACTGAGTCAGCCACATGATGCCAACATGTTAGGTTCACTTTGTAAGACATAATAAACTTCCCAGTGAGTCAGCAGATGAGAGCTGACCATGTGGAAAGTCCTGTTTCAGGCAGAAGGTGAGCTTATCAGACTGTCATACTGCTTATAGTTGAACAACTTCTAGGAGTCTACAACTGACAGCAGGCAACCAGAGATGATGCACCACAGGACTCCACACAGAAAAAAATGGCAGTGTCAAATTAACACGGGAATTGTGTCCGGTTTTCTAATGTTGAATTTAACACTTTCAGAGTTACACCGCACAACTGCTTGTGTTAAATTAACTCTGCCAGTGCTAAATTTCAACACTATGCGGCAGCATGAAAAAATAAGCGTTGTTGAAGATTTTAAGTAGAGTTTATTAATCATACCGCCGTCACGGGCTCCGCTCCCGGCGCCATGCATGCGCGCCGGGAGCGAGCCCACGGCTCTCAGAGAAGGAGGACACAATGTCTGTGTCCAGCAGCAGCAGTTGCAGAAGTGGGAGTGAGAGAGTGAGAGAAAGAGAGGGTTTGCGTTACAGAGTTGCAGCATATATACTCGATTACAACAATACATCAAGGGCATACCCCAGCAGTTGGTATGATCAAAGAGATAACAGAACAGGCATAAGACATTTGCATTTGAGAGACATATTGATCTCAGTCCCTAGGTCACAGTGAGGACAGGACGCATGAGCACAATGCATGAAAGGCAACATTAACATCACAGAAGTGAGCCAGACGAAACGAGTCTGCCTGTAGACATTAATACACATTTCACTGTTCTGTTATTTGCTCTAGCCGAGCGCTGTGTTTGACCGGTCTGTTTGTGGGGGCTACACCAAAGCACATCTACATATCAGTAGTGCAGCAGAAAAAACCAAGAGAAGAGAGCTGAGTGTCCTTAATCTGTTGTGGGGATTAACCGAACCGCCACACACGTTCCCCCCCAGAGGGCACGGCAGGGGGCCGAGACCTCGATAATCCTTCTATGGGAGCGAGCTGTGGGAGAAGCTCACTGCAGGCGGAGGGGGAGGGAGGAGGGGGGTAAATGCCGGCAGGGGGACGGTGAACTCGTCCGAGCCGCGCAAAAATTGCTTGTGGGTCCGCGATGTCGAAGGGCTGTCCCGTTGAACGTGCAGAGGTCCACAAGAAGAAAAATTAGTCTCTGGCTCCTCTCGTGGCCATGAAGAAAACAGGAGCGGCGAGGCTGCGTAGTGGCTGTAAGGAAAAAAGAAGCAGAGGGACTCGGCTTGTTGGCTTTAGGTGCAGGAGCAACCCTAAAACCCCCCGGGAACAGCTGACGGCTGAAATCCCTTATGTGCCGTGGCTGAGACCATTAAAAAAAAAAATAAAAAATCCAGTGGCGAGCTGCATGCCTGCTTCAGGTGAACGAGCAGCCCTGAGGGTTCTGTGAGCAGCGGCGGAGGACGATGGCGGTCTCTGGAGCCGTTATTTGTCCCGTGCGTGATGTGCCGTCCTCATAACTCCCCGGTGCTTGCGCCGGGGCTCGTGCGTGGGTGGGCCAGCTAGAGAGGAGAACCAGGGTGCAGAATCTTGGTGGGAATCGGCGCAGACGGCGCCGATAAAATCCGGATTGAGCTGTGGCTGCAGATTGGCCATGGTGCGTTGGAGCGGTGAGAGGAAGTAGACGATCTTTTGTCCCTCAGGCTCGTGCAGATGCGTTGGAGCGGTGGGAGGGAATAGACGATCTTTGCCACCGCTCGGCCGTGGTGCGTTCAGGTCCACGTGTTGCGTTCTCCGCCGGCCATGAAGGACGCCTGCGCTCACGTGTGGAGGAGCTGCGAGCGCGGCCGGTCCAGCGTGGATGAGCAGATCTCAGACGTGCAGATCTCATCCTGAAGAACGGGTCACCAGTGCAGCTGTCCAGATCAGAAGGCTGCGTTTGCACAAAACGTGTGCATTCCGGGGTCACCAGTGCGGTGGCATGAAAAAATAAACAGCGATGCTGTAGGTTTTAAGGAGAGTTTAATCATACCGCCGTCATGGGCTCCGCTCCCGGCGCCGTGCATGCGCGCCGGGAGCGAGCCCAAACGCTCTCAGAGAAGGAGGACACAATGTCTGTGTCCAGCAGCAGCAGTTACAGAAATGGGAATGAGAGAGTGAGAGAAAGAGAGGGTTTGCGTTACAGAGTTGCAGCATATATACTCGACTACAACAATACATCAAGGGCATACCCCAGCAGTTGGTATGATCAAAGAGATAACAGAACAGGCATGAGACATTTGCATTTGAGAGACATATTGATCTCAGTCCCTAGGTCACAGTGAGGACAGGACGCATGAGCACAATGCATGAAAGGCAACATTAACATCACAGAAGTGAGCCAGACGAAACGAGTCTGCCTGTAGACATTAATACACATTTCACTGTTCTGTTATTTGCTCTAGCCGAGCGCTGTGTTTGACCAGTCTGTTTGTGGGGGCTACACCAAAGCACATCTACATATCAGTAGTGCAGCAGAAAAAACCAAGAGAAGAGAGCTGAGTGTCCTTAATCTGTTGTGGGGGTTAACCAAACCGCCACAACTAGAAAAAAAGGGCACATTCACCTGCATCTACGCTGTGTGTCAAAATCAAAGCCAATCTGAGAAGGGCAGAGGAGCCATTATAATTATTCATATAAGAATAGCACTGTGATACAGAGGTTAGCACTGTTACCTCATAGCTAGAAGGTTCCAGGTTTGAATCCCCAGGCTGGTAGGGGTAAGTAACCTTTCTGTTTTGAGTTTGCATGTTGTCCCTGTATTGTGTGGGTTTACTCCAGGGGCTCTAGTTTCCTCCCACAATCCAAAGGTGTTAGGTTAACTGGTGACTCTAAATTTATTCATTCATTCATCTTCTTCCACTTAATCCTTTTCGGGTCGGGGGTCGGGGGGGCGCTGCAGCCTATCCCAGCATCTTTGGGCGAGAGGCAGGGTACACCCTGGACAGATCACCAGTCCATCACAGGGCCAACAGAGAGAGGCAGACAACCATTCACTCTCACAGTCATACCTAAGGACAATTTAGAATCCCCAGTTTGATGCCAGTTAACCTGACTTGCATGTTTTTGGCATGTGGGAGGAAACTGGAGAAATCCCAGAGTAAACCCACGCAGACACGGGGAGAACATGCAAACTCCACACAGATCACTGTTGGTCGGGGGACTCTAAATTGTCCCTAGGTATCTGTCTCTGATAGGTCCTGAGAATAGAGGGTTAGTGTAGCTACTCGTTAAGCACTTTGAGTGGTCTTTGTGACTAGAAAACGCATATACTGTATAACTACAGGCCCAATGAGTAAGAGTTAGAAATAATCAACTTTGATCAGGTTTATTCTAAAGAACCCAATTAAACATATGTACCCACTGTAATAATCCAAATCATACCATACATATAAAGAAACAGTAATAAATTAAATATTTTCTGAGTCAGGAAAGAACAACACCAATGTTGGCACTGGTTTCATTAGAATAAAATAAAATTCAAAAAATGACTACAGATGTATAACCTCTAGTAAGCAAATGTTATTGTGGCATAAACAAGCACATTTCTAACCAGTTTTGTCTTTGTGTAGCATTTTCATGAATAGCTGTCTTTACCAGAAGGACTTAATTCTGCTGGGTAAAGTCAAATTCCAGTGTCAGAATTATCTGAGAAAACCGAGGGAAAATGTCTGAACATTCTGACGCACACATACTTTATTGGAACTGGAGTAATCAAAATTAACCAGAGTACACCCAAATATAAGAGTAATATTATAACTTTTTTCTTTCTAAAAGTGGGCCCTGCAATAAAACTACTCATTAAAGTAAAATTTTGTGTACATGTAACAGAGCGAATGGAAGTAGTTCCTCGCCGCCTCTGATTATCTAGAATTGTAACCTCTTGTAATACTGAATTTGAGACTTCATGAAAGCGTACACACTAAATTATAAAAGGGATTATTATGATTTGAGATAAGGGGACTTGTTACTTCACTCGTCTAAACCCCCAGACATCAAATACAGTTTCCAGGAAGTAGCGTCAAACCTGGAATTTCGAGGCTTCGACACTTATCACGCATCCTGATTTTGTTGAACATACAGTGAAGTGCTGTCTGCAAGGTGGAGAGGAATGCTGCGTTCCTCCGGCAGAGCTATTGCATTAGAAACATCAACAGAGTCGGCTTCAAAGGGGCTCTGCCTTCACATTGAATCAGGCCAAACTTCCATTAGATTAGATGGCCTTACCAAAGTTACATTGCGTTAACGTTCCTTTATGGTTTCTTAAATCCCTCGCTCTGGTTCTGGTTCCCCCTGTGAAGCCACTTCAAACAGCCCCTGCCATGGCATATCCCTTTGTGCTCTAAAACAGCAAATATGTGTCTCTCTAAAATGTTTCAGATGCGAGCTTGCAGTGGTCCCAGAGGCGTATAGATCATCGCACACAAGAGTCAGAGGAGGATAAAACAATAGCTGGGTTTAAAGGTGGCACGTTTGCTGGGCTGTCAGCAGGCGTTTGACTGACTGGTGAGTGATAGACAAAGATGACAAAAGCAGACTGATGAAGGGGGGGGGGGGAGGGAAAGAAAAGTGAGATATACTGAGGGAGAACTAATGCAGCAGTAAATCAGCATGGGGAGAAAGGGTGATGAAGGGGAGGGGGTTGCAAAGGTCTGCAAACATATGTTTCAGTGTGTAAATAAAACAGTAAATTGCTATGGATATTGCTTAAATATCTGGGCTTTGTACCACGCTTTGCGGAAGTCCCTTGGAAATCATTCTGGAACTGCCTTTGTGAAATGCCAAAGCGACTTCTTAATGTCAGAAAAAGGCCATCTGGTTCTGAACCATTTCAAGATGTTTGTTTTTTTCTCCATCCTGATGCTTCTTTTTTTAGATCATATGGTTCATTTTTATGATTAATTCCACTGTTCATCTTTTGCAATCAAAAACCACCAAATCTGTGAATCTCTCTACGCCCATGATCTTGAATGTTCCAAAGAACAATACATTTGGTAGTGATTGGTCAGTTTTCATTCCACCATTTTAACACATATACAGTGCTGTGAAAAAGTATTTGTGTCCTTAATTTCTTATGTTTTGTATTTTTTCCGCTGAAATGTTTCAGATCATCAAACAAATATTAGACAATAGTTCGAGTAAATTCAAATGATGATTTCATTTATTAAGGGAAAAAAGCTATCCAAACCTACCTGTGCTGATGTGAAAAAGTAATTGCCACCCCCCCAATTAACCACATTTTTTGGAAAGCTGAGTTCAATTTCACTAGCCACGCCCAGGCCTAGTTACTGCCAGACCTGTTGAATCAAGAATAGAACCTGTCTGACAAAGTGAAGTAGGCTAAAAGATCTCAAAAAGCAACACATCATGCCGCATTCTAAAGAAATTCAAGAACAGATGAGAAACAAAAACCCAGAACAACATCTAAAGAACTGTAGGCCTCACTTGCCTCAGTTTGGACACTGGTCTATAATGCAACAATAAGAAAGGGACTGGGCAAAAATGGAATCCATGGGAGAGTGAAAATCATTGCTGACCAAAAAAAAAACACAAACATCTTGATAATCCCCAAGACTTTGGGGAAAATACTCAGTGGACTGACGAGACAAGAGTTGAACTTTTTGGAAGGCATGCATACCAATACATCTGACATAAAACTAACACAGCATTTCATAAAAAGAACATCATACCAACAGTCAAACATGGTGGTGGTAGTGTGATAGCCTGGGGCTGCTTTGCTGCTTCAGGACCTGGAAGACTTGCCATAATTGATGGAACTTTGAATTCTGCTCTGTACCAGAAAATCCTGAAGGAGAATGTCCGGCCATCAGTTTGTGACCTCAAGCCCTTCAGTGTATTTGAATTAAAACAATTCTGCATAGAAGAGTGAGCCAAAATTCCTCAACATATAAAAGACTCATTGCCAGTTACTGCAAATGTTTGGTGGCAGTTGTTGCCGCCAAGGGTGGCACAACCAGTTATTAGGTTTAGGGGGCAATCACTTTTTAACATAGGGCCAGGTAGGTTTGGATAGCTTTTTTCCCTTAATAAAAGAAAACATCATTTAAAAACTGCATTTGTATTTATGTGGGTTAGCTTTGTCTAATATTGCAAGAGCACTCTGAGGCAAGTGTAATATCCACCTGTTTTCTTTGAAGATCCCAATATGTCACTGAAGGAGAGCAGTTTTCATCTTTTCCATATAATTACTGGAGCAGAACCAAATTATGATAAGCCTATCATCCATGAATATACAACAAAATAGTTGTATACAACCCATAGCTGTAGGTCAGGATCCCAAGGTAAACCTCTGGACCAAGTTTGGTGACCCTAGAGAGTTTTACTCTTTCTATAGTAAAAGGACATAGGGAATGCTAACCTTGACCTTTTGGCCGTGGAACCTGTGTAGCAAGTCTGGTGGCCATAGCTTTACTCATTCTATTGTAATAGTTCTAGCAGGGGATAAAAATTTGTTTGATGATCTGAAACATTTGTGTGTGACAAATATGCAAAAATCTAAGAGATCAAGAAGGGTGCAAATACTTTTTTTCCCAGAACTGTACTTCTAATTTAGAGGAAGGTATTACTTTACGTCCAACTATTCAAGTTACAGTATGAAGATCCGTAGCAATATCTAGTACATATGGTTAGCAGACAGAGTTTTGAGGCCAGTGTTATCGACTTTAAAGCACATCATTGACATTATATCACCAGCAATAATCTGGTCATACCAATTAAATACTAAAAGTGGTCACTCTCCACCATAATGTGTTTAAAATAACACCAGAATCCTCGGCTCAAAGGAAATATTTGATGCGTCTGTGAGCCAACATGAAAAGAATGTTATTATGCTGGTATCAGCGTGGCAGAATACAGTATGATTCTGCCTTTCTTCATCAGAGCTAAGAAGAGTAGCCAGAAGTGTTACTCAAGTAAAAGTAGCACCTTATGACGTTACTCAAGTAGAAGTAAGAATAGTCACCAAAGAAGTAAGATTAAATAAGAATACGTAAGAAAATATTTGATAAAGTTACTTGAGTAGTAACAACTTTACTTTTGCCATTTACTCATTTTTTCTCTTAAATTTATGACTATTTTCTTATAAATTTACACTTTTGCTCTTATAAATGTGATTTTTTTTTTGCTTGTAAGTTTATTAAATATTTTCTCATAAATCTTTTTTCACAAATTAAACTTTTTCTAAATAAATCCCCTGCTCTTATAAATTTGGAACTTTTTTGTGATAAGTTTGAGGGTTTTTTTAATGTAAACATCAAAAGGCTTTACTCTATCTATATGTTTGCATTTTTTTCCTTGTACATTTGCAACTATCCTAAGGTTTTCCTCTTAAATGTGTTAGCTTTTGGAAAAAAATAGACTATTCACATGTAGCTAATATAATCAGTATAGTAAATAAATTGACAATTCCTCTGCTTTTAACCTTTTTTATTGATATATTTTCTTAATTGTTTGCATTGTAGCTGACAGCATTGCAATGTATGTATAACAGGTTCTCATTGTTACTGTGTGTCACTATTGTGATATTATGTGTTATACATGTTATTTGTTACTCTGTGATTCTCACTCATATATTGCACCGTTTCTTTTATACACAGGTCATGTCTTGCTATCGTATACACAGCAAGCCTGAGGAGGCATTTCTGTTCAAACTTAGTTTTTCTTTTCTAGTCAAAAGCATTAACAAGCAATGAATGGGCACAAAACCATGCTTAGTAGTATAAACCACCACAATAACCATATGAGAGGGCACTTAAGAGAGTATACTCCTCCACCAAGGTTTTAGCCCACTGATTAAAATGTGTCAGTCAAAAGAGCATCATAACTTGTCTGTACCTGTAGTTATTATTTTATTTTTCAGGTTGATTGGCTCATTATTGTTCAAAAAGTGATCCAGGATGTGCATACTGATCCAGTTCTGGCCCAAAATATATCCTTGGCAATAGGGCCAGCTCAGATGAAAATTTCATCAAATTTCATCCAGTAGTTTTTGCATAACTTTGCTAACAGACAGACAGACAGACAGCAATTATCACATTCCTTGGCGGAGGTACTGCCCACAGTAACTGCTGTTTAAATCTGTGCAGCCCTGTAAAGCCTATGCTGGTTTTCTAAAAGAGACTAACGATTGATCGTCCACTTTTTTGACATTAAAGCTTTATGACACACATTATAATAGCTTAAAATTGGACAATATAACAAAATATCATCCAATTCCTTTTTTTTTTTGCCCACACATTTTCATTATTTTTAAATTTATGACTTGTTCCAAAGCAACTTCGTACCATGAATGAAAAACTAAAACATTTATCTTCATGCAGAAAAATTAAATATATTTCTTGAAAACATCAATTTCATTAATTTATGTGTTTTTTTTCCCCACTATTACACCTCATCCTCACTTAACTGGCAGTACCACCTGATGATTCATCTCCTACATTAAATCGGAATATATCATATGTGCAGATACAGAATGCACATAGAATGCAAGTTATATATTCTTATGTTTCATGAACTCTTATTCTTAGCAAATGTATTTAATTGATTCCGTTTTCCTTACAAAGGAAAGGTACTCGGGTTAACCCAATATTCCTGATATGGCCTTCTGCGATTCCTTTACCGTATGATGTCACCTAAGGGCAGCATTCAGTTTTTCGGTAGTTTCCTATGATACGTGTGATGATACGTCACACAGAGTCATACAATGAAGGGGACTCTGATTCTTGTAGGTGATTTTCCAGATGAAAATGAGGGGGAAATGCACTTTTTATTAGAGAAAATATGGAGCACACGCACTGAAATGAAAGGAAAATGGACCCCGGTAGTAACCACATTTTTTACATTTTCAGTGCCCATACCATGAGAAAGCATTGACCTGGTGTATTGTTCTATTTTGAAAAAAATCTAAATATGCTCCCTGCAGGCAACATGGTCCTATAAAGGGTAAATGCATTTAAGATGGTGGAGGAAATTGTTCAGTTAAAATCTGACACCTATAACTATTGCAATTAAATTTTTTTATGAAAGGCAAAAGGAATTCTCCAAATATTACTAATAATAAAAAAAATACAAAAAAATGCTTCTGTAATATGGTAGTAAATTATTATTACTGATCAAGAAGAAGCTTTGAGCAGTTATGGTGACTGTTGTTTATTGTTTAGCAACACAATAAATAATGACTACATTTTTTTAAAGTCATATTTATTGTTGATGTCAAACATCTCAAGTGGAGTGAAATATATTGCCTTGGATTTGTAGTTCAGTGTAATTTAAATGTAAAACAAGTGCAAACACCTATAACCTGCTAGAGGTAGTAAGTCTACAGTATTTTGTTTCTTTTCACTGCAGTACTTGTTGATGCCAGTGCTGCTGTATTACTGTATAATTATGAAAAGCATACTCTGGGTTATGTGAATGTCTCTTAGCTATTGTTTCCAGCTTCATCAGACTCCGCCAGACTGCCAGCCAAGACAACTTCCTTCCTCGATTTGGGTAGAAAGGAGACTTGTAATTGAATAAAACGAGACTCCGCCCCTCTCTTTACATACCATACACACACACTCACATGGTTTTATAGGCTGGTGTATAAACTTAATAGGGAGCATTTGGTTCCAAAGCCCCCAGCCTACTCAGTGGAAAGAGAGCCGAAGTGTTTTGCAGTTTTTTAATGTTGAAGTTTATAACAGCCAGATTTTTAAAAAAAAAACAACAACAACAACAACAAAACATTGCCATGGTAATTTAACCACAACATTGCAATTACCTTGATGCTGTGAGACTCGGAGCTTACAAGCAAACTAGTATAATGTAATTAATACAAAAATCTCCTTAAAAGACAGGAAGTACTGTGTAAAGCCGTGAAGAAAGTGAAATAATTGCAATGGCCTTTTTAAAAGGATGAAAGTCAGCAATAACCCTAAAGAAAACTTTTTTTTTTAAATTTAGAGGCACATCTTTTTCACCAAAACTGTTTTTACACAAATATCTTAATGAAGTGAAACACACCTAATAGCAATACAGTTAATCATGTTATTCATATCAACTTCAAAGCCCTTTACTCAGGAGGCTGCTTTATGAAATCCTACACTATTAAACACCCCACACATTAAAATGTGAATTACTTCACATCAAAGTGCAGGATATTGGCTGCCATGGCTGTTCTAATGCAGCGGAGTTGCTTTTTTCTCTCCATAAATGTGGCTTGCCTTGGTGAGGAGACCGAATTATTCATGTGAAGGTGAAAATCACACCCTAATGCCCAGGAAAAGTGATCCTCCTGACCCAGGCTTAGCAGATCGAATAATGTACAGCAACTTCAATGTGCTTCCCTGACACTTATTCATATTGCAAGACATAATCCTTATTTTTGTGCAAATCATCCTTTAGGAAAGCAGGAACAGAAACTGTCAAAGATGCTATAAAAAGAGGAAGAATTACTAGACAGTCACGTGTTTTCAAACTATTAATATGACCCAAAAGCACACTCTTACATTCAGTCAAGTGATGCACGTGAATGCACAATGCCTCGATATTTATTACACAGTGATGTAAATGACTAAAAACAATCTTTTTGACTAATAACAATGTGTGTGTTTTTAAAATGGGAACAATACATCAAAAATTACTTAAGTATGCATATTAGTGGTGCCACTCCTAAATTTAAGTAAGTCCAAACACAAGTCTGTTTCAGTTCTATTGCAATGATAAAAAATATTATAAAAACTCGTTCTTTACACTGAAAAAGCTTGCTCATCACTCAAGAGATATATTGATCTGGGCTGCTTGTTTAAAATTGCACAACAAATCCTTCAAGTGGCTGCTGCGCTGCTGCATTATGGGTGCCCTCTGTAAGGCACTGACACACTGAATAAAACAGTGTTTAAAGCAATGTACTGTATGTGTCACAGGACTGATGCCTGGTGACATACCATGCATGTGCAGCCTGTGAGGAGAGCTAGTCACGGAAAAACTGGATGAGTGATGCTCCCTAGTGGCTGCAGCATCAAACAGCAACTGATTATTACCACGTCAGTTTTGAATTGGATCTGTGGTTTTCACTGAGATACAGTTTTAAAAAAAAATGACATGAAAAAACTGTGCAAATGTAAGGAAAAGAAAAAATACAACTGATGTTATAAATGGTAGAACTTTGTCAGAAAGGCCAAGACACTGACATAATGAGAACAAAAACAGGAGTGTAGTGTAGAACCCTGATAAGAAGGAAAGGGGGACAGTGGAGTCAAAATGCTCTTTTGCAAAAGTACTTCTATCCTCTGATCCCTCCAGGATCATGTGCAGAATGTGACACCAGCAGAGTGAGAACGCTCCAAAGTCTCTGTAATTATTGTGCTGAGGGGCCCTCAGAAGTCTCTCAGGATGCTGATGTCAGCAAACTCTTTATGGTAGCGGTGAGTAGACCAACAGAGTATGATCGACCACTTCAGACTCATGCAGCTCCACACGCAGGACAGGTAGAAACTCTGGCTGGTCAGGGCTGCATCAGGGAGAGATACTGTATAAGCATTCTTTAATTACAGTAGCCGCTGAAGGCTTCTTATAATACATGAGAATTGTAATGCTGTGTTGTGTACTTTAATTTCCACAGTGAAATGCCGTTTGAAAAAAAGAATCACAACTCAGATTTTGTTATGTTCCAAGCCCTGGTAATATTTAGTCCAGGTAGCATCTTACTTTTAAAATTAGTTACCCCAAAGTTTAGATTAAAACCTCACAGCTCAGTTTCTTCTGAAGCCTCGCAACATAATGCATGCTTCTTTTTATTTCCATCCATCCATCCATCGTCTACCGCTTTTCCGGAGGTCCGGGTCGCGGAGGCAGCAGTTCAAGCAGAGAAGCCCAGACTTCCCTCTCCCCAGCCACCTGCTCCAGCTCTTCAGAGGGGATACCAAGGCGTTCCCAGACTAGCTGGGAGACATAGTCTCTCCACCGAGTCCTGGGTCTGCCCCGGGGTCTCCTCCCAGTGGGACGTGCCTGAAACACCTCAAGTGGGAGGCGTCCAGGAGGCATCCTAATCAGATGCCCATACCACCTCAACTGACTCCTTTCAATGTGGAGGAGCAGCGGTTCTACTCTGAGCCTCTCCCGGATGACTGAGCTCCTCACCCTATCTCTGAGGGTGAGTCCAGCAATCCTACGGAGAAAGCTCATTTCAGCCGCTTGTATCCGCGATCTCGTTCTTTCGGTCATTACCCAAAGCTCGTGACCATAGGTGAGAGTAGGAACGTAGATTGACTGGTAAATCGACAGCTTTGCCTTAGAACTAAGCTCCCTCTTCACCACAACAGACCGGTACAACGTCCGCATCACTGCAGATGCTGCTCCAATCCGTCTGTCGATCTCTCGCTCCATTTTCCCCTCACTCGTGAACAAGACCCCAAGATACTTAAACTCCTCCACTTGGGGCAGGAGCCTGTCCCCAACCCGGAGAGGACAATCCACCTTTTTCCGGCTGAGGACCATGGACTCGGACTTGGAGGTGCTTCTTTTTATTTATTTAACCTATATTTAACCAGGTAAGTCAATTGAGAACCAGTTCTCATTTTTAATGACAACCTAGGCCAGACGTAACAAGACAACATAAGGCTTCTGACTCTATTCATATGAAAATGCCTGTTAGAAGACGGTGAAGAGAACATAAGCTAGATACTCTCCGCGTGCTGGCTAGTTAGCTAGCAGGCCACTCGTCTAAAGAGATGACCTGATGGACTCTGGACAAAGACTGGTGAATAGTAGCAAATTTTGTTGAACGTATTTGTATTTTTTTTTTTTTTGTATACTTTATTAATCCCAGAGGGAAATTCAGAGCATCCACCTGGATGGAGGAGGCAGCCACGGTACGGTGTCAGTCCCTTCACCATTCACGCACACATTCACACCTAGGGCTACTTTAAAGTCTCCAATTAATCTAATTTGCGTGTTTTTGGCCTGTGGGAGGAAACCGGAAATATGTGTAAAATGACAATAAAGCTATTGCTCATTGTGTTAGCAACATTAATAGGTTGCAGGTAGGAACTACTCGTTATCCACGCCAATGAGTCGCGTGGGTAGAGCAGTCGGTGCCATCTGCGGCCCCTATCCAGGTATGACCATACTCCAACTCAACAGGGAATGAGGTTACAGCCACCCATCTTGGTACATACAACCCTAATTCCGCTGAAGTTGGGGCATTGTGTAAAACAGAAATAAAAACAAAATACAATTATATTAAAATCCTTTTCAACACTACAACGACAAGACATTTAATGTTCAAACTGATAAAGTTTATAGTTTCTTTGCAAATATTCACTTCCTTTGAATTTGATTTCTGCAACACATTCAAAAAATGCTGGGAGAGATGTAAAAAAAAAAGACTGGGAAAGTTGAGGAATGAATGCTAAAAAAACTCCTTTTTGGAACATTCTACAGTTGAACAGGTTAACTGGAAACAGGGGAGTATCATGATTGAGTAATAAGGAGCATCCCTGAAAGGCTCAGGTGTTGACAAGTAAGGATAGGGTGAGGTTCACCACACTTCATGAACAACTGCAAGGGCAAATTGTCCAACAGTTTTTAAGAACATTTCTCAACGTACAATTGGAAAGATTTTAGGGATTTCATCATCTACAGTCCTTAATTAGTTATTAGTAACAGTTTTAATGGGAGCTTGTCCGTTGTTCCAGCTCATTCTGCTGTGTTTGAGCAGTTTGAGCTGTTTTCTTTATCCTCCCTTACTGACATAGTAAAGTCTCTGAAGCCTATAAATTGCTCACTGGATGTTGTTCCTGCTGGAGTCCTGAAAAAGGTTTTTAATACTGTAGAGCCTGGTCTTTTAGTGCTTATTAACTCCTGCCTTAGTTCATGATTTGTCCCCCCTGCTTTTAAACATGCCGTGGTTAGACCCCTTCTTAAGAAACCTCACCTTGACCCTTTAGTTTTATCCAATTTTAGATCCCTTTCTCATTTGCCATTTTTGTCTAATATTTTAGACAAAAGTTATTTTTATGCAATTGTAATCCTTTTTAGAAAACAATTCTATTTTTGAAAATTTTCAATCTGGGTTTACATCTCGTCACAGCACTGAGTCTGCCCTGTTAAAGGTGCACAATGATATTGTGATGTCTGTAGATGCCAAGTGCCCCATCGTCCTAGTACTGCTAAATCTCACAGCAGCCTTTGACACGGTGGACCATACTGTCCTCTCACGCTTGAATCACCGACATGTCCTCATCTAGTGCTTCTCTCTCCTGTGGGTCCCACAGGGCTCTATTCTTGGCCCTATTGTTTTTTCATTGTATATGCTGCCACTTGAGTCAATTATAGACAGGCACAACATGTCTTTCCACTGTTATGTGGACGATTTGCAACTTTATATACCTTGGCACCCAGAACAAATTGACTCACAAAGTCTTTTATTGGACTGCATCATTGATATTAAGTTGTGGCTAAGCCAAAATTTTCTTCATTTAAATGAAGAAAAACTGAATGTATTGTGTTTGGGGATACTGCAATGGCTAGGTTTGGCACCTTACCCTTAAGGCTCAGTTTAGTTGGCAGAAATCTGGGGGTGATCTTTGACAGTCATTTAAAATTTGACAAACAGATCGACAATGTAGTCAAGTTGAGCTTGTTGTTGAGTTATCCAAAGTCGAACCTTTCCTGAGCTGTCATGACCGCGAGATAGCCGTCAATGCTTTAATCACTTCCAGACTTGATTACTGCAACGCACTATATGTTGGTGTCTCTCAGTCCTCTCTCACCCACTTTCAACGTGTGCAAAAAAGCAGCGGCCCATGTTTTAAACAACACAACTAGACGAGAGCACATTACACCTATTCTCTCTTCCTTCCATTGGCTTCCAGTCCATTTTAGAATTATTTTAAACTTTTAATGTTTGTTTTTAAAGCGCTAAATGGCCTTGCTCCAGCTTATTTACCTGAGATTTTAACTGTCCAGGACCAAGGCAGAGCTCTGAGATCATTTAACCAGCTTTTGCTGGATGTGCCCAGGTCAAGGTATAAACACTGGGGTGACCAAGCCTTTTCAGTTGTCGCCCCAAGGCTCTGGAATAATCTCCCCCCTGACTTACGTGTTACCTCTGACCTGAACCTTTTTAAATCAAAACTTAAAACATATTTATTCAGGATGGCTTTTAATACCCAATAGTTTAGTGACACTTATTGTTTTTATCCTTTTTAATTCGCTTTTATTCTTACTTATTTATGCCAACCCTTTGTAACTGTTTTTATGTTGTGTGTGTGTGTGTGTGTGTGTGTGTGTGTGTGTGTGTGTGTCTAGTGCTGTTCGATCTTCTGTAAAGCACTTTGCTCACCTATGTGTTGTTGTAAAGGACTATATAAATAAAGTACATTACATTACATAATATCAAAAGATTCAGAGAATCTGGAGAAATTTCTGCACGACAAGGCTGAAAACCAACACTGAATGCTCATGACCTTCGATCCCTCAGGCAGCACTGCTAAAACCAACATTATTCTGTAAAGGATATGACCATGTGGGCTCAGGAACACTTTGGAAAACCATCGTCAGTTAACACAGTTCATCGCTAAATCTACAAGTGCAAGTGAAAGCAATATAACAACAACACCCAGAAACACACCCAACTGTGTTATATAATGTGATAACACCAATGCACAGCACGGACGTGATGGCGCAGGCACGGGTGACGTCATCATGCTGTGCTTATAATAAGAAACTGACAGCGGCAGCCCAGGTCTTTGGTGCTCTGCCTCTAGTTACACACCAACCTGTATCCCTGTATAGCTAGCTTGCCAGCTCATATTACCTGTTCCACGTGCTACCAGCTTCTTTAATAAAAGGCACCATTCAGCACAGCCATTGTCTCCACTGTCCCTAATAGATACAACATTGGCGATGAAGAGAAACTTTAAAAACATCACCACAGAAGCGTGCCTGGCACCCCTACCACCATTCCTTGTGTCCCCAGGTGAGCCGCCCATCCCATGGCCTCACTGGTTTGAGTCATTCCAGATATACGTCTCGGCTATGGACCTGGCTAAGGTCGGCAAGATGCGGCTACGTGCGTTCCTGATCTACAGCCTGGGTACCGAGGGACAACGGGTGTTTAGTGAATTGGGACTGGTGGACACATACAAGGAGTGTATCATGCTGTTAGCCAGACATTTCATGACGCCCGAAAGCATGCTGGCGAGGAGGATAAGGTTCCGCCAGCACCGACAGAGAGCGGGAGAGACAACCTCCGCTGTCTGGCAAGCATGTGCAGGTTTGGGCAACTAGAGGACGAAATGGTGCGGGACCAGCTAGCGGCACACACCAGCAACCCACAGCTGTGGGTGAAGTTGTCGATGGTGTCAGATGACTTGCCGCTGGCGAAGGCGGTGGAGTTAGCGATCCAGCTGGAGGCCACTGACAAGTTAACATCACAACTAGGTGACCCACAACAATAGACCCCGCTAGCACAAGCAGTTACCCCGGCAGAAGAACCCGGTTACACCGCGACCTTCTCGGAGGATGGCAAGGTGAACACCACAGGACAACGGAACATCATGGGACACCAAATGTGCAGTAACTGTGGTTCCCCAATGCACCGAACGAGAGTGTGCTCCTGCCTGGCCAGGGAGCAGCGATACCAACACAGAGCCACTGCCACTCTACCTCCTTAACAGCAGTGGCTCAGGAGGTACAGCGGGTTGTCTAATAACCAGAGGGTTGGCTGTTCGAATCCCGCTCTCCCCAGACATCCTGCCATTGTGTCCCTGTTCAAGACACTTCACCCACCATGCCTCCAGTGTCCATGACACTGGGCATGAATGTGTATAAATGTTTGGTAGTGGTCAGAGAGGCCATTGGCGTGGATTGGAAGGCCACGTTTCTGTCATTCTGCCCCAGGGCAGCTGTGGCTACAGTAGTAGCTTACCACCACCATTGTCTGTGGAGTGACTGAATTATGTATCCATTGTAAAGCATCTATGAAAAAGCGCTATATAAATCTGATGCATTATTATTAAGACATCTTTTGTTTCTTGTTTTGTTCTCTAAATTGAAAAAAAAAGTCCTCATTCATCACAGCTTCAGTTTCGGCCTTTTTTTCTTTTTTGTTTTTAGGTTTTCAGCTTGCCCGGTGAAAATCGAACTAAAAGGTTGTATAAGATAAGATAAGCCTTTATTAGTCCCACAATGGGGAAATTCCAGGATTACAGCAGCAAAGGGATAGCAACACTCAGAGCAGTAGTCAACAAGATAATAAAAACTGGTTAGCCAAGGCAGTAAATGAATATACATATGTACACAGACATATACACAGCGCAGGAGCACTGCAGCTAGATGGAATAAACAGCATTACGGTTTGTTAAATGAAATTGTTTAAATTTGTGTCAGTGTATCACCATGTTTTCTTGACTTTTATTTGCCAGAATTCCAGGATAAGGCTATGATGTCAAGATAAACAGAAAACAACACAGTTCACAGTGACTCACCCAAAGTGTGTAAAACTTGTAATAACTATGCAGGGTATGTAGGTGGCAGTGTGATCTTTTTACAGCACCACGTACGACTTCCTGTAAACGGTCATTGTGTATGTGTGTGGTGGGGAACTAGGGCTGCAAAAGTGCCACATGTAACACAAATAACATATAACACATATAACTTTAAATAAACAAATAAATCAAAGTCGGTTGTTACTTATTGCTGTAAATTATTAATTCCATTGTTGAAACTATTGTATAAAAGCAATATTACTTCTGGGGTCATGCAATATCTTTAATAAAGCACCACACTACTATATTCAATTGTACTGCATTTGCCTTCATGTAATACTGCTTAAATATGCATCAGTTAGCTGTAACATTGCTGGAGAGGTAATATTTCGCTAAACCACCACTGGGACATTTAACAGGATAGGTATTACTTCGCATATCAGGTATTCTGTTAATTAGTAATTACAGTAACTGGTGGCTGCTTCTTTGGATGTGAGAATTACCAAAGCAAATGCTGTGTTGTGCAGTGGCAAGGTGTGGGTAACTTTTTTGAGGAAGTGGCGTAAAACGAATGGGGTGCCTGCATAACTGGTTCTATAAACCAGGGGGCAGCTGTGGCACAGGTGTAGTGTAGCCGACCACTGATCGGAGGGTTAGTGGTTTGACTCCTGCTCTCTTTGCGGTCTGCATGTCAAAGTGTTCTTGAGCAAGACAATGAACCCACAGTTGCTCCTGGTGGGTCAGGCTAGTGCCCTGCATGGCACCTCTACCACCACCAGTGTGTGTGAATGGGTGGATAGCAGGATCTGTAAAGCATTTTGGTTATCCAGAGATGAGAAAAAAGCACTATATAAGCAAACAGTATTTACCATTTATAAGCATCATTTTTTTAATGTTTGCTTTCTCTCTCTCTTTTTCTCGAAGCTCTAAGGTCAACTTTTATTACACTGACATTAAACTGGATAAAATGTAAATAATGACTGAAAAACACTTAAACTCAGTTCAGCACCTGGTGAAGCTACACAGGCACAGGGATACACGGTTTGCACCACCACAGTAAATAATAAAACAGTCTGAATAACACATGCAGCAAATATATAAGTCAGCATAATGGCATCAGTTCAATTAGCAGTGAGGCCAAAATGAGTTACATGTGCATCTCAGCAAATTAGGATATCATGGTTTGTAATTTCATTTAAAAAAAAAAAATTATAACCATACCTATCAAAATTAAATGAAAAAAGGCTTAAAAATATTTCAATGTACCTGAGTACCTTTATATATAGAGTACATGTATGCAGTTAAAACAAGGAATTACAAGACTACAGTACACTAGAACTCATTTATTTGGTGGTGTGGCTTTATACCATGCACACTCTTACATTATTGGCTGGAGTATTTTTTTTTGTATTTTGTATACTTTATTAATCCAAATTAATCCAGGGAAATTCAGGACATCCACAGTACGGCGCCAATCCCTTCACACACACATTCACACCTAGGGCCACTTTAGAGTCTCCAATTAACCTAACTTGCATGTTTTTGGCCTGTGGGAAGAAACAGGAGTACCTGGGGTAAACCCACACAGACACGGGCAGAACATGCAAACTCCACACAGAAAGGCCACCTATGGTCAGGGGTGGAATCGATCCCGTGGCCTTCTTACTGTGCTGCCACAGTGCTAACCACTCCGCCACCGAGCTGCCCAATTTATGAGTCCTCTTCTTGAACTACGAAATACTTTTTGAACGTGGGAAATAATGAAAAGTGCTATAACCAGTCCATCAGTGTTCTGTCCCAAAGCAATCCATTAAAAAATGAGACAGAGGTGATAATTTAGCCTTTAATTTAGGCTTGGAGACCAACTTTGACTATCATCTCTTAATCTGTCCTCTATTTTTTATTTTATCCTAATTCTGTGTGTACAACATTATGCGATACACAGTGATGGAAAAACTCACACTCTTTATTGGTTATGGCAATGGACAGGAACACAATGAAGGCTATGATTGCCAGCAGAGAGAAGAAGGCTCCGGTGTAGAAGAAGAACTTCAGGCCCTTTAGCCAGTTCCGCCAGTAGTCCTGCAGGTACATGATGTGAGTGATCAGTGTCCAGAGGGCCAGCACACCTGAGGGATGACACAAAGCAAACACAGTGACGACAGGCTCAGAGTAAATTTGCTGACACCAAGCATAGTCCAATATAGGGCACACAAATGACATGAAGAGGTTAGTACATACACAAAAATGCATGTTTACAGGTACTGACATTGATACCATCCCACCACCCAAATACTGATGAAATTCAGTACTGGCCTGTAGCTCAGTGAGAGATTGTTGAACGATGTGGCCAATTTTTGATCTATCAATGATCTTCTGTGATCTCCACAGTTGCCACGATCTCCTCAAAGTTTTGACTCAGTCCAAAACACACAAAGATCTCCTAAACAATCCCAAAGATCAAAAATTGGTACAATCTCTCAGTGATGTCCATGCTGTGTAAAGGGCCCTTACTCACCACTTTGGCAGGTGGAAACTTAACTAAAAAGTCCATTATACCAGTGGCAAACTTGAGGTTTCTTTGCACAGATTCAAATATATATGGAAAAAATGAGTATCAAATTTAAGAGGAAAAACCTCTTCAAACAAAAATAAAGCAACAAATGTACATAAAAATAATTTATTTATGAGACAATGGGCCTCATAAGAGAACATGTGTGTAAATCATGTATGTTTTGTTAGTAAGCTGTGTTAGTACAAACAAGCCACACCTGATTCAACAAACACTCATGTTCTCCAAGTGTGTGTAAACAGCACACGTAAAAATGCTGTTTCACCCTGTGTAAGTGAGTGCACATTCATGAGAATTGAAGATTTACCTAATTGATGCCCTAAAAACTACCATATAAGGCCACATTTTTAGTCTGATCAGAAGTTTAATTCAAATAATGGCTTCAAAGTCTAAGAAAAACGAAAAACTTCCTAAGTGAAACTGAAGTTCTCCTGTCTATAAGGTCCACAAAATAAAAAAAATATATAATTTAAGTATCATCAGAAGCAGAATCAAAAGACAGTAGAAATGAAAGAATTTGTCAGATTCTCGAAAATATTTGTATTGTGGAGTGTGTCAAATAAGAGGCAGATCCATGGGACAGACGGTTTATTACACACTTCACATCTCACAAGCACAGAACAGAATGACTGAATTCAACAAGCACTCCTCTCTCCTCTCAAATCCTCTTCACACGTTTCATGGAGTTTTTCCCTCACACAGCATGACATCTACATCACACAGCATTCAAGCCCCTATGCCTCTGACTCCTTCCTGCTATATCTCCAGGAACTCTCTGGGCATCGTTCTCCCATGTTTATTCCTTGTCTCTGTCTAAGATAGAACATTAGTCCATATGCTCTCTTGGCTTCAGTCTCCTCCCATATCTGCTGTAACTGGGGTTTACCGCCTCCGTGGCGCTGCTGTGCCGGTGGGGGGCTGCTGGGAGTGTGTCTGACTGCGGGTGGGCCGTGGCGAGGGGGGGGAAGAACTTCGCCCTGTCCGTGTGGCTGCTCTGTTGCATCGCTTCCCTGGGGAGCTCTCCGTGGGGGTTTTCAACGCCGAGGGGCCCTAGCCAACAGCACTTGCTCGTCCGCTGCTACAAAGGCGGGTTTGAGTCTGTCTATGCCAATTTTCTCCCGTCTACCCCCCAAGTCTAGCACAAAATGCTTATCCCCTGTTTCCAACACTCTGAACGGTCCATCATAGGGTGGGCGCAAAGGAGGGCGGTGGGCGTCGTGTCTGACGAACACGAACTCCGCGTTCTTCAAAGTTTTAGGCACGAAAACACGCAGAAAACAGTGGTGGGCCGGGCCCGGCAGTGTGCCTATGTTTGCGCTACGCTGCAAAAGCTGAGACGGGGAACTGTCCGGCACGGGATTATCTGGCAGAAATTCCCCAGGCAGCCGTAGGGGCTGCGCAAAAACCAGCTCTGCCGGGGAAGCTTCCAGATCCTCTTTTGGCACAGAGCGCAACCCCAATAAAACCCACGGCAACCTGTCCCACAGCACACAACCGCTACCCGATTCCACACATACAGGATTTTTCCGTCCACCTCGGCGGAGCACGCATTTTTTGCAAAACAGACCTGGTCCGCGGTTACCATCAAGTCCCAGTGCGCGCTGAGGACGTACCCAAAACAGCGGTAATAACTCCGTTCGGTTTATTCGAGTTCCTGCGCATGCCATTCGGGTTAAAAGGCATGGCACAGACGTTCCAGCGCATGACGGATGCAGTGCTGCGTGATCTCCCGTTCGTGTTCGTCTACCTGGATGATATCCTGGTAGCCAGTGCGTCCGAAGACGAACACGAAACCCATCTCAGGACGGTTTTCCGGAGGTTGGAGGAGCACGGGTTGATAATCAACCCGGCGAAATGCCAGTTCGGCGTGATGGAGATTGATTTTTTGGGGCACCGCGTCTCTCCGGAAGGAGCGATCCCGCTACCCGACAAAGTGTGCGCCGTGGCAGATTTTCCCCGGCCTCAGACAGTCAGGGCGCTGCAGGAATTTTTGGGGATGGTGAACTTTTATAACCGTTTCCTTCCCCGCACGGTGCAGCTCATGCAACCATTGTACGCCGCGTTCAAGAGACAGAAACCCGCGGATAGGGTCGAATGGACCCTGGAGCGAGAGCGGGAGTTCTCGGAGGTTAAAGCAGCCCTGGCAAACGCCGCACTGCTGGCGCATCCGGACCCGGCGGCCCGGATAGCGCTTACCACCGATGTTTCAGACGTGGCCATAGGGGCTGTTGTAGAGCAGCGCGTCGCCGGCGCTTGGCAGCCGCTCGCTTTTTTCAGCAGAACTTTGCGCGACAGCGAACGTAAATACAGCGCATTCGACAGGGAGTTGCTGGCTCTCCACCTGGCCATACGCCACTTCCAGTTCTGGCTGGAAGGGCGCAGCTTCACTGCATTCGTGGATCACAAGCCACTAACGTTCGCGATGGCCAAGGTTTCAGAACCGTGGTCAGGCCGGCTGCAGAGACAGCAGGCCGCGATCTCAGAGTTTACTACTGATATTCAGCATGTGTCGGGTAAACTAAATGTGGTGGCGGACTGCCTCTCGCGCGCCGTGGTGGCCCCGGTCTATGTGGGGATAGATTACACAGCCATGGCCGCGGAGCAGATTAGCGATGCAGACGTGCGCGCGCTCCAGTCTGGACCAACAGGGTTAAGGCTGGAGAGCAGGGTGCTGCAAGACGGCATGCCCCCCCTAATCTGCGATGTCTCCATGGGACGCCCGCGTCCGGTAGTCCCGGTCGCGTGGCGCCGCCGCTTGTTTGAGTCGGTTCACACTCTGGCGCACCCAGGAGTGCGCGCGTCGGTCAAAATGGTGGGAGAGAAGTTTGTGTGGCCGAGCCTACGCAAACAAGTAAAAGAGTGGGCTGCAGCCTGCGTGGCGTGCCAACGAGCCAAGGTACACAGACACACAAAGGCTCCCTTGGAGCAGTTTCGGGTACCGGCTAAGAGGTTTGACCATGTTCACGTGGACCTTGTGGGCCCCCTCCCGCCATCACAGGGGTGCACGCACCTCCTGACAGTGATGGACCGCACCACGCGCTGGCCAGAAGCAGTCCCACTGGCGGCAACGACGTCCGCAGACGTAGCACGCGCTTTTTTAACAGCATGGGTGGCGCGTTTTGGAGTCCCGTCAGACATTACGTCCGACAGGGGCCCTCAATTTGTTTCCGAACTCTGGTCCGCGATGGCCCGCAGCCTGGGTGTTACAATTCATCGCACAACCGCATACAACCCACAGGCCAATGGGTTATGCGATCGTTTTCATAGATCACTGAAAGCAGCACTCAGGGCTTCACTGACGGATTCAAATTGGGTTGCTGTGGGTTTTATTGGGGTTGCGCTCCGCGCCAAAAGAGAGTCTGGAAGCTTCCCCGGCAGAGCTGGTTTTTGCGCAGCCCCTACGGCTGCCCGGGGAATTTCTGCCAGATAATCCCGCGCCGGACAGCTGCCCGTCAAAGCTTTTGCAGCGTAGCGCAAACACAGGCACGCTGCCGGGCCCGGCCCACCACTGTTTTCCGCGTGTTTTCGTGCCTAAAACTTTGAAGAACATGGAGTTCGTGTTCGTCAGACACAACGCCCACCGCCCTCCATTGCGCCCACCCTATGATGGACCGTTCAGAGTGTTGGAAACAGGGGATAAGCATTTTGTGCTAGACTTGGGGGGTAGACGGGAGAAAATTGGCATAGACAGACTCAAACCCGCCTTTGTAGTGGCGGATGAGCAAGTGCTGTTGGCGAGGGCCCCTCGGCGTGGAAGACCCCCACGGAGAGCTCCCCAGGAGAACGATTCATCAGAGCAGCCACACGGACAGAGCGAACCCCCCCCCCACACACACACACACACACCACCACCATGGCTCACCCACAGTCGGACACACTCCCAGCAGCCCCCCACCGGCACAGCAGCGCCACGGAGGCAATAAAACACAGTTACAGCAGATATGGAAGGAGACTGAAGCCGAAACAGCATGTGGACTGATATTCTATTGTTCTATCTAAGATGCTGGGGGGGCGGTATGGAAGTCAGGTTATTTCTCACCTCAGACAGAGACAATGAATACACATGGGAGAACAATGTCCAAGAGGGTGAGAGGGGGTTGAATGAAGTGTAGTGTAAATATCATGCTGTGTATGGGGAAGTGCCTTGAAGCTTGTGAAGGTGACTTGTGATATAGAGAGGAGTGCTTGCTGTAACCAGTCAGTCTGTTCTGTGCTTGTGAGATGTGAGTGTGTAATAAATCGTCTGACATGAAGCTGCCTCTTCATTTACACACTCCACAAGTTTATGAAAATACAACTATAGTCTTTTCTCAAAATCACTTATCAAAACGGACCCTAACCCAGAGGCAAAGCCCACACCTCATATGAAAGCAGTAAAAATCAGAATGATATCTATGTGATTTGCATTGTCAGAACTGATAATTCACTTACCAATCAGCCTTACAGATTATCATCACCTTGCCTAAGACACTCCACTGAGCTGTTCTCTGGTATAAAATGAAACAGTGTGCTGTCCAGTAATACTGCAGTCTGGTAACTATGACTAGAATCTTATACTTTGCATCTGATTTGACTTTGATGATGATGGAATGATACTGCTTTTATTTTTTAAGACTATTTTAATTTTAACTAGAAAAGCACTCGGAGAGCGCAGACCTCCGCCAAGCGCCACAGTTCCCCCCATACAGTGTTTGTGTGTACGTTTTCAGATTCCTTGACCATGAAAACATATGACTAGCAATTGGATTCACAATGATAGGATTAGTCGTTCAGTAGTTTTTCACGAAAATCGCATTTTCCGTAATGGCGGTTTTCACCACAGTTCCCCCCATACAGTGTTTGTGTGTACATTTTCAGATTCCTTGACCATGAAAACATATGACTAGCAATTGGATTCACAATGATAGGATTAGTGGTTCAGTAGTTATTCACGAAAATGGCATTTTCCGTAATGGCGGTTTTCTTCTGGACGGTGATCCAGATCACCACCAAAATCTAATCATCTGTAGGATACCCCATTTCTGACAATCTGTGAAAATTTCATGAAAATCTGTCCATAACTTTTTGAGTTATCTTGCTAACAAACAAACAGACAAACCAACGCCGATGATCACATAACCTCCTTGGCGGAGGTAATTATAACTATAATTAAAGTTTAAAACTTGTCAACTATTTTTTAGTTTATAGGGTTTACACTCTTAAAGTTGACTAGCAGCAATACCTGGTGAATAAGACATGCAGTCTTTAGTCCTGATGATACTACAACAGTGATATCAAGGACCTGCTGACCAATCTCTGCTCCTCCCAGAGTTTAGCTGGGCTGCAATGAATATATAGCTTATGTCAGAGACCTGACATGTCTCTTCAGAAATGTAACTATACATCGCAGCAACGTTTTGAATGAGATGGCCTTCCATACAATTGGTCCCTTTCCCAGAAAGCATCCTACATGTGACAATGTCGGCACTACATAATGTCATGTATCAACGTGACTTAAAAAGCTGTTGTTTCCAAATGTTGGTAATGTGTTGTTTTTGTGTAGCATTCAGGGAGATCTATTGCTCCAGCATTCCTACATTCTTGAGTATATAAAGCATTAAACATATTAATTTTTTCATTAGTTTTTTTTTATTGCACAAAGTAAAATGCACAACGGGATGATAATAGCATGTAGGCATAATTTACATTTACCTCATTTACTTAATGCATCACTTTATTCTTCAGTCATGATACAGTGTATTACTCTTGCATGTCCTTTCATTTTTATTACCGTTTCACTTCAGTGAAAATGTAATAAAGTGAACAGGATACTTTAGATTGTCCACCAGGGGGCGCTGTTGTATATGTGTGTGAATTCAAGCAGTGAAGAAGAAAACCTGCTGTTGTTGTTGTTCTGCTAAGCTAAGAGTTAGTTACGTGTGTTCACTCAGGCTTCCGAAAATAAAAGCCTCTTGATGGGTGAAAAATGTATCTATAAAAAGCAATGTGCTGTTTGACTCAAAATATGTGTGTTTTGCTTATGCTTAGGTATTATAACCGATGGAAATATACTGGTAAACATGTATGGCTCATTATCTATCTGCAACGGGAGTAAAAAACTCTACCCTAGCATAAAAAGGAGCAACATCTTGTGATTAAAGCATTCCAGGTGTGTGTGGGAGGAAACAGAGAACAGGATGCACTGGGGAGTGAGCGAAACTCAGATAGGCTGCACCAGGGATATTGTGCAACACTGGAACATCTTGACCTTGGAGATTGTACATCGAGCTGCCTGGACTCACATATAAATAACTGGGTCAGGGAAAGTACGAGAAGTCAGACTTCGTGCCCTGACATATTCTGTTGCTGTTAGGGACAGAGTTTTGACACAGAGCTCTGTATGCTATATTCAACCTGCTGAATAAATACAGATCTTCCAAGTCCTAAATACCTCTCTTATTCCTTTATCAACGAATTCAGGTGGAATGCACACACACACACATAGAGGAAAAGTTTAGTCTGGAAAAGCATTCCAACAATTTTGGGGGCTCGTCTGGGATAGAGGACAGAGAGGAGATGGTCTGGGACCATTGGACGGGACACCGGACCCACACCACTGAGTGACAACTCGAACGGCCGGCCTGAAAAAGAGGTAAGCAGACGCCTGTTATATCAAAGTTCTGCTATTGGCAATAACCAAAGTCTGTGTGGTCAAGCGGTTTGTGTGTGTCCTAGATAAAGTGGTTGAATATAGTAATTGTTTTATTGATTATTGTGGATTGAGAAAAGGAAGACCGAGGGGTGAAAGGCCCCTGGCTCAGGTAAAAGTGTTGTACTCGACCCGACTGAGCGATCACAGCCTGACTAATTAGGCTGTGATAACTTGGGATGGGAATTGTGAAGACCATGGGGTGAAAGGCCCCCGGCTCAAGTGAAAAAAAAAAAGATAAAAAAGGATCACTTGACCCGACTGGGAGGTCACGAACTGATTTAACCGGTCCATGATTTACTAGGACGGGAGTGCTGGGTTGGAGGCCCTCGACCTTGACAGAGGTTGAAAAGTACCGGGTTTAAGGTGACATCCTGGGGAGTAGCGTCCCCGAAGGTTGCACCAGGTTGGAGGCCCTCAGTTCCGACTCACATATAAATAACTGGGTCAGGCAAAGCACAGAGAAGTCAGACTTCGTGCCCTGACACACTTTGTTGCCGTTAGGGACAGAGTTTTGACCCAGAGCTCTGTATACTATATCCAACCTGCTGAATAAATACAGATCTTCCAAGAACTAAATACCTCTCTTATTCCTTGATCAACGAATTTGGGTGGAATGCACACACACACATGGAGGAAAAGTTTAGTCTGGGAAGGCATTCCAACAATTATGGGGGCTCGTCCGCGGGATAAGGGAAAGGAGAGGAGACGGTTTGGGACCATTGGACGGGACACCGGACCCACACCACTGAGTGACAACACAAACGGCCGGCCTGAAAAAGAGGTAAGCAGACGCCTGTTATATCAAAGTTCTGCTATTGGCAATAACCAAAGTCTGTGTTGTCAAGCGGTTTGTGTGCGTGTCCTAGATGAAAGCGGTTGAATATAGTAAATGTTTTACTGATTACTGTTGATTAAAAAGAGGAAGACCGTGGGGTGAAGGGCCAACGGCTTGGGTAAAAGTGTTGAATATAGTAGTGATAAAGTGGTTGAATATAGTAATTGTTTTATTGATTATTGTGGATTGAGAAAAGGAAGACCGAGGGGTGAAAGGCCCCTGGCTCGGGTAAAAGTGTTGTACTCGACCTGACTGAGCGATCACAGCCTGACTAATTAGGCTGTGATAACTTGGAACGGGAATTGTAAAGACCGTGGGGTGAAAGGCCCCCGGCTCGAGTGATAGAAGGATCACTCGACCCAACTGGGAGGTCACGGACTGATTTAACTGGTCCATGATTTACTAGGACAGGAGTGCTGGGTTGGAGGCCCTCAACCTTGACGGAGGTTGAAAAGTACCGGGTTTAAGGTGACACCCCGGGGAGTAGCGTCCCCGAAAGTTGCGCTGGGTTGGAGGCCCTCGGTTCCGATGGGAACTGAAAAGGCCCGGGTGAAAGGCCCAGAGGATTAGCGCCCTCTGAATATTGCAAGAGGTTGGAGGCCCTTGACAGAGACGTCCGTCATAGAGAACCGGGTGAAAGGCCCAGGTAAGTGCAGCCCTAAATGTTATAGTAAAAAAACAAAACAAAAACATTTCTAAGTTGAAATAAAACGTGGAACTGTCATCACTCTGGGTTAGGAGCGGCACTGGGGTTAAGCTCCCAATGCTCATAAAATGCACCTTATGGCGTGCGTCTCGAAAAGCCTCTGACAACTAAGTCCAACTCCTAGCCTGCCCGTGTGGTTTAGTCTCTAAGCCCGGCGGAACTGCTTTTACTAATAGGAGAAGGGGCGAGGGCGGATCTCTGGCGCCTTAAAACCAGATGCTTCGGGTAGATGGTGGCTCGTCAACCTGGGAAAGTAGCCCATCTAGGGGAAGGTAAACCCTGATTTCAAACCTCCGCTGCCTTGCAGCACACCCGGTCATGGGAAAGGCTTCAGGAGTCAACCCTGAGGAAAAATCCGGAGTCGGAGCCCCTAAGGCAGTTCACTGTTGTGTTCATCATCGTTCTGGCAGCTCCTGCGATGGCGCTGGTACCAAACTGTAGCAACCCTGCTGTTCCTTTGGATTCATCAGTGATGTGGATTCAATGGCGTCAATTGGATTCAGTGACGTCAATGGCGTCAATTTGGATTCAGTGACGTCAATTGGCATAGATCGCGGTGCCAGGGGTTGTTCCCAATGGTGGGAGGGATCATCGGATCTCACTGGACAGCTACCGCCTGCCTCAAGCTGGGCAGCCCCCAGCCAATAAGGTGTTGTCCCGCCACAGCTTGCTTTCCTCATTGGGTGCATGGGGATGAGGAGAAGTCCGAACAGCAGGCTGAGAACCTTCGCACCAGGCAAGACAAAAAAACTAAAGAGACCAACTGTAAAACTGGGAACTTGGAACGTCCGCACTATGATAACAGGACTCGCTGCTAACCTCAAGGACATCAACGACACCAGGAAGACTGCCATCATCAGTAATGAGCTGAAGAGACTGGGAGTGGATATCGCCACTCTCAAAGGAAACACGGTTGGCTGACGCAGGCACACTGAGAGAGAAGGACTACACGTTCTACTGGCAGGGAAAGGGCAGTGACGAACACAGGGAACACGGAGTGGGCTTCGCAGTGAAGAACACCTTGCTGAAGATGGTGGAACCGGGCAGCAATGGCTCTGCACGAGTCCTCACCCTCCGCCTCAACACCACTCAAGGCCCAGTCACCCTCGTCAGTGTGTATGCCCCAACACTGACAGCCACACCAGAGGTAAAAGACGAGTTCTACGAGAATCTCGCAACAACTGTCAGGATCATCCCCAACTCTGAACAACTCATTCTCCTTGGAGACTTCCAATGCCAGAGTGGGTGCTGACCACGACTCCTGGCCCTCCTGTCTTGGACCATTTGGCGTGGGCAGAATGAACGACAACGGACAGCGGCTGCTTGAGTTCTGCACATATCACGATCTGTGCATCACAAACTCGTTCTTCAAGACCAAGCCCCAACACAAGGTTTCCTGGCAACATCCGCGCTCAAAGCACTGGCACCAGCTGGACTTGATCCTGACCAGGCGCACCTCACTGAAGAACGTGCTAATCACCCGTTCATTCCAGAGTGCAGATTGCGACACAGACCATTCATTGGTGTGTTGCAAGGTCAAGCTGCAGCTGAAGAAATTCCACCGTGCTAGACAGCCTGGAAAGGCACGGATTGACACCAGCAAGATGGCCCAACCAGAACTTGTTGAGCAGTTTGCCTCCACCTTTGAGAAGGAACTTGGTGTACCACAAGAAGGAGAATCTGCAAAGCAGGAAGTGGGAAGAGCTGTGAAACACCATCCACCGCACAGCCTTGGCTACCTTTGGAAGGAAGACCTCGAAGTCACAGGACTGGTTTGATGCCAAGTTGACCGAGACGACCCCCGTCATTGAAGCCAAGCGCTCAGCACTTGCTGAGAACAAGAAGTACCCAAACGAGAAGAATCTCCAGATTCTCAGGGCTGCGAGAAGCAAAGTTCAGCAGACTGCTCGGCGCTGTGCCAACAAGTACTGGATTCAGCTCAGCCAAGACATTCAAACCGCTGCCTTAACAGGGAACATCCGTGGTATGTACGATGGCATCAAGAAAGCATTTGGTCCGGCTTAGAGCAAGATGGCCCCCCTCAAATCCTCCACTGGGGAGATGATCACAGAAAAGAACAAGCAGATAGAGAGATGGGTGGAACACTACTCCGACCTCTACTCCAGACAGAACACCATGACACCGTCAGCCCTTGATGCCATCGACTGCCTGCCATCCATGGACGAACTTGACCCCGAGCCAACCATCGACGAACTCAGCAAGGCCATTGATAGCTTGGCCGCTGGTAAGGCACCCGGCAACGACAGCATACCCCCCGACCTGATCAAGCACTGCAAGACCGCCCTACTGCTGCCATTGCATGACGTCCTCTGCCAGTGCTGGAAGGAAGGTGCCGTACCACAGGACATGAGGGACGCCAAGATCATCACCCTCTACAAAAACAAAGGGGAGAGAAGCGACTGCAACGACTACAGGGGCATCTCCCTCCTCAGCGTTGTTGGCAAAGTCTACGCACGAGTTGTTCTCGTTCGTCTACAGAAGCTTGCTGAACGTGTCTACCCCGAGTCTCAGTGTGGCTTCCGCACTGAGCGATCGACGGTAGACATGATATTCTCCATCCGCCAACTCCAGGAGAAATGCAGAGAACAGAACATGCCCCTGTACGTCGCCTTCATCAACCTCACCAAAGCGTTCGATCTGGTCAGCAGAGAGGGCCTTTTCAAGATCCTGCCAAAGATAGGATGCCCACCAAAGTTGCAAAGCCTCATCGAATCGTTTCACACCAACATGCAGGGGATAGTGCAGCACGGCAGCAACGTCTCAGAGCCATTCAACATGCGCAGCGGAGTGAAACAGGGCTGTGTACTTGCGCCAACCCTCTTTGGGATTTTCTTTGCTATGCTCCTGAGGCATGCCTTCAGCACAGCAACAGAGGGAATCTACCTGCACACAAGATCTGACGGCAGGCTTTTCAACCTCGCCCGCCTGAAAGCCAGAACCAAAGTACGCGAGGCTCTAATCAGAGACATGCTGTTCGCAGACGACGCTGCAGTCGCAACCCACACACAGCAGGAGCTTCAGACCCTGATGGACCGCTTCTCCCAGGCATGCAAGGACTTCGGGCTTACCATCAGCCTGAAGAAGACTAGGCGCAAGGCACGGAAGCACCACCAACCATCACCATCGACGACTACGAGCTGGAGGTCGTGAATCAGTTCACGTACCTGGGGTCCACGATCAGCAACAACCTCTCCCTTGATACAGAGTTCGACAAGAGGATTGGAAAATCAGCCTTCACACTCGCTCGCCTCACCACACGAGTGTGGGAGAATCCCCAACTCTCTCTCAAGACGAAGATGGCAGTGTACAACGCCTGCATCATCAGCACACTGCTCTATAGGAGTGAGACGTGGACAACATATGCCCGGTAGGGAAAAGAGACTGAACTCCTTCCACTTGCGTTGCATTCGCCACATCCTGGACATATCCTGGCAGGACAAAGTGCCCAACACAGAAGTTCTGTCCCGTGCCGGCCTTCCCTCCATGTTCACTCTACTCAGGCAGCGCAGGCTCCGCTGGCTAGGCCATGTTCACCGTATGGAGGATGCCAGAATCCCCAAAGACGTCCTCTACGGAGAACTGGCGACTGGCAGGAGAGACGTTGGCCGCCCACAGCTGCGCTTTAGAGACGTCTGCAAGAGAGACATGAAGGCCCTGGAGATCAACACAGAGCGCTGGGAGGACCTTGCAACGGACCGCTACAAATGGAGAGGCACCCTGACCAGACAGCTCAAGGCGGGTGAAGAGAGACTGACTGCTGCAGCAGATGAAAAAAGGACTCGCAGGAAGAACCGCCACAGACCCAGCAGCACGGAGACCACCCACAAGTGCGACCTGTGTGACAGGGACTGCCATTCGCGCATCGGCCTGTTCAGCCACAGGCGGTGCTGTTCCAGCAGAGTAGACATTTAGGATTCTCTTCCATGGTCATCATAGACAGACGGAGGCCGACGACGGTGTAGATTTTATGTGGCATTATTTATTTTATATCTGTGAGGTTGTGATTTTGGAATAAATACTGCGTTTGAGTTTTTTAAAAAAAGGAGAAGAGAGGAGAGAGTTGAGTGAGATGCAAGGGGAGGGGGAGCAGTAGGATGGCTCACCTAAGAAAAATATGAAAGAACAGTGGGAATGGGCGGTGGCTCAAATGATTAGTGGCACAAAGCAAAAAGACAAAAAAGAGGTCAGGAAGGAGTGTGGAAAATTGTATCAGAAATTAACAGAAGGAGGCATTTTAAAGCCAGAAGAGAAGGAGAGTTTAACAAAGATGTTAATGGATTTGGAACATCAGAAGTTGAAAGAAATTAAAGTTATAAAAGACATGACAGTGACAGGATTGGTGGTGAGAAGAAAGCATAAGGACAAAATTGCAGAAAAAGAAAATGAGCGCAGGCTGATTCATAATCTGGCTACATTTTGTGCTGCGGTAGATGGTGTGAAGTTGATGAATACACAAGTGGCGGAGGAAAAAAGGGAGGTTGACAGACGTAGAACGCAGCTTAAGGGAGAGGAAGGAAAACAGACGATAAAAAAAGGTGGTGAGGCACAACCCACAGCTCCATTGTACCCCAATTTGGATGATTTAAAGAAGGAACGGCCACAACTATATTGTCAAATGCCTTTACTGGAGATAAAAGGGGGATTAATGGAAGTTGAGGGGGATACAGTGGAGAAAGACTTAGAGAGTGAAGGAAGAGCTGAGAAGGAAACAAGAACAAATGCGCAGGGAACAGGAAAGGCGAAAAGAACTTGAGGAAAAAATGAGGACAATGCAAATGGAAAAGCAGCTTGAAAAGAGTCTTGCAGAAGCTGATGAATTGCTCGCTCAATTAGCAATACAGGAAGGACAGGAAACAGATGATGAATCATAGGTGACAGAACACAGTGAACGTAGTGAAGATGAAGAAGACACAGAAGGACAGAAAGGATGGGAACAGGTAGACTTTTCTCCTCAGGAAGTGGATGATTTTAAGATTAGACAGATGAGAGAAGGACAAATACGCAGAGAGATGATTCAGGAAGAAGAGAGAGGACAGTGCAGTGGAAACGGTTGTGCAGTGGAGGAGGAATGTTCTCCTTATCACGTGGTTGGAGACATAATGCTGGTCAGGAGGAATGACAAACCAAGAAAACAAACTTCTAAAGAGACTGAGACAAAGAGAAGTGAATACCCATTCAGAGATAGAGAAGCGTGTCGGCGTAAAACACAGGGTAGGCATTTTCACACACAGACAGGAGAACCACTCACGGAAAGGGGCAGAAAAATAGCGGCAGAACGTAAGAGACACGCAGCTGGCCAATTCCCATTAGTACAGAAGAGTCGGGGACTGGTGTATCAGCCATTCTCTTTTACTGACATGAACGGCATTGCTGAAAAAATCCCACCGCCCTGTGAGGGTGGAGGACAATGGATGAGTAAATTCCAGCAGTTGACACAGGGTCACACGGTTGCATTGGGAAATTTTAGGGCTCTGATAGGAAGACAAATTTCAGCATGGGATTTAAAGCAGATTGAACAGACAGCACATATTTTGGGCGCGCCGGATGACGCCCCATACACACGTTGGTCCACTGAAATTGGTAGCGTGATGAGACAGAAATATCCTATTCCACCAGAAGAGTTACATGCATTGACATTTACATTAAAGGAAGGAGAAAATCCGGTAGTGTTTTTGAATAGGTGCAAATCTGAATGGATGGGAGCAGCAGGCTCACACCCAAATTCCTCTGATCTACATACTTTCTTGTTTAGACAGGCTGTGTTGAAGGGTGTGCCCCAGGCAGTGAAAGAAGCAATGGAAGGCAATCCGGATATTCCAGGGTGTGGAGGTGAAGTGTGGGAGCGTCACTTCACCCATCACATGCGTAGAGCACAGGATAGAGAAATAAAAACTAAAACAGAATAAAAGACAAGGAGGTAGAGCTGCTGAAATTACAGCTGGAGAAAGCTAAAAAGGAGGCAAATGACACAAAGAAGAAGGTTAAGACTGGAAAACAGTTGGTGCAGCAGGCCCAGCCACCACCTCCTCCAATACCACCACCTCCAGGTCCACCACTTGACCCCTCTTCGGTGTATCCACACCCATTGTGTGGCCTAATGCCAATCCATATTACCAGGGTGGACCCGGTGGAGCAAATTATTACATAGGGGCTCCACGAAAAGGTAGGGGCAGAGGGGGTCCAGGTGGAAGAACCATGAATGCCAATGTTTGCCATGGGTGTGGTCAGGTTGGACATTGGAGAAGGAGTTGTCCCACTAATCCTTCTCCACCAGCCTTCGGCCCGCCTCCACAAATGACACAACAAAGGGGAGGTTCTCAGCCAGTGAGAGGTGGTCACCAGGCACCTTACACAACTGCAGCTCCACCAACTGGACAGTACCCAGTGTACACCGCGAGTCAAGGGGAAGTGTACATTGGTCAATATGAGGATGAACAATGACGGGGCCCACAGAGAAACAGTAACGTGGGAATGGCAGACCCCATGGTTACTATGAAGGTTATGGATTGTGACCTGCCTTTTTTGGTTGATACGGGGGCAACCTATTCAACACTGGACTGTGACATTGATTCTGTACATCTCTCTTTCAAAGCTGTGGAAGTGACTGGTTTCTCTGGGGTACTTGAAAGACTGCCTGTGACAAAAGCACTGAATACTTCTGTTGCTGGTCAAACTTTGAAACACCATTATGCCTGCTCAAAGAATGCTCCAACTAACTTTATGGGGAGAGACTTGTTGATTAAATTGGGAGCGTCGGTATTGTGCTCGGCCGACGGAGTTATCCTATCATTCCCCAATGGCGCTGCAATGAACTGTTCACTGCACGGATTGTCTCTGAATGGACAAATACTGTTAAAGCCTGATGCAACACCACAAGCGCCAGACACCTGGGCAGACATTTATTGGGGCCTTTTGTCTCCTGACTCACCCGAAAAGACAGGAATACTGCCAGTGTTTGTGGCCTGGAAACCATGGATTTCCCTTCTTGCACAATATACACCTCCCATTGACCCCCTACATGCCACCTTGTATTATGACAGAAATTCAGATGATGTATATTATGACAGATTTTCTTCCCAACTTGATGGTTACATTTGGACCATCCATTCTAAATTTCTGTATGTAGGAAATGAGGGTGTGGCTGGGGATGCTGTGCTCACAACGGAGCAGTCACAGTGGTATAAAATGTCAGAAGAATCAGCCCCACATATTACTCTACTCATACATGCTAATCACCAGGCAAAAGAGATAGGACCTATGGTTAAAACATTAGCCGCAGCCACTGATTGGCAGATGATGCAGCTCCCAAAAGTAGAGTACTCCGCAAAATGTCAGGCCTGTCGCATCCAAACTGACACCACTGATCAGCCCCTGATGGAACAAAGGCAGATAGAGAGAGACCATGGCAGAGAGCGCACTGATCATGAGGCAGCTGTGGACATGTTGGACTCACTGCCACAAAACCTGTGGTCACAAGGACCCACTGATGTTGGAAAATGTGTTAACCTCTCTCCTATTTCGTTTCAGGTGATTTCAGATGAACCCATTTGGCAACGTCAGTATGCTCATAAGCCTGCAGTAGAGGAGGGCATTGCTGACACCATTGAAGGGCTGCTTCAGGCAGGGGTGTTAGAAAAATCTCACTCTGCCTGGAACACTCCTATTCTCCCAGTGGAAAAGCAGAAAACTGGCAAATACAGAATGGCTCATGATCTGAGGAAAATTAATTCCATGGTCTCCGCACCCACGGTGCCTGTCCCTATCCCATACACAGCTCTATCAGCCCTCACACCACAACATTCATGGTTTACCTGTATTGATTTGGCTAATGCATTTTTCTGTCTTCCCTTAGCAGAAGAGTGCAGAGATTTGTTCTCATTCACCTACAAGGGCACACAGCTGCATTATACCAGAGTTCCTCAGGGGTTCATTTTGTCACCAGGCATCTTCAATCAGGTGCTGAAGGAGCAGCTTCAGGGCTGTCCTCTTCCTCCGGGCATGGTTCTGGTACAGTATGTGGATGACATTTTGATAGCAGCATCTGACCCTGACAGTTGTCTTGAAGCCACATGGAGTGTCCTGCTGAGACTGTTAGAATGTGGGTTTAAAGTGTCTAGGCAAAAACTACAGTGTGCCAGGCGGTATGTTTCTTTTTTGGGACGGGTCATCACCCTTTCTGGGTCTGGCCTGTCCCCATCACACAGGGATTCCATTCGTCACCACCCCAAACCACGCACGGTAAAAGATATGTTATCATTTTTGGGACTAATGGGGTCCAGCAGGCATTACATCCCAAAGTACAGTGAACGCACCACACCGTTGCGTGCTCTAGTGAATGAACAAGGCATGAGAAATCTCACTGCACCACTAACATGGACACGAGAAGCTGAGGAATCATTTATTGAGTTGAAAAATGAACTCTCACATGCAGCTGATTTGGCAGTCGCTGACTATAACAGACGTTTCTAATTGGATGTTTCTGAAGCAAAACACACAGTAAATGGTGTTTTGTTTCAGAAAAAAGGGGGAGAAAGGAAGGTACTCTTTATGTCAGCATAATATTAGACCCAATGGAAAAGAGACACCCAACGTGCACACGTCATGTGGCAGGAATTGCAAAAATTTTGCAAAAAACAGCTCATGTGGTAATGGGACACCCATTGACTGTTCTGACTACACACAGTATAATGTCATATGTGAACTCAGCAGCATTCACCATGACTTCACTCAGGCAGACAAGGATGGAAAAAATCCTATCAGCACCGCACATCACGTTCACACATGAAGGAATAAACATGGCAGATCAAATGCTGGGGGGAGAACCGCATGAATGTGAGAAAAGGGTCAGAGAAGATGGAAAGGTGAGAAAAGACCTGTCAGCAGCACCTCTAAGTGAGCCAGATGACGTGTTGTTTACAGATGGCTGTTGCTACAGGCACCCAACAGAAGATTTGAAAGCAGGATATGCTGTGATGAGGCAAAAAGGAAGTGAGTTTGAGGAAGTAATCAGCGATGCTGTTGAGAGTAGACAATATGTTGATAGATGAACAAAGGAAAGCGTCTCCTGAAGAAAAGACAGTATGGAAACAGAGAGGCACTACAGAAAAGCAAGGATTGTGGAGAGCACAGGACGGTAGACCAGTATTGCCGCCAGGGATCAGAGAGAATGTGTTACATGATGCACACGTTAGGACATGTGGGAGCAAAACAGATGAATTGACAGTTGACATTCCTCCCAGACATTACTCAAGATTTTGTAAAAAGCTGTACAGTATGTGCCTCACACTATCCAAAACCCACGGTGAAGCCCCACCAGGGTCAATTTCCACTGCCAACACTGCCAGGTCAGGAGATAATCATAGATTATACTGATATGGTGGAAAGAATTAGGGGATACAGATATCTCCTAGTAGCAGTGGACACATTCACAGGATGGCCAGAAGCTTATCCTGCAATGAAGGAAGACAGTAAAACTGTGATTAATTTTGTGATAAATCAGTACATCCCTACTCATGGGTTTCTCAAAGCAGATCAGGTCAGACAATGGGACTCATTTCAAAAATCAGGACCTACAAAAAGTGGAAAAAATGTTAGGTCTGAAACATTCATTTGGAACAGTTTATCATCTTCAATCTCAGGGCAAGGTTAAGAGAATGAATCAAAACAAAGCTCGCTAAGATCTGTAGCCAAACAGTAATGAACTGGCTAGATGCTTTGCCTACTGCCCTCTTGACTGTTAGAAGTTCTGTTAACAGCTTAACAGGTTTCACACCCTATGAACTTTTAACAGGTCATCAGTTCCCGGGACCGGGAGCTGGATTGCAGCTGTGTGAGGAAGAAGGGCCCATGATGGGCTACAAACCATTCTATCACCAACTAAGAGCTCTTGTGTCAGCTTTCTCACAACAGGTGAAGGAGAAAAAGGAGTCAGGAGGTGATTTGAGTCCCACGCAACCAAACGCGACAGAGTGGGTCCTCCTGAAGTGCATCAAGAGGAAGTGGTCAGAACCGAGGTGGACAGACCATTCCAAGTGGTGGAAAGAACTTCACATGCAGTGAGGTTAAAAGGTAAAGGTGACACATGGTATCACTGGAGCATGTCCACACCCGCTGAGGAACCAGGAAGAACACTGGACAACATCAGAAGGGACTTGAAGGACAGTAACCAGTGACTATTTATACGATAAGAGTGCTTTGCAGTCAGTTATTGTGTAAGGGTTTTATCATTTACTTGCTAAAAAGTATCATAATCATACTATAATTAGTAATTAGTGAACTGTGTAATTGCATAACTGTGTGATTGTATGGTGAATGGGTTCCGGCATAAATAATCCCCTGGATGGATGGATGGATAGAATGTTTGGAAAGTGGAAAAATGTGATTGTCTCTATAGTCATATCCATTCTGAGTGTCATTGCTACTTTTGCTTTTTGTGGATGTTGTTGTATCTCTTGTATCAGATCTCTTTGCCTCAGGGTCATCACCACGGCTGTGGAAGGCAAACAGCCCCCACCATACCAAATGCCATTATTAAGAGCTGATGGATCAGTTGAGAATGTAATGGAATCAGATAAAGATGAGGAGGAGGACTACTGTGAAATGGCTTTGAGTGATCAAAGGGTTTAAGGTGTTGGTCTCATGTTGATGAGACCAAAAGGGGGGAAATTGATGGGTGCAAAATGTATCTATAAAAAGCAATGTGCTGTTTGACTCAAAATGTGTGTGTTCTGCTTATGCCTAGGTAATATAACCATGGAAATATACTGATAAACATGTGTGGCTCATTATCTATCTGAAATGGGAGTAAAAACTCTGCCTCAGCAAAAAGAAAGCAACATCTTGTTATTAAAGACCCAGGTGTACGTGGGAGGGAGACGCAAAGGAGTGAGCGAAACTCAGCTAGGCTCCAGAATATTGTGCAACGCTGGAACATCTTGACCTTGGAGATTGTACATCGAGCTGCTTGGACTCACATATAAATAACTGGGTCAGGGAGAGCACAGAGAAGTCAGACTTCGTGCCCTGACATTCTGTTGCTGTTAGGGACAGAGTTTTGACCCAGAGCTCTGTATGCTATATTCACCTTGCTGAATAAATACAGATCTTCCAAGACCTAAATACCTCTCTTATTCTTTTATCAACGAATTCGGGTGGAATGCACACACACACACATAGAGGAAAAGTTTAGTCTGGGAAAGCATTCCAACAATGGTGAATGGGTATCCCCTGGATGAATGGCTGGATGGAATGTTTGGAAAGTGGAAAAATGTGATTGTCTCTATAGTCATATCCATTCTGAGTGTCATTGCTATTTTTCCTTTTTGTAGATGTTGTTGTATCCCTTGTATCAGATCTCTTTGCTTCAGGGTCATCACCACGGCTGTGGAAGGCAAACAGCCCCCACCACACCAAATGCCATTATTAAGAGCTGATGGATCAATTGAGAATGGAATGGAATCAGATAAAGATGATGATGAGGACTACTGTGAAGTGGCTTTGAGTGATCAAAGGGTTAAAGGTGTTGGTCTCATGTAGATGAGACCAAAAGGGGGAAATTGATGGGTGCAAAATGTATCTATAAAAAGCAATGTTTAACTCAAAATATGTGTGTTTTACTTATGCTTAGGTAATATAACCGATGGAAATATACTGGTAAACATGTATGGCTCATTATCTATCTGCAACAGGAGTAAAAAACTCTACGCCAGCATAACAAGGAGCCACATCTTGTGATTAAAGCATTCCAGGTGTGTGTGGGAGGAAACAGAGGACAGGATGCACTGGGGAGTGAGCGAAACTCAGATAGGTTGCACCTGGGATATTGTGCAACGCTGGAACATCTTGACCTTGGAGATTGTACATTGTGCAGCCTGGACTCACATATAAATAACTGGGTCAGGGAGAGCACAGAGAAGTCAGACTTCGTGCCCTGACACACTTTGTTGCTGTTAGGGACAGAGTTTTGACCCAGAGCTCTGTACGCTATATTCAACTTGTTGAATAAATACAGATCTTCCAAGACCTAAATACCTCTCTTATTCCTTTATCAATGAATTCGGGTGGAATGCACGCACACACATAGAGGAAAAGTTTAGTCTGGGAAGGCATTCCAACACTCTCCAAAAGTAAAGAGCGTCCTGCAAGTTACTACATAAATGGTGACAAGGATGAAGTACCTGTGAGTGTCCTGTCAAGAGGAGAATGCAGAGAGACTGCATATATTGAGCAGAACCATCCATGCACCCATCTTCTTCCTCTTAATCCTTTTCGGGTTGCGGGGGGGGGGGGGGGGGGGCTGGAGCTTATCCCAGCATCTTTGGGCAAGAGGCAGGGTACACCCTGGACAGATCACCAGTCCATCACAGGGCCAACACAGAGAGACAACCATTCACTCTCACAGTCATACCTAAGGATAATTTAGAATCCCCAGTTTGAGCAGAACCATGCTGAAAAAAAGTGAAGGCTCCACGGAGACGACAAACAAAATGGCAGCAGCAATGGTAGGAAGCACTGCTCCTTTTGATGGTCAGACCCAGACGTAGGAAGAATATTGTGAAGTCCTCCAACATTTTTTTGACGCTAATGAGATAACAGAAGCAGCTCATAAGAAAGTTGTTTTGCTTAGCTCAATTGGCAGTCAGACATACAGCCTTATAAGAAACCTTGTCAGCCCAGCTAAACCGGGGGATAGGGGTTTTGATGAGCTGGTGAAGCTGCTAAAAGAAGACTTTCACCCCAAACCCAGCGAAATTGTGCAACATTACAAATTTAATTAAAGAGGAAGAAAGCACTTCCGGTTATGGCTGCCACGTAGGACGGACGTGTCTCGCTCTGCTCTGCTCCTGGAAAAAAAAAAATCGGCAAATAACTCTCTCATTTGGGACAGAACGTATCCCAGCATTTGGGCGAAGATATGTCGGCGAAGCCTAAGGCTGGAAAACCAGGAAAAGGAAAAAGCGAGCCGCCGAAACAGTCCAAATTAACGGACTTTCAGGTCTGTGACGCAGTAAACAAAACTCCATATATGGCGGAGGAGGCTGGCAACGCTGCGATATCTGCGGGGAATGGCGCAGATGCGCTGATGGCTGCCATGAGTTCAATGAGAGCGGACTTTTCCTCTAGATTTGATGGGATTATGACAGCGTTGGAAGGAATAAGAAAGGAATTGGGTGACTGTGTAGAACGAACGGCGCAGATGGAGCTCCGTCTCGCTAGTGCTGAAGATGACGTCACCCGTCTTCAATTAAAGGTGCACACTTTGGAAAAAAAAAATAAATCTCTGGAAGATAATATTTTGGATTTGGAATCTCGGTCGAGACAGAATAATTTGAGGCTGGTGGGTCTTCCAGAGGAATCAGAAGGTCGGGACGTATGTTCCTTTCTGGAAAAGTGGATTCCGGAGGTGCTGGGCAGCGAGGAGTTGCAATCAGCAGTGGTTCTGGAAAAAGCACATCGTATTGGCCCACGGAGAGATAAGGGACCGCCGAGGACCTTAATTATGAAGTTTCTTAGCAACAGAGACAGGATGAAGATCTTCAACGCTGCACGAGCTAAAAAAGGAGAGATTAAACACCAGGACCAGCAGGTGCGGTTCTACCCAGATTTGGCCACAGGAATCCAGCAATTGAGGAAGCAGTTTGATCCCGTACGTAAGGAGCTGCGCAACCTTGGGATTCGTCATGGTGTAATCTATCCTGCGAGACTGCTGACCACGTATGAGGGCAGAACCCACATCTTCAAGACCCCAGAGGAGGCGCAGGAGTTCATCAAGAAGATCAAAGAAGAAGAAGAGACTGGTGGGAGCTAAGCATGAGCAAAATATAAGGTAGAATAATTAAGCATTTGCACAGGCATCTGACTGACTTGAAGTAAATAGTAAGTTTACAAAATATAGATTGTATTATATATTAAAAAAACAAAACAAAAACAAAACAAACAAAAAAAAAACTATGATGTACAAAGTTGTTAAAAATTTTGGAGTTAAGTTGGAAAACTACAGAGGAGAGTTAATGTTACGTCATTAAAAGCAGTAGAGTTAGGGTGATTGGGAGGATGAAGAAGGAGTGGCTTAGGCTGTTCCCCGTGGGTGTGGAACGGTCGATGGCTATATCGGGAGACAGAATTTTTCTTTTGATTTTGGGGGGTTTGCCACAAGTGTGGGAAGGGGAAATTTGTTTGTGTGTAGTTTGTAGGATGAATGTTCAACCACTCATGTTTTTGCTTCTCTGTATGAGCATGTTTACACTGCAAGGTAATCCCAAACTCTCTATTGATCATGGACCAAAGTGTTAATCTTAATTTAACTTCATGGAATTGCAGAGGTCTACAAAATTTAAAAAAACTTAAACAAGTTATGAATAAAATAAAGGACATGGGTTCAAGAATTGTGTTTTTACAAGAAACTCATCTGATAGAGGAGGATGTTAAAAGAATTAGGAGTAGATGGCAGGGAAGTGTATTCACCTCTTCATTTTCATCCCGAGCCAGGGGAGTTATGACTCTCATACATAAATCAGTTCCTTTTCAAGTGAAAAATGTAATTGGAGACAAATTTGGAAGATATGTAATCATTCAAGGTTCTTTGCTATTAGAAAATATAAATCTTGTGAACTTATATGGTCCCAATATAGATGATCAGAAGTTCTTTGCTAATTTATTTCTCATCTTATCATCACTTACAGGGCAACATATAATAGCAGGGGATTTTAATTGTACATTGAATCCAGGTGTGGATAGATCAACAGGACTGGATTGTACGCACATTGGATGTAGGATGACTATTAATCATTTTATGAAAGAATTGAGATTGTTAGATATATGGAGAGAAATGAAACCACAAGTTAAAGCCTATTCTTGTTATTCCAGTACCTACAAGACATTCTCACGTATTGATTATTTTTTGATTTCCACAGAATTAAGGTCCAAGATTCAAAACTGCTTTTATGATAACATCGTGATCTCTGATCATGCACCCTGTTGTCTAATATATGTAGATAAAAAATTGACAAAGGAATCAGGTAGATGGCAATTTCAGCATAAATGGCTTCAGGATGAGGAATTTGTCAAGTATATAGAAAAACAGATAGACGAGTTCTTTGACATCAATACTACACAAACATCAGCATGTGTAAAGTGGGAGGCTTTCAAAGCTTTTATTAGGGGACATATTATTAGTTATACAGGATCAAAATCTAAGAAGACTCGAGAGGAGAGAGCTAAATTGGAACATAAAATAAAAAGTCTTCAGGAAAAAGTGTATGCAGGAAGTGACCCAAGGTTGGAGAATGAATTACTGATTTTGAGAGCTGAATACGACAAAAAATCAGCGAATAGAGCTGCCTCGAGTCTTCTAAGATTGAAACAATCTTTTTATGAACAAGGTGAAAAATCAGGAAAATTATTAGCATGGCAGATTAAACAATTGGAAATTAAAACACCAATTACCAGTATTATAAGTAATGGACAGGTAGTTATAGATCCTTTAGAAATTAATAGAGCCTTTAGAGATTACTATGAAAAATTATATGATACCAAAAATGAACCTGATTTAACAAAACTAAATGGGCTTTTGAACGAACTATCTATACCGTGTATACCAAATGAAAACAGGGAGATATTGGAGTCTAAAATTAGTCAAGAAGAAGTTGGGCTAGCCATTGATAATATGAAATCAGGAAAAAGTGCAGGACCAGATGGTCTTCCAGTTGACCTTTATAAAAAATTTAAGAATAAATTAATAAAACCTTTTTTGGAAATGGTTTTAGAAGCATTTCAAAATAATAATTTACCATCATACATAAATAATGCCTTAATTATACTGCTGCCAAAACCAGGTAAGCCCTCTAATAAATGTGAAAATATGAGACCAATAAGCCTATTAAACGCTGACCTTAAGATAATCTGTAAAATTTTAGCAAGACGAATACAAGAAATTTTACCAAATATTATTAATCGAGATCAGAATGGCTTTATAAAGGGTAGACAAGGCTTCCATAATGTAAGAAGACTATTTAATATTATTTATTTTAATAAAGAAGCACCGGATACAGCTCTCCTATCACTGGACGCCGAAAAGGCCTTTGATAGAGTTGAATGGCCCTTTCTTTTTGAAGTCCTACAAAGGTTTGGACTTGGAAATAATTTCATAAAATGGGTTCAAATAATATACAATAATGCTACAGCAGAAATCCTAACAAATAACAATATTTCAAAACCAATAAAAATCAATAGAGGATGTCGACAAGGCTGTCCACTTTCACCTTTACTGTTTACTATGGCAATTGAACCTTTAGCGATAGCGATACGTTTACATTCACAAATATATGGAATTAAAGTTGGACCAACAGAACATAAAATCTCCCTGTACGCCGATGATATAATTTTGTTTATGTCGAATCTAAAAAAATCAATTCCAACCTTGTTGAATTTAATAAAGAATTTTGGGGAAATATCAGGATATAAAATAAATAAAACTAAATCTTCAATATTAATGCTAAATGAGACCCAGAGAAATTACCCAGCCCCTGAGGCAAATCAATTCAATGTTGTAAATCAGTTTAAATATTTAGGAATCCAAATTATGCCTAAGCTAGAATCAGTCGCCAGCGTCAACTATGAAGCCTTAATGTCAGATATCAATGAGTTAACTCAGAGATGGATGTCACTACCAATGTCGATGATCGGGAGAATCAATATACTTAAAAGTAATATTTTACCTAAAATACTTTATTTATTTCAATACATTCCCTTATCACCACCTTTAGATCTATTCTCAAGAATAAAAAAAAAGTTAGTGGAATTTATATGGAACAACAGGAGGGCTAGATTACGTCTGTCTTTATTATATTTACCATTTGATCGTGGAGGTCTGAAATGTCCAAATTTTATGTTGTATTATTGGTCGGCACAACTGAGGTCTATGACATATTATTTTTCATCAAATGATCTCCCTCACTGGACTGAAATGGAATCATACAATTTACCTTTACCTCTTCCCATATTCATATACTCAGATTCGGCAAAAAAATTACAAAAACAAGTTAAAAATCCATTTGTAAAGCATATGATCAAAATATGGTGTGAAGCTAAAAACTATTTAAAAGAACCACAGTTATTGTCACAATTTAGTCCAATATGGGGTAATCAATATTTTAAACCAGGGAGAGCAGACGCTGTATTTAAAGTATGGAATTTAAAAGGGATACAAAAGATTCAGGATTTATATTTGCCATGTGCAGACAACATAATGTCTTTTGAAGAGCTGAGGATCAAATTTAATCTCAATAGAACACATTTTTTTAAATATCTTCAACTTAGAAACTTTATTCGATCAAATCAAAATAAAGCTCTCACTCGACCTATTTATTCATCCTTGGAAAAAATGATGATGAAAGATAGTAAAAGAAAGGGTATTATTTCAGAGTTTTATAACTCATTGACACTATCTTCAAGTGAAAATTCACTGAAAAGATTAAACTACTGGAAAGAAGATCTGCAAATTGAAATTTCGGAGGAACAATGGGAATTGGCTTGTACAGAAGCTCAAACCAAATCAATAAATGCACGCCTTAAATTGATACATTTCAAATGGTTAATGCGGATGTATGTTACACCGGAGGAGTTAAATAGATATAACAAAAATATACCAGATACATGCACAAAATGCATGGAAAGTAAAGGAACCCTATTTCATTGTTTATGGGAATGTAGATTAATAAGAATGTTTTGGGAAGAGGTGAGGGTAACAATTGAAAAAATAATCTCAAAACAAATCATACTGAATCCTAAACTGTTTTTGTTGGGTCTGTACCCAGAAAAGCATAATTTTAATAAAAGTGAAAGAACATTCATAGACCTCAGTTTGCTTAATGCCAAAAAATGTATTGCACTATTATGGAAAAAGACTCATAGACCAGATGTGACTCAGTGGTTAAGACAGATGTTAACAAACCTTCCATTAGAAAGAATAACATATATACTGAAATCAAAGGAAATTGTGTTTGAGAATATATGGAGACCTTTTATTGATTATGTAAAAAATTTAAACATAACTCTTGAAGAAGAAGGTGAATGATGTGTGTGGACCTTGTAAATTCCAAACTGGTGAACATAATATGTATACTAATGTATTGGATTGTCTAGACTAAACAGAGGAGCATTGTTGAAGACTTGATTTTGTTGGTGGTTGTTGGTGTTTTTAGTGCATTTTTTTTTTTTTGTAGTACTTTAGCGTTAGTGTTTGATTGTTTGTATCATGTTTGTTAAAAAAAAAAAAAAAGGTTCAATAAAGATATTGTGGGAAAAAAAAGAGGAAGAAAGCCGGAGACTTCCGGTTGTGGCGGCCACGTAGGAAGACGTGTTTCACACTGCTCTGCTCCTAAAAATAAAAAGTAGGCTAAAACTCTCTCAATTGGAACAAAAACCTATCCCAGCGTTTAGGCGCGGATATGGTAAAGACCAAGGCTGGGAAATTAGGCGGAGGAAAAAGTGATTTGTCAAAACAATCCAAGCTAACAGACTTCCACGCTCGTGACGAAGCAGGAAAATCTCCAAAGACAATGGCGGAGGAGAGAGTTAGCGGCGGAGCGGTGACTGCTGAGGAGGGGACAAGTGCGGTACTTGCTGCCATCAGCTCCATGAGAGCAGACTTTTCGTCTAAATTTGATGGGATTATAGCAGCGATAGAAGGAATGAGAAAAGAAATAAGCGACTGTATGGAGCGAGTATCGCAGGCGGAGCTCCGAATCTCAAGCGCTGAAGATGATGTCACCATCCTACAATTAAAGGCGCAAACATTGGAATTAAAAAATAAACGTCTGGAAGATAATGTCCTGGACTTAGAATCCCGGTCGCGACGGAATAATTTGAGGTTGGTGGGCCTCCCGGAGGGAGCAAAGGGACGGGATACATGTTCCTTTTTGGAAAAGTGGATTCCAGAAGCGCTGAACAACGCGGATCTGCAGTCATCGGTCGTCTTAGAGAGCGCTCACCAAATCAGCCCACCGAGAGATAATAAGACACCACAGAGGACGCTGATTATGACGTTCCTCAGCTACAGAGACAAGATGACGGTCACCAACGCGGCGCGAGCTAAAGGAGAAATTAAATACCAGGATCAACAGGTGCGGTTCTACCCAGATTTGGCCATAGGAATTCAACAATTAAGGAAACAGTTCGACCCCGCCCGTAAAGAGCTGCGCAACCTCGGTATTTGTCACGGAGTGATTCATCCGGCAAGACTATTGGTCACATATAAAGGGAGAACCCATATCTTCAAGACCCCTCAGGAGGCGCAGGAGCTTATCAAGCAGATCCGAGAGGAGACTGGTGGGAGCTAAGCATGAAGCATGAACAAGATATAAAGGTAGAATATTTAAGCATTTGTACAGGCATCTGATTGATCTGAAACATATAGCATGTCTACAAAATACAGATTGTATTATATATAAAAAACAAACAAACTATGATGTACAAAGTTGCTATAAAATTTTGGAGTTATGATGGAAAAACTACAGAAGAGAGTTAATGTCATGTCATTAAAAAGTAGTAGAGTCAGGGTGATTGAGAGGAGAAAGAGAGAGTGGTTTGACTGATCCTCGCAGGTGTGGAACAGTCACTAGCTAAAACGGGAGACTGAATTTTTTTTGATTTTGGGGGGATTACCACGAATGTGGGGAAAGGGAATTTGTTTTTGTGTAGTTTGTAGGATGAATGTTCAACCATCCATGTTTTTGCTTCTCTGTATGAGCATGTTTATATTGCAAGGTAATCTCAAACTCCTTATTGATCATAGACCAAAGCGTTAATCTTAATTTAACTTCATGGAATTGCAGAGGTCTACAAAATCTAAAAAAACTTAAACAAGTTATGAATAAAATAAAAGACATAGGTTCAAAAATTGTGTTTTTACAAGAAACTCATCTAATAGAGGAGGATGTAAAAAGAATTAGGAGAAGATGGCAAGGAAATGTGTTCACCTCATCATTTTCATCCCGAGCCAGGGGAGTTATGACTCTCATACATAACAGTCCCATTTCAAGTGAAAAATGTAATTGGAGACAATTACATCAGTATTGGTCACACAATACTGATGCACTCTACAAGAAGGGACAGCGCAGGCTGTTCCTGCTGAGGAGACTCAGGTCTTTTGGTGTACAAGGGGCGCTGCTGAAGTCATTCTATGACACGGTGGTGGCATCAGCCATCACTTTTGGAGTGGTCTGCTGGGGCAGTGGCATTACTGCAGCCGATAGGAAGAGACTGAACAAACTGATTAAGAAAGCTAGCTCTGTCCTGGGGCAGCGCCTTGATCCGATGGAGGAGATAGGAGAGAGAAGGACGGTGGCTAAACTGTCATCTCTGCTGGAGTCCGAGTTCCACCCTATGCAGGACATACTGAATGCACTGAGGAGCTCATTTAGCAGCAGACTACATCATCCCAGGTGCACAACCGAGAGGTTTCGTAGGTCCTTCCTACCAACGGCTGTCAGACTGTACAACCTAAGCAGGGCTGCTCGCAGAGATAGCAAAAAGACGTAACAAACTAATAGTTTTTTGAATGCAAAAGATGCAATAGACTTACACAATGGTCCCCTCCGGCATACAACTAGGAACATACCGGTCGCTATGGAGGGTGAGAATATGTATGGGCACATAATCATACCATGTAGGATAACTAAGTAGACGGTTATGCTGTTTCATTCCATCTAGCAACAATGCTCTGCACTGTGTGTGTTTATATATTTGCATATTTATTCCATCTAGCTACAATGCTCAGCACTGGGTGTGTTTATATATTTATATATCTACATATTATTCCATCTAGCTACATTGCTCCGCACTGTGTGTGTTTATATACTTGCATATTTATTCCACCTAGCTGCAATGCTCCGTACTGTGGGTGTTTATATATTTACATATTTATTCCATCTAGCTACAATGCTCTGCACTGTGTGTTCATATATTCATATATTTATTCCATCCAGCTACAATGCTCTGCACTGTGTGTCTGTGTGTGTGTGTATATATATATATTTTATAGTAATACGTACATATGTTTATTAGCTGCTCTTGCTTGCTTGTTTTTTTTCTTGCCTTCTGATTGTTGCTCTGAGTGTTGCTATCCCTGTGCTGTTGCAATCCTGGAATTTCCCCGTTGTGGGACTAATAAAGGCTTATCTTATCTTATCTTATCTTATTAGGAAGATATCTAATCATCCAAGGATCTTTGTTATTAGAAAATATAAATCTGGTGAACTTATACGGTCCCAATATAGATGATCAAAACTTCTTCGTTAATTTATTTCTTATTTTATCATCACTTACAGGGCAACATATAATAGCAGGGGATTTTAATTGTACATTGAATCCCAGTATAGATAGATCAACAGGACTGGACTGTACGCACAATGGATGCAGGATGACCATTAATCATTTTATGAAAGAATTGAGATTGCTAGATATATGGAGAGAAATGAAACCACAAGTCAAAGCCTATTCTTGTTATTCTAATACCTACAAGACATTCTCACGTATTGACTATTTTTTGATCTCCACAGAATTAAGGTCCAAGATTCAAAACTGTTTCTATGATAACATCGTGATATCTGATCATGCACCCTGCTGTCTAATATATGTAGATAAGAAATTGACAAAGGATCCAGGTAGGTGGCAATTTCAGCATAAATGGCTTCAGGATGAGGAATTTGTTAAGTACATAGAAAAACAGATAGATGAGTTCTTTCATATCAATACTACACAAACATCAGCATGTATAAAGTGGGAGGCTTTTAAAGCTTTTATTAGGGGGCATATTATTAGTTATACAGGTACAAAATCTAAGAAGACTCGAGAGGAGAGAGTCCAATTGGAATGCAAAATAAAAATTCTTCAAGAAAAAGTGTATGCAGGAAGTAACCCAAAGTTAGAGAACGAATTACTGATTCTGAGAGCTGAATATGACAAAAAAATCAGCGAATAGAGCTGCCTCGAGTCTTCTAAGATTGAAGCAAACTTTTTATGAACAAGGTGAAAAATCAGGGAAATTATTGGAATGGCAGATTAAACAATTAGAATTTAAAACACCAATTACCAGTATTATAAGTAACGGACAGGCAGTTGTAGATCCTTTAGAAATTAATAGTGCCTTTAGAGATTATTATGAAAAACTATATAACACAAAAAATGAAACTGACTTAACAAAACTAAATGGGTTTTTGGACGGATTATCTATACCGTGTATTCCAAATGAAAACAGGGAGATACTGGAGTCTAAAATTAGTCAAGAAGAAGTTGGGCTAGCCATTGATAATATGAAATCAGGAAAAAGTGCAGGACCAGATGGTCTTCCAGTTGACCTCTATAAAAAAAATGTAAGAATAAATTAATAAAACCACTTTTGGAAATGGTTTTAGAAGCATTTCAAAATAGTAATTTACCACCATACATGAATAATGCCTTAATTATACTGTTGCCAAAACCAGGTAAACCCTCTAATAAATGTGAAAATATGAGACCAATAAGCCTATTAAATGCTGACCTTAAGATAATCTGTAAAATTTTAGCAAGACGACTACAAGAAATATTACCAAATATTATTAACCGAGATCAGAATGGCTTTATAATGGGAAGACAAGGCTTCCATAATGTAAGAAGACTATTTAATATTATTTATTCCAATAAAGAAGCACCGGATACAACTCTCCTATCATTGGACGCCGAAAAGGCCTTTGATAGGGTCGAATGGCCCTTTCTTTTTGAAGTCCTACAAAGGTTTGGACTTGGAAATAATTTCATAAAATGGGTTCAGATAATATACAATAATGCTACAGCAGAAATCCTAACAAACAGCAATATCTCAAAATCAATAAAAATCAATAGAGGATGTCGACAAGGCTGTCCACTTTCACCCTTATTGTTTACTATGGCAATTATCCAGAATATTTTATCGAAAATGGCAATTTGATAAATAATATGGAAGATGTGGTCAGTGGTTTCAATAAATTTTTTGTAAACATTGGTCCTGAATTAGCAGAATCAATAATGACACCAGAAACAAACTACAGTGGTTCTGTGAATGAAATAGAAGATAGAAATCCAAACACAATCTTTTTGGGTGCAGTTACTGAAAAGGAAATTATCGAGACTGTGAGTAAATTTAAGAACAAAAAATCAACGGACTGGAATGAAATTGACATGACAATAGTGAAAAAAGTAATTGAGGGAATTGTTAAGCCACTCACCCACATCTGTAACCTGTCATTTCAAACTGGTACATTTCCAGACAAAATGAAAATAGCAAAAGTAATACCTCTATACAAAACAGGAGACAGTCATCGCTTCACAAATTACAGGCCAGTCTCTTTACTCTCACAATTCTCCAAAATACTTGAAAAAATCTTCACTAAGAGACTGGATGATTTCACTGAAAAACACAACCTCCTTACAGATAGCCAGTATGGTTTTAGAGCAGATAAATCTACATCTTTGGCACTGATCGAACTTATAGAAGAAATTACTAGTTGTATAGATTAAAAAAAAGGTTGCTGTAGAAGTATTTATAGATTTAAAGAAAGCTTTTGACACCATTGACCACAGAATACTACTAAGGAAACTGGAAAGGTATGGGATAAGAGGGGTTGGACTGAGTTGGGTGGAAAGTTATTTAAGTAACAGACAACAATTTGTACAAATTGGAGAGCACAAATCACCCTTCATGGACATCACTTGTGGTGTGCCCCAGGGGTCAGTTTTGGGACCCAAACTCTTTATTTTGTATATAAATGACATATGCCAAGTATCAAAAATTCTGAAATTTATTTTGTTTGCGGATGACACAAATATCCTTTGCACTGGTGAGAATTTGCAGCAGGTTTTAGAGGTGGTCACAACTGAAATGGAAAAATTAACACAGTGGTTCAACAAAAATAAATTATCTCTAAATCTAAAAAAACAAAGATTATGTTGTTTGGAAATTATAAAATAAATCATGAAATAATGGTAACAATAGATGATACCAGAATAGAAACAGTACAGGAAAATAAGTTTCTGGGGGTGACGCTAGACAATAAAATCTGCTGGAAACCTCACATCAGTCACATCCGGGCCAAATTAGCAAAATGTATAGGCATACTGGGGAAGACAAGACACTTCTTGGACTATAAATCATTGGTCTTATTGTACAACTCACTGTTTTTACCTTATCTTAACTACTGTGTAGAAGTCTGGGGAAACACCTACAAGACCAACCTACAGTCAATATGCACATTACAAAAAAGAGCTATAAGGATAATAAACAATGCAGGATATAGAGACCATACCAATGCGTTGTTCTTAAAGTCACATGTCATAAAGTTCATCGATTTAGTTAAATTTAAGACAGCACAAGTAATGTACAGGGCAATTAATAATCAACTACCAACTAATATACAAAAAATATTTAAAAAAAAGAGACAATGATCATAATTTGAGGGGAGACTTAAACTTTACAAAACCCAAGATACGTACAACCAAGAAAAGTATGTGCATATCTGTCTGTGGGGTGGATTTGTGGAACAGTCTGGAGCCGGAACTGAAACTATGTACAAACAGAAATCAATTCAAAAAGAGGTATAAGCACCATTTGCTGAAAGGATAAATGTTAGAAGGGTAGTAGTTATATGTACGATTCATTATGTTCACTCTGGGATATTATGGGACACTATGGAATGGTGGGTGGGACAGCACTGTGTATATCTGTGTTGCTTGAGGCTGGTTTTGATGTATGGACATCATTGTATGTTAGAATGGATGGGTGTTAATGTTGATTTGTAAAAAATACAGTAAATTGTTTACTTGGGGTCTTAAAGGTGGTAATTTGTATAAAATTCACATGGGTGTATCTATGGAAAAGAGGAGATGGAATTAATAAGTGTTCACTTCTTCCTTCTCCCTTTCGAACAGTGTATACTGTTACTTTATTGCATTTGCCATTTGCTTGTAGTTGTTATATTTTTGTGTTTGAAATAAACTGTCTATCTAATTGAACCTTTAGCGATGGCAGTACGTTTACATCCACAAATATATGGAATTAAAGTAGGACCAACAGAACATAAAATCTCCCTGTATGATGATGACATAATTTTGTTTGTCGAATTTTAAAAAATCAATTCCGACCTTGTTAAATTTAATAAAGAACTTTGGGGAAATATCAGGATATAAAATAAATAAAACTAAATCTTCAATATTAATGCTAAATGAGACCCAGAGAAATCACCCAGCTCCTGAGGTAAATCAATTCAATGTTGTAAATCAGTTTAAATATTTAGGAATTCAAATTGTGCCTAAGCTAGAATCAGTCGCCAGTGCCAACTATGAAGCCTTAATGACAGATATTAATGAGTTACTTCAGAGATGGATGTCACTACCAATGTCGATGATCGGGAGAATTAATATACTTAAAAGTAATATCTTACCCAAAATACTTTATTTATTTCAATACATTCCTTTACCACCACCTTCAGATCTGTTCTCAAGAATTAAAAAAAAGTGAGTGGAATTTATATGGAACAATAGGAAGGCTAGATTACGTCTGTCCTTACTATATTTACCATTTGATCGTGGAAGTCTGAAATGTCCAAACTTTATGTTGTATTACTGGTCAGCACAACTGAGGTCTATGACATATTATTTTTCATCAAATGATCTCCCTCACTGGACTGAAATGGAATCATACAATTTACCTTTACCTCTTTCATTATTCATATACTCAGACTCGGCTAAAAATTTACAGAAACAAGTTAAAAATCCAGTTGTAAAGCATATGATCAAAATATGGTGTGAAACCAAAAAATATTTAAAAGAACCACACTTATTGTCACAATTTAGCCCAATATGGGGTAATCAATATTTTACACCAGGGAGAGCGGATGCTGTATTTAAAGTATGGAATTTAAAAGGGATTCAAAAGATTCAAGACTTATATTTGTCACGTTCAGATAACATAATGTCTTTTGAAGAACTGAGGATCAAATTTAATCTTAATAGAACACATTTTTTTAAATATCTTCAGCTTAGGAATTTTATTCAATCAAATCAAAATAATGCTCTCACCCGAGCTACTTATTCATCCTTGGAAAAAATTTTGACGAAAGATAGTAAGAGAAAGGGTATTATTTCAGAGTTTTATAACTCACTGACACTATCCTCAAGTGAAAACTCACAGAAAAGACTGAATTATTGGAAAGAAGACCTGCAAACTGAAATTTCAGAGGAACAATGGGAATTGGCTTGTACAGAAGCTCAAACCAAATCAATAAATGTACGTCTTAAATTGATACATTTTAAATGGTTAATGCGGATGTATGTTACACCGGTGGAGTTAAATAGACATAACAAAAACATACCAGATACATGCACAAAAGCATCTGTTAGCATCAGCATCGGATCACCCCAGGGCTGTGTACTTTCCCCCCTACTCTTCTCCCTTTATACCAACTCCTGCACCTCCACCCACCAGTCTGTTAAGCTGATCAAGTTTGCGGACGACACCACCCTCATCGGGCTCATCTCCAACGGCGATGAGTCCGTCTACAGGAGAGAGGTGGCCCAGCTGGTGTCCTGGTGCAGCCACAACAACCTGCAGCTGAACGCTCTGAAGACAGCGGAGATGATTGTGGACTTCAGGAAAGTCACAACCCCCCTGCCCCCCCTCACCATCACAGGCTCTCCCATCACCATTGCAGATTCCTTCCGCTTCTTGGGCACCACCATCACCCGGGACCTCAAGTGGGAGCCAACCATCAGCTCCCTCATCAAAAAGGCCCAGCAGAGGATGTTCTTTCTGCGGCAGCTGAGGAAGCTCAAGCTACCCACCAAGATGTTAGTGCAGTTCTACACGGCCATCATCGAGTCCATCCTCACCTCCTCCATAATCGTGTGGTACGCAGGAGCTACTGCGAGGGACAGACTGAGGCTGCAGGGTGTCGTGCGCACTGCTGAGAAGGTGATCGGCTGCAAGCTCCCATCTCTCCAGGACCTGTACATCTCCAGGACCCAGAGGCGTGCAGGCCGGATCATAGCCGATCCCTCACACCCTAGTCACGTACTGTTTGCCCCCCTCCCCTCAGGTAGAAGACTTCGGTCCATTCAGACTAAAACCTCCCGGCACATGAACAGCTTTTTCCCCTCTGCCATCAGACTGCTGAACATTAAGTGACTTATTGACTCTTGTGCACTATATACAGCAGCTCAACCAGACTCATGTCATTCATCACTGTTTTTCTGTTGCATTATCGACTGCACATCATCTGCTACTTGCTAATTTATTTAAAACTGCTGTGACTAGTATTACTCATTATTATTATTATTATTATTATTATTATTATTATTATTCTACACTTATTGCATGGTTTTAGTCTTTAATTTTTTTTTTTAGTTTATCTCTTTATCTTATCATGTTTTAATGTTGTAGCATTGCACCGAGACAAATTCCTAGTTTGTGTACTACATGAACAATGGCAATAAATCTGATTCTGATTCTGATTCTGAAAATGTATGGAAAGTAAAGGAACCCTATTTCATTGTTTATGGGAATGTAGAAAAATTAGAATGTTTTGGGAAGAGGTGAGGGTAACAATTGAAAAAATAATTTCAAAACAATTCACATTGAACCCTAAACTGTTTTTGTTGGGTCTGAATCCAGAAAAGCATAACTTTAATAAGAGTGAAAGAGCATTCATAGACCTCAGTTTGCTTAATGCTAAAAAATGTATTGCACTACTGTGGAAAAAGACTCATAGACCAGATGTGACTCAGTGGTTAAGACAGATGTTAACAAACCTTCCACTAGAAAGAATACCATACATACTGAAATCAAAGGAAAATGTGTTTGAGAATATATGGAGACCTTTCATTGATTATGACTGGCGCCTAGCGGCTGCCCCGGCCTTGGATGCGCTCTGCAGAGCGTGCCCAAATGCCAAGTCACGTTTCGTTACCTTGTATTCATACATGTGTAATGACAATAAAGTTGAATCTCATCATCTCATCTCATATGGAGACCTTTCATTGATTATGTAAAGAAATTAAACATAACTTCTGAAGAAGAAGGTGAATGATGTATGTGGACCTTGCAAATTCCATATTGGTGGATGTATAATATGTATACTTATGTAATAGATTACCTAGACTAAACAGAGGAGCATTGTTGATGACTTGCCTTTGTTAGTGGTTGTTGGTGTTTTTAGTACATTTTTTTTCCTTGTAGCTAGTGGTTTTTTGTTTTTTTGTTTTGTTTTGTTTTTTAATTACTTTAGTGTTAGTGTTTGATTGTTTGTGCCATGTTTGTAAAAAAAAGGTTCAATAAAAAATATTGTGGGAAAAAAAAAAGAGGAAGAAAGCCTGGGGAATCTGTTATGGCATATGTGGCAGTGCTGGGGAAGTTAGCACAAGACTGCAACTACGGTGACAAGTTAGCAGAGATGCTGAGAAAGAGACTTGTGTGCGGCATTGGAGATGATTGCATACAGCGGTGGTTACTGTCGGAGCCCGATCTCACCTTTGACAAGGCTCTGAAGCTCGCCCAAGCGATTGAAACAGCCAGCAAAGATGTGAAGAACTCACAGTCTATGGAGCCCATGCACCCACAACTAAAAACGACGCAGTCAATGCATAAAATGTCTACAAAACAGAACCCTAGTAAGCACAAAATTGCTACAGGTGTGGCAGTGAGCACCATAGGATTGGAGACTGTAGGTTTATTAATGGAACTTGTCATAAATGTGGTAAAATTGCCGTATTCAGAAAATGTGCAGATCTAAGCGCCCAGCAGGGGGGAGCTTAAGATAAGGGGGGGAGGGGAGGCAGCAAACATTTAAGAAAGAAAAAACTCAGGGAGCAAATTATTAGTGATGGCCAAATAAGGCTTTCTGGAGGACTTGAGGCCTTTCATCAAAATGGCTCATATAGACGATGTCTCATGTGAGACTTCATTTTCTCTACCAGACCATCTAGTGGACAAAATGTATACAACATGCAGATTTTTGCAAGGGCCTTTCATCAAAATGGTCCATATAGACGAGGCCTCGTGAAACTTCATTTGCGTAATAATGATCCAAGCTCTTTGAAACACAACAGACACTTCACCTTGCAAATAAAAATAAAATGACAAGAATGACACAGCTGGGATTAAAACCCAGGCCTCCCACTTGTAGTGCAGATACTTTACCACTAAGCCATCACCTCAGCTGCATTCAATAGCCACTATTTGTGGAAAATACATTAATGGGAGAAATGTGCTCAAAATGTTCACAAACGGGAGAAGTCCATCTTTTTGCTGCTGCCTCCATGTGAAAATTGGCTGTGACAAATCCCTTACACCAGTGGTCCCCAACCTTTTTTGTGCCACGGACTGGTTTAATGTCAGACAATATTTTCAGGGAGCGGCCTTTAAGGTGTGGTGGATAAATACAACAAAAGAACATGATACGACCGGCATAAAAACTGTGGTATTTTCTAAATATAATAATAAACGTGAATCCACTTTGTACTCGTTTGCAACTTTATTAGCATGCATCAAGACGTCAATTAGCATGCGTCAAGACGTGTGTCAAGAGTGAGCCATAGACGGATGTAACGGATGTAACGGCTGCACGGTGGCGCAGTGGTTAGCACTGCGGCAGCACAGTTTACCCTTGGCCGGTGGATTGTGGGGATCGTGGGTTCGATCCCAGCCCCCGACCAACAGTGATCTGTGTGGAGTTTGCATGTTCTCCCCGTGTTGCGTGGGTTTACTCCGGGATTTCTCCGGTTTCCTCCCACATCCCAAAAACATGCATGTTAGGTTAATTGGCTGTTCTAAATTCTCCCTAGATATTTGTTTCCTATAGGCCCTTAGAATAGAGGGTTAGTATTAATGAAAGCGCTTTGAGTGGTCTTTGTGACTAGAGAAGCGCTATATAAGTGCAGGTTAGTTAGTTAGTTAGAGAATCCGGTAATTTTTCAAAATAAAACATCATTCAGACTCAGATAATAAATAAAACGGAAGTAATGTAAGTTATTTATTCTTTCTGTGTGGCCCGGTACCAAATGACCCACAGACCGGTATCGGTCCGCGGCCCGGGGGTTGGGGACCGCTGCCTTACACAGTCAAACATGACAAGACAAAATGTGAGGGACGGGGATTTCCACTGGGTATCGCTGCTCACTTTATTTCATGTTGTGTGCAAAATCATGAACTGCTTCCTGACCCAGTCACGTGGTCTGACGTCAACACATACATTACAATACACGCCTCGAAACGTACTTCGCCAAATATTCTCATCAGAATCTATTGGTAGTTCCTAGTACTAGGCTCAAAACCAAAGGCGATAGAGCCTTTGCTGCTGTTGCTCCCAGACTGTGGAACTCCTTGCCTTTTGAACTTAGATCTGCACCTTCCATCGGTGTTTTTAAGAAGCAACTAAAGACCCACCTTTTTACCCTGGCTTTTTAACTATGTGCCGATTGTATTTTTATGTGCTTTTATTGTCTACTTTGTTTTACTATTTTATGTGCCTGTGTTTTTATTTTGTTTTTTTACCATGTTAAGCACTTTGTGACTCTGTCTGTGAAAGGTGCTCTATAAATAAACTTATTATTATTATTATTATTATTATTAATATTTCCTGGATAAGCTCGGAACACCCCTTGGAGCTCCGGAGCCTGTCGTCCCATCACGACAAATTATGTCAGTCAGGGAGAGGAAGAAATGCAGGACACAGACACAGACAAAGTCATGTTTACACTGTACAAAATTGGGGCTATGGAGATTCCAACAGAGAAGGCATTTGTAGAAACACTGACAGTTAATGAGAAGAAAATGCAGTTTGAAGTTGACTCAGGGTGTGGTGTAACAGTGATAAATCAATCTGTATATAAATCTCTGCGGCAGGAAGAGGCACCAGAGCTATGGCCATGCAAAGTGAGACTTAGAACATACATAGGTCACACAGTAAATGTTCTGGGAGCAGCCAAGGTAAAGGTAGTGGGTAAAGTGACAGGACTTTGACAGGTGTAGTGTCAGGAACAGGCCCAAGTCTAACTGGCAGAAGTTGGATCAAAGAGTTAGGCTTACAGTGGAGACCAGAGCCCCAAATCCACCATGTCAGAGAGAAGACCTTAGAGGAAGTACTTAAAGAAAATGAGGAAGTTTTCAAGGAGGGTCTAGGCAAATTTAAGGGTCTCTCAGCTAAGTTTTATGTTGACAGAGAAGCAGCACCCAAATTTTTTAAAGCTAGACCTGTACCCTATGCAATGAGAGGCAGGATTGAAGCTGAACTTGATCACCTCCTAGCTCAGGAAATAATTGAGCCAGTCAAATATGCTGAGTGGGCAGCACCAGTGGTTCCTGTTCTTAAACCAGACGACTCTGTAAGACTGTGCGGCGACTACAAACTGACAGTGAATCAAGTGTAAAAACTGGAACGGTATCCAATCCTTAGGATTGATGATTTGTTTCCCAGTCTGTCAGGTGGACAGAAATTTACTAAATTAGATCTGAGCCATGCATATCATCAAATTCCTTTGGATGAAGAAGCAAAAAAATATGTGACCATAAACACACATAAAGGCTTGTTCACTTACAAGGTGCTACTAGTTGGAGTATCCTCAAGCTCAGTGATCTTCCAGCGGACCATGGAGGGACTGCTGCAGGGCATCCCTCATGTGGCCATTTTCTTGGACGATATTTTGTAAACATGGAGAGATGACCAAGAGCATCTACAGACATTGGCCATAGTGTTGCAGCAGCTTAAGAATGCTGATCTCAGGCTGAAGAGAACCAAGTGTTCTTTCATGAGCAAAGAAGTAATGTTTTTGGGTCACAAGGTCGATGCAACAGGTTTACAGCCAGTCAACGAGAAGGTGCAAGCAATCCAAGAGGCACCTACACCAACAAATGTGACAGAGCTAAAGGTCTATCTTGGATTGTTAAATTACTATAACAAGTTCTTGCCTAGTCTGTCTACTGTCCTTGCTCCAATGCATAAGCTGTTACAAAAAGATGCAAAGTGGCAGTGGGGAGAAGAATAAAAAGCTGCATTTGAAAAGTCAAAAGAAATGCAGTCCACAGAAGTGTTGGTACATTATGACCCAACTAAAGACATTGTGCTTGCATGTGATGCATCACCATTTGGAGTCGGTTCACATCACGAACACTCAATGCTGCAGAGACAAATTACTCGCAGTTGGACAAAGAAGGACTAGCTGTGATGTTTGGAATAAAATGCTTCCACAAACACATCTATGAGAGAAAGTTCACAATAGTGACTGATCACAAACCATTGTTGTCACTTTTCAGTGAGATGTGTGCTGTGCCGCAAATGGCATCTCTGAGGATTCAGAGATGGGTAGTAACTTTGAGAGCCTATGAGTATACAATAATATATTAAGAAGGGAAGAATCACGGCAGTGCAGATGCCCTAAGTTGCTTACCCTTACCAGCAGAAGCAGACCAAGAGGTGACAGAAGAGAGGATTCTCATGCTAGAGAGCTCTGACATTACCTTAGTGATGGCAGACCAAGTGAAAACATGGACACATAAAGACCCGGTACTCTCAAGGGTGAGAGAAATGGTGCACAGAGGCTGGCCCTCAGAACTTAAAGAAACTGATTTTGCACCTTATGCAACAAGGAAGCATGAACTCAGCACTCACAATGGATGTGTGTTGTGGGGTGTGAGGGTAGTTGTGCCAAAGCCCAGCCAAGAGATGTTTTGAGACAACTTCATCAGTATCACCCAGGAGGGTCCCGAATGAAAGTGTTGGCCAGAAGTTATGTATGTGGCATGGTCAAGGTCTGTATGGTGTGTCAGGAGGACAGAAATGTCCCTACTCCAGCTCTGTTGCACCCGTAGGACTGGCCTGGTAAACCCTGGAGTCATATCCATGTAAATTACTCAGGGCCATTTTGGGGAAAAATGTTTTTGGTGCTGATTGATGCACATTCCAAATGGACACATGTGTATCCCATGAACAGTGCTACTTCAGCCACAATGATTGAATGCTTGCATACAAGCTTCAGTAATCAGGGACTGCCTAAATTGATAAGTGTTTGATAATGGGACGTGTTTTGTCAGCACAGAGTTCCAAGATTTCCTGAGGAGAAATGGAATTTGTCATGTGACTTCTGTGCTGTACTATGCCGCCAGCAATGGGTTGGTAGAGAGAGGGGTACAAATATTTAAGAGAATAATGACAAATGTCCAGAAGGCCTGTTGTATGCAAAGGTAGCTAGGGTGTTATTCAGCTATCGAGTAACCCCTCAGACTACTACAGGCCTTTCTCCAGCAGAATTGCTTCTAGGGAGGAAGCTACATTGTACATTGGACTTAATGCACCCAGACCTGAACAAGAAAGTGCAAAAGAAACAAGAGAGATGGATCAGGGATCATGATAAAAAGGTGAAAGGATGCTGGTTTACAGTGGAGACTCAGAACTTCAGTTTTAGACCTAAGTGGGTTCCTGGAATCATTGAGTCTGTGACTGGCCCAGTATCCTACAAAGTGATGTTGGCTGATGGGAGGGTGGTTAGGAGACATGTGAATTAGATTCACTCTCACCACCTGTCACCACAGAATAAAACAGAGATGAGTCAGATAGACACAACTCACTCAAGTCAGACCACTAAGAAAGAAGAGCTGTGGCTGGACATTGAGGACATTGTTGTCAACAGTGAGACACAGGAGAAGATGGCAGCTACAGAAGTTTCCACACAACCAGAGACAACACTGGAGACTGTCACATAACCAAGCCCACCAAGGAGACAGTCAAAAAGGGAAACTAAGTTGCCTAGTTACCTTAAAGACTTCCAGTTACACTGAATAGGGAGATGTTCACATATATATATATATATATATATATATATATATATATATATATATATATATATATATATATATATATATATATACAGTATATATATATATAAAAAGAAGAGTTGTGAAGTGTTGCCTTTCTGTTAAGGGGTAAACCAAGCTTCAGTGGGAGGGATGTAGTAAAGCAAATAAGATACTTTAGATTGTGCACCAGGGGGCACTGTTGTATAAGTGTGTGTATTCAAGCAGTAAAGAAGAAAGCCTGCTGTTGTTGTTCTGCTAGGCTAAAAGCTAGTTATGTGTGTTCACTCAGGCCTCCTAAAATAAAAGCTTCTCCAAAAGTAAAGAGCGTCCTACAAGTTACTACATAAAATAATTTATTTTCTGAAATTTCCTACTTCTTTCTTGTAAATTTGCTGCTTTTGTCTGAAAAATTTGACTTTCCCATTTACATTTGTGTCTGTCATAAATGTGCAACATTTTTTCCTTAAATTTTACTTTTTCTTGTAAATTTGCAACTTTTCTTATAGAGCTGATATTTCTCTCATAAACTTGCAGGTTTTTTTCCCTCCAATTAGCTTTTTTCTTGTAAAATAAAAACTTTGTGAAACTTACCAATTTTTTCCTCATAAATCTGCTCTTTTTTCATATAAATTTACAATGTTCATAGGAATGCTGGTTAAATCTTTGTTCTATGTAATGGTTTATTTTTTTCTGCAGATCTGGAAAATGATCCAATCTTATTTTTTAATGTTTTTGTTGTTTTGTTTTGTTTTCTTTTTTGGTCCATTATAAGGTTTTGGTGATGGATGGATGTTCAAAAAAAGAAATTTTCCTGGGTGTTTTCATAAACATTTTTAATCCACAATTTCGATCAGTATGCTATTAATATTGTTGAAACACATTACTTTTAATAGGAGACAATTGTGTCCTTCACATTTCCCACATTTCCCACACTTACAAAACAACAGTCCGATTTCAAAAGAATATTGAGGAAGTTAGAAGACACAGAACATCTGTATGACTCATCCTAACCCTAATAATTATACACACTGTTAAAATAGATGAAGGCAGCAGGTGTATGTACTGATTTGTGTCACGTCTTGTCTTCTTTTCCTCTATTGAAATGATTGCATTAGAAGTTGTTCTCCGCTCTTGATATGATTTGAACAGAAGTTACTGGACATAGCAGAAAGCTGTTTTGGTAATGCATGAACACATTCAAAGCAGCACACAAACAGAAATGAGCAGATTAGATGCAGGTTCCCAAGGTTTTTGGCATCTGGTGATGGTGGTGGTGGTCTATCTCTCAAAAGTCAAATATACTTTTACAACCACTGGGAGTTTTCGTTAAAAGCGCTTTATAAAAATGCGTATTTTTTAACTGTTTTTTTTTTAAAGTTCGACATTTGGCAAAATGCTTGTTACATAATATCTGGAACAATCTGAAACCAGTGCTATTGCTATTGTGATGTACATTTAATAAGCACTATTTGAATACAAGTAAGTTCTACAAATTTCTCTCTATGTTGTGTCTTTATTGACAGCCAAACCTTGGGCTCTGGGTATCCCCAGACCCCTGGTCTTGTTTTAATCTTGAAAGCTAAGCTGGGTCTACCTTGGTTAGTATTTGAATGGGAGACTGCTTGGGAATACCAGGTGCTGTGATGGAATGGTGATCTGTCCAGGATGTATTCTAGCTCTTGCCTAGTGTAGGTGCCTCACCACACACAACTCAAAAAGGATCTGGATGTTGGTGACTAAATGGGCTGTTCATTTGTCTAACAATCATAGAAAGGTGGCTTTTCATCTTTCAACCAAATCTGTATGTTTTTTAGACAGTTGGCAAAGCCATCTTTTCAATGTTTTTCAACCATTTTGTGCTGGGAGGGGAGGAAATAAATTACTATATTCACCACTCTGGAAATCTCCACATACTTGTGTCATTTGGCTCTTCTCCCTACCTGGTCCACTCTCCAACTCTACCTCATGAAGAAAGGACAGTCTCCTATTCTTCTCTGCCACTTCTCCTTTCACTACTACCACCTTGTCCACTCCTGAGGCAAGACATATCTCAAATTCAGCTCAATCCTCACTACTGTAAGCTTCTTATTATTTCTATACCTAGTACAACCATTGTCTCCTTATCTCCACACTTGCCTCTACAAATCTGACCAACTCATTAGCACACCAAACCTGTTATCAATAAAATTAGTATTTGCATCTTATCTGTTTGTCTTGTTGTTGTTCTTGTATCTAGGTTCTGGTTCAAAACTATGTAACAGATTGGTGAATCCCAAAAGTTCACATACAGCGGGGAAAATTAGTATTGAACACGTCAACACTTTTCTCATTAAACATCCACACGTGGACAAAATTGTTGGTACCCCTCTGTTAATGAAAGAAAAACCCACAATGGTCACAGAAATAACTTGAATCTGACAAAAGTGGTAATTAATACCCTTAACTTAATATTTTGTTGCACAACCTTTTGAGGCAATCACTGCAATCAAACGATTTCTGTAACTGTCAATGAAACTTCTGCACCTCTCAGCAGGTATTTTGGTCCACTCCTCATGAGAAAACTGCTCCAGTTGTCTCAGGTTTGAAGGGTGCCTTCTCCAGACGGCATGTTTCAGCTCCTTCCACAGATGTTCAATAGGATTTAGATCAGGGCTCATAGAAGGCCACTTTAGAATAGTCCAATGTTTCGCTCTTAGCCATTCTTGGCTGTTTTTAGCTGTGTGTTTTGGGTCATTATCCTGTTGAAAGACCCATGACCTGCGACTGAGACCAAGCTGTCTGACACTGGGCAGCACATTTCTCTCAAGAATACCTTGATAGTCTTGAGATTTCATTGTACCCTGCAAAGATTCAAGACACCCTGTGCCAGATGCAGCAAAGCAGCCCCAGAACATAACACAACCTCCTCCATGTTTCACAGTAGGGACAGTGTCCTTTTCTTGGTATGCTTCATTTTTGCGTCTGTGAACATAGAGCTGATGTGCCTTGCCAAAAAGTTCCAGTTTTGTCTCGTCTGTCCATAGGACATTCTCCCAGAAGCTTTGTGGCTTGTCAACATGCAGTTTGGCAAATTCCAGGCTGGCTTTTTTATGATTTGTTTTCAACAGTGGTGTCCTCCTTGGTCATCTCCCATGAAGTCCACTTTGGCTCAGACAACGACGGATGTTGCAATCTGATACTGATGTACCTTGATCTTGGGAGTTCACCATGAATGTGTTCAGAGGTTGTTCTGGGCTCTTTTGTTACCATTCGTATTATCCGTCTCCTCCTGCGGCCACGTCCAGGGAGGTTGGCTACAGTGATCTTAAATCGTGGATCTTAAATTTCTGAATAATATGTGCAACTGTAGTCACAGGAACATCAGGCTGCTTGGAGATGGTCTTATAGCCTTTACCTTTAACATGCTTGTCTATAATTTTCTTTCTAATCTCCTGAGACAACTCTCTCCTTTGCTTCCTCTGGTCCATGTTTAGTGTGGTACACACCATGTCAACAAACAGCATAGTGACTACTTGTCACCCTTTAAATAGGCCGACTGACTGATTACAAGTTTGTAGACACCTGTGATGTTAATTAGAGGACACATGTTGGTTGAACATGTCCCTATGGTCACATTATTTTCAATCTTTTCTAGGGGTACCATCATTTTTGTCCAGGCCTGTTTCATGAGTTTGTTTTTTAAAGTAATTCTGTTGAAGCACAATTCAAAAGCATTGTCTGATTTTCATTGAGTTAATTTTCATAGAATTTTTATTTATTAGCACTTTTGTCAGATTCAAGTTATTTCTGTGACCACTGTGGGTTTTTCTTTCATTAACAGAGGGGTACCAACAATTTTGTCCACATGTGTATTTCTGATGGAGCCACTGACCTGGGATTTTCACCAGATGTCAGTAACAACCCAAAGAATCCATACATACAAAGAAATCAAGGCAACTGTGTTCACAAAACAAGTTATATTTAATAAAGTGAAATGACAGGGAATAAGAATTGAACACACTTGGTGAAATTCATTTAATATTTAGTAGAAAAGCCTTTGTTGTTAATAACAGCTTCAGCTTCCAGATGCCTCCTGTATGGAGAAACTAGGCGCAGGCATTGCTCAGGAGTGATTTTAGCCCATTCTTCCACACAAACAGTCTTCAAATTTGAAGGTTCCGTGGGTGTCTTCTATGAACTCTGATTTTCAGTTCGGTCCATAGATTTTCAACTGGATTCAGGTCAGGTGACTAACTGGGCCATTCTAGCAGCTTTATTTTCCTTCTCTGGAGCCAGTTGAGAGTTTCCTTGGTTGTGTGTTTGGGATCATTTTCTTGGTGAAATGTCCACACTCGTTTCATCTTCAACATCTTGGCAGATGTCAACAGATTGTTATCAAGGATGTCTCTGTACATTTGTCCATTCATCTTTCCTTCAATTATATGAAGTCTGCCTGCACCATGTGCTGAAAAACACCCCCACACCATGATGGGATGTGCGGTGCCATTTCTCCTCAAAACGTGCTGTGTGTTGTGGCATCCGAAAAGTTCAACTTTGGTCTCATCTGATCAGACTATATTCTCCCAGTATTTTACTGGCTTGCCTAAATGTTGTGCAGCAAACTTTAAACAAGCTTCAACATGCTTTTTCTTCATCAATGGAGTCTTGTGAGATAAGCGGGCATACAGCACATGCCGGTTGAGTGCATTACTTGTTGTTTTCTTTGAAACAGCGGTACCTGCTAACTCTAGGTCTTTCTGGAACTCTTCATGAGTGGTCTTTGGCTCTTGGATAACTTTTCTGATAATTCATTTGACTCCTCTTTCAGAAATCTTGCGAGGAGCTCCTAGCCGTGCCCAGTTTATGGTAAAATAATATTCTTTCCACTTCTAAATGATGGCTCCAACAGTGCTCGCTGGAACATTCAGCACTTTAGAAATGCACCTGTAACCAATGCCATCATTATGTTTTGCGACAATAAGGTTGCGACGGTCTAGAGAGAGCTCTTTGCTTCTACCCATCATGAGTTCTTTGTGGTGTGATGGATTTCAGCTGGCTTCTTGGCTTTCTATGCCTTTCTGCACCTTTTTCCTCATGTGTTCAATATTTATTCCCTGTGTCATTCCACTGTTAAATGAAGCTTGTTTTGTGAACACAGTTGTCTTGATTTCTTTGTATGTATGGATCACTTGGGTTGTTACTGATATCTGGTGAAAATCTCAGATCAATGGCTCCATCAGAAATATGTTTAATGAGAAAAATGTTGATGTGTTCAATACTTATTTTCTCTGCTGTAAATTGATTGCACGTCACATTTAGAAACAAATCTGCTGGTACTCATGGTTCTTGCATGAGGCCCATTGGACCACAAAAATAAAGGAAAAGTCCCACAAATTTATTGGTATAAAGTCACAAATTTAAAAGGAAATCATAAATTTACAAGAATAAATTTCATGATAAAGTTGCAATTTTACCATGAGACACAATTTACGATGAAGGTTACATCTGTGTAAGAGTTACATTTATATGGCCTGCACATCTATTGTATAACAACCCTACCTTCTCCTGGATAAAAAAACTCTCACCAACCACCCACAAACAGTCAGACTTGGCCCCCACCACTCCTCCACACTGTCTCTTAGCACTGGCTCCCCCCAGGGCTGCGTGCTAAGCCCTCTATTGTATTCCCTGTACACCTTTGACTGTATTCCAACCCACCCAACCACCGTCATTGTGAAATACGCGGCCGACACCACCTTGGTTGGGCTCATTGCCGATGACGATAAAAAGGCATATAGGGTGGATGTAGAGAATCTGCTGCTGTGGTGCCAAGCAAACAACCTGGAACTGAATGTCCAAAAACCCAAAGAACTCATACTGGACTTCAGGAAGAAGAGACAGTTCCACCCTCCCTTCCTTCTCATAAATGTGGAAAACGTCCCCGCCTTCAGGTTCCTGGGCACCCACATCTCCTCTGACCTCTCCAGGACTGTCAACACCAAGGCCCTGGTGAAGAAAGCCCAGCAGCGGCTGCACTTCCTCCGTATCCTGAGAAAGAACAACCTGGACAAGAAGCTGCTGCTGGCCTTCTATCGCTGCTCAGTGGCAAATGTGCCCACCTACTGTCTGGGTGTGTGGTACGCCAGTTCCACGGCCGAGAACAGGAAGACTGTGCAGAGGGTCATCAACTCCACCCAAAAAATTATCGGTGGCCCTCTGCCCTCCCTGGAAGACATCGCCAGATCCTCCTGTCTCAGAAGGATCAAGGCCATCACAGGAGACCCCTCACATCCTGCCCACCACCTGTTCGACCTGCTTCCCTCTGGACAACGGTTCAGATAGATCAGGTCCCACACGTCCAGACTGACAAACAGTTTCTTCCCCTGGGCCATCCGAACTGCAAAAAGTCAGAGGCCCTACCCCCCTCCTCCAAATGCTCACATGCATAGAACTGAGGACCTTTTAATTATCACAATAATTCACCTGTCTTTGCACTCCGCACTTTCATGTGTACTGACCCATCTGTGAAATCACTACTGTGCATATTTTCCATAATCCTTTGGCCATTTTACTCAATTGTGTGTTCAATTGTGTGTCTGCACTCTGCACTCTTATGTACAGATGTTGACAAAATTGTTGGTACCCCTCTGTTAATGAAAGAAAAACCCACAATGGTCACAGAAATAACTTGAATCTGACAAAAGTGCTAATAAATAAAAATTCTATGAAAATTAACCAATGAAAATCAGACAATGCTTTTGAATTGTGCTTCAACAGAATTATTTTAAAAAACAAACTCATGAAACAGGCCTGGACAAAAATGATGGTACCCCTAGAAAAGATTGAAAATAATGTGACCATAGGGACATGTTCAACCAAGATGCGTCCTCTAATTAACATCACAGGTGTCTACAAACTTGTAATCAGTCATTCGGCCTATTTAAAGGGTGACAAGTAGTCACTGTGCTGTTTGTTGACATGGTGTGTACCACACTAAACATGGACCAGAGGAAGCAAAGGAGAGAGTTGTCTCAGGAGATTAGAAAGAAAATTATAGACAAGCATGTTAACCCCTTGCACTCTGGTCAATTTCCCTAAAAACGCCAAAAAATAACGTGCCCAAAGTAAATCAAAAGCTGTTCCTTCAACCCTTTGCAGCATCTTCATGGGGTTGGTCTCATTTAAAAGAAAACACTTTGAATTTTTTGGCAAAACAGTCATAATCTCTCTAAGTGCTCCGGCCACTGAGTAACAGTCATGTAAACATAGTGAACTTGAAGAAAATAAATTTCGCCTGGGTGTTTTTTTGGATACAAATGCTTGCAAATAACACACAGCTTCAGATCCGGGCTGGAAAATGCAACAGAAATGTAGAACCAAGTGTTATCCAGCTGAGGTCAAAATTTTGTAACAATACCACAAAAAATGAATATATTACACAGCTTTGTTCTCAGGTAGTTCCCAGGCGTTTTTGAACTGTGCCAAATTGTGCCAAATGGCACAGTTTGGAAAAACGTCTGTAACTTTTGAATGATTCAATATAGAAGCTTCATCTTGGGCTCTAATGAAAGGTGACACTCAGGGCTGTGTGTGTGTGTGGGGGGGGGGGTGTTTATTCATTCATTCATTCATGAATGAACAAACAACCCCCCACACACAAAGAAGCATGCCACGTAAAAAATGTGTGGCTTTTTTTTACAAGAAAAAATAACCTACAGTGCACTAAAAATTATTCTAAAATATTTGTAATGTAGAAGATAACAACTCCCACCCACCCCCCACCCACCCCCGCTACAGAGGACGGACATCGGCCATCGCTACATGACGGAACAGTCATGTGGCGATGTGGCGACCGCGGAGCACAGTCTCTGCGGTCCCCGCGCCCCCCCCCCCCTCGGTACAGAACAGTAGCGGGGGGGGGGGCGTTCACGGTCCACACGCGGCGCACGAACCGTGTACCGCGGCGCACGGACTTCGGACTTCGTGTGCCGCACAGTTGTAATTTACCGATCGGTCAAAAGTCATTTTTGATTACAATTTTCAGGGATAAAGAATAATTTAGCTTATAACACTTACCTGTCCGCAACAGCATGTGGACGGTCTATGATGACCATGGAAGAGAATCCTAAACGTCTACTCTGCTGGGACAGCACCGCCTGTGGCTGAACAGGCCGATGCGCAAATGGCAGTCCCTGTCACACAGGTCGCACTTGTGGGTGGTCTCTGTGCTGCTGGGTCTGTGGCGGTTCTTCCTGCGGGTCCTTTTTTCATCTGCTGCAGCAGTCAGTCTCTCTTTACCCAGCCTTACACAAAACAGCTTTCGAACTTCTGTGCTTCAATTGGCTCGCTGCATTCGCAGCCGTTGGTAGGCGGGTCCTTCTTGCTAGGTTTTCGGTCATTGGTTCTTCAAGGTTTCAGAAACCCAATTCAAGGCTCTTATTAGTCGAATGAGAGGTCAATCACATCTAAACCAATCAAAGCACTCCTTTGGCTTTCTGTTCGTGGCTGTGTCTGTAGTGGAAGAACGGAAATGCAGGTGTTTTTTTTTTTTCCAGTGCCTCCTAGGGCGCACAGTGTGCGTACTCGGACGCAGAGACGTGCCCGCCCGTGGTACACAGAAGTGCAACAGGTTAAAGGTAAAGGCTATAAGACCATCTCCAAGCAGCTTGATGTTCCTGTGACTACAGTTGCACATATTATTCAGAAATTTAAGATCCACGGGACTGTAACCAACCTCCCTGGACGTGGCCGCAGGAGGAGACGGAAAATACGAATGGTAACAAAAGAGCCCAGAACAACCTCTAAACACATTCATGGTGAACTCCAAGGTCAAGGTACATCAGTGTCAGAACGCACCATCTGTCGTTGTTTGAGCCAAAATGGACTTCATGGGAGACCACCAAGGAGGACACCACTGTTGAAAACAAATCATAAAAAAGCCAGACTGTCACAACTCGCTCCCGCCTGTCATCCGCTCCAGCCGTGCGCACACCTGGGCTTCATCAGGCTGCTACTATTTAACCTGCTCTGCCCACAGCCTCGGTCTGGAGCCGCCAGCTCTTCCTCCACGCTCAAGCTCTGCGTTCGCCTACTCCTCTCGGCCAACGCCGCTACTCATCGCCCTCAAGTAAGGTATTCTTACCTGTTCTCCTCAGTTATTCCCCTGTGCACAGGTGGACCCTCTTGGCGGCGGAAATTCCCTTCGTCGCCTTTCTTCTCATCCTCACTGCATCGAGCGCAGCTGGGCGCTGTCTCCCAGGCGGGAGCTTCTCTTATCAACGCCAGCCAACAGTACATCTGCAAGTAAGCCAAACTATTACTTTGACCACCTTGCTGTGACAATTGCTTATCCCCTGCTCTCTGTTCTGTCCTCAGGGTTGCCTGGCTGTACGGTGTCTGTTCTGCCCTTGGTGCTCTCCTGTCCCCAAGACTACATTCACATTTCCCACTCATTCATCCATACACCTGCTGTTGAATAAACTCTTAAATCTCATCCGAGCCTGTGTGCGTGTTTCCTGGGCCAGAAAACATGTCAGTACGGCTCCAGTACAACGGCCCAGCGAACAGCGGGTACGTACGCCAACTCTCCAATCTCGAGGCTCGGGTGGACTTAATTGTTCACCAACAGCAGGTAATTCTTAATCAGCTTACCTCCATTAATAGCCGGTTGGATCGCCTCGATCCTCCACAGGCGCTCCCTCTGTCTCAGCTCGGTGGGCCAGCTCCTCCCACTCCTCAGGCCAGCTCCTCTGCCCCGGGTCCGCCGACCCGTCTCACCCCAATTCCCACTCCTGCGCGCTTTAGCGGAAAACTCGGCAAAGCGCTTGGGTTTATTCTACAGTGTGAGACGGTGTTTCAGCACGTGCCCGGGGATTTTCCGTCAGACCAAAGCCAAAATGGGTATGTTTCCAATCTTCTGGAAGGGCGAGCGTTAGCCTGGGCTTACGCCGTTATGGCGAAGGCCAGCTATGCGACCCTGACCTATGCCCAGTTCGTGCAAGACTTCCTCGAGGTCTTTGATCATTCGGATCGTGATAGCGTGTTGGCCAAGTGGCTTCTTAGCCTTCGCCAGGGTAGCCGCTTAGCGGCCGACTATGCTGTCAACTTCCGGGTGGCGGCGGAAGAGGTTGGTTGGCGTGATGCTGCCCTTTGCAGCCTATTTGTCCGAAGTCTAAATTCTGATTTGCGGGATGAGTTGGCCAGCCAGGAACAGCCGGATCGGCTGCCAGAATTAATCTCTTTGGCTATCAGTTTGGATAACAGACTGAGGGAGCGGGCCACTGAGAGGAAGCCATTCAGCCGCTCGCGCTGACCTTTTTCCCACGCACCCCAGTATCGCCCCCTGGCGTTACCTCCTCCGGAGGCCGACGACGACCCCGATGCTATGATCATCGGGCGGGCTAGACTTTCCTTAGCGGAGAAACAGCGCCGCCGGGAGTTGGGTCTCTGCATGTATTGCGGACATGACCAACATCCCGTGGAAGTCTGCCCGGTGAAGCCAAAAGGGGAGGTCCGCGAGTCAATGTAGGGGGCCTCGCGGACGCTTCCCGGTCTAATCCCCTCTCCAAATGTCAGGTACAAATTAGACTCTGCCACAACTCCATTGGTCATACATCTTATGCACTGGTGGACTCGGGGGCAGAACAATGTTTTATTTCTAAGAGCCTGGCAACCCGCCTGGGCATCCATTGCCAAGCCTTGCCCACTCCCCTTCATCTCGTTGCCCTGACCAGTTCTCCCCTGGAAAAGGCCACTCACATTACCAAACCCACCTCCGTCATTATCTCTGGCAACCATCGTGAGGACCTCAGTTTTTATGTCCTTCCCACCTCGGCGGCATCCATCATTCTTGGCTACTCATGGCTACGCCTCCACAACCCCGTGTTTGATTGGCAGACCGGGTGCATCTTATCGTGGAGCACCTTCTGTTTGGGAACCTGTCTCCAGTCTGCGGCCTGTGCCCCATCTGTGCCTGCACCCGCCCTTGACTCCACCCCTCCGGACCTTTCTGCTGTGCCATCGGAGTTTCACGACCTGGGCTGGGTTTTCAGCAAGTCGAAGGCGTTATCCCTCCCACCCCATCGCCCATATGACTGTGCCATTGATCTCCTGCAGGGGGCGCCCCTCCCTTCTGGTCGCCTGTATAGCCTTTCTGCCCCAGAACGGGAGGCCATGGACACCTATATTCGGGAATCCCTCAGTGCCGGAATTATCCGCCCCTCTTCATCCCCCCTGGGTGCTGGGTTCTCTTTTGTGGCAAAGAAGGATGGTTCTTTGAGGCCTTGCATTGACTTCAGGGCCCTTAAAGACATCACGGTTATGGACCGTTATACGCTGCCGCTTATGGACTCAGCCTTTAATTCCCTCCAGGGGGCATCCTGGTTCTCCAAATTAGACCTCCGCAGTGCTTATCATCTTGTCCAGATCCGGGAGGGTGACGAGTGGAAGACGGCCTTCCGAATGCCCAGCGGCCACTTTGAATACCTTGTTATGCCGTTTGGGCTCACCAACGCTCCTGCTGTCTTCCAACGCCTGATTAATGACGTGCTTTGTGACTTCCTGGGGGTCTTCATTTTCGTCTACCTAGATGACATATTGATCTTCTCCCGGTCTCGGGAGGAGCATCTGGTCCATGTGAGGAGGGTCCTGCAACGTCTTTTGGAGAATAAACTTTACGTCAAAGCCGAGAAGTGCGAGTTTTTTACCAATACCACCTCTTTCCTGGGTTTTATTGTTTCGCACAATCAGCTCCTCCCCGACCCTGCCAAGGTTAAAGCTGTGGTCGAGTGGCCTGCCCCCTCCTCTAAGAAGCAGGTGGAGCAATTTTTGGGGTTCGTTAATTTTTACCGCCGTTTTGTCCCTGGTTAGTGCCATCACCCCCCCTCTGATCTGCCTCACCTCACCGAAGGTGCGCTTTCAGTGGACGACGGAAGCGGAGACAGCCTTTGAAACCCTCAAGAAGGAATTCGCATCCTCCCGGGTCCTGTCTCTTGTGGATCCTGAGCGCCAGTGTTTTGTCGAGGTGGACGTGTCTGACACTGGGGTCGGGGCGGTCTTGTCTCAGCGCTCTCCGACTGACGGGGCGCTGCGCCCCTGCGCTTTCTTCTCCAAGCGTCTCTCCTCGGCCGAGCGCAATTATGACATCGGCGACAGAGAGCTCCTGGCCGTGAAGCTCGCGCTGCAGGAGTGGTGTCACTGGTTGGAAGGGGCGGCTCAGCCTTTCGTGGTTTGGACCGATCATAAGAACTTGGAATACATCAGGACGGCCAAGCGCCTGAATGCCCGCCAGGCGCGTTGGTCGCTGTTCTTCGCCAGGTTCAAATTCACCATTACTTACCGCCCAGCTTCCAAAAATAAGAAGTCCGATACGCTGTCCAGGCTGTACACCCCTGAAGCCCCAGAAGATGAGGTCCATACCGTCGTGCCCGCTTCGTGTGTCGTGGGGGCTGTTTCCTGGGCCATCAGATATAAGGTCCTGGAGGCTCTGGAGTCTGAACCTGATCCTGGCGGCGGCCCAGCGGGAAGATTGTTTGTGCCCTCGTCAGTCCGAGGTGACGTTATTCACTGGGCTCACACTTCTAGGCTCGCCTGCCACCCTGGTGTCTCCCGGTCTGTTGATCTTCTCCAGCGGTCCTTTTGGTGGCCCAGACTCCGGGAGGATGTCGCCAATTATGTGCGCGCCTGCCCGCAGTGTGCCATGAATAAGTCGTCCAATGCTCCTCCTGCGGGTCTTCTCCATCCCTTGCCGGTCCCTGGGAGGCCCTGGTCACACATTGCCTTGGACTTCGTCACCGGTCTGCCGGTCTCCAACTCTTTTAACACTATCTTGACTATTGTAGACCGGTTCTCCAAGGCGGCCCACTTCGTGCCTCTCCCTGGGCTTCCTTCGGCGCGTGAGACAGCCAATCTGTTGGTGCAGCATGTGGTCAGGCTGCATGGCATCCCCGCTGACATTGTCTCCGATAGGGGGCCACAATTTGTGTCGAAAGTTTGGAGGAGCTTCTGCACCGCTCTGGGGGCCACAGTTAGCCTGTCTTCTGGACACCATCCCCAATCCAATGGGCAGTGCGAACGCACCAACCAGGAGCTGGAGGCTGCTCTGCGCTGCGTCACCTCCTCTAACCCCACTTCCTGGAGCATTCATCTTCCCTGGGTGGAGTATGCCCATAACTCCACTTTGTCTTCAGCCATTGGGATGTCCCCCTTTCGGGCGTCTTTAGGTTACGACCCCCCGCTGTTCCCTGAGGAAGAAGGTGAAGTGGCAGTCCCCTCCATCCAGGCCCACGTGAGACGGTGTCGCATCAGGCCCTGGTTCGGGCCGCATCGCGCAACACCAAGTCTGCGAATCGCCACAGGAGGCCTGCGCCACGTTACCAGGTGGGTCAACAAGTTTGGTTGTCTGCTCAGAATATTAATCTGAAGGGGGAGAAGAAGAAGTTGGCTCAGAGCTTCGTTGGACCTTATCCTGTCACGAAGGTGGTCAACCCAGTGGCTGTGTGTTTGGCGCTCCCCCCTCCCCTCCGTGTTCATCCCACATTTCATGTTTCTCAGGTTAAACCTGTGGTTTCTAACCCTCTCTGTCCCTCCCCCAGAGTGCCGCCCCCCCCCAGGATGATTGATGGACACCCGGCATGGAGCGTCACTTCCATCTTGGACTCCCGACGCCGGGGCCGGGGGTTGCAGTATTTGGTGGACTGGGAGGGTTATGGTCCTGAGCACCGATGCTGGGTGCGCCCGTCCTTCGTGCTGGACAAGCAGCTCATTGAGGTGTTTCATCGGGCGCATCCTGACAAGCCAGCGCCAGGAGGCGCTGCTCGGCGGGGCGGGGGGGGGGGGGGGGAGTACTGTCACAACTCGCTCCCGCCTGTCATCCGCTCCAGCCATGCGCACACCTGGGCTTCATCAGGCTGCTACTATTTAACCTGCTCTGCCCGCAGCCTCGGTCTGGAGCCGTCAGCTCTTCTCCACGCTCAAGCTCTGCGTTCGCCTACTCCCCTCGGCCAACGCCGCTACTCATCGCCCTCAAGTAAGGTATTCTTACCTGTTCTCCTCAGTTATTCCCCTGTGCACAGGTGGACCCTCTTGGCGGCGGAAATTCCCTTCGTCGCCTTTCTTCTCATCCTCACTGCATCGAGCGCAGCTGGGCGCTGTCGCCCAGGCGGGAGCTTCTCTTATCAACGCCAGCCATCAGTACATCTGCAAGTAAGCCAAACTATTACTTTGACCACCTTGCTGTGACAATTGCTTATCCCCTGCTCTCTGTTCTGTCCTCAGGGTTGCCTGGCTGTACGGTGTCTGTTCTGCCCTCGGTGCTCTCCTGTCCCCAAGACTACATTCACATTTCCCACTCATTCATCCATACACCTGCTGTTGAATAAACTCTTAAATCTCATCCGAGCCTGTGTGCATGTTTCCTGAGCCAGAAAACATGTCACAGACTGGAATTTGCCAAACTGCATGTTGACAAGCCACAAAGCTTCTGGGAGAATGTCCTATGGACAGACGAGACAAAACTGGAACTTTTTGGCAAGGCACATCAGCTCTGTGCTCACAGACGCAAAAATGAAGCATACCAAGAAAAGGACACTGTCCCTGCTGTGAAACATGGAGGAGGTTGTGTTATGTTCTGGGGCTGCTTTGCTGCATCTGGCACAGGGTGTCTTGAATCTGTGCAGGGTACAATGAAATCTCAAGACTATCAAGGTATTCTAGAGAGAAATGTGCTGCCCAGTGTCAGACAGCTTGGTCTCAGTCGCAGGTCATGGGTCTTTCAACAGGATAATGACCCAAAACACACAGCTAAAAACACCCAAGAATGGCTAAGAGTGAAACATTGGACTATTCTAAAGTGGCCTTCTATGAGCCCTGATCTAAATCCTATTGAACATCTGTGGAAGGAGCTGAAACATGCCGTCTGGAGAAGGCACCCTTCAAACCTGAGACAACTGGAGCAGTTTGCTCATGAGGAGTGGGCCAAAATACCTGTTGAGAGGTGCAGAAGTCTCATTGACAGTTACAGAAATCGTTTGATTGCAGTGATTGCCTCAAAAGGTTGTGCAACAAAATATTAAGTTAAGGGTACCATCATTTTTGTCCAGGCCTGTTTCATGAGTTTGTTTTTTAAAATAATTCTGTTGAACCACAATTCAAAAGCATTGTCTGATTTCTACTGGTTAATTTTCATAGAATTTTTATTTATTACCACTTTTGTCAGATTTAATTTATTTCTGTGACCATTGTGGGTTTTTCTTTCATTAACAGAGGGGTACCAACAACTTTGTCCACGTCTGTACATAGTTCCACCCGCATAGCCACTACCATACCCGTGTATATTTTCATAACCCTGGGCCATTTTTATTATTTTATTTTTATTCTGTTTTTATTTCAGTTGTGTGTTTAATCGTGTGTTCTGTAACTGTGTTTTATCTAATCCTTCTCTCTTACTTTATTGCGCAGTAGCCTGGTGGAGCACCCACAGTTTCGTTGTACTGTACTACTAATAAAGCCTATTCTATTCTAACAAAAAGTTGCAAATTTATTAGGAAGAAACACAAATTTTCAAGAAAAGTTATATATTTAAGGGGAAAATGTGTGAGTGAAAATTTGCTACTTTGAAAAAGTCACAGCTACAAGTGTCATATTTGAGAAAACTTAACTAGACTTCATGGGAGACCGGACCACCAGAGTGGTGGCTCAGTTGGTAGAGCATCCGCCCCACACCCGGGAGGCAGGGGTTCAAATCCTGGCCGGGTCATGCCGAAGACCATATAAAAGTGGAACTTCCTGCCGTCCAGCTTGGTGCTCAGCAATAATGGAATGGAGGAGGGAAATTTGTAGCGGCGCCTTGCATGGCAGCGACCCTCTGATTCTACACTTGTGGTGTGTGTGATTAACACAGTAGATAGGTAAAACACCATCTCATTCTACTGTACATGACTGGTTGTACAGCTGAATAACAATAAAGGGTGATTTTAATTTAGTGTTGATAAACCACTAATATGTTTTATATTTTAAGGTTCAATCATGTCGTGTGGCTTTTTTTGGTAAAGAATGAGTCAGAATGTCCCCTCCCTGGATCACCACCTTATTGTGGTGGAAGGGTTTGTATGCCCGAATGATCCCAAGGAGCTATGTTGTCGAGAAGAACTTGTCCCTGGTAGGGTCTCCCAAGGCAAACTGGTTCTGGATGAAGGGCCAGACCAAGAGCGATTTTTTTTTTTTTTTTTTTTTTATAGATCCCCATGAAAACGTAACGGTAAGGATCCAGTGTACTCAAAGCAGCCACATGGGTCTGCCCTCTAGTGGGCTCACCACCTGCAGGAGGGATCATGGGGGATTGTGGTGCTATGTGAACTGGACAGCAATCTGGGCTACTCTGCTTGGACTGCTGCCCCCATGACCCGGATTCCCAGATAAGCGGTAGAAGATGGCTGGATCAGATGCACAGTAAAGGTTAGGGACCTCTTTCTCAGTTGTTATCAGATGCCAGTGATGGAAAACCTTCAAGTAAGCTTGGAATAAATAAACCCTAACAGTGCAACTACAAACTTACGGCTAGTACAATACTGAGTTGTCACTAAACTCAAGAAAATTACTAGCCACTAGCCCTTCCCCTCTAATAGTTCACTTTTTGTGTGCTAGAGAATATAAGAAAATTTATCCTTCAAAATTAAATTGTGAAAAAAGGGAACGTTTTCATGATATTCAAATTTTTGAGATGCACTTGTATATGTACATAACATTGGCTGTGTCTAACCTAATCTGGTCTACTGGATACAATCGTGAAAAAATTAGGACACCCTGTGGGTGTGTGTTTTTTTAACATTTGGACATATGGATATTTAATATCAATGTTAAAAATAACTGGGAGATTCATGTAATCCAACTAAACAATTAAAAATGAACTAAAGACTTTATTCAAATTTTCTGTAAAATGTAATTCTAAACAAATAGGAATAAATTAGGACACCCCCACATTCATTCCCACTTAAAACAGCTGAAATAAATGTTAAAAAATGCAAATAAAACAAAAACTAGGTTAGACATAGATATGTAAACATTTCTTAATAAAGAACTGAATATTTAATGGGGTGCCCTAATTTTTTCACATGACTAATTGAAAGAGAATGTATAAACAATCTAAAAACAAATTACATTAGACACAAGGCAACAATGGTAAATACTGTATACAAGTTTCTGTAGCGAAGGTGTAAAACACGCTGGCAGCTGAATTTTGTTTCACTAGTCATGAAGTTCAGTTTGCATGAACAATGACTGCGTATTTCTATGGACAGGCAGGTCATGATACAGCATTTTGCCATCTGCTGATTCAGAAGAATCTAATTTTTTCTTCGTTTTCACCATAAAAGAAGGAAATGATCAGCAGCAGCTTCTCCTTTATAGTTTTAATGGTGACACAGGAAAAGTAATTGGTTTTTCAAGAAGTGTCATGACTGTGCTTTACTTACACCCCTCTCACTATTACATAATCATGTCTTTTTTTTTTTCAGAGAAAATTGGTCACTTAAAAAATCCTTTAGTTGTTTGACCAAATACTGTACCAGTAATGGTTACTGTATATTGAACAACTGATGTGACTGAGTTCACAAGCTGGAATTGGAGTAATAAACCTCAACAGTGTTTCAAAGGTCAAACTCATGGACTCACTTTACACTGACCTTTACACAACTGTGTAATGTTTTAACAGACTTAACCGAATCCTTAATCTAGTGCTTTAATGTACAAAATTATGTGATTTCTGGTAAAGTCAAATTTGCCCAAAGTCACTACACTCAAACCACCACAGAGGCAAATAAAAGGTGAAAGGTCCAAAACAATGGTCATTATTTCACAGTGTGGCCACATTTCCTTTCATTTTTGTGTTTTTTTTTTTCCTGCATTTTTTTGTTGGAGTCCTCCATGTGGTGAGCAGCAGAGGGAAATCATATCTGTACTATTTAGCTTATAAAAATTTTCCTGTAGATTGAAAAAAATGTAAAAAGGCATATTATTGTAGATTTTTGTGCTATGCTGAAAGTTGCTCAGCATTCATTTTGTTATACATTTTAAGACCGGTTGGAATTGAAGTTTGTAAATGCCTGTTGGGTTGTACATAGAAAGCATACATAGATTTAGTTTTAGATGAGTGAACTGGCATTTCAGTATAGTCACTGAATACTGCGATAACAATATTGCTGTAGTGCTTGTAGAAAATGTGAATAATACAGTTCATGTTTATCTCTGTTTACTGTGTGGTTTCGTTGTAAATGCTGTATGTACAACTGTACAAAAGTGTAAAAAAAATACTCAGTGGATTGTGACAAGGCAGCCACATAACTGACAAGCAATCCTGTATGTGTTCTTAACACATAATCAGTTTGTAAAGCTATAGTTTTATACTTAACTTTATAGTGCTTAGTATGGACAGCCCTTTACTCCTGCTTTACAGAAATGGCTGAATCTGTTCATTCATTTTCTCAACTAGTCCTTGGGGTGTTGGGGGTACAGCTTGGACAGCTTGCCATTTCATTGCAGGACCAATATAGCCGTTTTTATTTGAGTAAACTCCTTGTATTTTTTTTACAATCTTGTCACTGAATCCATGTTGAAATAACTGTTCTGTTCTGGCTCAGGAAATACTTAATTTATTAATATTTGGCATTTCTTTATATGATTTGGGTTATAATAAATATGTAACAGATATAAGAGTATTTATAATCAGTGTAGAGCATCTGCCCCAACAACCAGGAGGCACAAGTCAGCGTACTCCTCGTTCCAGTCCGAAGTCCGGGTACATGGGGAGGGTTGTGTCAGCAAGGGCAGCTGGCATAAAAATCCTTGCCAAATCCATGTGGCTCATCAGGATATCTATCAGGTGCTGTGGCGACCCCAAAAGCGAGCAGCCCAAAGAAAATAATAATAATAATAGTAGTATAATAGTTTTTTTTGTTTGTTTTTAAATCAGGTGAAATCTTAATAGCATGCTTATTAGCTGAAAGAATAAAGTTGATCAGATTTACTCACTGCTCAAGGAATCTTTTTGGCAGATACTTAATTTTTTTATGTCTTGTTTAATGTTAATTCTTTTAAATACATATATTTTTAAAAATGCAAATTTAAAAGACAGGTCGCAACGTCCTCTGAAAAAGTTGCAAATTTACATGAAAAAGTAGCAGTCAATTTATGAGAAAAGAAGTTGCACAATTATGAAAAATTATCAGATGTATTTAAAAAAAACTACAAGAAAATACCAATTTATGATTTTAAAAGAAGCTATCTTAGGTGTTAAAAATACAGGTAAAAACAAAAAACAAAACAAAAAAACCCGTTAAATTTAAGTGATTAAAATTTTCCAGAAAATGTGAAAGTTTAATGGAAATCTCACAATGTTATGAGAAAAACTTGCAAATTTACAAGATAAAGGAAAACTTAAGAGAAAGGGAAAATTGGAAAAGAATAAAACATTTTGCAAAAAAAGGGGGAAAAAATCACAAATGTACCAGAAAAAACACTTGGAAATTTACATGGGGGGAAAAAAAGCTCATTTAAAAAAAAACACACAAAAGGCCAAGTTTATGAAAAAAGTTGTGAATTTATGGGGGAAACGTATTGCAATACTAGCGCTGACAGGGCGGTCTACACTAAGCAGAGCTCCCGTTTCGTCTGTGCAGTCAAGGCTGCTGGTACCTGACAGTCCTCCCATGGCTGCGGTCCACGACTGGTTGTACACGACGTTCCACACCAGGAAGGCGGAGAAGCCCACGAGCAGACCCACGGAGGCACAGCCGATGCTGATGTAGGTTCTATTCACACCCATCGCCGCAATAACAACGGGACCGGCAGGACCAGAGCCGAGTGTTGGGAAAACGGCACAGAGCCGACACTTTAAAAACAACCGTCACCGGTGTCGGTGCAGCTCACAGGCCCGCGAGAGTCAAGCGTAACCAATCGCGCGCGTCCTGCTGACTAATGACTGCTGTCAGACGCAGGAGTGAAACGTGACTAAGCATTTCTGATCAGGGACGAGCGCATTTTAGTCCAGCTTGCCAAAACAGCTGGACGCGAGCTTACGCTTCTTCTTTAGTTATGTTGACAATTTTTACCTCCGCCAAGGAGGTAATGTTTTTGCCGGGGTTTGTCTGTTTGTCTGTCTGTCTGTTTGTCTGTTGGTTAGCAACATAACTCAAAAAGTTTTGGACGGATTTCGATGAAACTTTCAGGCGTTGTTGGAAATGGTACAAGGAAGAACTGATTAAATTTTGGTGGTGATTCGGATCACCGTCCAGAAGAAAACCGCCATTACGGAAAATGCCATTTTCGTGAATAACTACTGAACCACTAATCCTATCATTGTCAATCCAATTGCTAGTCATATGTTCTCATGGTCAAGGAATCTGAAAACGTACACACAAACACTGTATGGGGGGAACTGTGGCCGCCATTAGGGAAAATGCCATTTTCCTGAATAACTACTGAAACACTAATCCTATCATTGTCGATCCAATTGCTAGTCATATGTTTTCATGGTCAAGGAATCTGAAAACGTACACACAAACACTGTATGGGGGGAACTGTGGCCGCCATTACGGAAAATGCCATTTTCCCGAATAACTACTGAACCACTAATCCTATCATTGTCAATCCAATTGCTAGTCATATGTTTTTGTGGTCAAGGAAGCCGAAAATGTACACACAAACACTGTATGGGGGGGAACTGTGGCCGCCATTACGGAAAATGTCATTTTCGTGAATAACTACTGAACCACTAATCATATCATTGTCAGTCAAATTGCTAGTCATATGTTTTCATGGTCAAGGAATCTGAAAACGTACACACAAACACTGTATGGGGGAACTGTGGCGCTTGGCGGAGGTCTGCGCTCTCCGAGTGCTTTTCTAGTTTATTTTGTTTTTAACCAAACAGCTTATATATACTTTGTCACCACCTACCGGACTAATACGTGACTGTAGATGGGAAGTGGACAATGTTTAGATTATTATCTCAGTTTGATTATAAACACATTTGGAACAATGAACATCATGTGATCATGGTGTCTGCAGGTTTTAACAAGTACAATTTTAGACTTTTTTAGACCTTTTTTAGACCATCATGGATTAAATTTACGACCTTCACGAAGTATTAAAAAAAAAAGAACAAACCCAGATTGCGGTCAATTGACGTTTATTGTCAGTGAAACGAACATATATACACCCATTATTTTCATTATTTTACATGCTTCTAAGCTCTGCACTTTTGGTGGCAATTTCGGCCTCCAGAACCTTAAGCTGGGAGAGTTTGTCTTTAGCAGCCCTCCTCAGAGCATTTGATTTTGAGAGGAGCTGTGCCATTTTGCTCCCAGCCTTGCCCTCTGCTTGCTCTGCCAACTCATCTGCATCTTTGCCCAGGCTCTCAATGACTGTATGCAGACTGTCCCTCTTGACTTTCAGGTCTTGTAACTGCTCCTCCGCGTGTGCCCTTTACTTCCCTTGTGTCTCTGCCTCCTTCCTCTACCTCTCTTCGTCCAAATGCACACGGTACCGTGACCTGGCAGCCATGACAGATTTCATTAAGTCAGGTGTAAGTGGAACCCTGGTAACGCCCCCATCTATTGCAACGTAGTCGCAAACAAGCCTGTGTGCAAACCTTTGAGATACAATCTTTCTTGACGAACTCTGCTACTCCAAATCGGATGATATAGGCGGTCTTGTCTCTCCCACATTGGAATGTTTTGGCTACTGTCGAGTCGGGAAACATTGCTTGAAACAGTTCCCCGATGTTGTCATTAGCTCTGTATGACTGGTGTTTAGCCACGGTGTTAAGCGCCCACAGAACTTCTGCCTTCATTGTTTCAGTCGAGCCCATTAGATCGCGAATATCATTTGTATTATTTCTTGACGTGCTGCTTGCAACCAAACAGAACTGAGCAATTCCATGAGAGTTGCGTGCTGCATTTGCTGATTCCTGGTGTTTGCTAGCTTTGATGTGTGACTCCAGTGCCCTGACGCCCAGGGTCCCGAGTTTAAGTGTTCTTTTGCACAACGTGCAGTATGCCTCAGTGTCGTCGTTGGGAACGCGTTTGAGCCAGTCTGCAAAGTCATCTCTTGAGAGCCAACTGTCATTAAATTTACATTTGCCCATCTTTTTAGTTTTGTCCTGCTAGCTTTCTCTCCTGCCATTCGCACGTTACTTCACAACTATTCCCGCCTTGCTCGTGCACACAGCTCATTCAGACCAGAGCCAAAATGCTTGCTCCAGCATCCTGTGACGACAGTACATTTCCGCTTCACATCTGTAGTTTTATTGTGCGTTCCACTAACAGCAACATTTCATGTAGAACAGGGGTCAGGAACCTTTTTGGCTGAGAGAGCTATGAACACCACATATTTTTAAATGTAATTCCGTGAGAGCCATACAATATGTTTAAAACTAAAAATACAAGTAAATGTGTGCATTTTATGTAATTTCAACACTTTTAAAGTACAATAAGTCTCTGAATTCTTTTTAATAACATTGTTATGCTGTTGCTAATCAATGATGAGTATTTCTTACCATTAATGCGACTTCTGGTGCTCAATATTGGCTGAGCCTGGATACCCGGGTGTGCAGCGGCTTTTGGGATATTCAAATTCAAACGTTTATTTCAAACTCAGGGTTCATATTAAATGCAGAACTGAAACGAGTAGAAAATAAATAAATAAATGCTTAAATTCAGCGTGCCGTCTCGTGTGATCTGAGCTCATAATGGCCGATGTTTCTAAAACTATGCGATCTGGATCAATATTGGCTGAGCCTGGAGCACCCGGATGTGCAGCGGCTTCCGGGATATTCAAATTTAAATTCAAACGTTTATTTCAAACTCAGGGTTCATATTAAATGCAGAACTGAAACGAGCAGAAAATAAATAAATAAATGCTTAAATTCAGCGGGCCGTCTCGTGTGATCTGAGCTCGTAATGGATCTGAGCTCGTAATGGCCGTGTGGAAAAGACATAAGAACAATACTTTAAAAAAAACATTAATCCTTTATCGATATTTTGCATTGAAACGTAGGTCTTAAATTACTCAAACTCAATTTTAGACTCACAGTGCAAAATATCCCTGTATTTTAGACTTTTTTAGGCCTAAAATTGAAAATGTGTAATTTTAGACTTTTTTAGACATCGCGGGCACCCTGCATGTGATATTTTACAGTATAAAATGCAGTAAAATTGTTTCAGTTTTATCAGTTTCAATAGGATAACCTTTCTTTAACATATCCATACTTCCTGCCTTCTAGCTTGATGCTTAGCGTAACAGAATGGAAGTAGCATCATTCTGAAAAATGACTCATCAGCAAACTTACTTTCAACTGATGGAATGAGAAAAATGTCTAAAACTTCAGTGAACACCTGTGTATTTACTGTCACCTCCCATGATTTTTTACCTGACTAACAATGCCATACCATCAACTTTTGAAATTTGTTTTCTTCCTACAGTTATTTTTATGTTTCATTGGAATGGCAAAGTGTCTGTGGATCGTTGGACATCAAGTATCAAATTTCAAGCATACTGGACAACAGACAGTTTTCCAGAGTTGCAGCTTTCAACTGATGGCCTGACACAAATATGGATGGGTACATCTAAAAGAACGTTTGTTTTTATCCTTATAAGGCATTAGATATTAATTTCTAAGGTCATTCTGGAGCAATGGTGTAATGCCAAATTTTCAGCCCCAGGTACAACAGTCCATATGGGCCCTCTCTATTTTGTCTCTAGATTGCCGTTTTTATGCCTTGGTGAAAACAGAGGCATACGGTAATCACTCAGTGCGTCTGTGTGTGGATAGTTGTGTGTATCTGTCTGTCCGCCTGTCTGTCTCAGCTCACCCAGTCAGAATTAAGTGCAACTAAAGGCTTGTATTATTTTATCGCCATAATTTCTCAACTTTTAATTTGCCAGAATTCCGAGATAAGGCTTTGTTTCCGAAATAAACATAAATTTAACTCACCTTTAACGTCACTGGAGCCAGGAATAAAGGTATTGTAATAACTTTGCCGGGCCACTAGAGGCGGCAGTGTGACTTTTTTTACAGCACAACTGCACTTTTTTTACAGCATGTGGAGCTGAACTGTTATAAAATAGCGGTTAATGAAAAAAAACATGTATTCAGCAACTACACCATTCATCACATCGATTGTTTTCACATTGGTTTTGCCGTTTAGTTTTGCACAGAAAGGACAATGTAAAACTCCTTAAAAACTTGCTAAAAACTACAAGTTCCAACATTCCTCGCCTGCAAAAGGTCACAGTGAACTGCGCATGTGCCAGGAAACTCCTGCCAGAGGGAAGTACTAAGCAATTCACCAATACTAGGTGAACAAATGTCCATCTTTTTTCTTCCTCTGCCACTAAACAGCAAAAGCAAATTCCTGTTCATCTTGATTGTCATTGTATTCAAGTACCTCCATTGCTTCTGACATTTAAAACGTCTGCCACCATGCTCTTCTTTTGTGTTTGGATTGCAGCTGTTCAAATCAGTTTGGTGGCTCTTGGCTGCCGCCGACAGTATGGGCATGTGAACTGCAGATTATTTTCACTGTGCATACGTGTACTCCAAAACTACTGGATGGATTTGGATGAAATTTTTACCAGAAGTGGTCATTGGGCTAGAGAGGAACCCATAACATTTTGGTTTTGCTCCGAGAACGCATACCTCCACCAAGGCTCTGGCACCGAGGGATCAGCACCTTGGTGCTTTCATTACTTTATAGATTCAAACATGCTTGAATTGCTTGAAGTGATGTGAGGTGACTGCCATGCAAACTGTTCCCAGTTCTAAACAAGCTAAAAATGTCCAGCAATATGATCTGCATACTAAAATCCCTTTGCTGTACTTTCATTTTGTCCCACAACAAGGCAATACAACAGGTCACATCCACAGCTGGTTTCTAGCAGGACAAGTAACAGTATGGGTACAGGTGTCTGACCACAGTAAAATATATCCCCTTTTCATAGATACCATTGATTACAATTACAGAAAAAGGTAATTAACCATTTAAAATCTCCTTATTAAACTTCACACCTTTCCTATATGTTCTTTCACTGTTCAACAGCTTTCTCATTCTGTATATTTCAAGTATACACTTGTTGATATTCAGATATAGATCCTGCATGAATCAGACCAACTTCTCCTTATGAGTAGCTATAATTAATTTAGCTTCTTGGCATAAGTGGCTTGTGTCCATCTTGTGTTTGCATCTAAATCTGTCTCATGTTTTTGTCATTGCTTTCAAACTGAACAGAAAAATGTGCAGTATTAGCAAGTTTCTGAGAAATTTGGTATTTAAATTTAAGTGGTAGCAGGAAAAGTATCATTTTAGGCAGGTCTTGTTTTCACAGCACTAAACACAATGACCAAAGCATGGGATGAAATAACTGAATGTGTTCCAAAAAGCTTTTTCCCCCCTGGTGGTGATTATAGGTATGTTCCAGACAAGCAGTGTACATCTTTACACAAAAAAAGTAATAATGATAATTTAAGGTACTAAAGTTGAAATGTGTGCTTTTTAGTAAGCTTATTTTAAATTATATTTTACTAAAAGGTGTTATAGATGAACAAAGAAACATTTGTTCATAGTTTGAGTTGTTAAAATGTTTATTAATTATCATTACTTGGAGAAAAAAAAAACAAATCTACACTCAAATCCACTACTGAACTTAAAAATAAAAAATAAAAGCTGTAACAAGAAAACAGGGCCTCATTACAAGTTTCAAAGAAAAAAATGGTGGCCATCTTTGTCTGCCAGAGATAATATCTGACCATTTTTTAACTAAGCATACATAATGTTTTTTTGGGGAAAAAAGGTATGCATCATCCAGAATACATAGATACCAAAATACTTATAACAGCCTAATATCTGATACATTATAGTCAGGCTCATAATAAATGCATGCAGTCAAATGGAGTTATAACAAGGGAAAAAAAACTACTTGAATCAACTGAACATACTTCCAAATGTTACCGGTAGTAAATTAGAAAATATCAACATTTACATTTTTGGTAGTTTTCAATTTGTAAAGAAAAAAAATGAAAATCAGTAGTAATGTAACACCACACCAGTCTTGAGTTAAATGACACAAAGTTGTGTTGCACATCTAAGAAAATTACAAGAAAGATGCATAATCATAAGAAAAATTTCAAGAATTCAGGACGATGTTTAAAAGAAAAAAAATTGAGAAAAAAATTGCAGGAGAATTTGCTAATTACAAAAATTGGAAAGAGGGAAAAAAATAAAATGTGGCAACTTTCAAGTAAGGTTGCATATATAGGCAACTCTGATCTTTTACCTTCATTAAAAGCCTGAGATATTGGGGTCAAAACTTATTTATCTTTTGTTCTTACGTTCTTACACTGCAGTGTACAGTCAAAACATGTTAAGAATGTAAATACATCTCCTTTCTATTCTTGTCTTTAATAAGAACAAAAGATAAATAATTAAAAGAAGACAAAATGAACCTACTTGAGCTATTATGGGGTCAAAACTTGTTCAAAGTGGCTCTTTCTGTGGTAAAGGTTGCAGAGTTGCACACTGGCTTTACTTTTTAGACCAGGGAACTATATCCATCGTTTAAATACCATCATTGTTGCATCAATTAAAATGATTACGTTACTAGAGATGCTAAAGTTTTGTTCTGTTGCTACACTGTCAGCAATTCAGAAAAAAAAATGTTTTTGTAAAGTAGTAACTTCATTAGCAATTCAGCTAAACAGCTTTAACTTTCTGTGGAGGCAGTTAAAAAAATATGCACTGTATCATGATGGCTCAAATAGCTGCCATATATTCAAGCGCTGAGCTCATCTAACGTTGACCTGGCAAGTAGTAGTAGAAAAAGAACTCATCCACCTTTTTTTTCATATTCCTGATGATGCCCTTGTTGCGGTAGATGCGCTGAACCAACATGTCTTCTTTGGACAACACCAGCAGGTCACACCATGACGTGCCGGTCACCATCATCTCTCCTTGGATGTGCCAGTAGTAAGGGTGATTCCTCTTGAGCTGCAGTTCTCCATCCTTGCAGGCCAAGAAAGTGCAGTCAATGAAGCTTTGTTGATTGACACATTTGACGTGCACAAGCCCAAATGAGTCCATTTCTTTGGGGTCATAAACCAGCCCATGTGGGGTTGCCCCCAGCCAGGGAGCAGTAGGGTGGACAATGAAGCCACAGGGATAATAATTGACGCACAAATGCCGACAGTATTCTCGTAAAGCGTCAGTCTTCATTTCCTCTTCTATCTGTGCTGTCTTGGATTTGCGGACTCCTTGTAGTCCTTTCTTAATCTTGAATACCAGGTGTTGTGCTTTGCTCAGACTTTGTCCAGCCAAGCAGATTTCTCTGAAACGGCTGGTCAAGCGCAGGTTTTGCAGCTCTGTCACAGACTCTTTGGAGTCACGTGTGGATTCCTCCAAAGTATTTGCCGCCTCCCAGGTCGTCTGCAAGGCATTTAGAAGTTCCTGCTCCCTAGCATTGAAAGTAGGAAGAACCTTCATCTTCACCAGTGCGTGGTTAGAAAGAGGAAGCGTAGGTCGAGGGGGAGCGTCATCTATAATCTGATAATCCCGACCTGATGGCACAGGGTACTGGTAGGACAGAGGGGAACCTTTAGGGACTTTACCAAAAGCGCATTCCACCATTTCCATATCTGTTGTGAGGCCCATTTGTGTTATCAGAGGCTTCTGGTCATCAGGAAAGTCCTTAAATTCAGTTATTCTTGATACTAAGGACTGGGTGTCAGGTAGGGCAGGAATAAAAGACCTGAGTGACCTCATCCTGTAAGAGAACATTTGTGTATTATTTCACTGTAATTGTTAAGAACTAAAAATACTAAAAAAAAACTTTAAAAAAAAAAGGTGTATGCCCTTACCTTGGGAATTCTAGCATTGTTTTTTGACGGGGTTTCTTTAACTTCTATTTTTGGCATCAATTTCACCCAAAAAAAAAAAGAAGAAAAAAATGTCATTAGTTAAAATTAAACCAACTTGTAATGAGAACAACACATCCTGAATGAGACCAGTTAGCGGACACATTATGAAAAGTTTACTTTTTTAGTGCTTTTGTGGGTGAATTTGGGTATCTGCAGTGGCCACCAATGCAAACACTTTGAAAAAGAACACAACCGTGTCATTCACTGAGCCAATAAGATTTGCCTCCAGCTGTGATGCAACAACTGGAGCTCAATGGAATGATACCACCTCTCAATCTTTATCTAAACCCATTTTCGGATAATACAGTACAGGTTAAAGAAACTGTATAATATAACAACAAGGTCAAATTAGACAAAGACTCCTTCTACTAAACAATTCCACGTGAGTTATCCGAAATGGGTGATGGCTGAAGCCGCAGCTTATATTGCCCACCCATATTCCATCCAAGAATTCAAAGAAAAAAGAGTAAACAAGAGTGATTACAATTTAGAACAAAGCTAAGACAAAGTGTGACTGAGAGAAAAAAAAAAAGAAAACTAAGCTAAGCTAAGTTAAGCAGTTACTATTCAAGACAAATCTAAGACAGAATGTCATATATTTTTATGATAATTTTAATGATAATGGGAGTAGACGTGTGCCCCGTGAACTTCCAAGTCGCACACCAACTGCACAGCTGACCTAATAAAGCTTTGTGAAGCTACTGTGGATTTTATGGCTATATTATATATTCTGCTCACTTCACTAGACATCCCTGGTCCAAGCTGGCTTATTAATTAACACATGATCATACAGTATATCTCATTTCCAGACTGTATTCTGGCAAATTTTTTATTATTTTTTCCAAGCTGGCCCTGTATTCAAACCGATCGATGCCAGCCAAGTTAGCCTAAACTCCGCTACAGCTTGGGGCTTTAAAACCTTTTCCACTCAGCAACACTGAGGGTGGGCCCGCGGGCGGGCCGTCTCAGTGCACAATGAAAAAAAGCTGTATTTCTGGTCTTCCGGTACAGACACAGCCGTAAACAGAAAGCCAAAGGAATGTCTGATTGGTTTAGAATGAGACTGACATCTCATTCGACCAATAAGAGCCTTGATTTGGGTTTTTAAACCTTGAATAACCAATGACAGAAAACCTAGCAAGAAGGACCTGCCCATCAATGACCGCGAATACAAGAAGCCAATTGAAGCTGAGTAATCTGATGACGACATGTTGTTTAACCAATCAATTTCTGACTTCAATGATACCCTACATGCACTTGTTCCGTGTTTATATTTCTGGTAAAATGCCATGTGTTCCCGTGCGTAAAATCTCTTGACTCAGCCGCTGTGTGACGCGCAGTCCTATGAGACGCTGTGCGGAAGGGTAAGGATAACATTAGCCATTATTTTACTTGTTTTGAAAAATGGTTCTCAAATTAAACCGAAAGGGCATGCATGAAAGCGTAGATGGCTTGACCGGGTCGGGTGACCGGGATGACGAATCAGTAAAAGAACAATTGGAGGTTGCAACAATGGAACAATAGCTCTTCTGATGATCATCAGATGCCAGCGACAGTGCGGTTGTGGACAGTTAAGTCTTATAATCTAAATTATTCTTTATCGATAAAAATAGTAATAAAAATAACTTTTGACCAATCGGTAATTACAAGGGTCTCGCATGGCTACAAGTTTTTGCGTGCGCCATGTTCCTCTGTAGCGGGGGGGGGGTATTTGTTACTGTGTATATTGCAGAAAAATGTAGTAATTTTTATTTCACTGTAGGCTATTTATTCCTGTAAAAAAAAGGAACTGTGCTGTGTATGTCTGGGTTACTATGCCTTTGTTTTATTGTGTAAATGGGATCTGGTGAAATGGACCCCTGACCAAGTGAACACACTAATGTGTGGACCCCGGTATTCAATCTGTACAAGTACATTTTCAAACCAATGATTTACAAAGTGATTCATAATTTTCTAAAGCCTCATTCAGAACATTATAGTCCCACAGACTGGTTTTCATCTGGGGCAGCATTTATAAATCACTGGATGGAGAATGTACATGTACAGATTGGATTCCACGGTCCACTTGGGGTGCACACTTGGTCAGGGGTCCAGTTGACCTGTATCTGTGTAAACTGGTGAGATAGTGAACTCTGGAAAAATTGGAGGGGGGAGGGTTGTTTTTGTGTATACTTTTGTGAAATGTATTAATTTTTAGCATAATTTTTCTTACACTGTAGGCTATTTTTGCCCGTAAAAAAAAAACAAACAAAAAAAAACAGGAACTGTGCTGTGAATGTTTGGGTTATGACCCCTTGGTTTTACTGTGCAAACTGCTGAGATAGTGAACACTGGAACACAGTTTTCCAAACTGTGCCATCTGGCACAGTTTGGCACAGTTCAAGAACGCCTTGTTACAACCTGAGAAAAAAGCTGTATAATACAGTATATTCATTTTTTGTGGTATCATTACGAAATTTTGACCTGAGCTTGAAAACACTTGGTTCTACATTTCTGTTGTGTTTTTCAGCCAGTATCTGACAGCTGTATGGTATTTGCCAGCATATGTATCTAAAAAAAACCCACCCAGGCGAACTTCATTTTCTTCAAATTCAGTATGTTTAGATGATTGTTACTCAGTGGCAGGAGCACTTAGAGAGATTATGACTGTTTTGCCAAAAAATTCAGAGTGTTTTCCTTTAAATGAGACCAACCCCATGAAGATGCTGCAAGGGGTTGAAGAACAGCTTTTGGTTTACTTTAGGTATGTTATTTTTAGGCGTTTTTAGGGAAATTGACCAGAGTGGAAGAGGTTTTAACATTACTCACTAGGGCTGGGCAATTTGACTTTAAATCAGCATCACAGCTATTTGAACATTTCATGTTGGTTTTGACCATCGTGGGGTCGATCCCACCCCTAGACCACTGGTGACACTTCTGTGTGGAGTTTACATCTTCTCCCCGTGTCTGCGTGGGTTTACTCCAGGTACTCCGGTTTCTTCCCACAGGCCAAAGACATGCAGGTTAGGTTAGTTAGGCACACAAACAACGTGCATGACTGTCATCCGCACGGAGTTCAGAAGCGCCCCAGCCGCGTGACTGCTCCAGTCGGCTAGCAGAGTGTCTTGCTAGCGTCACTATCCGAGAGAAACATGAGCTTATTAAAGTACTTTAAACGCAGAAAAAAGCAGAAGAGGTATGTAAGCAGTGGAGGCATTTATCATGGTTTCAAACCACTGGTAACGACAGCAATAACGGAAGAGTCGCTTAGCTAACAGTTGTGGTTAGGAGCACGAGTAGGTTGTCTTCTTTTTAATTTAGTTTTTTGTTTCTTATTTCAAACAAGAATAAAAAGATGTTTTTACCTTTACCTTAAATAATATTAATCAACTAATTTATGTTCATTATTATGTACCTAGCAAGTTAAGATGACCAAAATTCACGAAGTCCATCCATCCATCCATCCATTTCAGGTCGTGGTCAATGACTTTAATCGGTCAGCAGCCTTCAGACAAACTAAACGTGCCAACATTTGAATTTCAAAAAAAGAGAGGTTTTTCCTGCTCTCTGGATGGTGAGGAGATTTCTAAAAACTATATACTGTACAGAAATATTGTAACAGAAATAACTGCATCTTTGGTCATTTAAGTTAATTTATTTCATTAAATACAATTGTATTATTTTTTTTTCCTTTGAAATCAGAGTTAAATTATTGTTCTGTTCTGGCTCTGCAAAATTAAGGTCAAAAATGTAAATTGTTATAAGGAAAAAGTAAAAAAATAAATAAATTACCACTCACCAATTACCCAATCACTACATCTGGCTACCATAACCACCTCTGATCATATAATTTAAGTATGCATGAGTAAATTACTATTATGAATGGGTTTTTTTCCCCTTCCCTACTCTCTCAATACAAAAAAAGAAACACTAGAATAAAAATACAAAAAAATACACATTTTTGTCATTTATGTAGACCATGACAAAAAAATCCTGCAGGACAAAACATGACACTTAATATTTTCTAACCTGTTTATATACCACCATAGACGGAGAGAGAACTTGAATTAGACAGGGCTCAGAAAGGGCAAAATGAGACAGAAGAGATGAGCCAAGGAGAGTAAAGTGTTCAGGCAGAGGGTCCAGGAGAGGTGAGAACAGAGGAAGGAGAGAAGGATGACACCAGTAAAACGTCCAAACACAGGACGTGTGGGTGGGACTCCAACTGGCCCAATATTCCAACATTCAAGCCTCGGTTGTACAATACTTCAAATAGTAAGTTCCATATGCAAAGTTACTGTGCAAAATTTAAAAAAAGAAATAAACAGTATAAAATTAACATACTCCGGTTACAATAGTGTCATGTGTTTTCTGCCCCCCTGCCCTTCCCGGAAAAATATGTTGCCACCACTCCAAGAGAAACACTGGATTTCGGATGGATGGATGGATGGATGGATGGATGGATGGATAGATAGATAGATAGATAGATGGACAGATAACTTTGTCTGTCCCAGTCAGTGACAGAAATTCTTCTTCAACACGGCTACAACAATATTACACATTCAGCACTCTCAAAAACATGTTCAAACTCACAGGATAAAAACAGTTTAAAAAGTAAACATGGTTAAAAGGGAAACAGCAAATAAAATCATGTGGCAGAAAATATTAATAACTATTAAAAATTAATAGTGATTAATAGATAAATGCTGATAACTAATATTGATAACATTGATAGTTATGATAACTATTTGATTTTGTTTAGGATTGTTACTGCAGAAGGAATAAATGATTTCTTGTAAATGTTTTTATGGGCCAATGGAACTTTATATCGTCTGCCTGATGGCAGTAACTGAAAAGAGTGATGGAGAGGGTGAGATGGGTCCTCTGTGATCAGGGTGGCTTTCCTGATCACAGAGCGCTGATACAGTTCAGACAACGGTGTCTGTGGTGAGCCAATGATTTTGCTAGCCTGATTAAGGATAAAGCCCATCCAGGGACAAGAGTTGCAAATTAGCTAATAGCTATACACTCTATGTGCAACACATCAGATTGATTGTCTTTGATTAATTGTCTATGTTTATTGCACTGTCCCTGTCAAATAAACTAATCTACTACTATTAGCTATACGGGAAAGCTTTGTTTTGTGCTTAATGAAGAGGGAACTGTACCAGGATGAAATGTTAAAAGAAAGGATGGATTCAATTAATGAAGTGTAAACCAGAGTTAAAATGTGTCTACTGACATTAAAAGTCCTCAGTTTCCTCAACAGGTGGAGGTGTTGTTGTGCTTTTTTATAAATGGAGTCAACATGGTGTGCAAAAGACAGGCTACAGTCCATCTCTATTCCCAAGTATTTAAAAACTTGAACTTGCGCTATAGCCTGACCCTGGATACTGAGGGGTGTAAAGAGAGTAGTTGAAAGTTTCTCTTTGTTCCCACAGCACAACTCCTTAGTCTTTGTAGTGTTTAACTCCAGAGAGTTTTTTTTTTTTGTAACTTAGATTTTTATTCATTTTTCATCATATATAATGCATTCAGATCACATTCTACATTTAAAAAACAAAGGGGTTAGGGTAGGGAAAAAGAAAAAAAAATAAAGGGGGGGGGGAACAAATGTTGGAGCATCAAGTTTTTAGTTTCCATCTCTTAATTCTTCTGTTTTTTTCAGTGTCTTTGGTTATTCTTTCAATTTCTGCCTCGTTGTTGCACTTTGTAGTGTGTCCATTTCCGCCATTTTTTCTCCCATAGTCCTTCTTGCATTCTTCGTCGATATGTTAGTTTTTCCATCATACGTATGTCCTCAACAATGTCAGTCCATTGTTCTTGGTCAGGAAGAACTTCTGATCGCCATTTTTTTGTGATAGTTTTTTTACATGCAATCAACAAGATTTTAACTAGATATCTGTCCTCAGCCTGTATAACATTGTCTCTTTTAAGATCACATAAGTACATCAGGTTACAGTTCATTGGTATATTATATCCTAATATCCTCTGTATTGTCACATGTATAGATTTCCAAAATGATGATATTTTGTAGCATTTCCAAAACATATGTGAGTGGTCTGCATTTTGAGCCCCACATCCCCTCCAGCATAAAGATTGGGTATTTGTATATTTTCCTTGAATCTGTGGTGTAATGAAAAAGCGAATCAGGTTTTTCCATCCAAATTCCCTCCATGTCCTTGAATTTGTTGATGTGTGTTGTGTTTTCCATATTTCCTGCCAGCTTTCTTCTGTTATGTTTAAATTGAGCTCTTTCTCCCATTTCTCCTTTATATAGTTACTTGTATGATTGTTTGTCATAAGTTTCTGATATAGCTTTGAAATAATTCTTATTTTATTTCCTGTATATGAGCTTAAAATAAGTTGTATAATCTCGTTCACATCTGTTTGGAGGTTATGCCTAATCTTCTTCATATAGTAATCTCTCATCTGCAGATATCTGAAAAATTCCGATCTTTCTAGTTTAAATTTTCTCCTAATATTTACAAAGCTCCCGAGATCTTTTTTTCCGATATTGCCCCATGCTGTGATTCCCTTGTTCACCAGATTTTTGTATCCCCTATCTTGTTTTGCCGGTTCAAACTGACTGTCAAATGCTACCCATTTCAATAGTTTTATGTCTTCCCTTATATTATATTTTTGTACTATTTTATACCACAGTTCTAAAGTAAATTTAGTGATTGGGTCTATTTGTTTGATTTGCTTATATGCATCTTTATCTCCTATTATGCTTTGTACTGGGAGTCCCTCAATTTCCTTTTCCATTTCTTTCCATTTTGCCTCATATCCCTCGTCGCACCAACATATGATATATCTTATTTGTGCTGAGTGGTAATATTCCTTTAGACTCGGTAGGCCCATGCCTCCTTTCTCTTTTGGTAATTGGAGGGTTTTATATTTCACTCTTGGTTTTTTACCTCCCCAAACTAATCTCGATATCATCCTGTCCCACTTTGAGAATTGGGCATCTGGAATCTCTGTTGGTATAGCCTGGAAGAGGTAAAGTAATCTAGGTTGTATGCTGATTTTGACTGTCTCAATTTTTGAATTCAGATCCATATTTAAGATTGACCATCTATCAATATCTTTTTTTATTTCTTGTTCCAACCTATCATAGTTTGCTTTATATATTTTGCTTAGGTCTTTAGGTATGTTCACTCCAAGGTATTTTATTTCTTTTTGGTTCCAGTTTAGTTTGATCTTATCAGTTATCTGGTTTAGAGGGTTATAGTGGAATGTCAGTATTTGTGTTTTTGTTATGTTTATCTTGTATTCTGATAATTTTCCAAAATTTTCTATCAAGTTCATCATTTCCATTATTGATTTATCTGGTTGTTCGAGGTAAACTATAATATCGTCTGCAAATAGCCCAATCTTGTGTTCCGCCCCCTTTATTGTTACACCTTTTAATTTCTTATTTTGTCGTATCGCTTGAGCCAATGGTTCTATGAACAGAGCAAACAAGGTGGGCGATAAGCAGCATCCCTGCCTAGTTGATCTTTGTATATTTACTTTGTCTGTTAAGCTACCGTTTATCTTGATTCTTGCCACAGGTTCTTGATATAGCGTCCTTATGCATTGTACTGATTTTTCGTTAAATCCAAAGCGCTCCAGTACACTATATAGGAATTTCCAGTTAACCCTGTCAAATGCTTTTTCTGCGTCTAAACTCATTATTACTGCGCTTTTCTTTTCTTTATGTATTTGGTTAATTATACGTATTGTTCTCCTGATATTGTCATGTGTTTGGCGTCCCTCTATGAAACCAGTTTGATCATCTTCTATCAATTCCGTCAAGAATGTCTTTATTCGTTTACATATAATTGTTGTGTATATTTTATAATCTACATTTAATAAAGAGATTGGTCTATAGTTTCCGCATTGTTCTTTATCTTTCCCTGGTTTTAAAATAACTGAAATGATTGCTTCGTTCCATGATGGAGGTATTTTGTTGTTGTTCAACGTCCAATTAAATGACTTTAGGAGTTGTGGCATGAGTTCTTCTATAAACAGTTTATAAAACTCAGATGGGTATCCATCACTACCTGGTGATTTACCATTTTTAAGTGACTTAATCACATCTCTGATCTCTTGTGTTGTTATTTCTGCTGTTAGTTTTTCATTTTGTTGATTTCCTATTGATGGCAAGTCCAATGTGCCTAGAAATTTTTTAATATCTTTAGTATTTGTTTCTTCAGGTTGCGAGTATAGTTCTTGGTAGAAATTATGGAAAATTTCTTCGATGTTTTCTGGGTTAACTGTGGTTTTATTTGTGGTGGGGTCTTTAATCTTGTATACATTATTCATTGTTTGTTGTTTTCTTAACCGTTTTGCCAGCAGTTTTGTGGCTTTTGGCCCTGTTTCATAATCAGATATCTATTTTTCCTTTCAATTTCATCCATTTGTGTTTCTTTTATCTTTGTTTTTTCTTCTTTAATTTCTTGATATATTTTTGGATCATTTGTGCTTTGATGTTTACGTTCTAATTCCCTCAGTCTCTCACATCTTTGTTCATACGCTTCCAGTTTAGTCTTATTTGCTTTTCCTGTTTCAACAATTAATTTACCCCTTAACACGGCTTTTAGTGCATCCCATAGTATTGTTGGGTCCACTTCTTCATTGTCATTCTCTTGGATATATTCGTTTATGTTTATTTTTATTCTTTCTTTCATTTTCTCATCATTTAACAGTCCTACGTTAAGTTTCCATGTTGTTTGTCGTTTTCTATTGTTTAAATACTGTATATTTCCATGTATACAGGATTATGATCTGATATTTCTGCCCCTCCAATCCAACAATTTCTCACCCTGTGTCTGTCACCTTCATTCATAAGGAAGTAATCTATTCTAGAGTGTACTTTATGGACTGCTGAATAATGTGTATAGTCTTTTTCGAGTGGGTGTAGGTCCCTCCATATGTCTACCATACCCATTTCTGCCAGTGAGGTTCTTATGAACTTTGTTACATGTTTTTTTGTCTTCTTAACACTTGTTGTGTCAACTTCATGATCCATGACAGCATTTAAGTCTCCTCCACAAATTAGGACTCCTTCACTGTGTGTTGCTATGAGATCAAACAGATGTTGAAAAAAACCCTTGTCACTTTCTGGTGGGGCACAGATGTTCACTAATGTAATCTGCATACCATCTATTCTTCCCTTTATTATTACATACCTGCCTTCTTTATCCTGGATTTCCTGTTCACTTTCAAATTGTATTTTGTTTGAGATTAGTATCATGACCCCCCTTTTAGCTCCTCCCTTAAATGAACTGTAGTAGGAGTTCTTATAGCCAAATCTCTTTAGTTTCACATGTTCTGTCTTGCTCAAATGTGTCTCTTGCATAAATATAATTTCAGCTTTTTCCTTCTTGAATTTTCTTATTATTCTTTCCCTTTTAACAGGTGAGTTCAGGCCATTCACGTTTAATGTCATTATCTTAAGATTTTTACCCATATTCATGTTTTTCCATTTTTTTAACTTGTGCTCCTAGCCCCTTTAACAACAAAAATAACACATATTTATATAAAAACACATTAAAAAATCTCGACCTCCGTACTTTGGGCCTTTCTTCTGCCCACTGGTCCCTGTTGGTGGGTGGGGGGTTTGTCTTCACAGAGTAAAGGGCCCTCCCTAGACTTCTAATTACTATCAAAGTAATAGTCATAAGTCTAGAAATGTCCAACAAATATCACTTAAACCTCTCCTAGCCGTCTGTTTCTCTTTTACCTTGTCTTCTTGGCCTTCATTTCTTCTGTGCCTTTCTTAATCTTTGTTATGATCTAGGCTTTCAGTTGAAAGCCTTGTAGCTTGTCCTGGGCCCGCTGCTCTACGTCTCTCCCCCTTCTTCCGCCGTTCGCTCGTCTCCACTCCGGCTGTCGTGATGCGTTCAGGGCCGCCGCTGCTCCAGCCGTTTCCTTCGGCACGCTCACCTCAAGGCCCCGCTCCATCATATCCCGCGCTGCCTCTTCGGCCGTGTTGTAGGTTCTTGTGCCTTCCTCCCAATGAATCCTCATTTTCGTTAGCGGCGTTTGGAATCTAATTTTTTTCTCTTTCAGCGTTTTTTTAATGTTGGCATATTTCTTCCGCTGCTGCACGATTTCTGTCGGGTAGTCATGGTCAAAGAATACCTGTTTGTCGCCGATTCGTATCTTTTTTTCCATGCTTGCGTCAGGATTCTTTCCTTTATGTCATATTTCACAAAGTTTACCACAACTGACCTGGGTGTAGCGTTTGTTTTCGGGTTCTGTGCCGGTGTTCTGTGCGCCCGTTGAATCTGCAGATCCGTTTCTCCGGGTATTTCCAGTTCTTTTTTTAAGAACTGATCCATGAATTTTGTCATCGAGTTGCCTTCAATGCCCTCCGGAATTCCAAAGATGCGCATATTGCTTCGTCTGGATCTGCTCTCCAAGTCGTTTATTTTCTCCTGCATCCTCTGTGTTTGCGTCGTCAGGGTCTGTAGTTGTTCCGTTTGCCTCGCTTTTCCAATCTTCTAGCTCCGATATTCGGGTCTGCGCTTCTGTCATACACGCCCGCTGGGAGCGCAGCTCCTCCATGTTTTCCGTTAACTTACGCTCCATTTCTCTTCGGAGGTCCATAATTTCCTCCTTAATTTCTTTTTTCAGTTCCTCCTTAAGAGCCGCTAAATCCTGTTGTAGCTGTCGCTTGAATTCTCTTAACTCTTTACCCAAACTGGCGATGCCAGTGTTCATGTTTTCGAGTCTGGCGTCCTCCATTTTCTCTGCTGTAGACATCTCGTTTTTTTGGGCTTCGCGTACAGCGGTTTTTCCTGCGTTGTTGGAGAGGAATTCTTCAATTTTACCCTGTTTTTGTCCTTGTGCCCGGTTCCTTCGTGTTTTCATCCCTTAGTTTATTGATCCGCTTATGTCGAGTTGGCCATTTACCGATGATTTTTAATCCGGCTAGGGAGAGCTCTTTGTTTAAGTGTTATGTCTCTCCGCCATCTTCCCGGAAGTCCCGGACTTAAACATCCAAAAATACACAAATAATACATTTTCCTGGAGGTTGAATTCAAATGTCCTGAAAGGACCACTGAAAGATGAATTGGAATCAGATATTCTCAGATATTTGGAAGAAAACGATAATGGAGAAGTATCCCCTTTAATACTGTGGGATGCGTGCAAAGCTGTAATAAGGGGAAAAATTATTGCAAAACTGGCAACCCAAAAGAAACTGAGACAAGAAAAACTAATCACACTAGAGTCAGAACTCAAGAACCTAGAAAAAGAACACAAAGACAACACTCATTCTAATGGCTCGCTCAAGATTAAAGAAATTAAAAATCAAATAAATGAGATCTACACAATAGAAATCCAGAAGAAACTTACATTTCTGAAACAAAAACACTATGAAGCAGGCAGTAAATCGGCAAAATTACTAGCCTATAAATTGAGGAAACAACAAACAGAAAGAGCAATCTACAAAATCAGAGACCCAGTATCAAAGGAAATAAAATTCAGAATTCAGGATATTCTTAAAAGCTTCGAGAATTACTACAAGAACTTATACTCCCACAAAAAACATAAAAACGCATCCGAGACATTCCTAAACACATTAAACCTTCCCCAACTTACGGAATCACAAAATAAAACACTACTGTCAGAAATACAACCTAAAGAATTGGAAAAAGCAATTATGAAACTTAAAGCTAACAAATCCCCAGGAGCAGATGGCTATACAGCAGAATGGTACAAAACCTTTAAACAGCAACTATCTCCTCTCCTCCTGAAAACATTTAACTATGTCCTCCACACAGGGGAAATCCCCCCCTCCTGGAGAGAAGGGGTCATTGCAGTTATACCTAAACCTGAAAAGGATAAACTAGAATGCTCCAACTACAGACCAATCAGTGTATTAAATCAGGACTATAAGCTTTTTACCATTATCCTTGCCAAAAGGTTAGAAAACATACTGACAGACTTAATTCACTTAGACCAAACAGGTTTTATAAGACAAAGACAGACACAAGACAACATTAGACGCACTTTACACATAATTCATCATATAAAAAAATATAACTTAAATGCAGTCATATTGGGATTAGATACTGAAAAAGCATTCGATTCGGTTGACTGGTCTTTCCTATATAGAATCTTATCCAGTTTCAATTTTCATAACTTCATTAGAACTATACAGGCATTATATAAAAAACCAACAGCTAAAATAAGGATTAACGGTAATTTATCATCATCTTTTGAGCTGGAAAGAGGATGTCGTCAGGGCTGCCCCCTGTCTCCACTGCTCTTTGCAATCTTCATAGAACCTCTGAGCCAATGGATAAGACAAAATCAAGAAATTCAAGGTATTACACTTGGTCAGAAGGAACATAAAATAGCACTCTTTGCTGATGACATTTTAATATACCTAGGGCAGCCGGACACTTCTTTACCAGAACTAATCTCAGTTTTTTTTCAGACTATGGAGATTTATCGGGGTACAAATTAAACATGCATAAAACCCAAGTTTTAACATTCAACTATGACCCAAATCATTATTCACTAAGTGAACTCAAAAATAACTGGGAGTTGGAATCTATGAAATATCTGGGGGTCAATATCCCGAAACAACTCAACAAAATTATAACACTAAACTATGATCCACTGGTGACAAAAATAAAATCTGACCTAGCAAGATGGAATATGATACCATTTTTAGGTACTGCACAAAGAATTGAAGCAGTCAAAATGAATATACTTCAACGTCTTCTATACCTTTTCCAAACAATACCGGTAGAACCTCCCAAAAAAACATGGCAGGAGCTGGACAGAAGGATCTCAAGATTCATATGGCAGGGCAAGAGACCTAGAATCAGATATAGAACCCTACAGCTAAACAAAGACAAAGGTGGGCTCACGCTACCAAATATCAGGGACTATTTTAAAGCCGCACAAATTAAAACTTTAATAGAGATATGTAACCCAGTCTACACTGCACAATGGAAGGAGATCGAATGCCAAATAACAAGTGACATCCCCCTACAGGCGATAATAGGGAACAATGCCTTACCTAAACTCTTGAATAACACTAACCCGTGGATAGAGACTCCGCTAAAAATTTGGTTTAAGATAGTCAGAGAGAATCAAGCTAAAGAGCCCTATCGACTTCTGCAATGGATTGCCTATGATCAAGACTTTACCCCCAATAAAACAGACACTAGATTTAAAGAGTGGACAGAGAAAGGGCTGATAAAATATTACGATTTTTTTAAGGGGCAAACTTTAAGAAGTTTTGAAGATTTGAAAAAACAAGGTCTAATAAATCAAGATCTTTACAGGTTCTTTCAGCTTAGACACCACATAAACAATATACTTAAAAAGGAGGATTTGGAAAGGGCCCAGTCAGGTGTTCTGAAGGTCTTCTTAATGGCATATAAAGGGATTCCAGGGATCAGATACATTTCTAAAATATACCAAGGTCTTCAAGACTTAAAAGGAGACAACACATCATATATAAAAGAGAGATGGGAAAAAGAGGGGAATTTCACTTTACAATTGAAAATATGGGAAAAGCTAAATAAACAGCAATGGAAAAGTACCTCATCCCTGCAGTGGAGAGAATTTGGATGGAAAAATTTGGTAAGATTTTTCAGAACACCTGCACAAAACAAATTTACCCATAAGGGGTTGAACTGTTGGCGCTTGTGTGGTGAAAAGACTGCAAATCATTTTCATGTGTTTTGGTCATGCCCAGTTATCCACCAATATTGGACCAATGTACAGACAATATTGGGGAAAATATTCAAAATAACAGTTCCCTTTTCTTTTGTAACTTTGTATTTGGGTTTACTACCGGACTCACTGGAAAGACGAGGAGATAAATACTTATTCAATGTTTTAATATTGGCAAGTAAAAAAGCCCTAACTAAAAAATGGATGTTGAAGGACTGTCCTACACCTGAAGATTGGATTAACGTGATTCAAGACATTTACTCGATGGAAAAGTTGACATTCGCACTGAGACAGGACATGGATGGGTTCATGAACGTTTGGCAACCCTGGATCGCATAGGTGTCTTCCATTAGATCTAATCTTTGACAAATACCATTTCAATAATGGTCCCGCTCTTTGTTCCAACGCTACTCAGATGCTCTTTTACTTTTAATTACTTAATTTTCTGTTTGTTTTTTGCTGTTCTGTTTGTTTGTTCGTTTTTTTTTTATTTTATTCTCTTTAATTTCACTTTTTCTTTCACTTTAAAAAAAAGGGGGTGTTGTAATAATTATCCTACCAATGTTGTCAAATAGCAAAAAATAAGGGAACATGTGATGAAAATGTAAACAATGCAATGCTGTAATGACCTGTATACCCTTTACAAAAACTTAAAAAAAAAAAAAAATCCATATTTTGACTGAGCGACTCCATACTCGGTGATGCGCACCCTCAGTTAAAGTACTAGATTCCATTCAAGTGAATGTATTAATTCATTCTGACGGCTGAGGCCACAGTAAAAACAAATGATTTTAAACATAACCCAGCCCTTGTAAAATCTACTTTACTGAAGCGCAACTACATGAAAATTGTGGTTAAATACAACAACGAAGTGCTTTATTGTCACATTCGAATTGTAATCGCTCCTGTTTTGTTTTTCTTTTGAATTCTTGGATGGAATATGGGTGGGCAATATAAGCTGCGGCTTCAGCCATCACCCATTTCGGATAACCTATGTTGAACTGTATATAATCAGAGGAGTTATTGTTTAATTTCACCTTGTTAGATTTTTTCCCCTTTGCTATATTATTCTATCTTCTTTTAATCTTTACTTTTAATCTATCCAAAATAAAGATTCATTCATTCATTCACATTCCACCACTGTCTTTTAGCAACAAGTGTATTTCCCAAATATGTTTTAAACTTGCTTTAATTAACCACCACCCATTTCTGTCCTTTGTCTAGGCAAGAGGAAAACGATCCACCCCAAACTGGACCTTGCCTCACTATTTACAGAGATGCAGACCAAAGATCTGCTGAACTGGGACCAGCTTGAGTGGCACATCCCAGCTGCTTCTCAGTGAGGCAGTGTGGCCGGCGTGTGTGACCCATTCTAAGTTGTTTTTTTGTTTTTTTTACAGTTTGAATTTTGCACATTTTGAATAATTTGGAATTTGCTGCTGATTGTAATAAACAATTTAGTGACTTATGTGTTTACATCATGATTTTCTATTTTGTCTGTTAAGGCACCAGTGGGAAAAGAGTCAACAGTACAAACCATTAATCGGTGACTTTGTAAATAATGGCTCATTTTTAAGAAAAAGTAACCAAAACCCATCCATCCATCCATCCATCGTCTACCGCTTTTCCGGAGGTCCGGGTCGCGGAGGCAGCAGTTCAAGCAGAGAAGCCCAGACTTCCCTCTCCCCAGCCACCTGCTCCAGCTCTTCAGAGGGGATACCAAGGCGTTCCCAGACTAGCTGGGAGACATAGTCTCTCCACCGAGTCCTGGGTCTGCCCCGGGGTCTCCTCCCAGTGGGACGTGCCTGAAACACCTCAAGTGGGAGGCGTCCAGGAGGCATCCTAATCAGATGCCCATACCACCTCAACTGACTCCTTTCAATGTGGAGGAGCAGCGGTTCTACTCTGAGCCTCTCCCGGATGACTGAGCTCCTCACCCTATCTCTGAGGGTGAGTCCAGCAATCCTACGGAGAAAGCTCATTTCAGCCGCTTGTATCCGCGATCTCGTTCTTTCGGTCATTACCCAAAGCTCGTGACCATAGGTGAGAGTAGGAACGTAGATTGACTGGTAAATCGACAGCTTTGCCTTAGAACTAAGCTCCCTCTTCACCACAACAGACCGGTACAACGTCCGCATCACTGCAGATGCTGCTCCAATCCGTCTGTCGATCTCTCGCTCCATTTTCCCCTCACTCGTGAACAAGACCCCAAGATACTTAAACTCCTCCACTTGGGGCAGGAGCCTGTCCCCAACCCGGAGAGGACAATCCACCTTTTTCCGGCTGAGGACCATGGACTCGGACTTGGAGGTGCTGATTCTCATCCCAGCCGCTTCACACTCAGCGGCAAACCGTCCCAGCAAGAGCTGTAGGTCATTGCTGGATGAAGCCAACAGGACAACATCATCTGCAAACAACAGAGATGAGATCCTGTGGTCACCAAGCATGACACCCTCCATTCCCTGGCTGCGCCTAGAAATCCTGTCCATAAAAATTATGAACAGGACCGGTGACAAAGGGCAGCCCTGGCGGAGTCCAACTCTCACTGGGAATGACTCCGACCGAGTGTTGGCAATGCGAACTAAACTCTCACAACGGTCGTACAGAGACCGAATAGCTCGTAACAACAAGCCCGATACCCCATACTCCCGAAGCACCCCCCACAAAAATCCACGAGGGACGCGGTCAAATGCCTTCTCCAAGTCCACAAAACACATGTAAACTGGTTGGGCAAACTCCCACGAACCCTCAAGAATTCTCGAGAGGGTAAAGAGCTGGTCCGATGTGCCACGGCCAGGACGAAAACCACATTGCTCCTCCTGAATCCGAGGTTCGACCAACGGCCGGACTCTCCTCTCCAATACCTTGGCATAGACCTTCCCAGGGAGGCTGAGGAGTGTGATCCCTCTAAAGTTGGAGCACACCCTCCGGTCCCCTTTTTTGAAGAGAGGAACCACCACCCCGGTTTGCCATGCCAAAGGCACTGCCCCCGACCTCCACGCAATGTTGCAGAGGCGTGTCAACCATGACAACCCAACAACATCCAGGGCCTTGAGGTACTCGGGGCGAATCTCGTCCACCCCCGGGGCCCGGCCACCAAGGAGATTTTTAACCACCTTGGCGACCTCAGCCCCTGTGATAGGCGAGTCATCCCCCTCGTCCCCAAACCCTGCTTCCTCTGTGGAAGGCGTATCAGTGGGATTCCACCCATGGGAATGGGTTTCCACCCATGGGACCCGGCCGGGCTCAGCCCGAAGGAGTTACATGGGTCCGCCCTCCAGTAGGTTCACCACCTGCAGGAGGGATCATGGAAGTCCGGTGCTATGTGGATTAGGTGGCAGTCAAAGGCGGAGACCTTGGCGGACTGATCCCAAGTAACCAAAACAATTATTTTATTTACTGAAGACTGTATTGTTGGATGTGCCACCGCAGAAGACACTGCACACCTTAGTGACAGTACCAGTATATGGAGGAATTCTGGGCCATATTAGCATCTGTACTTTATCATAATGAGTTAGGGTGGGGGTGTCCAATGATGTGCCATGGAGGGCCAAGACTCTGCAGGCTTTACCTCCAAACAGTGTCTTCACCAGCAGATTCCACTGAATTTCTTCTACTGACTGCTAATCAGTGAGAACACCTGCTGAAGAGACTGGGTAGAAGAGAGAACCTGCAGGGTCTTGGCCCTCCATGACACATGATTGGAGACCCCTGGGTTAGGGTTTAATGAGATTTAACATTTTAACACAAACTGCTTTATGGGTCATAATTCTGTTGACAGACTTACACCAAACCAAAAGTGATTTCTCAAACTGCTGGATTGTTCTTAGACAGCTTTTCCAATCTTTCAGTATTTAATTTATGTCACTTGGTGGTAACCTTCACATATAAAAACTAGAAAAGCACTCATAGAGCGCATATCTCTGCCAAGGCTCCTTCCGTTTCTCATGGATCACCTCCAAAATGTAATGGGCTTGTGTGTCGGTGTATCACCACTTGTGGTGAAAATTGCATCCAAGTCTGTCCATTAGTTTTGGAGTTTTGTGGCTGACACACTGTGAGAAGAGCCTTGGCTGAGGTATGCATTCCCAGATCATAGCCAAAATGTAATGGGTTCCTCTCTAGGCCAAGAACCACTTCTGGTGAAACAGACAGACAAACAGACAAATGCCAGTAAAAGCATTACCTCCTTGGCGGAGGTAATAAACTCAAGTGTTGCTGTTGTATCCATCTCCTCCATCTCCAAACTCCCAGGCTGCGGGCGCTGCAATTCATCGCACAACCTCGTACAACCCACAGGCCAATGGGTTATGCGAGCGTTTTCATAGATCACTGAAAGCAGCACTCAGGGGTTCACTGACGGATGCAAATTGGGTAGACAGGTTGGCGTGGGTCTTATTGGGGTTGCGCTCCGCGCCAAAAGAGGATTTGGAAGCTTCCCCGGCAGAGAGCTCATTTTTGCGCAGCCCCTATGGCTGCCCGGGGAATTTCTGCCAAATAATCCCGCACCGGACAGCTGCCCTTCTCAGCTTTTGCAGCATAGCGCAAACACAGGCACGCTGCCGGGCCCGGCCCACCACTGTTTTCCGCGTGCTTTTATACCTAAAACTTTGAAGAACGCGGAGTTCGTGTTCGTCAGACACGACGACCAGCGCCCTCCATTGCGCCTGCACACATGTTGAAAATGGCTCTATCTAACAATGTTAAAGAATCCTTTAAAAAATTCCTGGATCGGGACTTCCGGGAAGATGGCGGAGAGGCATAACGCTTAAACAGAGAGCTCTCCCTAATCGGATTAAAAATCTTTGGTAAATGGCCAATGTCTGGTTTATTTCCTGTGCAAAAAATTGCTCTGATCTAAGTAAAGGAACCCTATTTCACTGTTTATGGGAATGTAGAAAAATCAGAATGTTTTGGGAAGAAGTGAGGGTAACAATTGAAAAAATAATTTCAAAACAAATCACATTGAACCTTAAACTGTTTTTGTTGGGTCTGTGTCCAGAAAAACATAACTTTAATAAGAGTGAAAGAACATTCATAGACCTCAGTTTGCTTAATGCCAAAAAATGTATTGCATTACTGTGGAAAAACTCAAACCAGATGTGACTCAGTGGTTAAGACAGATGTTACCAAACTTCCACTAGAAAGAATAACATATACTGAAATCAAAGGAAAATGTGTTTGAGAATATATGGAGACCTTTCATTGATTATGTAAAGAAATTAAACATAACTTCTGAAGAAGAAGGTGAATGATATGTGTGGACCTTGCAAATTCCAAACTGGTGAATGTACAGTATATCATGTATTCTTATGTAATAGATTACCTAGACTAAACAGAGGAGCATTGTTGTTGACTTGTTTTTGTTAATGGCTGTTGTTGTTTTTATTACCCTTTTTTTTGTTATTTTGTTATTGTTCTTTTTAGTTTTTAAATTACTTTTGTGTTAGTGTTTTGACTGTGTGCAATTTTAAAAAAAAAAAAAAAGGTTCAATAAAAATATTGTGGGGAAAAAAATTGCTCTGATCTGCGTGAAAATCATGGAGAGACTGTTGAGACATCATGGACGTACCTGCTCCAGCTGCACTGAGTCTGAGATGGTATCATAGCAAAAAATGATCAGCTGACACAACTTGATCACCATGTTAATAACTATATTAGCCACAAAATATATATTCAAAAAGTAAACAGTACTGAGTTAGGTATAATAAGATATATTTGACAGTTATGATGCATTTTAGGCCAAAACAAACTTGATCTAGGATTAAACGCAATTAAAATAATGCAGTCACAAGGTTACATGGAAAATGCTTGATTTACTAGATACATATACTGTAGAAATATATATTCTCTGCATCAACAATGTACTATACATGCATTCATGTAGTATTGCACTGACAATAAACCTCTTAAGTTTTTGCGGATGTCTCTTTTTTTATATGTGAAGGTTACCACCATGTGACATAAATTTAATACTGACAGATTGGAAAAGCTGTCTAAGAACAATCCAGCAGATTGAGAAATCACTTTTGGTTTGGTGTAAGTCTGTCAACAGAATTATGAACCATAAAGCAGTTTATGTTAAAATGTTAAATCCCATTAAACTCTAACCCACAGGTGTCCAATCATGTCATGGAGGGCCAAGACCCTGCAGGTTCTCTTCTACCCAGTCTCTTCAGCAGGTGTTCTCACTGATCTGCAGTCAGTGGAAGAAGTTCAGTGGAATCTGCTGTTGAAGACACTGGTTGGAGGTAAAGCCTGCAGGGTCTTGGCCCTCCATGGCACATGATTGGACACCCCTGCCCAAACACATTATGATAAAGAGCAGATGCTAATATGACCCAGAATTCCTCCATATACTGGTGCTATCACTAAAGTATGCAGGGTCTTCTGCAGTGGCACATCCAACAATACAGTCTTCAGTTAATAAAATAATTGTTTTGGTTACTTTTCTTAAAAATGAGCCACTATTTTCAAGGTCACCCATTAATGGTTTGTACTATTGACTCTTTTCCCACCAGTGTATTAACAGACAAAAATAGAAATCATGATGCAAACACATCATTGTAAGTCACTAAATTGTTTATTACAATCAGCAGCAAATTCCAGATTATTCAGAATGTGCAAAACTCAAACTGTAAGACTGGGTCACTCAGCAGCTGGGATGTGCAGCTCACACTGGTCTCAGATCAGCAGATCTTAGGCCTGCATCTCTGTAAATAGTGACGCAAGGTCCAGTTTGGGGTGGATCGATCGTTTACCTCTTGCCTAGACAAAAGACAGAAATGGGTGGTGGTTAAATAAAGGAAGTTTAAAACATATTTGGGAAATACACTTGTTGCTAAAAGCCAGTGGTAGAATGTGAATGAATGAATCTTTATTTCGGATAGATTAAAAGAAAATAGAATAATATAACAAAGGGGAAAAAAAATTTAATAAGGTCGAATTAAACAATAACTCCTCTGATTATACAGTTCAACATAGGTTATCTGAAATGGGTGATGGCTGAAGCTGCAGCTTATATTGCCCACCCATATTCCATCCAAGAATTCAAAAGAAAAACAAAACAGGAGCGATTCCAATTCCAATGTGACAATAAAGTACTTCGTTGTTGTATTTAAGAAGTTCGCCAGCTACGCTGCTGTTGTGGACAGGTAAGTGTTATAAGCTAAATTATCCTTTATCCCTGAAAACTGTAATCCAAATGACTTTTGACCGATCGGTAAATTACAACTGTGCGTTATCGCAACATGACGGACCCGGACCGCTCCGGTCCGGGTCCGTCATGTTGTGACCCCCCCCCCCCCGCTACTCTTCTGTAGCGGATTGCAGATATATTGCAGATATTTTAGTACAACTGTACGTAGTAGACCGTGGCGCACCGTCACCGCTTTCCGTCATGTAGCGATGGGCGATGTCCGTCCTCTGTAGCGGGGGGTGGGGGGGTGGGAGTTGTTATCTTCTACATTACAGATATTCTAGTATAATTTTTAGTGCACTGTAGGTTATTTTTTCTTGTTAAAAAAAAGCCACACATTTTTTACGTGGCATGCTTCTTTGTGTGTGGGGGCTTGTTTGTTCATTCATTCATTCATGAATGAATAAACAACCCCACACACACACACACACACACACACACACACACAGCCCTTCACCTTTCATTAGAGCCCAAGATGAAGCTTCTATATTGAATCATTCAAAAGTTACAGACGTTTTTCCAAACTGTGCCATTTGGCACAATTTGGCACAGTTCAAAAACGCCTGGGAACAACCTAAGAAAAAAAGCTGTGTAATATATTCATTTTTTGTGGTACTGTTACAAAATTTTGACCTCAGCTGGATAACACTTGGTTCTACATTTCTGTTGCATTTTCCAGCCAGTATCTGAAGCTGTGTGTTATTTGCAAGCATTTGTATCCAAAAAAACACCCAGGCGAAATTTATTTTCTTCAAGTTCAGTATGTTTAGATGACTGTTACTCAGTGACAGGAGCACTTAGAGAGATTATGACTGTTTTGCCAAAAAATTCAAAGTGTTTTCTTTTAAATGAGACCAACCCCATGAAGATGCTGCAAAGGGTTGAAGAACAGCTTTTGATTTACTTTGGGCACGTTATTTTTTGGCGTTTTTAGGGAAATTGACCAGAGTGCAAGGGGTTAAGGAGGTTGCACCTGAGTGTGAGTCTACACATTGTATCATTCACAGGGAAATGTTGGCTACCCGAAAAACGCCACCAGAACTTAACAGCGTATTGAATGATGTGATTAAAGTTATTAACCACATCAAAGCACACGCCCTTAACTCGCGCCTGTTCGAGCAGCTTTGTGAGGAGATGGAGGTGGAGCACAGACACCTTCTCTTATACACAGAAATAAGATGGTTATCCCGAGGGAGATCGCTGGCCAGAGTGTTTGAATTACGAGAGCCGCTGCAGAGATTTCTCTCAGAAAAAAAGTCACCGCTGGCAGCACATTTCAGTGACGAGGATTGGGTCGCAAAACTCACTTACTTGTGCGACATATTCAGCCTGCTCAGTGAACTCAATCTGTCACTTCAGTGGAAAATTACAACTGTCTTCAAGTTGGCAGATAAAGTAGCTGCATTTAAAGCCAAATTGGATTTGTGGGGACGGCGCGTGAATGGAGGTATATTTGACATGTTTCAAACATTAGCGGGGATTTTGGAAGAGACTGAGCCCGAGCCTTCATTCTCCCAGCTGGTGCACGATTACCTGTCTTTGCTTTTAAAAGAGCTTGAGCGCTACTTTCCAACCACAGAACATCCACGAACTGCCAAAGAATGGATCCGTGACCCATTTCTCAGCAAACCAGGTGAATCCAACATGTCTGTGCAAGAAGATCAACTGCTGGAGATCGCAAATGACGGCAGCCTTAAAAGTATGTTCGAGACAAGAGCTCTGCCGGTGTTCTGGATTAAAGTCATGGCTGAATACCCTGAGATCGCCACAACAGCACTGAAAACCCTGTTGACATTTCCGACATCCTATCTGTGTGAAGTGGGGTTTTCTGCAGTGACAGCAACCAAAACAAAATTACGAAGTAGACTGGACATAAGCAACACACTTTGGGTGTCATTGTCTCCCATTACCCCTAGATGGGACCGTCTCATTGCAGAGAAACAAGCTCAGGGCTCCCACTGGCTCAGCATTGCAGTGAGTTGTATTTTTCATGCACTTTATATTTGTGTTTGTGGTGTATCTTATTTTGAAGGCATGTTTAAATGTTACCATAGTGACCAGAGAGCGTTGTGGGCAGAGAGGATGTTACTCATGTTGTTGTTGTCACGATGTTAAGAGAACGTTCACGTTTATTATTATATTTAGAAAATACCACAGTTTTTATGTCAGTCGTATCATGCTCTTTTGTTGTATTTATCCGCCACACCTTAAAGGCCGGTCCCTGAAAATATTGTCTGACATTAAACCAGTCCGTGGTGCAAAAAAGGTTGGGGACCACTGCTCTAATTAACATCACAGGTGTCTACAAACTTGTACTCAGTCAGTCGGCCTATTTAAAGGGTGACAAGTAGTCACTGTGCTGTTTGGTGACATGGTGTGTATCACACTAAACATGGACTAGAGGAAGTAAAGGAGAGAGTTGTCTCAGGAGATTAGAAAGAAAATTATAGACAAGCACGTTAAAGGTAAAGGCTATAAGACCATCTCCAAGCAGCTTGATGTTCCTGTGACTACAGTTGCACACATTATTCAAAAATTTAAGATCTACGGGACTGTAGCCAACCTCCCTGGATGTGGCCGCAGGAGGAGACGGATAATACGAATGGTAACAAAAGAGCCCAGAATAACCTCTAAACACATTCATGGTGAACTCCAAGGTCAAGGTACATCAGTGTCAGATCGCACCATCCGTCGTTGTTTAAGCCAAAGTAGACTTCATGGGAGACGACCAAGGAGGACACCACTGTTGAAAACAAATCATAAAAAAGCCAGACTGGAATTTGCCAAACTGCATGTTGACAAGCCACAAAGCTTCTGGGAGAATGTCCTATGGACAGACGAGACAAAACTGGAACTTTTTGGCAAGGCACATCAGCCCTATGTTCACAGACACAAAAATGAAGCATACCAAGAAAAGAACACTGCCCCTACTGTGAAACATGGAGGAGGTTCTGTTACAGTATGTTCTTGGCTGTTTTGCTGCATCTGGCACAGGGTGTCTTGAATCTGTACAGGGTACAATGAAATCTCAAGACTATCAAGGTATTCTAGAGAGAAATGCGCTGCCCAGTGTCAGTCAGCTTGGTCTCAGTCGCAGGTCATGGGTCTTGCAACAGGATAATGACCCAAAACACACAGCTAAAAACACCCAAGAATGGCTAAGAGTGAAACATTGGACTATTCTAAAGTGGCCTTCTATGAGTCCTGATCTAAATCCTATTGAACATCTGTGGAAGGAGCTGAAACATGCCGTCTGGAGAAGGCACCCTTCAAACCTGAGACAACTGGAGCAGTTTGCTCATGAGGAGTGGGCCAAAATACCTGATGAGAGGTGCAGGAATCTCATTGACAGTTACAGAAATCGTTTGATTGCAGTGATTGCCTCAAAAGGTCGTGCAACAAAATATTAAGTTAAGGGTACCATCATTTTTGTCCAGGCCTGTTTCATGAGTTTGTTTTATAAATACACTACCGTTCAAAAGTTTGGGGTCACTTAGAAATTTCCTTATTTTTGAAAGAAAAGCACTTTTTTTCAGTGAAGATAACACTGCATTCAACCCCCTTCTTCCTTGACTCCTTCCTGCTATCTCACCAGGAACCTCCTGCCCATTGTTCTCCCATGTTTATCCACTGTCTCTTGTCTGAGATGCTAAATCATCTGGCTCTCTCAAGGTGCTAAACTCACCCCCCCCCGCATCTTAGATAGAACAATAGAATATCAGTCCACATGCTGTGATAGAACAATAGAATATCAGTCCACATGCTATTTGGGCTTCAGTCTCCTCCCGTATCTGCTGTAACTGGGGTTTACCGCCTCCGTGGCGCTGCTGTGCCGGTGGGGGGCTGCTGGGAGTGTGTCTGACTGCGGGTGAGCTGTGGCTGGGGGGGGGGCCACTTCGGTCTGTCCGTGTGGCTGCTCTGATGAATCGTTTCCCTGGGGCTCTCTCCATGGGGGTCTTCCACGCTGAGGGGCCCTAGCCAACAGCACTTGCTCGTCTGCCACAACGAAAGCGGGTTTGAGTCTGTCTATGCCAATCTTTTCCCGCCTACCCCCCCAAGTCTAGCAAAAAATGCTTATCCCCTGTTTCCAACACTCTGAACGGTCCATCATAGGGTGGGCACAATGGAGTGCGGTGGGCGTCGTGTCTGATGAACACGAACTCCGCGCTCTTCAAAGTTTTAGGCACAAAAACACACGGAAAACTGTGGTGGGCAGGGCCCAGCAGCGTGCCTGTGTTTGCGCTATGCTGCAAAAGCTGAGACGGGCAGCTGTCCGGCGCGGGATTATCTGGCAGAAATTCCCTGGGCAGCCGTAGGGGCTGCGAAAAAACGAGCTCTGCCGGGGAAGCTTCCAGATCGTCTTTCAGCACGGAGCGCAACCCCAATAAAACCCACGGCAGCCTGTCTACCCAATTTACATCCGTCAGTGAAGCCCTGAGTGCTGCTTTCAGCGATCTATGAAAACGCTCGCATAACCCGTTGGCCTGTGGGTTGTACGCGGTTGTGCGGTGAATTGTAACACCCAGGCTGCGGGCCATCGCGGACCAGAGTTCGGCAACAAATTGAGGGCCACTGTCGGACGTAATGTCCGACGGGACTCCAAAACGCACCACCCATGCTGTTAAAAAAGCGCGCGCTACGTCTGCGGATGTGGTTGCCGCCAGCGGGACTGCTTCTGGCCAGCGCGTGGTGCGGTCTACCACTGTCAGGAGGTGTGTGCACCCCTGAGATGGCGGGAGGGGGCCCACAAGGTCCACGTGAACATGGTCGAACCTCTTAGCCGGGATACGAAACGGCTCCAAGGGAGCCTTCGTGCGTCTGTGTACCTTGGCTCGTTGGCACGCCACGCAGGCTGCAGCCCACTCTTTCACTTTACAAACTTCTCTCCCACCATTTTGACCGACGCGCGCACTCCTGGGTGCGCCAGAGTGTGAACCGACTCAAACACGCGGCGGCGCCACGCGACCGGGACCATCGGGCGCGGACGACCCGTGGAGACATCGCAGATTAGGGAGGGGCCGCCATCTTGCAGCACCCTGCTCTCCAGCCTTAACCCTGTTGGTCCAGACTGGAGCGCGCGCACGTCTGCATCGCTAATCTGCTCCGCGGCCATGGCTGCGTAATCTATCCCCACGCAGACCAGGGCCACCACGGTGCGTGAGAGGCAGTCCGCCACCACATTCAGTTTACCCGACACATGTTGAATATCGGTAGTAAACTCTGAGATCGCTGCCAGCTGTCTCTGCTGCCGGCCCGACCACGGTTCTGAAACCTTGGCCATCGCGAATGTTAGCGGCTTGTGGGCCACGAACGCGGTGAAGCTGCGCCCTTCCAGCCAGAACTGGAAGTGGCGTATGGCCAGGTGGAGAGCCAACAACTCTGCTGAAAAAGGCGAGCGGCTGCCAAGCCCCGGCGACGCGCTGCTCCACGACAGCCCCTATGGCTACGTCTGAAGCGTCGGTGGTGAGCGCTATGTGGGCCGCCGGGTCCGGATGTGCCAGCAGTGCGGCGTTTGCCAGGGCTGCCTTAACTTCCGAGAACGCCCGCTCTCGCTCCGGGGTCCATTCGACCCAGCCACGGGTTTCTGTTTCTTGAGCGTGGCGTACAATGGTTGCATGAGCTGCGCCACGCGGGGAAGGAAACGGTTATAAATGTTCACCATCCCCAAAAATTCCTGCAGCGTCCTGACCATCTGAGGCCAGGGAAAATCCGCCATGGCGCGCACTTTGTCGGGCAGCGGGATCGCTCCTTCCGGAGAGACGTGGTGCCCCAAAAAATCAGTCTCCGTCACGCCGAACTGGCATTTCACCGGGTTGATTATCAACCCGTGCTCCTCCAACCTCCGGAAAACCGTCATGAGGTGGGTTTCGTGTTCGTCTTCGGACGCACTGGCTACCAGGATATCGTCCAGGTAGACGAACACGAACGGGAGATCGCGCAGCACTGCATCCATCATGCGCTGGAACGTCTGTGCCGCTCCTTTTACCCGAATGGCATGCGCAGGAACTCGAATAGACCGAATGGAGTTATTACCGCTGTTTTGGGTATGTCCTCCGCACGCACTGGGACTTGGTGGTAACCACGGACCAGGTCTATTTTGGAAAAAATGCGTGCTCCGGCAAGGTGAACAGAAAAATCCTGTATGTGGGGAACTGGGTAGCGGTCGTGCGCTGTGGCGTTGTTCAACCTGCGGAGATCCCCGCATGGTCGCCACGATCCCTCAGCCTTAGGGACCATGTGTAGCGGGGATGCCCATGGGCTGTTCGAGCGCCTGATGATGCCCAACCTTTCCAGGTTGGCGAACTCCTCGCGCGCTATGGCCAGTTTAGCTGCGTCCAAGCGCCGAGGTCTTGCAAAAACGGGTGGCCCGGTGGTGGTGATAAAGTGCTCCACCCCGTGTTTAGCGATGGCCGCGGAAAACGTCGGGACCATGAGTGCTGCGAACTGAGTGAGCAGTGTGTGGAACTTACCGCCTGTAGCTGTGACGTTGGCTTGTGGTGTTGGCTGGGTCACTTGAGCTATACAGGGGAGAGAGTCAAAGGACAGTGCATTAACCAGGTGCCTGTTAGCAACATAAACCAGTAAACCATGTGCACGCAGAAAATCAGCCCCCAGGATATGGTAATTCAGTGCTGCTACGACAAAAGTCCACTCATATGTACGGCCGTGTAGAGATAAGAGCAGAGTCCTCTCACCAAAGGTCTTAATATCCGAGCCGTTCGCTGCCAACATCTCGGGGCTGCTAGGTCCTGCCAGCCGGTCAGCGTAGGTCGGCAGGATGAAGCTCTTCTGGGCTCCGGTGTCCACGAGGAAACGCCTCCCCGAGTGTGCATCCGTCAAGTAGAGCAGCTTGTTCTCTTCACCGAGGGTCGCAGCTGCTACCGACCCCCGGCCTTGGCGTTTCCTGAGCGCTTGAATTGGCACGGTGGTGCACATCTGCGCGCCTTCTCTCCGAAGCGGCGGTGGTAGAAACAGAGCGTGTCTCTCTGGTGCTCCTTGGCCCCCGCTGCTGCTACCGTCGGTGGCTCCTCGCCTCCTCTGGTCGTCTCGCTGGGCTCCGCCGCTGACTCGTTGACTGTGATCGCCCTGGTGGTGATGATGATCCGGTCTGCCTCCTGGGCTAGCACACGGTAGTCGTGCGCGGCTAGCCGCGGCGAATTGGCCAGAGCCGCTCCCGCCACTGTCAGAAGGTTCCGGAGAAAGAGGTGGACAAACAGAAAGTGCCCGTCATCCGTGCCCATTAATGCCAGCATCTTCTCCATCAGGTCTACGGCTGAACCATCTCCTAACTCGGTCCGCGTCAGGAGCCTCTCTGCTCTCTCACAGTCCGAGAGTGTGTAGCGCTGGATGAGCGCTGGATGAGCGCAGCCTTGAGCGCCTCGTATTTGCTGCTGGCTGGTCAAGCAGGCTCGCTACCTGCTGAGCTGTGCGGGCGTCGAGCGCTGCGACCACATGGTAGAATCTGGTATCGTCTGCCGTTACTCCCCGGAGGGCGAACTGGGCCTCGGTGAGGTGGAACCAAGAGCGCGGGTTGTGCTGCCAGAAATCCGGTAGCTTGACTGACACCGCACACGCATGGCTGGGGGTTCCAGTCCGGGCTGTCTGTGGGATGGCTGCCGCCTCGCTGTAGCTTCCTGACCGGGCCGGCTCCGGGGATCTTGCCTCGTGTTCCATAATACGTCTTGGGTCACCAGTGTGGAGTGTGTAAATGAAGAGGCAGATTCATTTCAGACAATAAATTACACACTCGCAACTCACAAGCAAAGAACAGAATGAACATTTAAGCAGGCACTCTCCTCTTAAGTTTCATGGCATCTCTCCACACACAACATGACAATTGCATCACACTGCATTCAACCCCCTTCGTCCTTGACTCCTTCCTGCTATCTCACCAGGAACCTTTTGCATCACACTGCATTCAACCCCCTTCATCCTAGACTCCTTCCTGCTATCTCACCAGGAACCCCCTGCCCATTGTTCTCCCATGTTTATCCACTGTCTCCTGTCTGAGATGCTAAATCATCTGGCTCTCTCAAGGTGCTAAACTTACCACTTTTGTCAAATTCAAGTTGTTTCTGTGACCATTGTGGGTTTCTCTTTCATTAACAGAGGGGTACCAACAATTTTGTCCACGTCTGTATCTAATAAATCAAGTATTTTCCATGTAACCTTGTGACTGCATTATTTTAATTGCTTTTAATCCTACATCAAGTTTGTTTTGGCCTAAAATGCATCATAATTGTCAAATATATCTTATTATACCTAACTCAGTACTGTTTACTTTTTGAATATATATATTTTGTGGCTAATATAACTACAATCTGGCAATCAAGTTGTGTCAGCTGATCACTTTTTGCCATGACACCACCACAGACTCAGTGCTGCTGGAGCAGGTACATGACATGATGTCTCAACAGTCTCTCCATGATTTTCACACAGATCAGAGCAATTTGTTGTACAGGAAGCTAAACGTTTCTACAGACATGCTTAAGTACTATAACCACTGATCGTTTGTGAAGCTGGGGTGACATCAGTGAGAGGCTGTGTTGAATGCCAGACCGACCGTTTGAAGCAGTAATTTTCCCACAACAGAGCCATCTGAAACATACACACACACAGCATACATATTTTAGTACCTAACAGTGATAACTTGCAGACATTACAATGTAGTACGACGTACTTAAAGCAAACTAGCATTAGCAATTATTAGCTTACCATCATTTATGATCTACTTCATATCCTCATGTCTTCGGCTCTTTGGCTTCCCAGACATTCCAGTACTTTTCCAGAGTGTTTTGTCTCACTGCCTGTACTCTTGTCTCGCGGTCCTTTTTGGCATTTACAGTGACAAAAAGCCACAGATCAAGGAGTCGCCTTGTACAGCTGCAATGTTCTGTTTTGCTTGGGTCGCGTGTTTTACGTCACGGGAGTGTGGCGCCGCCTTGCTGTAAAAAAATCCCACCCACCCCAGGCGTACCCAGCTGCAATGGAAACATAACCGAACCGAGTAGAGCTGAGTAGTGTAGAGTAAGGCCGACTGGGTACTAGTGGAAAAGGGCCATTAGTATGGTAACCCATCAGGGTCAAAACAATTTGTCACCGAAACAACAGAGGTCAATTCCAGGCAATAAGCCATTCAGCTGTTTTTCACAGTTTGAGCCATAAAAGCTCACACTGGCTGCTGTGCTTTGGGGTTAGATCACATCTGTGAGGTAAGGGGGCATCCAACTATTTAATATACATTCCCCTACAAAAGTACTGGACCAATGAGGCCAATTTCTTTATTTTCACTGTAGACTGAAAGCATTTGGGTTTGACATCAAAAGATGAATATGAGACAAGAGATCAACATTTCACCTTTTATTTCCAGGTATTTACATCTGGATCTGATACACAACTTACGAGATAGCATTATTTGTAACAGAACATTTTTTAATGAGCAAAAATACTGGAACAGATAGACTTAAAATAGATTAAAATGACTAGTACTTAATATCTCACTGCAAATCCTTTGCTTGCGGCATCACCAAACTTTTGCATTCTTTTTTGTGATGCTTTTCCAGGCTGCCTCTTTTAATTGTTGTTTATTTCAGGGGTTAATCCTTTCAGTCTCCTCTTTAGTAAGTAAAATGCATGTTCTATAGGGTTTAAATCCGGAGATTGACTTGGCCAGTCTAAAAGCTTCTACTTCCTGTGACTCATGAAGTTCACTGTTGTCTTGGCAGTGTGTTTGGGATCATTATCTTGCTGCAAGATTAAGGATCTCCCAATCAGTTTGGTCACATCTTTCTTTAAAAAGACAGGCAAAATGTTTCTGTAGACTTCTGAGTTCATTTTGCTGCTGCCATCATGTGTTACATCATCACTGAAGATTAGTAATTCCAAACCAGCAGAAGCCATGCAAGCCCAAGCCATGACATTACCTCCACTGTGTTTCACAGATGAGCTTGCATGTTTGGGATCATGAGCAGATCCTGTCTTTCTCCAAACTTCCGAAGTGTAGAGGCCCCTGCTTTGAATGACGTCAACACATCTGCACCCACAGGACATCATTAATTTCTCACACTGCTCTGGTTTGGGGGACAGGATTATGCAAAGACTCTCAATGGGGAATCGGTTCAATACTGCAGCTGGAGTTTCTCACCTGTTCACTGCCGAACAGCACAAGGATCTATCTTGGCACAAAGTGTCCACCATTTAAGACAATTTGGACTCAAAGCTCACTCTGCAGTGACCAAACCTCTCAGCAGAAAGAATAAAAAGGCTAGACTTGCCTGAGGAGCATGTTGTGTGGGCAGAGGAGAACTGGTCCAGAGTGCACTTCAGTGATGAGAGTAAGGCTACGTTCACACTGCAGGTTTTAATGCTCAATTCCGATTTTTTTGCACAAATGTGACCCATATCTGATTTTTTAATGACAGTCTGAACAGTATACATCCGATTTTTTCACACCAGACCCAGGTCACTTTCATATGTGGTCCTAATTCGGATACGTATCTGATATTTTCCAAAGCGACCTCAGTCTGAACGGTCATGTCGCATTTCGTCTGACTTTTTCCTCATTGAAGTGAGACAGATGTGACAGACAGAAGTGACAAACTGTGGTGGAGGATGCAGCAAGCCTGGCAGACACAGCTGATTTGTTTTCTCTTTTTAATCAATCTTCTTCCCTTTATCACTGGATCATAATTTTGTCAGCTCTGAATGCACAACAACTTCAAACTTTCGGGGTGGGGGGTTGGTGGGGGGGGGGTCAGGGCTGAAACCGTCAGACAAGCAGGCGCACAATAATAGTATATTGGATGCTGCAAATTTCTTTTTCCCTGTAAACAGTACAACGTGAGTCCTACTGACATGACTGTGGAGCAGAGTGGCCAGAAAACAGTCCAGGAGAGGGGAGTCTGTGGCGACTTCTCCTTCTAGTGCGGGACCGGTGTTACACCGCTGGTACTAGCCACGCAGTTTATTAGGGCCCGAGCCACTGACAACGTCATTGGGCAAGAGCTCTATTGTAATCACTAGGATTATTTATTATTAACCTTGTTTATACAGATAATCCTATTAAGACACAGGGTCTCATTTTCAAGAGAGCTGTTTAATCGATCAGTTCTGTTAAAGCAGAGCTGATTACAGTGGTCATCTGGCGTGTAGAGGAATGAAACTAGTCTCATTTATTTTGTGCATAATCATTTCTGAATTATTTTAACATTTTATGTTGCTGTGCTGCATCAAGGTGAAGAAGTTCTGTCCCCCTCAATCGTTCGGGGCTCATATTTACTTCCATAAACACAACGCTGTGTCTAACGTTACGTTTTCTTCTGCGCATGCAGGTCACTTCATAGCTGTAGACCATTCACCCTGGAGTCTGATGGGGGTCGCATTTTAGACTTAGACTTAGACTCAACTTTATTAATCCCTTTGGGATGACTCCCTCTGGGAAATTTAAAATTTCCAGCAGCACATAAAAGGAGCATACAGATCAGAAACGCAAAAAAGAAAAAAATAAACACTTAACATAATATACACAATATAAATACAAGGCTAAATATGGCTTGTACAAGTATGGTTAAGTTAAGGTTATTGCACTATGAATGCCCTACTGTCCTCTGTACTCTATGTCCCCCCCACCCCAAGTGAGGAGTTAGAGTGTGATGGCATGGTGGACAAAAGAATTCTTGAGCCTGTTGGTCCGACACTTGGGAAGGAGCAGTCTTTCACTGAACAAGCTCCTCTGGTCACTGATGACGGTGTGCAGAGGGTGGCTGACGTTGTCCATTATATCCAACAGTTTATCCAGAGTCCTCATCTCTGCCACGTCACCAGGGTGTCCAGCTTCGCGCCGACCACAGAGCCGGCCCGCCTGATCAGTTTATCCAGTCTGGACGCATCCTTCTTGGATATACTGCCCCCCCAGCACACCACAGAGTAAAAGAGGATGCTGGCAACCACCGACTGGTAAAACATCCGCAGAAGTTTGCTGCAGATGTTGGAGGACCGCAATCTCCTTAGGAAGTACATCCTACTTTGTGTCTTCCCATACAAGTGGCTAATGTATGTTGTCCAATCCAATTTATTATCCAACCACAACCCGAGATATTTGTATGGATCCACAACCTCCACCTCAGCTCCCTCTAACAGGACTGGTTGAGGTCTTGGTCTAGACCTCCCAAAATCAATAACCAGCTCCTTCGTCTTAGAGGTGTTGAGCTGTAGGTGGTTAGTGTGGCACCATGCAGCAAAGTCCCCTACCAGTCTCCGATACTCCTCCTCTCTGTCATCCCTGATACACCCAACAATGGCTGGGTCATCGGCATACTTCTGAATATGACACAGCTCCGAGTTGTAGCAGAAGTCCGAGGTGTACAGGGTAAAGAGAAGAGGGGCCAATACTGTGCCCTGGGGGGCTCCAGTGCTGCAGACAACGGTGTCAGACGTAATATCCTTCAGCCCGACATATTGTGGTCTGCCAGTGAGGTAGTTGGAGATCCAGTCCACCAGGTGGGAGTCCACTCCCATCTTGCTTAATTTATCCCGAAGCAAGGGGGGCCGAATGGTATTGAAGGCACTGGAGAAATCCAAAAAGAGGATCCTCACTGTGCCTGCCACTTCCCTTATCCAGATGGGAGTGGGCTCGATGAAGCAGGTAGAGAATGGCATCCTCCACACCAACACCTGGTTGGTACGCAAACTGCAGGCGGTCCTGGGCGTGTTGCACCTGGGGTCTGAGGAGGCTGAGGAAGAGCCGCTCCAACGTCTTCATCAGATGTGAGGTGAGTGCCACTGGTCGGTAGTCATTCAGCTCGCTGGGCTGGTTCTTTTTCGGAACTGGAACGATGCGGGATGTCTTCCAAAGAGTAGGCACTCTCCCAATCTGCAGGCTGAGGTTGAAGATCCGTTGTAGTGGTTCCCCCAGTTCTGCAGCGCAGGTCTTCAGTACTCTTGGACACACTTTGTCCGGGCCTGCAACTTTCCCGAGTCGGAGCTTCCTCAGCTGCCCTCTGACCTGTTCTGTGGTAATAAATGGCAAGGGTCGCACTGATGTAGAGGAGGAGGGGGGGATTGCAATATTTGGAAGGAGGTGTGTGGAGGGGAGGGGGGTGGCTGTAATGAGGGCGAGGGTGGGAGGGGCAAGGGCAAAGGCTGGTTGAACCTGTTGAAAAAATCATTCAGTTCATTTGCCCTCTCTCATGCATGGGAACCCAAGGAACAGGTATGAGAGGCGACAACGGTCAGAGACTTGTGGACATGTGCCTGGAGAATGGGCTAGTGATAGGAGGCACCATATTCTCACACAAAACAATTCACAAACTGATGTGGGTGTCACCGGATGGGAGAACCAGGAACCAAATAGACCACATAGCCATCAACCAGAAGTGGAGAGGGTCTGTGACTGATGTCAGAGCACTAAGAGGGGCCGACGCCGGCAGCGACCACCACCTTGTTCTATGCAAGCTACAGCTGAAGCTGAAGAGGACCAACAAGAAGACTAGTGAACAGCTCTTTGACTCAAGCAGACTGAAGGATCCTACAGTGAAGACTCAGTTTGTACTCGAGTTGTCCAACAGATTCCAGGTCCTGGAAGACACACCAGCAGACGACATTAACACCTTGAGCAACACTGTCCAGAAGTTGTTCCTCGATACAAGCAAAGAGGTGCTGGGCCACAAGAAAAGAGAGAGGAAAGAATGGATCTCTGAAAACACCTGGCAACTCATCGAGGAGAGAAGGGCAACAAAACAGCGCATGCTAGGGGGAAGCACGTTAGCGAGGGAAGCAGCTGCTGAAGCATACAGACAGAAGAACAACGATGTTAAGAAGAGTGTCCGCAAAGACAAGAGAGAGTACACGGACAGCCTGGCTCAGGAGGCACAGTCAGCAGCAGAAAGGGGAGACACAAGAACGGTCTACAAAATCACCAGAACCCTCACAGGAGGTTTCAGCAGCAAGTCAACGGTGGTTAAGGACAAAGACGGGAAAGTTCTCATGAAGGAAGAGGACCAACTCAGTAGATGGGCGGAGCACTTCAGAGAGACTCTGAATAGACCAGACCCTGAGGAAGAAGCAGTGATAGAAGACACAGGCTTTCACATAGAAATGAAGCGGGGGCGCATCACCCAACAGGAGATAGAAGAGGCCATTAAGCAGACAAAAGGAAAAAGGGCACCTGGCGAAGACAGAATTACTGCAGACATGCTAAAAGCAGATCCAAAGGCAAGTGCAAAAGCTCTGACAGAACTTTTCAACAAAGTGTGGGAAGAAGAAAAAGTCCCTGTTACCTGGAAGAAAGGCATCATAGTCAAGCTGCCAAAGAAAGGCGACCTGTCAGCATGCGGGAACTGGAGAGGCATCAACCTTCTGTCTGTGCCTGGGAAAATCTTCTGCAGAGTTCTGTTGATGCGGATGACGCAAGTCATAGAGAGGGTCCTGAGGGAGGAACAGGCAGGATTCAGAAGCGGTAGGGGCTGCATAGACCAAATCTTTGTCCTGCGTACCATAGTCGAACAATCACTGGAATGCAACTCCTCACTGTACATAAACTACATTGACTTTGAAAAGGCCTCTGACAGCATCCACCACCCATCCCTCTGGAGGATTCTGACAGCGTATGGATTTCCAACAAAAGTAGTCAACATCTTGAAGTACATGTATGCTGACAATCAGTGCTGCGTACGTCACAATGGCCAGGAGAGCGAGTGGTTCCATATGAAGACTGGGGTCAGACAAGGCTGCGTGATCTCACCGATCCTCTTCCTGGTCATCATTGACTGGGTGATGAGGAGAGCCACAGGAGACCGACCTAGGGTACTTGTCTGGGGACTAACGGCCAGACTGGAAGACTGCGACTTTGCAGACGACATCGCTCTGCTATCACATACACAGAGAGACATCCAGAAAAAGACAGACAGAGTTGACCAGACAGCAAGAACTATTGGGCTCAGGATTCACCCCAACAAAACAAACGTGATGAAACTGAAAAACAAGAGCACACAGAAAACAAAGGTACAGGGTGAAGATCTTGAGGAAGTACAGGACTTCAAATACCTGGGAAGCTACATCTCAGCTGACAGTAACATCGAGAGAGAGATATCTCTCCACAAGAATCGGTCTTGCGGCACAGGCTTTCAACAGACTTCGAAATGTATGGAAATCGTCAGTCTTGCAGAACAGTACCAAACTGAAGATATACAAATCAAACGTTCGCTCAGTCCTCCTATATGCCTCAGAGACTTGGAGAACAAACAAGAAAATTGAAAGCCGCCTCAGAGGTTTCGAAGGACGGTGTCTATGTCGAATCCTCAGAATCCACTGGGAGCAGTGCGTCACCAACAAGGAAGTCAGCAGACGCACAGGCATCAACATCATCATGGACGAGGTGAAGCAGAGATGCTGGAGGTGGCTAGGCCATGTTCTGCGCATGAACAAAGCCAGGCATCCACACGTAGCACTCAGATGGGCACCGCCAGGGAAAGGAGGCGAGGCAGATCCCAGGGCACCTGGAGGAGGACAGTGGAAGAGGAAATGAAAGCAGAGGGCAAGACGTCAGCTGGCTCACCCAGGACCGAGATGGCTGGAGGAGACTCGTTGGCGCCTTATGCCCCAGCCGGGGCGAAGAGGATTAAGTAAGTAAGTAATTTGCCCTCTGTATTGTCCCCTCAACAACTCTGGTCTTTGTGTTGAGACCTGTGATGGTCCTCACACCTTCCCAGACCTCCCTCATGTTGTTTTCCCTCAGCTTCTGCTCCACCTTTCTCCTATAGCTGTCCTTGGCTTCCTTCACACAGTATTTCACCTCCTGCTGTGCTGCCTTCATGGCCTCCCTGTCTCTGCTCCTAAAAGCAGCCTTCTTCTTGTTGAGGAAATTTTAATTGCCCACACAAAATTTGGATCTCAGCAAAAAATTGGAATTGAGCATTAATACCTGCAGTGTGACCGTAGCCAATGTTCTATTTATTTGGGTATAATGGGAAAAAATATGTTTGGTGTCAAACTTGGGAAAGACTGAACCCAAAGTATGTAAAGAAGTAAGTTAAATTTGGAGATGGAAGTGTCATAGTTTGGGGGATGTCACAGATTAAGGTTTTGGAATGACCCAGCCAAAGTCCAGACCTGAATCCAATCAAACATCTGTAGGTTGATCTGAAGAGGGCTGTGCACAGGAGATGCTCTCGCAATCTGACAGATTTGGAGTATTTTTGCAAAGAAGAGTGGGCAAATATTGTCACATCAAGATGTGCCATGCTGACAGACTCCTACCCAAAAAGACTGAGTGCTGTAATAAAAGCCAAAAGTACTGCAACAAAGTATTAGTTTAAGGGTATGCATATTTATGCAACAGGGTTATTGTAAGTTTTTTATTTTTCCCCTTAAAAGATTTCAGTTTGTTTTTCAATTGGGTTGTACAGATTATAGGTCACATTAATGGTGGAAAAAGTTTTAAAATGATTTATCCTGGCCTCATTTTTTTACATCACAAAAACCTGGCATTTGAACAGGGGTGTAGACTTTTTATATCCACTGTATTTTTGCAGTTGAGCTGCAGGGTTTTTCAGCTGTCATTCTATTACTGTATTTATATACAGTATCTGTACTGCAAGTTTCCTGTGTAAACACTGTTAAAATATTCTAAAAAAGTATTTCTTTGTGTAAGTTTTCTGTTATGTAGTACAGTATCTCATAATAGTTATCCCTAAATGATCCATTAACCACAACACAGCTTTACGCACAGAAGTGCCTGGTCGAGGTAATCTACTGCATTTGGCTTAAAAAAAAAACTTCTCCAGATAAGCACAAGAAATTCAGAATAGCAGTGATAGAAAAGTTTCATATTTGTAATTTGCTTTGTCTCAGAGTCTTTCTGAAAGTGCTAAAGATGCTGATGCAGCTGCATTGTGTTATCGCTTGTTTTAGTACACATACGGCTGTGGACAAAATTGTTGGTACCCCTCTGTTAATAAAAGAAAAACCCACAATGGTCACAGAAATAACTTGAATCTGACAAAAGTGGTAATAAATAAAAATTCTATGAAAATTAACCAGTGAAAATCAGACAATGCTTTTGAATTGTAGTTCAACAGAATTATTTTAAAAAACAAACTCATGAAACAGGCCTGGACAAAAATGATGGTACCCTTAACTTAACATTTTGTTGCACAACCTTTTGAGGCAATCACTGCAATCAAACGATTTCTGTAACTGTCAATGAGACTTCTGCACCTCTCAGCAGGTATTTTGGCCCACTCCTCATGAGCAAACTGCTCCAGTTGTCTCGGGTTTGAAGGGTGCCTTCTCCAGACGGCATGTTTCAGCTCCTTCCACAGATGTTCAATAGAATTTAGATCAGGGCTCATAGAAGGCCACTTTAGAATATTCCAATGTTTGGCTCTTAGCCATTCTTGGGTGTTTTTAGCTGTGTGTTTTGGGTCATTATCCTGTTGCAAGACCCATGACCTGCGACTGAGACCAAACTGTCTGACAAAGGGCAGCACATTTCTCTCTAGCATACCTTCATACTCTTGAGATTTCATTGTACCCTGCACAGATTCAAGACACCCTGTGCCAGATGCAGCAAAGCAGCCCCAGAACATAACAGAACCTCCTCCATGTTTCACAGTAGGCGACAGTGTTCTTTTCTTGGTATGCTTCATTTTTGCGTCTGTGAACATAGAGCTGATGTGTCTTGCCAAAAAGTTCCAGTTTTTGTCTTGTTTGTCCATAGGACATTCTCCCAGAAGCTTTGTGGCTTGTCAACATGCAGTTTGGCAAATTCCAGTCTGGCTTTTTTATGATTTGTTTTCAACAGTGGTGTCTTCCTTGGTCGTCTCCCATGAAGTCCACTTTGGCTCAAACGACGACGGATGGTGCGATCTGACACTGATGTACCTTGACCTTGGAGTTCACCATGAATGTGTTTAGAGGTTGCTCTGGGCTCTTTTGTTACCATTCTTCATCAAGGTTCCTCCCGTAGCCACGTCCAGGGAGGCTGGCTACAGTCCCATGGATCTTAAATTTCTGAATATGTGCAACTGTAGTCACAGGAACATCAAGCTGCTTGGAGATGGTCTTATAGCCTTTACCTTTAACATGCTTGTCTATAATTTTCTTTCTAATCTCCTGAGACAACTCTCTCCTTTGCTTCCTCTGCTCCATGTTTAGTGTGGTACACACCATGTCAACAAACAGCACAGTGACTACTTGTCACCCTTTAAATAGGCCGACTGACTGATTACATGTTTGTAGACACCTGTGATGTTAATTAAGGCACTTTTCCACAGGCCCCGCTCTCCCCAGCACCGCACCACCGTCCCCGTGCTTGAGCATTTTCCAGAAGCCCTAGCACCGGTTACCAGGCGCTATTTTCGTACCTGATCGAGGGCAGGGTCCATCACGGTCCCGGCTCGGCCAGCCCGGGGCTGTGATGTGACGTCAACAGACTGGTCGCCGCTGATTGGTCAGGTCGTAACGTCACGATAGCAACGGTCTTCCCCGTCTTCTGATAACGGCCATTTGCAATATTGTCATGGAACAAGTCGGTCACGGAGTAAATATGATATTAACACAGACAGCGTTGTAGGTTTTGCGGCACTCTACACCGTGGTCCAATCAAGAGGTGCGGAGTTTTCTCTGCTTTGTGGCAGATCCACAGTGAGGAGTGACCCGGACCTATGGCTGCACAGAAACCGCACTATGGACAAGCTGTAGACGAAAACCATCTATATGGTGAGTGATTTGTAATAATGTGCATCTGCTTGCTTATTTATCCTATTGGTGGTACGCTCACTTTTTTTGAGCCATTACAGTGCTGTTCTGTGCTGGCTAACGTTTTAAAGCTAACGTTTTTAATTTGCTAGCTAGCAAGTACCAAGTGGTGAATCGCGCATGTTTTCTCCTAAATATTCGCTTGTGAGAGCAAAACGATGAAATATGTTAATCCTGGTTAAAGTCCTGGTTTGCGTTTTTTATTCCACTTTGGTCCTGGGCATTAAATTGTGTGCTGTTCTGTGCTGGCTAACGTTTTTTAGCTAACGTTTTTTTTTTTTTTTTTTTGCTAGTGCTAACTGCTGAATTGCGCTGTTTTCTCCTAAATATTCGCTTGTGAGAGCAAAACGATGAAATATGTTAATCCTGGTAAAAGTCCTGGTTTGTGTTTTGGGATAAAAACTTCAGATTTTGACTGAGTGAGTCCATACTCAGTGATTCACAGCATCAGTTAAAGTACTAGATTCCATTCAAGTGAATGTATTAATTCATTCTGATTGCTGAAGCCACAGTAAAAACAAATGATTTTTAATGTAACGCAGCCCCTGAAAAATCTACCGAAGCGCAGCTACATGAAAACTGTGGTTAAATACAACAACGAAGTACTTTATTGTCACATTCAAATTGGAATCGCTCCTGTTTTGTTTTTCTTTTGAATTTTTGGATGAAATATAAGATAAGATAAGATAAGATAAGCCTTTATTAGTCCTACAACGGGGAAATTCCAGGATTGCAACAGCACAGGGATAGCAACACTCAGAGCAACAATCAGAAGGCAAGAAAAAACAAGCAAGCAAGAGCAGCTAATATACATATGTACATATTACTATAAAATATATATATACACACACACACACACAGACACACAGTGCAAAGCATTGTAGCTGGATGGAATAAATATATGAATATATGAACACACAGTGCAGAGCATTGTAGCTAGATGGAATAAATATGTAAATATATAAACACCCACAGTATGGAGCATTGCAGCTAGGTGGAATAAATATGCAAGTATATAAACACACACAGTGCGGAGCAATGTAGCTAGATGGAATAATATGTAGATATATAAAAACACAGTGCGGAGCATTGTAGCTAGATGGAATAAATATATAGATATATAAATATAAACACACCCAGTGCAGAGCATTGTAGCTAGATGGAATAAATATGTAAATATATAAACACACACAGTGCAGAGAATTGTTGCTAGGTGGGATGAAACAGCATAACCGTCTATTTAGTTATCCTACATGGTATGATTATGTGCCCATACATATTCTCAACCTCCATAGCGACCGGTATGTTCCTAGTTGTATGCCGGAGAGGACCATTGTGTAAGTCTATTGCATCTTTTGCATTCAAAAAAAAAAAAAAAAAAAAAAAAACTATTAGTTTGTTACGTCTTTTTGCCATCTCTGCGAGCAGCCCTGCTTAGGTTGTACAGTCTGACAGCCGTTGGTAGGAAGGACCTACGAAACCTCTCGGTTGTGCACCTGGGATGATGTAGTCTGCTGCTAAATGAGCTCCTCAGTGCATCCAGTATGTCCTGCATAGGGTGGAACTCGGACTCCAGCAGAGATGACAGTTTAGCCACCGTCCTTCTCTCTCCTATCTCCTCCATCGGATCAAGGCGTTGCCCCAGGACAGAGCTAGCTTTCTTAATCAGTTTGTTCAGTCTCTTCCTATCGGCTGCAGTAATGCCACTGCCCCAGCAGACCACTCCAAAAGTGATGGCTGATGCCACCACCGTGTCATAGAATGACTTCAGCAGCGCCCCTTGTACACCAAAAGACCTGAGTCTCCTCAGCAGGAACAGCCTGCGCTGTCCCTTCTTGTAGAGTGCGTCAGTATTGTGTGACCAGTCTAGTTTATTGTTCAGATGAATACCCAGGTACTTGTAGGATGTCACCATCTCGATGTCTGTTCCCTGTATATTTACTGGTGCTGTGAGGGGCTGCCCATGCCTGCGGCAGTCCACCACCAGCTCCTTAGTTTTCCTCGCGTTGATCTGGAGGCAGTTCCGATGGCACCAGTCCACAAAGTCCTGGATAAGCCCTCTGTACTCAGCTTCATCTCCGCTGGAGATGAGACCAACGATCGCAGAGTCATCAGAGAACTTCTGTAGATGGCAATGTGTTGTGTTGTGTGAGAAGTCCGCAGTATAAAGAGTGAACAAGAAGGGAGCCAGCACCGTTCCCTGGGGGGCCCCCGTGCTACTGATGATCGTGTCGGAAACACAGTCCCGGGTTCTCACAAACTGAGGCCGGTTCGTGAGGTAGTCCAGGATCCATGATGACAGGTGCTGGTCCACCCCTGCGCGCAGCAGCTTGTCCTTCAGGATCATCGGTTGGATGGTGTTGAAAGCACTGGAGAAGTCAAAGAACATGATCCTCACCATATTCCCGGGCTTCTCCAGGTGGGACAGAGAACGGTGAAGGAGGAAGATCACCGCATCCTCCACCCCAATGCCATGCTGGTAGGCGAACTGGAGTGGATCCATCGCTGGTTCCACCAGGGGGCGGAGATGAGCAAGGAGCAGTCTCTCCAGGGTCTTCATCAAGTGGGACGTCAAGGCCACCGGTCTGAAGCTGTTCAGGTCTTTGGGGTGGGAAGTTTTTGGTACAGGTACCACACAAGATGTTTTCCACAGCTGTGGTACCCTCCCCAGTTTCAGGCTCATGTTGAAGATATACGTCACAATCCCACACAGCTGGTCTGCACAGGACTTGAGGAGCTTTGCGCTGATGCCGTCCGGTCCCGACGCCTTCCTCGCCTTGATCTTCCTCAGCTCCGTCCTCACCTGGGTCTTGGTCAGGGTCAGGATGGGGGGCTGTGTGTTGGGAGTGGGGGGGGTGTCGGTGGAGTGGGGAGTGGGTAGCAGGACTTGATTTCTTAGAGGCAGCAGTGGTTGTTGTGCAGACAGGGGGGAGGGCGGTTGGTCAAATCTATTGAAAAACAGATTCAGGTTGTTCGCCCACTCCCTGCCCCCCGTGGCCTGGGGGGAGGTATTCTGGAGCCCCGAGATGGTTTTGAGGTTTCTCCAGACCCCGCTGATGTCGCTCTGTTGCAGCTTGTCCTATATGGTGGGCAATATAAGCTGCGGCTTCAGCCATCACCCATTTCAGATAACCTATGTTGAACTATATAATCAGAGGAGTTATTGTTTAATTTGACCTTGTTAAATTTTTTCCCCTTTGTTATATTATTCTATTTTCTTTTAATCTTTACCTTTAATCAACCCGAAATTAAGATTCATTCATTAATTCACATTCCACCACTGGCTTTTAGCAACAAGTGTATTTCCCAAATATGTGTTAAACTTGCTTTAACTAACCACCACCCATTTGTCTTTTGTCTAGGCAAGAGGGAAACTGTCACCCCAACTGGACCTTGCCTCACTATTTACAGAGATGCAGGCTGAAGATCTGCCGGACCAGAAGCTGATCCGGTTGCTTCTCAGTGAGGGAGCGTGGCAGCCGTGTGTGACCCATTCAAATTTTAATCTTTTTTACAGTCTGAATTTTGCACATTCTGAATAATCTGGAATTTGCTGCTGATTGTAATAAAGAATTTAGTGACTTAAGTGTTTGCATCATGATTTTCCATTTTGTCTGTTAAGACACCGGTGGGAAAAGAGTCAACTGTACAAATGGTAAATGGTAAATGGCATTCACTTATATAACGCTTTTATTCTCATCTCTTGATGACCAAAGCGCTTTACAGATCCTGCAATCCACCCATTCACACACACATTCACACACTGATGGTGGTACAAAGGATTTATCTGTGACCTTGAAAATAATGGCTCATTTTTAAGAAAAAAGTAACCAACACAATAATTTTATTAACTGAACACTGTATTGTTGGATGTATATGGAGGAATTCTGGGTCATATTAGCATCTGCTCTTCATCATAATGGGTTTGGGCAGGGGTGTCTAATCATGTGCCATGGAGGGCCAAGACCCTGCAGACTTTACCTCCAACCAGAGTCTTCAACAGCAGATTCCACTGAACTTCTTCCACTGACTGATCAGTGACACCACCTGCTGAAGAGACTGGGGAGAAGAGAGAACCTGCAGGGTCTTGGCCCCCCATGACAACTGATTGGAAGCCCCCGGATTAGGTTTAATGGGATTTAACATTTAACACAAACTGCTTTACGGTTCATAATATTACATAATACAATATGGCTCATAATTTTGATGAGACTTACATCCAACCAAAAGTGATTTCTCAAAATGCTGGATTGTTCTTAGCTTTTCCAATCTTTCAGTATTTAATTTGCGCCACATGGTGGTAACCTTCAGATATATAAAAAAGAGACATCTACCAAAACTTCACAGGTTTATTGTCAGTGCAATTCCCAGTGCAATACTACATGAATGCATGTATAGTACATTGTTGATGCAGAGAATATACATTTCTACAGTACATGTATCGAGGAAATCAATTATTTTCCATGTGACCTTATGACTGCATTATTTTAATTGCCTTTTTGTAATTAAAGTTTTTATGGGAAGGCAATAACCCCCCCCCCCCCAAAAAAAAAAAAAACAGAGAAAGACAGGCCTTCATTAACATTACCTATTTTTAACTATTTTACATAATTGCCTTTAATCCTAGATCAAGTTTGTTTTGGCCTATAATACATCATAACTATAAAATATATCTTATACGTAACTCAGTACTGTTTACTTTTTGAATAGATATTTTGTGGCTAATATAGTTATTAAACTGGCGATCAAGTTGTGTCAGCTGATCAATTTTTTCTATGACCACACCTCAGACTGCTGCAGAAGCAGGTACGTCTATGATGCCTGAACAGTCTCTCCATGATTTTCACACAGAGCAGAGCAATTTGTTGTACAGGAAATGAACGTTTCTACAGAAATTCTTAAGCTCTATAACCACTGATCGTTGGTGAAGCTGTGCAGTCATTAGTGCCAGGCTGATGACAGTGAGAGGCGTTGCTGAGCCAGAACGACCATTTGAAGAGGTAATTTTTCAACAACAGAGCCATCTGAAACACACACACACAGCATACATATTTTAGTACCTAACTTTCAGACATTACAGTGTAGCACGACGTACTTACAGCAAACTAGCATTAGCAACCATTAGCTTACCTAGTTTGTATCCTCATGTCTTCGGCTCTCCCAGAAGCTGCAGAACTATTCCAGAGTGTTTAGTCTCGCTGCCTGTACCCTTATCTGGCGGTGCTTTTTGGTATTTACGGCAAAAAAAGCCACAGACCAAGGAGTCGCCTTGTAGAGCAGCCATGTTATGTTTGTTTGGGTCGCGCGCTTCACGTCACGAGAGTGAGGCGCCGCCTTGCTGTTAAGAAATCCCACCCAGCCGCGGCCGGGCTGCAGTACTGTTGAAAACCAATCGAGGGAACATGGAGCCCCGCCGACCCGAGTCGTGTTCTCGGGCCGAGGCTGACCGGAGCCCATGGAAAAGTGCCTTTAGAGGACACATCTTGGTTGAACATGTCCCTATGGTCACAATATTTTCCATCTTTTCTAGGGGTACCATCATTTTTGTCCAGGCCTGTTTCAAGAGTTTGTTTTTTAAAATAATTTTGTTGAACCACAATTCAAAAGCACTGTCTGATTTTCACTGGTTAATTTTCATAGAATTTTTATTTATAACCACTTTTGTCAGATTCAAGTTATTTCTGTGACCATTGTGGGTTTTTCTTTCATTAACAGAGGGGTACCAACAATTTTGTCCACGTGTGTATATTGTTCTGGTGTGACTGGTGCTGAGAAAGTCTGACTGTTCCTGAGAAAGAGATAATCTGTCCACCACGTTTTGACCAGATGTACTGAACCAATCACCACGGACATTTTCTCCTTCACCTCCCAGATAATGGAGAGCTTAAAGGACTGAGCAATGTGTGTTTGAGTCAGAATGATGTGCGAATAGGCTCTGAGACTGTTACTGTATTGTTCTCCACTGGCCAATGCAATTAAATTTGCTGAAACTTTGATCCTGCCTGATTCTTGACTGAAAGTTAAGAAGAATTTTTCCAACACACTTGGCACCCGAACAGGGACTCCAGATATCCCTCTCTTCCTGTTTCTGGCATTTTTGAACTGAGACAGCTAGTGCACGGTTGCTAAAGATGACTTCCCCCACCAACTCCAGCGGGTCGGCTTTGCGGAAGTGAGGCACGGTCCGGAAACACTGGGAGCGGACCAGAGGGTGACGGAGCTGAACTACAGGCAGACTGAAGTGAGTAAATTTAGTTATTAATGATTTAAAAACGTTTCATCCCAGTTAGTCCACGGTCGGTCTGATAATACGCATAAAGAGTTGAGAGTTAAGAGTTACGCGCTAGTTACCGTAGGTTCAGGTCCATTCGGTAAAGCTTAACTGTTCCCCGGTTAGAGTCCGTCAGAAAAATGCATTTCTGCTGAGTAAGCAGGTACAGACAGCGTGCAGGGGGATATCGTGGCAGCATACTTTGGAAAAATACAGCGGCAGGTAACCGCGGAGTGATATAAATGGCCAAGTGAGAAGAGAACAAAAAAATAAAAAAAAAACAGAGAAGATAAAGGTTATAATAAGAAACAGCCTTAGAGAGAGTGAGAGAGAGAAAAAATAAAAAGGCAAAAAATAGAGAAAATACAGTTATAGCAAGAAATAACCTTAAAACAAAGAGAAATAGTGCTAATATAATAAGGATTGACCTTAACACGATAACACCAACCAAAATACCTTACGATATAATTCAAAATGCATTAAGTAAATAACTGCAGTTTGTTTGTCTGGTCGTTCACATTTGTGTGTTTGTTTTTAATAAATAACGTTTTTACGGGTTACTCTGATGAAAGAATGGGAAATTGTTGTAACAGAGGGACAGACCGTGAGAATGCGGCATTTAGGCAGTGTAGCAGAAGTCAAAATTGTTTTTCTTGTTGTTATGAAGCGCAAGACAATATGACATTTTTGTGTTGTCAGGCAATGGCAAATTTATGCATAGGAAAGACAGGAACAGTACGCGGTTTTTAGCAAAGTGGAGGAAAAGATTGGGGTTTCCAGGCAAACTAAAAGTGGCTGACTGCCAAGCTCTTGTAGATGACATAAAACAGGGAGCAGATGGCAGCAGACGAAAGCAAGAGAAATATGGTCTGGTGGAAGCACAGAAATGGCTTGAGGCAGCGAGGAATCGACAGGCTGACTTAGATCCTGTGATGGTAAAAAACAAAATTCAAGACTCTCAGCATTCTGACAATGGTAAGAAAAGAGACTTGTCTAACCGGTACCCTCTCTCCCTCCCTCCATGGGGACGAGTGTGATGACGCGGCGCTGGGTCATGCTCCTCCCCCTATCCCTCCTCCCTACATGCCCACCCCTGCTGTTTCTTCTCAGTTATATCAGGACCTCACCAAGATGGCGGTGGCTGTGCCTTCAACCGAACAGCACCCCCACCCCCCAACCCGTTGACGTCAGGCCCAAAGTCAAGTGGGACAGGGACTGGGGTACCAGGGAGCAGCCACACAGAATGCCAAAGAGTTAAGTAGATATGGCAACACTGCTCAACCACACTCACATTCTGTTACATTAGAAAATGATGGCGTACATGCAATAACTGAACAATTTCCCTTGATTGAACTCTCAAATCCAGCTTACATTGGGCCTCCAGACCCTGGTGAGGAGCACCCTGAGGCCCCGCTGTTTCAACCCGCAGTTTTAGTTCATTGACCATGGCTGGATGCTGATTTCTCTGAGACTGTTAGAGAAATTCCGCATCGAAAAGATAAGCCCACAATTTTTTTGAGGGGATGATAAATCTCCTTGACAGCTTCAAATTAAACGGCCATGAGACTGAACGTGCCTACAGAAAAGTGCTGAACGTCAATTGGTGTGCTGTATTAGGTGATTGGAGCGCAAGAGACAACACAGGTAACACTTTGCCTCCAAAAAAACGCAGTGTTACAACAACATGTATGAGAACTGAATGACCGCACTGGCAATAAATGGCGAGTGAAGCATGACTGGACAAGAATTCAAAATACAACTCAAAATAAAGGTGAAAGTGCGGAAGCTTACAGGACCAGGTTGCAAGAAATTTCTGATAACCATTCCAGTTTAACTAGCCCTGGTAATGACTCAGGCGTAGAACCTTTTTGGCAGCATTTGAAAAGTGTTTTCTTGCAAAACATGTTGTAACCCAGTGCTAAAAATGTAAATAAAATTATAAATATCGATACCGCTTTAAAAAAAAAAAGGGGGACACTCATTTCACAATGGGAATGGATATTTTGAAGATAAATATATAAATAAATATAAGTTCATAAAATATACCCATAACTAGTTAAAAACATTTCTAAGGGGCTCTGATGGGGTTCCTAGTGTTTTTATTTGGTATATTGAGCAACCAATGGCTGCGTCGTTTGATTGGCAGCATCAACCAATGGGGTAACGCCAGCCAGTGGGGTCACGCGCTCCCTCGCTCGGTCTTGGGTGTAACCTGCAGAACGCTTCAGTCGCAGCAGAGACATCGACCAAGAGAGCGCGATCCCTTACTGAGACGGTGAGGTAACGTGCTAATAGCAGCCTTTGCCTGGATAAAACTCTTGAGATTGGTAAGCCAAAACCAACATGAGAAATGAGGTATTGCTGTATTGTCAAATTCTAATACCTCTCTTGTTAAATTTTAAGATTTGAACTCAAAGGCTGTGAACTCACGTGAGCGCGGGAATCCTTTGGAGCACGTGTTGCTTAGCATGGTGAGTGTCATTCAGTGTGTATGTGAAATGCTAACCGCTAGCTTAACATGCTAACCTCCGATGCTAATTCCGGCTAGGTTTTCCATAGGAGGAGGTTGTTTGTCAGAGCTGTAATGGTTAGCAAAGGGTTCCATTTCACCTACTACTGATTGTTACTTAAGAGTGAATGTTACACCTGTGGTTTACAGGTGTTTGGATGTGTCAAGTTGTGCTAAATTGTTGTGCTAGCACCCTTTTCTTTTTTCTGTGATGTCAACTTGGTTCAGCACACTGCACAAACAATTATTGTCAAGTGCCTTCCAAGGCACTTCACTTATTATTTTTTCTTGGCACCATGTTGCTAAATCTGGATAATAGATGTGTCTATTTTATGCACATATAGTAATATAAGAAAACTGATTTATTGTTGTACAACTTAGAAATATTTGAAACCTATGTGACAAGCTATAGAGTGTTGTGTTCTGACCTATTTTGTAGGTCAGGTTTCTTTTTTTTGCTGGATTCAGAAGAACGTGGATCTCTAGATCTGGATGGCGAGCCGAAGCCCGAACCCTATTAACTGGTAGAGGTGATCCAACTGGTCACCTGGAACTGATACAAAAGGACTGAACACACTGTAAATATAATTGGGGTATTTTATTTTATTTTTTTATTATTGTATTCACGAGCACTCTATTTTAGTTTAAGTGTACACCATTAAGAAAAATACACATATTTGCAAGTTCCCATACTTCTGTGTGTGTCATCTGTTGATTAATCCAAGATGGCGCCCACAGCGGTCGACATGGTGCTTCGCTGCGCTCTTTGTTTGTTTTTGTTTGTCAATTGTGTGTCTGCTTGCACTTATACCCGTGAAGAACTTTTAAATATCAGGACTTTGACCCCCACGGACCTCCTCCCAGTTTTTCTAGCCCCTGCCGCCGATCTGGTTTATTGTTTGGCTCGGAAAGTGAGACGGCGGAAGAGAGGAAGACGAGCGGGCGCTCTCGTACGACTTCGCAGGAGAGGCTCGCGAACGGCGCTGCCTGGCATATTTCTGTCCAATACCAACTCTCTCTCTAACAAGGTGGATGAACTGAGACTGCTGATGCGTTTTAAGGACCTCGCCTCCTCAGCTGTCCTCTGCTTTACTGAGACCTGGCTCCGGGAAAATATACCGGACAGCGCGCTGCGCCTCGACGGCTTCCAGCTCTTCCGTGCTGATCGTGACACAGAGCTTTCCGGCAAGACCACAGGAGGCGGAGTCTGCTTCTACATCAACTGTAGCTGGTGCTCTGATGTAACGGAAATTTCCAAACACTGTTCTCCTGCCTTGGAATTTCTTGTTATCAACTGCAAGCCTTTTTATTCCCCACGGGAGTTTGCTTCTTTTATACTGATCGCTGTGTACGCCCCTCCCGACGCGGACACGCGCGAAGCTCAGCGCGTGCTCGCGGATCACATTCAACACACAGAGCGGAGTTTTCCAGACTCGCTGATTATTGTGGCTGGCGACTTTAATCAGTGCAATCTGAGCCACGATCTCCCCCGCTACAAACAGTTTATTAAATGCCCCACCAGAGGATTAAACACACTGGATCACTGTTACACCACAGTGAAAGACGCATATCGCGCTGTCCCTCGAGCTGCGCTGGGATTATCTGATCACGTGATGGTTCACCTCATTCCCACATACAGACAGAGATTGAAGCTCACTAAACCTGTTGTGAGCACTACGAAGATACGGACCAGTGATGCTGAGGAGAAGCTGGAAACGTGCATGGAAATATCTGACTGGGGCATGCTTAAAGGAGCCACGCATGATCTGGATGAGTACACGGACACTGTGAACTCATATATCCACTTTTGTGAAGAGAACATTCTTCCATCACGCACCAGGGTGAGTTACTCTAATGACAAACCCTGGTTCACAGCTAAGCTCAGACAGATCAGGAAGGAGAAGGAAGCAGCGCTGAAAAGTGGAGACAGGGACTGCTACAGGGAGGTTAAATACCGGTTTAACAGAGAGCTGAAGAGGGCTAAATCTGTGTACTCAGAGAGACTCCAGCAGCAGTTCACTGCTAATGATTCGGCTTCCGTGTGGAGAGGACTGAGGCAGATCACCAACTATCGGCCTCAGGCTCCTAAAGGTCAGGATGACAAAGCCCTTTGTCAGAGACTGTCCCAACACTATGCCCGTTTTGACACCTCGTCATCTGTGTCCAACTCCCCCCCTCCCTCCAGCTCCACAGCCTCCACATTCCCTACTTCATTTAAGGCACCCCCCCCACCTCCCCCCCTCCCCTTATCATCAGTGAGCAGGATGTGCTCAAACAGTTCTCCAGACTGAACCCGCGCAAGGCCCCCGGCCCAGACGGCGTGTCTCCCTCCACCCTGAGACTCTGTGCGAAACAGCTGGCTCCTGTATTCACAGACATTTTTAACACCTCCCTTAAGTTATGCCACGTGCCGTCCTGCCTCAAATCCTCCACCATCATCCCTGTCCCCAAGAAGCCACGGATCACTGGACTTAATGACTACAGACCTGTAGCGCTCACCTCTGTAGTCATGAAGTCCTTTGAGCGCCTGGTCCTGTCCCACCTCAAGTCCATCACCACCCCTCTCCTGGACCCGCTGCAGTTTGCCTACCGAGCCAACAGGTCTGTAGACGATGCAGTCAACCTGGCCCTCCACTCCATCCTGCAGCACCTGGACTCCCCGGGAACCTACGCCAGGATCCTGTTTGTGGACTTCAGCTCCGCATTCAACACCATCCGCCCCGCTCTGCTCCGGGACAAGCTGTCCCTGCTCAACGTGCCTGACTCCCTCTGCAGGTGGATCATCGACTTCCTGACGGACCGGAGGCAGCATGTGCGGCTGGGAAAGACTGTCTCAGACTATACTAGCATCAGCACCGGATCACCCCAGGGCTGTGTACTTTCCCCCCTACTCTTCTCCCTTTACACCAACTCCTGCACCTCCAGCCACCAGTCTGTCAAGTTGATCAAGTTTGCGGACGACACCACCCTCATCGGGCTCATCTCCAACGGCGACGAGTCCGCCTACAGGAGAGAGGTGGCCCAGCTGGCGTCCTGGTGCAGCAATAACAACCTGCAGCTGAACGCTCTGAAGACAGTGGAGATGATTGTAGACTTCAGGAAAGTCACTACTCCTCTGCCCCCCCTCACCCTCTCAGGCTCTCCCATCACCACTGCTGATTCCTTCCGCTTCCTAGGCACTACCATCACCAGGGACCTCAAATGGGAGCTGACCATCAGCTCACTCATCAAAAAAGCCCAGCAGAGGATGTTCTTCCTGCGGCAGCTGAGGAAGCTCAAGCTACCCACCAAGATGTTAGTGCAGTTCTACACAGCCATCATCGAGTCCATCCTCACCACCTCCATAACCGTGTGGTACGCAGGAGCCACTGCCAGGGACAGACTAAGGCTGCAGCGCGTCGTGCGCACTGCTGAGAAGGTGATCGGCTGCAAGCTCCCATCTCTCCAGGATCTGTACATCTCCAGGACCCGGAGGCGTGCTGGCCGGATCATAGCCGATCCCTCACACCCTGGTCATGTACTGTTTGCCCCCCTCCCCTCTGGTAGAAGACTTCGGTCCATCCAGACTAAAACCTCCCGTCACATAAACAGCTTCTTCCCCTCTGCCATTAGACTGCTGAACACTAAGTGACTCTCGTGCACCATGTACAGCAGCTCAACCAGACTCATGTCAATCATCACTGTTTTCTTCCTGCATTACCGACTGCACTATATAGTTCTCCACAGTATCTGCTGCTGGCTAATATATATTTTAACTGTTGACCAGTATCACTTAATCTTATCCTACACTTTATTACATGTATAGTTTATTTCTCTTATCTTATCATGTTTAATGTTGCAGCATTGTACCGAGACAAATTCCTAGTTTGTGTACTACATGAACAATGGCAATAAACCTGATTCTGATTCTGATTCTGATTCTGTTGTTACGCCCTCCAGGCTCCTACGAACTTAGAATCTATCTGACCTGGCCCAATTGCCCCTTCTGTCTAGGTGGCAAGGTTAAAGGTAACTACACTCCATACCCAGTTCTACCAAAAGGGTACAAGACTGCACCTAAAGTTGGTGTTACACACAGTAGGTGTTACAATGTACCCACATCTGGCTAAATGCATCTACAAACATCTGGTTACATATCGCACTGGTGCATTTGGTGATGTGTTAACATATGCTAAGCATGCAGAAAGATTAGAAGAGGAAAGAAAGAGAAGATAAAAAGTTAAAAGCAAAACCAACCCGTTTATGTGATTGCTGACACAAGGGGGGAGGCTGAGGCTTCCCCCACCTCTGTGTTTTACCAAGGTGCAACACGCGGAGGAGGAGGACGAGGGCAGAGAAGGGGGCATGGTCGCGGAGCCACCTACCAGCAGCCATGGGCACACAACGTTTGCCACCAATGTGGACAATGAGGGCACTGACAAAGGCACTGCCCCAAAGGCCTGCCACAGTGGGGAGGGAGGGGAGGACCCCACATCCAACCGCCGCAGCCCACACAGGACAGCAACATGTGACTAATTGACCCGAAGCTAACTACAACAAATGACAGTGACAATGACACAGCAAACATTTTTCATTTGCCCGATTTTGACTTGATGTTGACAATGCAGTTTACCTGAGTTGGTGTTGGAGGTTCAAGGTGTCCCAATAAAGTTTCTCTGTGACACAGGAGCATGCAGATCAGTAATTGCAGGGACAAAGGTCAGGGGTTTCACAAAATTAGATCAAACAGTAACTATCAAATCCAAAAATGGTAAGTTAAAAACAGAGCACCTCTCCGAACCTGTGGAGGTAAAACATCCCGTCACAGGTGACACTGCAAAAGGTTCTTTCATATTATCACAAGTATGCCCCATCAACCTTCTGGAAAGGGATTTGCTCACAGCCCTCAATATTGCCATAATCCTAACGGAGAATGGTATGAGAGCATCACATTTTCCACATGTGGAAGGAGTAAATGTACTGCAGGATTTCAAGGTGCCTAGGTACTGCTACTCACTGCATTTGGTTTCGGCCGGCCCACACTCAGTGACATCAGACCTGCACACAAAAGCTATGCAATATTTCGAGTCCAACATCCCTATTACACATCGGGCCACAGATCAGTACCATTGCCGCATGTACGACAGACATCTGAATGGCCCAGACCCAAATTGTGAAAAAACGTTCCTTGCAAATCCATCCTCCAGATTGGTCATTAAAAATCTGTATTGGTCACCAAGGGGATATGTGGGGGCATCTGTTGTTTGATGAGGACAGCAGACATTTTAAACACTGGGAGGCTCCCCACATCTCACTGGTCAAACCCAAACACATGGACTGGAAGGATGTAGGTCGGTTTGTAACCACAGCAGAAGAATGTGCTCAATCTTGGAAACAAACTTCCTACCCAAAGGTTCAATACTCCTCAAAACTTGATACCTACTCACTGCCACTGAACTGGGTGACCACAGTGCAGAAAGAAGTCCATATTGATGTTCCCAGCTCACCCATGTGATCACATTTTACATGAACACAAGAAGAGGAACACACACTCTCACAAATCGCGGTGGCGCAGTGGTTTAGCACTGTGGCAGCACAGTTTTACCCTCGGCCGGGGGACCGCAGGGATCATGAGATCGTGGGTTCGATCGTGGCTTGTCACCAGACTGCAAACCAAGTCTACCTACGGGTACAAATAAGTAACAAAAAAAAATAAATTAATTAAAAAAAAAATCCCAAATTCTCTGTGGTCAACAGGAAAGGAAGATGTAGGGTTAATAAAAAAAATACAGAGTTGGTCAAAATAAATGCAAAATCACACAACAGACCATACAAAAGACAGTATCCTCTACATCCTGAGACCCAAGAAGGCATTACACCAGTCATAGAGGAACTGAAAGCAGCAGGTGTCATTGTACCATGTCCAAAATCGCCATATAACACACCTTTGTTTCCTGTAAAGAAGGCCCACCCATCTTCCGGCTGGAGGATGGTTCAGGACCTTCAAGAGGTAAACAAAGCAGTCATCCCAAGAGCCGCTTCTCTCCCAGACCCACACACCTTGTTGAATGATTTACAACCACACGTGTAATATTTCACAGTGATAGACATCAGCAATGCAGTGTTTCCTCTGGCTTAAAGACCTTGGCGCAGTGGCAACATATTTTTCTGGGGGGGAAGGGGGGGCAGAAAACACATATGTACACACGTGGACAAAATTGTTGGTACACCTCTGTTAATGAAAGAAAAACCCACAGTGGTCACAGAAATAACTTGAATCTGACAAAAGTGGTAATAAATAAAAATTCTATGAAAATTAACCAATGAAAATCAGACAATGCTTTTGAATTGTGGTTCCATCCATCCATCCATCCATCTTCTTCCGCTTAATCCTTTTCGGGTCGTGGGGGGGCTGGAGCCTATCCCAGCATCTTTGAGCGAGAGGCAGGATAAACCCTGGACAGATCGCCAGTCCACTGCAGGGCCAACACAGAGACAGATAACCATTCACTCTCACAGTCATACCTAAGGACAATTTAGAATCCCCAGTTTGATGCCAATTAACCTAACTTGCATGTTTTTGGCATGTGGGAGGAAACCCCCAGAGTAAACCCACGCAGACACGGGGAGAACATGCAAACTCCACACAGATCACTGTTGGTCGGGGGCTGGGATCGAACCCAGGATCCCCCGGCCAAGCATTCATTCATTCATCTTCTTCCGCTTAATCCTTTTCGGGTTGTGGGGGGGCTGGAGCCTATCTCAGCATCTTTGGGTGAGAGGCAGGGTACACCCTGGAGAGATCACCAGTCCATCGCAGGGCCAACACAGAGAGACAGACAACCATTCACTCTCACAGTCATACCTAAGGACAATTTAGAATCCCCAGTTTGATGCCAATTCAACAGAATTATTTTAAAAAACAAACTCATGAAACAGGCCTGGACAAAAATGATGGTACCCTTAACTTAATATTTTGTTGCACAACCTTTTGAGGCAATCACTGCAATCAAACGATTTCTGTAACTGTTAATGAGACTTCTGCACCTCTCAGCAGGTATTTTGACCCACTCCTCATGAGCAAACTCCTCCAGTTGTCTCAGGTTTGAAGGGTGCCTTCTCCAGACGGCATGTTTCAGCTCCTTCCACAGATGTTCAATAGGAATTAGATCAGGGCTCATAGAAGGCCACTTTAGAATAGTCCAATGTTTCACTCTTAGTCATTCTTGGGTGTTTTTAGCTGTGTGTTTTGGGTCATTATCCTGTTGAAAAACCCATGACCTGCGACTGAGACCAAGCTGTCTGACACTGGGCAGCACACTTCTCTCTAAAATACCTTGATAGTCTTGAGATTTCATTGTACCCTGCACAGATTCAAGACACCCTGTGCCAGATGCAGCAAAGCAGCCCCAGAACGTAACACAACCTCAGAATCAGAATCAGAATGAGATTTATTGCCATTGTTCATGTAGTACACAAACTAGGAATTTGTCTCGGTGCAATGCTGCAACATTAAACATGGAGTAGCACTAAAGATAAAAATAAAAAACTATGCATACAATAAAAGGTAGAATATGAATAAGTAATACTAATCTATGCAATTTTTAAATATATTAACAAGCAACAGATATTGTGGAGTTCCACATAGTGCAGTCGGTAGTGCAAAAAGAAAACAGTGATAATTGTCATGAGTCCGGTTGAGCTGCTGTACGTAGTGCACGAGAGTCTAATAAGTCACTTAGTGTTCAGCAGTCTGATGGCAGAGGGGAAGAAGCTGTTCATGAAGCGGGAGGTTTTAGTCTGAATGGACCGAAGTCTTCTGCCTGAGGGGAGGGGGGCAAACAGTGCGTGTCCAGGGTGTGAAGGGTCGGCTATGATCCGACCTGCACGCCTCCGGGTCCTGGAGATGTACAGGTCCTGGAGGGATGGGAGCTTGCAGCCGATCACCTTCTCAGCAGCGCGCACAACGCGCTGCAGTCTTAGTCTGTCCCTGGCAGTGGCTCCTGCGTACCACACGGTGATGGAGGTGGTGAGGATGGACTCGATGATGGCTGTGTAGAACTGGTGGGTACTTGGTGTCTTGGTACTTGGTGAACTTGGTGGGTAGCTTGAGCTTCCTCAGCTGCCGCAGGAAGAACATCCTCTGCTGGGCCTTTTTGATGAGGGAGCTGATGGTCGGCTCCCACTTGAGGTCCCGGGTGATGGTGGTGCCCAGGAAGCGGAAGGAATCCGCAGTGGTGATGGGAGAGTCTGTGAGGGTAAGGGGGGGCAGAGGGGCTGTGACTTTTCTGAAGTCCACGATCATCTCCACTGTCTTCAAAGCGTTCAGCTGCAGGTTGTTGCGGCTGCACCAGGACGCCAGCTGGGCCACCTCTCTCCTGTAGACGGACTCGTCGCCGTTGGAGATGAGCCCGATGAGGGTGGTGTCGTCCGCAAACTTGATCAGCTTGACAGACTGGTGGCTGGAGGTGCAGGAGTTGGTGTACAGGGAGAAGAGCAGGGGGGAAAGTACACAGCCCTGGGGTGATCTGGTGCTGATGCTAACAGAGTCTGAGACAGTTTTTCCCAGCCGCACATGCTGCCTCTGGTCCGTCAGGAAGTCGGTGATCCACCTGCAGAGGGAGTCAGGCACGTTGAGCAGGGACAGCTTGTCCTGGAGCAGAGCGGGGCGGATGGTGTTGAATGCAGAGCTGAAGTCCACAAACAGGATCCTGACGTAGGTTCCCGGGGAGTCCAGGTGCTGCAGGATGGAGTGGAGGGCCAGGTTGACTGCGTCGTCCACAGACCTGTTGGCTCTGTAGGCAAACTGCAGCGGGTCCAGGAGGGGAGTGGTGATGGTCTTGAGGTGGGGCAGGACCAGGCGCTCAAAGGACTTCATGACTACAGAGGTGAGCGCTACAGGTCTGTAGTCGTTAAGTCCAGTGATCCGTGGCTTCTTGGGGACAGGGACAATGGTAGAGGTTTTGAGGCAGGCCGGCACGTGGCATGACTTCAGGGAGGTGTTAAAAATGTCTGTGAAGACAGGAGTCAGCTCCTCCGCACAGTGTCTCAGGGTGGAGGGAGACACGCCGTCCAGACCGGGGGCCTTGCGCGGGTTCAGTCTGGAGAACTGTCTGTGCACGTCCTGCTCACTGATGGCAAGGACAGGGGGGGAGGAGGGGAGGCCGCCTTTGATGAAGTGGGGACCATGGAGGCAGTGGCGCTGGGAGGAGGGGGGGAGTTGGACACAGCTGACGAGGTGTCAAAACGGGCATAGTGTTGAGACAGTCTTTGACAAAGGGCTTTGTCATCCTATCCCTTAGAAGCCTGAGGCCGATAGTTGGTGATTTGCCTCAGTCCTCTCCACACAGAAGCAGAGTCGTTAGCAGTGAACTGTTGCTGGAGTCTCTCAGAATACACAGATTTAGCTCTCCTCAGCTCTCTGCTAAACCGGTATTTGACCTCCCTGTAGCAGTCCCGGTCTCCACTTTTCAATGCTGCTTCCTTCTCCTTCCTGATCTGTCTGAGCTTAGCTGTGAACCAGGGCTCGTCGTTGGAGTAACTCACCCTGGTGCGCGATGGAAGAATGCTCTCCTCACAAAAGTGGATATATGAGGCCACAGTGTCCGTGTACTCATCCAGATCATGTGTGGCTCCTTTAAACATGTCCCAGTCAGTTATTTCCAAGCACGTGCTCAGCTTCTCCACAGCTTCACTGGTCCATTTCTTTGTAGTGCTCACAACAGGTTTTGTGAGCTTCAGTCTCTGTCTGTATGTGGGAATCAGGTGGACCATCACGTGATCAGATAGTCCGAGCGCAGCGCGGGGAACAGCGTGATACGCGTCCTTAACTGTAGTGTAACAGTGTTCTCTCCTCTGGTGGGGCATTTAATAAACTGTTTGTACCGGGGGAGTTCGTGGCTCAGGTTGCTCTGGTTAAAGTTGCCAACCACAATAACCAGAGAGTCCGGGAAAGTCCGCTCCGCTTGCTGAATGTGATCCGCGAGCGCGCGCTGAGCCTCGCGCACGTCCGCGTCGGGCGGGACGTAAACAGCGGCCAGGATGAATGAAGCAAACTCATACGGGGAATAAAATGGCTTGCAGTTGATGAATAAATATTCCAGAGCGGGAGAACAGTGTTGGGAGATCAGTTACATCGGAGCACCAGCTGCTGTTGATGTAGAAGCAGACTCCTCCGCCTGTGGTCTTGCCGGAGAGCCCCGTGTCGCGGTCTGCACGAAACAGCTGAAATCCCTCGAGGAGGAGCGCGCTGTCCGGTGTCTTTTCCTTGAGCCAGGTCTCAGTGAAGCAGAGGGCACACGAGGTGGAGAGGTCCTTAAATCGCATCAGCAGTCTCAGTTCATCTACCTTGTTATAAAGAGAGTTGACGTGGGACAGAAAGATTCCAGGCAAAGCCGTGCGTGTGCCTCTCCTGCGAAGCCGCACGAGGGCGCCCGTTCGTCTTCCTCTCTTTCGCCGTCTCACTTTTTGGGCTAAAAAGTGAACCAGATCGGCGGCAGGAGCCAAAAAACTGGGAGTAGGTCCATGGGAGTGAAAGTCCTGATATTTAGTAGCTCTTCACAGGTGTAAGAGCAGGCAGACACACAATTGACGAACAAAAACAAACAAAAAAAAGCGCAGCGAAGCACCATGGCGACCACTGTGGGTGCCATCTTGGATCCTCCTCCATGTTTCACAGTAGGGACAGTGTTCTTTTCTTGGTATGCTTCATTTTTGCGTCTGTGAACATTGAGCTGATGTGCCTTGCCAAAAAGTTCCAGTTTTGTCTTGTCTGTCTATAGGACATTCTCCCAGAAGCTTTGTGGCTTGTCAACATGCAATTTGTCAAATTCCAGTCTGGCTTTTTTTATGATTTGTTTTCAACAGTGGTGTCCTCCTTGGTCGTCTCCCATGAAGTCCACTTTGGGTCAAACAACGACAGGTAGTGCGATATGACACTGACGTACCTTGACCTTGGAGTTCACCATGAATGTGTTTAGAGGTTGTTCTGGGCTCTTTTGTTACCATTCGTATTATCCGTCTCTTCCATTTTTCATCAAGTTTCCTCCTGCGGCCATGTCCATGGAGGTTGGCTACAGTCCCATGGATCTTAAATTTCTGAATAATATGTGCAACTGTAGTCACAGGAACATCAAGCTGCTTGGAGATGGTCTTTTAGCCTTTACCTTTAACATGCTTGTCTATAATTTTCTGTCTAATCTCCTGAGACAACTCTCCCATTTGCTTCCTCTGGTCCAGGTTTAGTGTGGTACACACCATGTCACCAAACAGCACAGTGACTACTTGTCACCCTTTAAATAGGCCGAATGACTGATTACAAGTTTGTAGACACCTGTGATGTTAATTAGAGGACACACCTTGGTTGAACATGTCCCTACGGTCACATTATTTTCAATCTTTTCTTGGGGTACCATCATTTTTGTCCAGGCCTATTTCATGAGTTTGTTTTTTAAAATAATTCTGTTGAACCACAATTCAAAAGCATTGTCTGATTTTCATTAGTTAATTTTCATAGAATTTTTATTTATTACCACTTTTGTCAGATTCAAGTTATTTCTGTGACCATTGTGGGTTTTTCTTTCATTAACCGAGGGGTACCAACAATTTTGTCCACGTGTGTAGAACAGCATCACTGTAAACTACGGAAAAAGCAGCCGCTTTAAAATTTGTACTTCCTCACACAACTTTGAGTGCAAAAAACCGCTAAAAGTGCCATAACTTTTTGGAAAAGCTCCCACAAATTCAGGCTTTTTGGGCCACAACAATCACAAAAACAACTGACAAAATCCTGAAGGGACTGAAACACAATGAGAATATGTGTGCATGGTTCATGCACTGAATTTGTTTACTTACTCTGGGTGGTTAACTTGACACGACACACCCTTTGCACTAAAGAAAGCACCTGTGAGCACTTAATGAAATGATAAGTTAAATAATAAAAAGTGCATTATTGCAACTGATTTTGGGTCAGTTCTATATGTGATAATTTATGTATTAACCTCTTCCACTCTGTTCAATTTCCCTAAAAATGCCTAAAAAAAACATACCCAAAGTAAATTAAAAGCTGTTCTTCAACCCTTTGCAGCATCTTCATGGGGTGTCTCATTTACACCCTTGTGCGATCTTAACATTCTGCTTACTCCCCTTGTCCTATGGGTCAAAAATGACCCGCCCTACCAAAGCCCCAAAATAAAGCAGCTTAATTGAATTTTAAATCCAAAATCTATTTTGCATTATGAAACAACCTGTTATTTATCAATTCAACTCAATTTAAATCATTTTTTATCATGTATTTTTTGTTACACAATACAAAAAGACGATCACCAGTGACCATTATTACTTTTTTTTTTTTAACCACAAACCAACTGTCATAACACTTTTCTTTTACACAGTAAAATTATATTATATTATATTATAGTATTATATAAATATGAAGTAATTACTTCTGAATTAATTATATTGAAAGGTAAAAAAAAACAGTCAACAATCTGGAACTTTTTTTGTCAACAGTTTATTCTTTTATATTTTTTAGGAAGTGAATTATAAAAATACTTCTCTCATAACACAACAAAACAAAATGTTGCTTGGCTTTGTGAACAATTTTCAACATCAACTTTATTTAGCACATGTAGGACAGTATGTGCGAACGTGCGAATGGGCTTTGCAGATGTATTGCATTTTTTCGATGGCTGGTGTGATGAACAGGAGAAAGGTGAATGAAATGTCCTGGACATGGGCAGCTGAATACCTTGTTGGCCCTGGAGTCATCCTTATGATGTTTGGTGCTGCTGTTCTTCCCTGCTTGCTGTCTGAATTTGATGAGGACCATGCAATTTTGCTGTTCTTTGACAAAAATGTCTCTGTCAGCTTGAGGGATTTCCTCTTCTTCTTCCTCTGAAGATGCATCATCCTCTGGGTTGCATTCCTCCCCATCTTCCTCTTCAGATACATCTTCATCCTCTTGTTCCTCCTGAGCTCCTGAAAATATCTCATCCAGGACCTGCTGGACAGTGAAGTCTACTCATGGCTTCAGCAAGGAGCCAACTAGGGGTCCTTTGATTCAGGGTACCTTTATATCCTCTATACTGAATTTGTTTTTATTATGTCTGAGATTGTTTTTTTGTTTTGTTTGGGAGCTTGTGTGATGTGAGGGGTTAGCTGCAGATCAAAAGTGCAGGTGCAGGTCAAATGCAAGTTCAATTCGTACATCAATCCAGATTCTTTGGTGTGTGTGTGTCTGTGTGTGTGTGTGTGTGTGTGTGTGTGTGTGTGTGTGTGTGTGTGTGTGTGTGTGTGTGTGTGTGTGTGTTAGAGAGAGTTTGTGTGTGGCCTTTGAACTTTTTTCTGGTGTTTAAATGCTTTTATAATTCACGGGTCAAAAATGACCCATAAGACAATCTTTGTACCCTAGTGGTGTACAGCCCACATGGAAACATAAACAAAAACAAAGTATCACTTTTTCTAATGATGGGGTCCCTTTAGGAAAAGTCATAAAATTTCAAGTTGGAAAAAGATAGTTTAAGGTATTTTTTCTACAGCTAAATATGGTAGTGGGTCACTTTTGACCCGCAAGACAACACAAGGGTTAAAAGAAAACACTGAATTTTTTGGCAAAACAGTCATAATCTCTCTAAAGGGCCTTTTCCACTAGTACCAGTTTGGCCTTGCTCGACTCGACTCAACTTGCTTTCGAGCATTTTCCACTGTACCCAGCACCGGTTAACAGGCGCTATTTTCGTGCCTGATCAAGGGCAGGATACAACCGTGCTGAGTCGAGCCGAGATGTGACGTCAACAGACTGCGAGCCATTGATTGGTCGGGGCGTAACGTCACGAAAGCGTCCGTCTCAGTGGAATCTACACGACCGCCATTTGCAATATTTCACGGACTAACTCGGTCACCGAGTAAATACAATATTAATACAGACAGCGTTGTAGGTTTTGCGGAAATCTACACCATGGTCCAACGAAGAGGTGCGGAGTTTTCTCTGCTTGGTGGCAGATCCACAGTGAGAGGAGCGACCCGCACCAATACAGATGCAGCCCAGCATAGAACCGGACTACGGACAAGCTGAAGACAAACGTGAGAGAACCATCAATGGTGAGTGATTTGTAATAATGTGCATCTGTTCGCTTATTTATCCTGTTGGTGGTAAGCTCACTTTTTTTGAGCCATACAGCGCCGTCCTGTGCTGGCTAACGAGTGTTAGCTAGTAGCTAGCAAGTAGCCAACTGCTGATTCGCGCTTGTTTTGTCCTAAGTATTCGCTTGTGAGAGCAAAACAATGAAATATGTTAATCCTGGTTAAAGTCCTGGTTTGTATACGTGCTGCACTTTAGTGCTGTGCATTAATTTGTTTTAATTTCTTCCTAGAATCTGTTTCCACATGCTAGGGTTTAGCCTCCCTCAGTGTTTACATTGTGGATGCAGGTCAAGTGGACCCCAGGAGCCGAAATCTCAACATATACAGGTGCATTTTTAAACCAGTGATTTATAAATTCATTCATATAATTTTCTAAAGCGTCAGAATGGACCCACACACCTATTCTGTGGATTTTCCATAAAAGGTGTTGGAACAGTGTTGTTGTGCTGTTCCACCATAAATCCCTGGATTGATAATGTACTTGTACCTGTACAGAGTGGATCCTGCAGTGCTTGTCAGGGAAACGAAGCATTTTTGTCACATCCCACTACTGACTTTCATAAGTGTATTTCCCTAATACAGGTACATCTACAAAAATTAGAATGTCATGAAAAAATTCAACATTTTTTTGTCACTCATTCAGAAAGTGAAATCCGTATATTATATAGATTCATTACACAGACAGTGATATATTTCAAGCGTTTATTTATTTTAATAGAATTTAAGTTTTTAAATAGAAATGTTGGCCGCTTAAGTGTTGGTTAATATGGGCTGTAGCCATAATCATCAAAATTAAAATAAACACTTGCAATATATCACTGTCCGTGTAATAAATCTATATATGGGTTTCACTTTCTGAAATGAGTGACAATAATATTGAACTTTTTCATGATATTCTAATTTTTGAGATGTGCCTGTATACAGCTGGGCAAAAAAGTATTTAGTCAGCCACCAATTGTGCAAGTTCTCCCACTTAGAAGATGAAAAAGGTCTCCAATTTTCATCACCTCAACTATGAGAGACAAAATGAGAAAAAAAAAAAATCCATAAAATCACATTGAAGGATTTTTAATGAATTAATTTGTAAATTCCTCGGTAAAATAAGTATTTGGTCACCTACAAACAAGCAAGATTTCTGGCTCTCACAGACCTGTAACTTCTTCTTTAAGAGGCTCCTCTGTCCTCCACTCGTTACCTGTATTAATGGCACCTGTTTGAACTCGTTATCAGTATAAAAGACACCTGTCCACAACCTCAAACAGTCAAGACTCCAAACTCCACTATGGCCAAGACCAAAGAGGTGTCAAAGGACACCAGAAACAAAATTGTAGACCTGCACCAGGCTGGGAAGACTCAATCTGCAATAGGTAAGCAACTTGGTGTGAAGAAATCAACTGTGAGAGCAATCATTAGAAAATGGAAGACATACAAGACCACTGATAATCTCCCTCGATCTGGGACTCCACGCAAGATCTCACCCCGTGGGGTCAAAATGATCACAAGAACGGTGAACAAAATTCCCAGAACCACAAGGGGGGACCTAGTGAATGACCTGCAGAGAGCTGGGACCAAAGTAACAAAGGCTACCATCAGTAACACACTACGCCGACAGGGACTCAAATCCTGCAGTGCCTGACGTGTCCCCCTGTTTAAGCCAGTACATGTCCAGGCCCGTCTGAAGTTTGCTAGAGAGCATTTGGATGATCCAGAAGAGGATTGGGAGAATGTCATATGGTCAGATGAGACCAAAATAGAACTTTTTGGTAAAAACTCAACTTGTCGTGTTTGGAGGAGAAAGAATGCTGAGTTGCATCCAAAGAACAACATACCTATTGTGAAGCATGGGGGTGGAAACATCATGCTTTGGAACTGTTTTTCTGCAAAGGGACCAGGACGACTGATCCGTGTAAAGGAAAGAATGAATGGGGCCATGTATCGTGAGATTTTGAGTGAAAACCTCCTTCCATTAGCAAGGGCATTGAAGATGAAACGTGGCTGGGTCTTTCAGCATGACAATGATCCCAAACACACTGCCTGGGCAACGAAGGAGTGGCTTCGTAAGAAGCATTTCAAGGTCCTGGAGTGGCCTAGCCAGTCTCCAGATCTCAACCCCATAGAAAATCTTTGGAGGGAGTTGAAAGTCCGTGTCGCCCAGCGACAGCCCCAAAACATCACTGCTCTAGAGGAGATCTGCATGGAGGAATGGGCCAAAATACCAGCAACAGTGTGTGAAAACCTTGTGAAGACTTACAGAAAACGTTTGACCTCTGTCATTGTCAACAAAGGGTATATAACAAAGTATTGAGATGAACTTTTGTTATTGACCAAATACTTATTTTCCACCATAATTTGCAAATAAATTCATTAAAAATCCTTCAATGTGATTTTCTGGATTTTTTTTTCTCATTTTGTTTCTCATAGTTGAGGTATACCTATGATGAAAATTGGAGACCTCTCTCATCTTTTAAGTGGGAGAACTTGCACAATTGGTGGCTGACTAAATACTTTTTTGCCCCACTGTAAGTGTTGAACTTGCTCGAACTAACCACCATCCATTTCTGTCGTTCGTCTAGGCAAGAGGAAAGGAAAAGCAGCCACCCCACAACAGACCTCGTCACTGTGGGAAGTACTGAAATCCTTTGCTTTTATAGGTAAAGTGCCAAAACCAAAGTAGCACAATTTCCACTTAATATAAAAGGGACTGAACTGAGATTTATTTGATTGTGTGAATATTAATTACAGAATAATTGAAAATGACTGGCACATCAACTGTAAAATAAACCGCTTGTTGATGTATTTATTTTTTTGTCTGATCACTTGTGTGATCCTTTGTGAGTTATATTCATAACTGTATCTTTTGGGGAATGGGAGTTGTTCAGTCATCAATATAATTTAGTTTATATGTGTAGTTTATAGTCTATCATCAATAAACTCATGCAGTAACAGGACACAATACAAATATTTGAGACCCGTTGTAGTGCATCCTTTTATATTTTAGCAATACAAGTACAAAACACCGCCCACACTTGAAGCCAGGGCAAGAAGAGACACTTTTACAGATGAGACAAACTCTTATTGATAAAAACTTCATATTTTGACTGAGCGACTCCATACTCGGTGATGCACACCTTCAGTTAAAGTACTAGATTCCATTCAAGTGTATGTATTAATTCATTCTGATTGCTAAGGCCACAGTAAAAACAGATGATTTTAAATGTAACCCAGCCCTTGTAAAATCGACTTTACTGAAGTGCAGCTACATGAAAATTGTGGTTAAATACAACAACGAAGTACTTTATTGTCACATTGGAATTGGAATCGCTCCTGTTTTGTTTTTCTTTTGAATTCTTGGATGGAATATGGGTGGGCAATATAAGCTGCGGCTTCAGCCATCACCCATTTCAGATAACCTATGTTGAACTGTATAATCAGAGGAGTTATTGTTTAAAGCAGACGGACAGACGAAAATTCAATATCGCCAATTCTTATCTCAAATTGTTGTCTGAGACGAGCTAAGTCGAACCGCACATGTTTTGGTGTCGACGTATGTCGCATAAGGTGACAATGCGCTCTTGAAGTACGCTGTTGTGGAGAGCTGTCTGACCCAGCCAAGCGATCAGCGGCTAAGATGGCCACTGACTGTGTGACGTCACCTCCGGCAAACACACGCACACGATCAGCGGCCAGTGCTGTGTTTTGCTTCATGCAACACTTGTTTACGTCTTAAAATCGGCGATTACGGATATTTCTCGGAATACTTGTGGATTACAAATAGATTATGAAGATTAGGATTTCAGGAATCGAATTAATATGGTTTGGCGTTGTGTTGTCTACAGGTGCGATGGTATACCTGCTGTGTTTTGCTTCATGCAACACTTGATGTTTACGTTTTAAAATCGGCGATTACGGATATTTCTCGGAATTACCAAATATTTTCATGATCATAAGAACGGTTAGGGGGAAAAAAACATGCTGAAGAAAGACAGTTTAACTCACCGGTTACTTATATTGGAAGTCCATCCTCCTGTGTTTTTTAGAAGCAAAGTTCTCAATTACAGAGACATACAGTGTTCCCTATTGCTTCAGCTTCTGTATTAAAGCAGACTCCAGTGAAATAGTACCCAGGTTTGTCAGTCTTTCTTGTCCACATATATTTTGCAGGTGTCACAGCTCGCCGCTCTCAGGCATCTGCCTCAGCTGCGCGCACACCTGCACCTCGTTAGCGCCCTACATATGCAGTAGACATTTCGTTGACAGCGATTTCGAGAATAAGATGCAATTTGCAAAAAGATTGGTGATAAAGAAAACGGCTATTCCAACTATATATCCCGCGATTCCCAAGTCTGACTGAGACAAGTGTCAGTGACAGTGGCGTGAAAAGCAAGGGTGATCTACCGAGGCGATCAGCTGTCAGAAAACGAGAAGTAAACAGGGTAAGTTTTGTATTTTTAATATTCACTGCAAATGTTTACTAAACATTTTAAATGAATTCCAAGCAATGGATGATTTTCAAAATCAAATTATTTCTGGGAAATAATGCGACGGCGGACAGGTGCCCGTGTCAGGTTTTGCAGCGTCACGCAAACAGAGGCACGCTGGCGGGCCCAGGCCACCAGTGTTTTGCGCGTGCTTTTGTGCCTAAAACATTGAAGAACGCGGAGTTGACAAACAGACAAACAAACCCCAGCAAAAACATAACCTCCTCCTGGCCTTTTCGGCCTGGCGGAGGTAATTACCAATGACAGTTCAGCTTTCAATTTTTAGGGAAGCAACATATTTGCTAAGAAAAATAAATATAAGCCTAAGATTGTAAGAGAAATGTGCTTTTAAAAATGGAACCCCAATTTTCTACCATAAAATGGTGCCCATTATAACTGTGAAATGTTATTTATTGGAATATAATAATTGCTATATCTGGAAACTAGTTATTTTCTTAATCTGTAGTGATACTCCATTGATTTTTGTATTTCTTTGTATATTTCTGCTGTGTTTTCAAACGTTCATACAAAGGTGGTATAGTATGTAATATTTCTTTTCAAATTGAGAAGAATTTAGTGTGTTCAAATTATTCAAATGTATATGACATGCGACTTTGATGAATGCTGAACTATGAGAATTACAACATTGACATGAACATTAATAAACTCAATATATGATTTTACAAAACTTTATTTACATATCATTGTTCACAAATCTAATCTTGGTAGGCAAAATCCCTTGTAGTGATCAGATGGGAATGTTTCTCTGATGAGGCTCACTGCACAGGCAGGCAACATAACCCTCACTTCTTTCCCACAAATAAGGCTGAATACCCCCTCAGCACCACCCAAAACTACTTCATCATCCAATTCCTCATTTTCAGTGTCATCATTTATATTGAGGTCGTCAAACTCGAGAAAATAATCGCTGTCCGAATCACTTTGCTCTCGTTCTGCCATTTACTATGTATTGCTGTTGTGACGTCACCAATGCCCGCACCTATCGAGAGATGGCGGTACTGCAGCCTCACTAAGTGAAGGCTGAGCTATGAGCAAATAAGGTCATTTATGGAAGCTGGTGACACATATTAAATCGCCGGAATAGACAGAATAGAATATTTTCATACAATCTGTTGATTGGTTCAATAAAAAAATGTCACTGTCCGTCTGCTTTGATTCGACCTTGTTAGATTTTTTTTTCCTCTTTGTTATATTATTCTATTTTCTTTTAATCTTTACTTTTAATCCATCCGAAATAATGATTCATTCATTCACATTCCACCACTGGCTTTTAGCAACAAGTGTATTTCCCAAATATGTTCTAAACTTGCTTTAATTAACCACCACCAATTTCTGTCTTTTTGTCTAGGCAAGAGGGAAACGATCCACCCCAAACTGGACCTTGCGTCACTATTTACAGAGATGCAGGCCGAAGATCTGCTGAACTGGGACCAGTGTGAGCTGCACATCCCAGCTGCTGAGTGACCCATTCTAAGTTTTTTTTTTGTTTTTTTTTACAGTTTGAATTTTGCACATTCTGAATAATCTGGAATTTGTTGCTGATTGTAATAAACAATTTAGTGACTTATGTGTTTGCATCATGATTTTCTATTTTGTCTTTTAAGACACTGGTGGGAAAAGAGTCAACAGTACAAACCATTAATTGGTGACCTTGAAAATAATGGCTCATTTTTAAGAAAAGTAACCAAAAGAATTATTTTATTAACTGAAGACTGTATTGTTGGATGTGCCACCGCAGAAGACCCTGCATACTTTAGTGATAGCACCAGTATATGGAGGAATTCTGGGCCATATTAGCATCTGTTCTTCATCATAATGGGTTTGGGCGGGGGTGTCTAATCATGTGCCATGGAGGGCCAAGACCCTGCAGGCTTTACCTCCAAACAGTGTCTTCAACAGCAGATTCCACTGAATTTCTCCCACTGACTGCTGATCAGTGAGAACACCTGCTGAAGAGACTGGGTAGAAGAAAGAACCTGCAGGGTCTTGGCCCTCCATGACACATGATTGGACACCTGTGGGTTAGGGTTTAATCGGATTTAACATTTTAACACAAACTGCTTTATGGTTCATAATCCTGTTGACAGACTTACACCAAACCAAAAGTGATTTCTCAAACTGTTGGATTGTTCTTAGACAGCTTTTCCAATCTGTTAGTAATAAATTTGTGCCACATGGTGGTAACCTTCACATATAAAAAAAAGAGACACATCTGCAAAAACTTCAGAGGTTTATTGTCAGTGCAATTCCCAGTGCAATACTACATGAATGCATGCATAGTACATTGTTGATGCAGAGAATATATATTTCTACAGTACATGTATCTAGTAAATCAAGTATTTTCCATGTAACCTTGTGACTGCATTATTTTAATTGCTTTTAATCCTAGATCAAGTTTGTTTTGGCCTAAAATGCATCATAACTGTCAAATATATCTTATTATACCTAACTCAGTACTGTTTACTTTTTGAATATATATATTTTGTGGCTAATATAGTTATTAACCTGGCGATCAAGTTGTGTCAGCTGATCATTTTTTGCTATGACACCACCTCAGACTCAGTGATGCTGGAGCAGGTACGTCCCATGATGTCTCAACAGTCTCTCCATGATTTTCACGCAGATCAGAGCAATTTTTTGCATAGGAAATAAACATTTCTACAGACATTCTTAAGCTCTATAACCACTGATCGTTTGTGAAGCTGGGGTGACATCAGTGACAGGCTGTGTTGAACACCAGACCGACCGTTTGAAGCGGTAATTTTCCCACAACAGAGCCATCTGAAACACACACACACAGCATACATGTTTTAGTACCTAACAGCGATAACTTGCAGACATTACAGTGTAGCACGACATACTTATAGCAAACTAGCATTAGCAACCATTAGCTTACCGTCATATATGACCTAGTTTGTATCTTCACGTCTTCGGTTCTCCCAGAAGCTGCAGTACTATTCCAGTGTGTTTCGTCTCGCCGCCTGTACCCTTGTCTGGCGGTCCTTTTTGGCATTTACGGTGACAAAAAGCCACAGACCGAGTCGTCGCCTTGTACAGCCGCCATATTATGTTTTGCTTGGGTTGCGTGTTTTACGTCACAGGAGTGTGGCGCCGCCTTGCTGTAAAAAATAATCCCGCCCACCACAGCTTTACCCCGCTTTACCCAGCTGCAATGGAGACACAACCGCGGCCGAAACGAGTAGTGGCGAATCAAGGCGAGGCGAGGCAAGCTGGGCTAGTGGAAAAGGGCCTTAAGTGCTCCTGCCACTGAGTAACAGTCATCTAAACATACTGAATTTGAAGAAAATAAAGTTTGCCTGGGTGTTTTTTTAGATACAAATGCTTGCGAATAACACACAGCTGTCAGATACTGGCTGGAAAATGCAACAGAAATGTAGAACCAAGTGTTATCAAGCTGAGGTCAAAATTTTGTAACAATACCACAAAAAATTAATATATTACACAGCTTTTTTCTCAGGTTGCTCCCAGGCGTTTTTGAACTGTGCCAAATGGCACAGTTTGGCACAGTTTGGAAAAACGTCTTGTAACTTTTGAATGCTTCAACATAGAAGCTTCATCTTGGGCTCTAATGAAAGGTGACACTCAGGGCTATCTTGTTTGATATCCAGAAACACTGTCAGTAGTAATGACGCAGAGAAAATGAAGTTTAAAATATAAACACGCTTTACTGAACAAAAATGTCAATATACAAAACATACTATTTACAAACAACAAATGTGAACAAATGTGAATATGAAGTCTGTCCTTTACATGTTATTGGCAATATGCCAGTTGTTGTAACAGTCCCGGTTTGGGATCAAACAGAGAGGCACATCACAGGTGGAGCACTTGAGTGGTGTCTTTTTACGGCACTGCCTGCATAGTGCCCGTCCAGTTGTGCGGTGCCCTGAGATAAAGACAATCCTGTGATGTGCAGTGGATGTAGGATGAGGTGGTGTGGATGTGGCTGATCGAGAGCACACCTGTGCCAGCTGCTCAGCAAGGGTCTCCCGAAATGCCTTCTGTGTCAATGGCTTCTCTCCTCTTCCAGAGGCGAGTGCCTTGTGGAGGATGTACGCATTTACAATAGCAATGTCCATGAAGTGGTAAAAAAAGCTCTTATACCACTTCATGGTCTTGTGGAGAACACTGTAGTAGCCTATCAGGGCATCTGATAGGCCCACTCCACCCATGCACCTGGATGGACAAAAAAAACATAATTTTTAGAATAAAAGGAAAAAAACACTTCAATATATTACTCAAGCCAATTGTTAAATTTTCAAATCATTACATACCTGTTGTAGTCCTTTACGCAAGGCGGCACGGAGATGTCCTTTATTGACCACTGCCCCTGCACATCTTTCACCCTCCGGGACACAGTCTCTCCTGAGTGGGCAGTGTGCACTGTGGAACACATGAACACATCTCTTGTGTCTCGCCACTGGAGGAAAAGAAGGGAGTCCTTCCTCATCCAGCGGATGCTTCCCTGTGGAGATCTGGAAACCAGGCTGTTCTCCTTGGTCTTTGGAAAGCCGACCCTGTTGGTGCGGATGGTTCCACAGGCATAGATCCTCTTTTTCAGGAGATCCTGAAAAAGGGCAGGGCTTGTGTAAAAGTTGTCCACAAAGAGTTTGTACCCAGTGCCCAGCAACTGTGTGTCAAGCAGCTGCATCACTGACTCATAACTGAGTCCCATGCCAGTACTTGACTTTGCTTTGGCCTCATACACAAAAAAGTCCCAGGTGTAGCCAGTACTGGAGTCGGCCAACACAAACAACTTGTAGCCACACTTCACTGGCTTGTTCTTCATATATTGTTTCAAGCCAATGCAGGCTTTTGAAGCAACCATCCTCTCGTTGATGGCGATGTCCTGACCAGGGTGAAAGTTTCTCCTGCATGCTTCTCTCATCTCTTCATAGAGAGGCTTGATTTTGCTGAGGCGGTCATGCATATCCGTGCCTCTCTGCTGCTCATTGGCCTCTTCTGCTGCTGGGCTGCTGAGGTGAAAGGCCCAGCTGATCAGGAGAAACTTTGTCCTGGTCATTACACTCTTGGGGAAAGGAAAGTTGTACAGCCTTCCCCCTCGCCAGTAATCGCTGAAGGATTTGCACTTCACTATACCCATGTAAATAATGAGGGCAAAAAATGAGAGCAGGTCGGAGGATGTGAGGTCAGTCCAGGGGCTGGTGGGTGTGTTGTAGTGTGCAGAGCCATGTAAGTTGGTGTTCTCAACAATGTGGTCTAGCACAGATGGAGTGAAAAATAACTGGAACAACTGAACGGGGGTGTATGAAGCTGTTGTAATTAGCTGAGGTCCAGGTGGATTTTTGGGACGAAAAATGGGCTGTGGTGGAATCATGTCAGGGGTGTCAGTATCATGCCACCTCTCCTCAGCTGATGAAGGGCCGGCCGATGTCCCAGGCTGAGGACTGCCATCACCAATCTCGCCTCCTCTTACTCTCCTGGCTCTCCTGCTACTTCCTCTTCCTCTTCTTCCAATCCCCAGTGGTCTTCCTCTTTTTGGGGTCGGGGTTTCCTCTTCTGACGAGCTCTCCTGCTGCTCCCTTCTTTTGCGCTTGCTGGCAAAGTAATCGTCTGGCACCCATTCCTCACCACAGTCTTCATCTGAAGTTTGTCTATTATATGAAAATAAAAGTCATTTACAAAGTTCAATTTTTATTTTTCACTATTCTCCTATTTTCCCAGAGTTCACATACACAGCACAGTTCCTGTTTTTTGTTTTGTTTTTTTACAAGAAAAAATAGCCTACAGTGCAATAAAAATTATACTAAAATGTTATTACATTTCTAGAGGGTAACAAACAACCCCCCCCCACACACACACACAACCCCCCCAACACAAAGGAACATGCCACGTAAAAAATGTGCCTTTTTTAAAAGAAAAAATAGCCTACAGTGCAATAAAAATTATACTAAAATGTTATTACATTTCTAGAGGGTAACAAACAACCCCCCACACACACACACACACAACCACCCCCCCACACACACAAAGGAACATGCCACGTAAAAAATGTGTGGCCTTTTTACAAGAAAAAATAGCCTACAGTGCAATAAAAATTATAATAAAATGTTATTACATTTCTAGAGGGTAACAACCACCACCCCCCCCCCACACACACACACACAAAGGGACCATCCATCCATCCATCCATCCATCCATCTTCTACCACTTTTCCGGAGGTCTGGGTCACGGAGGCAGCAGTTCAAGCAGAGAAGCCCAGACTTCCCTCTCCCCAGCCACCTGCTCCAGCTCTTCAGAGAGGATACCAAGGCGTTCTCAGACCAGCTGGGAGACAGTCTCTCCACCGAGTCCTGGGTCTGCCCCGGGGTCTCCTCCCAGTGGAACGTGCCTGAAACACCTCAAGTGGGAGGCGTCCAGGAGGCATCCTAATCAGATGCCCATACCACCTCAACTGACTCCTTTCAATGTGGAGGAGCAGCGGTTCTACTCTGAGCCTCTCCCGAATGACTGAGCTCCTCACCCTATCTCTGAGGGTGAGTCCAGCAATCCTACGGAGAAAGCTCATTTCAGCCGCTTGTATCCACAATCTTGTTCTTTCGGTCATTACCCAAAGCTCGTGACCATAGGTGAGAGTAGGAACGTAGATTGACTGGTAAATCGACAGCTTTGCCTTAGAACTAAGCTCCCTCTTCACCACAACAGACCGGTACAACGTCCACATCACTACAGATGCTGCTCCAATCCATCTGTCAATCTCTCGCTCCATTTTCCCCTCACTCGTGAACAAAACCCCAAGATACTTAAACTCCTCCACTTGGGGCAGGAGCCTGTCCCCAACCCAGAGAGGACAATCCACCTTTTTCCGGATGAGGACCATGGACTCGGACTTGGAGGTGCTGATTCTCATCCCAGCTGCTTCACACTCAGCAGCAAACCATCCCAGCAAGAGCTGTAGGTCATTGCTGGATGAAGCCAACAGGACAACATCATCTGCAAACAACAGAGATGAGATCCTGTGGTCACCAAGCATGACACCCTCCATTCCCTGGCTGCACCTAGAAATCCTGTCCATAAAAATTATGAACAGGATCGGTGACAAAGGGCAGCCCTGGCGGAGTCCAACTCTCACTGGGAATGACTCCGACCGAGTGTTGGCAATACGAACCAAACTCTCACAACGGTCGTACAGAGACCGAATAGTTCGTAACAACAAGCCCAATACTCCATACTCCCGAAGTATGGGGTATCGGGCTATACTAAAATGTTATTACATTTCTAGAGGGTAACAAACAACTCTCCACACACACACACACACACACACACACACACACACACACACACAAAGGAACATGCCACGTAAAAAATGTGTGGCCTTTTTTACAAGAAAAAATAGCCTACAGTGCAATAAAAATTATACTAAAATGTTATTACATTTCTAGAGGGTTATTACATTTCTAGAGGGTAATGAACAAACACTCCCCCCACGGGGGTGGGGGGGTGGGGGGGTGTTTGTTCATTCAAATGTGTGGCCTTGTAAAAAAGGCCACACATTTTTTACGTGGCATGTTCCTTTGTGTGTGTGTGTGTGGGAAGGGGGGGGTCGTGTGTGTGTGTGTGTGTGGGGGGGGGGGTTGTTTGTCACCCTCTAGAAATGTAATAACATTTTAGTATAATATTTATTGCACTGTATGTTTGTTCATTCATTCCCCCCCACCACCACCACCCGCTACAAAGGAACTCGGCACACAAAAAAACTTGTGGCCATGAGGGACCGTTGTAATTACCGATCGGTCAAAAGTTATTTTTATTACTATTTTTATCGATAAAGAATAATTTAGCTTATAACACTTACCTGTCCACAACAGCAGTGTCGTTGGCGAACATCTGTTGTCGAAGTTCCTCATTGTCAGACGAACATGAAGCTGGTCCGGTTGTTACTGACTCGTCGTTCTGGTCACCCGACCCGGTCAAACCATCTCTGCTTCCATGCTTGCGGTTTTTGCGAACCATTTTTCAAAACAAATAAGAACAACAGTAATAAAAAAAGAGTGGCTAATGGCTAAGAGTGGCTAATGCTACTGTTACGCACAGGTCTCAGTGTGAGTCACCCAGCGGCTTAGACAAAAGTGATTTTACGCAGGGGTACGCACACATTTTACCGGCAATATAAACACGTAACAAAGGCATGTCAGGTATCACTGAATTCAGAATTTCATTGGCTAAACGACACGTCAGTCATCAAACTTCTCTGCTTCAATTGGCTCGTTGTATTCGCGGTCGTTGGTAGGCAGGTCCTTCTTGCTAGGTTTTCAGTCATTGGTTCTTCAAGGTTTCAGAAACCCAATTCAAGGCTCTTATTAGTCGAATGAGAGGTCAATCAAATCTAAACCAATCAAACACTCCTTTGGCTTTCTGTTCACGGCTGTTGTCTGTACTGGAAGACCAGAAATACAGCTTTTTTTTTCATTGCGCACTGAGACGCACAGATGCACTGAGACATGCCTGCCCGCGGAATCACAGAGTGGGAAAGGTTAACAAAGTTAGAGTATTCTTGGTACAATTTTCAGCATTAGGTCTCAAAGATTTTTGTTTCATGGGAAGTAAAATGGCTCTTAAAATGGTAATTCCCCAGATCGAATCGGGATTGGATTGAATCGGAATTGAATCGATTCAGAATCTCAAGAAACGGAATCAAATCGATTCTGGAAATTAGGGATCGTTCCCAGCCCTACTCAAAACCCTCAGCAAGAGACTGTTTAACTGTTTCTCTATACAAGTGTCGACTGACCGTGCCCTCGTGGTGCCCAGCAATGGCTTGTATCGTGAAACAACCGTTGTTTATCATGGAGAGATAAAAAGCAAGAGAGAGAAGGTTGGCAGCAGAAGGATGTGAATGGTACAACTGTTTTTCATCATCATCATCCTTGTGGTGACATTTTTGTTTCAGTTACTTTTAGGGACACCATTACCTATTTATCATACAGCTAGGTACGTTATTCACACGCATCATGACTGGCTAGAAGGACCAGGCTATGATGACCATGTTTATGCTGGTAATATGTGGTGGAAGTATGCCAACTACACAGCCAAAACAGCTAATCGTTCAAATTGTTGTGTCTCCTTTGCTCCCACTCTCAGCTGGCCAAATATCTGTTACTGCTAAAGCAATGGAACTGTCAGAAGCTGTTTGTTTCTTGCAAGAGGCTATGTACAGAAATAGTACAGCAAGCATTAATCAGAATCACACCTGCCACATTGTCTATGACTCCACTGACCAGAGACACGATGACACCCCTTACTCGGTGAAGGCAAGATTAACCTCGCCGGGGAATTTTTCCTTTTGTCTAAAAGGGTGTGGAAACGTCTCTCTCGGCAGTTTATCATTTTCCCGGTGTGCAATTGTACATAGTCTCGCCCCTGTACTGCTACCTGCCAGACCGGCGTAGTGGGCAAAAGTTGCCCTTAAGATCCTTATTGTCAGTCTAGAAGGCTATGTCACCCTGCAGGAGCTCTGTAGCACTGCAATTTGTGATTCTCTCAAGTACGGCACATATATGGTGACAGGGGGGTTGGTGGCTGCGTGGCCATCGTGCCTACTCACACCTGCCCAGGAACTGGGGAGGGGTGTGCGCCCCTGTAGTGATGACTGACCATACCATCATATTGTTGGCAGGACAGGCGGGCAGGGTAAAGAGAGATGCCTCTTTCTCACCACATGATCCCATCTGGGGCACAGATGTGCCGAAAGAATTCAAGTTAGAAACTACTGGGCAGAAGGTACTTCATTCCCTGTTTCCTTCCTTATGGAAAGAAGGTACTTCATTCAGAAGGTACTTCATTCCCTGTTTCCTTCCTTATGGAACTATTTATAGATTACAATCCTTTGTGAATTTTTCTTTGTCTGCTTATTTCTGGTATAAATGAGGAGTTAACAGCTCTTAGATTTATGTTGACCCAAAATAGAATGGTTCTTGATCAAATAACTTCCGCCCGAGGGGGTGTGTGCAATTGTGGGTGATTATTGTTGCACTTTTATCCCTGAAAATAATGCAGATGGTCATGTGATTGCCTCAGCCATACAGAATCTGACCACTTTGCAGGCTGTCATGAATGTCACTATGGATATACCTGGTTAAGTTGGTTACTCTCTTCACGGAGAAGTCTCATCATGAGCCTGTTAATGATTTTTGTGGTAATATTTTGGCCTTTTCTTGTGTTATTCCCTGTATCCATAGTATGATGATGAGACTTGTGCATGTTAACTTAGTGATGTACCATGGAGCAGTTGCCGGGGATGATGGGGATGATGAACAGTGTGAGCTCAAGGTGTCTCTCCATGACCCAAGTACAGAGTAAAAGTATGACTGACATGCAGAAAACCGAAAGGAGTTGCAAGATCATGATGTGAAGTTGAAATGTACTACCTGTAAATACATTTATGAAGTTTGAAGCATTACTTTACTCTTTATTTTACTTTTTATTTTTATGTTACTCTTATTTCTGTTTTTACATCTTATTTTTGTTTTGTTCTCATCTTTTATGTTTTTGTTTTTATACAAGCTACAATAACACATGTACCAATGACACATATCCTTACTATTATCCTTATTTTATTATCATTTTGATTTCACTGTTTTTACCATTAATTAATTTTATCAATTAATGAGCTTTACTGTTCCATTTCTCATCCTAAAGGACTAAAATGTTAGCCGGCGCCTGGGGAAGCAGGGCCGATGGCGGACTTTCCCTGTCACTAGCTAGTTAGGATCTGTTGCACACAAATGCACTGGACCTTAGCATAGCTGCCAGATTACTGCAGCCGATAGGAAGAGACTGAACAAACTGATTAAGAAAGCTAGCTCTGTCCTGGGGCAGCGCCTTGATCCGATGGAGGAGATAGGAGAGAGAAGGACGGTGGCTAAACTGTCATCTCTGCTGGAGTCCGAGTTCCACCCTATGCAGGACATACTGAATGCACTGAGGAGCTCATTTAGCAGCAGACTACATCATCCCAGGTGCACAACCGAGAGGTTTCGTAGGTCCTTCCTACCAACGGCTGTCAGACTGTACAACCTAAGCAGGGCTGCTCGCAGAGATAGCAAAAAGACGTAACAAACTAATAGTTTTTTGAATGCAAAAGATGCAATAGACTTACACAATGGTCCCCTCCGGCATACAACTAGGAACATACCGGTCGCTATGGAGGGTGAGAATATGTATGGGCACATAATCATACCATGTAGGATAACTTAAGTAGACGGTTATGCTGTTTCATTCCATCTAGCAACAATGCTCTGCACTGTGTGTGTTTATATATTTGCATATTTATTCCATCTAGCTACAATGCTCAGCACTGGGTGTGTTTATATATTTATATATCTACATATTATTCCATCTAGCTACATTGCTCCGCACTGTGTGTGTTTATATACTTGCATATTTATTCCACCTAGCTGCAATGCTCCGTACTGTGGGTGTTTATATATTTACATATTTATTCCATCTAGCTACAATGCTCTGCACTGTGTGTTCATATATTCATATATTTATTCCATCCAGCTACAATGCTCTGCACGGTGTGTCTGTGTGTGTGTGTATATATATATATTTTATAGTAATACGTACATATGTTTATTAGCTGCTCTTGCTTGCTTGTTTTTTTTCTTGCCTTCTGATTGTTGCTCTGAGTGTTGCTATCCCTGTGCTGTTGCAATCCTGGAATTTCCCCGTTGTGGGACTAATAAAGGCTTATCTTATCTTATCTTATCTTAGATGGTGCCAAAAATTGTTCTTTTATGATGCCTTGCATGGCATCAGGGGGGAGGGGATGATAGAAAAGTTTTATATTTGTAATTTGCTTTGTCTCAGAGTCTGTGTGAAAGTGTTAAAGATGCTGATGCAGCTGCATTTTGTTATCGCTTGTTTTAGTACACATATACTGTTCTGGTGTGACTGGTGCTGAGAAAGTCTGACTGTTCCTGAGAAAGAGATAATCTGTACACCAAGTTTTGACCAGATGTATTGAACCAATCACCATGGACATTTTCTCCTCCACCTCTCAGACAATGGAGAGCTTAAAGGACTGAGCAATGTGTGAGTCAGAATGATGCGCGAATAGGCTCTAAGACTGTTACTGTATTGCTCTCCACTGGCCAGTGTAATTAAATTTGCTGAAACTTTGATTCTGCCTGATTCTTGACTAAAGGTTAAGAAGAATTTTTCCAACAAGCAGAGAAGATATGGGGAAGTTATTTGATTTTGCCTTGTGCATTTCTACACATTACTGAAAGATGACAGAGAGTCGTAGCTGGGCTAAGCCAATGTGCACAGCGCACATCAGACAGCTGTTTGGGATGTCTTTCTGCGCTTCTATATAGTAAGTATTAAGTTATCATGTTTGACAATATGCTTAAAAGTGACAACATGGACAGCATTTAGTCAAACAGATTGGCTGAGACTGACCAGATACACACTGTTTCATAAATACCACATAGACCTTTTTGTATGATCATATTTACACCCAAATGTGTGCCAATTTCTACGCACATTTGATAAATGAAGGCTATTGTGTATTCAACTGTTTTTTGCTGATTTCTGTTTGTTGATGGGGGCAGCCCTTTTCAGTGCTGACATCAGTTTCTCTGTCTGATGTTTCATCAGGAAATCTGTAAACGGCCCTCACTCTTTCTCCTATAATTTTGCTAGCCTACAGCTGCAGAGTTGTGGTCCACAGTCATACATAATCTAGTGCTAGCTTCCAATTAAGACTTATTCTCCCAGAAACATTACTGAAATATAGGCTGCGTTTTCTACAGCATAGCTCCATGTGTCTTCCTGCCACTTTCACTCCAGTGAAGCCACACCCTGCTCATGATGTATACGGTGAAAACAACTGCAAAACCTGAACTGGCACCGCTGCCGCCCACAATACCCCTTCAGCCATTAAAGGTTGAGGGGTAAAAATTATTCTGCCTACCAACAGTAATATTTGACTTTTGAAGACTCAAACATAGTCAAAGTTAAATGTGTTAATCAGGTACTTTAGAAACTTACAGTTGTCTTTGTAGTTTCATGACTGTCTTGAAATGCCAGACTTCGACTCGTGATTTTTTTCTCCTGGGAAATGTTTGCGTTATCTTTAGCTGATTCCATTTCCTCTGAGAAATGCCCCTCTTCATCATCTGAGCTGGATGAAGAGTCAGGGCTCATCTCCACAACTTTAACATTTAGCGTGTCCATGATGGATTGCATATTTGTGTCGTCTTCTTCTTTCAAACAGTCACTTGGAATGAACTGCTCAGCCTCCTCCAGTTCGCACTGTTGTTCTAATCCCCAATTTATGTCATATTCAATTGGCTCTTCCTTGGGACCATTAGCCAAACACTCCGATATATTGCAGTCAGATGCAGTGCTTGTCTGAAGGCTGTCTTTTGAGACATTTTTAGTTGCAGTAGTGTATTGGCTGATATCTGTCAGAGAAAAAAAAACAAAACATATTAAATGGAGAAAAAAATCTAGGCTGTGGTTCAATTTTTCAATTCAGTTCAATTCAGCTTTATTTATATAGCGCCATATCACAACAAACGTCATCTCATAGCACTACCAAATGCAGGGAAAACCCCACAATTGCAGAAAGACCCAGCAATCAGACGATCCCCTGTGAGCAAGCACTTAGCAACGGTGGAGAGGAAAAACTCCTATTTCACAGGAAGAAACCTCTTGCAGAACCAGGCTCAGGGAGAGGCAGTCATCTGCTGCGACTCCACGATGTTATGTTGCCCATGGAAACATAACATCACTGGCCAAAAATTAAACCTGAAAGACTTTTTTTTTTTTCCAGTGAAGGAAAGCATTAACCAAATGTGATATCGACCCACCAGAATAAAGATTCTGCAGTGCTGAGCAATGCAACCTCCAATCAACATTATGATTAACTGAACAGTTTACTTCATTTTTGTTTTTTTAACAATTTTTTTAATTATTATTATTATTATTTGGGGAGGCATACAGAGATGAGTTGAAGAAAGGACAGAGGTATTCCCAATAAAGAACTTAATTTATCAGTATATTGCAATAATTTATAAATCATTTATAAATATTACTTAAGTTTTACTATGTTTTTGATGGGAAAATTTTATATTTTGTAACTGCTGTTGCCTCAGATTCTGTGTGAAATGTACAAGGTCATGGGAGCTGGACATTTATCTCTGTTTTTGTACACATGTACTGTATTGTTATGAGTATGTCTGAGAAGGAGATAGCTTGGAAGAATCAGTATGAACTAGATATTCTCTCATGGACAGTCTTGAGATAACAGGTTGCTTAAAGGACTGAAAGTTGTGTGTCTGAATCAGAATGATGCACGGAAGAGACTGAGGCAGTTTCTGTATTGTTCTCCCCTGGCCAGTGCAAATTAAATTTGCTGAAACTTTAATCTTGCCTGATTTTTGACTACTGTTTGAAGGGGAATTTTTCCAACAGTTTTCATCCATCAGAGAGAAAGGGATTTAAATTTGTAAAGCCTTATTCATGCTGCATTTCCCCTCTGGTCAGCTTTGGTCCGCATGCACTTTGGACGAGCCCGGCACACACGCGGCACTGTTCATGCTCACCTTTTTCATCTACCCAAGCCAAGCGGTTGGCGCATGCGCACAACCATCATTTGTAGTTTCACTCCTGCCCAATAGGTAGCCCCAATGCACTAACGTGCCAGGATTTTCACCAACAAAGACACGCTGCTTGCTTTCTGCTGCTTGACTTCCCAGTTTTCACTCCTTTTCCACGAAGATGCTGCTTCTGTTGCTGAAGTATTTATGTATGATTCATGTATGTTTAGTCTCATCTTCCACTTCCTCGCTGTCTTCTTTGTCTAGGTATGCTGTGCCAATATCGCTACCTTGTGAATGGGATGTTCAGTCTTGTGCATGCGCTTTTCAACGCATTCAGGTGGTGGGCAGGTGGCGCGGTCACAAAATTTGGGCTGCACGCAGTCGTCCGCGGTCGAGCACTGCAGACACTAGCGGAGTGGAGACAATGACGTAAATTTTGGCACGAGGTTTCCGTTACATGTATGTAGATAGCAGAGGTGCAGCATGAATCCAGGTTAATAGTGGGTATGTGTATGACGTCACTGAACAGAATGGCAAAAATGAGTGGCAGCATTAGAAGGTATGCATTAAAACTAAAAAAAAAAAAAATGCACACAGTGTTTAATCACAGCAGTCCAAAGAGTACCTGCTTGCATTGTGGAGAGCTAACCTTATTCCATCTAGGGCTGGGCAATACAACAAATATATTGATACATTCTAAAGCCGTGGACAGAATTGTTGGCACCCCTCTGTTAATGAAAGAGAAACCCACAATGGTCATAGAAATAACTTGAATTTGACAAAAGTGGTAATAAATAAAAATTCTATGAAAATTAACCAATGAAAATCAGACAATGCTTTTGAACTGTGGTTCAACAGAATTATTTAAAAAAACAAACTCATGAAACAGGCCTGGACAAAAATGATGGTACCCTTAACTTAATATTTTGTTGCACAACCTTTTGAGGAAATCACTGCAATCAAACGATTTTTGTAACTGTCATTGAGACTTCTGCACCTCTCAGCAGGTATTTTGGCCCACTCCTCATGAGAAAACTGCTCCAGTTGTCTCAGGTTTGAAGGGTGCCTTCTCCAGACGGCATGTTTCAGCTCCTTCCACAGATGTTCAATAGGATTTAGATCAGGGCTCATAGAAGGCCACTTTAGAATAGTCCAAAGTTTGGCTCTTAGCCATTCTTGGGTGTTTTTAGCTATGTGTTTTGGGTCATTATCCTGTTGCAAGACCCATGACCTGTGACTGAGACCAAGCTGTCTGACACTGGGCAGCACATTTCTCTCTAGAATACCTTGATAGTCTTGAGATTTCATTGTAACCTGCACAGATTCAAGACACCCTGTGCCAGATGCAGCAAAGCAGCCCCAGAACATAACAGAACCTCCTCCATGTTTCACAGTAGGGACAGTGTTCTTTTCTTGGTATGCTTCATTTTTGCATCTGTGAACATAGAGCTGATGTGCCTTGCCAAAAAGTTCCAGTTTTGTCTCGTCTGTCCATAGGACATTCTCCCAGAAGCTTTTTGGCTTGTCAACATGCAGTTTGGCAAATTCCAGTCTGGCTTTTTTACGATTTGTTTTCAACAGTGGTGTCCTCCTTGGTCGTCTCCCATGAAGTCCACTTTGGCTCAAACAACGACGGATGGTGCGATCTGACACTGATGTACCTTGACCTTGGAGTTCACCATGAATGTGTTTAGAGGTTGTTCTGGGCTCTTTTGTTACCATTCGTATTATCCGTCTCCTCCTGCGGCCACGTCCAGGGAGGTTGGCTACAGTCCCGTGGATCTTAAATTTCTGAATAATATGGGCAACTGTAGTCACAGGAACATCAAGCTGCTTGGAGATGGTCTTATAGCCTTTACCTTTAACATGCTTGTCTACAGTGACCAGAACCTTCGCTGTGAGCGCAGCAGCGCCGGAACCCAGTGAGACAGCCAGCAAGGAGCCATCGATGGTGGCCACTGCGGAGGCGAAGAAGCACAGGAGGGGCACGCTCTGCTTCTACCACCGCCGCTTCGGAGAAGACGCACAGCGATGCATGCCACCGTGCCAGTTCAAGCGCTCGGGAAACAGCAGGACCGGCAGTCGGTAGCAGCTGCGACCGCCGATGACACAACTAAGCTGCTCTATGTGACGGACTCACGCTCGGGGAGACGGTTCCTAGTGGACTCCGGCTCCCAAAAGAGCCTCATCCTGCTGTCCTACGTCGACCAGCTGGCTGGAAGTAGCGGCCCCGAGCTGGCAGCCACAAACGGCTCAGACATTAAGACTTTTGGTGAGAGGACACTGACCATATGTTTGCACGGCTGTAACTACCAATGGTCCTTCGTCATAGTGCCATGTAACTCCCCCATTCTGGGTGCAGACCTCCTGTGTGCACACAGGCTATTAGTCGATGTGGCTAACAGACGCCTGATTAACGCTATGTCTTTTGATTCTCTGCCCTGTACAGCTTGAGGAGTCGGGTCCACAACACTGGCGAACGTCACAGCTCCAGGGGTTAAGTTCTACACACTACTCACCCTGTTCCCAGCACTCACGGTTCCGACGTTTTCGGCGGCCGTCACTAAGCACGGGATAGAGGACTTTATTACCACCACGGGGCCGCCCGTTTTCACACGACCTCGGCGCCTGGACGCAGCTAAATTGGCCAGTGCGTGTGAGGAGTTCGCCAACTTGGAAAGGTTGGGAATCATCAGGCGCTCAAACAGCCCATGGGCGTCCTTGCTACACATGGTGCCTAAAGCTGAGGGATCATGGCGACCATGCAGCGATTTCCACAGATTAAACAATGCCACAGCGCACAATCGCTACCCAATTCCCCATATTCAGGATTTTTCCATCCACCTCACCGGGGCACGCATTTTTTCCAAGGTGGACCTGGTCCACGGGTACCACCAGATCCTGGTGGGAGGTCACTGTGTCTCCTCCTCCTTGAGTACAGAAGGAACGGCCTCCATCTTGTGGTCAACTATAAGAATTACATTCTTTCATAAATTTACCTCCAAATTAAACAAAGTGCGAATCTATTGAGCCGATTTATAACCAAAACGAGCTTCCAAATTAACTTCAAAGGAACCCACATTATTCATTCATTCATCTTCTTCCACTTAATCCTTTTCGGGTCGCGGGGGGAGGGGGGGGCTGGAGCCTATCCCAGCATCTTTGAGCGAGAGGCAGGGTACAGCCTGGACAGATCGCCAGTTTTCAGAATAACCTAAATATAAAAGCAATTTGAAGTTTCGATGCCAAAAGCAGCAAAAAGGAAACTTGATGGCTGTTGAAGGTTTATTCTCAGGGGTGAACAAGCTTCTACTGCATATAAACTCAGCAAAAGGATCCAGCTGAAAGCCAGCGCAAAGGTCACGTGAGCAAGATCCCTTTGTTTCATCTTCTGAGTTGATGCAATGTTCATCGCCTTAAAGTATGTCATAATTTCTCTCAGGTTTAAAATAGCTCATAACTCTGATTGGAGCTATAGAATTAGGGAGAAATAGTATCCCTCTTTTCATTAAATTCCATTTTCCCTTTCGATAGTAACCCAGAATTTCTTTCTTCCATAAAATCAGCTTTTATCATTTTCTTAATAAAATTTGCGTCCAATTTTCTTCATATTTTGGTTACAGTTATTTCAGTCTCCATTTTCATCAGTTACGAATTCATACTAAGGTTTTCTTGGTTCCACAAATGCGATTACACTCTTTTTGCTCAATAATCAGTTACAAGTTGAATGTGATGCTTGATACTTGATAATTTCACCTTACCAACAAGTTCGTTGAATGTAATGTCATTTAATCTGAGTCTGATCATTAAAACTGTAAAAGTGCCCAGGAGAATTCACGAATATTTGAGACTGATTGATTGAAGGTATAAAGATTAGTTATTAATAAATTGTCCAAGTATTGGACTGGTGCCCCCAAAAATTGAGATTTTTTTCCAGTGTGTGCGTGGACCTGAAGCAAACCTTTGTTTTCACACACACCTATAGGTATAAATTAAATAATCCTTTACCTTATAACCAATTTCCCCTATGCAGCTCTACAATATTCAGGGCCTTGAGGTACTCAGGGCAAATCTCGTCCACCCCCGAGGCTTGGCCACCACAAAGATTTTTTAACCACCTTGGCGACCTCAGCCCCTGTGATGGGCCAGTCATCCCCCTCGTCCACAAACCCTGCTTCCTTTGTGGAAGGTGTGTCAGTGGGATTGCGGAGATCCTCAAAGTATTCCTTCCACCACCCAACGATATCCCCAGTCGAAGTCAGCAGCGCCCCATCCACACCATACACAGTGTGGACAGGGAGCTGCTTCCCCCTCCTGAGCCGCCAGACAGTTTGCCAGAATCTCTTCGAGGCCGACCAAAAGTCTTGCTCCATGGCCTCACTGCACTCCTCCCACACCCAAGTTTTTGCTTCAGCAACCACCCAAGCTGCACTCCGTTTGACCTGCCGGTACAGTGTCCCACAAGCCAACCAAGCTTGATAGGACTCCTTCTTCAGCTTAATGCCCCCCACCACCACCACTGGTGTCCACCACTTGGTTCGGGGGTTGCCACCACGAGATGCCCCGACGACCTTGCAGCCGCAGCTCTGGGCCACTGCTTCAACAATGGAGGTGGAGAACATGGCCCATTCAGACTCCCTCAAAATGTGGTTGAAGTTCTTCCGGAGGTGGGAGTTGAAGTTGAACACCTCCCGGACAGGGGACTCAGCCAGATGTTCCCAGCACACCCTCACTATACATTTGGGTCAACCAGGTCTAAATGGCATCCTCCCCTGCCATCGAATCAACTCAACACCAGGTGGTGATCAGTTGACAGCTCTGCACCTCTCTTTACCCCAGTGTCCAAGACATACAGTCACAGGTCTAATGACACAATAACAAAATCGATCATCGACCTGCGACCTAGGGTGTCCTGGTGTCAAGTGCACATATGGACACCCTTATGCTTGAACACGGTGTTCATTATGGGCAAACTGTGGTAAGCACAGAAGTCCAGGTTCAGATCAGGCAGGCTGCTTCCCCCTCCTGAGCCGCCGGACAGTTTGCCAGAATCTCTCCGACACCGACCGAAAGTCTTGTTCCATGGCCTCACCGAACTCCTCCCACAAAACTCCTTAATGGCCTCACCACTCCTTAATTGGCTTCACCGAACTCCTTAATGCCCCCCCCCCCACTGGTGTCCACCACTTGGTTCGGGGGTTGCCACCACGAGATGCACCGACGACCATGCAGCCGCAGCTTTGGGCAGCCGCTTCAACAATGGAGGTGGAGAACATGGCCCATTCAGACTCCATGTCTCCAGACTCCATCGGAATGTGGTTGAAGTTCTTCCGGAGGTGGGAGTTGAAAACCTCCTGGACAGGGGCCTCAGCCAGATGTTCCCAGCACACCCTCACTATACGTTTGGGTCTACCAGGTCTGAATGGCATCCTCCCCTGCCATCGGATCAACTCAACACCAGGTGGTGATCAGTTGACAGCTCTGCACCTCTCTTTACCAGAGTGTCCAAGACATACGGTCGCAGGCCTGAAGACATGATAACAAAATCAATCATCTACCTGCAACCTAGGGTGTCCTGGAGCCAAGCGCACATATGGATACATATGGACACCATAATGTAATTTAATACATTCAATAAACAAAATGATTCACCAGATATTTAAACAAAATGGACCCACTAAAAATAAGTGTTGTATATAGCAGTGTGTGTGTGTGTGTGTGTATGTGAGTGAGTGAGTGAGTGAGTGAGTGAGTGAGTGAGAGAGAGCGAGAGAGAGAAAGTTTTGGAGTTTTAAAAAATGCCTTTATTGCACAATTCAAAAATGTAAGAGCACCAATATCATTCCACCAAGTGTCTCACATTTCAAAAGTGCAAACATAACTCATCCCCCTCTCCCAGAGAACACAAAATATTCCCTAGAGTCCATCTATTGGTGAATGCCTCCAAATTGTCCACCATTTTATAGTCAGAGTACTCCACCTGGAGTCTGACTTTTAACGAGGCCTTGAAAACAAAAACAGGATCCACATTGCCAGTGTTAGTAGTCCAATTTTTCCTTGTCAGCCAGATGGCAAGCTTAGCATTACCAGATAGGAAGTTCATCAAAGTGTGCAGACTTCTTTGCCACTTGATACTTTGGCCCGTAAATAAACAAACCAAAAGAGAGAGAGAGAGAGGGTTTTTTTTAGTTTTAAAAAATGCCTTTATTGCACAATTCAAAAAAAAGTAAGAGCACCAATATCATTCCACCAAGTGTCTCACATTGGAAAAGTGCAAACATAAGTCATCCCCCCCCCCACAACAAAGTATTCCCTGCAGTCCACCTATTCCACATTGCCAGTGGCAGTAGTCCGAGTCTTCCTTGTAGTCCGTGCAAAGATGAGCCACAGGCCTCCAGTTCTTAAGCAAGGCCAAGTCCCCTTCCTCCGGCAGCAGAGATAGCGCTGCGCGCCCGCAGCCAGTTCCACTGTATGTCCCAGAGACATTTTCCTCATCTCAGATGGATTGTAGTCGTTAGACCATGCGGGATTTTTAAGCAAGTCACCTTTGCAGCAGGCTCGTCCAGATTGTAGAAAGAAAACGTTAGGGCATCCATGCCCTGCAGGCGAGTAAACCGTGACCTTGTAGTCTGTGCAAAGAAGAGCCACAGGCCTCCCGTTTTCAAGCCAGGCCAAGTCCCCATACTTGGGCAGCAAAGATAGTGCCGCGGGCCGGCAGGAGACCGGTAAAGATCCAGTTCTGTGACAGTCAATTACAGTCGATGGCAGTCGAGTTCGCAGTATACTGTTGACAAAAAATGCGAATTTGCACCTTGCCAACCTCCCACCAGTGTTCCAGGGAACTAAAACGAGGCTTTGAGAAAGAGAGAGAGAGAGAGAGAGAGAGAGAGAGAGAGAGAGAGAGAGAGAGAGACTGTGAAAAAGCCTTTATTGCACCCTTCAAAAAAATGTAAGCACACCAACATCATGCCTCCAAGTGTGTCACATTGGAGGCATTGTCACAAATGCCCCCCCCCCCACAACACAGAGCAGTGCCTGCAGTCCACCTATTCTAAGATCCAGTTCTGTGACAGTCAATTAAACGTCATTTACCAGTCTGTTCAAACAATATCCCAAAAATGGGTAAAACAGGCAGAGGAACGACCGCCATTCAGTCCTCCTGCCGGGCGCACTTGACCGACGTTCCCTCTGCTGCTTTACGCAGGGCTGTCAGGTGTTTCTTGAGGCGATAACGCTTCCTTTCATCCAGGAGGTCCAGACCAACCTGCCTTCTTAGCACATCCACAGATTCAATAAATTTATCAGTGTCACTGAAGTAGTTGGCGACCCTAATGGCTTTGTTATAGGTTGCGTCCAGGAATGCATTTATTTCTTCCAGTGAATACAAACTCGTGTTTGTACTGCATTTTGCCTCAATAGACTCAGCATTAGACACAGTGTCATTCTCAGATTCCATTTCCTCGGCAGCACAACTCAGCTGACTACTTGGTTCTCCCGGGCCAGTGGATTTATCATGGGCCACATTTTCCTGGACGCCACCCTCAGCAGGTGACTGTCGCTGATCCATCCCCCGCCGTGTAACGGTAGCAGCTTCCGGAAGCACAGCCGCTGATGTCACACAGCGAGATTCTGACGCACCATCAGGTCGGTGCTCCTTCCCCTCCTCCGATGCGGCAGCAGCTGGTGGAGGCACAGCCGCTGACGTCACACAGCGAGATGATTGTGACGCACCATCAGGTCGGTGCTCCGTCCCCTCGTCCGAAGCGGTAGCAGCTGCCGGCGGCACAGCTGTTGACATCACACAGCGAGATGATTGTGACGCACCATCAGTGACCTTCTTGGTGACATCGCCATCCATGCTCCCGACCGCAAGCTGAGCCGCGTGCGGCGCAGCCAGGTCGTCCGCAGACACATTTATGAAGGATTTTAAAACATTACTTTTATCTTATCTTTATACGAGCTACAACGTCACATATATCCTTATTACTTTGACTTTATTATTACCTTAGTTTTCATCATATCTATTTTATTTTCCTCCTAGAGAACTATTTGTTAAGCGGCGCCTGGGGCAGCATGGTCGCATGACGTTATTTCCCCATCCTAGCTAGTCAGGATCTGTTGCATGTGAACGCACTGGAGCTTAGCACAGCTGCCAGATGGGGTTTTCACCATCATAACTTGTAACCACCTTTCTTTTATGATGCCTTTTTGGCATCAAAGGGGGTACACTACCGTTTAAAAGTTTGGGGTCACTTAGAAATTTCCTTATTTTTGAAAGAAAAGCACTTTTTTTCAATGAAGATAACTTTAAACTAATCAGAAATACACTCTATACATTGCTAATGTGGTAAATGACTATTCTAGCTGCAAATGTCTGGTTTTTGGTGCAATATCTAGATAGGTGTATAGAGGCCTATTTCCAGCAACTATCACTCCAGTGTTCTAATGGTACAATGTGTTTGCTCATTGCATCAGAAGGCTAATGGATGATTAGAAAACCCTTGTGCAATCATGTTAAGTCTGCAATGCTGTAATTGCTGCAAATGGAGGATTCTTTGACAAAAGCAAAGTTTGAAGGAAAAAATTATTTCAAATACAAATCATTATTTCTAACCTTGTCAATGTCTTGACTATATTTTCTATTCATTTTACAACTCATGGTGGTAAATAAGTGTGACTTTTCATGGAAAACACAAAATAATTGTCTGGGTGACCCCAAACTTTTGAACGGTAGTGTAAATGATGGGAAAATTTCATATTTTGTAATGTCTCAGAGCCTGTGTGAAAGTACAAGGACACTATGTAGCTGTACACGTTATCATCCTGTTTTAGTACAAACGTACAGTATTTGTGTGACTGATCCATGAGAAAGAGATAATCTGTAGAACTAGTTTTGACCAGATGTACTGGACCAATCGTCATGGACATTTTTCAGCCACCCCTCAGATAATGAAGAGCATAAAGGACTAAGTGATGTATGGTTGGGTCAGAACGATGCGCGGATAGGATCAGACTATTTCTGTATTGTTCCCACTGGCCAGTGCTTATTAAATTTGCTGAAACTTTGATCCTGCCTGATTTTTGACTTCTGGTTTTAAGGAATTTTTCCAACACCAGCTTTTCTTGAAAAGTCTGTCTGGAAAATTGATTTTTTAAAATATCAGCGACCAAATCATTTTCCTCTCCCCTGTCAGCCATTGCTGGAAAAACAGCTATTATATTTAAACAGATACAGTATATTGTAGCTGCTTAAGCAAGTCCTTGCACTGGCGTTTTGCTAGCTAGGATCCTCTGCAATGTGGTTGGAGGAGTCTAACCATCCAATCAACAGACGTGAAAATGCTGATGTTCTCAAATGCCTTCTATGCGTACCCCTGGACATACAGAAGACATCTGATTGGTTAAAGCAACAGGATACGTTTAACAGTTAATTTAATCTACAGAGCACACTGTTCATTCCTGAAAGCCCAAGGCAGATTTCCTTGACCCTGGCAACACAGATGGCTGAAATATGAATGGACAAAAAAAAAACTAACATGAATTACACTACTGGAAGGAGTGTAACCAAGAGAAAAGCTACAAAATGAAGAGAATAGACTATTGGGAATAATCTAATACATCCTCATGGAACAAATATAAGAATGTAGGTTGTAAATGTAATTCTGATAGTGTTTAGACCAGCAGAGAAGGCTTTGCTGGCCCTGAGGGTCCACCAGACTTTTAAGGAGCTTTTCCATTTGGAACAGTTTGGCCTCGTTTGGCCTCCTTTCGCACGGTTCGGCCTCCTTTGTCCGCTTTTCCTTTCGGCACCCAATGGCCTCACAGTTCCGTTATTTCGGAACTGTTCCACTTTTATCGGCACCGATAAAAGTAGGTCCGAAGGGTACCGGCACGGTTTCGTCACGCCACTGCTGGCCATTCATTGGTCTGGGCGTAGCGTCATGAGAGTGGGCGTTACGCTGACTTTCGAGAATCGCTTGCTGGTCGCCATTTGCAATTTTTCGTCAGTGAGCCCACGAACAAGTGATATTATAAACCACAACGATAGAATGGCTTAACAGAAATCAGCAGAAATCAACACCGCGGTCCAGCAGAGTTTCCTGTGTGTTTCGGCTGATGAGAGAATGCAGAGGGAAGCAGACTGAGCTTGCAGTGAGGCGCACAAGCAGACCCACCACAAAATAGACGGAGACCCACCGGGAATTAGACCTAGCCACCCGAATTGAATTGAATGTACAGCCGCGACGCACCCAACTTCAGCAGTTGAAGCCGTGATATTGTGATATACAGGACGGTGAGTGATGTGATATTCATGCTTTATGTTATTTTTTCCAACAGTGGAAAGTTCACTTAGGACAGACGAAAACTTAATCGTGTTTAAACGATGACCTAGCTTAATGCTATGTCCATCCTTGTATGTTGCTTTTTGTGTTGACAATATCTGATGAAATAAGCTAGTTGTAATCCTGGTTAAAAAGTTTATTTTATTTATTTATTTATTTTTTTACATGTTGCACTTTCGTGCTGTGCATGTACTTAATTTGTCTGTATTTCATTGTAGAGTCCTAACAGGATCTGCTCAGAATGGCGACGTTTTGACACCAATGTATTGTGACAGGTAAACAACACATCATATTTATAGTCAAATCTTTTGCTTTTTAAAGCGAGGTAGTCGAATACGCAAAAGTCGATGGTGTATAGAACACGTATTGTATTTGTGTATTGTATCGTAGGATGTGAAATGTCGGCATCGAAACTGCTCCCATTTAGCTGTAATTAATATTCAAAAATGATATTTTCAGGAGGAAAGAATTCAATTTAAACAGCCAAGGACCAAAAAATGTACATTTGCTCATGGAACAGGTCATTCACACTTGCAGACAATCGCGCTATATGTGTCTGTAGGATTTTCTTTCCATGCACGCAAGAAAAGCATTTTTTTCCCGGATCCGACTACCTCACTTTAAGTTAAAGTTTAGGTAAAGTGCCAAATTTAAAGTAGCACAATTTCCACTTAATATGAAAGGGACTGAATTGAGATTTATTTGTGTGAATATTAATTACAGAGTAATTGAAAATGAATGGCACATCCAATAATAGCCACCATAAAATAAACCGCTTGTTTATTTATTTTTATCAGATCATTTCTGTGATCCTTTATGAGTTAATAGTCATAATAGTGTATCTTGCACCTTGGGGAATGGGAGATGTTCAGTCACCATTAGAATTTAGTTTATATGTGTATAGTATTTCATCTTTAAACTCATTCAGTAATAGAACACATTACAAATATTTGAGACCCATTGTAGTGCTTCCTTTTATATTTTAGCAATACAAGCACAGAACACCACCCACACTTGAAACCAGGGCGACTCAGCGGTGGCTAAATTTTATTGATAACGTTATTTCACACCATCACAACAACTCAGTATTTAAACTCAGTATAAGTGGTGTAGAGATTGAAAGGGTATCCAAAATTAAAATCCTTAGTGTAATAATTGATAATAAACTGTGTTGGAAGTCACATATTAATTATATTAAAGGTAAAATATGCAAATCAGTCACAATACTGCGCAGAATGAAATATTTGCTGAATCAACCCACACTATAGACTTTGTATCATTCATTAATGCTCCCATACATGACATCCATCCATCCATCTTCTACCACTTTTCCAGAGGTCCGGGTCGCAGAGGCAGCAGTTCAAGCAGAGAAGCCCAGACTTCCCTCTCCTCAGCCACCTGCTCCAGATCTTCAGAGAGGATACCAAGGTGTTCCCAGGCCAACTGGGAGATACTGTCTCTCCAGTGAGTTCTGGGTCTGCCCTGGGGTCTGAGAACTACTACCAAGCAACACTGTGTTTCAGTGCAAGGAGTCAGACTGTGGAACGCTTTTGGACCTGAATTAAAATCATGTACAAAGCTTGGACAATTTAAACAAAAACTAAAGGAATAAATACTCCAAACATACACACGTGGACAAAATTGTTGGTACCCCTCTGTTAATGAAAGAAAAACCCACAATGGTCACAGCACAGTGACTACTTGTCACCTTTTAAATAGGCCGATTGATTACAAGTTTGTAGACACCTGTGATGTTAATTAGAGGACACATCTTGGTTGAACATGTCCCTATGGTCATGTTCATGTTCCTATGGCCTATTTTCAATCTTTTCTAGGAGTACCATCATTTTTGTCCAGGTCTGTTTCATGAGTTTGTTTTTTAAAATAATTCTGTTGAACCACAATTCAAAAGCAGTGTCTGATTTTCATTGGTTAATTTTCATAGAATTTTTATTTATTACCACTTTTGTCAGATTCAAGTTATTTCTGTGATCATTGTGGGTTTTTCTTCAATTAACAGAGGGGTACCAACAATTTTGTCCACGTCTGTATATACAAAACGACATGTAAAATCACACAAGGATTATCATATCCAGTCTGTGTTGTGCTGTTGCTTATTTTTTGTCACGTTTTGTCTTGGCTTTGTTCTGATTTGTAATCACTCTTATTTTATTTTATTTTTGAATTCTTAGCTAGAACATGGGTGGGCAATATAAGCTGCAGCTTCAGCCATCACCCATTTCTGATAAGTTATGTTGAACTGTATAATCCGAGGAGTTCCTGTTTAATTTGACCTTATTGGATTTTTTCCCCCTTTGTTCTATTATTCTGTTCCTTTCTTTTAATCTAATTATCCAAAATAAAGATTCATTCATTTCTCAAATATGTTTTAAACTTTCTTTAATTATCCACCACCCATTTCTGTCTTTCATCTAGGCAAGGGGAAAACGATCCACCCAAACCGGACCTTGCCTCACTATTTACAGAGATGCAGGCTGAAGATCTGCTGAACCAGAACCAGTACGAGGGGCCGACCAGTTGCTTCTCAGTGAGGCAGCGGTGTTACCCATTCCAGTTTCTTTTTTTTTTTTTTTTTTACAGTTTGAATTTTGCACATTCTAAATAATCTGTAATTTGCTGCTGATTGGAATAAACAATTTAGTGATTTATGTGTTTGCATCATGATTTTCTATTTTTGTCTGTTCAGACACCGGTGGGAAAAGAGTCAACAGTACAAACCATTTATCAGTGACTTTGAAAATAATGGCTCATTTTTAAGAAAAGTAACCAAAACAATCATTTGCTGAAGACTGTAAAACAAAATAGAGACATCTGCAAAAGTACAAAGGTTTATTGTCAAAATTCCCAGGGCAATACTACATGAATACATGTATAGTTCACTGTTGATGCAGAGAATATATATTTATACAGTATCTACAGGTAGACAGCAATACTCAATACGATATATTTCCAGTTAATCCACGTATTTCTCCATGTAACCTTGGGACTGCTTTATTTTAATTACTTCTAATCCTAGATCCATTTGTTTTGGCTTAAAATACATCATAATTGCTAAATATATCTTATGCCTAACTCAGTACTGTTTACCTGTTGAAATATATATTTAACGGCTCATATGCTACTATATGGCACCTGATCCATGTTTTGTCACGACACCACTGGCTGGAGCAGGTAAATTCCATGACGTCTCAACAGTCTCTCCATGATTTTGACATAGATCAGATCAATTTATTTCACAGGAAGCTAAACATTTCTACAGACATTATAGCCACTTCGCATTCGTGAACTTGGGGTCACATCACTGTGATGAACATTAACGCCGACGGTTTGAAGCGATATTTTTGCCAGAAGAGAGCCATCTGAAACACACACAGAGAATAAATATTTTAGGACCTAATATCGATAACTTGCCGACATTACAATGTTGTACGGTGGACTTAAAAGCAAAGTAGCATTAGCAATCATTAGCTTACCGTCATACATAATGTAGTTCGCATCCTCATGGCTTCTAAATGCTCCAGTACCTTTCCAGAGTGTGTCGCATTGCGGGTTTGCCTTCTGTTCTCCGTTTTTGCCTTTATTCTGGCAAAAACAGCCAGAGAACGCAGACGCCTCGTATCCTGCCAACTTGCGTTTTGCGTAACGTTACGCTTGATTTACGCCAGTTACGTTTGTTTTACGTAGCGGGAGGGACAGGGTTGCGCCGCCTCCCTTTTAACTATTTCCCACCCACTTCAAATGACACCTAGTGCAGTAGAAAAACATGCGAGCCGAACTGTACCGTGCGAAAGGAGGCCAAACGAGGCCAAACTGTTCCAAATGGAAAAGCGCTTTTAAAGTCCCCACAGAGACATTGGGAAGTTGATGTTATTTATCTGCTCATGTGGTGCTGTTTAAAAAAAAAAAAAAATACCTAAGGTTATTTTTAGAGAAAATGGAGCACTTTATGAAGCTGAGGAGGGACAGGACATCTGAAATAATTTTATTAATCTGATCTTTAAAATGTCCCATCACATCTGAAGTGATAATCATATTTCTCGGGATTTATTTTTTTCGTCTACATCTGAGGTCCACAGTGGTGAACCTGCAGTAACCGAGGGTCAGCTGTAGAGAGAACAGGCTGGACTCAAGATTTATAAAACTGATATCTGACTGAAATAACCACAATAAAAGAGATTTGATGAATCGTTTTACTGATTTGTGATTTTTTTGGCAGTTTACTCTGCAAAGTGAAACAAGCTAAATAAAAATATTGCATGTTTACTGTTAACAGAAACACTGCATTTCAATGAAGCAGTTTTTTGAAAAAGATTATTTTTTGCAAAATAATTCCAAAAGAGACTTTCATATATTTATTACACACAAAGTGGAATATTTTAAACCCTGCCTCGCGCCCAAAGATGCTGGGATAGGCTCCAGCCCCCCCGCGACCCAAAAAGGATAAAGCGGAAGAAGATGAATGAATGAATGAATGAATACTGATGATAATGATCATAGTTTTTTAAAATTAAATGACAAATCATGATTTTCTAATTTACTGAGATGAAGCTGAAGATGGAATCTGTTCTACTGCTGCTGAAAATCACTGACCCTGTTTACATGATCACAATTAAACCAATAAAGATAAAACACGGCTTATGGTGTTTACATGCACTGAGTAAACGGTTTACTGGGCAAATAAACTAGGTGTGTTAATCCATTTTCTCATAAACCGATAATGGCCTTTAACTGATAAAGGTGATCAGATTACTCTGTTTACATGACAGTTTGAATAATCAGGTAACTCCAGAAAGCTGATTATAATCGGTTTACTCGTGACCACATAAACATGGACACTGAGGGTCATCATCCTACAGCACAGGACTGTGGTCTGCTTCAGAACATTAAAACTAAATGTTAGAGCTGATACAAGGCAAGAACATCTAATTATTTAGCTACAGTACATCACTCTATAAAAACAAGAAATCTGTGTGTCTGTGTGTCACGCTTCATAGGACATCATAGGACGTCCTATGATCTCAGGCGTCATAGGACAAATGTGTCTTTATGATGTCACAGACCACAGAGATCATAGGACGATTTGTCTTTAAGATGTCACACAGATTTTATCTCCCCCTCTCCCTCTCTGTTCTCCCTCTTTCTCCCCTTCTCCCTCTCTCCCTCTTCATTCAGCAGCACCCAAGGATTTTGACAACATGACAGGCTCCAGGCCCTCCGCCGAGCCCCCAACGACGACAAATGTGTCTTTATGATGTCACATAGACCAGAGATCATAGGATGTCCTATGACAAATAGACCAATGTGTCTTTATGATGTCATATAGATCATGTGTCTTTATGATTTTCATGATCCTGTCCATGAACTGGAATTACGACGCACCTATCCCTCAACCAGTGGTCTCAAGGAAGAAGAAGACCCACCAGATGGAGAGCAATAGAATGACAACAACTGCTGCATGTCAGAAAAGATGCCATGAAGATGAAACACCTGAGGTTCCAGCAGTACATCGCACCCGTCTAAGACAGGAGGACACCCTTCACCAGCATAGGGTACGACAGACTTTAAAGCACGTTTCTAGGACATCATAGGACAGCCTATGATCTCTGCCTCATCATCATAGCGCATCCTATAAACTCTGGCATCATAGGACGACTCGCCATGCCTACATGACGGCAAATGTGTAACCTTGACGAATGCCAGTCTACACTACAAATGTGTAAAATGCCAAGCAAAGCGCTGATTTTCTCTGGGTGCTCCGGTTTCTTCGTTTCTACAGGCATGCACGGGCCTTCCTGAGCAGGATCGAAAACCACTTTTTTAGGATTGTGCCCATGAACTGGAATTACAACACACCTATCCCCCAACCAGTGGTCTGAACGAAGAAGAAGACCCACCAGATGGAGAGCAATAGAATGAGGAGAACTGCTGCATGTCAGAAAGGATACCCTGAACATGAAACACCTCAGGTTCCACCAGTACGCGCGCAGGCGTAACTGTGAACAACACAGCTGTCTGAGACAGGAGGAGACCCTTCAGTGGTCTGAATGAAGAAGACCCACCAGATGATGTCTATATGATGGCACAGAGCACATGATTCCCTACAAGGCATTTTATATATATATACATACACACACAGTGGGGCAAAAAAGTATTTAGTCAGCCACCAATTGTGCAAGTTCTCCTACTTAAAAGATGAGAGAGGTCTCCAATTTTCATCATAGGTATACCTCAACTATGAGAGACAAAATGAGAAAAAAAAATTCAGAAAATCACATTGAAGGATTTTTAAAGAATTTATTTGCAAATTATGGTGGAAAATAAGTATGTGGTCACCTACAAACAAGCAAGATTTCTGGCTCTCACAGACCTGTAACTTCTTCTTTAAAGGCGACGGACAGACGAAAATTCAAAATCGCTAAATCATATCTCAAATTGTTGTCTGAGACGAGCTAATTGGAACCCCACATGTTTTGGTGTCAACGTATGTCGCATAAGGTGACAATGCGCCCTTGAAGTACGCTGTTGTGGAGAGCTGTCTGACCCAGCCAAGAACAGCGGCTAAGATGGCCACTGACTGTGTGACGTCATCTCGGTTTGGCACACAGTCGGCGGACATTGCTTTGTTTTATTTGAAGTTTACGTTTTAAAATCGGCGATTACAGATATTTCTCGGAATACTTGTGGATTAGAAATAGATTATTTATTAACATTAGGATTTCAGGAATCGAATTAATTATGGTTTGTCGTTGTGTTGTGTACGGGTGCGACGTTATACCAGAGGAGCATGCTGTGAGTGTTTTTGAATGTCCCGTCCCTGTGAAAATCAGAACGGCATGGGTGAAATTCATTCAGAAAACGCAAAAAAAAATGGACTTATGTCGGTAAAACACCAAAAATGTGCAGTAGAGATTTCGTTGACAGCGATTTCGAGAATAAGATGCAATTTGTGTCACGACTCGCCGCTCCTCAGCGGATTCAGCTGCGCGCACACCTGTCCCTCGTCAGCACATCCCCATAAATCCATTCACACACACCTGCTTGTTGAATAAAGCTGTTAAATCTATCCTGAGCCTGCGTGCGTGTTTCCTGGGCCAGACATTATGTCAATTTGAAATGAAATTTGCAAAAAGATTTCTGATAAAGAAAACGGCTATTGCAACTATATATGCCTCAATTTCCAAGTGTGACTCTGAGAACGGGGTCAGTGCTAGTGGCGATCAACTGTCTGAATTATAACATTGACATGAACATTAAGAAACTCAATATATGATTTTACAAAACTTTATTTAAATAACATTGTTCACAAATCTAATCTTGGTAGGCAAAATCCCTTGTAGTGATGAGATGGGAATGTTTCTCTGATGAGGCTCACCGCACAGGCAGGCAACATAACCCTCACTTCTTCTCCAAAAAAATCCCCAACACTATGAATCTGTATCGCCTGAAAAATATGGGGTTGGCATTGATTATTCCGTTTGCATTGATTATTGAATGTATTGAATGATTTCTTCATAATTCATCTGGGAAATTAAATCAAATGAATAAATATTGTTTATAAACTCACTCGTGTGGACGATGACGGCCGCTGGGCCATCATCTGTCTCATCAGCTCCAGCTGCGCACAGACCAGCAGGTGCTAATCAGCGGCTGTTAAAAGTATTGACAAGATGATTAACAACATGTCATCAGGCAGCGAGTGACCAATGGGTAGTTTTAGTTTGAAAATTAAGTGTGTGACCATGCATGTCGCCAAAGAAAAATATTTCTAAGAATCTTTTACCAAGAAAAATGTTCCAGCCGATCGTAAAAGTGTTCTGTCCTCCGTCTGTGTTGCGTCTTCCTCCTCTCCCTCTGCCTCGAACAAATAAGGCTGACAGGCGGCCACACACCACCCAAAACGTCTTCATTGTCAATTTCATCATTTATATTGAGGTCGTCAAACTCTAGAAAATAATCGCTGTCCGAATCACTTTGCTCTCGTTCTGCAATTTTTTTTCATACCGAATTGACGTGAAGGCTGCACGCACCTATCGGGAGATGGCGGTACTGCAGCCTCACTGAGTAACAGATGGGCTATGACCAAATAATTTCATTTATGGAGGATGGTGACACATATTAAATCAGGGGAATGGGAAGAATGGAATATTTTCATACAATCAGTTGATTGGTTCAATAAAAAAAAGGCACTGTCCGTCACCTTTAAGAGGCTCCTCTGTCCTCCACTCGTTACCTGTATTAATGGCACCTGTTTGAACTCGTTATCAGTATAAAAGACACCTGTCCACAACCTCAAACAGTCAGACTCAAAACTCCACTATGGCCAAGACCAAAGAGCTGTCAAAGGACACCAGAAGAAGACAAGAAGACAAGATCTCACCCCGTGGGGTCAAAGTGATCACGAGAACGGTGAGCAAAAATCCGAGAACCACACGAGGGGACCAAGTGAATGACCTGCAGAGAGCTGGGACCAAAGTAACAAAGGCTACCATCAGTAGCACAATACATCGCTAGGGACTCAAATCCTGCAGTACCAGACGTGTCCCCCTGCTTAAGCCAGTACATGTCCAGGCCCGTCTGAAGTTTGCTAGAGGGCATTTGGATGATCCAGAAGAGGATTGGGAGAATGTCATATGGTCAGATGAAACCAAAATAGAACTTTTTGGTAAAAACTCAACTTGTCGTGTTTGGAGGAGAAAGAATGCTGAGTTGCATCCAAAGAACACCATACCTATTGTGAAGCATGGGGGTGGAATCATCATGCTTTGGGGCTGTTATTCTGCAAAGGGACCAGGACAACTGATCCGTGTAAAGGAAAGAATGACTGGGGCCATGCATCGTGAGATTTTGAGTGAAAACCTCCTTCCATCAGCAAGGGCATTGAAGGTGAAACGTGGCGGGTCTTTCAGTGTGACAATGATCCCAAACACACCGCCCGGGCAACGAAGGAGTGGCTTCATAAGAAGCATTTCAAGGTCCTGGAGTGGCCTAGCCAGTCTCCAGATCTCAACCCCATAGAAAATCTTTGGAGGGATTTGAAAGTCCGTGTTGCCCAGCAACAGCCCCAAAACATCACTGCTCTAGAGGAGATCTGCTTGGAGGAATGGGCCAAAATACCAGCAACAGTGTGTGAAAACCTTGTGAAGACTTACAGAAAACATTTGACCTCTGTCATTGTCAACAAAGGGTATATAACAAAGTATTGAGATGAACTTTTGTTATTGACCAAACACTTATTTTCCACCATAATTTGCAAATAAATTCTTTAAAAATCAGACAATGTGATTTTCTACATTTTTTTTTCCTCATTTTGTCTCTCATAGTTGAGGTATACCTATGATGAAAATTGGAGGCCTCTCTCATCTTTTACGTGGGAGAACTTGCACAATTGGTGGCTGACTAAATACTTTTTTGCCCCACTGTATATGACACAGGTAAGCAACATAACACAGAACAGTGAAAGGCAGGAGAAGTAGCAAGCAGGGGCAAACAGCCCCAGATGGCAGGGCATATTTTGTGCGATTTTTATGTTTTGCTGCATACAAAAGCAGTCACATGTGATTCCCACTTAGTGCTGTGTTGCTATACTAACTGTCCTGTAACTGGCAAGAATTCTGTTCCAATGCATCCCCTCTGTGGTCATGCACGGGTATGCACTAGTAATGATGATAAATGATAACAGTAAACCATTATATTTTCTACTGGCAGGGTTTCCTCTGGTAACATTTCTCTGTGGCGGGCCGCCTCGCCAGAAATCATACCGCCACGCCAAGCCAATATGATTTTATTAATAAAAATATATGAAGCAATGACCTTCTGCAAGCGCGCGTGCACACAAACAACGTGCGTTGCCGTCATCCAAGTTTAGAAGCGCCCCGCTCACACGAGTTTTCCAGTCAGTCAGCAGTGTCTCGCTAAGCGTGACTGTCCCGACAGAAACATGAGTTTATTAAAGTACTTTAAACGTGGAAAAAAATCATAAGAGGTATGTAAGCACTGGTGTTTATCATGGTTTTAGCCCGCTGGAAACGGAAGCCATAATGGAAGAGTCGCTTAGCTAAGAGATGTGGTTAGAATTCAAATGCAGCACGCTTCATATGAAAGGAAAGGCGAGGGACTGATGAATTGCTGAGGATATATTTCACCAGCCACTACAATATTAAGTTATGAGACTGGCAATTTCTCTCTTTTCTCGCACGAGCAGGCGTGGCGTTTTTATTCTCCAGCGACAGTGACAAAGCAACAGCTAAAAACGCTTGCTCTAAACTGAGGTCCTTCAGCGGCTGCCTAGAGAGGTGCCTGATGAGAAAGCCTGAGCACACAACTACAACTGCCTGAACAGAGCCGGCCATTTATGTCTGCACTGAGTGCCACTTAAGGGCCTTTTCCACTAGCACGCTTTAGCGCGACACGGGACGGCTCAGCACGCTTTGTACGCTTTTCCACAAGCCCCAACACGGTTTAACAGCCGCAATTCTCAGCCCCGCTGAAGGGCAGGGTACAGCAGTGCTGAGCTGTGCCGTGTTGTGACGTTAACAGACTGGTCGCCGCTGATTGGTCAGGTCGTAACCGGCGCTGATTGGTCAGGTCGTAACCGCCCCTCTCCTCCTCCTCATCTACCAAATCTTCACGACCTTCTCAATAAAGTTTTTGAAAAAAAAAAAAAAAAAAGAATCTTCATGACCGCCTTTACTCAGCACGCAACCACTGTTGGCGGTTCCTTTCAGTGTATTGCTGTGCTATTTTCATTTATTTTCTATCAAAAATGGCTTCGCGTAATAAGGGTGTTCCATGGACCAGTAAGGAGCTGCAGTGTCTGCTCACTGCATTGTCAGACGAACGTATGCAGCGCGAGTTAGACGGAGCTGCCCGGAATGAAAAAATATACCGGGAGGTCTCGACATCGGAGTCCTTTAACGGTGAGTTTTAATTTTTTTTTATTGTGCGTTTTTTTCGCAAATATATTCGGTAAGACGCTCAGTTTATTTATGCAATAAAAAAGCTGTTCATTTGTGGATGGATCGCTGCTTAATTGCAGCACACTGCGGACTCAAGCTTTTATTTTAATTATTCATGTGAACAATACGCTGAAATAAGCTTATGTATTCTTGTTAAAAACTATTGTGCTGTATTTTATTGTGTGCATTTTCCTTGTAGAATCATCCCACGCGTCCGCCGCGACAGCCCGTCCGGATTATTCAACCGAGCCTTCCTGACCCACAGCTGGCAGAGACGCTTCATTCAGCCGAGTCGTGACCCAGTTTGGGAAGCTGGTGTAGACACTCAGTGGTCGGCGTGTATAAAATGTCGATTAACCTTCATGTTGTGTTGCAAAGTTTTTTTTTTCTTTTAATATTTTGTATATAATAAAATGGAATTGTTTTGGAAAGTGTGGTTTGTCTGTTATAACACTGAATTATAAAACAGTATAATTTCATAGAAATTCCATTGCCTAATCTGATCAAAATGATACTGATCTTCCTGTCAGGATCAACCATTGTAAAGGTAATGTAATTTTTAACTAGACCAAAAAACAAATGTTTTTGTAAGCTTTCTGTTCTTTTTATTGAAATATCATAAAAAATTAGCCCCACATGATCCAGTTCTAAACTTTGGGTACATTTTTTATGTTAACTTATAAGAAGTTGCACAGTTGGACTTTAAAATGCAGCAGGAGAGACTGATCAAGCTTACAAGTCAATGTGAAAAAGTAAGTATATGTAAATTGTATGTTCTATCGGCATTCCAAATTCAGAGCATTACAATACTTTAGAAGGAGTGTAGCATCATCTAAACGGAAAATAATAATACTGTTGTTCCAAACGTTGACCTGAAGGTGAAAAACATGAATTTTTTTTAATTCAGTACATCCAAAATGCCCTAGGATGTAAAAAATAATAATTTGGTGTAGGCCAGTGTGCCACGTCTCATTATTTAATACAAATCAAAACAAGTTTCAGCTCTTTATTTCTAGGTCATTTGGCAGTTAATTCAAAACAAAAGTGACGTGTTGTTGCAGCTTAATTATGAGATAAAATTAATTGTGAGATAAATCCACAGAGCGAGCAAGGCAATAATCCTTGAATCCTTTTTGTCTCGTGTAAATAAGGACTCAGTCGGGTGCGTAACGTCACGGGAGTGTGGCCCCGCCTCACTCAGAATCTGCTGCTGCCCCGCTTCTAAAACCTCCTAACAAACCATCACAGCACAAGCACAACACCAATGGAAACAGAAGCATTCCGAGCCGTACTGAAGTGAACCAAGCCGTACCGAGGTGTGCTGGGCTACTGGAAAACAGGCTTTAGTGAATGAAAAACCCACGTGCAGGAATGGTTTTGTGTGTTGTATTGAACAAAACCCCAAAACTTGTTAATGGGAATGAATGAAGTGTGGATGTGTATGTGTGTGAAACACCCGAGCTGTCAGGGAGCGAAGGACCCAAAGAGCTCCCTGACGCACCTGATGGAAAATAAATAAATATGTGCTTTTTTATTTTTTTAACCAAATAGCCAAATTAAGAGGTATTTACTTGTATTATTAGCATATTTGTAATTTGTGTGTATTTTCTACTATTGAATAAAAAAAAAAAAAAAGAGAATTGAATTGTAGGCGCTTCCCGACCAGATATTGTGATACTAGGAGACCAGCTCACAGCCGTGTAGTCACTTCGCAACTGTAACTGCCTAAACAGATCATTCCGTACATGAACACATATTGTGGTGAATTATGTCTTTAGAGTCCGCTACAGTTCCCTATTATGTACCTGGCAGGTTAAGATGACCGAAATTCACGAAGTCAATGACTTTAATACGTCAGCAGCCTTCAGACAAACTAAACGTGTCAACATTTGATTTCAAAATAAGGGAGGTATTTCCTGCTGTCTGGGTGGTGAGGAGATTTCTAAAAAAACACCTATAAATATAAAGCAATATAACAGAAATAATGGCATCCTTGGTCATTTAAGTTAATTTATTTCATTAAATACAATTTTATTAATATTTTTTCTTTGTAATCAGAGTTAAATTATTGTTCTGTTCTGACTGCAAAATTATGGTCAAAAATGTAAATTGTTATAAGGAAAAAGTAAAAAAATTACTACGGTCTGTTTCAAATTTATCTAAAAAAAAAACTAATTTTATTTTAAAAAACAGAAAAAAATTAGTCATAAAATAATCCACAAATTTATAATAAAGTTTCAAATGTTCAAGAAATGTACAAGAAAAATCAATTTTACAAAAGGAAATTACAAATTTGAGGAACATGCTGTCATGTTCGGCTGCGTAACTCTGCAGCGAACATAGAAACTGGCAGCGAGCCCAACGTGCAGTTCGTAACGTGTATTATTAACAGTCAGAATGAGACACACAACTAACAAAACAGCCACTGTCACAGCAACAAGATTACCGGCTCCAGCTACTGTACGTGGCTAGGTTAATGCGGAGTGAGCTCCAAACGGGATTGAAGCGGAAAGACATTAACAGGGAAAGACTTACAGTTATGTCGGAGCGGGAAGGCTCTGACAAACAACATACACAATCCAGGGGGGAAAGCCAACAGTAGTGAGCCAGGGAGTCCAGAGTTGACGTCCAAATCTTGACTAAGCTGCCGCGCCCACAGATTGTTTGAAAACTCTATAAATGCCCAATCCTGATGGACATGAGTGGACGCAGCTGTGAGGGGCAGGAGGGTGACTGATTGAACTGATGTGTGCATGTGAGTGTGTGTGGCGAGCCAAAAGCCGGTGAATACCTGGTAAAGGGGAACATGGCTGTGGGACTGGCTGAGAGCGAAGCTCAACCCGCCAGCTGGAGAAAACAAATGATAATTAAACCCACAGCTCATGCTCAGGGTGACGACCCTGAACATGACACATGGTTTCAACTTTAGATTTACAGAGAAAAGTAGAAAACTATAAGAAAATTGTTATAAATTTTTGAGAAAAACCTCAAACCTTCAACACTGAAGTCATTACTTCCGGTTGTGGCATGTAAGGTGAGGACACACAGGTAAAGGCTCCCAGTTCGTTTCTTGCTTAAAACTCAGTTTAGAGCTGGCGTTTTGAGCTGTTTATTTCTTTGTCACTACCGCTGGAGAATAAACCTGCTCGTGCGAAAAAAGAGAAATTGCCTGTCTCATAACTTACTAGAAAAGCACTCGGAGAGCACACACCTCCGCCAAGCGCCACAGTTCCCCCCCATACAGTGTTTGTGTGTACGTTTTCAAATTCCTTGACCATGAAAACATATGACTAGCAATTGGATTCACAATGATAGGATTAGTGGTTCAGTAATAAAAGCATCACCTCCTTGGCGGAGGTAATAAACTGAAGTGTTGGTGTAGTGTCCATCTCCTGCATCTGCAAACTCCCAGGCTGCGGGCGTTGCAATTGAATGAATGAATGAATTAATTAATCTTTATTTCGAATAGATTAAGAGTACAGGTTAAAAGAAAGTGAATAATATAACATAGGGGGTAATAAAATCCAACAAGGTCAAATTAGACAATAACTCCTCTGATTATACAGTTTAACATAAGTTATCCGAAATGTGCAATGGCTGAATCCGCAGCTTATATTGCCCACCCATGTTCCATCCAAGAATTCAAAAGAAAAAACAAAAGAAATCATGACACAACCGCGTACAACCCACAGGCCAATGGGTTATGCGAGCGTTTTCATAGATCACTGAAAGCAGCACTGAGGGCTTCACTGACGGATGCAAATTGGGTAGACAGGTTGGCGTGGGTTTTACTGGGGTTGCGCTCCGCGGCAAAAGATGATTTGGAAGCTTCCCCAGCAGAGAGCTTCTTTTTGCGCAGCTACTATGGCTGGCCGGGGAATTTCTGCCAAATAATCCGGCGGCGGACAGCTGCCCGTCTCAGCTTTTGCAGCGTAGCGCAAACACAGGCACACAGGCACGCTGCCGAGCCCTGCCCAGCACTGTGTTCCGCGTGCTTTTGTGCCTAAAACTTTGAAGAAGGCGGAGTTTGTGTTCGTCAGACACGACGAGCAGCGCCCTCCATTGGGCCTGTACACATGTTGAAAATGGCCGTATCTCCCAATGTTAAAGAATCCTTTAAAAAATTCCTGTATCCAGACGGTGATCCGGATCATCCCCAAAATTTAATCAGTTCTTCCTTGTACCATTTCCAACAACACCTGAAAGTTTCATTGAAATCCGTCCAAAACTTTTTGAGTTATCTTGCTAACCAAGAGACAGACAAACAAACAGACAGACAAACGCTGGCAAAAGCATAACCTCCTCCTGGCCTCTGGCCTGGCGGAGGTAAATATTGTAGTGGCTGGTGATGCAATCAGGCCCCTCACACTCCGGGAGAACAAAGGAATTTCTCCCACGTGGTTTTTTTTTTTGTTTCTTACGATCACAATCAACGAACATCGGCCGGGATCATGGGTCCCAAGAAAGCTCAGCAGACTGAGGAGGTGGACGACATCAAAAGAGCGCTGGACTTCTTGGCTGAAGAGATTTCTGCTGTTAAGCTGCAGCAAAAAAAACATTTTGGACCTGGTCGAGGAGGTGAAAGCGCTGCGGATCCAGAACGCCGAGAAGGACAAGAGGCTGGCGTATCTGGAGAGCAGAGTGTCGGAACTGGAGCAGAACACCCGAGTGAACAACGTGATCATCACGGAGCTCCACATTAAACCCCGATCGTACGCGCGAGCGGTGGCCACAGACAGCGGAGGGAGGCTCGGTGAGCTGGAAGATGAATCTACGGAGCAACAAATGGCGGCCTTCATGCAGTCCAAAGGAATCCAGCTGGACTGTAACACCATAGAGACCTGCCACCCTCTGCCCAGGAAAAACGGCGACAAACCGGCTGTGATCATGAGGTTTGTCAACAGAAAACACAAGACTGCGCTGTTAAAACAAGGTAGGAAACTGAAAGGAACGAACATTTACATAAACGAGCACCTCACAAAAGAAAACGCAGAAATAGCCAGAAAAGCAAGACACCTGAGAAAGCAGAAAAAGATTCAAAACACCTGGACATCAAACTGTGAAATATACATCAAATCACCTGAAGAAGCCAAGGTCGTTAACATCCGTAATATTATGGAACTGGACAAATATCAATGAATGTTATGAACTGGAGTCACAGCAACAAAAGACAATTGTAGGACACTGAAGGGATATACTCATCTGCTACAAGACATTTAACAACATGAAACAAAAGATCAACAAACAGGAACACCAGGAACTGAAAGTTTTTGAATATACAGATCACAACCCACAGGACGTAGAATATAACATAGACCCTGATAATAATTTATTTAGCTCCATCAATAATGACTGTAGTTACTACACAGATGATCAGTTTAACACAATGGTCACATCTGATTTCAATATTTCTATGATCCACTTCAACAGCAGAAGTCTCTATGCCAACTTTAATAACATTAAAGATTATTTACATCAGTTTAAAGAGCCATTCACTATTGTGGCAATATCAGAGACGTGGCTCAGTGAAGAGAAAGGAGTGGATTTTACCATGGATGGCTATGAATTAAATTATATAAATAGAAAAGTGAAAAAAGGAGGAGGAGTTGCAATTTATGTTGACAAGAGCTTGAAATCAGTAACTGTGGATGATTTATTTGAATGTATTACAATAGAAATCTGTCTGGACAATGTGAAGAATGTAGTAGTGAGCTGTGTATATGGAACACCTGGATCAAACATTGACTTATTTAAGGACTGGATGGAAAAAATGTATGCAAAACTAACTCATAAAGTTATGTTCATCTGTGGGGATTTCAATATAGATCTGATGAATTCAAAACAACATAGTTTGACAGAAGAATTTATCAACACAATGTACAGTATGGGCTTACATCCAACAATTACCGGACCTTGCAGAATCACATCACACAGTGCCACACTAATAGAAAACATATTCACAAACATTATGGAAAATAATATCAGGAGTGGGCTTTTATTGAATGATATCAGTGACCACCTGCCGATTTTTGTTGTCTATCAATGTGATTATAGGAAGAAAAAGTATACCAAAAATATTAAATATAAAAGAATAAGAACCGAAGAATCAATGTATTTACTGTCAAAGGAATTATTAATACAAGACTGGAAGATAGTTTATGATGAAAATGATATAAATAAAGCATATGATAATTTTTTACAAATATTTCAATCATTGTACAATAAAAACTGTCCTATAAAACAATACAATGACAGACAACAACAAAAAAATTCCTTGGGTCACCAAGGGGTTAATAAATGCATGTAAAAAGAAGAATACATTATATAAACAATTCATTAAGTGCAGAATGGTGGAAGCTGAGATCAAATATAAAAGATATAAAAAATAAGCTTACTAATATAATGAGGACCTGTAAGAAAGAATATTACAACAGAATATTAGAGGATAACAAAAATAACTTGAGAGGAATATGGCAAGTACTCAATGGGATTATTAGTAATCGACCTAAGAATGCTAATTATCCAGAATATTTTATTGAAAATGGCAATTTGATAAATAATATGGAGGATGTGGTCAGTGGTTTCAATAATTTTTTGTAAACGTTGGTCCTGAATTAGCTAAATCAATAGTGACAGCAGAAACAAACAACAGTGGTTCTGTAAATGAAATAGAAGATAGAAATCCAAACACAATCTTTTTGGGTGCAGTTACTGAAAAGGAAATTATCGAGACTGTGAGTAAATTTAAGAACAAAAAATCAACGGACTGGAATGAAATTGACATGACAATAGTGAAAAAAGGAATTGAAGGAATTGTTAAGCCACTCACCCACATCTGTAACCTGTCATTTCAAACTGGTAAATTTCCAAAAAAAATGAAAATAGCAAAAGTAATACCTCTATACAAAACAGGAGACAGTCATTGTTTCACAAATTACAGGCCAGTCTCTTTACTCTCACAATTCTCCAAAATACTTGAAAAAATCTTCACTAAGAGACTGGATGATTTCATTGAAAAACACAACTTCCTTACAGACAGCCAGTATGGTTTTAGAGCAGATAAATCTACATCTTTGGCACTGATCGAACTTATAGAAGAAATTACTAGTTGTATAGATAAAAAAAAGGTTGCTGTAGGAGTATTTATAGATTTAAAGAAAGCTTTTGACACCATTGACCACAGAATACTCAGGGATGAGAATGGGGTTTGGGAAAAAAAGAGGAAACTAAGCCGGGGGTCTTAGGCCTGCGTCCCCCAAGCCGGATCCAAGGCAGAGCCTTGGTGGGGGGTCTGGGGGGCAACGACCCCAGAAGCTAACAAAATCTGGTGTTTTAGAATGCTCAAATGTGGTCTAATATTTAAAGTTAGAAGTAAGTACAAATGCATTTATAGTTTACCTTTTTAATCTGCTGCTGCATCACATGTGTAATGATATCTGAATGGTATGTTGATGTAATAATACTAAATTATATTTTACTACTATTTAATATGTTTAGAATGGTAAATGACATTCACTTATATAGCGCTTTTTCTCATCTCTGGATGACCAAAGCGCTTTACAGATCCTGCTATCCACCCATTCACACACTGATAGCGGCAGAGCTGCCATACACACACAGGCGCTAGCCTGGCCACCAGGAGCAACTGGGGGTTCAGTGTCTTGCTCAAGGACACTTTGACATGCAGACTTCAGACAGAGTGGGAATCGAACCCATGACCCTCCGATCAGTAGTCGGTCACACTACACCTGCGCCACAGCCACCCCTAGAACTGACACAGAATTACATTTACATAGTTCTAGAACAGACAAAATAATTTAACCAAGTAAAATAAATTATAAATATTAACAAAATTCCATCACCAAGTCCATCACCCATTTATTAAAATATACTGACATTCTGCAAGCATTTTGATTTATTAATGTGTGCATTTGTTAGTGTTACTAGGAATATAAAAAAGTTGCATATTAGTATATTTTAATATTTGAAAGATAATCTAAGAAAGTAAGTAAAACCTAAAAGATGTTTAATTAGTGTTTCAAATTATCAATAGTGTTTCAAAACAGGCATGACGTCACAACTTACACATGCTATTTCATAACAAATTCATTACACGAAAATTCTCAAGTACATTACTTATAACGAGAAAAAAATCTTACCTCGGAATGTGTCTTCCGATCACTAATTGCTGTAATCAGGGCCGATTGTGATGAACTTTGACTGGCATCTGAATTTAACCGTGTCCATCGATCGTTTTGAACGCAGCACGAGCGAGTAATTCGATCTCCTTGTAGCCACAATTTTGAGATGTTTCTGGGGTTTTTTCGAGCCATTCCCAACGAAACTTGTTCCTTATCCCTTTGTCTTCTTGCTTTGTTGTCTTTCGTGAGTTTTAGATTCACCATTTTCACGAAATCGGGAAAACTCGGTTGATTGAATTGTCCGCCATTTACATTTCGCTCCGCGTGTGGGATATGACAAAGGAATAACAAAATCGTCGATTGGTTGCTTCAATAAGTATCAGCCAATCAGTGGCCTTGTTACATTACATTACTGATCTCGCTGGGTAGCGCGTTCTGCGCGGTGGATTTGAGCAGCCAATCGAAAATACAATTCACCGCTCATAACAGACCCTCCCCCCCTCCCCAAATTTTCTCCTCGAATTTAGACGATTCACGAGAATGACCCTAGACATGATCAAATCCGAGGAATTCCTCGGATCCGCGGAGGATTCTCATCCCTGAATACTACTAAGGAAACTGGAAAGGTATGGGATAAGAGGGGTAGGACTGAGTTGGGTGGAAAGTTATTTAAGTAACAGACAACAATTTGTACAAATTGGTGAGCACAAATCACCCTTCATGGACACCACTTGTGGTGTGCCCCAGGGGTCAGTTTTGGAACCCATCCATCCATCCATCCATCTTCTACCGCTTTTCTGGAGGTCCGGGTCGCGGAGGCAGCAGTTCAAGCACAGAAGCCCAGACTTCCCTCTCCCCAGCCACCTGCTCCAGCTCTTCAGAGGGGATACCAAGGCGTTCCCAGACCAGCTGGGAGACATAGTCTCTTCACCGAGTCCTGGGTCTGCCCCGGGGTCTCCTCCCAGAGGGACGTGCCTGAAACACCTCAAGTGGGAGGCGTCCAAGAGGCATCCTAATCAGATGCCCATACCACCTCAACTGACTCCTTTCAATGTGGAGGAGCAGCGGTTCTACTCTGAGCCTCTCCTGGATGACTGAGCTCCTCACCCTATCTCTGAGGATGAGTCCAGCAATCCTACGGAGAAAGCTCATTTCAGCCGCTTGTATCCGCGATCTCGTTCTTTCGGTCATTACCCAAAGCTCGTGACCATAGGTGAGAGTAGGAACGTAGATTGACTGATAAATCGACAGCTTTGCCTTAGAACTAAGCTGCTGCAAATGTCCCGGACAGGACAATCCACCTTTTTCAGGCTGAGGACCATGGACTCGGACTTGGAGGTGCTGATTCTCATCCCAGCCGCTTCACACTCAGCGGCAAACCGTCCCAGCAAGAGCTGTAGGTCATTGCTGGATGAAGCCAACAGGAAATCATCATCTGCAAACAACAGAGATGAGATCCTGTGGTCACCAAGCATGACACCCTCCATTCCCTGGCTGCACCTAGAAATCCTGTCCATAAAAATTATGAACAGGATCGGTGACAAAGGGCAGCCCTGGCGGAGTCCAACTCTCGCTGGGAATGACTCCGACCGAGTGTTGGCAATACGAACCAAACTCTCACAACGGTCGTACAGAGACCGAATAGCTCGTAACAACAAGCCCGATACCCCATACTCCCGAAGCACCCCCACAAAAATCCACGAGGGACGCGGTCAAATGCCTTCTCCAAGTCCACAAAACACATGTAAACTGGTTGGGCAAACTCCCACGAACCCTCGAGAATTCTCGAGAGGGTAAAGAGCTGGTCCGATGTGCCACGGCCAGGACGAAAACCACATTGCTCCTCCTGAATCCGAGGTTCGACCAACGGCCGGACTCTCCTCTCCAGTACCTTGGCATAGACCTTCCCAGGGAGGCTGAGGAGTGTGATCCCTCTAAAGTTGGAACCCAAACTCTTTATTTTGTATATAAATGACATATGCCAAGTATCAAAAATTCTGAAATTTATTTTGTTTGCGGATGACACAAATATCCTTTGCACTGGTGAGAATTTGCCGCAGGTTTTAGAGGTGGTCACAACTGAAATGAAAAAGTTAACGCAGTGGTTCAACAAAAATAAATTATCTCTAAATCTAAAAAAAACAAAGATTATGTTGTTTGGAAATTATAAAATAAATCATGAAATAATGGTAACGATAGATGATACCAGAATAGAAACAGTACAGGAAAATAAGTTTCTGAGGGTGACGCTAGACAATAAAATCTGCTGGAAACCTCACATCAGTCACATCCGGGCCAAGTTAGCAAAATGTATAGGCATACTGGGGAAGACAAGACACATCTTGGACTATAAATCATTGGTCTTACTGTACAATTCACTGTTTCTACCTTATCTTAACTACTGTGTAGAAGTCTGGGGAAACACCTACAAGACCAACCTACAGTCAATATGCACATTACAAAAAAGAGCTATAAGGATAATAAATAATGTAGGATATAGAGACTAGGGATGGGCATAATTAATCAATTAATCGATAATTGATCATTAAGAATTTCACCGAGGAAGTTCATTTTCGTCGACAAATCGATTTTTTTTTTAAACAATCCGAATGTAGGTTATTAGGCCTAGTGCACGGCTGTCCTCAAACAATGCAATGCATTTAACTGTGCCACTGGCAAAATTTGGGCACCAGGGGGCAACATTTCACCATCGCCGTACCCTGGCGTGCCTCAGTTGATACATGCGAGCTTCCGTAGGTCAATCGCCAAATCATGAAGAGGTTGCGGCGAAGTGTTGCGTGGGACCACTTTAATTTAAAAAATGACCAGGTGTACTGCAATCACTGCAATGCAGCATACAAATATACCTCATCGACAACACAAACCATCACCAGGGACCTCAAATGGGAGCTGACCATCAGCTCACTCATCAAAAAAGCCCAGCAGAGGATGTTCTTCCTGCGGCAGCTGAGGAAGCTCAAGCTACCCACCAAGATGTTAGTGCAGTTCTACACAGCCATCATCGAGTCCATCCTCACCACCTCCATAACCGTGTGGTACGCAGGAGCCACTGCCAGGGACAGACTAAGGCTGCAGCGCGTCATGCGCACTGCTGAGAAGGTGATCGGCTGCAAGCTCCCATCTCTCCAGGATCTGTACATCTCCAGGACCCGGAGGCGTGCTGGCCGGATCATAGCCGATCCCTCACACCCTGGTCATGTACTGTTTGCCCCCCTCCCCTCTGGTAGAAGACTTCGGTCCATCCAGACTAAAACCTCCCGTCACATGAACAGCTTCTTCCCCTCTGCCATTAGACTGCTGAACACTAAGTGACTCTCGTGCACCATGTACAGCAGCTCAACCAGACTCATGTCAATCATCACTGTTTTCTTCCTGCATTACCGACTGCACTATATAGTTCTCCACAGTATCTGCTGCTGGCTAATATATATTTTAACTGTTGACCAGTATCACTTAATCTTATCCTACACTTTATTACATGTATAGTTTATTTCTCTTATCTTATCATGTTTAATGTTGCAGCATTGTACCGAGACAAATTCCTAGTTTGTGTACTACATGAACAATGGCAATAAACCTGATTCTGATTCTGATTCTGATTCTGATGTATCATTTGAACACCACTCATCCAAGCCTGGTAAAAGACGGTGGCGGCGGTTCATCATCTCTAACCCAGGCTAGCCTGGACTCGATGCTAGCATGGAGGAGCATCTTTTTAAACAAAAATGGGTAGCCGTCTGTAATAATACTGGTGTCGTGATGCTATCCTGATAATTGGATATACAAAGGCCTCGTTGCCTTGTTACAGGCTTTTCGAGATTGTTGTTTTATTATTTTTATTTAGGGTAAAAAAAAAACGTCTGTTCCGTTATGTTGTCACTGACATGAGTTCACGTTTTACTGCCAAACACTGAACAAGTGCATTTTTTTTTTTTAACAAAAAGCAGGCCTATAATTCTGACGCCGTGATATAATGGGATAGCCTACGTAAAGGCAAATTGTCGTGTAGCTTTCTTATTTTGATATCCTTGTTTTTAAACAAAGGAAAAGAAAAAAGTAAAAGAAATATATGTTCCGTTATGTGTCCTGTATGTGTCTTCCGTTATTGTCTGGCTCGCAACTTGAAGCCTCCCTCGTTTGCGCAATGCGCATGTGTTCACGTTTTACTGCAAACTTGTCTTGTTAATAAAGTCATCCTCGAAGAAAAACACTCTGTATTTTTTTTATTATTATTCTCAATACATAAGAGTATAGGCATCATAGGCCTAAATGTGATTGTTCTTTAATATAAAAATGTTAATGATTAACCGATTATTAATCATTAATTCTCCCGACGATCGACGAAGAAAATTTCACCGAATGCCCATCCCTAATAGAGACCATACCAATTTGTTGTTTTTAAAGTCACATGTCATAAAGTTCATCGATTTAGTTAAATTTAAGACAGCACAAGTAATGTACAGGGCAATTAATAATCAACTCCCAACTAATATATAAAAAATACTTAAAAAAAAGAGACAATGATCATAATTTGAGAGGAGACTTAAACTTTACAAAACCCAAGATACGAACAACCAAGAAAAGTATGTGCATATCTGTCTGTGGGGTGGATTTGTGGAACAGTCTGGAGCTGGAACTGAAACTATGTACAAACAGAATTCAATTCAAAAAGAGGTATAAACATTATTTGCTGAAAGGATATATGTTAGAAGGGTAGTATTTATATGTACGATTCACTATGCTCACTCTGGGACACTATGGAATGGTGGGTGGGACAGCACTGTGTATATCTGTGTTGTTTGAGGCTGGTTTTGATGTATGGACATCAGTGTATGTTAGGACGGATGGGTGTTAATGTTGATATGTACAAAATACAGTAAATTGTTTACTTGGGGTCTTAAATGTGGTAATTTGTATATAATTCACATGGGTGTATTTATGGAAAAGAGGAGATGGAATTAATAAGTGTTCACTTCTTCCTTCTCCCTTTCGAACACTGTATGCCAGGGGTGTCAAACTCATTCCATGGAGGGCCAAGACCCTGCAGGTTTTACTTCCACCCAGTGTCTTCAACAGGTGATTTCACTGAATTTCTTCCCACTGATTGCTGATCAGTGAAATCACCTGCTGAAGACACTGGGTGGAAGTAAAACCTGCAGGGTCTTGGCCCTCCGTGGAATGAGTTTGACACCTCTGCATACTGTTACTTTATTGCACTTGTCACCTCCGCCAAGGAGGTTATGTGATCATTGGCGTTGGTTTGTCTGTCTGTTTGTTTGTCTGTTTGTTAGCAAGATAACTCAAAAACTTATGGACGGATTTTCATGAAATTTTCACAGATTGTCAGAAATGGGGTATCCTACAGATGATTACATTTTGGTGGTGATCCGGATCACCGTCCAGAAGAAAACCGCCATTACGGAAAATGCCATTTTCGTGAATAACTACTGAACCACTAATCCTATCATTGTCAATCCAATTGCTAGTCATATGCTTTCATGGTCAAGGAATCTGAAAACATACACACAAACACTGTATGGGGGGAACTGTGGCCGCCATTACGGAAAATGCCATTTTCGTGAATAACCGTTGAACCACTAATCCTATCATTGTCAATCCAATTGCTAGTCATATGTTTTCGTGGTCAAGGAATCTGAAAACGTACACACAAACACTGTATGGGGGAACTGTGGCCGCCATTACGGAAAATGCCATTTTCGTGAATAACTACTGAACCACTAATCCTATCATTGTCAATCCAATTGCTATATGTTTTCGTGGTCAAGGAATCTGAAAACGTACACACAAACACTGTATGGGGGAACTGTGGCCGCCATTACGGAAAATGCCATTTTCGTGAATAACTACTGAACCACTAATCCTATCATTGTCAATCCAATTGCTATATGTTTTCGTGGTCAAGGAATCTGAAAACGTACACACAAACACTGTATGGGGGGAACTGTGGCCGCCATTACGGAAAATGCCATTTTCGTGAATAACCACTGAACCACTAATCCTATCATTGTCAATCCAATTGCTATATGTTTTCGTGGTCAAGGAATCTGAAAACGTACACACAAACACTGTATGGGGGGGAACTGTGGCCGCCATTACGGAAAATGTCATTTTCGTGAATAACTACTGAACCACTAATCCTATCATTGTCAATCCAATTGCTAGTCATATGTTTTCATGGTCAAGGAATCTGAAAACGTACACACAAACACTGTATGGGGGGAACTGTGGCGCTTGGCAGAGGTCTGCGCTCTCCGAGTGCTTTTCTAGTTTTGTTTTTGTTATACTTTTTTGTTCGAAATAAAGTATCTATCTATCTATCTATCTATCTATCTATCACAAATGAGTGTGAAACCCAAGCGAAAATTACAGTCTTTTCTTGAGGAATACTCCAAAGCATTTCCAGAAATTATTATTCGCTCAAGAAAGGGTGAAAATTTCACATTTGCTGAGGGAAAAGGTCAAGAGAAATGTCATTTATCAACATTTGTTAAATGCATGATTATGTACTAAGAGAATATTACCATAGAGTCCGGTTCCGGTTCCGCCGGATTCGGTGGCGCCACACGAGTAGGCTGCCCGTTGCAACAGCCTTTTTTTTTTTTTTTATCTTCCTTCTTCTTTCTACACCTTTCACTCTGTACATATATCACGGACGCACGGATCGCCCCGGGGGTCTCCCGGGTCGGCGGACGGAGCCACGGTTTGCAGCGGGAGACGCTACAGCGGGGAGGAGCTAGTGCTAGCTAGCACTTGGCCGCCGCCCGGTGCTAATGGGAAACTCGACATACCGGGAGCTGTAGCGAAAACGACGCGGGTGCCGGGCTGGAGTTTAGGCGGCGTGCAAGAAATATAAGACAGAATAATAAAGAGCGATGGCAAGAACCAAGCAGACCGCCCGTAAAATCTACTGGAGGAAGAAGCCCCCCAGGAGACAGCTAGCCACCAGGGCTGCTCGGAGAGGCGCTCCGGCCACCGGCAGAGTGAAGAGGCCTCGCCGTCACAGGCCCGTGGCTCTGAGAGAGATCCGTCGCTGCCAGAAATCCACGGAGCTGCTCATCTGTAAGCTGCCCGTCCAGCGCCTGGTGAGGGAGATCGCTCAGGACTTCAAGACCGTCCTGCGTTTCCTGAGCTTTGCCGTCATGGCTCTGCAGGAGACCAGCGAGGCCCACCTGGTGGTCTCTTCTTCGCTAAGGGGGTCACCATCATGCCCAAAGACTTCCAGCTGGCCCGCCGCATCCGCGGAGAGAGAGCTTAGACTTTCTGCTGCACATTCACCAACCAACCATAATGCTCTGCACTGTGTGTCTATATATATACATTTATAGTAATATGGACATATGTTTACTAGATGTTGTTTTTTTTTTGTTTTTTTTTCTTGCCTTCTGATTGTTGCTCTGAGTGTTGCTATCCCTGTGCTGTTGCAATCCTGGAATTTCCCCATTGTGGGACTAATAAAGGCTTATCTTATCTTATCTTATCTATTACTCAAGTTTTTAAGTGGGTGCTCTTTGTACCCTTAACTCAATTAGAAATTTTTGGTTGCCTACTTTTAATTATTAATTTCAAAGCACTGCTTTTACATGAATAGAATTTCTGGTTACTATACCCACCTGATCATATAATTTAAGTATGCTTAGGTACATTACTATTATGAATGTTTCTTTCCCTTCCCTACTCTCTCAATTTAAAAAAGAAACACTAGAATAAAATTACAAAAAATACACATATTTTTGTCGTTTATGTAAACCATGACAAAAAAAAGTCCTGCAGGACAAAACATGATGTAACCCTTGCCTTATGTTAATTAGGTAAGGGAAATAATTAAGTGTAGACCAGTTGCTAGGTTCGTAAGGGTTACAATAGGGAATTAGAGTGAGTGTGGAATGAAATAGCTGGAGGCAAGAAATGAGCAATTCATATCTGTTATTAATAAAGATAAGGGGAGCAAAATATACAAACAATGTACAAATATACAAATATAACAACGGCCAGCATGAAATAAAACCCCAAAAGTGTCCTACTGAGCTCAGTGTTTGTTTGTCCTTTCGGGTTAGTCGTTTGACCAGTCAAGATGTCTTGTAACTCCAGACTCAGGTTTGTTTTCCTCTTTTAAAGCGGCGACTTGGGTTGTTACCACTTTAAATCCTGGGCACTGGAGGGAGGAGGGATGTCCTTCAATTGAGACCTTGGTCAGACCTCTGTTCAATCTCGGGTCAGGCTCGCCATCTCCATTCGGAGAAAATCCAGGATCCAGAAAGTTTTTGGTCGGCAACCAGAAAAAAAACCTAGCCTGCACGACAATAATGGTATTATTGTTTACAGCTAGAGTAATTCGTCTTCCAATCCCTTCTTATATAACACCATAGCTTAGTGTTTAAATTCTTCTCTCATATTACTATTATCACAATCCAGCAATATAGTAATATCTTACATTTCACATCTTACATGCATGTGTTCTTTTTTCTCACCATCTCTCTGGTAGCACATGAAATACCCTTTTTTTCATGTAACCAATTAAATGAATTCCTCTGTTCATCTCTATATCATTTAACCATGAAATTATGATTAATCCCTTTCAACCTTGTCTGAGCTACTGGGTTTAGCATAACCTATGGATTTACATAGTAGACTAACACCATGTGCTTTTAGCATCAAACTACACATTGCATTCGACAGAAATAGTGCATATGAACTAAAAGTACTTCAGCATACTGTTGGGAACTGAAATCACATTTAGGAAAACCATACAGACACAAAGACAGCCTTTTCCGTTGCTTTTAAACAGGAACAATCCACTCGCGACTAGCATTAGCATAGCGCTAACATTAGCAGGTATCTGACTCACCAAGATGAGATTTCAGTGTGAATACAGCAAAGGACACAGCCACAATGCCCCTCACGCTCGTGCTCCCGTCAACTTAGGATAATAAAGGTTGCAAATTAGCGTTTGGAGAGTGTTTAGATTCATTTATAGCATCTTTCGGAATGAAACTCACCAAGAAAGAGGTATCTGTGTGAATCGCTTCACAACCTCCCTCGCCCGCACTCGTATTGTTAAAAGACCGATTTCCAGCATAGCACCTCAGCACTTTGCTCGGAAGGCGGGGCTAATCTTGCTCTTAAATAGAAAGACCCAGATCACCCAATGTGACCATGAACCGGAAATTCAAAAGTTGGATGACGAGGATCACACTTCCTCTTCCCCAAGATAGTCGGTTTTCAAAATAAAATCACACTTTCATTAATACAAATGAAATCTGAGAAAAAGGGTCATTTTCTCAGCTGGGTTACACACTCCCCCGCTAAATATCATGCACGTCCCATTGCATGTGTAACCAAGACTGTCCATCGTCAGTATTTAGAAACTCTGAGAAAGCTGTATTCAAACCTTGGAAAAGGGACTTAACAACAGTCACTAGAGGATTTCCTAATTCAGGATACTCTAGTCTTTTTGGGAGTTGTCTGATTCTTTCAGATCGTCGTATTGGTTGAATTGCAATGTGATCATTTTTGTCCATTTCATCAGGCAAATCATTCGATTGGTGTTTTTGCCCCTCGACTGAATTGTCAGAAGGTTCCTCTAGTATTGTTGCTGTTCCATTTTCCACAGGCGAATTATAGGAAGGTTCAATCTCAATTGCATTATGCTCCCTATCCGGTTCTGCATTGGCAGTGGTCTTAGGTAAATCACAACCAGGTGGGTTTGTCATTTCCGGTGTTTGCAAGGTTTTGGATAATCATGTACAGTAGTAAATCTGGTTATCTCTCCACATGAGGAATCCTCAACCCACGGAATCAAAAATTCATTTTCAATTCCAGTTAACTCTTCGTGATCATTGTTCTCTGCAACAGTTGTTTGGCGTGTCTTAGGGCGGTGAATAGGCTCTGGTTCAGGTGTTTCTGCTGTGGCAACAGGGAGGAAACTGCAAGGGAGCAAAAGGTCTCTGTGTAAAGCGCTTGAGGGACCTTGCTTTGACTTGGGCTTAACCGTGTAAACGGGTAAATTACTTGCACGTTTAACTACCACATGAATATCGGCCTCCCATTTATCAGCAAGCTTATTTTTTCCACGCAGTCTCACATTTCTAACTAAAACCCTATCCCCAGGTTCAAGTTCAGAAACAGTGACTTTGCGGTCAAACCTGGCTTTGTTCTTGTCTGCACTCTTTTGTGCATTTTGTGAAGCTAACTTGTAGCTTTCTTCGAGCCTTTTATTGAGATTTTCAATGTATTGCAAGTGAGTAACTTTCTGATCTTTGTTGAGAGGAAGTCCGAACGCTAGATCAACTGCCAATCTGGGTTTTCTACCAAACATTAATTCGTAGGGAGTAAACCCGGTTACATCACTGCAGTTGTATGCACGTACTAACAGCATAACATAGTCTTTCCAGTGGGACTTTTGTTTGGACTCAAGCGTTCCTAACATACTCAGTAGCGTCCGGTTGAACCTTTCAGTAGGGTTACCCCTGGGGTGGTATGGGGTTGTTCTTATTTTCTTTATGCCTGAGATCTCACAAAGGTCTTTTATTAGTTTTGCCTCAAAATCAGGACCCTGATCGCTGTGCAGGCGCTCAGGTATACCGTAGTGAACGATGAATTGATCCCACAAGCACCTGGCAACAGTTTTGGACCTTTGATTTGAGGTAGGCAACGCAAGGGCAAATTTAGTAAAATGATCAGTTATTACGAGAATATTGCTGGTATTGCTACTGTCTGGTTCCAGACTGAGGAAGTCCATGCAGACCAGCTCTAAAGGTCGTGTGGTGGTTATGTTGACCAGGCTAGCCGCTTTTTCAGGAGGACTCTTCCTTCATATGCACCGATCACATGTTTTTACCTTTTGCTCGACATCTGTTGCCATACGTGGCCAATAGAATCGTGTTCGGACCAGATCAAGGGTTCTGTCAATACCTAAGTGGCCCATGTCATTGTGCAGACTTTGGAGTACGGGCGCTCTGAGCTCCTCGGGAAGAACGAGCTGGTGGGTCACTTGGTCTCCAATTTGTCTTTTTCTGTACAACACTTCATTGTACATCTCCAACCTATGGAGTTCTCTGAGTAAAAGGGGGAGATCTGGGAGTTCTTCTCTAGCAGTCGGTGGGGGTGTTTGGCCACGTTCGAGTTGTTCAATAACTTGTCTGAGTGTCGAGTCCGCTCTTTGTTTGTCTTTGATTTCTGTTTGAGACAAGACAGGGATAGTGGGTAAGCCATTGTCTTGCTCCAAGATATACAGGTCTGGGATTACGTCAGCTGAGATGGTAAGGGACTCCACAAGTGTAACACCACTATCCTGATTGTCATCACAAATTTTAACAAGGTGGTTTTGACAAATGGCTTGAACAGCTTCATCATTTACAATCTCTGTGGTGTCACTGTCAGCTAGGTGGCGCTCTACAAAGCGGCTTACACACTCCTGCTCTTTCCTGGACTGGACATCGTTGACGAGTTCACCATGAGGACGTCTAGACAACCCATCTGCATCTAGGTTTTGCTTGCCTGCTCTATACTGTAACTTAAAGTTGTAGTTAGACAAAGCTGCAAGCCACCTGTAGCTTGTGGCGTCTAATTTAGCAGAGGTCAATATGTAGGTGAGTGGGTTACTATCTGTAACTACCGTGAACTGACCACCATACAAATAGTCGTGAAACTTTTCAGTTACTGACCATTTTAGAGCCAAGAACTCTAGCTTGTGAGCTGGATAACGTGCTTCACTCCTTGATAACCCGCGACTGGCAAAAGCTATTGCCCTAAGCTGACCATCCTGCTCCTGATATAGTGCTGCTCCTAAGCCAGTGGTACTAGCATCGGTATGGAGTATGTAAGGCAGCTTCGGGTCTGCAAAGCCTAAGATAGGAGCTGATGTTAACTTTTCGATGATGGAGTCGAAAGCTTCTTGACAGTCTGTGGTCCATCGACTCTCAAATGGCAGTTTGGGATCAAAGTAGGTTTGGTCAGTGACTCTGGATTTTGACTTTTTGTTGAGTGGCGGGTAACCGCGTGTGAGGTCGTTAAGAGGGCGTACTATAGACGAGTACCCTTCAATGAAGCGTCTGTAGTACCCTGAGAACCCTAAAAAGGATCTCAGTTCCGTGAGATTCTTAGGCCGTGGCCAAGTCTTAAGGGCCTGAATCTTTTCGGGATCTGTCTCGACACCACTTTCGGAGACTACATGACCTAGGCACCGGACTGTTGTTTGAAAAAATTTACATTTTTCTGGCGATAACTTTAGCCCGTACTCTTTAAGACGATGGAGTACCCGCATGAGTCGCCGTTCATGTTCTTCCAAACTATTTGAAAAGATGATGAGATCATCTAGAAAGACTAGCACCTCATTTAAGTTCATGTCACTGACGCAGCGCTCCATGAGCTGCTGGAAGGTGCTTGGGGCGTTGGTTATGCCCTGCGGCATGCGGTTGAACTCCCAGAATCCAAGGGGTGTTACAAAAGCAGTCTTTTCTTTGTCTGCTTCTTCTACCTCAATCTGGTAATATCCAGACTTAAGATCGAGGACTGTAAACCACTTGGAGCCTGTGACCGCCGAGAACGTCTCCTCCAGATTTGGGAGGGCGTAAGAGTCCTTTCTTGTTTGTAAATTGAGTTTGCGAAAGTCTATACATAGACGCACATCATTGTTTCGCTTCCTCACTACAACAATGGGGGACGAGTAGGGAGACTGGGACTCTCTTATCACACCTGCAGTGAGCAGCTCTTGAAGGTGTTTACGCACTGCCTCAAGGTCTTGGGGGTGTATAGGGCGTGCACGGTGCTTAAAGGGAGTCGGATCATGAAGACTGATGGACTGCTTCACTTTGCTCGTACACCCAAAGTCCAAATCATGGAAAGCGAATACTTCCGGGATGTCATTTAGTTGTTTGGTTATTCGCTCTTTCCACTCCTGTGGACTCAGTGAATCACCAAAGTTGAAACTCAGTTGTGGCTTGTTTGCAGCCGACTCATTTGCACCGACAACATTGTGCTGGGACAAGATACAATGGAAAGCTCCCAGTTCTGCGATGACACACGTGGACGGCACTGTGACATCTTACTCTGTTTCATTCGTAATCATTACAGGCACTTTGTGTGGAGCTCGGGAAGGAAGTGTTATCAGGCAAGTTTTAACACAAAGGCCACCCGGCAAGGAAGACTGAGAGGGGTGTTCCACTATAGCACAGGTGTCTGAGGTACAGTGAACGTTGGCAGACCCCTCTAAAACTACAGTTTTACCTGCTGGGACTACAGCTGGGGCTTTGCTTGACAAGGTAACTAATCCAATGTTCCCATCTTTGTTCTTTGTATGTCTTAGTTCGAGGGTTTTCAACAGTGTCCTAAAACCGTAAGAGCTAGGTAAGTAATCAGGAGTCTTCATGTCTAAATACTTTCCATAAAGAACATCAAGTGTGTTTGTTCCCACTAACACTGGTGTCTGACTATTAGGATTGGCATCTGGAACAACGAGAGCTAAGGTTGGTATGTCAATCTCTGTGCATAAGAAGTCTTTTGGAAAGGTGATACACATCTCTATATAACCTAAATAGGGAACGGGCTGACCTGCAGCACCCTCTACTTCTAAAAGGTCATAGAGTGGTTTAAGGCTTTGATCGGGAAAGTTATGTTTGTAAAACGACTCGGTGACTGCAGTCACTTGTGACCCTAACCCTGAGTCAAGAAGACAATGCACATTAACATCAGAAATGCTAACTACAGCTGTGCATTTGGAGCCAACTAACCCTTTTAGTAGGCTATACTTAGGTGGGTTAGTAACAGATTGCTTAAGGCTAGTGCGTTGCTTGTACTTAGGGGGACGTGAGTGTCTGGCTACAGTCTCCATTTGCCCCGTAATAGAGACTGTTCCTAGTTTAACCGGTCTTTATTAGCTGTGGGATTTTCAGACCCCCATCTCTTTTGTTTCTCTTTAAACAGTTTACGCTTTTCGGTAACTAAAGCTGGGTTTGGTTCGTTTTCGCAGCTCGGCTTGATGTGGCCATCCTCTCCACATTGGAAACAGTACCACAGTTTGGGTGGGGTACTTCGAGTTCTGACCGTTTGTTCTGTGGATTCCTTTGTCACTTTATTCGGCTTTCGTTTCTCTTTTGGCTTTGTGCTGGGTGTACTTTTTGAGTTTGGGGCTTTTGGTTTTGCAGTTAGTTTTGCTAGTTGATTTTGAATTTCTGCAACTTGTTTTGAGAGTTCTTGAATTGAGTTTACCGTGATTCTGTCCTCATTTTCATCTGAACTACATTGCACAGTTTGCACGTGGGATGTCACTTTTTGTTTTGAACTGCTCAAATGTTGTCTCATTCGCAAGGCTTTGGCAACATTTTGGTCTCTTCTTCAGTACGTAGCAAGCAGAGCAAATCAGGAAAAGTTGGGGGATTTGTTCGTTTTTGTTTTAACTGGAGTGCAGTTAAAAGGGAATCATCCCAACAACTTCGACAAAACTGTGTGACAAGCAGCCTGTCAAAATCCTGGCTTGAAGCACCACCACGCTTCACAGTGTGAGTCAAAGCTACTTGAAGACGTTGTAGATATGATGAGGGTTTCTCACCTGTGTTTTGGAAGGTGTCAATAAACTTGGCGTAAAGCTCTCCGCCATCTTGAACCATACCATAAGCAGAATCTAACAGCTGAAGATATTCTGATGGTGAGCTGTTGGGGTTCAAGTACTTGACTACATCAGCTGCTGGGGGTAAAAGAGACTCAATGATCTTTTGGGATTGTTGCAATTTGGACAGAGCAGGATCAGTCAAGATTAATTCTACACTGGAGCGCCAAATATCATAATCTAGCTCATAAGTTGGTCGGAGGTCTTTGCCAGAAAAAGCTCCGAGCTTTTGTGAAAACGGCTGCACGGAAAAATCCTCCCTTTTTACAATGTGCTCGACTACCACACGTTGCACTTCTGGGGGATTTGAATCATGTGCAGGAGTGGTGGGCATACTTCGAGCTGGGGTGCTCGCAGTGTGATTTGGCTCAGAAATCTGTGACATCCTGTCTTTCAGGACATCTGCAAAATCTCTGCCACTCATCTTCGCTAGGTTTTTACTATCAGTGATATGTAACTTGATCATCTCATCAAGTTGCTCATCTCCAGCGATTTCACTCACTATCACTGCATTTGGAATTTTCACAGATTCACGCTCAACAATATCCATTTTGGGAACGTTATAGGCTTGAAATAACGTAAGGGAGAGAAAAAAAAAAGGCTCCTGGCTGGGCTCGTCACTTCTTATTGTAACCCTTGCCTTATGTTAATTAGGTAAGGGAAATAATTAAGTGTAGACCAGTTGCTAGGTTCGTAAGGGTTACAATAGGGAATTAGAGTGAGTGTGGAATGAAATAGCTGGAGGCAAGAAATGAGCAATTCATATCTGTTATTAATAAAGATAAGGGGAGCAAAATATACAAACAATGTACAAATATACAAATATAACAACGGCTGGCATGAAATAAAACCCCAAAAGTGTCCTACTGAGCTCAGTGTTTGTTTGTCCTTTCGGGTTAGTCGTTTGACCAGTCAAGATGTCTTGTAACTCCAGACTCAGGTTTGTTTTCCTCTTTTAAAGCGGCGACTTGGGTTGTTACCACTTTAAATCCTGGGCACTGGAGAGAGGAGGAACGTCCTTCAATTGAGACCTTGGTCAGACCTCTGTTCAATCTCGGTTCAATCTCGGGTCAGGCTCGCCATCTCCATTCGGAGAAAATCCAGGATCCAGAAGGTTTTTGGTCAGCAACCAGAAAAAAACCTAGCCTGCACGACAATAATGGTATTATTGTTTACAGCTAGAGTAATTCGTCTTCCAATCCCTTCTTATATAACACCATAGCTTAGTGTTTAAATTCTTCTCTCATATTACTATTATCACAATCCAGCAATATAGTAATATCTTACATTTCACATCTTACATCTTACATGCATGTGTTCTTTTTTCTCACAATCTCTCTGGTAGCACATGAAATACCCTTTTTTTCATGTAACCAATTAAATGAATTCCTCTGTTCATCTCTATATCATTTAACCATGAAATTATGATTAATCCCTTTCAACCTTGTCTGAGCTACTGGGTTTAGCATAACCTATGGATTTACATAGTAGACTAACACCATGTGGTTTTAGCATCAAACTACACATTGCATTCGACAGAAATAGTGCATATGAACTAAAAGTACTTCAGCATACTGTTGGGAACTGAAATCACATTTAGGAAAACCATACAGACACAAAGACAGCCTTTTCCATTGCTTTTAAACAGGAACAATCCACTCGTGACTAGCATTAGCATAGCACTAACATTAGCATGTATCTGACTCACCAAGATGAGATTTCAGTGTGAATACAGCAAAGGACACAGCCACAATGCCCCTCACGCTCATGCTCCCGTCAACTTAGGATAATAAAGGTTGCAAATTAGCGTTTGGAGAGTGTTTAGCTTCATTTATAGCATCTTTCGGAATGAAACTCACCAAGAAAGAGGTATCTGTGTGAATCGCTTCACAACCTCCCTCGCCCGCGCTCGTATCATTAAAAGACCGATTTCCAGCATAGCGCCTCAGCACTTTGCTCGGAAGGCGGGGCTAATCTTGCTCTTAACGAATAGAAAGACCCAGATCACCCAACGTGACCATGAACCGGAAATTCAAAAGTTGGATGACGAGGATCGCACTTCCTCTTCCCCAAGATAGTCGGTTTTCAAAATAAAATCACACACTTTCATTAATACAAATGAAATCTGAGAAAAAGGGTCATTTTCTCAGCTGGGTTACAATGACACTTGATATTTTCTAACCTGTTTGTATACCACCATAGACAGAGAGAGAACCTGAATTAGACAGAGCTCAGAGAGGGCAAGATGAGACAGAAGAGAGGAGCCAAGGAGAGGGAAGTGTTCAGGCAGAAGAAGGGGAGAAGGATAACACCACTAAAAAGTCTAAATACTGGATGTTTGGGTGGGACCCCAACTGGCCAAATATTCAAGCCTCAGTTGTACAATACTTCAAATGGTAAGTTCCATATGCAACGTTACAGTGTAACATTTTAAAAAGAAATAAATAGTACAAAATTAACATATTCCAGAAAATATGTTGCCACTGCGCCAAGGTCTTAAAGCCAGAGGAAACACTGTACTGGTCATGTAATTAAGAATATATTTTAGAGTTCAATCTAACATATTTAAAGTAACAAAAATTAATTTATCTATTTTGTGGTTTTATTTTACCTGCTGACTTTAACAGGAGTTAAAGTCTTATTTTATCTGTCATGGATCTCACTGTCTGGTGAAGATTCTCAAGTAAAAGGTAAAGAAAATACAATAATGAAAAAAGATAAAAATAAAGTTCTGTCAAAAATATCAGCAAAAAACCTCAACTGATGCCGTCATGGTTGCTAAGCAACAGGGTAGTGCGTGGTCATGCAAACATACGTCCTCCAAGGATTAGACCGTCTCTTTTACCAGTCATAAATCAGCCTTTAGATGCAGTCTACCCGACTTTTGAGTACTCTGGCCTCCAGGGCTGTGGTCTACGAGGCTGCAACACCTGAATTGAGACACAGCCTATAAGTATATGGAGCTGTACAGAGAACAGAATGTGGAAGTACGTTACTCTACATTGTGCAAGAGGTCGGCCTGAATCGGGAGAAAAATTAAAAACTATTTTAATTAATATCTGCGTTATTTTATCCACCTTATTCCTAGCCCCCATGATACCTTCCGTGAATTATGGGCGCAACTTCCGGCACTAGTTTAGAAAGTCGGGTTGTCCCAGAAACGGGACACTTTTCCTTGTTAAAAAACAATGACTTCGGCATCAAAAATGTGGGAACACGGCCATTTGCACTTCAAGAAGAGTAATATAATCATACCACTTCCCATAACTATTGAGGGATGGGCAGATGACCTTAAAAAGTGGCCTGGCAGACAGTAGCTCTGTTAGTTAGCTCTGCTGCTAAGACGCTAATGCTGTAAACAAATTAAAGCTCTGAGATATATTAATATCTCCACCACAACATACCTGCCAACTTTTACAACCTGAAAAGCCTAGTAGCTAGCTGGGGTCCAGGGACCGCAGGCCCTGGTAGGTCCAGAACAAAGTCCTGGTGGGGGGGGGGGGGGGGTTCAGGGGGGCAAAGCCCCCCGATGCCAAACAAATAGTAGCATTAAATCAAGTTAAAATGTGGCTAACAACCTCATATTTCTTCAACAATCATGTTTCTATTTTCCTTAAATTGTCAATGCAGATATGCTGATGGAAAAGATCAAGGACAAACTCTAAGATAAGATAAGATAAGATAAGATAAGCCTTTATTAGTCCCACAATGGGGAAATTCCAGGATTGCAACAGCACAGGGATAGCAACACTCAGAGCAACAATCAGAAGGCAAGAAAAAACAACATCTAGTAAACATATGTCCATATTACTATAAATGTATATACTGTATATAGACACACAGTGCAGAGCATTATGGTTGGTTGGCGAATGTGCAGCAGAAAGTCTAAGCTCTCTCTCCGTGGATGCGGCGGGCCAGCTGGAAGTCTTTGGGCATGATGGTGACCCCCTTAGCGAAGAAGAGACCACCAGGTGGGCCTTGCTGGTCTCCTGCAGAGCCATGACGGCAAAGCTCAGGAAACGCAGGACGGTCTTGAAGTCCTGAGCGATCTCCCTCACCAGGCGCTGGACGGGCAGCTTACAGATGAGCAGCTCCGTGGATTTCTGGCAGCGACGGATCTCTCTCAGAGCCACGGGCCTGTGACGGCGAGGCCTCTTCACTCTGCCGGTGGCCGGAGCGCCTCTCCGAGCAGCCCTGGTGGCTAGCTGTCTCCTGGGGGGCTTCTTCCTCCAGTAGATTTTACGGGCGGTCTGCTTGGTTCTTGCCATCGCTCTTTATTATTCTGTCTTATATTTCTTGCACGCTGCCTAAACTCCAGCCCGGCACCCGCGTCGTTTTCGCTACAGCTCCCGGTATGTCGAGTTTCCCATTAGCACCGGGCGGCGGCCAAGTGCTAGCTAGCACTAGCTCCTCCCCGCTGTAGCGTCTCCCGCTGCAAACCGTGGCTCCGTCCGCCGACCCGGGAGACCCCCGGGGCGATCCGTGCGTCCGTGATATATATACAGAGTGAAAGGTGTAGAAAGAAGAAGGAAGATTAAAAAAAAGGCTGTTGCAACGGGCAGCCTACTCGTGTGGCGCCACCGAATCCGGCGGAACCGGAACCGGACTCTATGGTAATATTCTCTTAGTACATAATCATGCATTTAACAAATGTTGATAAATGACATTTCTCTTGACCTTTTCCCTCAGCAAATGTGAAATTTTCACCCTTTCTTGAGCGAATAATAATTCCTGGAAATGCTTTGGAGTATTCCTCAAGAAAAGACTGTAATTTTCGCTTGGGTTTCACACTCATTTGTGATTTTTCTCCGGCAGATTCCATTTTGTTGATATGGATTTAGTAAATCAATATTGAAATCTCCACAAATTACTACCATTTTCTTACTAGTAATATTATTGTACAGCTCGACTAATTTATCTCTGAATGTCTCAATGCAAGTTCCCAGCGTTCTATATATACATCTTATAATTAGATTTTTTGTTTTATCTTGGTCAAGCTCAACAGTAACACATTCTAAAATCCCTGGTAGTGCAAAGGACATTCCATTTACAAGCTTACACCTATACAGGTCATCAATATACAGTGCAGGGGTCACCAATGCGGTGCCCGCGGGCACCATGTCGCCCGCAGGGACCACATGTGTCGCCCGCAGGCCTGTTCTAAAAATAGCACAACTCGCAAGTGAGCTGCAGATGTAATTTTTTCTGCCGCTATTTTTTATTTTATATTTTTTATATTTTTTAAAATCACACTTGCATTTATATAGATTTTAAAATGACAATGTCTTAAAAATAAAAAAAATGAAAATATGTTTATTATACGTAAAGTTAAGGTGAACTCTGACCTAGTTCAAAGGTCAGTATTGTGCGCATGACAAAACCTTCGCGCTTGTGAAGCGTAAGCTTAGCTAGCGGGCAGTTAAGATGGTGGGCGCAGTGCGGTTTCCAAGCCCAAAAACATGGCAAAAAAAAGACAGAAAATTTATCATTTTCAAAGTGAGCGGGAGGAAGAGTTCTTTTTTACTACCGTGAAAGGAAGCTGCGTGTATTTCATTTGCGGGGCAATGGCGAAGCGCCACTTCACTACCCACTCTTTTTTTTTTTTTTTTTTTTGGACTCATCTTGTACCCGTAGGTAGATTTGTTCTGCAGTCCAGTAACAAGCCACCAGCTGCTGCGTGCGCAAGCGCCCCTTAACTCCCTAACCTGCATGTTTTTGCATGAAAAACGAGAGCATGCACCACCAGAACATTCAAACTCCATACAGATCACTGTTGGCTGGGGGCAGGGATCAAACCCACGATCCCCGCGATCCCCCGGCCGAGGGTAAACTGCTGCCGCGGTGCTAACCACTGCGCCACCGTGCATATAAGCACTCTCAGTGCTTGTTTAGTTTCTTCTCATGAAAGGACAGTGCTGGTTGCTCAAGCATGATTCTTGGCAAGAACTGTATGGATATAATTCCAGTGAAGAAGAACACACAAAAGTGTGTTTATTAAATGTAACAGATTTTGAGCAGAATTGCAGCAGTTTTGTTCAGTTAAAAATGTGATAAGATTTATTTAATATGAAAGTTGATTTTTCTTAAATGTTGCATAACTTTTTCAAACATGGTTCAACATAGTTCATGAATTAAAAGGGTTTAGTTTTTTATGGTTAAAAGGGACTGGTGAAAACTGGACATTTTTTTATGAAATGTAGAAGGGATCATCTGAACAATTGCTGAGATTAATAAAAATAAAGTGTTGAATATTGATCTTGTCTGTTACCCACTCTAAGTTATTGATAATTATTTATTTATGTGTATATATACAGTATATATATATACAGTATATATATGTATATATATATATATATATATACACACACACACACACAATTTGTTATTTTAGAGGAGTGTGTCAAGCTGGTGCCCTTCACATGACTTGATACCCATGAAGTAGCTCTTGGTTTCAAAAAGGTTGGTGACCCCTGATACAGTGCAACACTACCACCCTTTTTTTGAGATCTGTTAATATGAAACATCTGATATCCCTCTATTGCCATCAGGGGAGCCTGCTCTTCATTAAGCCAAGTTTCAGAGACTGCGATAGCTGTAAATTTTCTGTCTAGCCGTTTTAAATAGTCCTGAATCTGTGGAAAGTTTTTGTTAAGACTTCTGCTGTTGAAGTGTATTATTGATAGTTTACCATCTAGTTGCACTTGACTTTTGAATTGCTTTTCAGTGTAATATTCACAATGATTATGAATATTATTGAAAAAGTGGTTATCAGGATCAATATCATTCTCCATCTCTTGTAGTTTATGTTCAGCATAATGGCATATTTTCAGAGTTTGAATTTCCTCACTCTGTGTCAAATGACTTCCTCCAACTGGGGATAATTGATGTCTACTCAAGTCAGTCATAAGTTGTTGTTTTTTTTAAGTACACTGACATGGTATGTCAAAAGAACTATTCTTGTCGTGTGTGTGGATATGGATTATCATAGTCTCTTAATTTTCTTAATCACTGTTCATCTATATTTATTTAAGTCAGTAATCTCTCTGATTATTATACTCTTTGCTTCCTCAGGTGTTCCATTTAGTTTGATCCAAACTCTACAATTTCTTGTCCTTGTTGCCTGTATCTTATTTTGTTTTTTCAGCATCCGTGCTTGCCGTGCTATTTCAGCATTAGTTTTTGTTAGATGTTCATTTAGGTAAACTTCTGTTCCCCGTAGCTTTCTGGCCTGCCTCAGTATGTCATTCTTTACCCTTCTGTTCACAAAGCGCATCTTAATTGATTTCTTTGTTTTATTATCCTTTCTGGGTAAAGCATGACAGGCTGAAATTGCATTTGCTTCAACCTTTATGTTTCTACTATCAAGGAACTGAAGCACCTGATTTTCCAGGGAGACTGGTTCACTTGCGGGAGCCTCCTCACCTCTCATTCCTGATGTAGCATGAGCATATGATTGATATTTAATGTCTAGTCCACTTATAATTAGATCATCCATACGAGAATATTGTTCAAGATCCTCGACGCGTCGCTCCAAGTCTGCAATTTTTTTGTCTTTTTCGACTTCTTCCATTAGCCCTAATAGTTTAGCCTGCTGACTAGCCACTTTGGTCAGTTCTTCTGACATGAAGTTCAGAGATTTTTTGATCTCTTCCATTTCCTCCTTTTTTGGTGGCATTTTTACTGACCTGTTGATAGTAAAACAATCTCTGCTGGTGTCGCCGGTATCCGATCCGACTGACCTCGAATCCAGCTGGGCCTCAGCTAGCCCCCTCCGCTGCTTACCGCCGCTGCAATTGAGTTCCTGTCCAGCCGGGGTACCGGCAGCTCCTCCACCGAGTCCCGCCGCCCACCGCCGCTGTAGTTGAGCTCCGATCTTGCTCCTGTCCAGCTGGGGTCCCGGTAGTTCCTCCACTGAGTCCCGCCACCTACTGCCGTCTTCCTCAGTAGTTCCTTTGCCGAGCCCCGTTTCTGGCTCTTATCCGGCTGGGGCCCCGGTGGTCCTCCACTGGTCCCCGTCTCCTACCACCGCTGTACTTGAACTCTGATGCGGCTCCCGTCCAACTGTTGCCTCTGTTAGTTCCTCCGGCGAGCTCCAATCACCGGGGACAGAGTCGCTTCTTTGTGTCGGTGTTAGGTGCTACGACTAGCTATAATGATAGCGTTAGCTTAGCAAACACTTCGGGTAAAGCGTAGCAGCGAACCACGAAAAGAAATGCTACTCAGTTTACTCACAGAGCCCGGTGAAAGGCGAATAAAGGGGTATTTCTACTTCAAAAGCTGGTTCAACCAAGGTAGAAATTCAGCCTGTGCGTGTGCATCACAAATATTGATCCGATATTCGCTGTTGGTTAGTTATTTTAGTGGCAAAATCAGCAACTTTGTCTCAGCACTGAAAAAGTGTGACCATCCCAGGGATGGCAACAGGAAATTCTGATTTCAGCTGAAATCTAATTTGGTTGATTGACTTATGGGGGGGCCGGAGGGGCGCAGCCCCCCTGAAGCTGAGAGGTTTTCAGTAAAACAGAAGTAATTTAGACTGAAAAAAATGAAATATTAGTAATAAATCATTACTAAATCATTAAATTTAATGAAAAGTTAACTTACTTTTTCTTCAATGTTGTCTCGCTGTCTTTAGTCCAACATATTTAACAGTTCTTTAAGAGTTTATTACACTATTTACACTGGTCACCAAGTCACTTCTAATGTGAAACTTTCTTCCTTTTGGCAGCAAGCTGTGTCAGTCTCTGAACTTTGAACTTCATCTCCTTTTCTGGTTTCTTCAGAAATTGTCCCGAGTGTTTCTGTTACCTTGTCGAACTTTGAGCCAATTTTCACCTTTACCGTCACTTTTCTCTCAAGCCAATTCCATCGGAACTTATTTTTGACACTTTTGTCTATTTCTAGCACTGATGACTCCTGATCCTTCGATAAAAATCTCATAATTCCACTGAAAACAATACCGAAAGGTCAGAATTCCAACACAAACCAGCGATGTGATTTGGGGTTGGGGAAATTATCTGAAAATTAAGCAGGGGGTCTGGGGGACTGTGTCCCCCAGCAGGGTCCGGGGCAGAGCCCCGTTGGGGTGGGAGGGGAGCAAGGGGGGCAAAGCCCCCCGAAGCTCCTGGGTTTTTATGATTTTTAAGTACCAGAACTGTGCTTAAATGACATAAAACAAACAGCTGAATGCCACTTATTAATGTATAATATTGACTTATGTTCCAAGAAGATAGCATTCCTAAAATATTCCAACAAGCATTATCCATCACATGCTTTAACACTTGATCAAATCAAAATCAGTTAATTTTATCTGTTCCATAATAGAAATAAAATTCCAACATACCATTACTTTTTATAATTTCAGCATTCATTTCAGATCACCAGTTTCAATCTCCATTGAGGCTTGAGCAGTTCATTTTGCACAATCACTGATGTAGCCAAGTCTTAGAAATATTCAAAAGTTATGAGTCAATGTCCACTGTGCACTGTCAATTTCAAACTGTTTGGAATCATAAAAGGGGATGGTTAACTTTTATTACCATTTCCTCCCTCGCGCCAGCCCAGCTCATATACAGCCGTTGTACGGCGCCAGTAACAGAGAGTTAATGACTCTCCACCTGGCCATACCGATTACCGCAAGTGGCCATACGCCACTTCCAGTCCTGCCTGAAAGGGCGCAGCTTCACTGCATTCGTGGACCACAAGCCGCTAACGTACTTAACGTACTTTATCTTCCTGGAAGATAAAATAAAGCGGAATTCGGCGAATTAGCAGAAAATCACATCCCTCAGAACACGCCGCCATGAATCTTTGAAAAAGCATATAACGAGCCATCTGATTGGTCCAATCGTTTGCAACTATCCAATCGCAGGGCTGTCAAGCTACTGCAATACAGCAGTAGCTTGAACACAACACATCCGGGTTATAATCGTGTTGATTTTTGCTAAAATCGGTAACAGTAAGGTACCTTACCCCCCCTAAAATTTTCTCAACGGATTTAGACGATTCACAGAAATGATCAACTTGAAAATAAATCGGCGGAAATCCACGGATCGGCGGAAAACTGCCATCCCTGGAACTTTGAACTTCATCTCCTTTTTTGGTTTGTCCGAGTGTTTCTGTTACCTCGTCGAACTTTGAGCCAATTTTCACCTTTACCGTCACTTTTCTCTCAAGCCAATTCCATCAGAACTTATTTTTAACACTTGTCTATTTCTAGCACTGATGACTCCTGATCTTTCGATAAAAATCTCATAATTCCGTTGAAAACAATACCGAAAGCTCAGAATTCCAACACAAACCAGGGATGTGATTTGGGGTTGGGGAAATTATCTGAAAAGCTCCTGGGTTTTTATGATTTTTAAGTACCAGAACTGAGCTTAAATGACATAAAACAAACAGCTGAATGCCACTTATTACTGTATAATATTGACTTATGTTCCAAGAAGATAGCATTCCTAAAATATTCCAACAAGCATTGTCCATCACATGCTTTAACACTTGATCAAATCAAAATCAGTTAATTTTATCTATTCCATAATAGACATAAAATTCATTCATACCATTACTTTTTATAATTTCAGCATTCGTTTCAGATCACCAGTTTCAATCTCCATTGAGTCTTGAGCAGTTCATTTTGCACAATCACTGATGTAGCCAAGTCTTAGAAATATTCAGAAGTTATGAGTCAATGTCCACTGTGCACTGTCAATTTCAAACTGTTTGGAATCATAAAAGTAATGTAACTAAATTGTTTTGCTATTTTTTTCTCCTCAACATCAATGTCAGGGCGCTGCAGGAGTTTTGGGGATGGTTAACTTTTATAACCGTTTCCTCCCCCGCGCAGCCCAGCTCATACAGCCGTTGTACGCCGCATTCAAGAAACGGAAACCGGCAGACAGAGTCGACTGGACTCCTGAGCGGGAGCAGGCGTTCTCTCTGAGGTTAAAACAGCTCTGGCGAACACTGCACTACTGGCGCACCCAGACCCGGTGGCTCAGATAGCGCTCACTACCGACGCCTCGGACATGGGCATAGCGGCCGTCGTGGAGCAATGCGTTGCTGGTTCTTGGCAGCCGCTCACCTTTTTTAGCAGGTCTTTGCACGATAGTGAGCGTAAATACAGCGTGTTCAACAGAGAGTTAATGGCTCTCCACCTGGCCATACGCCACTTCCAGTTCTGCCTGAAAGGGCGCACCTTCACTGCGTTCGTGGACCACAAGCCGCTAACATACTTAACGTACTTTATCTTCCTGGAAGATTAAAAAAAGCGAAATTCTGCGAATTAGCGGTAAAATCACATCCCTGACGAACACGCCGCCATGAATTTTTGACAAAGCATACAACGAGCCATTTGATTAGTCCAATCGTTTGCAACTATCCAATCGCAGGGTTGTTTACAATACAGCAGTAGCTTGAGTACATCCGGGTTATCGCGGGAGACTTGACCTGGGGAAGCGCCGAGCGCTTATGTAATCGTGTTGATTTTCGCTAAAATCGGTAACAATAAGGTACCTTACCCCCCCTAAAATTTTCTCAACGGATTTAGATGATTCACAGAAATGATCAATTTGAAACTAAATCAGCGGATCGGCGGAAAATTGCCATCCCTGCCATCCCGGCCGCCATCACGTGTTGCTATGTTCTAAATTTAGATACAATTCCTAGCGATCTTGTGTTTGGAATTGCTTTCGTGTTTTTTTTACGATTTAAATTTTTTGACTGAATTTTTAGTGAAAAACCGTAATTTTGATTAATAAAGCCTTACCCGGAATGGGGTCTTGAAAACTGTAACCATTACGGCAAAACCGGAGTAGTTGGCAGGTATGCCGCAATAAAGTCGGTGGCGTTTTGTTAAAATATGTTGGACATAATCAAATTTACCTTAGAGCAGACGTAGAATCTAATCAGAGGCACAAAGAATCACAACACCGTGCTTGGGTGTTTTAATATCGGGGTAAATATAGACAACTACAGCTGTTTGTTTTACCCCGAAATTAAAATGGTCATGCTGCTGTCATGCCATGAATGCTTGTTATTTAACTTAACACATACAGACCTTTTCTGACAATTGTTCAAAATTTTATTGATCTATATTTTGTGATAATTTGAAAACTAATGCATGTTGAAGCTGCTATCAAGCCCAGATCGTTCCAATGCAGTGCAGCGAATGGAAAAAACAAAAAAAAAAACAAAAAAAAACAAAACACCTATATACATATATATATCTTTCTTAAATCATTAAGCCTGAGAAAGCAAACTGTTACTATTTTTTATTTATTATTTTACTTCATGCAGCCTTGCATCTGGTGACGTATATAAACGTCAGATCTGTGACATTCATACAAGTGAAAACATACCTGGTGCTGTTGTGTCTGTACCGCCGATCACACAAACAGTCCTTGTTTGCTTTCAGTGCATGATCTATGCATTGCTGTTGAAGCCTCACATTTAGCTGAGGTTTAGGAGCCTCACACCACGAACAGCAGCAAGTACCAGAATTACGCAAAAACATTCAAAAATATAAAAACTACAAGTGCTGAAATTATCTGCCACTTGACTGCAAAACTGGTATGTGGACTATACATTAAAACGAATTTAAAACACTTTTAAAAACGCTATTTTAAATGCCCCACTACTCCACTCTTACCGACTGATTTAACTTAACACTACCGTCGAAACCGCAAGTTGCACCCATGATCGTTTCTACAGCAGCGCCCTCAGGAGTAAGGTGGATTAACAGTTCTGGTTATAACTTTGTTCCCTGGATGTTTCAACAGCTTAAGTAGAAAGGGTCGACTCAAGTTAAACAAGAGGTTAAAATGAAAGAAACACACCTATGCTGCTCAGCTTTATCTGTGGGCTGAGAACCATGTGCAGGACCGTCTTCAGTCGTTTGTTCTCCTCATAAAGGGACTCCATGAGGTTCTCCACCTCCTCGAACACCTCCACAGCCGCGCAGGTGAACTTCTCCGTCAGGAAGCTCCGAAACCCGAGCAGCACAGTGTTTGCCATTTTCCACAATATTCCAAATGCTGCTCTTTGTGCCAAAAAAAAAAAAAACACAACCACGAAGAGAGTTCAAATCAGTTCGCGTCGAGTAGCCAACCGGAGAAAGAATAAAAGGACTTCCGGGGTAAAATACGAGCGCCCTCTAGGGGACACAGAAAGTGCAACACACCGGCGTAAACGTGACACACGAAAACTGTGCTGAATTATAAATAAAATATCCAAAAATTGATAGTATGCAATGTATAACAATTTATTTCGACAATAGACTAGAAAGCCCAAGTGCTTTTTAACCAGGTAAAAATTTGACTGTATGTATTTTATTTATATTGTAACGTCGGGGCCATGTTGAGGGGGGCAGGGATTTCCCAGCATGCTTTGCCAGTTGGAAACGTTACTGTGTGTGTATTAAATGTGTTATTACTGAGTTATTATACTGCTGTGTCATATAATGACCCAGCAGTGTTTATAGGCAGGATTAGGGCAAGATGTATCATGTGTGTGTAACCATGATTGAAATGGAGGTCTGGGAGAATGACCTCCCCTCCTGTCTGTGCTCAGTTGTGGGTGCTGGGGTTGGGTGTGTGTGAATAAAGCCTGTTTGTCTCAACCATCTTGCTCCTCTTCTTTGTGGAACCCCACATACGTCACAATATACAGTATATTTCATGTGCATGCATTACATTACAATATGGACTCAAAGTAGATTCATTGTCATTACCAGTAGACTGTTCATATAATTGCTTCAATTATTTTAAAAAGATCAAATTTTAAAATGTTCTTTCCTTTACTGTCTCAACTGCTACATATATGTAAGCCAAATTAAGTCAGAATTATTCATAAAGTAAATATAAAACACCAATAATTGACTAAAGTGCTGGACAACAATAATCAAAAAAAGGACAATAAAAGAAAGCCAAAACAAACAAAAAAAACACCAAGGAGAAAAGTAAGTATTCAGTTGTGATTTGAACATATCCAAAACAGGTCCTGGCTAAAATTTGGGACCAGTGAGTGTTAAGATAAGATAAGATAAGATAAGCCTTTATTAGTCCCACAATGGGGAAATTCCAGGATTGCAACAGCACAGGGATAGCAACACTCAGAGCAACAATCAGAAGGCAAGAAAAAACAACATCTAGTAAACATATGTCCATATTACTATAAATGTATATATATATAGACACACAGTGCAGAGCATTATGGCTGGTGAATGTGCAGCAGAAAGTCTAAGCTCTCTCTCCGTGGATGCAGCGGGCCAGCTGGAAGTCTTTGGGCATGATGGTGACCCCCTTAGCGAAGAAGAGACCCACCAGCTGGGCCTCGCTGGTCTCCTGCAGAGCCGTGACGGCGAAGCTCAGGAAACGCAGGACGGTCTTGAAGTCCTGAGCGATCTCCCTCACCAGGCGCTGGACGGGCAGCTTACGGATGAGCAGCTCCGTGGATTTCTGGTAGCGACGGATCTCTCTCAGAGCCACGGGCCTGTGACGGCGAGGCCTCTTCACTCTGCCGGTGGCCAGAGCGCCTCTCCGAGCAGCCCTGGTGGCTAGCTGTCTCCTGGGGGGCTTCTTCCTCCAGTAGATTTTACGGGCGGTCTGCTTGGTTCTTGCCATCGCTCTTTATTATTCTGTCTTATATTTCTTTCACGCCGCCTAAACTCCAGCCCGGCACCCGCGTCCTTTTCGCTACAGCTCCCGGTATGTCGAGTTTCCCATTAGCACCGGGCGGCGGCCAAGTGCTAGCTAGCACCAGCTCCTCCCCGCTGTAACGTCTCCCGCTGCAAACCGTGGCTCCGTCCGCCGACCCGGGAGATCCCTGGGGCGATCCGTGCGTCCGTGATATATATACAGAGTGAAAGGTGTAGAAAGAAGAAGGAAGATAAAAAAAAAAAGGCTGTTGCAACAGGCAGCCGACTCGTGTAGCGCCGCCGGTCCGGCAGAACCGGAACCGGAAAAAAAAAAAAAAAATGTTATGTCTGGAAATAATAGTCGTGTAGAGGATGTGTTCAATGATGAGGCTGGGTTTATTTCTCAGGTTCAGTTTTATTATCAGAACACATTCTCTATCAACCTCCAAGCAAGAAAAGAGACAGATCACAGTCACATCATTCTCTTATACTCCGGAACATTGAAACTCAAGTCACATGGTGTCTGAGCAAACATACAGTCACATTGTAACCCCTTTGATCCTCCACCATTGTCTCTCAGCCTTCGATGGTCCGGAAATCCCTCCAGGGCCTCTCTCTGAGACAAAGGACAAATCTCACACCTCCTCAATACCTCCTGCAGGTTCAGTCCTTTTGTCCCTGACAAACGTGAAGCACACAATAAACCTTCAGCAATACATTTGTGGAAAATATGTACCCAACATATGTGCCACAGTCGGAGTCTCTCTTGTGCCATGCAGCGAACTGAACTTTATTACAAGAACACAGAACTATTAACACTGGCCGTGCCTGCCTGACGTCACACCCAGGGCGGGTACAGCAAGCCCCACGGGCCACACACGCTCACCACACTCACTACACAACATTCCCCTCCCCCTTACAAAAGTGTAAAACACATGTACACAATTCAGACCCTCCCAAATTTAGGACCCAAATCATGCACTAAGAGAAATAATGGGAACAATGAACTGAAATGGCCTAACAAATTCATCCCAAAACAATTAAAAACTAGGATCATGTCTCTAAAATGTGTAAAAAAAAATCCCATTTCATAACATCCATTCACATGCACACCAACTGAACATATTTACATCAAAACTGTTTTAAGTTATGTCACAGTCCATGGGCAGCCACGGGCAAAACCGGCTCGGAGGCCCAGGGCAGCCCCATGGCATGTGCGCCTCTGGCCACCGCCTGCCCCCAGGATTGATGCCAACATCCCTGGCGAAAATGTCTCTTCTTGCCACCAACCGCTTCTCTTCTCTGGCCCCACAGTGCTGCTGTCCGGCACACCATCCCTCGGTGCCTGTCGGTCCCCTCCTGACCGTCCTCAACACCGCTGTAGCTGCTGCCATTATAGCTCCAAACACCCCAGCCCCCTGTGGCCTAGCTCCAGGGAAAATCAAAGCCCGCTCAATGGCGCCGCTCACTGATTCAGTCACCTTGCCGTAATGCCCAGCACCCTCATCCAGGGTGCTCCGCTGCGCTGCCTCTGCACCCGGCCGTCTCCGCTGCCTCCCGGAGCCCACAGCCTGCTCGCTCCTGCCCTCCCGCTGCCCAGACTCCAGCCACAGGGAAGACCCCGGTCGCCGCTCTCCCTCTCTGCTGTCGCCGCTCACTGTGCCATCAACCTCACCATCGCTATGGTCATGTACCATGCTGAGCTCCCTGACTGGCTCGCCGTTGTCAGTAACCAGGGGTTCTGGTCCCCCCTGGATACCCAGCCGGTAGCTTGTAGTTCGTTTTTGGCGCTCTCCTAGCATCGTGGCTAACTCTTCCATTGCCACTGACCAAGCCTTTAGCTCCTCCAAGCTAACTTTTGGTGCACTCTGTGGTTATGGACTGTGTGGTCTCCAGGCATGGGGGGCTCCACAGGATGGTTGCTCCTTCACATGGTGCCTCTGTCATGTCTGGGGTGGCCACCCCGCCCATGACTTGTGGCTGTTGGGTTTAATTATCACTTATTAATTCCAGCTGACAGATTGAGCCTTGCTCTCCATCAGTCCTACAGCCACGCCTCCTCCTCCTACCTGGCATTCACCAGTTTTCTGTTCACCACACACACACACACACACACACGATTCAATCAGTCACGCTCCTGCCACTTCCCAGCTGTGTCCACTTGCTCCCATTTAGGCTCGGGTATTAATAGAGCTAGGTGCGATCAGTTGTTGCGGCAGCTTCTAATGTCAACACTGGACTTCCTGGCTCGCGACAGTTGGCCTCTTCCCTGGACTGAACTGTGTTGTTCCTCAGAGCCTATTCGCTCCAACATATTTGTAAGTCTCTCCTCATTCATGCCTTTCCTCTCCGCTCCTACCCTGCCTGGGAGCACGTTGGGCATTTAATCCCTGCCAACGAAGCTGTAGCCAATTGTCTCATCTGTGCCATAGTGACTGTTATTTGGACATGTTTGTATATTCCCTCTTTTGTAAATAAACACGTTACATGCTGCATTTTGGGCTCGGTCAATTTTTATGTTCGCTGCGAAGTTACGCAGCCGAACGTGACAGCCTCAGTGCTGAGCAATCGCGCTTTTATTTTATATGTGTGTAAGAGAAATAGGGGGTGATGAAAATGACCCTTTTTCTCAGATTTCATTTTGAAAGTGTGTGATTTTATTTTGAAAACCGACTATCTTGGGGAAGAGGAAGTGCGATCCTTGTCATCCAACTTTTGAATTTCCGGTTCATGGTCACGTTGAGTGATCTGGGTCTTTCCATTCGTTAAGAGCGAGATTAGCCCCGCCTTCCGAGTAGAGGCAGCCAGCGCGAACTCGGAATTAAGTTTTTCACGATATGAGCGCGGACGAGGGAGGTTGTGAAGCGGTTTGATTCACACAGATACCTCTTCTTGGTGAGTTTCATTCAGAAAGATGCTATAAATGGATCTAAACACTCCAAACGCTAATCTGCAACCTTTATTATCCTAAGTTGACGGGAGCACGAGCGTGAGGGGCATTGTGGCTGTGTCCTTTGCTGTATTCACACTGAAACCTCATCTTGGTGAGTCAGATACATGCTAATGTTATGCTAATGTTAGCGCTATGCTAATGCTAGTCGTGAGTGGATTGTTTCCTATTTAAAAGCAATGGAAAAGGCTGTCTTTGTGTCTGTATGGTTTTCCTAAATGTGATTTCAGTTCCCAACAGTATGCTGAAGTACTTTTAGTTCTTATGCACTATTTCTGTCGAATGCAATGTGTAGTTTGATGCTAAAAGCACATGGTATTAGTCTACTATGTAAATTCATAGGTTGTGCTAAACCCAGTAGCTCAGACAGGGTTTTACTGATTTTAAAAGGGAATATTGGAAGTGATGGGACAGTATATTCCCTGGTTATGTGATAAATTAATTGTATTTCATTTCATGACTTACAGAGACAAGGTTAGAGAGGATTAATCATAATTTCATGGTTAAATGATATAGAGATGAACAGAGGAATTCATTTAATTGGTTACATGAAAAAAAGGGTATTTCATGTGCTACCAGAGAGATTGTGAGAAAAAAGAACACATGCATGTAAGATGTAAGATGTGAAATGTAAGATATTACTATATTGCTGGATTGTGATAATAGTAATATGAGAGAAGAATTTAAACACTAAGCTATGGTGTTGTATAAGAAGGGATTGGAAGACGAATTACTCTAGCTGTAAACAATAATACCATTATTGTCATGCAGGCTAGGTTTTTTTGGTTGCCGACCAAAAACCTTCTGGATCCTGGATTCTTTCTGAATGGAGATGGCGAGCCTGACCCGAGACTGAACCGAGATTGATCAGAGGTCTGACCAAGGTCTCAATTGAAGGACGTTCCTCCTCTCTCCAGTGCCCAGGATTTAAAGTGGTAAAAACCCAAGTCGCCGCTTTAAAAGAGGAAAACAAACCTGAGTCTGGAGTTACAAGACATCTTGACTGGTCAAACGACTAATCCGAAAGGACAAACAAACACTGAGCTCAGTAGGACACTTTTGGGGTTTTGTTTCATGCCAGCCGTTGTTATATTTGTATACTTGTACATTGTTTGTATATTTTGCTCCTTCTATATTTATTAATACAGACATGAATTGCTCATTTCTTGCCTCCAGCTATTTCATTCCACACTCACTCTAATTCCCTATTGTAACCCTTACGAACCTAGCAACTGGTCTACACTTAATTATTTCCCTTACCTAATTAACATAAGGCAAGGGTTACACCGGAGTGGTGGCTCAGTTGGTAGAGCATCCGCCCCACACCCGGGAGGCAGGGGTTCAAATCCCGGCCGGGTCATACCAAAGACCATATAAAAATGGTGCTTTCTGCCTTCTAGCGTGGTGCTCCGCATAATGGAATGGGGAAAGTAAAGTTACACACAGAGCTACCAGAGGACTGACCCCCCGCTGTAGCTTTCACTACTTACAGTAGCTGTGTGGCCTAGGGTCAGAGAAACGGAGATAGGCGCTGCCCATATACACCTTCAGGTGTGAAGGGATTAACTAACTAACTAAGGGTTACACCTCTGTGTGTGTGTGTGTGTGTGTGTGTGTGTGTTTGTGTGTGTTTGTGGGTATGTTTATGGGAGGGTTGGAAGAGGAGGGGATGTGTCGTGTAAAATATGTAACTAAATGTGTCTACTGTTTTTATCTATGTAAAGCACTTTGCGCAGCATCTAATGTTTAAAAAGTGATATACAAATAAAGTTTGATTGATTGATTGCTTGAACTAGCTTAGCTCTTACTGGCACCAACAGTCTCGCCACCCACAGCCCCAGCTTCTTATCCTTTGGATGGTCGGCAAAAGTTCCAGCCAGCTGCCCGACAGCATCCACACAGAGCTCCGTCTCTTCCAACATGCGGAGAAGTCTCCGACCCTCCACGCCAAGACGACGGGCCAGACGTGCCCATCCTCGGTCCCCGTAAAGTCTACCCAGGCCCAGCCCAGTGATGTATCCCCCAAGCCATGCCATCCAATTCGGCCACAGGACCGCTGGCTCTCCAGGACACTCCAAAAATGGCGGTAGAGGTGAAGGTAGCCCACATGCCTCCATGGTTTATTCTCATTGCCAAAATGTTATGTCTGAAGTTGGAGTCAAGGAGGAGACCAGCAGTGGAGCTGAACACACATTTATTCTTATACAGGGCACAGTGCACCTAACCACACCTAACCGCAAGCAGGAGCAAAAGCTGAAGAGACCGCCCCCCTACTTGCAGAACTTCTTATACGCACAAGGTTGGCGGAACCAAAATATGGAACCACCACCCCGTGCCACACAAATAAGAGCTCCAATGATAATACAATATATGAACAATAAATTGACAATAAGGCTTGATCAATTGCCCATACCGGTTGTAACATGAAGCCGCTGGGCTGACCTTCCTGTTGCAGTAGATAGGGAGAAAACCCGGTCTCCGGTGCACAGCTCTTGGTTGGGGGAAAAGGTAGGGAGGGGAAAGCTTTGGTCTCCTGCAAACAGTTCTCTGAAGGGGGAAAACAAACTTGTGCTCCCTGCGGGTGGGCAACCACGCCAGGGAGCCTGAGCCAACACCACCTACTCATCTGCCAAAACATAAGAGGGCTTCAGCCTGTCTGTGTAGATGGTTTTGCCCCCCAAAGTCTAACACAAAATTTTTTCGCCCCCGTTTCCAAAAATCTGAAAGGGCCATTGTAAGGCGGACGCAGCGGGGTTCGGTGGGCGTTGTGCCTAACGAAAACGAACTTGGCATTTTCTAAACACTTCGGAATGAAAGTGTGGGGGGCTGCCCCCAGACTGCGGACGCAGCACATTTGTCTGACAAATGCGCTGCGCTGTTAGCCCCTGCCCTGGGAAAAATGCATGTGGACAAGTCGGTACCGCGTGTGGGACTTTCCAGCAAAAACTCACTTGGGATCCGCAACGGTTCACAAAAAAAGAGCTCTGCCGGGGAAGCTGCCAAATCTTCTTTGGGCGTGGAGTGCAACCCCAGTAGTACCCAAGGCAAGCGGTCAACCCATTTTGCGTCCGTCAGCGAGGCTCTGAGCGCTGCTTTAAACGACCTATGGAACCTCTCGCACAAATCGTTAGCCTGCGGGTTGTACTCGGTGGTTCGGTGGATTTTGACCCCAAGGCTTTCGGCCATCGTGGACCAGAGTTCCGAAATGAACTACGGACCCCTGTTGGAAGTGATGTCCAATGGGGACCCGAAACGTACGACCCAGGATTCATTCAACTTTATTTATATAGCGCCATTTCACAACAACAGTCATCTCATAGCACTTTCAACTGTAGGGGAAACCCCACAGTTGCAGAAAGACCCCAGCAATCAGGTGATCCCCTGTGAGCAAGCGCTTGGCGACGGTGGAGAGGAAAAACTCCCTTTTAACAGGAAGAAACCTCCAGCAGAACCAGGCTCAGGGAGGGGCAGTCATCTGCTGCGACTGGCTGAGGGGTGAGGGGATAGAGAAGATGAAAAGAACAGACATGTAGAGAGCAAACAGAACGATGGGGACTCAATCTATGGGAGACAACAAACAGATGTTAATGACCAGCAAAAAAAAAAAAAAATATTTCATTGAGAGTGAAGAAAGGAGTGAGGCCCAGTGCGTTATTGGAGGTCCCCCGGCTGACTAAACCTATTAGCAGCATAACTAAGGGAGGGTTCAGAAACACATGATCCCTCCCTAATTGTAGGCTATATCAAAAAGGAAGGTTTTAACCCTATTCTTAAAAACAGAGATCGAGTCTGACTCCCGAATCCAGATTGGCAGCTGGTTCCACAGGAGAGGAGCTTGATAACTGAAGGCTATGAACTGATAGCCTTCAGTTATCAAGCTCCTCTCCTGTGGAACCAGCTGCCAATAACTGATAGCCAATAACTGCCAACTACCAGCTGCCAATAACTGATAGCCTTCAGTTATCAGGATGACAAAAATGCACGGGCCACATTGGCGGCTGTGGTGAAAACCAGCGGAACCGCCTCAGGCCAACGCGTGGTGCTGTCCACTATTGTTTAAAGGTACATGAACCCCTGTGACGATGGAAGAGGGCCCACCAAATCCACATGTACGTGGTCGAACCTCCTGCTTAGGATCTGGAAAGGTTCGAGGGGTGCCTTGGTGTGCCTCTGAACCTTAGCCCGTTGGCACGCGATGCATGCCGAGGCCCATTCCTTCACATCCTTGCATAAGCGGGGCCAGATGAATTTAGACCCCACCAGCTTAACCGAAGCCCGTACGCCAGGGTGTCAAAGAGAGTGGACAAACTCAAAAACGCGGCAGTGCCACATGCTCAGAACCACCGGGTGGGGACGGCCAGTGGAGACTTTGCAAAGCAAGCAGGGGCAGCTTACTTATACTGCCTAGTTTCCAGTTTTAGCCCGGTACCCGCGGACTGGAAAGCGCAAATATCCGCGTCCCCGGTTTGGTCGGCGGCCATGGCGGAAAAATCAATACTCATGTAGACCGGAGAGACCAGTACGCGACAGGCAGTCAGCCACAACATTAAGTTTACCGGCTACATGTTGAATGTCAGTAGTGAATTCCAAAATTGTGGCCAGGTGCTGTTGCTGCCAGGCCGACCACGGTTCCGAGACTTTGGCCATTGCATAGGTTAGGGGCTTGTGGTTGACAAGCGTGGTACATTCATAACCCTCGAGCCAGAACTGAAAATGATGCGTGGTCAAGTGGAGAGCCAACAGCTCCCTGTCAAAAGCACTATACTTATGCTTGTTGTTGCACAAAGTATGGCTGAAAAAGGAGAGAGGTTGCCACGAACCGGAGATGTACTGTTCTACCACAGCTTCTACCGCAACGTCAGACGCATCTGTCATGAGCGCTAACCGTGCCGACAGCGATGGGTGAGCAAAGCCACGTTAGTGAGCACTGCTTTGGTGCCTGTGAACGCCTGGACCCGATCGGGGGTCCAGTCAACGCTATCAGTGGGTTTGTTTTTCTTCAGCTTGCTGTATAGTGGTTGCAGAAGCTGTGCTGCCCGGGGAAGGAAACGGTTGTAAAAATTGACCATCCCCAAAAATTCCTGCAGTGCCCTCACTGTCTGTGGACATGGAAACTCTGACACTGCTTGTACCTTGTCCAGCAGCGGAACCGCGCCCTCTGGCGAGATACGTTGGCCCAAGAAATCGATCACTGGCAGCCCCAAACTGACACTTCACTGTATTAACTATCAAGCCGTCTGCTTCCAACCGCTGGAAAACTTACTTCAGATGGGCGAGGTGCTCCTCCTCTGACACGCTAGCCAGTAGAATGTCATCTAAGTAGACAAAAACAAACGGCAAATCACAGAGCACCACATCATCATCCTCTAAAACATTTGGGCTGCACCTTTTAACCCGAGTGGGATGCATAAAAACTCGAAAAGGCCGAAAGGCATTATCACCGCCATTTTTGGGATGTCCTCGGCATGAACCAGGACCTGGTGGTAGCCACGGACCAGATCCACTTTAGAAAAAATGCGCATCCCAGCTAGGTGCACAGAAAAATCTTTAATGTGTGGAATGGGGTAACGGTCATGTTCAGTGACATTGTTCAGGTGATGGAAATCACCACACGGCCTCCACAAACCATCAGCCTTGGACACCATGTGCAGTGCGGACGTCAAAGTGCTGTTAGAGCACCTAACGATTCCTAGCCATTCCAAGTTAGCGAACTCCTTGCGCGCGATAGCTAGCTTAGCCATGTCCAAGCGGCGCGGACGCGCAAAAACCAGCAGGCCCTTCATCGTGATGAAATGCTCAACCCCATGCTTGGTCACGGTAGTGGAAAAGATGGGCACTGTAAGTGCGGGAAACTTGGAGGAAAGCAAATGCTGATACCCATTCCCCGAGGCTAAAAAAATTTGAATGTGTTGGTGGCCCAACTCCCCGAGCCATACAAGGTAGTGAAGCAAAAGACACAGCATCCACTAAACGTCTGTTAGCAACATCAACAAGGAGACCATAAGCACACAGAAAATCAGCACCTAAGATAGGAACCGAACATGCAGCTACCACAAAGTCCCACTTCTAGTTGTGTCCATGCAAACATACAGCGTCTGACCTTTCTCCGAAAGTCCTGATGGGGTATCCGTTTGTGGCCGTTAGTGACGAGCTGCATCCTTCTGCCAGCCTGTCGGCACTGACTGGCAAAATGAGGCTTTTCTGGGAACCCGAGTCCACCAAAAACCGTCTGCCGGAGCGCGTGTCCTCAATGAAAAGCAGCTTCTCCCTGTTGCCAGTGGTCATAGCTGCTACTAACCGCTAGCTTGTCTGTTTCCCGGATTCTTGAAGCGACATGGGGGCAGGCAATGTTGCACGTCGGCACCAAAACACTGGTGATAGAAGCACATCGTCCCGTTACTGCGTCTCCGAGTGGCCGTTTTAGCCACCACCCTCAGCTCCACAGCCAAACCATCTCCCAGCTCTAAGTGGGAAAGGAGCCTTTCTGCTCTCTTGCTGTCCAAAAGGGTGTAACGCAGTAACAGCAGCCACTTGAGCGCGTTGTACTTTCCCTCAGCTGGAGGGGCTCAAAGTAGATTCATGGCACTCTGAGTGGTGCGCGGGTCCAGCGAAGCCACCACGTAATGGTATTTCGTCTCATCTGCTGAGACTCCGTGGAGAGCAAACTGTGCTTCCGTATGGATGACCCAGGCTGCCGGGTCGTGAAGCCAAAAGTCCGGGAGTTTTACAGCTACGACGCATGTGGCCGGGATCCTGGAGGGAAATACCAGTGTGGATGTTCCCACAGAGCTGCTCGGTCCATCTTCCATTTTCACGTCTAGGTCACCAATGTAGAGGAATGAACAAGACAAGACACGAGTGTGTAGACACAGACTTTATTCCTCTGACAGCAAAGTAAGAATGATCTCTGGGTGCCAAAGCCAACCTCTTATACATCTTACACAATCCTTTCTTTGGCACCGAGAATACACTTCATTACCATAGCGTACATTACATCTCAGTACATTCACACCTGCAGTCCCAAGTGTGAAGGCACATCTTAACATTTCTTTTCCCACCCAGTGCTCTGGCACCAAACTCTGCCTCTCATCCTTTCAACTCTCCTCCCCCAGAGTGCCACAGCACCTGCATTCGTCTCTCTCGCCTGAGGTACATGCATTATCATGTCTCTGTCAATGATGGCCCTCACGAGCCATCAATGAGATGCCGTAAGCCAGCCAATGAGTTTGCATACTTTATTAACAAAAGACAACGATACAAAATGAGCCATGTGGGGCGAAAACACGAACATACACTTGGATTCTTTAAACCACAGACTACGAGGAAGACGCACTATGAAACTAGGACACAGACTATGAGGGAAACACTTACTGAGGGATGAAAATCTCCAGATTCCTAAGACTGAGGTTAGATGAAGGGATGTTTGACGAGGTTGCAGCGAGGAGTAAGCCTCAGCTGCTTCCTTAAATACCCATGACACACCAATCAATAAAGGGGAAAGTAATCCGGAGAAATGCTGAACAGCTGTCACAACGTGACTTGGTTTTGACAGCCGGAAGCCCCATTGTGACTACGGCCATATGGTAAACCTGAGATGAGAACGGGGAAATACCGGACAACCCGAGCACGGACAGAGTCAGCGCTCGGACCATAACAGTCTCACTCCTTCCCCCGTTCCCAAAATCACTGGGTGCGAGTAATACCTCCTGCCATGCCACCACAGCATGATAACAAGACCGAGACAAGACTAGACTGTCTTTGGCAAGTCAGATTTGGGGCATGACCAACAAGTACTTCTGGGCCATGACGTCAATTTTTTTGCTCGTGAAGTTGGGTGAGCTTTGACAAAACAACTTGAAGTTGGTACCAAAAATTTAAAAAAAAAAATGGCTGTACCCATTCACCATGTATCAACAGTAGTGTACAGTGTAGCTATTTATTATGCTATACACAGGGCTGCATGGTACTGTATGTGAAAATGTGTGATTACAATTATGGACCCAAATATTGTGAACAGAGATGTAATTTTGATTATTTATTTTACTTTTTTAACGGATGGTTTCATTAGTCTCCTTGCTTTGTTATAAGGAAAATGGAGATTAATCAAATTTTGAAATATTAATTTCTCACTTCAAATATTAAGCTGCATAAAAATTTTAAAAAAGTAACTCTGTACAACACTGTTTACAAAATAAAATGTATTTAAATCTAAATTGCAGCATTTTGTGTGATAATACAATTGCAGAGACTTGACACTGCGATTGTGATTAATTGTGCAGCCCTAGTGATACGACTAAAATTTGGCCATAGACACGCATAGCCATATAATATGATAGTTGTGACAATCCGGTAGACTTCTATAGTAACTGTGGAATGCGGAAGTCACATGGGTCATGGAACAGCGAATAGTTCCAAACAATGAATTTTTCCCCATAGACCACCATTCATTTCACGGAGTGTCTGCTTAATAATCCCGGGTAAGTTAATGAATGGCCATTGTTTTGGTCATTTTACTACTTAAGCTAACATGTAGATTCTGTAGTCTATGATCTTGTTTTATTTTGTCAGCTTTTTTCTTCTTTATGTGCAGTAAAAGCTCATAAACTTGCAATCATGTTCTTTGATTTCTCCAGTGCTTTCAACACCATCCAACTGATGATCCTGAAGGACAAGCTGCTGTGCGCAGGGGTGGACCAGCACCTGTCATCATGGATCCTGTACTACCTCACTAACTGGCCACAGTTTGTGAGAACCCGGGATTGTGTGTCGGACACGATCATCGGCAGCACGGGGGCCCCCCAGGGAATGGTTTTGGCTCCCTTCCTGTTCACCCTTTATACTGTGGACTTCTCACACAACACAACACACTGCCATCTACAGAAGTTCTCTGACGACTCTGCAATTGTCGGCCTCATCTCCAACGGAGATGAAGCTGAGTACAGAGGACTTATCCAGGGCTTCGTGGACTGGTGCCATCGGAACTGCCTCCAGATCAATGTGAGGAAAACTAAGGAGCTGGTGGTGGACTGCCGCAGGCAAGAACAACCCCTCACAGCACCAGTGAACATCCAGGGAACAGACATTGAGATGGTGACATCCTACAAGTACCTGGGTGTTCATCTGAACAAGAAACTAGACTGGTCACACAATACCGACGCACTCTACAAGAAGGGACAGCGCAGGCTGTTCCTACTGAGGAGGCTCAGGTCTTTTGGTGTACAAGGGGTGCTCTTGAAGACATTCTATGACACGGTGGTGGCATCCATCACTTTTGGAGTGGTCTGCTGGGGCAGCAGCATTACAGCAGCCGATAGGAAGAGACTGAACAAACTAATCAAGAAAGCTAGCTCTGTCCTGGGGCAGCGCCTTGACCCAGTGGAGGAGATAGGAGAGAGAAGGATGGTGGCTAAACTGTCATCTCTGCTGGAGTCCGAGTCCCACCCCATGCAGGACCTACTGAACACACTGAGGAGCTCATTTAGCAGTAGACTATATCATCCTAGATGCGCGACCGAGAGGTATCGCAGGTCCTTCCTACCTACGGCTGTCAGACTGTATAACCTAAGCAGGGCTGCTCGCAGAGATAGCAAAAAAACGTGACGACCTAATAGTATTGAATGCAAAAGATGCAACAGACTTACACAAATGGTCCCCTCCAGTATACAACAAGGACAATATCAGTCGCTATGGAGCGTGACAATATGTATGGGTACATATTCATACCATGTAGGGTAACTAAATAGACGGTTATGCTGTTTAGTCCATCTAGCTACAATGTTCCGCACTGTGTATATATATATTTATATATTTATGTGTACATATATATAGTCACTGCTCTTATTTTCTTATCTTCTAAATCATTGCTCTGAGTGTTGCTATCCCTGTGCTGTTGCAATCCTGGGATTTCCCCATTGTGGGACTAATAAAGGCTTATCTTATCTTATCTTACTTGTTATTAACCTGTGCTAGCTCAACTAGCTAGCAGGGTCAGCCCTTATTTCAAAAATCTGATGTACAGTTATTGGGTGAAGGCACAGTATCTGGGAGACATTAGAGATTGGTAGTAGTATTATATGATGAGACATGACATGGAAACCTGTGACAGAGCAGCTGTGACTTATTTTGTTCATAGCAGTGTAGTAGCATTAGCAGCATCACAGGACTATGGTGGTGGATTTAAAAGACGGCTTACAAAAATGAAATTGTTCTACTTTTTTATAGCAGAGAACATGAAAGCATGGGAGACTGACATGTTTGCCAGCAAACCTGCTTTCTGCAAGGAGGAAACGTGGAACAAGGGAGGAAATAACCAAATACAGCTCTTTACATGCTCCAAAGTCCTCATCATCAGTGTCAACTCTGATAATGGCAATGTTATTTTTAACATCCATAAATTAGCACTATTAATATTTAAGGATTCTGCTTAAATAGTCTCTACTTATTTGAACAAACTGTTGTGAGAAACATGATAAGAAAGGTGCTCAGGATGAAGACTGGTTTAATTTTTTAATGCAGTTGTAAACAAAGTGCAAACAATTCAGATCTACACAACTTAATGGAGTAGAAGTAATGTTAATGATGTGTGTTTATTTTAACAGTAAATCAAGAATTGAATGCTAAAACCAATCAAAAATATTCTGGAAACAACTGGCATAAATGTAAACTATTCTCTTGTATCAAATAGCTCACCTGAAATTAATTTTAAAAAACTAACTGTAACTGAACTATGAACATAAAGGAAGAATATCTGGTTTCTTTCTTTTCTAATTTCTGTATTGTAATCCAGAAAACAGTTAATTTTGACTTTTTATGTATCCACCTTATTCCTAGGCCCCATGATGCCTTGCGTGAATTATGGTAGCAACTTCCGGTACTAGTTTAGAGCATATGGTTGTCACTGAAACGGGACAGTTTTCTTTGTTAAAAAACAATGACTTCAGCATCAGAAATGTGGGAACACAGCCTCTTGCACCTCAGAACAGTAATATAATCATATTACTTCCCACGACTATCGAAGGATGGGAAGATGGCCTTATAAAGTGGCCTTGTAGACAGTAGCTCCATTAGTTAGCGCCGCTGCTAAGATGCTAATGCTGTAAACAAATGACCCGTGCTGGTAAAATGAGTCACTTTGAGGACATTTTCAAAAATGATGTAATGTTATTTCCATATTCTATATTGAAAGATCTTCAAAATGATATTTGTTGGAAGTGCACAAAAACTGACCCAGAAAAAAGACAATTTGTTTATATTTTGGCTAGGTTGAAAACTCGCATTCGATCGGTCGGGAGTTACTATGTCTTCCGCAAAAGCATAGGTATTTTTTAGAAAGTACAATTTCTAAGTTTTCCAATGACATCAAACACTCATGGGGGTTTTCCTGGGACTTTTCCACTACCAAACAAAGAAAGAGTCATGATTTATGACTTCTCGTTGCCTGTACTCATAATGACGCAGTTGTAGCCCATGTATTTTGGCCCACATATGCATAAGCATAAAGGGGATGCTGGAGATTGCATGTGTGGATTGACTTCACGTCCTGAATGGAACAATATGTCTGGACCACCTGCGGTTAACAACAAGAGGACGGAGGTACAGCGATAAGGGACTGAAAGGACTTCCCGACCTCCTAGGAGACAGGTGGAGGACTGAGAGACCGGAGGGGGAGTTAATGTCAATAGGGGGTTTTGACAGGGATATGTGATTCTCCCTGTGTGAAATGTATAAATGTGAAGGTCTGATGCAGCTCACTCTCTTGTGTTCTTGAGAGAAGGCTGGGGATGAAGTGCATGAATAAAACCTGAATTAAGAACCAATTCAGCTTCGTTATTTCACGCTCCCCACACAGTGGGCATTCTGACCAGCACGTCTCCACTGCAATAAAGTTGGCTGCATTTTATTAAAATTGTTGGACATAATCAAATTTACCTTAGAGCAGACGTACACCACAACACCGTGCTTGGATGTCGTCAGTCACCATGTGGTGAGGAGCCTCCATTTAGCCAGTCTGGTACAACCATGAACACCAGCAACAAGTACCAGAACTATGCCAAAACATTCAAAAAATACAAAAACTAGAAGAGCTGAAATTAGCTGCCACTTGAGTGCAAAACACATATGTGGACTATACATTAAAATGAATTTGAAAAACTTTTTAAAACACTATTTTGAATGCCCCTGCTACTCCACTCTTATTGACTGATTTAACACTAGGTCATCAGAAAACGGAAGCTCCGCCCATAATCGTTCCTACAGCGGCACCCCCAGGAATAAGGTGGATATATAATTTGAATTGTATGAGATGCTACATGTAGATATTTTTTTTCTTTATGTGAACACATTTAAGAGAAAAATCTAGTTTTCCAAATAGTTCTCTAATGTATGCATAAAAACTAAAAATGTGCATGAAAAAGTTGCACATTTAATATAAGTGAGAAGAAAAAAGTAATGAGTCATTTTAAAACCTTTTTAAAAAAATTTATTTCAATACAAAGACTGTCTCAAAAGTAGCAAATTTACGCAAAAATGATTAGATTTAGGAGGAATAAATAAAAGCAGTAGAATTAAAAGAGAAAAGGCACAGATTTGTGAGAAAAAAACCTTCCTATTTGGGCAGGAATCATCAAGTATTAAGGCACAGTGACGTGTTTTTTTTTTTCTGTCATTTCTCTGCAGCTGATAGAAGGTTGTTGGTGACTGGAGCAGTGACCACCGGCCTGTTGGGAGTTTCATCTGATAGAGGCTTGTTGAAGACTGGAGCAGTCACCATCGGGGCTGGTGGAGTCTTCATTATTGTGAGCAGTGGTATCACAGTAAGGGTTTGTGGGGCAGCTGGAACAGTGGAATGATGAAGGAGCTGTGGGTTGATAATGATTAAAGCTGTCAGAGTAAAATGGAACACAATATTGTGTAGAAATATTTAAATGACTCTGACACTAAATTATTTCTAAAGAAGTTTTTGACCTCTGAAATGACAACATGGACATGTTAGTGTTACAGACAGGTGGGTGTGACACATTCATTGCATTCAGATATTTTGGTTAATTTTTGTGACTCATTCATACCAAAGTTATTTTGAGAACAGTACATGTGGTCTCTCATCACATGTAGTAAAGGTTCTGGTACACATATCACTGACCCTGGTTACATGGTCACAATAAACCGATCACTGGGAATAAACTGATAATGGTTTTGTTGTGTTTACATGCACTGATTAAATGGATTATTGGAGGGCTAACCACTTGAGTTAATGACCATAATTACATGGCCACTTGAATAATCAGGTAACTCCAGAAATCCAGTCATAACCGGTTTATTCGTGTTCATGTAACCATGAACCATGCTTACAATATGATGTTACAATATGGATGAATAAAAACCAGAAAAAAAGGCTTGGTGCCAACATGCTGCTCACTGGTATTAGCTGACAGTAATTTGTCAGGCAGAAGTTCAGAGTGAAAAATGAGAAAATGAGAGCATGTCTTAGCATTTTCATTAATTTTTATTTTAAAAAATATAATTTCATGGCATTTGTACTACTTTGAATATTTTCATAAAGCAGACTGTTGCATTAATTCAGTAATCAGTCCACTGAAGCCATAATATAAGGTAAGGCTGCACAGCTAGGCAGTGATATTTACACTGCAGCTTTCATCAGTGTGAATCAGCAGTTCTCCTTCCCTCCACATACTCTTGACAGTCTTTTTAAAGCTGCTCTTTATATCATAATCCATTTCAATCTGTTCATTATAAGTCTAAACAATGTACCTACCGATAGATATTCTGAATATTTACCTAATATGACTAAAAAATGCTGTTAATACCGCAGATTGTCACAGCTGCCATTCACACACCATTATAGAAAGGCCGTTATTGGGAGCTATTTGGAGCTCTATGAACCACGTGACCAGGCAGCGGCAAAATCAGTGTCACTGTGGCGGGTTGATTCAACCCCCCCACAACACACAGAGACAGTCAGCTCGTTACTCCTGGGTTTTTTCCGCTGCATGCTGAGTTTACAGCTGTGAGGTTAAAGTGTCATCCATGCATTCTGTTCATGCATCCTGTCTATACCTCTGATATGCAAATGCCCAGATCGACTGCTGTGAATGTCTTTGATGTATTGTCTGAGTTGGGTATATATGCTGCACTGTTCTGTAAATCTGCCTCTCATTCACTCACTCTTCAACTGCTGCTGGACACACGCACTGTGTGTCTCCTCTTCTCTGAGAGCCTGAGGACATCACCTCAGCCCGCAGCACGAGGGCTGGGGAGGTGTTCCGATGAAGGCGGTATGACTCAATAAACCAACTAAAAACTCCATTGCTGCCTTTATTTTATCATGCCGCTTCACTGGTGACCCCGAACATGCACACGCTTTGTACAACGCAACCTTCTGGTCTGGACAGCCACGCTGGCGACCCGACGCTGAAGAAAACGAGCTGCCGGCGAACGCAGCACTGGGCAGTGATGCTCCGCTGACGAGCAAACGCAGCAGCCTGACTGATCTGCCCTCCCTGCGGCTTCAGGGAGGCCTCAACGCAGAGCCCATGGCAGGCGAGTTACTCTCCGGACATCGCCCAAGACCGGGTAAACGGCCGTAAACGTCATGGCGCGACCCTCGCCGAGATCGGGGCTTCCACGCAGGACAGCCTGAGGGACAAAGATCGTCTATCTCCCCTCAACGCTCCAACGCACCATGACTAATCTGCAGCCACGGCTCATCATAGATGTTTTTCGGCGCCGACTGCGCCAATCTCCACCAAGTTTCCGACCCTGGTTTCCTCTCCAGCGGGCCCACCCACGCAAGGAGCCCCGGCACACGCACCGGGGGTGACGAGGACGGCGCAACACGCACGGAACAAGAATGGCTCCAGAGATCGCCATCGTCCTGCGCAGCTGCATGCAGAACCTTCAGGGCTGCGCGCTCACCTGAAGCAAGCACGCGCGCAGCGCGCTCACAGGATTCACTGATGGTTTCAGCCACGGCGCACAAAGGATTCAGCCGTCTGCTTTTCCCGAGGGCTTTAAGGCTGCGCACGCACCTAAAGTCAACACGCCAAGTTCCTCTGTTTTTGTTTACGCAACCTCGCCACTCCTGTTTTTCTTCATGGCCACGAGAGGAGTCAGAGACTAATTTTTCTTCTGGTGATCTCCACAAGTTCAACGGGACAGCCCCTCGACATCGCGGAGCAGCAAACAATTTTTGGCGCGGCCCGAACGATTTCACCGCGCCCGGTCAGCACTTACTACCCCCTTCCCCTTCCCCCTCCCCCTCCACCTGCACAGAGCTTTTCCCTGCTCGCTGCCCAAACTGCAACATCAAGGTCTCGGCCCCCCTGCCGTGCCCTCTGGGGGGGAGCGTGTGGCGGGTTGATTCAACCCCCCCACAACACACAGAGACAGTCAGCTCGTTACTCCTGGGTTTTTTCCGCTGCATGCTGAGTTTACAAAGCTGTGAGGTTAAAGTGTCATCCATGCATTGTGTTCATGCATCCTGTCTGTACCTCTGATATGCAAATGCCCAGATCGACTGCTGTGAATGTCTTTGATGTATTGTCTGAGTTGGGTATATATGCTGCACTGTTTTGTAAATCTGCCTCTCATTCACTCACTCTTCAACTGCTGCTGGACACACGCACTGTGTGTCTCCTTTTCTCTGAGAGCCTGAGGACATCACCTCAGCCCGCAGCACGAGGGCTGGGGAGGTGTTCCGATGAAGGCGGTATGATTCAATAAACCAACTAAAAACTCCATCGCTGCCTTTATTTTATCATGCCGCTTCATCACAACTATCATATTATACGGCTGTGTAGACACGGTGCTGCCCAACTTCTCATCTGTCATTACAGTGTATTTACAGTGGATATAAAAAGTCTACACATCTCTGTTCAAATGCCAGGTTTTTTGTGATGTAAAAAAAATGAGACCAAGATAAATCATTTCAAAACTTTTTCCACCATTAATGTGACCTATAACATGTACAACCCTATTGAAAAACAAACTGAAATTTTTTAAGGGGAAAAATAAACTTACAATAACCTGGGTGCATAAATATGCCCACCCTATAATAACTGGGGATGTGGCTGTGATCAGAATTAACCAGTCACATTCATGTTAAATGGGAGTCAGCACACACCTGCCACCATTTAAAGTGCCTCTGATTAACCCCAAATAAAGTTCAACTGTTCTAATAGGCTTTTCCTGACATTTTTGTAGTCACATCTTACAACACAAGCTATGGTCTGCAGAGAGCTTCCAAAGCATCAGAGATCTCATTGTTCAAAGGTATCAGTCAGGAGAAGGATACAAAAGAGTTTCCAAGGCATTAAATATACCATGGAACACAGTGAAGTCATTGTCAAGTGGAGAAAATATGGCACAACAGTGACATTATCAAGAACTGGATGTCCCTCCAAAATTGAAAAGACAAGAGAAGAAAACTGGTCAGGGAGGCTGGTAAGAAGCCAACAGCAACACTGAAGGAGCTGCAGGAATTTCTGGCAAGTACTGGCTGTTTAGTATAGTGCATACCCGTCCATGCCCGTAGAAACCAAATATGTACATTTCTGCATGCCTGTAGAAAGCAGGGGTAAGCAAGCATGTCACCACTCGTTCAGTGATGCCCGCCTTTGATCTTTGATGATGTCATAGCAGTCCTATGATCTTTGAAGCGTATTGCTACGTGCCCATAGAAAGCAGGTGTAAGCAAGCACGGCACCACTCGTTCAGTGATGCCTGCCTTGATCTTGATGTCATAGCGAGTCCTATGATCTTTGATGATGTCATAGCAAGTCCAGTGGTCATAATGCCTGCCTTTGATCTTTGATGTCCTACGATCCTACGATCGCGATGCCTGCCTTGGAACTTTGATGTCCTATGCATGTGATGCCTGCCTTTGATCTTTGACGTCCTATGATCGTGAGTGATGCCTGCCTTTGATCTTTGATGTCATAGTGAGTCCTATGATCGTGAGTGATGCCTGTATTTGATCTTTGATGTCCTGTGATCGTGAGTGATGCCTGCCTTTGATCTTTGATGATGTCATAGTGAGTTCTGTGATCGTGAGTGATGCCTGCCTTTGATGTTTGATGTCCTATGATCATGAGTACCAGAGAAACACACCAGAGAAAACACACACGACACAGAGAAGCTACGTTTAAACAATTTATTAATCCAAAAAGGCAGCACAGATAGGAAAAAAACGCAACTCACCAGAGGAAGACTCAGCCTGTGGAGAGGAGATGAGAGCTGATTAATAGGAGGAGGGAGATCGGGAAGAGTGGAAGACAAATTGCCACTTACGGGTGCTGGGATAGGCTCCAGCGCCCCCGCGACCTGAAAAGGATTAAGCAGAAGAAGATGGATGGATGGGAGCTGAGCTGAGAACCCGACAGAGAGACCCAGCAGGAATAGACGAACCAGCGGGGTGAGGCTGGCAGTGAGTAGGGAAGGAGAGGAGCTGGAGACGGTGTCTGACCAGGTGGAGACAGGCAGCTGAAGCGGAGGTGAGGATGATGGAGCAGGTGAGCGCACAACGATCCCCGGAGACGCACCGCACAGATGGCAGCAACCTGAGAAGAGAAAAAGAGAGAGGAATTAAATACAGCTTGCTCAAAAGTTTTAGTTTAAAGGCACTTGCTTGTTGACAGGCAGTATACCCAACGAGCCAGCGCTGAAGCATTAACACATTGATCCTTTTAAGCGCAGGCAAGACAGAGGTAGCAGGTGTGTCCACTCACGCAGGTGTGATGATTACCTGCTGAGTCGGGGAATCTCTCGCAGGAAAAGAGGAGGCGTGCGCTCACCTGAACATGACAGTAGTGGTTCATTACTAGTTACATGTAAAGGTAGTGCTCAACAAGGAAAAGCAATCAGAGTCAATAAGATGGAGGGGAAAAATGTGCAATTGTGGCACACCTGTGTGGGTTTCATATGCACAAATGTATACCACCTTATGCTTCATGTGTATATCACTGTATGCTTACTGTATGCTTCACGTCTCAGATGAACAAAGGACTGAGCCTCCTCGGAGATAACAGGAGGATGTGAAATGTGGTCTTTGATATGCAAAGAGATGGCTGTGGGGGATTTCCTGGCTGACAGTGACTTTGGGTGGGGGTGATAAGATCTGAAAGGCATGCATTGTTATTTGGGATTAAATGCATTGTGACTGGAGCTTTGAAGCTCCTGGGGTACAAAAAGGGGATGAAGGTCTGGGTTTCTCTCTCTTTCTGTATTGCTCATGTTGGAGAATGTGAATAAACCTGACTCGTGAGATAAACTCTGTCTCGTCCTTCCACATTCCCACACTGGTGACCCTAAGACGATGAGTGAAAGAAATTCCCCCGAACCAGCCGGGTCAGGAGCTCCCAGCCAGGCGTATGCCGATACCGTCCAGCTACCGGACTTTTGGCGAGACAACCCGTGCTCCTGGTTCCTCTTGGTCGAAGCACAGTTCGCCCTCCAGGGGATAACGGTAGATGAGACGAAATTCTACCATGTAATTGCCAAGCTCGACAACCGCATGTCTCGGCATGTGCAGAGCCTTTTGGTGAACCCACCAGCCGACGACAAATACGGCGCGTTGAAGGCTGCGTTCATCCAGCGTTTCACTCTCTCGGCCCAGGAGAGAGCGGAGAGACTCCTGGCTCTGAACGACTTGGGAGATGGCACGCCCGTTGACCTGATGGAGGACATGCTGAAGTTGAGGGGCTCAGACGGCGACAATTTCCTCTTCACCCACATTTTCCTGAGAACCCTACCGTCGGCCACGAGAGCGACCCTGGCCGGTTCGCCGTTGTTGGCCCAGCGGGACTTCCGCGCGCTGGCCCAGGAGGCGCACCGGATTCTCAACGCCAGCAAACAGTGCACGGCCACCGCAGCAGTGACGAGGTGCGGCGCGACAGCCGGAGACGACGAGGGGCCAGAGACGGCGGTAGCAGACCCACCGACGACGGCGGCAGCGGGGGCCAAGGATCGCGGAGGAGACACCCTCTGTTTCTACCATCGCCGCTTTGCAGAGAAGGCACGCAAATGTATACCACCCTGCCATTTCAAGCGCTCGGGAAATGCCAAGACCGGGGATCGGTAGCAGCTGCAGCCCTCGGTGAGGAGAACAAGCTGCTCTACTTGAAGGATGCGCGCTCAGGGAGGCATTTCCTCGTGGACACAGGCTCCCAGCTGAGTTTCATCACACCTTCCTCCGCTGACCGGCTGGCACCTTCCAGTGGTCCGGGGGTGTCAGCAGCGAACGGCTTGGTGATTAAGACCTTTGGTGAGAGGACTCTGCTTCTGTCCCTACACGGCCGTACATTTGAGTGGACTTTCGTCATAGCTGCAGTGAATTTCAATATGTTAGAACTCAGAACTCAGAAAAGGATTTATTGCCAAGTACATTAACAGTAAACAACTGATAACATGTGAGGGATTTGACTTGACACTGAAAACAACATGCATTTCCGGTGACACGGCAGCGTCGATAACGCGCCTGCCAGCAGACTAGGAACAGGAAGCATAGGGAAGAAAAGGATAAACACAATAGGAGAGAGCAAAAAAGCATTGATTTTTTTTTTTTTTACTTATTTGTACCCGTAGGTAGACTTGGTTTGCAGTCTGGTGACAAGCCACCGGCTGCTGGTCGCTGCGTGCGCGAGCGCCCTAAACCTACATGTTTTTGGTGTGCGGGAGGAAACCGGAGAAATCCCGGAGTAAACCCGCGCAACACGGGGAGAACATGCAAACTCCACACAGCTCACTGTTGGTCGGGGGCTGGGATCAAACCCACGATCTCATGATCCCCGCGATCCCCCGGCCGAGGGTAAAACTGTGCTGCTACAGTGCTAAACCACTGCGCCACCGTGCAGCCCATTGATTGTCAGAATACCGGTCATAAATGATCAATATTATGATTACAAGAAAAAAAGCCCTCAATGCACAATTAGCAGACAATAGAATGTATACAAAGACACAAACAGAGCAGTGAGTGAATGATCTTCTCATCAGTTTATTGAGTCAGTATGAGTGTAGTGATGAGTGAAGGTGTTTATATCAGTTAAGAACAACAAAGTCTCTTCAGCAGGAGATGTTGTGTCTAGCGTCTGGCACTTTGTCCTTGAGCCAGGCAGCTGGCTGTCCATAAGAGTCAATGCCGCTCAAATGTTTTGAAAACAAAAAACTGCAGATAATCTGGAGGACTTGATTGTAAGGGGTAGGTCAGATAAGTCGAATAGTACTGTTCCCAGAGAAAAAAACTTTATATTCTCTTATAGATTCAGTACTTTAATCCTTCAGTGCTGGACGTTGAATTCTTCATGGACGGCTCTCAGTGTGATCATGATGTAATCCATTTTCCTAGACAGTTCTCCATTAGCCGCTGTCAGAGTCCTGCCCATTTGTTCAATTTGATGGTTAAGCCTCGCCTGGTCAGCATTTTGATAGGCTCCCTCCATCTTCATCAATTTACGGTACACCAGAACAATCCCAGATCCAATCAGAAAGATTCCGATTACCATTGCTACGAAGATGTATAAATCTTCGACATCTTCGATAGAAAGATCACACAGGCACAAGAGTTTCCAATTACTTGTGTCCTTCAAATAGCCCGCAGCCGCTGTTCCTGCGGGGCAAACTACCTCCCCCGGGGCACTTTTCCTCGTTGAAAATATAGTGTCAATTGCGTTCAAAGCCCAGCTTATTAAATCCATAATTTCGTTCGATAATCAGCAGTAGAGACACGCAGACAGACGACAGCAAGCTGGGATCCAGTCAGTTAGGGGAGGAAAAGAGATAAAGAGTCAGAGCTGGAGAGAAGGAAAAAAGCGTCTGCTCTCTTTGGAGGGCGGAAGTGAAGAGAGGGGTTGATTTTCTGTGCTCACATGGTTTGTTGGTTGATCTTGCTAACAGGCGCCTGGTTAATGCACTCTCTTTTTATTCTATTCCCTGTACAGCTCGAGTGGCCCCGCCAACAGCACAAGCCAACGTCACAGCTGCAGGTGGTAAGTTCCACACACTGCTCACTCAGTTCCCAGCACTCACGGTCCCAACATTTTCGGCGGCTGTGGCTAAACACGGGGTGGAACATTTTATTACTACCACCGGACCGCCCGTTTTTGCAAAAGCCCGGCGCTTGGATTCAGCTAAACTGACCATAGCGCGCGAGGCGTTTGCTAACCTGGAAAAGTTGGGCATCATCAGGCGTTCGAAAAGCCCATGGGCTTCACTGCTTCACATGGTCCCAAAAGCTGATGGCTCGTGGCGTCCTTGCGGAGATTTCCGCAGGTTGAACAACACTACAGCGCACGACCGCTACCCAATCCCGCATATCCAAGATTTTTCAGTTCATTTGGCGGGGGCGCGCATTTTTTCTAAGATAGACTTGGTACGCGGTTACCACCAGGTCCCAGTACGTGCTGAGGATATACCCAAAACAGCGGTAATAACTCTGTTCGGTCTATTCGAGTTTTTGCGCATGCCGTTTGGGCTTAAAGGCACGGCGCAGACATTCCAACGCATGATGGACGCGGTGTTGCGCGATCTCCCCTTCGTGTTCGTCTACCTGGACGATATTTTGGTAGCCAGCGCGTCCGAAGACAAACACGAAAACCACCTCACAGCAGTTTTCCGGAGGTTGGGAGAGCACGGGTTAATAATCAACCCAGCGAAGTGTCAGTTCGGGGTGACGCAGATTGATTTTTTGGGGCATCGCGTCTCTCCAGAAGGAGCGGTTCCTCTGCCTGACAAAGTGCGCGCGGTAACAAATTTTCCCCAGCCACAAACAGTCAAAGCGTTACAGGAGTTTTTGGGAATGGTGAATTTTTATAACCGTTTCCTCCCCCGCGCAGCGCAGCTCATGCAACCATTATATGCCGCACTAAAAAAACAAAAACCCACAAACAAAATCGAATGGTCTCCGGAGCGAGAGCGAGCATTCTCGGAAGTCAAAACAGCCCTGGCAAACGCTGCGTTGTTAGCACATCCAGACCCAACGGCCCGCATAGCGCTCACTACTGACGCGTCAGATGTGGCCATAGGGGCAGTCGTGGAACAGCATGTAGCCGGGGCTTGGCAACCGCTCGCCTTTTTCAACAGGACCTTGCGCAATAGTGAACGAAAATACAGCGCATTTGACAGGGAGTTGTTAGCTCTCCACTTGGCCATTCGCCACTTCCAGTTCTGGCTGGAGGGACGCCGTTTCACCGCGTTCGTTGATCACAAGCCGCTGACTTTCGCGATGGCCAAGGTTTTAGAACCGTGGTCAGGCCAGCAGCAGAGACACCTGGCCGCGATCTCAGAGTTTACTACCGATATCCAGCATGTGGCGGGTAAACTTAATGTAGTGGCAGTCTGCCTCTCGCACGCCGTGGCGGCTCCAGTCCGCGTGGGGGTAGATTATGCAGCCATGGCCACGGATCAGGTTAGCGACGCGGAAGTGCGCACGGCCCCAGTCCGCGTAGGGATAGATTACGCAGCCATGGCCGCGAATCAGGTTAGCGACGCGGACATGCGCGCACTCCAGTCTGGACCTACAGGGTTAAGGCTGGAGAACAGGGTGCTGCAAGACGGTATGGTATGCCCCCCCTAATCTGCGATGTCTCCACTGGGCGACCGCGTCCTGTGGTACCGGCCGCGTGCCGCCGCCGCGTTTTTGACTCGATTCATTCTCTGGCGCACCTGGGAGTGCGCGCGTCGGTCAAAATGGTGGGAGAGAAATTTGTATGGCCGAGCCTGCGCAAACAAGTTAAGGAGTGGGCAACAGCCTGCATGGCCTGTCAACGAGCCAAGGTACACAGGCACACGAAAGCTCCTTTGGAGCCATTTCACATCCCGGCTAAGAGGTTCGATCATGTTCACGTGGACCTCGTAGGCCCCCTTCTGCCATCACAGGGGTGCACACACCTTCTGACAATGGTAGACCGCACCACGTGCTGGCCGGAAGTGGTCCCACTGGCGTCAACCACAGCCGAGGAGGTGGCGCGCGCGTTTTTAACAGCATGGGTAGCGCGTTTTGGAGTCCCGTCGGATGTTACGTCCGACAGAGGCCCTCAATTTGTTTCAGAACTTTGGTCAGCAATGGCCCGCAGCCTGGGGGTAACGATCCACCGCACAACCGCCTACAATCCGCAGGCTAACGGGTTATGCGAACGTTTTCACAGGTCATTGAAAGTGGCTCTCAGAGCGTCGCTTACGGATGCAAATTGGGTGGACAGGCTACCATGGGTTTTATTGGGGTTGCGTTCTGCACCTAAAGAGGAATTAGAAGCCTCCCCGGCGGAGCTAGTTTTTGTGCAGCCACTTCGGCTGCCCGGGGAGTTTCTCCCAGATAATCCTGCGCCAGAAGGTTCCCCGGCTCAGTGGTTGCAGAGTGGCACGGAATCGGTCGCGCTGCCTGGCCCCGTTCACCACAGTTTTCCGTGCGTTTTTATACCTTAGGCTTTAAAAAACGTGGAGTTTGTTTTTGTCAGACACGATGCCCATCGCCCGCCGCTACGTCCACCTTATGATGGGCCATTTAGAGTGCTGGAAACAGGGGATAAGCATTTTTTTGCTAGATTTGGGGGGCAGGAAGGAGAAGATTGGCATTAACAGGCTCAAACCCGCCTTTGTGGTGGCGGACGACGACATGCTGTTGGCCAAGGCTCCTCGACGCGGCAGACCCCCTAGAGAACATCCCCCAGAACACCCACAGGGATTGACTAACAATTCTCACTCTCAGACAGCAGCCCCCCAGCAGGATAGCGCCACAGAAGTGTTGAAGCCGGCTTACAGCAGATACGGGAGGAGATTGAGGCCCAAGCAACACGTGGGCTGATGTGTAATGATTTTATCATGACAGGCTGACCGTTATTCTGTTGTTACATCTTAGACGTTTGGGGGGGGGGGTCATGTGGCACACGTGTGGGTTTCATATGCACAAATGTATACCACCTTATGCTTCATGTGTATATCACTGTATGCTTACTGTATGCTTCACGTCTCAGATGAACAAAGGACTGAGCCTCCTCGGAGATAACAGGAGGATGTGAAATGTGGTCTTTGATATGCAAAGAGATGGCCGTGGGGGATTTCCTGGCTGACAGTGACTTTGGGTGGGGGTGATAAGATCTGAAAGGCATGCATTGTTATTTGGGATTAAATGCATTGTGACTGGAGCTTTGAAGCTCCTGGGGTACAAAAAGGGGATGAAGGTCTGGGTTTCTCTCTCTTTCTGTATTGCACATGTTGGAGAATGTGAATAAACCTGACTCGTGAGATAAACTCTGTCTCGTCCTTCCACATTCCCACACATTGTTCAATATTAGAAGGAAATACGGCAATGAGAGGAGTTACAGTATGTCGGGCATTTCAACCGCTGTCTCAACTGATGAAATAATGAAAAACTTAACTGGAGCAAAAGTGACAGAGGTACAAAGATTGAAAATTAGTAGAAATGGTGAAAAATGTGATAAGTCTGTCGGTAATGTTAAAATTTGATGAAACAAGGCTGCCAAGTAAGGTGTATATTGGCTACATGAGCTATGAAGTCAGACTTTACGTTCTTCCTCCACTTGTGTCAAAAGCTTGGTCATGTAGCAGCGATATGCAAAGGTAGACAATGATGTGCCAGATGCTCCGGTGAACATGAATGTGGAAAGTGTGAAAGAGGAGCCAAATTAAAGTGCTGTAGCTGTGGTGGTGAACATAGCTCTGCATATCGAGGTTGTGAAGCCAGCAAAAGAGCAGCAGAAATTCATCAGGTAAAAGTCTTCCAGGGATTAACATATGAAGAAGCTGCGAAAAGGTGCCAGCTAAAAAAAGTGGGAGTGGACTCTTAACAGGGAAAGTGTGCAGGCTTGCAGTTCATGCAGTAGAATTAAGGAAGATACTCTGGTTATGAAGGAAAATAATTTTGTCTTATTTGTGGTAGATGTGATAAAGTGCACTGCGTGGACTTTCAAGAAAACAGAAAAAATCAAAATCATTGTGAAAGCAGCAGAAAAATATCATGGCATTAAGGGGCTACATTGGGAAGCAGTTGAGGACTTGTTAAGTGGGGGTTCTTTAAGTTCACAGACATCATGGGCTAGTGGGTCATAATGGTAATCGCAATTTTGCAATGGAATGCCAGGAGTTTAATTCAAAAAGTTTATATCTGATATGCAAGACAAACCCCAGGTAATCTGTGTGCAGGAAACATGGCTAAAACCTCAGTTGGATTTTGTCATTTAAGGATACACATCTATAAGGAGCAACAGGGAAATTGGTAGAGGAGGGGGTGTAGCAACTTTTGTGCATAATGGAACAAATTACAAAATAATGGACATAGGGAAAGAACATGAATCAATAATGGTAAAAATATGGGCAGTAAAAGACAAAATAATTATTTACTATAATCCATTGTCATGGCTGTGAGCCCTCGCCCCCGCCTTCCTGTTGTTTTCCTCCTCAGCTCATCAACACACCTGGGTGAGAAGATGCACCCGCCGCCTTTCATCAGCCAGCGTTTATAAGAAACTTCTCTTTCAGTGTGCTGACACTGGCTCGTCTGGGTATACTGCCTAAAGCAGAGTACTTTCTATGCTAGTGCTAACTCCTAGGTGTCGTTTTCATACTCACCTGTTTTTCTCCTTTTCTCCAGGTTGCTGCCGTCGTGCGGGTGTGTCTCCAGGGACTGCGTACGCTCACTGCAGTCCCCATCACCTCCACTCTGCTGCAATCATCATCCACCCGGTCAGGCACAATCTACTCCACCACCTTCACCCTGCTGGTTCGTCTCTATCCCGGTTCGGGGTCCTGCCGGTTCTCCGTTATATCCTACATAAGTGGCAATTTGGCTCGCCCATTTTCCCTATCTCCATTCCTCCAGTCACAGCTCTCGTTCTCTCTCCACAGGCTCATTCCTCTAGCGAGTGACGTTTTCCCTAAGCTGTGCTGTATTTTGATACTCAATAAACTTCTCAAATGTGTGCTTGTGTGTTTTGATTGTCCTTCTGTCATTGCATTGTGCACGTGAGCTGTTCCTAATTTGTAATCATGACAGAACGAGCCAGCCATGATTACAGCTCAGCAGGTGCAATGGCATTGGGGCAATCAGCTCTGGATCGCTTAGAAGCAACCGAGCAACAGGTGGCCGTGTTAACGCAACAGCTGCAGACTATCTCGCAGCAATTGGGCATGGTTGCCCAACATTTGGCTAATCTGGCTCCTCCGGCTCCTCCTCCTCCACCTGCTCCCGTTGTTCAACTTCCTGTTGTCATGGTCTGTGCGCCGATGTCATCCGCGCTCAGGCCATACATCTCCTCAGCCCGGCTTTTGCTATGACAGCGTCTCAGCGGGCTTCCGGCTGTCAAGCTCCACGGGACGGCTGGAGGCCAATTACCTCTCATCAGCTGAGGTGCTGTCAACCACTATATAAGGGAGCGGCCCTGATTGTTCAGGGCTGCGACCTTACCTTATCCACACGTACCTCTCGCTGTGGATTAGGCTGGAATCCCTACGTCCGGCTCCAGCCCTCCTCTCTTCTCTCATCGTTATCCGTAAGTGTACCTCTTATATTATTTGTGTTTTGCCCCACGAGGCTCTTTTCCTTTGTTGTGTTCCTTTTCTCTTATTATTAATAAACTACACAAACTCACCGGTTGGCCCTTGGCTCTTATTAATGGCTCGCAAGAGCCATTTGTAACAGTAGGTCGCAGCCAGTGAATTGTCAGCCACCGTGAGTGTTGCATAAATTGGACTGTTGTTCCTACCTGTCTGGGTACCGTGCTGGAGACATGCCATCGCGGAGGGCCCGCACTCAGAGTCAGAGCGACGATCTGGCAGACGCTCTTGAGTGCGTCGATGAAATCCTCATCACCGCCTCCCTCCTCGACTTCAGCAGCGACATGCACAGGTACCTGGACCAAGCCGAGGATATTCTTAATCATCTCCCCCGCTTCACTAACCACCCTGAAGTCAGCGTGCGGAGAGATGACATCCCCGCACAGCGCGAGATACTCCGTGGACTGGAGGGAAATCCTGGCAGGAAGCCGAAGAGGAGGAAGCGTCTCCCCTCACTTCGGGATCACGCTCCTGCCTCCGTTCCGGCCCAGGAGTTCGCACCGTCCAGAGGTCTTCTCCCATTGAGCATGACATCAGTCGGGATTTCCCCAGAGGAGCTGCAGCTGACAGCAATCAAGATCTGGGACGGAGTGGCTGCTGCTCGCTCCGCTGTGCATCCATCTGAAATAATTAAGCATGTGGCGGCGGCAGTCAGACTGGTGGAAAGGAATCCCAGGTTAAGTGATTTTCCTGAGTTCGCCGACCTCCTCGCCTCAGTCTCCGCACAGGAGCGGCGATTCCCAGACCTCACCTTCGCCTCGCCCTCTGCCAGAAACCGTCGACACCTCCACAGACAACCTCGGCTTGAATCCCATCCGGATCCAGTTCCGGGTCGCCACAAGGGCTCAATCCCCCACACAGCTGTCACTCCTGCGCCTCGTCAGAGGGGAATCCCCGCAGCCTCATCTCCCGGGCCATCTTCTCCTGCTGTCCCGTCAGCGCTCCGTGCCCGGCTCATCCCAGCTGTCGCCCCCTCCTCCTCGACGCCTTTCCCGGCTGCTGTGTGTGCCTGGAGTCCTGTCTCGGCGAGCCCAATCCCGGAACCTCCGCGAGCGGCTCCCCCTCGTCCTCCCAGGGGGCCCTCTGTCACCATCCGGCGGAGAAAGGGAGGAGCAACGTCCACCGCAGCAGGCACCAACCAGCCTCCAGGAGACAGGCAAGTCCAAGTTTATCCATATTCTCATTATTGTGATTTGCCTTGTCAGACTCCTGGGGGTGGAGCTCGGGGTTCGCAGCCCCCCGAGCTCCCACCATCTGCTGTGGCTTTGATTGTTAATCCCGAATCCTCTGTGTCTCCCTCCGCTAAGCGGTCCTCGACGCCAGGCCAACGTTGCCGGATGAGGAGGGGGCCTGCGGTTCTGGAGAGCCTGGTTCCGGTCCCGCAGCCACGTCGTGGGCGGAGGAGGAGAGTGGACTGCAGCGTGGAACCTGCGCCGACGAGGAAGCATCCCTGGGTCTTCACGGACGAGCGGTCCGGTCCAGCGGGTCGAGGGTCCCCTGCCACCACGCCGTGCAGGCCACCGGTGTGGGCATCGGTGCCGGAGGATCCAGAGGCTGCGGACATCATCATGCCAGCTGCGGAGCCCGACGCAGCTGAGTGGGAGCCTGATGATGACCTCCTGCCGTCTGAGCCCGGATCTTCGGAGTCCTGGACGGCATCAGAACCTGAGATCAGGCAAGTGCTCTGTATTGTCTTTCTCCTTTACTTTCTTGAGCATTTTTGCCTGTCTCTTGGGGAGATGAGCCGGGTACAGCCGCCCACTGCGTCTGAGCTTGTCTCGCCGGGTTCTGGCGCTGCCGGTGATCCTGATCCCAGTTCTGTTCTCTCTCCCGAGCCTTCTCCCAGGGTCGCCGGCAAGGAGCTGCTTTCACCCGCTGTGCCAGAGGTTCCGGGTTCGGGGTTGGAGGTCAGTTCTGGTGCAGCACCGACCCAGTCGGGGTCCGACGCAGGTGCAACCGTGACCCAATCGGGGTCCGACGAGGGTGCAGCACCAGCAGGATCCAAGTTCGGTGAGGGAGCTGCAGATCCCCTGCCACTGGACACTGGACCGGCTCATCTTCTCCCCTATCTTCACCATCGTCCTCATCTTCACCCTCATCTTCCCCCCCCAAGCCTTCTCCACCAGGTGCCGTATGGACCTCTCACTTTCGGCCCGGCTCCCCCTCTCTATCCTCCTCTACAGGGAAGCCATTGCCTTTCTCTCCCCTGCGGTCCTGGTGGCTGAGTGATGCGGGTCAGCCGCCAGAAGGACTGCCGCGCCCATTTGGCTCTCTGGGCCGGCCACCCGACCCACTGGACTCTCTATTCGGCGGCCTGGTCCGGCCACCTGAAGTACTGTTTTTCCTGGCCTGGGATTCGGGTAGACCGTCTGAACTCTTCCCGTTACCCCTGTTGGCGGTTTGGACGCTGGGTGCAGGGAGGCCCCCCGAACTGTGTAATTGTGCCTGTCATCCCTGTGCCTTTGTTCCTTTGTGATTTTGTGGAGGTAAAGGTATGATATTATGATTACTTGTAGTCCCATCGCGGTTAGCGTGTCTTTTTTTTCTCCCCCTCTCCTGTGTGAGGGATGTTTTGTATCGGCCATATTACGCCTTAGGAGCCTCTGTGTTTTAGTTATAGGCCTCCTGTTGCTGCCTTTTTTTGTTGGGTCCTGTCTGCATATTGTCCGCATTTTATGGAGTACTGTTTTTTTCTTTTCTCTCTCCCGTACTCTGTAATTGCTTTGTTTGTTCCCTGTCAGTGTGGTGGGGTTTTTTTCTTTCCTCTTTTTCTGACTCACAACCCTCCTGGCCTGCGCCCCATCCGCCCACCCTAGGGGGGGTGGGGGGGCTTGGGTGTTACTGGCCGTTCTGAGCCCGGCCTTGAGGGGGAGGTCCTGTAATGGTCTGTGTGCCGATGTCATCCGCACTCAGGCCATACACCTCCTCAGCTCAGCTTTTGCTATGACAGCGTTTCAGAGGGCTTCCAGCTGTCAAGCTCCACGGGACGGCTGGAGGCCAATTACCTCTCATCAGCTGAGGTGCTGTCAACCACTATATAAGGGAGCGGCCCTGATCGTTCAGGGCTGCGACCTCACCTTATCCACACGTACCTCTCGCTGTGGATTAGGCTGGAGTCCCTACATCCAGCTCCAGCCCTCCTCTCTTCTCTCATCGTTATCCGTAAGTGTACCTCTTATATTATTTGTGTTTTGCCCCACGAGGCTCTTTTCCTTTGTTGTGTTCCTTTTCCCTTATTAATAAAACTACGCAAACTCACCGGTTGGCCCTTGGCTCTTATTAATGGCTCGCAAGAGCCATTCGTAACACCTGTACGTCGTACTACTTCCATACCCACACCTGCCCCATATGCGGGGGAGGTGGGGAAGTGTAAGGAGTTTTTTCTCCATATATGGATGTATTTTGAGCAGGTTGGGGGGAGTACCCGTCGGACACAGCTAAAATCCAGTTTATGATCTTATTACTGCAAGATTTGGCCCTTACTTGGGCCAGGTCCATGCTCGACAGCCCGGAGGGAGCTGCATACATGTTTGAGCAATTTGTGGTCACATTCTCTCGTGCTTTTGACCATACCGAGAGCCAAGGGAACAACATTAGCCGCCTTTTGTCACTCCACCAGGGTGCTCGGTCAACAGCCGAGTACTCGGTAGAGTTTCGAGTCGAAGCGGCGGAGTCGAGGTGGGACGACATTGCCTTACGCAGCACGTTCCTCTTCGACTTAAACACTTGCTTCCGTGATGACCTAGCGGTGCATGCTGTTCCCAACACCTTGGATGGTCTTATAGATCAAGCGGTGGGAGTGGATAACCGTTACTATGAACGCTCGAAGGAGTGACAGTCCTCCTCTTGCCTGCCTGTCGAGCGGGTGCCCGCTGCAGCTACTGGCACGGGTGGCGCTGGCCTCTCTCCCGAGCCGATGGAGCTCAGTTGGTTCCAGTTGACCAATGATGAGCGTCGGTGGAGAAGGAAGGCAGGCACGTGCCTGTACTGTGGTTCCATGAAGCACAGTCTGAACAACTGCCACCTGCCGCCAAAAGATCCAGCCTGTCAGTAATCACGGGGGATCTGGCGGGCGGGACTAGACTTACTCCCCCGGTAGTTTCTCTATTTCAGTTCTCATGCAATTGCCAGGGGTCAAGAGGAGGACTATGGCGCTTGTGGATTCGGGGGCAGAGGAGAATTTCATCTCGTCCTGGCTGGTGCGGGACATGGGAATTCCCACGCAATAATTGCCCAGTAACCTTAAGATCACTACCATTTCTGGCCGCAAGGTGGCGGTATTCTGTGAATGCATGGCGCCTATGGCCATCCTTCTTTTCAGCAATCATCGGGAGGAGCTTTCGTTCCTGATTCTCCCTAACTCATCTTCCCCGATGGTTCTGGGTTATCCATGGCTCCAGAGGCACAACCCCATGATCAACTGGGGACAAAACTCCATAACCTCCTGGAGTCCATTTTGTTTGGCTCACTGTTTACGTTCTGCTGAGTGCTCACCATCTCTCCCTGTCTCCTCCCCTCCGGCCGAGCCACCAGACCTCAGTCTCATTCCCCAGGCTTATCACGATTTAGGAGAGGTTTTCAGCAAGTCGAGAGCGTTGTCACTTCTGCCTCATCACTCTTACGACTGTGCTGTGAACCTTATCCCGGGGGCGAGGCTGCCGTCCAGCAGACTCTATAACATTTCTGGCCCAGAGAGGGAGGCGATGGAAAGATATATAAAAGACTTACTTGAACACCGGCCTGATTCAGCCATCCTTGGCTCCACTCAGAGCCGGGTTCTTCTTCGTTGGTAAGAAGGATGGCTCATTGCGCCCGTGTATTGACTACTGGGAGCTGAACGCAATTACTATTAAGGACAAATACCTTCTGCCCTTGATCAATTCCGCGTTTGAGTTCCTTCTGTGCTCAAGGGTCTTCACCAAATTAGACTTATGTAACACGTAACATCTTATCCGCATTCGTGAGGGGGATGAGTGGAAGACGGCCTTTAAAACACACCTAGGGCAGTTTGAATATTTGGTCATGCCCTTTGGGCTTACTAACTAACACCCCCGCCATCTTCCAGTGGCTCATTAATGTCATCCCCTGCGATATGCTGAATCAGTTTGTATTTGTCTGTTTGGATGATATTCTAATTTTCTTCCGCTCGCCAGAGGTACATGAGGTCCATGTAAGAGCCATTTTACAGCAGCTCTTGGAGAACCAGCTCTACGTCAAGGCCAAGAGGTGTGAGTTCTCCACTACATCTACCACCTTCTTGGGCTTCGTAGTGGCTGAGGGGAGACTGATTGCCGATCCGGCCAAGGTAAAAGCAGTGCTTAATTGGCCAACTCCCCACTCCCATAGGGAGCTTCACCGCTTCCTCGGGTTTGCAAACTTTTATCGCAGGTTCATCCGGAACTATAGCGGGATTGCACTGCCTCTTACGCAGCTGACCTCTGTTAAGGTCCCGTTCCGGTGGACCGAGGCAGCTGAACAGGCCTTTATTAAATTAAAGGGCCTGTTCACAGAAACACCTATCTTGGCTCAGGTCAACACGCATCCCTGAGGTGGATGCTTCTGATTCGGGGGTAGGCGCTGTCCTCTCACAGCGCTCACCCTCTGACCAGAAGCTCCCCCTATGCGCATTTTTTTCCTCGGTGGCTCACGTCAGTCGAGAGAAATTACGATGTAGAGAACAGAGAGCTTCTCGCCATTAAGTTGGCATTGGAGGAGTGGAGACATTGGCTAGAGAGGCCTATTCACCCTGTGGTCATGTGGACCGATCACAAGAACTTGGGAGTACTTGCGGTTGGCCCGCCGACTTAACTCCAGGCAGGCTCATTGGGCCCTATTTTTTCAAAGGTTCAACTTTACTATCACGTACTGGCCTGGTTCTCGGAATACCAAACCGGATGCACTATCGCACCAGTTTGATTCCTAGCAGGTAGTGTCCCCATCCCACCCTCAGCCTACCACCCACCCCCACCCCATGCGTCCTTGGAGCCCTTATCTGGGATATAGAGCGCAGAGTCCGCCAGGCCCAGTCTCAGGAGCCCGTACCAGCAGGGTGCCACCGGAACCGCCTGTACATCCCTCCAGGTCTCAGCAGTGACATAATCCTCTGGGCCCACACCAGCCGCTTTGCCTGCCATCCTGGGATCACCCACACTACCAATCTGATTCAGCGGGTGTTCTGGTGGCCCACGTTACGGCGGGACGTGTGCAGGAGTATGTGCAGTCCTGTCAGACCTGTATTCGGGGCAAGTCCGACTCCCCCCCCCTCTGCTGGATTCCTTCATCCCCTACCCATCCCTGGTCATCCTTGGTCCCACATCGCTGTAGACTTTATAACAGGTCTTCTTCTCTCCCGCAGGAAGTCAGTCATCCTCACAATTGTTGACCGCTTCTCGAAAGCTATTCACCTTATCGCCCTTCCCAAATTTCCCTCGGCCATGGAGACTGCGGACCTTCTTACTACCCACGTCATCCGTCTCCATGGCATTCCTCTGGACATCGTGTCTGACCGGGGTTCCCAATTCATGTCTCAGGTGTGGAAGGCTTTCTGCCGGACACTTGGGACCACCGTCAGCCTCTCCTCCGGTCATCACCCTCAATCTAATGGGCAGGCCGAGCACGCCAACCAGTCCTTGGAGGCCACCCTGCGGTGCGTAGCGGCCGAGAATCCCTCCTCGTGGAGTTCCCATCTGACCTGGGTGGAGTATTCTATGAATTCTGCCATCTCTGCAGCTACAGGGCTTACCCCCTTTGAAGCCTCATTGGAATACCCCGCCCCTACTTCCTATGGCCAAGAGGGAGGTTGCGGTGCCGTCCGTAGGGGCCCATGCTCGACGCTGCCGACGCATTTGGAGGTCTACCCAGGCTGCCCTCACCCGTTGTTCTGAGCGCAACTGCCAGATGGCAGACAGGAAGCGGGTCCCTGCACCAAAGTATACCGTCGGGCAGCAGGTGCGGCTGGCGGTGGACCAGATTCCTCTGAAGATGGATTCAAAGAAACTCTCTCCCCTCTTCCTGGGGCCCTATACCATCTCTGGAGTGGTCAACGACGTCACGGTCCGGTTGCAGCTTCCACGGACCCAACGGGTGAACCCAACCTTCCACATCTCCCACATCAAGCCCCAAGGGCAGCCCCCTCTGCCCCCCCCCCCGAAGCCTCCTCCTCCTCCCCGGATGATCGATGGCCAGGCTGCTTACACCGTGCAGCGCATCCTGGATGTTCACTGTCGGGGCCGGGGTCTCCAATACTTGGTCCATTGGAAGGGCTACGGCCCGGAGGAGCGTTCCTGGATCCCCAGATCACACGTCTTGGACAAGGCTATGCTCCAGGCCTACCATCAAGCCTACCCCGACAACCCCAAGGGACCGCCAGGAGGCGTTCCTTGGGGGAGGGGGCACTGTCATGGCTGTGAGTGCTCGCCCTCGCCTTCCTGTTGTTTTCCTCCTCAGCTCATCAACACACCTGGGTGAGAAGATGCACCCGCCGCCTTTCATCAGCCAGCGTTTATAAGAAACTTCTCTTCAGTGTGCTGACGCTGGCTCGTCTGGGTATACTGCCTAAAGCAGAGTACTTTGTATGCTAGTGCTAACTCCTAGGTGTCATTTTCATACTCACCTGTTTTTCTCCTTTCCTCCAGGCTGCTGCCATCGTGCGGGTGTGTCTCCGAGGACTGCGTGCACTCACTGCCCCATCACCTCCACTCCGCTGCAATCATCATCCACCCGGTCAGGCACCATCTACTCCACCATCTTCACCCTGCTGGTTCATCTCTACCTCGGTTTGGGGTCCTGCCGGTTCTCCGTTATAGCCTATGTAAGTGGCAATTTGGCTCGCCCATTTTCCTTATCTTCATTCCTCCACTCACAGCTCTCGTTCTCTCTCCACAGGCTCATTCCTCTGGCAAGTGACGTTTTCCCTAAGCTGTGCTGTATTTTGATATTCAGTAAACTTCTCAAACGTGTGCTTCTGTGTTTGGTTGTCCTTCTGTCACTGCATCATGCACATGAGCTGTTCCTAATTGGTAATCATGACATCCACATAACAAATTGACAGTTGACACTTTGAACTCTGTAAATAGACAAGCACAGGGTAAGGTGGTTTGGTGTGGGGATTTTAATGCACACTGTGGGGTAGCAGGAATATAGATATAAATGGCACAGTAATTGAGGATTTTTTAGAGGACAGGGACGTAGTATGCATGAATGATGGGAAAGGTACTAGTTTTAGCAGCAATCTAGACACAGAAAGTATGTTAGACCTAACTTTGGTTTCAAATGCGATTGCAGGAATCACATCTTGGGAGGTATTAAGTCGGTCAGCTAATGGGAGTGATCAATACCTAATAAAAGAGTTAAAACTGGTCTAGAAGCGGGAGAAGAAGGGATGCAGTCTGGCACAAGATGGAAGTTGGATAAGGCAGACTGGGATAAATTTAAATATCTGTGTAAGACTAGATGTGAGCAGCTAAATAGTGAGGACATTATTGATGGGGAGAAATTAAGAAAAAGTGTCAGTGCGATTATAATAAGAGTCTGCAAATCAAACAATACAAAAACATACAGGTTATAGACAACAAAAGAATCTTCCTTGGTGGGATGATAATTGTAATAAAGCTATTAAAAATAGAAATAGGGCATTCAGACAAGTGAAAAAGTGTCATACTTTGGAAGCAGTGATTGAGTGCAAACTGTGTCAGGCAATCGTCAGGAAAACAATTAAAACAGCTAAACATTTATTTTGGAGACAGTATTGTAATACTATAGGAAGTGAAACACAGCTATCAGATATTTGGGGAATGATTAAGAAAATGAGTGATATTAGAAAAGAGTACAAAATACCAGTGTTGGACAGTAATGGAGAAATAGCTACTAATACAGACAAAGCAGAACTTTTGACAAACTTTAGCGAAGATTCATAGTTCAGAAAACATACAGACGTGGACAAAATTGTTGGTACCCCTCTGTTAATGAAAGAAAAACCCACAATGGTCACAGAAATAACTTGAATCTGACAAAAGTGGTAATAAATAAAAATTCTATGAAAATTAACCAGTGAAAATCAGACAATGCTTTTGAATTGTGGTTCAACAGAATTATTTTAAAAAACAAACTCATGAAACAGGCCTGGACAAAAATGATGGCACCCATAGAAAAGATTGAAAATAATGTGACCATAGGGACATGTTCAACCAAGATGTGTCCTCTAATTAACATCACACGTGTCTACACACTTGTAATCAGTCAGTCGGCCTATTTAAAGGGTGACAAGTAGTCACTGTGCTGTTTGGTGACATGGTGTGTACCACACTAAACATAGACCAAAGGAAGCAAAGGAGAGAGTTGTCTCAGGAGATTAGAAAGAAAATTATAGACAAGCATGTTAAAGGTAAAGGCTATAAGACCATCTCCAAGCAGCTTGATGTTCCTGTGACGACAGTTGCACATATTATTCAGAAATTTAAGATCCACGGGACTGTAGCCAACCTCCCTGGATGTGGCCGCAGGAGGAGACGGATAATACGAATGGTAACAAAAGAGCCCAGAACAACCTCTAAACACATTCACGGTGAACTCCAAGGTCAAGGTACATCAGTGTCAGATCGCACCATCTGTCGTTGTTTGAGCCAAAGTGGACTTCATGGGAGATGACCAAGGAGGACACCACTGTTGAAAACAAATCATAAAAAAGCCAGACTGGAATTTGCCAAACTGCATGTTGGCAAGCCACAAAGCTTCTGTGAGAATGTCCTATGGACAGATGAGACAAAACTGGAACTTTTTGGCAAGGCACATCAGCTCTATATTCACAGATGCAAAAATGAAGCATATCAAGAAAAGAACACTGTCCCCACTGTGAAACATGGAGGGGGTTCTGTTATGTTCTAGGGCTGCTTTGCTGCATCTGGCACAGGGTGTCTTGAATCTGTACAGGGTACAATGAAATCTCAAAGACGATCAAGGTATTCTAGAGAGAAATGCGCTGCCCAGTGTCAGACAGCTTGGTCTCAGTCACAGGTCATGGGTCTTGCACTAGGATAATGACCCAAAACACACAGCTAAAAACACCCAAGAATGGCTAAGAGCCAAACATTGGACTGTGGCCTTCTATGAGCCCTGATCTAAATCCTATTGAACATCTGTGGAAGGAGCTGAAACATGCCGTCTGGAGAAGGCACCCTTCAAACCTGAGACAACTGGAGCAGTTTGCTCATGAGGAGTGGGCCAAAATACCTGCTGAGAGGTGCAGAAGTCTCATTGACAGTTACAGAAATCGTTTGATTGCAGTGATTGCCTCAAAAGGTTGTGCAACAAAATATTAAGTTAAGGGTACCATCATTTTTGTCCAGGCCTGTTTCATGAGTTTTGTTTTTTAAAATAATTTTGTTGAACCACAATTCAAAAGCATTGTCTTGATTTTCATTGGTTAATTTTCATAGAATTTTTATTTATTACCACTTTTGTCAGATTGAAGTTATTTCTGTGACCATTGTGGTTTTTTCTTTCATTAACAGAGGGGTACCAACAATTTTGTCCACGTGTGTACCAAACACAATTAGACAAAGCAGGGAAAGCACTTTATCCAAACACCCACATGTAAACATAAGGAAAAATACTTCAAGAGACACAGTAGATTTGCTATTCACTCTATGGAATTGAAAAGGGCTTTTCTGAAAGCGAAGCAGTCTTCACCAGGGAAGGATGGCATATGTTATAGGATGTTGTTGCACATGGAGGAGAGTGCACTTCAAACAATATTAAAGCTGCTTAATAAAGTTTAGGAAACTGGGAAGATTCCAAGGGGATGGAAACAATCAGTTATAGTACCAATCTTAAAGCCAGGGAACGATTCATCAGATCCCAATAATTATAGGCCAATAGCTCTTACCCCACAGTTAGGGAAAACAATGGAACGAATGGTAACTGAAAGGCTGAATTACATTTTGAAAAGGAGGAAATGTCTTTCTCCTTTTCAAAGTGGGTTCCAAAAAGGAAGAAGTACTATGGATTTCATTTTGCACCTAGAATCTGAAATGAGGAAAGCCCAGGTAAATAGGGAAAATGTGATAGCTGTCTTCTTTGATGTAGAAAAAGCATATGACATGCTGTGGAAGGAAGTGTTGCTGATTAAATTAGATCAATTTGGTATTGAAGGTAAATTATACAATAGGGTATTAGATTTCCTGTATGATAGAACGGTTGAGGTTAAGAGTTGGTACAGAGTACTCCAAAATATATCAAGTTGAAAATGGTATCCCTCAAGACAGCATGTATAGCCCTGTTTTAATATTATGATTAATGATATTTTTGAAGGAATCGATAGTGGACTAGGGAAGGCCTTGTATGCAGATGATGGGGCCTTATGGATAAGGGGATGTGATCTTGTGTACATTCAGATGAAAATGCAGGCAGCAATAGACCAGGTTGAACAATGGGCAAACCAGTGGGCTTTTAAATTATCGGTCTCAAAGACACAAATAATTTGCTTCTCTAAGTCACAAAGAAATTTCTTTAAAACTTTATGACACAAAGTTAGAGCAAGTAAAGGTAGTTTGGTATTTATGTGTGTTGTTTGATGAAAAACTAACTTGGAAGAAGCACATTGAAAAACTGAAACCTGTGGCATGTTTAATAATGTGGAACATCCTCCTTAAGTAGTTTTCCTCCAATTGGGCTCACCTGGCAAACTAATTATGACAGGTGTCTGAGAATGATAACAGTGATCCAAAGCGCCCTGAGACACAATACCATCCATGAGTTTAATTGAAAAACCAAAAATTGAATGTTTATGACACTAAAATCCTATTTGCATAATAATTTGGAAGTTGGAATGTGGTGTATTTATAGATATATTACACCTTACTATGTTGTGTTCAGCGGGCATCACTGGCAATGACTAATGGCTAACTGGCTACAGCAGACCAATTCTCCCTCCTCATACAAATTAAAAAAGAAACTGAAAAATCTGAAGTGCAAATTATAACTTTAAAGCCAAACAGATAAAATCCTTTTTACACTGGGTTAGTTCAGCAAAATGGGGATATATTTTAGATAAATTTGTCTGAAAACACCAAGAAATGATCCTAGTTTCTGGTTTGTTGTTACAAAATCCTGTAGACTTGGACACGACATGATTTCATCAGCTTGTTTTCAAGCTTTGACATAATGGGAACATGGCATCACTTAACAACCATTAGAGTCAGCTTTCCTGTCTTTTGAAAGTTGTCGCCTCTGTTTGCTGTGACCTATGTAGGACACACTACATAGCATATTCCATTCAGGATGTAGTGCTGTCCTTGCAAATTTGGATAAAATTGCATTGCCAAGGTACATAGAAAAGTTAAAGCAAACTCATTGATCCATACAGCGTCCAATTGATAGAAAAGGAAGGAGTTAACAAGACTTATGTATACATGAGGAATAAGTGGATTTCAGGTATTCAGAATTTTTACATGAGACAGATTATTTAGAATTGTCCACTGTCCACCTGTCTTGCCTTGCCTTGCCTTGCTCCCCACCTGTCGGGGAGTGGATATTCGACCTTATGGGACAGGCGGACACGTTTGACGACTGTGTAATGTTGCTGACTGTACACTTCGCTGTTCCACAGGATGTGATGGCCCAGAGGTCCATGTTTTACCAGTGCCGACAACAAGGGGACAAGTCGATCATACAATATGTGGACACTCTTCACTGTTTGGCTAGCACGTGCGAGTTTGGGCATGCAGGGGATAGGTTGATACAGTCACAGTTGAAGCGGTTTGCCACGAATTTGGTGATATGGGCCACACTGGAAGCAGGGCTGGACAACCAGACAGTGGCGGACACAGTGAAAGGGCTACAGGAGGCGCTGTTGAAAATGGTGCACTACCTATCAGAGACGGAGGTGATGGAATTGGCGTCCCAGCTGGAGATGACAGACCAAGTGGCTCTGCTGGTACAAACGGTTGCCCCGGTGGTTGAGCCCACTGACTCCACACCTTCTCGGGAGGGTCCTGATGGAGACACCGTGGGACAGCAGGGCACCACAGTGCAACAATCCAGCAGTGAACTCAGTTTGGACGACGGCGGTTCAGGTCCATTGCACTCGGAGGTGGATGCAGCCACTCCCTGCCTCACACTGCATTCCAAACAGAACCCAGCAGAACTGGCGCTGCCACTAAAACTCCAGTCCGTGGCCATGTGGAACTTGAAGCCAGTCCCCGTGCAGCACGAGCATCCTCAAGCTGCAGCCTCATCACAGGAGGGAGAGTATGATTTCACAGACGTGGGTACAGCCGAAGAGCACAGCACAGAGAGTGAACACAGCATGGTGAGAGAACACAAAACAGACTCACCTCCGATCCTCGCCTAGCAAGAGCTTCAAACAGTCGCTGTGGAGCCGCAGGAGGGGGAGTTCATGGAGAAAGGGGTCCCCGGTGACTGAAGACAGCCTGGCACACGTCCCGTCGCCGCACAGCAGGATGGAAAATTTGTGGTCCGGCAGGCCTCAGCAGAGCAATGCAGACCGAGGGCACATACTGCCGGTGGCACAGATGGCACGCCGCCTCAGCAGCAACCATCTTCAGAGATGAGAGCAGCAGCGCCGAGTACAGCCGAACCGATTGCTGTGTGCACTGCTTGATTGGGTTCAGGTCCAACGATCCAACCACCTGGACCCACAGAATGTCCTTTTATCGCGGATGAGAATCGCTGCACGAAAGAGGGCAGCTGCCATCCAGATGACCGATGGTTCAAGAAGGCACGTCAGCCATCTGTGAAAGGTAAGAACAGCTGCGTCAGGTCAAGACGAAGCGCTGGAGCCAATCCAGCTGGTATGGGACCTGGGCTGAGACGGTGCTGACGAGTGAGCCATGATTCCAGTGAGAGGGCACCCAGGTCCGCTGCAGCCGTAACCTCCAGGGGCACACCCACCGTGGGCTCAACTGAGGCCCCTAAAGTTGAACTGTAAGCAGTAACTGTTTTTGCATTATTTAATAGCGCACGACTGCTTCAGTAGTGGTAGAATAATCCACACAGTCATGCAGGGTTAACCGGCAGTCTACCCAGTGGCCCAGATTCTGTTTTTCTGCCTGTTTTTTTTTTTTTTTTTTTTTTAAGGAGCTGCTGTGACTTAGTGTCCACAATGTTTTGAGCTTTTCGGGGGGGGGGGGGGTTAAATGTTCGATATGCTCCCATATTAACAGTGGACAGCATGGACATGGGGAAGCAGGCACAGGTGACGTCATCATGCCGTGCATATATCAGGAAACCGTTGGCGGGAGCCGGGGTTCTTTGGCGCCCCACCTCTGTCACAGCAACAGCCCACATTAGTTAAGAGTTAGCTTATAGCTATATTTGATACACATGTGTACCACCCTGTGTGTTTGTAATAAAGTTTGTGTTCAGACTCCTGCCTCCGCTGCCCTACTTTCCAGACAAAACAATCAACCCTACTGATGTCCTCCTCCATTACATCCATGAATCTTCTTTTTGGTCTTCCTCTTTTCCTTCTACCAGACACCTCCAGCTTCAACACCCTTTGTCCAATATATCCACTGTCTCTCTTCTGCACATGTCCAAACCACCAATCCCTTAGTGTGAGCTGTCCGTTTGATATACTCATTTATAATCTCGATCCTCCTAGTCACTCACAATGAAAATCTCAGCATCTTCTCAACTCTGTGACCTCCAGCTCCACCCCCCATCCCTGTGTTTTTGTCAGTTCCATTGTCTCCAAATCATACATCATAGCAGGTCTCACTTCCTCCTTGTAAACTGTTCCATCACTCTTGCTGCTTTCCTTCTGTCACAAATTACCCACTCCACCCTTCCTGCACTCTCTTCTTCACATTTTTTCTTGCATTCTGTTCATTGCATTGGATGACTGACCATAGGCATTTAAATTCACCCACCTTCACTTTCACTACCTCTACTCCTTGCATCTTCACTGTTACATCTGCTTCCTTCTCATTCACACATTCTCTGTCTTGCTTCTCCTGACTTTCATTCCTCTTCTCTCAAGTGCACACATCCACCTCTCCAGGTTCTCTTCTGCCTGCTCCCTACTCTCACCACAGATCCCATTTGCACCTGCTTCATCTACACGTACCTACTTCCCATTTTCCTAACAAAATCTAAAGAACTTTGTTAGGAAAATTCTGGGTAGGAGAGGCTCTATGCACAGTTATTATGAACTAGTTGTAACCCTTGCCTTACGTTAATTAGGTAAGGGAAATTATTAAGTGTAGACCAGTTGCTAGGTTCATAAGGATTACAATAGGAAACTAGAAAAGCACTCGGAGAGCGCAGACCTCCGCCAAGCGCCACAGTTCCCCCCATACAGTGTTTGTGTGTACGTTTTCAGATTCCTTGAGCATGAAAACATATGACTAGCAATTGGATTCACAATGATTATTTGTTTATTTGACAGGGACAGTGCAATAAACCTAGACAATTAATCAATGACAATCAATCTGATAGTGATAGGATTAGTGGTTCAGTAGTAAAAGCATTGCCTCCTTTGCGGAGGTAATAAACTGAAGTGTTGCTGTTGTGTCCATCTCCTCCACTGACGGATGCAGATTGGGTAGACAGGTTGCCGTGGGTTTTATATTATATTATATTGGGGTTGCGCTCTGCGGCAAAAGAGAATTTAGAAGCTTCCCCGGCACAGAGCTCGTTTTTGCGCAGCGCGTATGGCTGGCCGGTGAGTTTCTGCCAAATGTGCAGCGCCTATGGCTGGCCGGGGAATTTCTGCCAAATAATCCGGCGGCGGACAGCTGCCCGTGCCAGGTTTTGCAGCTGCGCGCAAACACAGGCACGCTGGCGGGCCCAGGCCACCAGTGTTTTCCCCGTGCTTTTGTGCCTAAAATGTTGAAGAACGCGGAGTTTGTGTTGCAGACACGACGACCAGCGCCTTCCATTGCGCCTGCGCACATGTTGAAAATGGCCGTATGTCACAGTGTTAAAAAATTCCTGTATCCAGACGGTGATGCGGATCATCCCCAAAATTTAATCAGTTGTTCCTTGTACCATTTCCAACAATGCCTGAAAGTTTCATGGAAATCCGTCCAAGACTTTTTGAGTTATCTTGCTAACCAACAGACAAACACAGACAGACAGACAGACAGACAAACATACAGACAAACCCCGGCAAAAACATAACCTCCTCCTGGCCTTTTCGGCCTGGCGGAGGTAATTAAAATGAGTGTGGAATGAAATAACTGGAGTCAAGAAATGAGCAATTCTTGGCTGTTATTGTTAAAGATAAAGAGAACAAAATATACAAACAATTTGCAAATATACAAATATAACAACGGCTGGCATGAAATAAAACCCCAAAAATGTCCTACTGAGCTCAGTGTTTGTTTGTCTCTTTTAAAGCGGCGGCTTGAGTTGCTACCACTTTGAATTTTGTGCACTGGAGAGAGGGAGGATGTGCTTCAATCGAGATCTTGGTTCAGATCTCGGTTCGGTCTCGGTTCAGGTCAGGCTCGCCATCTCCATTCGGAGAGAATCCAGGATCCAGAAGGTTCTTAATCAGCAACCAAAAAAAACCTAGCCAAGATGAGATATCAGCGTGAACACAGCAAAGGACACATCCACCATGCCTCTCAAGCTCGTGCTCCCGTCAACAAGAAGACCCACAGGCCTCCACACAGATCGTCCACAGCCTCTCTCGTCCGCTCTCAGATCGCAGAAGACCGAAGAATCGGGTGCGCGCCTCGGCACTCTGCTCGGAAGACGGGGCTAATATCGCTCTCAACGAATGAAAAGACCGAGGTCGCCCAACGTGACCCATGAAACGGGAATTTAAAAGTTGGATAATGAGGATCACACTTCCTCTTCCCAAAATAATCATTTTTCAAAATAAAATCAAACAACTGTATTAATACAATTGAAATCTGAGAAGAAGGGTCATTTTCTCAGCTGGGTTACACCCTCCCGTGCTAAATATCATGCACGTCCCGTTGCATGTGTAACCAAGACTGTCCATTGTCAGTATTTAGAAACTCTGAGAAGGCTGTATTCAAACCTTGAAAAAGGGACTTAACAACAGTCACTAGAGGATTTCCTAATTCAGGATACTCTAGTCTTGTTGGAAGTTGTCTGATTCTTTCAGATCGTCATATTCGTTGAATCGTAATGTGATCATTTTTGTCCATTTCATCAGGTAAATCATTTGATTGGTGTTCTTGTCCCTCAACTGAATTGTCAGAAGGTTCTTCTAGTATTGTTACCGTTTCATTTTCCACAGGTTTGTCATTTTCAGTATTGTCTCCATCCGGTATCATTTATGGTCGGAAGTACAACGGTATCTGATCGTCTTCGAACCTCCGACTTTCGTTTCTCTTTTGGCTTTGTACTGAGTGTGCTTTTTGAGTTTTGAGCTTTTGGTTCTGCAGTTAGTTTTACTAGTTGCGTTTGAATTTCTGCAACTTGTTTTGAGAGTTCTTGAAAGTGAGTTTAACGTGATATTGTTCTCATTTTCATCTGAACTGCATTGCACAGTTTGCACGTGGGATGTCACTTTTTGTTTTGAACTGCTCAAATGTCTCATTCGCAAGTTTTTGGCAGCATTTTGGTCTTCTTCAGTACGTAGCAAGAGAAGCAAATCAGGAAAGTTTGGGGGATTTGTTCGTTTTTGTTTTAACTGGAGTGCAGTTAAAAGGGAATCATCCCAGCAACCTCCACAAAACTGTGACAAGCAGCTTGTCAAAATCCTGGCTTGAAGCACCTCCACGCTTTACAGTGTGAGTCAAAGCTACTTGAAGACGTTGTAGGTATGACGAGGGTTTCTCACCTGTGTTTTGGAAGGTGTCAAGAAACTTGGCGTAAAGCTCTCCGCCATCTTGAACTGTACCATAAGCAGAATCTAACAGCTGAAGGTATTCTGATGGTGAGCTGTTGGGGTTCAAGTGCTTGACTACATCAGCTGCTGGGGGTAAAAGAGACTCAATGATCTTTTGGGATTGTTGCAGTTTGGACATAGCAGGGTCAGTCAAGATTAATTCTACACTGGAGCGCCAAGTATCATAATCTAGCTCATAAACTGGTTGGAGGTCTTTGCCAGAAAAAGCTCTGAGCTTTTGTGAAAACGGCTGCACGGGAAAATCTTCCGTTTTTACAATGTACTCAACTACCACACGTTGCACTTCTGGGGGATTTAAATCATGTGCAGAAATGGTGAGCATACTTTGAGCTGGGGTGCTCACAGTGTGATTTGACTGGTTAGTCGGTTGTGCACCTTGCATACTGGGCTCAGCTGCAGAAGGCTGAGGTTGAGGTTCATCCAAGAAAGCTTCAGGTAAGTTATCAGGTAACTTAACTTGCTCTGATTGATCATTTTCAGATTCTTTGATTGACTCAGAAATCTGTGACATCATGTCTTTCAGGACATCTGCAAAATCTCTGCCACTCATCTTCGCTAGGTTTTTAATGTTAGTGAGATATGACTTGGTCCTATCGTTCCCTACACGGTGCGTGTAAACACTGGCAAGAGATTGTATCATATAGCTGGTTCCACTATCAGATACATGAGTACATGGCAATGGGTCAAGAGCTTCAAAAGCAATACCCGAGTGATACTCAAAAATAGCACTCTGGGAAAACTCAGACTTACTATCTGCTACTTTTATGACTCTTGAAATCGATCCATACCGTTTCAAAAACTCAGTCACTTCATCAAGTTGCTCATCTCCAACGATTTCACTCACTATCACTGCATTTGGAATTTTCACAGATTCACGTTCAACAATATCCATTTTGGGTACGTTATAGGCTTGAAATAACGTAAGGGATAGAAGAAAAAGGCTCCTGGCTGGGCTCGCCGCTTTTTATTGTAACCCTTGCCTTACGTTAATTAGGTAAGGGAAATTATTAAGTGTAGACCAGTTGCTAGGTTCGTAAGGATTACAATAGGAAATTAAAATGAGTGTGGAATGAAATAACTGGAGTCAAGAAATGAGCAATTCATGGCTGTTATTGTTAAAGATAAAGAGAACAAAATATACAAACAATTTACAAATATACAAATATAACAATGGCCGGCATGAAATAAAACCCCAAAAATGTCCTACTGAGCTCAGTGTTTGTTTGTCTCTTTTAAAGCAGCGGCTTGAGTTGCTACCACTTTGAATTTTGTGCACTGGAGAGAGGGAGGATGTTCTTCAATCGAGGATCTCAGTTCAGTCTCGGTTCAGGTCAGGCTCGCCATCTCTATTTGGAGAGAATCCAGGATCCAGAAGGTTTTTAATCAGCAACCAAAAAAAACCTAGCCAAGATGAGATATCAGCGTGAACACAGCAAAGGACACATCCACCATGCCTCTCAAGCTCGTGCTCCCGTCAACAAGAAGACCCACAGGCCTCCACACAGATCGTCCACAGCCTCTCTCGTCCGCTCTCAGATCGCAAAAGACCGACGAACCGGGTGCGCGCCTCGGCACTCTGCTCGGAAGGCGGGGCTAATATCGCTCTCAACAAATGAAAAGACCAAGGTCGCCCAACGTGACCATGAAACGGGAATTTAAAAGTTGGATAACGAGGATCACACTTCCTCTTCCCAAAATAATCGTTTTTCAAAATAAAATCACACAATTGTATTAATACAATTGAAATCTGAGAAAAGGGGTCATTTTCTCAGCCGTAGAAATCAAGTATAAGCAAGTATTTCTGCATGCCCGTAGAAAGCAGGTGAAAGCAGGCATTTCTGCATGCCCGTAGAAAGTTACTGTCACCATGGCAACATTAACCATGGTGATGCCTGCCTTTGATCTTTGACATGGTTAAGCATGTATTTCTGCATGCCCGTAGAAAGCAAGTGTAAGCAAGCATTTCTCCATGCCCGTAGAAAGTGTTCTGACCTCACAGTGTGCCTATGATGTCTGTATGACATCATAAGAGTTGTTCAAAGGAGTTGTTCAGAACTCCTTATATGGTCATATGACATCATAGGAACACAGTGTGTGCCTGTGATGTCATAGCTATGAACACCCACAGCTCCCCTATGGATCCCCTATGGATGTTCATTAAAGATTTCCCCTCCTAAACTTCCGCATATCCGGGGAGGCTTTAATTTGGGGATGTTGACATGGTACCCATGCATGCCTGTAGAAACCAATTATAAGCAAGTATTTCTGCTGCATGCCTGCCTTTGATCTTTGACATGGTTACCATGGCAGCAGTAACCATGGTGATGCCTGCCTTTGAGCTTTGACATGGTTACCATGGCAACACAAAGTCCTATGATCATCACACACACACAGAGACAGACACAAAAACAGAGATTTGGTCTTTGACATCACCACTCGTTCAGTGATGCCTGCCTTTGATCTTTGATGATGTCATAGTGAGTCCTATGAAACCTGCCTTTGATCTTTGGCATCACCGCTCGTTCAGTGATGCCTGCCTTTGATCTTCGACATGGTTACCATGGCAACACAAAGTCCTATAATCGTGACACACACACACAGAGTCCTATGACTGTGACACACAGATTTCTTGAATTACTAGTACACCTGTGCATGGTCATTCATACCCGTGCATGCCCATAGAAACCAAGTATAAGCAAGTATTTATGCATGCCTGTAGAAAGCAGGTGTAAGCAAGCACATCACCACTTGTTCAGTAATGCCTGCCTTTGACCTTTGATGATGTCATAGGGAGTCGTACGAGTTTGATGAAGTCATAGCGAGTCCTATGATCGAGTGTGCCTGCCTTTGATCTTTACCTCCGCCAAGGAGGTTATGTTTTCATCGGCGTTGGTTTGTCTGTCTGTCTGTCTGTCTGTCTGTTTGTTTGTTAGCAAGATAACTCAAAAAGTTATGGACAGATTTTCATGAAATTTTCACAGATTGTCAGAAATGGGGTATCCTACAGATGGATTAGATTTTGGTGGTGATCTGGATCACCGTCCACAAGAAAACCGCCATAACGCAAAATGCCATTTTCGTGAATAACTACTGAACCCATTAATCCTATCATTGTCAATCCAATTGCTTGTCATATGTTTTCATGGTCGAGGAATCTGAAAACGTACACACAAACACTGTATGGGGGGAACTGTGGCGCTTGGCGGAGGTCTGCGCTCTCCGAGTGCTTTTCTAGTTGAAGCTGTCATAGCGAGTTCTAATATAAACACCATAGGCTGATGGCATAGCAAGTCCTATGATGCCTGCGTGTGATCTTTGATGATGTCATAGCGAGTCCTATGCCCTTTGATGATGTCATAGCAAGTCCTATGATGGTGAGTGATGCCTGCCTTTGATCTATGACATCGTATGATCATGAGCGATGCCTGCCTTTGATCACAGATTTTCTTGAATCACTCTATACTATATTGTCTACATGATGTCATATAGACATCATGTAGAGATCATAGGAACATCATAGGCGATCCTATGATCTTTTAGCGAGTCCTACGGTCATGACACACAAGAGAGTAGGACACAGTCCAAGGACAGATAATTTTTTCACACATGAATTGTTTTTATAAGAACTTCTTCGGGCCTGGGGGAGGGGGAAGGCGATTATTCGGAGCTCCTTGTGGGAGCTCCTCGTGCAGGGGTGTGGAGTGATGGTGGTCGGGTCAATGGTGGTGGTGCACCTGTGGGCTGATTGCCAGCCGCCAATCAAGTCTAAAAAAAGAAAGAGCTCCTTATGCAGTGATGTGGAGTGATGGTGGTCGGGTCGGTGGCGGTGGTGAGCCTGTGGGCTGGTTCCTGGCTGCCAATCGAGTCTAGGAGAAGAGGAAGAAGAAGAATAGATGTATAGAGTAATATGTCCAGCAAAGAATAAGAAGGAAGAGCGGCACATGAGATGAGAACTTTTTTGCATAGAAATGGTTTCTGATTAGATCAGGAGTAGGTCAGTTATAGTCGCCTAGTCTTCAACAGTTGATGAGTCCCAAAACATTACTTGCAGTGTTTTATAAAGACAGATCCCCACCCCAAAGGTATAAATTGAAATCCTACAGCCTGTTGTTCAGAACTCCTTATAAGAACTCCTTATACAGTAATGACCAGATACAGTGTTATAGACATCATGTAGACATGGAAATCTCACTGTTAGAAGAAGAAGTAGAAGATTGTTCGGAACTCCTTATACAAAGATATATAGAGTGAAGAAGACTAAGGAGAGGTTGCCAACCGAGAAGAATTCTGACTTCTGATACATAGAGTGATGTTTACTGAGTGAAGTATGTGGCGGTAAGGACTACAGCCCCTGACCAGATAGTGATGATATAGAGTGAAGTACGTGGCGGTAATGCACCTGTAAGCTGGTTGCCAACCGCCAATCAAATCTAAAAGAAGAAGAAGATATAGAGTGATGATATAGAGTGAAGTACGTGGAGACTGAGGATGTTACGGCCAAGATATATAGAATGATGATATAGAGTGAAGTACGTTGCGGTAATACACCTGTAAGCTGGTTGCCAACCGCCAATCAAATCTAAAAGAAGAAGAAGAAGAATAGAGGGATGGAAGAAGAATAAGAATATAGAGCGCCTGACCAGATAGAGTAATGATATAGAGTGAAGTACGTGGTGGTAATGCACCTGTAAGCCGGTTGCCAACCGCCAATCAAATCTAAAAGAAGAAGAAGAAAATTGGACACTTAGCAATGATGATATAGAGTGAAGAATGTGGTGGTAATGCACCTGTATGCTGGTTACCAATCACCAATCAAATCTAAAAGAAGAAGAAGAAGATTTCTCAATCAGGATGGATAACGAGAGGCTGGATATAGAGTGATGAGTTTTATTTGGTAGGTGGCGGTCGTCGTCGGCCTCCGTCGGTCTATGATGACCATGGAAGAGAATCCTAAATGTCTACTCTGCTGGAACAGCACCGCCTGTGGCTGAACAGGCCGATGCGCGAATGGCAGTCCCTGTCACACAGGTCGCACTTGTGGGTGGTCTCCGTGCTGCTGGGTCTGTGGCGGTTCTTCCTGCGGGTCCTTTTTTCATCTGCTGCAGCAGTCAAGTCTCTCTTCACCCGCCTTGAGCTGTCTGGTCAGGGTGCCTCTCCATTTGGAGCGGTCCGTTGCAAGGTCCTCCCAGCGCTCTGTGTTGATCTCCAGGGCCTTCATGTCTCTCTTGCAGACGTCTCTAAAGCGCAGCTGTGGGCGGCCAACGTCTCTCCTGCCAGTCGCCAGTTCTCCGTAGAGGACGTCTTTGGGGATTCTGCCATCCTCCACACGGTGAACATGGCCTAGCCAGCAGAGCCTGCGCTGCCTGAGTAGAGTGAACATGGAGGGAAGGCCGGTGCGGGACAGAACTTCTGTGTTGGGCACTTTGACCTGCCAGGATATGTCCAGGATGTGGCGAATGCAGCGCAAGTGGAAGGAGTTCAGTCTCTTTTCCTGCCGGACGTATGTTGTCCACGTCTCACTCCCATAGAGCAGTGTGCTGATGACGCAGGCATTGTACACTGCCATCTTCGTCTTGGCAGAGAGTTTGGGATTCTCCCACACTCGTGTGGTGAGGCGAGCGAGTGTGAAGGTTGATTTTCCAATCCTCTTGTCGATCTCTGTATCAAGAGAGAGGTTGTTGCTGATTGTGGACCCCAGGTACGTGAACTGATTCACGACCTCCAGCTCGTAGTCGTCGATGGTGATGGTTGGTGGTGCTTCCGTGCCTTGCGCCAAGACGTTAGTCTTCTTCAGGCTGATGGTAAGCCCGAAGTCCTTGCATGCCTGGGAAAAGCGGTCCATCAGGGTCTGAAGCTCCTGCTGTGTGTGGGTTGCAACTGCAGTGTCATCTGCGAACAGCATGTCTCTGATTAGAGCCTCGCGTACTTTGGTTCTGGCTTTCAGGCGGGCGAGGTTGAAAAGCCTGCCGTCAGATCTTGTGTGCAGGTAGATTCCCTCTGTTGCTGTGCTGAAGGCATGCTTCAGGAGCATAGCAAAGAAAATCCCAAAGAGGGTTGGCGCAAGTACACAGCCCTGTTTCACTCCGCTGCGTATGTTGAATGGCTCTGAGACGTTGCCGTTGTGCTGCACTATCCCCTGCATGTTGGTGTGAAACGATTCGATGAGGCTTTGCAACTTTGGTGGGCATCCTATCTTTGGCAGGATCTTGAAAAGGCCCTCTCTGCTGACCAGATCGAACGCTTTGGTGAGGTCGATGAAGGCGACGTACAGGGGCATGTTCTGTTCTCTGCATTTCTCCTGGAGTTGGCGGATGGAGAATATCATGTCTATCGTCGATCGCTCAGCGCGGAAGCCACACTGAGACTCGGGGTAGACACGTTTGGCAAGCTTCTGTAGACGAACGAGAACAACTCGTGCGTAGACTTTGCCAACAACGCTGAGGAGGGAGATGCCCTTGTAGTCAGGCAGATAAGGGCCAATTTTCATAAGAATCGTTCACTTCTGGATAGAAGCATGAAATTTGGCACAAATGTAGTCCAATAAGTCCTGTTTCATATAAGATTAAGACCCACTTCGGATCTGGCTTGGTACTTGCATTATTCAAGATGGCGTCCAAATATGGCCGCCAAAAAACACGTTTTTGCTTATAACTAGAAAATGTGAGCTTTTAGGGCATAATAATGTATTGTTGACTAATATAAATGTGTACATTCCGCACATTTTGAGCCCAAAATCAAGTCTGTATGACAAACGGTTCTTGAGATATGGCTTATTCAAGTAATCACAATAATGCAACTTCTTATGTTCATTTCAGGTACAGCAGTGGGAGTGTCAGTATTGAGATACACGGATGTCCAGGTGGGTGGAGGATAACACCAGAAAGTATCCCCAGTTTCTGTACTGGGATACTGTGTTGAAGCTAGAGCTGCTTCTCCTTGAGTATGTGAGGTCCATCCGAGAAGGAAACTTCAATTTGTACGTTGAAGTCCTTGGACAACTGACACCTTGGATGTTCGCCTTAGACTGCTACCATTATGCCAGATGGATGCCCATCCATGTACGGGATATGCTTAACCTACATCAGACTCACCCTGATGTTTACTCGAACTTCATGGATGGAAATTTTGTTGTAAAAAAGTCAGATCATGCTTTCTCGATGATTGCTTTGGACCACTGTCATGAACAAGAGAATGCCAAGATCAAAGGCCAAGAGGGTGCTATAGGCCTCACTGAGGATCCTTCTGCCTTAAGAAGGTGGTTGGTTGCTGCCCCTGAAGTTGCTAGGGTTTTTAGTGAGCTAGAAGAATCTCTGTTGAAGCCCAAGGCAATGAATCTCAAGCATCATGATCAAATTCCAAGTGTCCAGGTTGCATTTGCAAAAAATGTTTGTAACCTAGTAGTTTCATTAGAGGACATGGGAAATCCCTTCAAAGAGACAAGCAATGACCTTGTTAGACTTGACACCAATGAAATAATGCCTCACCATGTTATTAATGCAGTAAAATCAGCGCATGAATTAGGCATTGCTCAGTATCAGGAGTTTGTTGATAACAGACTGAATAAGCGTACAGTTGCTTTAACTGACACAGTTTCAAGAAACAATCTACCTCTGTTTGGTATTTATGAAGTGACAAACAATGTCAGTCAATCTAAGGTGTCTGCTTTGAAATCTGATTGCAATCTTTTTGCTCGGCTCTATATTGCCTGTCAAACCCGTGATGGAAACATAGAGGAGTTTTTCAGACATGAAAACAATGCCCATCCTCCTTCACTGTCTGCTCTAGGCAAATTGCGTCAAGGCAAGAAGTCAGATTTGCTTCAGTGCATTGGGGTATCACAAAATCAGTTGTTACCAGCTGTTACCATGAAGGTCTTTGATGGAGCAGCTGTTGTGAATATGCTTGCACCTGGTAAAGCAAAGACTTTCCAAGAGTATTCAAGGGGAGTTTTCTTGCCTTACATCATTGATCAGGCTAAAGATGTGAAACGTGTTGATGTAGTGTGGGACCGATATCTTGACTGCAGCCTCAAAAAGGCAACCAGAGTGTCTCGAGGCAAAGGTATCCGAAGAAGGGTGCTTCCTGACACTGTCATTCCCAGTAACTGGCAGACCTTTTTGCGCTGTACCGATAACAAAGCAGAGCTATTCCAATTCCTTGGTAGAGAACTGGCTTCTCTAGAGGTGGAAGGTGTCTTGTTTGTTTCAACTTCTGATGTGAATGTTGTGAGCAACAGACCAAGTGACATGGCTTCTGCTGGCATTGATCCAACTGATCATGAAGAAGCTGATACAAGGCTTATGTTGCATGTTGCCCATGGTGCAGCTCAAGGCCACAGGAGTATATTGATAAGGACAGTTGACACAGATGTTGTTGTTCTAGCTGTTACATATGTAAATCAGCTGGACATTGACCTGTGGCTGCGTTTGGTGTGGGAAAACATTTCACCTACATATCAGCAAACAGCTTGGCAGGTAGCCTTGGTCCTGACAAGTGCAAAGCCCTTCCCTTCTTCCATGCTTTCAGTGGCTCAGACACTACTTCCTCATTTGCTGGCAGGGGCAAGAAGACTGCATTTGATGCTTGGGAAGTTTTTCCTGAAGCGACACCTGTATTCAGGAAACTGAGCTTCACTCCTGAAGTTATAACAGCAGAGGATGAAGCTGTTCTTGAACGGTACACGGTAATAATGTACAGTCGTACCTGCCCACTGTATCAGGTAAACAAAGCTCGTCAGACCCTTTTTGCACAAGGAACGCAGTCACTTGAAAATATTCCACCAACAAAGGCAGCATTAACAGAACATATCAAAAGAGCTGCTTATCAAGGTGGCTATGTGTGGGGTCAAGCACTGGATCCAGTGCAAAATCTACCAAGTCCTACACATTGGGGATGGACTGAAGCAAGGGAAGGCTTCGTCCCAAAGTGGACCACTCTCCCTGAAGCTTCCAAAGTATGTCAAGAGCTTGTGCACTGTGGTTGCAAGAAAGCTTGTAGGTGTTACATGTGGCTCTAGGGAGCCACACAATGAGAGCCGAGGGCGAGCCAGTGAGTTGAGATGTTTTATTATAAATGAGGGTTTAGGACAAGGGATAAGGAACACGGGGTAAGGAACACGGTCTTGCTGACCGAAAGCACAGCTACTCATACACAGGGTTACATTCACGAGTAGAACGGCACAGGAGTAACGAGCTGGCACTGGACATAAGGATGCCAAGGCGAAGATACTCACAGCGGGGAACACTCACAAGAATACTGTAAGCAGAGCAGGAAGGACTGACGCTGGAACGAAAGGGTTTCAGCCTGTAGTGCTTTAAGTCGTAGCCCCGAGTGATCGAGGCTGCTCCTTTTTATCCTCATTAGCAGCGCCCCAGCTGATGAGGATTAATTGGCCCCAGCCGTCCCGTAATACTGACAGCTGGGAGCCAGCTGAGACGCTGTCTAATGAGAGGCAGGGATGAGGAGACATGGGCTGAGCGCCGAAATGGCGTCTCATCCCATGGTGACAGAGATGCTGCCTAATGAGAGGCAGGGATGAGGGGACATGGGCTGAGCGCCGAGACGGCGTCTCATCCCATGGTGACAGTAGGGGCTTGTGCAAGTGCAGCAGGGCAAATTTAAGCTGCACTTCTCTGTGTTATTGTGGTGGTGCATGTCACCAGGCAGAAGGTTAGCGGAGGTCTTCTCGATCACTTCACTCTGTTGATGCATGGGTTGTAATGAGGTTACACTTGATTACATAATATTTGGCATATCACTGACTGCGTTTTGTATTTTTAACTTTCTTGGGGTTTTTCATTATGCTATTATTGATCTTCGAATGTGATTCGAATGAACATATACCATAAATGTTCAATTACTATTGTTCAGCATTTGTATCTCTGCATCCTTTGATATGATTAAGATTATACAGTTTGTGGCAATTTTCAAAATGTTATATCTCAAGAACCGTTTGTCATACAGACTTGATTTTGGGCTCAAAATGTGCGGAATGTACACATTTATATTAGTCAACAATACATTATTATGCCCTAAAAGCTCACATTTTCTAGTTATAAGCAAAAATGTGTTTTTTGGCGGCCATATTTGGACGCCATCTTGAATAATGCAAGTACCAAGAAAGATTCGAAGTGGGTCTTAATCTTATATGAAAGAGAACTTATTGGACTACATTTATGCCAAATTTCATGCTTCTATCCAGAAGTGAACGATTGTTTCACCTGTCTGCCTGACTATGTAGTTGTTGCAGTCGCTTCTCTGCCCTTTGTTTTTGTAGAGGGTGATGATCGGCGTCCCTCATGTCCTGTGGTACGGCACCTTCCTTCCAGCACTGGCAGAGGACATCATGCAATGGCAGCAGTAGGGCGGTCTTGCAGTGCTTGACCAGGTCAGGGGGTATGCCGTCGTTGCCGGGTGCCTTGCCAGCGGCCAAGCTATCAATGGCCTTGCTGAGTTCGTCGATGGGTGGCTCGGCGTCAAGTTCGTCCATGGATGGCAGGCAGTCGATGGCATCAAGGGCTGACGGTGTCACGGTGTTCTGTCTGGAGTAGAGGTCGGAGTAGTGTTCCACCCATCTCTCCATCTGCTTGTTCTTTTCTGTGATCATCTCCCCAGTGGAGGATTTGAGGGGGGCCGTCTTGCTCTGAGCCAGACCAAGTGCTTTCTTGATGCTATCGTACATACCACGGATGTTCCCTGTTATGGCAGCGGTTTGAATGTCTTGGCTGAGCTGAGTCCAGTACTCGTTGGCACAGCGCCGAGCAGTCTGCTGAACTTTGCTTCTCGCAGCCCTGAGAATCTGGAGATTCTTCTCGTTTGGGTACTTCTTGTACTCAGCAAGTGCTAAGCGCTTGGCTTCAATGACGGGGGTCATCTCAGTCAACTTGGCATCAAACCAGTCCTGTGACTTCGAGGTCTTCCTCCCAAAGGTAGCCAAGGCTGTGTGGTGGATGGTGTTGCACAGCTCTTCCCACTTCTGCTTTGCAGATTCTCCTTCTTGTGGTACATCAAGTTCCTTCTCAAAGGTGGAGGCAAACTGCTCAACAAGTTCTGGTTGGGCCATCTTGCTGGTGTCAATCCGTGCCTTTCCAGGCTGTCTAGCACGATGGAATTTCTTCAGCTGCAGCTTGACCTTGCAACACACCAATGAATGGTCTGTGTCGCAATCTGCACTCTGGAACGAACGGGTGATTAGCACGTTCTTCAGTGAGGTGCGCCTGGTCAGGATCAAGTCCAGCTGGTGCCAGTGCTTTGAGCGCGGATGTCGCCAGGAAACCTTGTGTTGGGGCTTGGTCTTGAAGAACGAGTTTGTGATGCACAGATCGTGATATGTGCAGAACTCGAGCAGTCGCTGTCTGTTGTTGTTCATTCTGCCCACGCCAAATGGTCCAAGACAGGAGGGCCAGGAGTCGTGGTCAGCACCCACTCTGGCATTGAAGTCTCCAAGGAGAATGAGTTGTTCAGAGTTGGGGATGATCCTGACAGTTGTTGCGAGATTCTCGTAGAACTCGTCTTTTGCCTCTGGTGTGGCTGTCAGTGTTGGGGCATACACACTGACGAGGGTGACTGGGCCTTGAGTGGTGTTCAGGCAGAGTGTGAGGAGTCGTGCAGAGCCATTGCTGCCCGGTTCCACCATCTTCAGCAAGGTGTTCTTCACTGCGAAGCCCACTCCGTGTTCTCTGTGTTCGTCACTGCCCTTTCCCTGCCAGTAGAACGTGTAGTCCTTCTCTCTCAGTGTGCCTGCGTCAGCCAACCGTGTTTCCTGGAGAGTGGCGATATCCACTCCCAGTCTCTTCAGCTCATTATTGATGATGGCAGTCTTCCTGGTGTCGTTGATGTCCTTGAGGTTAGCAGCGAGTCCTGTCGTCATAGTGCGGACGTTCCAAGTTTCCAGTTTTAGACTTGGTCTCTTTTGGTTTTTTGTCTTGCCTGGTGCGAAGGTTCTCAGCCTGCCGTTCGGACTTCTCCTCATCCCCATGCACCCAATGAGGAAAGCAAGCTGTGGCGGGACAACACCTTATTAGCTGGGGGCTGCCCAGCTTGAGGCGGGCGGTAGCTGTCCAGTGAGATCCAATGATCCCTCCCACCGTTGGGAACAACCCCTGGCGCCACGCTCTACACCAATTGAGCGGTGGCTTATAACCGCTAACTGTCATTCCCCGTGTTTTGTCTACGCCAAAGGCGAAGCTGGAGTGTCCTCTCCAGTGATCCGGTGTTCTACCTTCCAGCATTGGGCGTTGGTAGGATTCAAGCCTGGGCAGGAAGATATGGAGGACAAGATGTTGCCCATGCAGCATGTCCCCCCTCTCCACGTCACTGATGAATCCAAAGGAACAGCAGGGCTGCTACAGTTTGGCACCAGTGCCGTCGCAGGAGCTGCCAGAACGATGTTGAGCACAACAGAGAACTGCGTTAGGGACTCCGACTCCGGATTTTTCCTCAGGGTTGACTCCCGAAGCCTTTCCTGTGACCAGGTGTGCCGCAAGGCAGCGGAGGTTTGAAATCAGGGTTTACCTTCCCCTAGATGGGCTACCTTCCCAGGTTGACGAGCCACCGTCTACCTGAAGCATCTGGTTTTAAGGCGCCAGAGATCCGCCCTCGCCCCTTCTCCTATTAGTAAAAGCAGTTCCGCCGGGCTTAGAGACTAAACCACACGGGCAGGCTAGGAGTTGGACTTAGTTGTCAGAGGCTTTTCGAGACGCACACCATAAGGAGCATTTAATGAGCACTGGGAGCTTAACCCCAGTGCCGCTCCTGGCTATGACAACCTTGGAACCACAGGTGGCGGTAATGCACCTGTAAGCTGGTTGCCAACCGCCAATCAAATCTAAAAGAAGATTTCTTGAATTATAAATAGAGTAATATATAGAGTGACATGCATGATTACCTCAAAGCACATTTCAAAAAAACATAAACCAAGTTAAATACAGTAATTTACACATAAAGGTAAATGACTTTTTATTGTTTTACTTTCAAGTGATCAGTCTATGATACTGATGTTTTTAACATTCAAGTCCAATAGGGGACAGTAATGCACAGCCCTATCACTCTATATATCATCACTCTAAATTCAAGAAATCTGTGTGTGTCTGTCTTTTTCTTTTAGATTTGATTGGCGGTTGGCAACCAGCTTACAGGTGCATTACCGCTACCTATCAGGTTGGAGTGTGGACAAGAGAATGGCAGAAAAAAAAAACCTAAATTCTTGTAGCCCCTTAATGCCAAGATATTTTTCTGCTGCTTTCACAATGATTTTGATTTTTTCTGTTTTCTTGGAAGTCTGTGCAGTGCAGTTTATCACATCTACCACAAATAAGACAAAATTATTTTCCTTCATAACCAGATTATATTCCTTAATTCTGCTGCATGCACTGCAAGCCTGCACACTTTCCCTGTTAAAGAGTCCACTCCCACTTTTTTAGCTGGTACCTTTTTTGCAGCTTCTGCATATGTTAAACCCTGGAAGACTTTTACCTGCTGAATTTCTGCTGCTCTTTTGCTGGCTTCACAATCTCGATATGCAGAGCTATGTTCATCACCGCAGTTACAACACTTTAATTTGGCTCCTCTTTCACACTTGCCATATACATGTTCACCGGAGCATCTGGCACATCGTTGTCTACCTTTGCATATTGCTGCTACATGACCAAACTTTTGACACTTGAAACATCTGAGCGCAGGAGGAACGTAAAGTCTGACTTCATAGCTCATGTAGTCAATATACACCTTACTTGGCAGTCTTGTTTCATCAAATTTCAACATTACCGACAATCACATTTTTCACCATTTCTATTAGTCTTCAATCTTCTTACCTCTGTCACTTTTGCTCCAGTTGTTTTCTATTATTTCATCAGTTGAGGCAGCCGTTGAAATGCCCAATATAACTCCTCTCATTGCCTTATTTCCTTCCAATATTGAACACTGCACATTTTCCCCCTCCATCTTATTGACTCCGATTGTTTTCCTTGTTGAACACTATCTTTACATGTAACTAGTAACGAACCACTATGGAGAATTCTTGCATTTAAAACTTCTCCAAGTAACTTGTTAATTGCTTTTGTGAACTTAATTGGGTTCTACTCACGAAATGATGCCCCTTCCTGAGTAAGTTTAATGATTTCTTTACACTCCCGTTTATTCCGGGATTTTTCATCTTCTGATTCATCAGTACTTGATAATGCTCTTGATTGTTTTTCTTTACATTTATTGCTTGCTTCTTTTAGACTCCATCGAACTCCAAACTTCCTCTTTCCTGCTTCCTACCTCCATTCCTCCTAGTTCACTGTTTCATCACCTTCCGCTCCCTGCTAGGCCATCTCCTGTCCATTCACAACCCAGTTGTGCCACACCGGTTTGAAGTTCCAGCCTCTCATTGCGGAGTGGACGAGACCGGCCTCAGTGGCCGACATGTATAGAGTGATGATATAGAGTGAAGTGATGATATAGAGAGAAGTACGCGGAGACGAAGAAGAGTGATGTCTGAAGATAGAGTTGAGGTTCGATTGGACACAACAATGATGATAGAAGGACTACAGCTCCTGACCAGATAGAGTGATGATATAGAGTGAAGTACGTGGCAGTAATGCACCTGTAAGCTGGTTGCCAGGCGCCAATCAAATCTAAAAGAAGAAGAAGAAGATGATGCCAAGGACACAGTCCAAGGACGGATAATTTTTTCACACATGGGGAGCTGTTTGGAGCTCCTTGTGGGAACTCCTTGTACAAAGATATAGAGTTAAGTTAATCCCTTCCACACCATGTGGTGTATAGGGGCGGCACCTATCTCCGTTTCACTGACCCTAGGCCACACAGCTACTGTGAGTAGTGAAAGCTACAGTGGGGGGGGGGGGGGGGGGTCCAGTCCTCTGGTAGCTCTGTGTGTTAACTTTCCTTTCCCTGTTCCATTATACTGAGCACCAAGCTAGAAGGCGGAAAATACCATTTTTATATGGTCTTTGGTATGACCCGGCCGAGATTTGAACCCACAACCGGGAGGTTGTGGGCCAGATGCTCTACCAACTAGGCCACCAATCCGGTGTACAAAGATATAGAGTGATGATAATCAAGTCAGTGGCATTGGTAATGCACCTGTAAGCTGGTTGCCAACCGCCAATCACATCCAAAAGAAGAAGAAGAAGCCTCTCGTTGCCATCTATTTCTAGAGGGGATGCATTGGAGCAGAATTCTTGGCAGTTGCAGGGCAGTTACCATAGTTACCCAGCACTGAGTGGCAAACACATGTGGCAACTTCAGTTTGTATGCAGCAAAACATAAAATCACAGTAGTACACAGAGTTCCTTTTTTATCTTTAGATGTTAATATCACACTGTTTACTTGACTGTAAAGATGTGTGGGTAAGTGCACACAAGTGAAGAACTGGTTCTGAGCTTTTAAATATTTATTTAGCTATTTTTTGTCAAGTAATACAAGCTGGAATGATGCGCTGCCACTCATTTTTGCCACTCAGTGTTTTGTAACTGCCATGAGTTCTGTTTGGTGACATCATACACATACCTTTGGACTCGCTATGACATCATCAAAGGTCAAAGGCAGGGATCACTCACGGTCGAGTGTTGATGCTGTTTTTATTGAGTGAAGTACATGGCGTTAATGCACCTGTAAACTGGTTGCCAACTGCCAATCAAATCTAAAAGAAGATGATCATTCAAGGTCATAGGACTCACTATGACATCAACAAAGATCATAGAACTTGCTACTGATGATCACTGGACTCGTTATGTCACAATCATAGGACTCACTAAAAGATCATAGGACTCGCTATGACATCAAAGATCAAAGGCAGGCATCACTCATGATCATAGGACTCGCTATGATGTCATCAAAGATCATATGACTTGCTATGACATCAAAGATCAAAGGCAGGCATCACTGAACGAGTGGTGACATGCTTGCTTATACTTGCTTTCTACGGGCATGCAGAAGAAGAAGGATGCAGAAATACTTGCTTATTACTTGGTTTCTATGGGCATGCACAGGTATGCACTAGTCTGTAATGATGATGGAGAAGGAGGGGCAGCAGGCAGCTGGCAAACCGCTCCTCCAGCACAGCCATCGTTTAACCGGATCAAACGGACCCGTTACTGTGCGTCTCTATGGAAACACCACCGTAACGTTTGTTAAACACTCGGTGATCAGGTTTTTGAACTCCGATCCTGCTATTTAGCGCCGTTGGCAAATAGAGTTAACATTGTTGTTTGGAGTTTTAGCGTCGCTTAGCTGTCTTTAACTTCAGTGTTTACGGAGTGTTGTCAAAACGGTCAGGTTGTTGTTTCTTCGGTAAAGATGGGTGACATGAACCCATCGACATCGCACGCATTTCAATCAGAGGTAAGTGTTTAATGTTGTCGTTTAAAGTGTGATAATTTGGCAAATATTAACTTATTAAGACTACTGTTGCTGGTTATGTAGCGTTAGCATGCTAATGTTGATATAAACGTTAGCCGGTGGTGCAGCGAGATAGCTTACACTCTCTAAACATCCAGACAAGGTTGTTGATTAGGATAAAAAAAACTGCAAACTTCCAGTAATAAAACACTGACCGTGGGGTCAGTGTTTATTACACGATCGGGGTTGTGTTACTGCCGTTATCTTTGACTGTGCTATGTTGAGCATTCCATCGTCATTACAGAGCATGCTAACATTAACACATGCTAACTTAATCATTATTCAACAACATCTGACTTCTGATGCTATTTAACAACTGGTCGACGCTGATGGTTTCTTTATTCCCACAGTCTGTCTTAAAGTCTGTTATTGGGAGATGTGGCATAGCCCATGATGTTGTCTCTCAGTTTACGTTCTGCTTTCATTAGCTCCTTAGCAATAGCAACTCAATTCCTGCTAATGTCAACCAACATAGCCAGCGTTAGCTGTCGTTTTCAGTTGGGTTAGCTGGTGGGGGTTGGTTAGTGGGTGTGTATCGATAGATAAGTGTGTTTACCAGTTAGTTAAAGTTTTACATGTGCAAGCTTACTTTGCATTTCAACGTGTCAGATAATCATCGCGCCAACTCTGAGCTTGTTTGAAATGAATTGTCAATATGTGACTCGCGTTATGTTAGTGTGAACGCCATGTCAGGGTGTTGAGGTCCGCTCTCGCTAATTTGGCTACGTGATTGTGTTTCAGGGTTTCAGTCCGCCGTACAAGAGGAGGAGGACGGTGGAAGATTTTAACAAGTTTTGCACTTTTGTCTTGGCGTATGCCGGTTACATCCCATATCCACAGGAGGTAAGGAAATGAGGGGAAAATGGGTGCCTATACTCATGTTCACTTAAGATCCAAGGTGGGTTATCAACACTCTTTTGCACCGAATTTTATGAGCAGCAACTAGTTGTATAAAAACGTAATTACATCAGGAAAACATCCAAATTAGCTAAGAAAATAAAAAGTATTGTGGAGAAAAGGGAATAGACGAAGGCAACGAGCAGGACAACACAAGGGTTTGTTATTTCTCCAACATAACAGCAAACAGGCTTCTGAGCTCTGCTGAGCTACTGCGCTACCTGGGTCTCTGTACATTCCTCTTTTATACTCATTCATTCATTCATCTTCTAACGCTTAATCCTTTTCGGGTTTTATACTTTTATTTATATATGTAGAGACCCAGAGCTTCTGACCCTCATACATTGTTGTGTTAACAAAGAGAAAGGCAGCACATTAACATAATATACGCGGGCTCTGCTCAAACACACCTCTTCTCTCCGCATTTACTCCTCTCCGGATGACACCTCTTCATTCAGTCCATTGTCCTCTCTTCTTCTTGTCTCTCTGGGTGTGAGGAAACCCCTAAACTGTGCCCCCACAGTATATTTAAGACAAATATTTAACGAGTTTCTGAGATAAAAAGTTGCTCATTTCTGATGAAAAATGCAAATAAAACTTTGAAATCTCTGAAAATTAAAATTTATGAAAAAAAATTGGCAAATTTTAAGAAAAATTGTGGCAAGAAAAAAGTCAACACATTCACAAGCTTGGGCTACCAAACTCCCTTGTGTGAAATGATACAGACAATAGGTATGAATACATACCTATACTGTAGAATCGATTAACCAATTTATTCACTCTATATCATCACTCTATGCTCATGTTCACCTTATGGTTCTTCTTCTCCTGGTCAGGAGCTGTAGTTGCTCTGACACTTTAAAATAATTACAACACTGCTTAGTAAGCCTTTTTTTTTTTTTTTTTTGTTACTTATTTGTACCCGTAGGTAGATTTGGTTTGCAGTCTGGTGACAAGCCACCGGCTGCCGGTCGCTGCGTGCGCGAGCGCCCTAAACCTACATGTTTTTGGTATGCGGGAGGAAACCGGAGAAGTCCCGGAGTAAACCCACGCAACACGGGGAGAACATGCAAACTCCACACAGCTCACTGTTGGTCGGGGGCTGGGATCGAACCCACGATCTCATGATCCCCGCGATCCCCTGGCCAAGGGTAAACTGTGCTGCCACAGTGCTAAACCACTGCGCCACCGTGCAGCCCACGGTGGGAGACTACTTCTTCTTCTTTTAGATTTGATTGGCGGTTGGCAACCAGCCTACAGGTGACTTGATTCTTCTTCTTCTTTTAAATTTGATTGGTGTCTGGCAACCAGCTTACAGGTGCATTACCACCACGTGCTTCACTCTTTATCATCACTCTACCTGGTCAGGAGCTGTGAACTTCTTCTTCTAGACTTGATTGGCAGCTGGCAACCAGCCCACATGTGCAACACCACCACCAGCTTTATATATCACTATATAGCTTAACTACTACTTCTTCCTTTAGATTTGATTGGCGGTTGGCAACCAGCCCACAGGCACATCTCTCTATCTGGTCAGAACCTGTAGTCCGTATCTGCGTCTCATCTCATTATCATTATTCTTTTAGATTTGATTGGCAGCTGATCCACCAGCCCATAATGTCTTTGAACTTAAAGAACCCCCACTTAACAAGTCCTCAACTGCTTCCCAATGTAGCCCCTTAATGCCAAGATATTTTTCCGCTGCTTTCACAATGATTTTGATTTTTTCCTGTTTTCTTGGAAGACTGCGCAGTGCAGTTTATCGCATCTACTACAAATAAGACAAAATTATTTTCCTTCAAAACCAGAGCATCTTCCCTAATTCTGCTGCATGCACTGCAAGCCTGCACACTTTCCATGTTAAGAGTCCACTCCCACTTTTTCTAGCTGGCACCTTTTTCGCAGCTTCTGCATATGTTTAACTCTCTAACTACCCAGATTAAATGGATGTGTCGCACGCCCCCAGTGGCAGCGCAGCAACTGCACCGGTCAACTTATTGACGTCCCCCGGCTATACTGAGAATTTGTACTAATCTGTATTGATCTGACAGTTTAGAAGGTAGCAGACATGCGCCGAAGGAATTATGGCTGACATGGAATACAGCAAAGAAGAAGAAATCCTCATTATTACTTTTCCTTTTTCCACTTTGAGCTCACAGCACCAATGTGGATGCCTTCACGATCGGTCATCACGGCAGCAATGATGACTGAACCTGCATGAAACTGGGAAAATAGCCGTGTAATACAAACGAAATTCACATGGGATAATCATAAGAATTTGTAGATGTGGAAGTGGGTGTAAATTACTAAGTAAACACGATACATTGACCACGATGGATGAAAAACTGAGCTACCAGTACCAAGATGGCAGCGCCCTCGATCGTCATGCATTCTCACAGGAAAACTGCATTTTACAGGAAAAATAGCCACGTAATACAAACAAAATTCATTCATTCATCTTCTTCCGCTTAATCCTTTTTTTGGGTCACGGGGGGGTTGGAGTCTATCCCAGCATCTTTGGGTGAGAGGCGGGGTACACCCTGGACAGATCGCCGGGCCAACACAGAGAGACAGACAACCATTCACTCTCACAGTCATACCTAAGGACAATTTAGAATCCCCAGTTTGATGGCAATTAACCTAACTTGTATGTTTTTGGCATGTGGGAGGAAACCGGAGAAATCCCGGAGTAAACCCACACAGACACGGGGAGAACATGCAAACTCCACACAGATCATTTGTTGGTCGGGGGCTGGGATCGAACCTAGGGTCCCCCGGCCAAGGGTGAGTTGCTGTGCTGCCGCAGTGCTAGCCACTCCGCCACCCAAATGAAATTCATGTGGGATAATCATAGGAGTTTGTAGATGTGTAAGCGGGTGTAAATTACTAAGTAAACGCGCAATATCGACAATGATGGACGAAAACGGACTGGTCACGTGGGTGAGCGAGCCTCCCCACCCGGCAACAGGTAAGATAAATATTTTTTTTTTTGACATTTTATTGATTTTCTGGTTCATATACTTTGAAGATTAGATAAAAACATACCCCTGTAGACAAGTCGGCGTCAAAAAAAAAAAACAGACCATTTTTTTGTGTAAATGTGTCCAAAGTCCACTTTTGACTGAGTTATGTAGTTTATATAGCTGCTGCGACATGCAAATTAGATCTGAAACTTTGGATCATATTCTACATCTTTCTAATTGACAGTGCGCCATTATCTCTTGCAACTTTCAAGTTATAGCCTTGGAAATCTGAACTATTTTATTGACAAAATTTTTTTACCACTCTTGACCACTGGGGGGGGGGGGGCTTGACCACCCTTTAAGCGTTCCTGTCGCCATACGGCACCTGGGGCAGTTAAAAGATTAATCCCTGAAAGATTTTTATCTGCTGAATTTCTGCTGCTCTTTTGCTGGCTTCACAACCTCGATATGCAGAGCTATGTTCACCACCGCAGTTACAGCACTTTAATTTGGCTCCTCTTTCACACTTGCCATATTCATGTTCACCAGAGCATCTGGGACATCGTTGTCTACCTTTGCATATCGCTGCTACATGACCAAACTTTTGACACTTTAAACATCTGAACGGAGGAGGAACGTAAAGTCTGACTTCATAGCTCATGTAGCCAATATACACCTTATTTGGCAGTCTTGTTTCATCAAATTTCAACATTACTGACAGACTATCTCATTTTTCACCATTTTCAATATTTTCTTTGTACCTCTGTCACTTTTGCTCCAGTTTTTCATTTTTTCATCATCATCATCTTTTAGATTTGATTGGCGGTTGGCAACCAGCTTACAGGTGCATTACCGCCACTGACTTGATTATCATCATTCTCTGTCTTTGTATAAGGAGTTCTGAACAACTTCTTATGTGTGGAAAAAATTATCCATCCTTGGACTGTGTCCAAGGTTGAGACAGCCATTGAATTGCCCGATATCACTCCTCTCGCGCGATGACATCATCAAAGATCAAAGGCAGGCTTCACTCACGATCATAAGACTTACTATGACATCATCAAAGTTCTTCTTCAAACGGTGAGATTTCCATATTTACATGATGTCTCGTACTTCACTCAATATCATCACTCTATCTGGTCATGAGCTGTAGTCCTTTTTCTTCTTCTTCTTTTAGATTTGATTGGCGGTTGGCAACCAGCTTACAGGTGCATTACCTCCATGTACTTCACTCTATATCATCACTGTTATCTGGTTAGGAGCTGTAGTCCTTACTGCCACGTATCAAAAGTCAGAATTCTTCTCGGTTGGCAACCTCTTCTTCATCTTCTTCACTCTTTATCTTTGTGTAAGGAATTCTGAACAGTCTTCTTTTTCAGTGAGATTTCCATGTCTACGTGATGTCTATAGCACTCTGGTCTTTCCTCTATAAGGAGTTCTGAACAATCTTCTTCTTCAAACCGTGACATTTCCATGTCTACATGATGTCTCCTCATACTTCACTCTGTATCATCACTATCTGGTCAGGAGCTGTAGTCCTTCTTCTTCTTTTAGATTTGATTGGCGGTTGGCAACCAGCTTACAGGTGCATTACCGCCACACACCTCACTCTAAATCATCACTCTATATATCTTCCAGGAGCTGTTCTCAAAACAAGTTATATCTCTCTATATATAGTTCAAGAAATCTCTGTCATGATGTCACAATGTCACTCTATATATAATTCAAGAAATCCAGGTGCATTACCGCCACGTAGCCTACAGGTGCATTCTTCTTCTTTTAAGATTTGATTGGTGGTTGGCAACCAGCTTACAGGTGCATTACTGCCACTGATTTGATTATATTTCCCTCATAGCTCTGTGACGTTCTCCTCATAGCTTTGTGACGTCCTCCTCATAGCTCTGTGACATTTTCCTATTATCATTTGTGACGTTGTCCTCATCGCTTTGTGACGATCTCCTCATAGCTTTGTGACGTTTTCCTCATAGCTTTATGACATAATCCTCATAACCTTGTGATGTTAAAGTCATCGCTTTGTGACCTTTTCCTTTAGCTTTGACGTTTTCCTCATAGCTTTGTGACGTTTTGACTTCACAGTTCATGTCATGACAGTCAGCAGCATTCCCGGTTTTGTTGTCTTCTTCTTCTTCTTCTCTCGGTTACTGGCGGATAGCAAACTACTGAAAGGTGCATACCGCCACCTACTGTACAAGAGTGTGTAACATTATGTCATCTGAGCCCGACCCCTAAATTCTATGACTTAATCCTGTGTTATTTAAAAAAGAGAAAAGAGCCCTTCTCGTGATTCTTATTGCCACTCCATCTCCATCTGTTCCCAGAATCCCAGTTAAATCCCATTCCCTACCAGCCTCTCGAACTTCATTTTCCATTATCTGGCTTTCATTTCCGTATTTGTGACAGTGTAATAAGATGTGCTCGACATTTTCTTTTGCTCCACATTCTCTACATTTGTCACTTTCGCTTTTCCCCATGGTGAATAAAGTGCCGTTTAAACCTGTGTGAGCCAGTCTGAGTCTTGCCATAATGATGTCTTCCCTCCTTTTGGTTGTTATGAAATTCTTTATTGCAATAGATTTTTGTATTTTGTAATACGATCTACCTTTATGATCTTCATCCCATCTTTTTTGTCATAGCTCAGTTTACTGCTTTCCCTTCACCTTTTCCAAGAGACAATGGTATAGTTATCTCTTTTCCAAGAGCGCTTTTGCTAATTTGACTGCACAGTCATTCCCTTTCAACCCTTCATGTACAGGAACCCAACAAAACTGAACTTCTCCACCACCCCTGTGTACCCTAAATAAATTGTGATATAGCTCATTCACCAAGTCTTCCCTTGTAGATTTTACTGTCTGTATGGTTTTTAACGCTGCAAGTGAATCTGTGCACACCACCACCTGGTCCGGTCTGACCTCCTCCACCCACTGCAAAGCAATAATTATTGCCACCATCTCTGCTGTAAACACGGATGTATTGTTGGAGAGTCTTTTTGCAATGGTCTTTCTTCTTTTAGATTTGATTGGCAGTTGGCAACCAGCTTACAGATGCATTACCGCCACGTACTTCACTCTATATCATCACTCTATCTGGTCAGGAGCTGTAGTCCTTCTATCATCATTGCTGTGTCCAATCGAACCTCAACTCTATCTTCAGACATCAGTTGTCTTCGTCTCGTACTTCACTCTATATCATCTTCTTCTCTCGGTTACTGGCGGATAGCAAACTACTGAAAGGTGCATACCACCACCTACTGTACAAGAGTGTGTAACATTATGTCATCTGAGCCCGACCCCTAAATTCTATGACTTAAACCTGTGTTATTTAAAAAAGAGAAAAGAGCCTTTCTCGTGAGTCTTATTGCCTCTCCATCTCCATCTGTTCCCAGAATCCCAGTTAAATCCCATTCCCTACCGGCCTCTCAAACTTCATTTTCCATTATGTCTTTCATTTCCGTATTTGTGACAGTGTAATAAGATGTGCTCGACATTTTCTTTTACTCCACATGCTCTACATTTGTCACCTTCGCTTTTCCCCATGGTGAATAAAGTGCCGTTTAAACCTGTGTGATCCAGTCTGAGCCTTGCCATAGTGATGTCTTCCCTCCTTTTGGTTATGAATTTCTTTATTGCAATAGATTTTTGTATTTTGTAATACAATCTACCTTTATGATTTTCATCCCATCTTTTTTGCCATAGCTCAGTTCCTTTTTTCTTGATTACTGCTTTCCCTTCACCTTTTCCAAGAGACAATGGAATAGTTCTCTTTTCCAAGAGTGCTTTTTGCTAATTTGTCTGCACAGTCATTTCCTTTCAACCCTTCATGTGCAGGAACCCAACAAAACTGAACTTCTCCACCACCCGTGTACCCTAAGTGAACTGTGATAAGCTCAATCACCAAGTCTTCCCTTGTAGATTTTAGTGTCTGTATTGTTTTTAGCGCTGCGAGTGAGTCCGTGCACACCAAACTCTGGAATGTATACTCCAACTCCAACAGAGCCCTCTTTATTCTTTGAACCGTCAGTATAGAGCTATAATAAGTTATAGTAATTGTTCCTGAGGTAAATGCTTTTAACACCAACTTCACTCATATGGCAATCCTTTTTCCTCATTAGCAGACTAGCGTCTACTTCTACTCCTGGAAACAGCCAAGGGGGAACATGACTCATTGGACTGGTGTTAGCGATATCAGCTTTATATACGTCTGTCTTTCTGTGTGTCTGTTTTTCCTCATAACTTTGTGATGTTTTCCTCATAGCTTTATGATGTTTTCCTCATAGCTTTGTGACATTTTCCTCACAGCTTTGTGACATTTTCCTCATCGCTTTGTGACGTTTTCCTCACAGCTCTGCAATGCCTTCCTCATAGCTTTGTGATGTTCTTCGTTTACTCTAGTATCTGGGTCTCTGTAGTGCGTATCTGCGGCTCAGCTCATTATTCTTCTTTTCCCTTTACACTTGATTGGTGGTTGATCCACCAGCCCATAATGTCTTTGAACTTAAAGATCCCCCACTTAAGTCCTCAACTGCTTCCCAATGTAGCCCCTTAATGCCAAGATATTTTTCTGCTGCTTTCACAATGATTTTGATTTTTTCTGTTTTCTTGGAAGTCTGCACAGTGCAGTTTATCGCATCTACCACAAATAAGACAAAATTATTTTCTTTCAAAACCAGAGTATCTTCCTTAATTTCTCTTCCGGTTCCGGCGCCACACGAGTTGGCTGCCTTTTGCAACAGCGACTCAATTCTGAGTCTTTTTATCTTCCTTCTTCTTTCTGATCCGGTGATGGCTTTCTGATCCGGCACATCTTTCACTCTATGTGTATCACGGACACACAGATCGCGCCCGGGGGTCTCCCGAGTCGGCGGACGGAGCCTCTGTTTACAGCGGGAGACGATGCAGCGGGGAGGAGCTAGCTAGCACTCGGCCGCCACCCGGTGCTAACGGAGAGGCTCGACATACCGGGAGAGCTGAAGCGGGAACGACGCGGGTGCCGGGCTGGAGTTTGGGCGGCGTGCAGGAAATATAAGACAGAATAATAAAGAGCGATGGCAAGAACCAAGCAGACCGCCCGTAAATCTACTGGAGGAAAAGCCCCCAGGAAGCAGCTGGCCACCAAGGCTGCTCGAAAAGGCGCTCCGGCCGCCGGTGGAGTGGGGAGGCCTCACCGTTGCAGGCCCGGTGCCGTGGCTCAGAGAGATCCGTCGCTGCCGGAGGTCCACGGAGCTGCTCATCCGTGGGCTGCCCTTCCAGCGCCTGGTGAGGGAGATCGCTCAGGACTTCAGGACCGACCTGTGCTTCCAGAGCTCCGCCGTCATGGCTCTGCAGGAGGCCAGGGAGGCCTACCTGGTGGGTCTCTTCAAGGACACCAACCTGCGCGCCATCCACGCCAAGAGGGTCACCATCATGCCCAAAGACATCCAGCTGGCCCACCGCATCCGCGGAGAGAGAGCTTAGACTTTCTGCTGCACATCCACCAACCACAATGCTCCGCACTGTGTGTCTATATACACTACCGTTCAAAAGTTTGGGGTCACCTAGACAATTATTTTGTGTTTTTCATGAAAAGTCACACTTATTTACCACCATGAGTTGTAAAATGAATAGAAAATATAGTCAAGATATTGACAAGGTTAGAAATAATGATTTGTATTTGAAATAATAATTTTTTCCTTCAAACTTTGCTTTCATCAAAGAATCCTCCATTTGCAGCAATTACAGCATTGCAGACCTAACATGATTGCACAAGGGTTTTCTAATCATCCATTAGCCTTCTGACGCAATGAGCAAACACATTGTACCATTAGAACACTGGAGTGATAGTTGCTGGAAATGGGCCTCTATACACCTATGTAGATATTGCACCAAAAACCAGACATTTGCAGCTAGAATAGTCATTTACCACATTAGCAATGTATAGAGTGTATTTCTGATTAGTTTAAAGTTATCTTCATTGAAAAAAAGTGCTTTTCTTTCAAAAATAAGGAAATTTCTGAGTGATCCCAAACTTTTGAACGGTAGTGTGTATGTATATATTTATATTAATATGTACATATGTATACTAGCTGCTCTTGTTTTTTTCTTGCCTTCTGATTGTTGCTCTGAGTGTTGCTATCCCTGTGCTGTTGCAATCCTGGAATTTCCCCATTGTGGGACTAATAAAATCTTATCTTAATTCTGCTGCATGCACTGCAAGTCTGCACACTTTCCCTATTCAAGTCCACTCCTACTTTTTTTAGCTGGCACCTTTTACGCAGCTTCTGCATATGTTAATCCCTGGAAGACTTTTATCTGCTGAATTTCTGCTGCTCTTTTGCTGGCTTCACAACCTCGATATGCAGAGCTATGTTCACCACTGCAGTTACAGCACTTTACCTTTGCTCCTCTTTGACACTTGCCATATTCATGTTCACCGGAGCATCTGGCGCATCATTGTCTACCTTTGCATATCGCTGCTACATGACCAAGCTTTTGACATTTGAAACATCTGATTGGAGGAGGAATGTAAAGTCTGACTTCATAGCTCATGTAGCCAATATACACCTTACTTGGCAGTCTTGTTTCATCAAATTTTAACATTACTGACAATCACATTTTTCACCATTTCTATTAGCTTTCAAGCTATTAGCTCCTCATTATTTCATCAGTTGAGACAGCCGTTGAAATGCCCGATATCACTCCTCTCATTGCCTTATTTCCTTCCAATACTGAACACTGCACATTTTCCCTCCATCTTAGTGACTCTGATTGCTTTTCTTTGTTGAACACTATCTTTACATGTAACCAGCAGCAAACCACTACGAAGAGCCCTTGCATTTAAAACTTCTCCAAGTAACCCATTAATTACATTTGAGCTTAATTGGGTTCCACTCACAAAACGATGCCCCTTCCTGAGTAAGTTTAATGATTACTTTACACTCCTTCTGTTCATTCCAGGATCATTCATCCTCTGATTCCTCAGCACTTGATAACGGTCTTGATTGAGTTTCTTGACGCATACGTTTGCTTCTTTTAGACTCCACCGTGCTCCAGTCTTCCTCTTCGCCACTTCCCACCTCCATTCCTCCTAGATGAATTATATCTACTTCTTTCAGATTTTCAGGAGCTGTCCTCTTTCGCATCCTACCGCCACCAATCCTGGACTGGACTCCCGAGCTGTAGTCCTTCTGTCCGCCACACACTATATATTCCACCCAGGCCCCTTATACCCTGGGTGGTGTCACTACCGGAACTGGTAGTCTGCCACCCCAGACTCACTATATACAGTTAGGCCCAAAAATATTTGGACAGTGACACAAGTTTTGTTATTTTAGCTGTTTATGAAAACATATTCAGGATACAATTATATAATTAATATGGGCTTAAAGTGCAGACTCTCAGCTGTAATTTGAGAGTATTCACATCCAAACTGGAGCAAGGGTTTAGGAATTACAGCTCTTTAATACGTAGCCGCCTCTTTTTCAAGGGACCAAAAGTAATTGGACAATTGACTGAGAAGGCTGCAAAAAAAAAAAATAACAAGGCTGCATGGGCTCTTCCCTCGTTAACCTGTCATCAATTAAGCAGTTAAAAGGTCTGGAGTTGATTCCAGGTGTGGCGTTTGGAATTTGGAAGCTGTTGCTGTGAACACACAACATGCGGTCAAAGGAGCTCTCAATGGAGGTGAAACAGACCATCCTGAGGCTGAAAAAAAAGAAGAAATCCATCAGAGAGATAGCAGAAATGTTAGGAGTGGCCAAATCAACAGTTTGGTACATTCTGAGAAAAAAAAAAAGTGCACTGGTGAGCTTGGGAACTCAAAAAGGCCTGGACGTCCACGGAAGACAACAGTGGTGGATGATCACAAAATCCTTTCCATGGTGAAGAACAACCCCTTCACAACATCCACTCAAGTAAAGAACACTCTCCAGGAAGTAGGTGTATCAGTATCTAAGTCTACCCTAAAGAGAAGACTTCATGAGAGTAAATACAAAGGATTCACCACAAGGTGCAAACCATGAATCAGCCTCAAAAATAGAAAGGCCAGAATTGACTTTGCCAAAAATCACCTGAAGAAGCCAGCCCAGTTCTGGAACAGCTTCTTTGGACAGATGAGACTAAGATCAACCTGTACCAGAATGATAGGAAGAAGCAAGTTTGGAGAAGAATTGGAACAACTCATGATCCAAAGCACTACATCTTCTGTAAACATGGTGGAGGCAGTGTGATGGCATGGGCATGCATGGCTTCCAATGGCACTGGGTCACTTGTGTTTATTGATGATGTGACAAAAGACAGAAGCAGCTGGATGAATTCTGAAGTGTATAGGGATATACTTTCTGCTCAGATTCAGCCAAATGCAGCAAAGTTGATTGGACGGGCGCTTCACCAATGATCCAAAACATACTGCAAAAGAAACCCAGGAGTTTTTTAAAGTAACAAAGTGGAATATTCTGCAATGGCCGAGTCAGTCACCAGATCTCAACCCAATCGAGCATGCATTTCACTTGCTCAAGATAAAACTTAAGGCAGAAAGACCCACAAACAAGCAACAACTGAAGACAGCTGCAGTAAAGGCCTGGCAAAGCATCACAAAGGAGGAAACCCAGCGTTTGGTGATGTCCATGGGTTCCAGACTTCAGGCAGTCATTGCCTGCAAAGGATTCTCAGCAAAATATTGAAAAGTAACATTTTACTTAGGGTTATATTTATTTGTCCAATTACTTTTGAGCCCCTGAAATGAGGAGCGTTTGTATAAAAATAGCTACAATTCCTACATGTTTTATCATATATTTTTGTTCAACCCCTTGAATTAAACCTTAAAGTCTGCACTTCAATTCCATTGTAGTTGTTTCATTTCAGATCCAATGTGGTGGCATGCAGAGCCCAAATCATGAAGATTGTGTCACTGTCCAAATATTTCTGGGCCTACCTGTATATATATGGTGTCTATATGAGGTCATATCGACATCATAGGCTCATTACAGATGAACGAGTGGTGACATCAAAGATCAAAGGCAGGTCTCGCCTGTCACAATGTCATGATCATAGGACTCGCAAAGAGATCATAGGACTCGCTATGAGATCAATGGCAGGCATCACTCATAATCATAGGAATTGCTTAAAGATCATAGGACTCGCTGTGACATCATCAAAGATCAAAGGCAGGCATCACAGAACAAGTGGTGATGTCAAAGATCAAAGGCAGGTTTCACCATGGTTACTGTTGCCATGGTAACAGTAACTTTCTATGGGCATGCACAGGTATGCACTTGTTTTATTTAAAGCACCAATTTTGTGATGACTATAACTCCTCTTCATCTGTCTTGTTGAATTTCTCCTTCGTGGGACTAATTAAAGTTTATCTTATTTTAGTTTCTGATTATTTTAAGGATTATTTCATGGTTATGGAATTGTTAAGCAGATATTTCAGATAAAAGAAAAAAAATTCTCCCACAGGTTTTGAAACTTGGTCACCAGCTTTGTCTCTTGATGTTCAGTCAACCCTTCTTTATCTCCCATCTATTCCAACAGGACTCTCCGCTTCGCAGTAGCTCCAGCCCTCCCAACAGCACAGGCAGCACAGCTGACAGTGATGGTTGGACCCCAGGACCCCCAACCTCTTGCCTCCAACGGCCTCTCAGGGCCCCCCAGGACAGGAGTTGGAAACGTCCACAGCCGGGACCCATGTTGTCCAGTCATGCCAAGAAGGATGTATGTTGTATTGATGCCGCAATTTTGGCATCCTCTTAACTTGGCATAAAACTCTCTTTTGATGTAAATTTTTCATTTAAAAAGTGCTTTTTCTCATCACCAGCACACAATCACCACCCTACATCCAGACGACCGCCGGAGAGCTGAGAAGCTGAAGAAGAAAAAGAGGAGAAAGGAGAGGGAAATTGAACCTAGTGAGGAAAGCAGGGCCCTCCAAGGGGCCCCAGAACTGCCATGCCCTCTTTCTTTCGGTGGCCGAGCAATCAAAGAGGAGCCTGAAGACGAAATCAGCATTCCCTTCCACCCCCAGTGCCTGCCTAGCCCTTCCCCCTGCAAGGAAGAGCCCAAGGAGGAGCGTCGGTATTGGGATGGGCGAGACCTTGAAGAAGGGGTGGTAAAGATACAGAAGATTGAGGGCTTTTCTGGAAATAGAACAGTGTTCCGCCAGGGGAAGCAGGTGGTGTTTAGAGACGAAGACGGGTCAGGAGAGGATGAGGATATAATGGTCGACTCGGGTAAGAGCGCTTGTGGTAAATTATTATGAAATGTCAAAAGCCAGATTTTGAGTATAGTTTAACACCCGATGTTCTCTGTCCCTTAGATGATGATTCGTGGGACCTGGTGACATGTTTCTGCATGAAGCCTTTTGCAGGTCGCGCTATGATCGAATGTAACAAGTGTCACACCTGGATCCACCTGTCGTGCGCCAAGATCCGCAAGAGCCATGTGCCAGAGACATACGTGTGCCAGAGTTGCCGAGAGACCCACGGACCCCCAGATGCCCGCCGCTCTCACCGCTCACGTGCAGGCCCACGCAAACATCTGCTAGACTGATACCCCAGACTGCATCTCAAACTCTGTCTGACCCTTACAGCATACCCACTTACCTTCCTCCTGCTGGACTGACCCTTCCTCGAATTCAGGTCTTGCATCCTTCAGTCTGTCCTTTACTGTCAGATTTGAACCTACATTTTCTACAAACACTTTAGCGGCCCTGTCCCAAGCTCTTTACCGGTTTGAAAACAGTTTCAGAGTGTTATTGTACTCACTATGATGTGTTTCTGCTTCCTACAGACTCTGTGCGTTAAGCAATCACTGAATGGATGTCTGTCTGTAGATGATATTAGCATAGCAAGAAACCTCTGCTGTTAGGACTTGGTGTCTCATGAACACTGGAAGCATTTTTGAACTGCCATATAGAGAGAATATCCTCACAACTGCCACCCACTATGGTGCATGCGGGGATTTGTGGGAAAGATGGTTTGCACTTCTTTTTTTAAACTTTAAAATCCAACTGACCTTTCTGTGATACAGCCAGGTGAGTCTTTCTGATTTAAACTGGATTTGATTTATCATTGATGCCTCTATTGATGTTACATACTCAACCATTTAAAACAAGAAAACATGTTAAGACTTGTGTTAATTGCTTCAGATGGTGCTATAGTATTAAGCTGAGGTATAATCCAATAGAACAAAGAGGGAGGATAAGAGATTAACATCTCCTTCATCTATTTGTTGTTCTGTTTTGTTATTTAAGACGTGAAAGAGTATCATTGAGGCTGTTGGTTCAGCTTAACCAAACACTTGTCTTCCAGACTTGGCTGTTTTTCTAAATCAAAACGTTACTCAGCCGTACATGAAACCTACTCTTTTATTCTAAATGTTTGTATTTCTTTGCAGTTTTTGTTCCTGATACATAAAACTGTTATATATGTTTTAAAAGCCAGACAATTGAAAAGTGTCAGCAAACGGTTTTCAGGTTTAGCGGTACTACGTTTTTGCTGTAGTTAACGGCATTGGGCCTCAATTTTTTTTTATTTCCCATTAAACTTTTTCACTTCTCTTTGATTTAGACAAATGTATTTCAGCAAGGAAACCGTACCCTTCCTGTTGAAATATCAATAGCAAAAAGGTGTTTTAACTGGAAAGGTGCTAGATGAGGGATTCACAAGAGTCCAGTTGAAGTTTTACGTGAATGTGTTTGAATGAGGATGCTGCTATAAGTTGTCTCAAATACACACGTGGACAAAATTGTTGGTACCCCTCTGTTAATGAAAGAAAAACCCACAATGGTCACAGAAATAACTTCAATCTGTTCAATCTGACAAAAGTAGTAATAAATAAAAATTCTATGAAAATTAACCAATGAAAATCAAGACAATGCTTTTGAATTGTGGTTCAACAGAATTATTTAAAAAAAACAAACTCATGAAACAGGCCTGGACAAAAATGATGGTACCCTTAACTTAATATTTTGTTGCACAACCTTTTGAGGCAATCACTGCAATCAAACGATTTCTGTAACTGTCAATGAGACTTCTGCACCTCTCAGCAGGTATTCTGGCCCACTCCTCATGAGCAAACTGCTCCAGTTGTCTCAGGTTTGAAGGGTGCCTTCTCCAGACGGAATGTTTCAGCTCCTTCCACAGATGTTCAATAGGATTTAGATCAGGGCTCATAGAAGGCCACTTTAGAATAGTCGCTCTTAGCCATTCTTGGGTGTGTTTAGCTGTGTGTTTTGGGTCATTATCCTGTTGCAAGACCCATGACCTGCAACTGAGACCAAGCTGTCTAACACTGGGCAGCACATATCTCTCTAGAATACCTTGATAGTCTTGAGATTTCATTGTACCCTGTACAGATTCAAGACACCCTGTGCCAGATGCAGCAAAGCAGCCCCAGAACATAACAGAACCTCCTCCATGTTTCACAGTAGGGACAGTGTTCTTTTCTTGGTATGCTTAATTTTTGCGTCTGTGAACATAGAGCTGATGTGCCTTGCCAAAAAGTTCCAGTTTTGTCTCGTCTGTCCATAGGACATTCTCCCAGAAGCTTTGTGGCTTGTCAACATGCAGTTTGGCAAATTCCAGTCTGGCTTTTTTATGATTTGTTTTCAACAGTGGTGTCCTCCTTGGTCGTCTCCCATGAAGTCCACTTTGGCTCAAACAATGACGGATGGTGCGATCTGACACTGATGTACCTTGACCTTGGAGTTCACCATGAATGTGTTTAGAGGTTGTTCTGGGCTCTTTTGTTACCATTCGTATTATCCGTTTCCTCCTGCGGCCACGTCCAGGGAGGCTGGCTACAGTCCTGTGGATCTTAAATTTCTGAATAATATGTGCAACTGTAGTCACAGGAACATCAAGCTGCTTGGAGATGGTGTTATAGCCTTTACCTTTAACATGCTTATCTATAATTTTCTTTCTAATCTCCCGAGACAACTCTCTCCTTTGCTTCCTCTGGTCCAGGTTTAGTGTGGTACACACCATGTCACCAAACAGCACAGTAACTACTTGCCACCCTTTAAATAGGCCGACTGACTGATTACAAGTTTGTAGACACCTGTGATGTTAATTAGAGGACACATCTTGGTTGAACATGTCCCTATGGTCACATTATTTTCAATCTTTTCTAGGGGTACCATCATTTTTGTCCAGGCCTGTTTCATGAATTTGTTTTTTAAAGGAATTCTGTTGAACCACAATTCAAAAGCATTGTCTGATTTTCATTGGTTAATTTTCATGGAATTTTTATTTATTACCACTTTTGTCAGATTCAAGTTATTTCTGACCATTGTGGGTTTTTCTTTCATTAACAGAGGGGTACCAACAATTTTGTCCACGGCTGTACACTCAATAGATCTTTCTTTTTTCCTTAAGGTGAAATGGATATCTGAGGAGTTCCATGAAGGGATGCACCGATGAATTGGCCTAGCTATACAGTGCTGTGAAAAAGTATTTGCTCCCTCCCTGATATCTTATATTTTTGCATATTTGTCACACTCAAATGTTTCAGATCCATCCATCCATCTTCTTCCACTTAATCCTTTTTGGGTTGCAGGGGGGCTGGAACATATCTCAGCATCTTTGGGCGAAAGGCAGGGTACACCCTGGACAGATCGCCAGTCTTATCGCAGGGCCAACACAGAGAGACAGACAACCATTCACTCTCACAGTCATACCTAAGGACAATTTAGAATCCCCCGTTTGATGGCAATTAACCTAACTTGCATGTTTTTGGCATGTGGGAGGAAACTGGAGAAAACCCGGAGTAAACACATGCAGACACGGGGAGAACATGCAAACTCCACACAGATCACTGTTGGTCGGGGGCTGGGATCGAACCCAGGATCCCCCGGCCAAGGGTGAGTTGCTTTGCTGCCGCAGTGCTAACCATTCTGCCACCGCTGCCCATGTTTCAGATCATCAAACAAATTTTTAATATTACACACAGTTAATCCGAGTAAATACAAAATGCAGTTTTTATTAAATGATTTCATTTATTTAGGGAAAAAAGCTATCCAATGACTGTGTGACCCTTGGTGGCATCAACTGCAATCAAGCATTTGTGATAACTGGCAGTGAGTCTTCTACATTGCCGTTGAGGAATTTTGACACACTCTTCGCAGAATTATTTTTAATTCAGCCACATTGGAGGGTTTGAGCTTGAGGTTACAAACTAATGGCCGGACATTCTCCTTCAGGATTTTCTGGTAGAGAGCAGAATTCATGGTTCCATCTTTTGCAGCAAAGCAGCTCCAGACCATCACAGTGTCCACCAGCATGTTTGACTGCTGGTATGATGTTCTTTTTATGAAATTCTGTCAGTTTTATGCTAGCTGTAATGGGACACACGCCTTTCAAAAAGTTCAACTTTTGTCTTGTCAATCCACAGAATATTTTCCCAAAAGTCTTGGGGATCATCAAGACGTTTTTTGGCAAATGCAAGATGAGTTTTTAATCCCTTTCAGGGTACCCCGGCAATCCAGGCAAACCCAGTACGATCCGGGTTCCCTCTGTTGTTTGAATAGGGTCCCCCGTGCTACCTGGTGTAAGCTAAATGGCCTTGAAAGCAATGTGGGATCATTGCCCACCTCACCTCTGCTCACCTCAACTTTGCAGACATTTGAATAGGACGATGCAGATAAATGTGCGGTGAAGTAGGTGTCACTGTCACCATGTCACAGCACAGCGACAGAATGGATATGAATCAAGAGGCTGTCCGTCATTATTCTGACAGATCGCATTAATTTCAGAGCTGCAGCAGACAACCGTGTGCCACAATCGCATAAATATTACAGCGTTCACAGTTTCACTTGAGAGCATTTTTCTGTTCACTCCTGTGGAGTCTGCAGCAGTTCTGGCCATCTTCAGCTGCTGTGGGTTCAGTTCCGCTCTGTGCTCATTCGTGTATCCTGGTTCCCAGTTCATGTCACATTAATGTGCATCTCTGCTTCTCTCGTCTTTTTTTCCCGTGACAGCTCTTTCTGGGAAAAAAAATCCTGCTTGTTGTGTCACTGGACATACACACACTGCATCTCTTATTATTATGAAAGCTATTCAGTGCCATTATGGGGGAAAAAGACTAAATGTTGGGTGCATTTTACAACCCTGTCCGTTAAAATGGAGGATAAAGAGCAGCAACCATTGAACTATATGGATTGGTGTATTCCAGTCAACCACTGATCTGATGAGTTTGACACAGACAGAGATTTCTTGAATTATATATAGAGTGTTATGGTATCAGAGGTACATGGGGACCCGGAGGACGCAGTCCAAGGACAGATAATTTTTTCACACATGGGGAGTTATTCGGAGTTCCCTGTGGGAGCTCCTTGTGCAGGGATGTGGAGTGATGATGATCAAGTCAGTGGCGGTAATGCACCTGTAAGCTGGTTGCCAACCGCCAATCAAATCTAAAAGAAGAAGAGTTTGCGACGACAAAATTAAAAGACTTGTAAAAATGTCAGTGACTCTCAATTAATTGAGGAAAAACAGACAGCTGAATACTGAGTGATTTAGAGTGAAGTATGTGGCGGTAATGTGCCTGTAAGCTGGTTCCCAAACGCCAATCAAATCTAAAAGAAGAAGAAGAATCAGTAATGACCAGCATCACCAGCTTCTAGGTTCACCAACATGTTTGTGTGACCTCACCGATGTGAGGACATGAAACTTGATCCAACGCAGAAATGCGCTGTTGTCTGCGGCCGATCAGACCTGCAGCTTCTCTAATTTTGAAAAAGCCATGGAGGGTTGGTGAGGTGTTAATTTATGCTAATGGAACCCATGACCTTAATAGATGAAATCATCATTTAAAAACTGCATTTTGTATTTACTCTGATTGTCTTTGTCTAATATTAAAATTTGTTTGAAACATTTAAGTGTGACAAATATGAAAAAAATTTAAGAAATCAGAATGGGACAAATACGTTTTCACAGCACTGTACAGTATCAGAAAAATTAAGTTCACTGTCTGCACTTCCTCATTATGGTGGCATGCAGTTGGAGCTTGTCCAGATCAGGATACAGTGTATGTTCTTATTGCTGCACTCCTAGTGTGCTTGAGGGATGGCACCTGGGTAAAGCATAGAAAGCAGGGCATGGGACAACCACTCCACTGCTGAGAATTGACAGAACAATTGCTTCTAATATTTGGGCTGTTTAAAATTCACATACCAGCATATATCTGCAGTACGTGTGGAACACAGTTTTACATTCCTGTCAGACCTCTTTTCTTTTGCTCGTCTTTGAGGTTCAGACTCGCTGTTGGACAGATTTTTGAATTCTAATATTTATGTTGGCCTATCCATAAGCCACTGTCAATCTGTTTTGGAGTAGCTGTTTTAAGAGTGTGATCAAACAGCAGCCAAAAAAAAAAAAAACTGTTGCTGGCATTGACCATGAGCTATATTGTTATGTCAGGCAGTCAGAATTTTAGAATTGGTGCATCCCACAGGTGAGATCAAGATGAGTTCTCAGTATTACGCTCCCTCTCATATCTTTTCTTCTCTTCACATACAACAGTATTTAGTTCCAGGTGAAGCGCGTCAAACGGAAAGTATTTCGTTTTTTATCCCCCTTACTAAAAACCAGCTTCAAACTGGATTAAATATTTTAAGCTTCATTATCCATGTGCCATCTGCTGTTGGTCCTGTGTGTAAGCTACATGTGTCTGATTATATAAAAGCCATACTGTAGAGTGACAACTTTTAGACTCAGAATTTGGGATATTAGTCCATGAAGGGGGTTTCACAATGCAGAAATGAAGACTTGGCCAAGGAGCAAACACAAAGAATGTTTGGTTTGTAAAGAACACAAGACTTTCCAAGAGTTTTAAAGTACATAACCTTGCTTGTGCACTCTGGTCTTCTGGTATTTACAGATGTCGGTTAACAGATTTGTACCCAGCAATCACCTCAGCTGTGATGTTTTTAAGACATTTTTCAAGACTTAGAATCATTTACCATGTCTTGAAGAGACTCCGAAGACACCTTCAAGCACTATGAGTCTGCGTCTTAAAGACATTATTGCAGTTGATGTTAAAAATGCACATTATGACAGCTTCTTTCATTTGACCCTGGGTTGCCCCTATCCCCTTGCTGAGAAAGCATTGTCTGTACTGTGGTGCAAACTGTTTCTGTGAAACTATTGTAAATTATTGTAAATAAAGAGTTACCATTTTAACATGTTGCTTCTCATCAAATCTGTGCAGTTTTACAACTTCACAGGGTGACTAGACCAAGGTGGGGGAATCAAATGTCATATATTTTGTTAATTTATTATTTTTATAGGTCAAGAAATAAAGACTCGTCATTCACTCATAACATTTACATAACATCATGTTTGGTGGGCAGAAATGTAACAGGAGGAAGGGAACAGTCTTTGTGCCAAAATCTGGGTTTTACCAGAGCAGCTGTGACAGATAACACAACATAACAAAAATAATTTTTTTGTAAGTTGTGTTTTTTCAACTGATTTAAGACAATTTTGCACCGCTGAATCCGAAAATGACATCCGTTTCTCTCGATCAGGTCAGGTTTTTATGTTAAGTTATAAGCAGTTGTACAACAGTTGAACAGTTATACTGTAAATTGAATAGTAGACACTGATAAAGCTAAGTACATGTAAATTGAATGTTACGTCATCATTGTTCAAAATTCAGAGAATTTCAAGAAATAAAGAATTTTGCATCATATAAAGCAAAAATACCAGTACATGTTAACAAAAACGTAAGAAAACATGTGGCCATAGTTCAAAAAGTTGACCTGATTGAGCAAAACCAATGTGATTTTTGGATTCAGCACATCGAAATTGTCCTAAATCAGCTAAAAAAAAAAAACTTGGACAATGAATTTAGTATTGACCAGTGTAATCTGACAAAATGCTTTACAGGACACTTAAAACAGCAAAGATGAGACTAAAACTTTACAAGGGCTGCTCATTAAAGACTTTCCCTGATCCGCTTTCAGTTATAGAGGGACTGCACTGGAACAGAACTCTTGGCAGTTACTGTAGTTATAGAGCACTGAGTGGCAAACACATGACGGTTTTAGTTTGTATGTAGTAAAACAAAAACCACAAAGTATTCAGTCACTGCAGTACACAAAGTGCCTTTTTTACTTAAAATGTTAATATCACACCATTTACTTGACTGTAGTGATATGGGTAAGAGCATACAGAAGTGACAAACGAGTTCTGGGCCTTTAATTACTTATATATATTTTTTGTCAATTAATACAAGATGGGATGATAAGGTTAGGTCTGCAATGCAAGCAGGCACACTGTGTACTGCTGTGACTGAATACTGTTTTGTGTGTGTGTGTGTGTTTTACTGCATGCACCCTCATTTTACCAGTCATTTTGGCTACTCTGTTTTTTAGCTGCCATGAATTCTGTTCTGTGACATGTGCATACCCTCTATTGTAGGAGGCTGAAATTGCACATGTACTGTATAACAATACATTGTTGCAATCAAAATTATTCAACCCCCACTGCAAATTAGGTTTATAGACAAACTATACAGACTAGCAGCTGTACGCAATCAACAAGAACAATTTAAATAGCTCAACAGAACTAATATTACAAGTGGTTTCTCCAAACCCAACACAAAATAACACTTTTAATGACTACTGCAGTCCCAAAGCTATTCATCCCCTTCATGACAAGCATCTTTAGTACTTAGTAGAGCACCCTTTTGTTGTTACGACCTGCTACAAATGTGATGCATAGCCAGACCCATCTTCTGGCAGTGTTCCTGAGGAATCTTAGTCCATTCCTCATGGGCAAAGGCCTCCAGTTCACTAATATCCTTGAATTTGCGTGCTGCAACCGGCTTTTTCAAATCCCACCAGAGATCCCCAGACTTCTTCTGAAACCAAGCCTTGGTGAACTTTCAGGTACGTATGCTTAAGATCGTTGTCCTGTTGGAAGGTCCAATGACACCCAAGCTGATGCTGACAGACAGCATCACAATTTCTCTCAGGATTTCCTAATACTTGATTGAATCCATCTTGTGCTCTAGACGCTGCAGGTTTCCAGTGCCACAGGAAGTGAAGCAGCCCCAATGCATCACTGGTCCTCCACCATGCTTCACTGTATGTAGGGTGTTCTTTTCAGCGTATGCTTCATTCTTCCTCCTCCAGACATACTGCTGATCCATAGGCCTAAAAAGTTCCAGTTTTGTTTCATCACTCCACAGAACAGAATCCCCCAAACCTTTTTGATTTATTTATATAGTTTTGAGCAAATTGGAGCAGACTTTTCTTATGCTTTTGGGTCAGCAGTGGTATACGTCTTGGAGTTCAGGTATAGAGCCCTTCAGCGCTTAGTATGCGCCTTACTGTGGAAACTGAAACCTCAGTGCCTGCTGCCACCAAGTCTTGCTGCAGGTCTTTTGCAGTCAGTCGAGGGTTTTTGACCACCTGCCTCCTCAGGACTCTGGCGGCAGCTGTTGACAGCTTCCTCTTTCTGCCATGTCCAGGTAGTGTAGCCACTGTTGCTTTAGCTTTAACCGTGCAAACTATACTTTCAACTGTATCTCTAACAGAGCGGTCATCAGGTTCCTGTACTTGAGAGGCCATACACCACGGGAGATGTTTGATGAATGAAAGAGACTTGATAAATGAAAGATACATTGTGAGAATGTCCCATCATATGACGTAGTCAGGCAGTGGCATCAGTTGATGTGTGGACTGACATCAGTGGAAATGGCACCCATTCCCAGGGGACCACAGTGTGCCATTGATGAAAACACCATCTAGGAAGTGGAGGCCACCATTTTGGAGGATTGTTGCATAATGATTCGCCAACTAATACAAGATGTCAAAATCAGTGGAAAAAATCATCTATGACCATTTGCACATGCAAAAGTACTCTGCATGATGGATTCCCTGGTTGCTTACACCTTTCCAAAAGTAGGAATGAGTCATGGCCTCCCAGGCTCTTTTCACCACGTGTCAACAAAACCAGGAGGACTTCTTCAACAGACTAATTAAACAAGACGAAACATGGGTCCATCAATATGCTCCAGAGACTAAAGTCCAGTTGAAATAATGGAAGCATTACAACTCGTCACTTCTGAAGAAGGCATGTGTCCAACCCTTGGCGGGCAAGGTCATGGTCACTGTCTTTTGGGACCAACATGGGAGTATTGCTGATGGATTTCCTGGCAAAGGGTACCACAATTACCAGGACTTACTGCTTTACTACTGCAGAAATTGCTGCTGACCAAAGGTGTCCGTCTCCTACAAGACAACGCCCTGGTTTACAACTCGCACATTGCCCCGATGGAAGCACGGTGCTGTAGCTATGAAATCCTTCCTCACCCCTCTTACTCTCCTGACTTCGCACCATCTGACTTCCACCAATTTCCAACTATGAAGTAATTTTTGAAGGGTTAGCACTTCCAAGATGATGAAACTCTGATTTCTAAGGTCAAGTCATGGCTTCTGGAGAACACAACCTACAAGTGAGATCTCCACAGCTGCATAAAGCGATGGAAGAAGTGTGTGACCTCTGGTGGTACCTATGTAGAGAAAGACGAATAACTGCGCCAAGTTTGGTTCCTCTCAGTCCATGAGAAATGAGTCAAGGGAAATCTTTAATTAACAGTCCTTGTAACTAGAACCCAACATACTTTATGGTTCTTCAGGATGCCTTTTTGTAATGGCATAAAGAGGCTGGCAGCCCTCTAAATGTAAGCCTACCCCTATCTTTAATCAACTTTAAACATCTTTTAAAAACAGCAGATTGTAGTGTCAAGTACTACTTTTACAAGTAACACAATTCTGCTTGTATTCTACATTAGTGTTTTCAGAAATTTTTCAGTCCATTACTATATAAAATCTGCAACAAATGAAATATGTATTGAATGAGGGTAATGATTACTGATAAATAAAATGGAGGGTTACAGATGGTTTTGCATTTGATATGAAAAAACTTTTGAACTTTTGTGCTACAACTACCTATCTATGGTATTCAATTTCACATTTTTAAGCTCACCAGGAAGATGAGAAAGTAGCCACAACAGTTGGTATGTCAATCTCCCAGTTACAAGTATGGTTTGAGAGTAACTGTAAAATCTGTCAAGGCCTTTACATGCACTATGATTCGGGAGTGTTTTTCACAGTAAAAAATGGAAGAACGTCAGTGTCAGATGAAATGATATGGCACAGGGCTCATGTATAATTGAAAAATATTAAATAAAATATAGCTGTGCGGCTCAGGTAGAGTGACTGTTTCAGCGGCAGATCAGCTACTTTAACCTAGTTGCATTCCTATAATCTGAATTCATGTTTATTTTGTAACGTGTCAAGGATATACTGTACTACCATATGCTGTTATAAATTCCAGATATAGAGCTGAGAAGTACAAACTATAACCTTCACCATATTAAAAATCATTACAGAAAATGCTGTTTTGGCTGCAGCTGCACTGAGTGAATCAATAAACACTGACGCAAATCAAATCCATGTTGAGTTTCTGCCTTGAAATTGCAGTCTCGGGTAGATATTAAAAATCAATATGGAGAACTCAAGCCTGTCTTTCTTAAAGCTACCACTAAAGGGCAATTCTCACTTTCTTGCACAATCCCTCCCACTCCTAAATCCCTACTGGTACCAGTACAAGTTGTGAGTGCCAGTGCACACCTGGAGGCTAGAAGCAGACACGTCACTGACATGTAATATGAATAAGGAAGAGTCTTTTCAAAGCAGAAAAAAAAATCCAGTTCAGTCGTTCCACAGTCTGGATTATCCTTGGGCTTAGTTGGACGTGATCTGGCATGACACAACCATGAATTATTGCAATGACTTATGTTATCCCCTTATTAGGTTAAAAACTAGCAGGGTGAAACACTTCAAAGGACAAAGACAGACAATAATATGGGCTAAAATTACATCTCCTTTTTACACATCATCACGCACAGAAGCATGTCAAAAATGCATCTGTGCACCTTTAGCTCACTACAGAGGGGAAATTCGTCCCTCTATGTAGCTTATACAGTACATAAAACTATGTTCTGGGCCAATGTGTGGTCCCAGCAGGCAAATATTTGAGCAGCTCATAGATGAACGGAGACCCAAAGGACAATCACTTTGTGGAAACTCTTGAGCTGACTCTTGCACTTTGCTGGACCCAGGAAAAGGCCGACAGGAAAAGAAGGAACTTGCTAGACAGTTTCACAAATACCACGACAGGAGGAGGGCCGGAGGAGAGAAGCAAACTTATTTTTCATGTGTCCTCCCTTCCTTTTTGCATTCTTCTGTTTACGCAAAGTCAGATTTTTCTCCAGTTGTTTTCTAGTGCTTCAACATCGGTGGGATCCTAGGACTCTGACTCAATTCTGTGAGCTAATTAGACAAAAAGATATAATGTGAACATGTATGTAAACATGTAACACTGTGCTTTAGTCATGTTGTAATAATTATGTGAGTTGACTGCGTACTACTAACATTGCTTGGGTATCCGTAGTGGCTCAGTGTCGGCAGAGACGACTTGATGCATGACCCCCCTGAACTGATAGAGTAATTTTAGACTCTTCTCCTCTCCTACACAGGGGTCATAGAAGCCCGGCAACCCCGCCTGCACACAGAGAAACCATTTTAGTCTATGCATGCAGTTTTACAGAGTCACAAGTAAACACCGTTATTCAACTGGACACACCTTTGAGGCCTCAGTGAGGATGAGTTTGGAGTCTTTTACCAGACACTGTAGAGGTACGGTCACATCAATGACCTTTGCTTTCTCCTGCTTCTGGCTGGTGTCTGACACAAACTTCCCATACCAGGCATTTAGAATGATCAGACCTGGACAATAATAAACCACCATCATGACTTGTTCACATCAATGGAAGACAGGAGGATCAGAAAGTATGATTAAAAAATGTTTCTAAAGCTTAAACTGAAGAATGAAATGATGCTCCACCAGTTAGCTTTTAGCTCAGCTGCCATGTTTTTTTTATCCCCCGCCGGTCGAAGCCCAGAGGAGTTGAAGAGCCCTTTTGGCGAAGACTGAAGGGGGACTATGTTATGGGTCCGTCCGTCCCACCTTTGTGAAATCAACTCCTCCTACAGTTTTGGTCCAATTGCTTTGAAACTTGGTACCATGCTTTGATATACACTGATGACGCGCATACTGCAATTTGGTTCTGATCGGATGCTTTTTGCAGGAGTTGTAGCCCCTGACTTAGGACCTCCTATTTCACCTCACTTCATAGACTGTCTTGTGAAATCAGCTCCTCCTACAGTTTTGTTCCAAATGTTTTGAAACTTGGTACCATGGTTTGATATACTCTGATGATGTGCATATCGCAATTTCAATCTCATTGGATGACCTTGAGGTCAAAGGCCAGATTTTCCCTAAATCTTCTAAATGCAATAACTACTGAAAGAAATTATATAGGTTTTTCAAATCGATACAGTAGTTGTATCTAATACACATCTTGGACAGCTTACACCGTGACCTAACTATGGCTTTGGAGTCAAGGGGTCAAAGTTCAAAGTTAACATTCTAGTTGCACTACGGAAAATGGTAAATGCTAAATTTGCTATGACCATAAAACAAGTAAAGTTAAGGCCACCAGACCTGAGGCCTCATGTACAAAGTCTTGTGTGGATTTCCTACTGAAAGATGACGTACGTTTAAATCAAGAAAACGCCATAAGCAAAAAAAAAAAAAAAAATCCAGATGTATGAAACAGTGCGTACGCAGGAATCCAAGCACATTTCCTTTGTACATCCCAATCTACTTGAAACTGAGTGCACGTGAGGAAATACCAGACTCCTCCCTTGACATGACTCCATTTGAATATGCAATTAGATGCAAATAGATACAGTATATACAAGTGCTGCACGTTTGATTCTCCTGTATCCATGATCAGAAATAATGGATTTAATGGAATTTCATGGACTGTGAGTTGGAGGCAATCCTGAATGAGGTAGAGGCATGTAAAAACGTTTTGTTTGGCACGCTGTCCTCTGGCATTAGTGCCGGACACAGGTAATTCAAAAGCCTGCTCATACCTCTATAAAATTAGTTTAGCGTTTTCCTTTATTCAGACAGGGATGAGAAGATGATGTTTATTTAACCTTGACATGTTTCCACTGACGTCTGCAGTTGTCCTCAGAAGCCTCAGCTGATCACTGTGATTTGTGACCAGCCGGGTGGATCAGCTGATTGAATGAAGGAAAACAGTCATGAAAAAGAAAAGAAAAAGAAGACAATATGAACCTATTTAGTGGGTAGCCACGGTCACCTGTCAGTTGAAAGCTGATCATACTAGACTCGACAAGTATATATTTTATGTCCAAAATGCAAATCTCATCCTTTAAAGTTATATACAACTCACATGGATTACACACTACTAAATGAATGAAGTGTGCCGGGGAAAGGGTGAGACTGTTGCATTTCAAACTTTACACATGTGTTTATTGACATAACAATTATACACACAGAGGCAATTGGGGGCTTGGTAGAATGCTGTGAAACTGTAGTTTAATCAGCAAAAAAAGAAAGTCACTTACTCCAACCACTGAGCTATAATGAAGCCTTGAAGACAGGGTGATACTTGCGGTGCACAGGCACGTTGCGCATATTTTTTTTACGATATTCTCTGTGTCGTTTCTGTCCTGGAATGTTTGTGGACTGTATGGTGAAGAGCTCCCTGGTTCCATCAACATGGACTACCTCCCCTTTTTTGCACTGCTGCTACTTGTCCTCTGGCTCTTTGTCTCTGAAGTAAACGCGTTCGGCATCATGACGGGCAGGATACATTATTCCAGGGACATGTTGCTGCATTTAAACACGGTTGATGCAGCAGCTGTGATTGAGCCTAAGCCGCAACTGCCGGACTTTATTTTGAGAGATGTTCATGGACACAGCGGTGAAAAGAGAGACGGGAGAGACGGAAGAAAAAAACGCGGAAAACGTGGAGGAGTGAAATTGCGCCTGAGAAGACGTCAGTTTGGTAACATTCCTCTTCCTTCTATGATTTTTGGGAACGTACAGTCTCTTGAGAAACAAGGTGGATGAAATTCAAGGGAATGTACGCTACCAGAAGGACTTTAAGAACTGCTGTGTCATGGCCTTCACCGAATCTTGGCTTAATGCGCATGACCAAGATGCAGACCTGTGGATTGATGGCTTTGGAGCCCCACTGCGCTCGGATTGGCAGGAAGAGGTAACGGGGAAACGTCAGGGGGGCGGCGTATGTTTATACATTAATAAGCAGTACTGCACATCTGTCACGGTCAGAGAGTGCATCTGTACACCCGATGTGGAGCTGTTGTCTGTGTCACTACGCCCCTTTTATTTGCCTCTTGAGTTCCCCCAGCTTTTTACCACAACTGTGTATATTCACCCGAGGGCAGACGCTGACTCCGCCTGCAGCACTATCTTTGATGTGATCCAGCAGCTGCAATCAATTTCTCCAGAGGCGCCAAACTTCATTCTTGGGGATTTTAACCATGTTTCTTTAAAGAAGACACTTAAAAACTTTTATCAGTATGTCTCCTGCCCAACCAGGCGAAAAAAAGACATTGGACCTGTGCTATGGATCCATAGAGAGGGCCTATAAATCACTCCCCCTTCCTCCTGTAGGATCCTCAGATCACAACTGTGTACATTTACTGCCCACATATAAAACTGCTCTCAGAAGAGGCAAGGTGGAGATGAGAGACATTGATGTGTGGACAGAGGATTCAGTGCACAGCCTCCAGGAATGCTTTGACTGTACAGACTGGGAGATGTTCACACTGGCCTGCGGAGATGATTTGGACTCTTTGGTGGACGTCACATGCTCATACATGGCTTTCTGTAAAAATAAGATTGTTCCACGTAAACGTGTCAAAATATAGCCCAACAACAAGCCATGGGTTACAAAATCAGTTAAATCCTGCTTACAGAGGAAAGCACTTGCCTTTAAACAGGGGTCTGTTTCTGAGCTACAGGTTGCCACAAAAGAGCTGAAATCCGAAATTTTCAAGAGCAAAACAGAATTATAAATCAGAGTTGGAAAGCAAGAGGCAGCAAAGAAACTTGGTTCAGCCTGGGCCAGTATGAAAACTATTGCAGGCCTTCAGAGCACAGAGTGCAGTAATCGTGTGTTTTTAGATGGTTTTAATTCAGACGCAGAGCTGGCTAATGCTCTTAATTGTTTTTATGGTCGTTTTGACTCCTTTGATTTTAGCACTGAAACCCAAGATTTGAAATAGAAACTCAAAGACAATCAGCACTTTAATATTGAGGTGCAGGATGCTAAAAGGGAGTTCTGCACTGTAAAAGTGAACAAAAGTCAGGGCCCTGATAATATATGTGGGCGCTTGGTAAAGTCCTGTGCACATGAACTGAGTCCTATATTTCATTGCATTTTCAATAAGTCCTTACAAACACAACATGTGCCTAAGATCTGGAAAGAAGCCGTGGTTGTTCCCGTTCCAAAATCCAGCTATCCTAAAACGGTAAACGACTTTAGACCAGTTGCTTTGACTTCAATTTTAATGAAAATTTTTGAAAAACTGGTCAGATGTGAGGTCCTAAAGCAGACTGAGCATGCATTGGATCCTCTGCAGTTTGCCTATAGGCCTCACAGAGGAGTGGAGGACGCCACTGACACTCTGTTTAACATGCTTTTTAAACATCTGGATTTTAATGGGACACACGCCAGGCTTTTATTTGTGGACTTTTCCTCCGCCTTTAATACAATCCAACCTCATATCTTAGTTGAAAGGCTCCTGCAACAATTTGATTTGAGCAATAATCTGGTGGGTTGGATTCTGGATTTCTTAACCAACAGGACGCAGAGAGTAAGGGTCAATGGTACATTGTCTGACCTAAAGTGCTCTTCTACTGGCTCTCCTCAGGGGTGTGTGTTGTCACCACTACTCTTCATCCTGTACACAAACATGTGTCGGAGCAGACATGACAACAGACACATCATAAAGTATGCTGATGATTCAGTTACTGTCAGTCTCCTCCAGGATGGTGAGAGTGGCCACGGCCCAGTAGTTGATGATTTTGTTCACTGGTGTGAGGATTTCTACCTGCAGCTGAATACGACAAAAACTAAAGACATGATTATTGACTTTAGGAGGAAAACTCCCAGGCACAAAGTCACCGTACTAAAAGGTCAGACCACCGAATGTGTACAATCCTACAAATATCTTGGGACGATTATTGATAGTAATTTAAACTTTGAAGAGAACTGTGAAAGGGTGTGCAAAAAGGGTCAGCAACATTTGCATTGCTTGAGAAAACTTGCACACTTCCAAATTGACGAACCATAATGACAATGTTTTATCGGGCTTTTATTGAATCTGTTTTATCCTTTTCTTTAATGTCATGGTTTGGTCAGATAAAACTGAAACTGAGGAAATCCTTGGATCAGGTAGTTAGATGGTCCAGTCGTTTGCTTGGTGAGCCACAGCTGAGCCTGACATCCCTGTACACCAGACAAGTACAGAGGATGGCTACCTCCATTTTAAATGATGACTCCCACCCTTTGCACTGCAACTTTCAGCTTCTTTCCTCAAGACGGAGGTTTGCTGTCCCAAAAAGTAAAACCCAGCACTACAAAAACAGCTTTGTTCCTGCTGCTGTCAAAGAGTTGAACAAGCTGTAACAATATATTGCACATAATTTAGGTACCTATTTATTAACTCCATTTTATATTTACTTATTTTTGTAGGATGTTACTTGGGTTCTAAATATTTTATTGAGTTTTAGACCTTTGGGTTTTTAACCTCTTTGACTAGTTTTTAACTTCTAATATGACTCTTCTCTCTTACCTCTGGTTTTTCTCTCAACTCTTTGTCTTTTTATACCCTGATTGATGGAGCCTTGAGTATTTTTATCATGTTTATAGTCAATTTCATGTGTGCCTGTGTTTGTGTCTATGTTGAATGTAATTTGTGGCTTGTAAATATGGATGTCACCAGACTGCAAAACAAATCTACCTACGGGTACAAATAAAGTAACCTGAACCTGAGGTGGGTTATTATTAGGACAATTACATGAATTTACTCACCAAGAAGCCACCCATTCACACAGTGCCAGCTTGTAGTTTGTTCCCAACAATGCTGTTCATTAGAATCATTAGGAAAATCAGCTCTGCAAATTGCATTTTGATGTTGGCCTGTTCAACTGCATTGTATGGGAATATGATGCACCTGGGTGACAGCCAGATAATGTCATCCCACACAGCTGGCATAGCTCGGCTCAGGGTTGTCTGGGAAATTCTCGATTGGTCTGCCAACTCCATCTGGAATGCCCTTGTTTCCAGGAACCCCAGTGTTGTCAGCACCTGCACTGGGATGGGCAGCGCACGGCTTCTTGTCGTGTTGCGCTCCATGAGTGGCCGTAGCTCTGAGCACAGTTCCACAAGGACTGCCTGTGGAAACCTAAACCAGCTGACAAGCCAGTCATCATTCTGAGCCAAAAAATCTTCTATCTCTAAATACCCTTTCTCTTTTCACTGCACAATTTGCAATATCCTCAAATAATTCTAGTGCCATTGTTGTTAGAGGCATTTTCTGCACTTGTTTGCGCTCGCTTTTATATCCACTCATCTAATTGCGCACACTTGACACTTGGATGCTTGTTCATCATGTGTCTCTGGTGTGTACAATCATTTTCACGTCATTATCAGTCTCCCATCTGCTATGTCCACAAACCTGGCATGAATGAGATGGACGAGGAGGTTGCACTGGAACTGGGCTTTATTAAAGAACTATGTACACTACACCATATTCACTCCTCTGTGGAGTCGCCCGGACAAGAGAGCTCCCGAATGGCGGATGCCCCCTTATTATAGGGCGGTGTGATGGCGCAACCGGAAGGTGGCGTCATCACACCGCACTTCACAATAAACCCCCCATTACACCAACATCACCTCTAAGTGCAATAACAGTAGAAACGTATGTACACCAGCCATGAAGTTGGCACATATTTCCACAGTCATTTCATTCTTGATACATCTGAAATTTTCCTTGGAAAAGGACGTACACCATGTTTTTGTGCTAAGTACCCTTTGTACATGAGGCCCCTGGTATACAGATTCACCTTGGGATCCTGACCTCTGACTATGGGTTTGGGGTAAAAAGGTCGTTAACATTCCCTATAGTATGCCTTATTACTCTACAATGAGCAAAACTAGTTGTTTTTTTTTTTAATTTCAGACAGGGATAAGGATTACCTTTGCATGTTTCGACTGGCATCTGCAGTCTTCCTCATAAGTGTCAGCTAATCGCTGTGAAGTGTCATTTATCAGCTGTTTTTCTTAGGCGTGGCCAGCCTAGATCCACTGGGCTGGCCACGCCCCCTGCCATCCAATGGTCTCTGAAGAACGTAGTCCCAGGTGTGGGAAAGCATAAATGACCCCTCATCTCAATTCATGCTGTCTTTGCCCCGCTTCCTGATTTCTATGGCCTCCTTGATACAACGTTTGTGTCTGTTGCTCTCCGATCCAGTGATTTTTGCATTGTCCCAGTTCATGATGAGACTGTTTCTTTTACAATGATCTGATATTGCTGATTTTAGTGTCGCTTGTTCTGCCTTTTTATTTGCGATCTTGTGAGTCGTCTTTGTGTTTCCTTCTCACAAGAGTAAAGCTAGGGTCACCAATAGTGGTGCACAGGTTCACCCTGTGATCCTGAAGTGTGACTATGGTTTTGGGATCACAAGGTCAAAGGTCAACATCAACTTTTAAACTATATCCCAACACCAAAGAAAGCTAGGGTCACCAAACCTGGTACACAGGTTTACTCTAATAATTGCAGAGTGAACATGACTACAGGTTTGGGGTCAAAAGGTCAAAGGTCAAGGTTGGCACTCCCTATGCTTTTTTACTATAGAACATGTAATGCTCTCTAGGGTCACCAAACTTAGACGTACTTTACTCATCTCAAACTGGGAAATTACAGTGTAACAGCAGCATGACAGTAGATGACCAAAATGACAGAAACACACACAGCATAATAGACAAAGGGATCACCCATGGAAAGTAAAATGGCTAAAAACTTATATACATCATAAATGAATAGATGGTGACCCGTATAGGTACATGAGTCATACCTGCTGTACAATGCAGGACCATCAGGTGCAAGGTGAAATGTGAGGCCCCAATTAGACTGTAAGGTGCAGTATGGTAGCATAGTTATGACCAGAAGACAACATTAGAGTGAGTTATTGTACAGTGAAATGGCATGTGGCAGGAAAGATTTCCTGTACCTAACCGTTCTGCAGCGAAGTTGTAGCAGTCTGCTGGAGAAAGTGCTCCGCTGTCGGTCCAGTGTGTGGTGGAGGGGGTGATCAGGACTGTCCATGATGGATTGCAGTTTATTTAGTGCCCTCCTCTCCACCACAGTCTCAAAAGTCTCCAGCCTGAGACTAATTACAGAGCTAGCCCTCTTGATAATCTCGTCAAGTCTGTTGGTGTCGCTGGCTCTGATACTGCTACTCCAACAGACAGCAGCAAAGAAGATGGTGCTGGTGACAACGGCCTGGTAGAAAAGCTCCAGCATCCTGCTGCACACGTTGAAGGATCTCAGCTTCCTCAGAAAGTAGAGTTTGCTCATCCTCTTCTTGAAGACAACATCGGCATTGGATTTCCAGTCCAGTCCATTGCTGATCATGACACCCAGGTATTTGTAGTCCTCAACTACCTTCACCAACCCCCCCCCCCCCCCCCCCCCAAAAAAAAAAAATCTGCAATGGCTGTGAAGGCCTCCTCTTCTTCCTGAAGTCGATCACCATCTCTCTGGTCTTGCTGACATTATTCAGCCTCAGGTGATTCTGCTCCGTCCACACCACAAATCTGTCTACCAGTGCCCTGTACTCCCCCTCCTCTCCCCCTCTTATACACCCAACAACAGCAGAGTCGTCAGAAAATCTCTGCAGGGGACATGACTTGGTGTTGTACTGAAAGTCAGTAGTGTATAAGGTGAAGAGAAAAGGAGAAAGCACAGTCCCCTGTGGAGCTCCCATATCACTAACCACCACATCAGACAAGACACTGCCAGCAGGACAAACTGTGGCCTGCCTGTCAGGTAGTCAGTAATCCAGGAGATCACAGAGCTGTTGACCCCCATCACCTGTAGCTTCTCACCCAGCAGCAGTGGCTGGATGGTGCTACACGGGTTCACCTCAGGATCCTACCCGACAACTATGGGTTGTAGACTTTGTTGTATACTGTATTTGTGGATGATGGGCTTATGATAATTTGGTTCTGCCACAGTAATTCTATTGAAAAGTTGAAAACTGCTCTCTTTCAGTAAGTACAGGGATTGTCAAAGAAAACGGAGGCAGGGGATATTGCATTCGCCTCAGAGTGCTCTTGTTAGATCTTTATAAGGGAGTCCTGCTCTGATTATTTCCACATGAGCCTCCTTAATGTGCAGTTCCTTGAACTTCTTCAGTGTGTTAAAATGGCATTTCATTTCATTCACAGGAAGCCCAGTGAGGTTATTGGTGTGGCTAAACCAGACCACCAATGAAGGAGTAGCTTATTCCAGCCTGACAAACACACTTTCAGGTCACCGAGAGCCTTTACTTCTCTCTCTGCATCTTAGTTGAAATGACACATACTCAGATCTTATGAGCTCTGACTTTAACCGTAAACCTGCATGTAGAACAACCTCGGGTTGATTATGTGTGAGTTTGGTGAACATCCGGGCAATTGCCTAGGATGTGTAGCGATTTTTGTGAAATCACATAAGTGCCCAGATCTCCTGACCTTTGGCCCTGACTCGGACCTTAAACACAACCACAGACTGTAGATAAAGATGGACAACATGAGAGCTCTCCAAAAGTAGAGCCCTCTGGCGACTGGTTGCAGTAAGTCCATAAACCCTGACATTCGCCATTTTTGTGTGTGGCATTTTGCCAAACTAAAAATACTCAGGGTATCCTGTGGCTTAGTGGTCTATGGTGTGGTGCATATTATTTAGAGCATGCTGCTCATGCAGGCAACGCTCCTGCTCTCCACCCCATTTCCTGTCCGTTTCCAATGTGTCTGACTAATAAAGGCTAAAATGCTAAAAAAAAAACCCAACATATATAAATGAGCACTTTATGGCGAGTTCAATATCCCCCACCTCAGTTTCCTTTGAAGATCCCAATATGTTACTGAAGGAGCATAATTTTCAACTTTTCCATATAATTACTGAGGCAAAAACCAAATTATGATAAGCCTATCATCCATGAATATACCGGTACAACAAAAATAATTTTATACAACCCATAGTTATAGGTGAGGATCCCAAGGTGAACCTGTGTAGCAAGTTTGATGACCCTAAAGAGCTTTACTCATTCTAGAGAGTATAGGGCAGGGGTCGGAAACCCACGGCTCCGGAGCTCCATGTGGCTCTTCAGCCCCATTGTTATGGCTCTCTGCAGTTACATCTCAAAATTAAACTGAGATAATGAAGGACATTTTAATTATTTTATTTTTCAAATATTGTGTATTGGATACATTTTTCAACTGAAATGCATGCTTTTGTAAACATTATATATATATTTTAAATGTTTTATGCTGTCATAATAAAACACATCTGACCAAACTTAATAGTGGGCACATAAGCACGGAGAGGCACACTGACAGTCCCCACCAGCTGGCTGCTTATCCTTCCTTTCCACCCTCGGTAAGATACGGACAAATCCAGAATAAGAAAAATCACCAAGAAAAAGAAAAGTTTGTATTTCTATAGAAACAGCCTACAAACTTTTTCAGAACACAGCCTTTGCCGAAAAGTAAAAAGCTGGAGATGAGGGAAAAGAACGATTTCAGAGCTTCCCGAACTGACAGGTACAGACTGAATGGAAAAGTTTCACTCCATGGTGGACATGCTAAATCACCTAAACTCACTGAATAAACATCTCCAAGGTAAGGGAAGTACAGCTGGTTCTGTTTAATGTTCATGCAGGATGCTTGACTGCTGCACATGGCTGAAGATTTAAAAAGAAAAAGACAGACATCACCCTGAAATTACTGAATAGTCTAGAAAACAGTCTTTTTTTTCAAAATAATTTTTCTTTTTGTGACAGCCTACAACTGTTTGTTATGGTTTATTTATTTCAAAGTGGGATATTTTCCCCAAATATGAGAAGAATTCAGATGTTGGCCTGCATAGTTTGGTTTTCAGTTAAAGGTGCAGTGTGTAATATTTTGGTAATCTAAATTATGAAATGTAACGGAGCATAAAATCATGATTTAGTTTTCATTGTTATATAATCATTTTAAGTAAAAACTGTGCTCTTTGTATTGTAAGATTACTTTTTTATACACAAGAAGAGGGTATGTCTCAATGTAGGTGGCCATTTTGGATCACTGTAATGTTTTTCCAAGTTTTTATGCTTAATTCTATCAACACAAATGATTTCTGTAGATTACTGTAAACACTTAATAAGGGAGAAATGACCAGTATAAAGGAAAATATTTGCATTTAGATATCTGACAACTAAATTACACTAGATTAGACTGCACAATATAACATTTTTTTCTGAAGAGTCTGGCATTTTCATTTGTTGTGACCAGTGTTGGGAGTAACACACACAATGTAACGTGTTGCTGTAACACGTTACTGTAACACCACTACTTTTGCAGTAACGTGCTGTGTAACAAAATTACTGTTTAAAAATTCAGTAATGCGTTACAGTTACTGAAATTTGATCAGATGCGTTACTTGCGTTACTCGTTTTATTAATATGGATAGATATTTTTAGCGCAAACAGACAATCATGCAACTTGCAGTTGCTTGGCACCCTCCTCATCAGCTGCCAGCTGGGGATGAACACACAGTTTCGGTGGCTGTTGGCGGGACTGCCATCCCCCGCGCCACCAGCAGCCTCAAGCCATTGGAGGTTGTCATGCCAAAGGCAAAGGCAAGCAAATAAATAAGCAAATAAATATAAATTGACCCTACCGTAACTGACGCAGCCATCACAGTCTCCTCCGCGGGTCCGTTTCCTGTCCTGCCCCAGTTCACATCACAACCCGGTGAAGAAATGCCGTGGCGGTGGCGACTTCTCATATCGAGCCCTGATTGCCTGTTGTCTGAGCGGTAAGTAGCCCCTAACAGCTCCTACCTCTGTGGTTAAACATGAGTATTTTTTCTGAGCAAGAAGCTCGCATTTAATGTCCGCATTAAATGCATTTAAAGTTCTCTTACACACAGAGAAAAAGTGACTGTGATTTGTTGCAGTAAAGAACAGCTTCTTCTAAGCGGTGACCTTTCATTCAACTGTGGTTTCTATTTTATTTTATCTCATTTATTTACATGCTGTTGTGATATGCAACTATTTCATGGAAGTAAATCCTCTAAATATGCATTTTTAATAGGCTGGTCCAGGGGTGTCAAACATATGGCTCATGGGCCAAAAATGGCCCACCAGGGGGTCCAAAATTTTCTCTGTGACTTCACAGCTTTATTTCTAGTAACCTTCTGACTTTCTACTGATTACAATAGTTTGTGTAAATCTGAGACACTTTTTCTCTGTAAGATGAGACTTTTTTTCTCATCAGTTTACTTTTTCTTCCTTTTTCTGATGAGAACAAGGGGCCCTTGATCTTGCTGTGTGCAAGATGATTTAAGTATGCATTTAAAAGTAACGTGAAAGCTACTTTTCCAAGTAACTAGTTACTTTAATCATGCAGTAACTCAAAAGTAACTCAGTTACTTTTGAAAAGAAGTAACTAGTAACTGTAACTAGTTACTATTTTTTAGTAACTTGTCCAACACTGGTTGTGACACATAATAGCAAAGTTCCATCAGTTCTCTTCATTGTTGTAGTAAGAATTCTTGTGTGTGTACATGTGTACGTACACACACACACACACACACACACACACACACACACACACACACACACGCACACACTGTATATACATGGTGATGTGAAAAAGTGTTTGCTCCCTTCCTAATTTCTTTTTTTGTATGTTTGTCACACTTAAATGTTTCAGATCATCAAACAAATTTAAATATTAGACAAAGATAACATAAGTAAACACAAAATGCAGTTTTTAAATGAAAGTGTTTGTTATTAAGGGAAAAAAATCCAAAACAACATGGCCCTGTGTGAAAAAATGATTGTCCCCTAAACCTAATAACTGGTTGGGCCACCCTTAGCAGCAACAACTGCAATCAAGCATTTGTGATAACTGGCAATTTTTTTTTGTTTTGTTTTTTTTGTTACTTATTTGTACCCGTAGGTAGATTTGGTTTGCAGTCTGGTGACAAGCCACCGGCTGCTGGTCGCTGCGTGCGCGAGCGCCCTAAACCTACATGTTTTTGGTATGCGGGAGGAAACCGGAGAAATCCCGGAGTAAACCCGCGCAACACGGGGAGAACATGCATACTCCACACAGCTCACTGTTGGTCGGGGGCTGGGATCGAACCCACGATCTCATGATCCCCGCGATCCCCCGGCCGAGGGTAAAGCTGTGCTGCCACAGTGCTAAACCACTGCGCCACCGTGCAGCTGTGGTATGAGTAATGAGTCTTTTACAGTGCTGTGGAGGAATTTTGGCCCTCTCATCTTTGCAGAATTGTTGTAATTCAGCCACATTGGAGGGTTTTCCAGCATCAACCACCTTTTTAAGGTCATACCACAGCATCTCAATCGGACTCAGGTCAGGACTTTGACTAGGCCACTCCAAAGTCTTCATTTTGTTTTCCTTAAGCCAATCAGAAGTGGACTTGCTGGTGCGTTTTGGATCATTGCAGAACCCAAGTGCGCTTCAGCTTGATGTCACGAACAGATGGTCAGACATTCTCCTTAAGGATTTTTTGGTTGACAGCAGAATTCATGTTTCCATTTACCACAGCAAGTCTTACAGGTCCTGAACAGCAAAACAGCCTCAGACTATCACACTACCACTGCCATATTTTATTGTTGGTATGAGGTTCCTTTTCTGAAATGCTATGTTACTTTTACACCAGATGTAATGGGACACACACCTTCCAGAAAGTTTAACTTTTGTCCCATCAGTCCACAGACTATTTTCCCAAAAGTCTTGGGGATCATCAAGATGTTTTCTGGCAAAGCTGAGACGAGCCTTTATGTTCTTTTTGCTCAGCAGTGTTTTTAGTCTTGGAACTCTACCATGCAGGCCATTTTTGGCCACATTATTGCCATTTTCTCTTTCTTATGGTGGAGTCACGAACACTGATATTAACTGAGGCAAGTGAGGCCTGCAGTTCTTTGGATGCTGTTGTGGGGTCTTTTGTGGCCTCTTGGATGAATCATCGCTGTGCTCTTGGGATAATTTTGGTCGGCTAGCCACTCCACTCCTGGGAAGGTTCACCACTCTTCCATGTTTTCGCCATTTGTAGATAATGGCTCTCACTGTGGTTCGCTGGAGTCCCAAAGCTTTAGAAATGGCTTTATAACCTTTTCCAGACTGATAAATTTCAATTACTTTTTCTCATTTGTTCCTGAATTTCTTTGGATCTTACCATGATGTCTAGCTTTTGAGGGTCTTTTGGTCTACTTCACTTTGTCAGGCAGGTCCTATTTAAGTGATTTCTTGATTGAGAACAGGTGTGGCAGTAATCAGGCTTGGGTGTGGCTAGGGAAATTGAACTCAGCTTTCCAAAGATGTGATTAATGTTTTAATGGGGGGGGCAATCACTTTTTCACACAGGGCCATGTTGGTTTGGATTTTTATTTACCCTTAATAATAAACACCTTCATTTAAAAACTGTATTTTGTGTTTACTTGTGTTATCTTTGTCTAATATTTAAATTTGTTTGATGATCTAAAACATTTAAGTGTGGCAAACATACAAAAAAATGAGAAATCAGGAAGGGGGCAAACACTTTTTCGCACCACTGTGTGTGTGTGTGTGTGTGTGTGTGTGCACGCGCGCAACATATACAGACGTGGACAAAATTGTTGGTACCCCTCTGTTAATGAAAGAAAAAACCACAATGGTCACAGAAATAAGTTGAATCTGACAAAAGTGGTAATAAATAAAAATTCTATGAAAATTAACCAATGAAAATCAGACAATGCTTTTGAATTGTGGTTCAATAGAATTATTTTAAAAAACAAACTCATGAAACAGGCCTGGACAAAAATGATGGTACCCCTAGAAAAGATTGAAAATAATGTGACCATAGGGACATGTTCAACCAAGATGTGTCCTCTAATTAACATCATAGGTGTCTACAAACTTGTAATCAGTCAGTCGGCCTATTTAAAGGGTGACAAGTAGTCACTGTGCTGTTTGTTGACATGGTGTGTACCACACTAAACCTGGACCAGAGGAAGCAAAGGAGAGAGTTGTCTCAGGAGATTAGAAAGAAAATTATAGACAAGTATGTTAAAGGTAAAGGCTATAAGACCATCTCCAAGCAGCTTGATGTTCCTGTGACGACAGTTGCACATATTATTCGGAAATTTAAGATCCACGGGACTGTAGCCAACCTCCCTGGACGTGGCCGCAGGAGGAGACGGATAATACGAATGGTAACAAAAGAGCCCAGAACAACCTCTAAACACATTCATGGTGAACTCCAAGGTCAAGGTACATCAGTGTCAGATCGCACCATCCGTCGTTGTTTGAACTAAAGTGGACTTCATGGGAGACGACCAAGGAGGACACCACTGTTGAAAACAAATCATAAAAAAGCCAGACTGGAATTTGCCAAACTGCATGTTGACAAGCCACAAAGCTTCTGGGAGAATGTCCTATGGACAGACGAGACAAAACTGGAACTTTTTGGCAAGCCACATCAGCTCTATGTTCACAGACGCAAAAATTAAGCATACCAAGAAAAGAACACTGTCCCTACTGTGAAACATGGAGGAGGTTCTGTTATGTTCTGGGGCTGCTTTGCTGCATCTAGCACAGGGTGTCTTGAATCTGTGCAGGGTACAATGAAATCTCAAGACTATCAAGGTATTCTAGAGAGAAATGTGCTGCCCAGTATCAGACAGCTTGGTCTCAGTCGCAGGTCATGGGTCTTGCAACAGGATAATGACCCAAAACACATAGCTAAACACACCCAAGAATGCCTAAGAGCAAAACATTGGACTATTCTAAAGTGGCCTTCTATGAGCCCTGATCTAAATCCTATTGAACATCTGTGGAAGGAGCTGAATACATGCCGTCTGGAGAAGGCACCCTTCAAACCTGAGACAACTGGAGCAGTTTGCTCATGAGGAGTGGGTCTAAATACCTGCTGAGAGGTGCAGAAGTCTCATCGATAGTTACAGAAATCGTTTGATTGCAGTGATTGCCTCAAAAGGTTGTGCAACAAAATATTAAGTTAAGGGTACCATCATTTTTGTCCAGGCCTGTTTCATGAGTTTGTTTTTTAAAATAATTCTGTTGAACCACAATTCAAAAGCATTGTTTGATTTTCATTGGTTAATTTTCATAGAATTTTTATTTATTACCACTTTTGTCAGATTCAAGTTATTTCTGTGACTATTGTGGGTTTTTCTTTCATTAACAGAGGGGTACCAACAATTTTGTCCACGTCTGTACACACAAACATATACTGTATAAGAGAACCTGGAGAGGTGGAGGTATGGTCTGGAAAGAAGAGGAATGAAAGTCTGTAGAAGCAAGACAGAATACATTAGTGTGAATGAGAGGAAGGCAGGTGTAACAGTGAAGACAGTAGAGGTAGTGAAAGTAGATGAGTTTAAATACCTGGGGTGAACCATCCAAAGCAATGGAAAATGAGAGGTGAAGAAGAGAGTGCAGGCAGGGTGGAATGGGTGGAGACAAGTGTCAGGGGTGATTTGTGATAGAAGGGTAGCAGCTAGAATGAAAGGGAAGATTTACAAGATGGTAGTGAGAACTGCTATGATGTATGGTTTGGAGACAGTGGTGCTGACAAAAAGACAGGAGGCGGAGCTGGAGGTGGCAGAGTTGACGATGCTAAGATTCTCATTGGGAGTGACTAGGAGGGCCAGAATAAGAAATGAGTATATCAGAGAGACAGCTCAGGTTGAGCGATTTGGAAACAAAGTAAGAGACGCAAGGCTGAGATGGTTTGGACATGTGCAGAGGAGGGATAGTGGAGATACTGGACAAAGGGTGTTGAAGATGAAGATGCCAGGCAAGAGGAAAATAGGAATACCACAGAGAAGATTCATAAATGTAGTGAAAGAGGACATGGACAGGGTTGGTGTTACAGAGGAAGATGCAAGGTATGGGGGAGATGTGTATATACATACATACACACACATATACCTATCTCATATACCTAGATACCTATCTCTCTCTATATACACACACACACACACACACATACACACACACACACACACACAGAGGTGATACTTAATACCCTCTGCTACACGTAGGGCATCAGACATATCAGACCCACAGTTACTATATTCATTGATACTGTAACTCCCTCTCGTGTAATATTGCTTAAATATACATACCATATAAGCTGCATAATCTTTATCTTAATGGTCAAAAAGCTGTTGCGGCTCTCAGCTAATTTTTCCTCTTCTTTTAGATTTGACTGGCCATTGGCAACCAGCTTACAGGTGCATTACCGCCATGTACTTCACTCTATATCATCACTCTATACTCAGCTAATTCTGTTTTAGTCAACAAGGGGCAAAACAGCTCTTTGCTTAGCAAAGGTTGCAGACCCCTGGCATAGGGGATACTAACCTTGATCGTTAACCTTTTGACCCCAGACCCACAGTCAGCAGTCAGGATCCTAAGGTGAACCTGTGTACCAAGTTTGGTGACCCTAGCGTTCTTTGTTGTTGAGATATAGTTTATTTAGTGTTTTGACATTGACCTTTGACCTTGTGATGCCAAAACCATAGTCACACTTCAGGATGACAGTGTGAACCTATGTACAATGTTTGGTGACCCTAGCTTTACTTGTTGTATAGTAGCAGGGCATGGGGAATGCCAACCTTGACCTTTGACCTTTTGACCCCAGACCCATAGTCACAGTTCAGGGTCACAGTATGAACCTGTGCACCAATTTTGGTGAGTCTAGCTTTAGTCATTCTATAGTAATAGTGCAAATGGAATGTCAACCTTGACCTTTTGACCCCAAACCCATAGTCAGAGGTCAGAGTCTCAGGGTGAACATGTGTATCAAGTTTGGTGACCCTAGCTTTACTCGTTCTTTAGTAATAGTACACATAGAATATTAACTCTGACCTTTTGACCTCAAACCCATAGCCAAGTCAGGGCATAAGTCATCCAAGATTTGTCTTAGATGCAACTATGGTATCGATTTGAAAAGCCTACATCATTTCTTTAAGTAGTTATTGTGTTCACAATATTTAAGGAAAAACTGACCTCTGACTTTGACCTCAAGGTCTATAATTCCTGCAAAAATAATCCGATCAGAGTCAAATAGCAATATGCGCATCATCACTGTATATCAACCCCTGGTACCAAGTTTCAAAACATTTGCAACAAAACTGTAGGAGGAGTTGACTTCACAAGACAGTAACTGTCTGTGAACTGAGGTGAAATAGGACATCATAAGTCAGGGCCTATAACTTCTGCAAAAATCCCATCCATCCATCCATCTTCTACCGCTTTTCCGGAGGTCCAGGTCGCGGAGGCAGCAGTTCAAGCAGAGAAGCCCAGACTTCTCTCTCCCCAGCCACCTGCTCCAGCTCTTCAGAGAGGATACCAAGGCGTTCCCAGACCAGCTGGGAGACATAGTCTCTCCACCGAGTCCTGGGTCTGCCCCAGGGTCTCCTCCCAGTGGGACGTGCCTGAAACACCTCAAGTGGGAGGCGTCCAGGAGGCATCCTAATCAGATGCCCATACCACCTCAACTGACTCCTTTCAATGTGAAGGAGCAGCGGTTCTACTCTGAGCCTCTCCCGGATGACTGAGCACCTCACCCTATCTCTGAGTGCGAGTCCAGCAATCCTACGGAGAAAGCTCATTTCAACCGCTTGTATCCGCGATCTTGTTCTTTCGCTCATTACCCAAAGCTCGTGACCATAGGTGAGAGTAGGAACGTAGATTGACTGGTAAATCAACAGCTTTGCCTTAGAACTAAGCTCCCTCTTCACCACAACGGACCAGTACAACATCCGCATCACTGCAGATGCTGCTCCAATCCGTCTGTCAATCTCTCGCTCCATTTTCCCCTCACTCGTGAATAAGACCCCAAGATACTTAAATTCCTCCACTTGGGGCAGGAGCCTGTCCCCAACCCAGAGAGGACAATTCCCCTTTTTCCGGCTGAGGACCATGGACTCGGACTTGGAGGTGCTGATTCTCATCCCAGTCGCTTCACACTCAGCGGAAAACCGTCCCAGCAAGAGCCGTAGGTCATTGCTGGATGAAGCCAACAGGACAACATCATCTGCAAACAACAGAGATGAGATCCTGTGGTCACCAAGCATGACACCCTCCATTCCCTGGCTGCACCTAGAAATCCTGTCCATAAAAATTATGAACAGGATCGGTGACAAAGGGCAGCCCTGGCGGAGTCCAACTCTCACTGGGAATGACTCCGACCAAGTGTTAACAATACGAACCAAATTCTCACAATGGTCGTACAGAGACTGAATAGCTCGTAACAACAAGCCTGATACCCCACACTCCCGAAGCACCCCCCACAAAAAACCACAAGGGACGTGGTCAAATGCCTTCTCCAAGTCCACAAAACACATGTAAACTGGTTGGGCAAACTCCCACGAACCCTCGAGAATTCTCGAGAGGGTAAAGAGCTGGTCCGATGTGCCACGGCCAGGACAAAAACCACATTGCTCCTCCTGAATCCGAGGTTCGACCAACAGCCGGACTCTCCTCTCCAGTACCTTGGCATAGACCTTCCCAGGGAGGCTGAGGAGTGTGATCCCTCTAAAGTTGGAGCACACCCTCCAGTCCCCTTTTTTGAAGAGAGGAACCACCACCCCGGTTTGCCATGCCAAAGGCACTGCCCCCGACCTCCACGCAATGTTGCAGTGGCGTGTCAACCATGACAGCCCTACAACATCCAGGGCCTTGAGGTACTCAGGGCGAATCTCGTCCACCCCCGGGGCCCGGCCACCAAGGAGATTTTTTAACCACCTTGGCAACCTCAGCCCCTGTGATAGGCGAGTCATCCCCCTCGTCCCCAAACCCTGCTTCCTCTGTGGAAGGCGTATCAGTGGGATTGAGGAGATCCTCAAAGTATTCCTTCCACCGCCCGACGATATCCCCAGTCAAAGTCAACAGTGCCCCATCCGCACCATACACAGTGTGGACAGGGAGCTGCTTTCCCCTCCTGAGCCGCCGGACAGTTTGCCAGAATATCTTCGAGGCCGACCGAAAGTCTTGTTCCATGGCCTCACCGAACTCCTCCCATACCCGGGTTTTTCTTCAGCAACCACCCGAGCTGCACTCCGCTTGGCCTGCCGGTACACCTCAGCTGCTTTGGGAGTCCCACAAGGCAACCAAGCCTGATAGGACTCCTTCTTCAGCTTAATGGCCCCCCTCACCACTGGTGTCCACCACTTGGTTCGGGGGTTGCCACCAAGAGATGCACCGACCACCTTGCGGCTACAGCTCTGGGCCGCCGCTTCAACAACAGAGGTGGAGAACATGGCCCATTCAGACTCCATGTCTCCAGATTCCCTCGGAATGTCTTTGAGGTTCTTCCGGAGGTGGAAGTTGAAGACCTCCCGGACAGGGGCCTCAGCCAGACGGTCCCAGCACACCCTCACTATACGTTTGGGTCTACCATGTCTGAATGGCTTCCTCCCCCGCCATTGGATCCAACTCACCACCAGGTGGTGATCAGTTGACAGCTCTGCACCTCTCTTTACCCGGGTGTCCAAGACATAAGGTCGCAGGTCTAATGACACGATAACAAAATCGATCATCAACCTGCGACCTAGGGTGTCCTGGTGCCAGGTGCACATATGGACACCCTTATGCTTGAACATGGTGTTTATTATGGACAAACTGTGGTTAACACAGAAGTCCAATAACTGAACACCACTCGGGTTCAGATCGGGTAGGCCGTTCCTCCCAATCACCCCCTTCCAGGTTTCACTGTCATTGCCCACGTGCGCATTGAAGTCCCCCAGTAGGACAATGGAGTCTCCAAGAGGAGCATCCTCCAGCACCGCAGTCACAGACTCCAAAAAGGGTGGGTGCTCTGAAACGTCATTTGGTGCATAGGCACAAATGATGGTCAGGACCCGTTTCCCAAACTGAAGGCGCAGGGAAGCAACCCTTTCATCCACTGGGGAAAACTCCAATATAGAAGCAGCAAGGTGGGGGGATACAAGAATACCCACCCCTGCTCGTCGCCTCTCGCTCGGGGCAACTCCAGAAAAGGCCAAGCTCCAGCCCCTTTCCAGGAGACTGGTTCCGGAACCGGAGCTGTGTGTTGAGGTGAGGCCGACTATATCTAGCCGGTATCTCTCAACCTCGTACACCAGCTCAGGTTCCTTCTCCACCAGAGAGGTGACATTCCACGTACCAAAAGCCAGTTTAGAAAGCGTGGGATCAGTCCGCCAGGGTCTCCGCCTTTGACCGCCACCTAATCCACATAGCACCGGACCCCCATGAGCCCTCCTGCAGGTGGTGAGCTCACTGGAGGGCGGACCCATGTAACTCCTTCGGGCTGAGCCCAGCCGGGTCCCATGGGTGGAAATCCGGCCACTAGACGCTAGCCATCGAGCCCCTCTCCCAGGCCTGGCTCCAGAGTGGGGCCCCGGTAACCCCATACCGGGCGAGGTACACTGAATCCTTGATATAGAATTTATCATGAGAGTCTGTTGGATCGTTCTTAGTCTGGCCCTTCACCCAGGACCAGTTTGTCTTGGGTGACCCTATCAGAGGCAAATTGCCCCGGACAACATAGCTCCTGGGATCACTGGGGCACGCAACCCCCCCCACCACGATAAGGTGACGATCCATGAGGGGCAAAAATCATCCGTTCAGAATCAAATTGCAATATATGCATCATTAGTGTATATCAAACCCTGGTACCAAGTTTCGAAACAATCAGAACAAAACTGTAGGAGGAGTTGATTTCACAAAGTGGGACAGACGGATGGACCACCCCCCCCCCCAAAAAAAAAAAAAAAAATTTAAAAAAAGTTTTCCAAAAGACAGTTTCCATCCTCATAGGTAACTCTTATTATGGTGATGCATATTCAGTTATTTGATGCTATAAAAACGAGGTTGTAGTCAAGACTGGTTGCGTTTAAGGGAGCTGCCTATGGGCTGCTGCACAGAGTGTAATGGGCAACTGTATGGTAGGGAACTTGACATCATGACTCCACTTCTTGATTGCTACTGGGCAGACTATGGAGGCCAAAGTGCAAGATCGCAGCACCCTCCATCCAAGAAGTAGAGCTTCACTTTTCTACAAGGAAGTAAGAGGTGGCATGTTGTCCATATTTATATACAATCTATGAGCACAAACTGGATGCAGACACTGATGATCACTGTGTGTGAGTCTGTTGAGCAGCTGGCCAATTACTTGGGAGGAGTAGCAATTCTTGCAAATTGTGGATGGGTGACAGACAAATATACATATGCTCATTTCATCTTTGCCAGAATGAACTAAAAAAATATGATGTGTGGTTTTACATGACAGTATGTGAGCGTACATAAGCAGTAAATGTCAGGAAAATGTGATCATTCAAGGTAAAATTTGGGTCTGTATTCAATACTTGACATTTGTTCTCTGCATGACCATGATTAAATCTCTGAGTGCATAGTGTAAGTGCTCACAGCAGGATTTCCTGGGAACAATCAGTAAATAGCAGCCATGTTGAAAGCAGTCCACATATGCCCAAGAAAATAATCTTGAATGAAACACTAGACATTTTTAAATTGGGACAAGGTTTTGACAGCTATTTGCCAGTTTGCCGAAGTTTTTGATCAGACTTCGAAAACACTGTCAATGACAAACGTGACAGTTTTTACCAGGTTTTGACTGACTATGGATGAAAAAAATCCTAGTGTAATGTCAGTATGTGCATAGCCTTACCCATCTTGGATTCTTCTGCTTCAATGATTCTTCTCACAGACTCCTGCATCAGCAGAACCTGTAAAGGAGCCAAGGAAGAAGGGAGGATGAGGAGAGCATAACGCAATTGGATGCAGGAGAGTTTCACAGAAGAGATTCAGTCACGAGTTCATAATAAGGAGAGCTGAACTTATCAACAACGATCAATTATCCCCACACACAATGAAGGGCTATGTTTCTGCATGCGGATACTCACGGCAGACTCTGCCTCCTGCTTCTTCTTGGCAATGTCTGTGGCAGAGCTCTTCCTCTGAAGCTCCAGCTCTCTGAGAGGCACAGAGACACAGACAAGGCAGACACCAACAATCACCCGCTGGGATTCACCGTGGAGGCTCTCTCTGATGACAGCATTATCATGAAAGAAATCCCTCCAGTATTACCAGCACCCATAAAAGGAAATGTATTTTTGCGAGAATACAGGGTATGGAGCTTATCTGAGAGGGAAAAAAATAGATCTAACTAATGATTAAGAGCACACAAACTCAAGTAAAAGATTGAGGAAAATTTTGAAACTCTGGGTCATTTGTATAAAAAAGAACAAGTTCCTATTGAGTTAACTCTGAATCTTAAATTAGGAATGAAAAAAACCCAAGAACAGACTTCTACTCCTGGGACTCCTGGTTGAGGCAAAAAGAGTTACTCACTGTTCTTTCTGTGCTTGTGTATATGGGATGATAACCAATCTGTGGACGGCCATATACACCAGCAGGGGTCCTACAGTGGCATAGAAGACGGCACTGGGCAGCAGCTGATCAGTCAGATGGACCGGAAACAGGTATGTTTGACTGGCACGGGACAGCCTGCGTAAGCAAAAATGTAAGCAACGTGTGTTAGATAGCCAAAATAAAACAAAGGCACGCAGGAGAGTGAGATGATATTTTGCGGTTGGCCAGTACTTGATCTTGAGAGTGACCCCCTGTGGGACACCGATGCTGACAGAGGCTGACAGCACACTGTGTCGGCTGATCTTCCTCTCAGCTCCGTATTCTACCACAGTGCCAAAAAAACCTGTCCTGTAAAGGGATGAATAGGAGATTATAAAAATGATCAAATGGATATCAGAGTTGTGGATTTAAATTTCTGATTGTGAAAGTGTACACAGTGGCTATAAAAAGTCTACACACCCCTATTCAAATGCCAAGTTTTTGTGATGTTAAAAAAAAAAAATGAGACCAAGATAAATCATTTCAAAACTTTTTCCACCATTAATGTGACCTATAACCTGTACAACCCAATTGAAAAACAAACTGAAATCTTTTAAGGGGAAAAATAAAAAAACATAATAACCTGGTTGCAAAAGATTCTTTTTCAGTTGGGTTGTACAGGTTATAGGTCACATTAATGGTGGAAAAAGTTTTGAAATGATTTATCTTGGTCTCATTTTTTTACATCATAAAAACCTGGCATTTAAACAGGGCTGTGTAGACTTTTCATATCCACTGTATATTTTGAGATATCAACATCTATTAACCAAGGCATGAATTAAATCATTCCAGCTAAAAGATATGTTTGGAATTTTACATTTTGTTAATAAGTTTCTCAAATACATGAATACAGCACTTTAAACAAATATTTATGCAAATTTGCTGTTCAAAGACCCAGGAGGTAATCCAATCATAAAGGAAGAGAATTCTAGCCTCTTACAGCTGCACAAATGTGGATCTGCACGGGCTGTCCGTGGCTTTTGAAACCAACCAGGATGACGGCTCAGCAGTAAACTTTCCCTGATGCTTCAAAAACAAAACAGGAAACTTTTTTAGCCTGGAAATAAGCTGTTTAGTGGCTCAATCTGCTGTGTGTCACCAAGAATGCACTGTGAAGCACTTGAGTAGGAAGTATGGATGCCACAGATGCAGTGGACACGAATACAATGCACAGCCAGAGTGCACGAACGGGCAGGTAAGCAGGTAGGCCAAATCATTTCATTCGGTCTGAATGCAATGAAGAGTCTTGTGACCCCTACAAGACAGCTTTCATTTCACTTTTTAAACAATATTTTATGTAGTGCAGCACGGTGCTACAGTGGTTAGCACTGTTGCCTAACAGCTAGAAAGTCCCAGGTTTGAATCCCCAGGCTGACAGGGGTAGAAACCTTTCTGCGTGGAGTTTGCATGTTCTCTCCGTGCTGCGTGGGTTCCCTCCGGTTTCCTCCCACAATCCAGAGACATGCATGTTAGGTTAATTGGTGATTCTAAACTGTCCCTAGGTATCCATCTCTGATAGGCCCTTAGAATACAGGGGTAGTACTAGTGAAGCGCTTTGAGTGGTCTTTGAGATTAGAAAAGCGCTATGCAAGTACAGGTCCTTATCCCCTTAGTGACATTTGTCACAATGTGAAGAGAATTTCAACATATTTGACAAAAAAAAGAGACTGGATTACCTACTGGAGCTTTAGTCTATCATTATCTCTGCCAAGGAAGAATGTGATCAAGGCAGTTTGTTTTTCTGTAGTTTTGTGAGCAGGATTATGCATAAACTGAATGGATCTTGATGAAATTGTCACCAGAGGTGGCCCTTGGGCTACGGATGAACCAGTTACATTTTATAATAATAATAATACTTTAGACTTACATAGCGCTTTTCAAGACACTCAAAGACGCTTTACATAGAGGAGGGGAGTGTCAATGACTGAATGCAGTGTTGAATAGATGGGTTTTTAGTGATTTTTTTTAAATGCTGTGAGTGAGGGGGAGCTTCTGATAGTTATAGGGAGTGAGTTCCAGAGGATAGAAGCAGCAATGGTGAAGGCCCCGTCTCCTCATGACTTGTACTTAGTCCGGATGGGGGCCGTAGAAGGTTGGCATCAGTAGAGCGGAGTGTGCGGGCGGGGGTGTAATGATGGAGGAGCTCGGTGAGCTAGGGTGGGACCAGGTTATTGAGGGCTTCGTAAGCCATGAGGAGGATTTTGAAATGAATTCTCTGGGGGATGGGGAGCCAGTGGAGCTTGTAGAGGGTGGGGGTGATGTGGTCACAGATACGAGTGTGGGTGAGAAGGCGAGCAGCAGAGTTCTGGATGTACTGTAGCTTGATGAGGGTTTTTGATGGCAGTCCATATAGGAGGCTGTTGCAATAGTCAAGACAGGAGGCGATGAAGGCGTGGATGAGAGTTTCGGCAGCTGTTGGGGTGAGGGAAGGATGGAGGCAGGCAATGTTCCTTAAATGGAAAAAGGCTGTTTTGGTGATGTGTTTAACATGTTTTTCGAAAGAAAGTGTCTGGTCAAAGATGGTGCCAAGGTTACGGATTTGGGGAGAGGAGGAAATAAGGGAGCCATCGATGTTGAGGGTAAAGTTGTCGGTGGATTTGAGTAGAGACTGAGGGCCAATGATAAAGACTTCAGATTTGTCACAGTTCAGTTGTAGAAAGTTGAGCTGGAGCCATGATTTTATATCGGCAATGCAGTTTGTCAGGGTTAGGTGGGTGATCACGGAGGTGGACTTGGTGGCCCATTGCAATGTGTTCCTCCATCTGTCCCTCAGCAGGACTATGCAACAATAGCTACTGGATGAATTTGGAGGTACGGACAAAGGTACGGACGGAGGGACGAACAGAGGGAGGGAGGGAGGGAGCCTTGGCAAAGGTATGCACTCTCTGAGTGCCCTCCAGTGTTTCAAATATTATCCACATGTCTCAACAAACATAATTATATAATATTTATTGATTCACAAGAAGTCAAAAGAAAAATATGTCAATATTCTCAGCTTTCTTCCAGCGATTGAACAATCGCTGAAAAACAAATCATTCTACTGATTTAAATGCATGTCTAAAAACAGAAAAAACTTTGTTGCACTTTTCTCTCTTGTTGTGCATTATATCGCTTGGGCACAACACCCACCAGTCAGGTCAGGGTGCACAGATAAGTCATTTAGTTTGTGTAAGTCACTAAAAAAACACTACAGAGTTTTCCTTTCTAGAGTACAGAGTGTACAGCCAAATAGTTTCAAGAGGATAGATCCACAGTTGCACATACTTGACAGAGCCTTTAACTTTGGTCTGGTCTTCATCTTGGAACTTGTACTGATAGCTCATCATCAGGTAGGAGTGAGGCACACCCAGCTGGGATGGGTGGGTTCAGAGGACGGGTTCAGAAATCAAAAAAGTAATGAGAAAAAAACAGGTGATTAAAAAAAAAAGCTATAATATTCAGAGTAGAAAATGGTGAGGTATACCTGCAGTGCTGTCCTCTGACATGTTTGTATGTACCTGCAGCGCTAGAGTAAAGTGACTGCTCTTTGTGTCTCGGACCAGACTGGTAGTCATGGCGCTGTTGGGCCCCCATCGCCACTGAAGGTAGCCCATAGTGTTCTGATCCAGGTGGCGTGCCGTCATCAGAGAACAGCTCGGCCGCAAACCTCTGTGGGAGAACTGCAGCCCGCACTGGGCTGTCAAGAAACTGCCCGGGAAAATGAAAGAGACGTGAGCTATGGGGGAAATGAAAATGCTGTTCATATGTCAACACCAGAGGATGCACTAGACTTCTTTGTTGTCTATCATTTTGACAGACAGGGTTGTACAAATTCTGTCATAATCTATAATTATCTGTCATTTTAATTGATTTTAATTAGATCACCCTCAATGTAATCTGTCAAAATGACAGACAGCTTTCAGATTTTTCTGTCATTGCTGAAAAAAAATCTGTCAATGAAGGACAATTTTCGGTTAACACAACCGCTGGTCAACACTGTACTTAAATATGTGAATACTCAAATAGTAGGGCCTTACCACCGTGGAGTGATATTACGAAACAGCTTTAGCCCGATGAGAGGACCCAGTATGTCCCCGGCACCAAACTCCACCTACAAAGGCAAATACAGGCATGAACAAACGGCGTGAAAAGGACACTGGCCCTCATTTGTCAAACGTGTGTAAGACAGAAAAGTGGTCGTATGATCACTTCAACGTGCAGAATGGTATTTATCAATCCAAACGTGATCATACGGTGCACTCAAATCCCACGTCAGCTCTGAGTTGGGGCACACAAATCTTCAAGTCGCTGTGGACTCCCGTGCAGCAGAGAAACCTGCTGTGTGGGAGAATTATTTGAGCATATCAAATTATATTGAGCAGTTCAGCCTTTCAGGTGATGTGTTTGCCTTGTGTCATATTTAGATGAGCTTTGACAATTTGTTTTGAAGACTAAAGAGGCTGCTGCTAGTAATTATAAATGTTTTATCCATATTTATGTTACTGCAGCCAATACTGAAACAGATTAAAAAAAAACTAGTTATTTGATGGAATGTATAAACTGAATTTAGTTTCTGAAATATTTTTTTACCATTGCAGTTGAGCTGCAGGATTTTTTCAGTTGTCGTTTTATTACTGTATTTATATATCTGCACTGTAAGGAGTCTCCTGTGTGAGCACTGTGTTAAAATAATATTCTAAAAAGTATTTCTTTGACTAAGTTTTCTCTCATGTAGTACAGTATCTCATAATAGTTATCTCCTATAACTTATTCGTTAACTAAACCACAACACAGCTTTATGCTCAGAAGTGCCCGGTCGAGGTGATCCACTGCATCTGCGTTTAAAAAAAAAAAAGAAAGAAAAACTGCTCTGGATTAGCAAGAGAAATTCAGATTAGCAGAGAAGATGTGGGGAAATTATTTTATTTTGCCCTGCACATTATTGAGAGATGACAGAGCGCCACGGCTGAGCTGAGCCAACGCGTACAGTGTGCATAAGACAGCTGTTCTGGAGAGGGGATGTCTTTCTGCACTTCTAAATAGTAAGTAACAAATTCTCACGTTTGATAAGTATGACAAAATGGACAACATTTAGTCAAAGTTATCCAAATCAAACAATAGGCTACAGATGTATTTTATAATCCTCAGTTGGAGATCAGTGGATCACACCGACAATGCTGCGCAGCACCAGTCTCCTCCATAGCGTGGTTCTTTTGCATGTAAAGTGACTTTTCAGGCTAACAGACAATATTATATAATTATTCTCCACTTCTCTTATAATATAGTCAATTTCTACTTTGGAAAAGTTTGTCTTTTTACCATCTCACATTCCGCTATGTCATAAATTCTGGGGCAAGACATGGGCATGGAATTCAAATGACGCTCAGATCTATCCATCAGATTTATCAAAGAGTTAACCCCTTGCACTCCGGGCAATTTTCCTAAAAATGCCCAAAAATAACATGCTCAAAGTAAATCGAAAGCTGTTCTTCAACCCTTTGCAGCATCTTCATAGGGCTGGTCTCATTTAAAAGAAAACACTTTGAATTTTTTGGCAAAAAAAACATAATCTCTCTACGTGCTCCGGCCACTGAGTTACAGTCATCTAAACATACTGAACTTGAAGAAAATAAATTTGGCCACGGTGTTTTTTTGGATACAAATGCTTGCAAATAACACACAGCTGTCCGATCTGGCTGGAAAATGGAACAGAAATGTAGAACCAAGTGTTATCAAGCTGAGATCCAAATTTGGTAACAATACCACAAAAAATTAATATTTTACACAGCTTTGTTCTCAAGTAGTTCCCAGGCATTTTGGAACTGTGCCAAATTGTGCCAAATGGCACAGTTTGGAAAAACGTCTGTAACTTTTGAATAATTCAATGTAGAATCTTCATTTTGGGCTCTAATGAAAGGTCACATTCAGGGCTGTGTCTGTGTTTGTGTGTGTGTGTGGGGGGGGGTTGTCCCCCCCCCTCGCTACAAAGGACGGAGTTCAGCCCTCACTACATGACGGATTACACTCGTTGCATGTTTCCACAGCAACGCTGTCACAGCGGCTCCCCCCCCCTTGCTACTGTGTGTGTGTGTGTGGGGGGCCCCCGCTGCAGAGGACGGCCATCACTACATGACGGAATAGATTCATATGCTTCCCCCCATGGACCGGGGGGCGTTCGGACCGTGAACGCCCCCCCCCCCCCGCTCCTCTTCTGCAGCGGGGGGGTGGGGGCATTCACGGTCTGAACACGGCAAATGAACCGTTTATCGCGGCGCACGCACTTCGTACTTCGTGCGCCGTACAGTTGTAATTTACCGATCGGTCAAAAGTCATTTTTGGATTACAGTTTTCAGGGAGAAATAATAATTTAGCTTATAACACCTTACCTCTTCACAGCAGCAGCGTCCTGGCGAACTTCTCTTCCCCATTGTCAGACAAACGCGACTCTGGTCCGCTCGTGGATCCTGGTCAAAACATAATTCCATTATTGCCGTTTTGGCGAATGATTTACGACTTTTGTCGTCGGCCTCCGTCGGTCTATGATGACGGAAGAGAATCCTAAACGTCTATTCTGCTGGAATGAGTGCAGGTCCCACTTGTGGGTGTTCTCCATGCTGCTGGATCTGTAGCAGGTTCGTCCAGCGTCCTTTTTTTTTTTTCATCAGCTGCAACAGTAAATCTCTCTTCACCCAGCCCGAACTTCTGTGCTTCAATTGGCTCCTGCATTCACAGTAGGCGGGTCCTCCTTCCTAGGTTTTCATTCATTGGTTCTTCAAGGTTTCAGAAACCCAATTCAAGGCTCTTATTAGTCGAATGAGAGGTCAATCAGATGAACTAATCTGTTCGCGGCTGTGTCTGCAGCTTTTTTTTTTTCAGTGGCGCTTGGAGGCCACACCACCTACATCACCACCATCAGTATCTCTATCATGCGTCATGCGTCCGAGCGCGCACGAGTGCGCTCTCGTGCGCCCTAGGACGCAGAGACTTGCCCGCCCGCGGAACAACGGAGTGCAAGTGGTTAACGATCGTAAGATGAGATTGACCCAATACGCACGATTTCATAAAGGCCACACAGACCTTTTCGTATGATCATATTTGCATCCAAATATGCACTGATTTCTACGCACTTTTGATAAATGTGACCCGTGCTGGCACAATGAGTCGGAATGTGCACCCCGTCATTATGAGCTGCAGGCAGGAGAAGTCACAAATCATGACTCTTTCTTTGTTTGCTAGCGGCAAGTCCCGGGAAAACCCCCATGAGTGCCTGGTAAGATAAGATAAGATAAGATAAGATAAGCCTTTATTAGTCCCACAACGGGGAAATTCCAGGATTGCAACAGCACAGGGATAGCAACACTCAGAGCAACAATCAGAAGGCAAGAAAAAAAACAAGCAAGCAAGAGCAGCTAATAAACATATGTACGTATTACTATAAAATATATATATATACACACACACACAGACACACAGTGCAGAGCATTGTAGCTGGATGGAATAAATATATGAATATATGAACACACAGTGCAGAGCATTGTAGCTAGATGGAATAAATATGTAAATATATAAACACCCACAGTACGGAGCATTGCAGCTAGGTGGAATAAATATGCAAGTATATAAACACACACAGTGCGGAGCAATGTAGCTAGATGGAATAATATGTAGATATATAAATATATAAACACACCCAGTGCTGAGCATTGTAGCTAGATGGAATAAATATGCAAATATATAAACACACACAGTGCAGAGCATTGTTGCTAGATGGAATGAAACAGCATAACCGTCTACTTAGTTATCCTACATGGTATGATTATGTGCCCATACATATTCTCACCCTCCATAGCGACCGGTATGTTCCTAGTTGTATGCCGGAGGGGACCATTGTGTAAGTCTATTGCATCTTTTGCATTCAAAAAACTATTAGTTTGTTACGTCTTTTTGCTATCTCTGCGAGCAGCCCTGCTTAGGTTGCACAGTCTGACAGCCGTTGGTAGGAAGGACCTACGAAACCTCTCGGTTGTGCACCTGGGATGATGTAGTCTGCTGCTAAATGAGCTCCTCAGTGCATTCAGTATGTCCTGCATAGGGTGGAACTCGGACTCCAGCAGAGATGACAGTTTAGCCACCGTCCTTCTCTCTCCTATCTCCTCCATCGGATCAAGGCGCTGCCCCAGGACAGAGCTAGCTTTCTTAATCAGTTTGTTCAGTCTCTTCCTATCGGCTGCAGTAATGCCACTGCCCCAGCAGACCACTCCAAAAGTGATGGCTGATGCCACCACCGTGTCATAGAATGACTTCAGCAGCGCCCCTTGTACACCAAAAGACCTGAGTCTCCTCAGCAGGAACAGCCTGCGCTGGTATCATTGGAAAGCTTAGAAAACGTACTTTCGAAAAATATATGTTTTTGTGGAAGCCGTAACTCCTGACCAATCAAACGCGAGTTTTATACCTAGCCAAAATATAAACAAATCGTCTTTTTTCAGTGTCCGTTTTTGCGCACTTCCTACAAATTAAATATCATTTTGAAGGTCTTTCAATACAGAATATGGAAAAAACATTACCTCAGTTTTGATAATTTCCTCAAAGTGACTCATTTTGCCAGCACGGGTCACAAATGAGGGACAGTATGTTTTAACATCAAGCAAGAAAAAAAGTTTTCTCAACATATTATCTACACATATTTAAATATTAAAGTTTCTGCACAGTAGGCAGGAGTTGTAAAACACCAAAGCTTGAGCCAAACAAAACTTTAACCTGTAACCTTTTCCCACTTTTAACCTGTTGCACTTCGGTGTACCGCGGGCGGACATGTCTCTGCGTCCTAGGGCGCACGAGGGTGTCCTAGGACGCACTGAAAAAAAAAAAAAAAGCTGCATTTCCGTTCTTCCACTACAGACACAGCTGCGAACAGAAAGCCAAAGGAGTGTTTTGATTGGTTTAGATGTGACTGACCTCTCATTTGACTAATAAGAGCCTTGAATTGGGTTTCTGAAACCTTGAAGAACCAAGAAAACCTAGCAAGAAGGACCCGCCTACCAACGGCTGCGAATACAGCGAGCCAATTGAAGCACAGTAGTTCAAAAGCGTGCCTCCCTTGCAAAATCTGTTTTGTTTTAGCCGCTGGGTGACACACACGCGTTCGTCAGTCTTTTTTTCTTACTACTGTTCTTATTTGTTTTGAAAAATCGTTCGCCAAAACCGCAATAATGGAATTATGGTTTGACCGGGTCGCGTGACCAGAACCATGAGTCCGTAACAAGCGGACCAGCGTCATGTTCGTCTGACAATGAGGAAGAGAAGTTCGCCAGCGACACTGCTGTTGTGGACAGGTAAGTGTTATAAGCTAAATTATTCTTTATCCCTGAAAATTGTAATCAAAAATGACTTTTGACCGATCGGTAAATTACAACTGTGCATAGTAGACCGCGGCGCACCGGGCGATGTCTGTCCTCTGTAGCGGGGGGGTGGGGGGTGGGGAAGAGTTGTTATCTTCTACATTACAGATATTTTAGAATAATTTTTAGTGCACTGTAGGTTATTTTTTCTTGTAAAAAAAGCCACACATTTTTTACGTGGCATGCTTCTTTGTGTGTGGGGGCTTGTTTGTTCATTCATTCATTCATGAATGAATAAACAACCCCCCCCACACACACACACACAGCCCTGAGTGTCACCTTTCATTAGAGCCCAACATCAAGCTTCTATATTGAATCATTCAAAAGTTACAGACGTTTTTCCAAACTGTGCCATTTGGCACAATTTGGCACAGTTCAAAAACGCCTGGGAACAACCTAAGAAAAAAGCTGTGTAATATATTCATTTTTTGTGGTATTGCTACAAAATTTTGACCTCAGCTGGATAACACTTGGTTCTACATTTCTGTTGCATTTTCCAGCCCGGATCTGACAGCTGTGTGTTATTTGCAAGCATTTGTATCCAAAAAAACACCCAGGCAAAATTTATTTTCTTCAAGTTCAGTTTGTTTAGATGACTGTTACTCAGTGGCCGGAGCACTTGGAGAGATTATGACTGTTTTGCAAAAAAATTCAAAGTGTTTTCTTTTAAATGAGACCAACTCCATGAAGATGCTGCAAAGGGTTGAAGAACAGCTTTTGATTTACTTTGGGTACGTTATTTTTTGGCATTTTTAGGGAAATTGACCAGAGTGCAAGGGGTTAATGTGACCTCTAACCTGTATACATACACACAATTAACTGGTTGCATAAGAGTGCACACCTCTAAATGAACTATTTTATTTATTATTTTTTATTATTATTTATTTATTATTTTATTATTTTAGTTTTTCACCCTAACAGATTTGTTTTTTGTCAAATAAGTTAATTTTGTCTTCTTTCAATTATTTATCTTTTGTTTTTATAAAAGACAAAAATAAAATAGAAAGGAGATGTCTTTACCTTCTTAACATGTTTCGACTGTACACTGCAGCCTTCGTCAGAAGAGTCAGCTGATTGCTGCCAGGTGACATTTATCAGCTGATTTTCGTAGGCGGGGCCAGCTCAGCAGATCTGTCAGATCCACCGAGCCAGCCCCACCTCACAAAGAAGAAGAAAAAGCATTAAACTCACTCAAGACAGATAAAACAATCACAATCCTCCCAGCAGATAAAGGCAGAATGACAGTAATATTGGACACAGAAACATATGAAAAACAGATGGAAACCATGCTGGCAGATGAAAGCACATACGAAATCATTAAAACAAACCCCACAGAAGAAAAGAAAAAAATGCTAAAAGCCCTTCTCAAACCCCTATTAGAAAGCAAAAAAAATCACAAAGGACGCATATGATCACCTGATCCCCACAGCCAGCATCATCCCCCGGATCTATGGAACCCCAAAAATACATAAGGATATCCCACTGCGGCCAATAATAGACAGTATTGGATCAGTTACGTACAATTTATCAAAAGCCCTGGTTGAAATCATCAAACCCCTCCTTGGACTATCAGATTTCCACTGCAAAAACTCAAAAGAGCTGGCACAAGAACCCAAAGATATGAAAATAGAATCAGACGAGATCCTCATTTCACATGACATCATTTCATTATTCACAAAGACACCCGTTGACGTCACACTACATATAGTGCAAGAACGCCTCAATAATGACAGTACCCTAAAAAGACGCACCAATCTCACAGTTCACAACATATCCGAATTATTACAGTTTGTTGCAAAATCCACCTATTTTCAATTCAGAGGAAAAATTTACAGACAAAAAGAAGGATTTGCAATGGGAGACCCACTATCAGTCATTATGAGCAGCTTTTTCATGGAGGATCTGGAAAACAAAGCCATCAACACAGCACCTAGACAATGCAAACCCACCCTTTGGAAGAGATACGTGGATGACATTCTGGAAAAAATAAGGAAAGGACACACACAAGAACTCACTGACCATCTGAACAGCACAGACAGCACTGTAAATATAAAATTCACACACGAAGAGGAGGAAAATGGCACCATAGCCTTTCTGGACATGAAAATCCACCACAACAATGATGGCAGTATAAAAATCAGTCTACAGGAAACCAACCCACACAGATCAATACCTACTTTGGACATCGGAACACCCCACAGCACACAAGCTATCAGTTGTCAGGACGTTATATGAACGAGCCACCATCATCACAGACCAAGAAGACAGACAGGAGGAGGAAAACCACATAAAACATGCACTTATATGCTGCCAATATCCAGTATGGGCTATAAACAAAGGGAAACAGCAAGTCAAAAACAAAGAAAATAAACAGGAAATAAGACACAGAACAAAAGCCGAAATCAAAAACAAGGACACTATAACTATACCATACATACGAGGGATCACGGAACCAATTCAAAGGATCATGAAAAAATACAAAATAAACACAGCAGTCAAACCACACAAAAAATTAAGATAGTTATTAGTACACCCCAAGGACAGAATAGAACAAGACAAAAAATGCAATGTAATATATGAAATATCATGCAGATCATGCAACAAAACCTACATTGGAGAAACTGGAAGATCATTCACCACAAGAAAAAAAGAACACCGGAAGGAATGTGAGAAGGAAACACAAGGACGACTCACAAGATCACAAAAAGAAAAGACAGAACAAGAAACATTAAAATCAACAATATCAGATCACTGCAAAAGAAATAATCACATCATGGACTGGGACAACGCAAAGATTATTGGATCGGAGAGCAACAGACACAAACGCTGGTTCAAGGAGGCCATAGAGATCAGGAAGCGGGGAAAAGACACCATGAACCGAGATGAGGGGGCCTTTATGCTTTCTCACACCTGGGATCACATTCTCCAGAGACCATCTGACGGCGGGAGGCGGGGCCGGCTCGGTGGATCTGACAGATCTGCTGAGCTGGCCCTGCCTACGAAAATCAGCTGATAAATGTCACCTGGCAGCAATCAGCTGACTCTTCTGACGAAGGCTGCAGTGTACAGTCAAAACATGTTAAGAAGGTAAAGACATCTCCTTTCTATTTTATTTTGGTCTTTTATAAGAACAAAAGATTAAAAAAAAAGATTTGTTTTTTATTCAATTGATGTGCAGTGGGGGAAATAATTGTTTGATCCCCCACTGAATTTTTAAGTTTATTATTATTTATTTATGAGGTTTATAGGTTTATTTTAACAGAGAGAGCTAGAAGATCAACAAAAAATCCAGAACAATATTAAATAAGGGTTATAAAGTAAATTTGCATTTGATCGAGGGAAATAAGTATTTGATCCCTAAGCAAAATGTGACTTAGTACTTGGTGAGAAACCCTTGTTGGCAAGCACAGAGATCAGACGTTTCTTGTAGTTGGTCACCAGGTTTGCACACATCTCAGGAGGGATTTTTGTCCACTCCTCTTCACAGATACTCTCCAACTCCAAAAGGTTTCAAGGTTGTTGCCTCAGCAACTCAAAGTTTCAGCTCCCTCCACAGATTTCTATGGGATTAAGGTCTGGAGACTGGCTAGACCACTCCAGGGCCTTAATGTGGTTCTTCTTGAGCCACTCCTTTGTTGCCTTGGCTGTTTGTTTTGGGTCATTGTCATACTGGAAGACCTATCCATGACCCATCATCAGTGTTGTGGCTGAGGCCAGGAGGTTCTCATCCAAGATTCTATGGTACATGGCCCCGTTCATCGGCCCTCTCAATGTGGTGAAGTCTTCTTGTACCCTTAGCAGAGAAACAGCCCCAAAGCAGAATATTTTCACCTCCATGTTTGACAGTCCCCTCATGGATCATCACCTTATCGTGGTGGGGGGTTTGCATGCCCCAGTGATCCCAGGAGCTATGTTGTCCGGGGCAATTTGCCTCTGATAGGGCCACCCAAGACAAACTGGTCCTGGGTGAAGAGCCAGACTAAGAACGATCCAACAGACTCTCATGATAAATTCTAGATCAAGGATTCAGTGTACCCCGCCTGGTATGGGGTTACCGGGGCCCCACCCTGGAGCCAGGCCTGGGGGAGGGGCTCGATGGCTAGCGTCTTGTGGCCAGGTTTCCACCCATGGGACCCGCCCGGGCTCAGCCCAAAGGAGTTACATGGGTCCGCCCTCCAGTGAGCTCACCACCTGCAGGAGGGATCATGGGGGTCCGCTGCTATGTGGATTAGGTGGCGGTCAAAGGCAAAGACCTTGGAGGACTGATCCCAGGCTTTCTAAACTGGCTTTTGGTATGTGGAATGTCACCTCTCTGGTGGGGAACGAGCCTGAGCTGGTGTACAAGGTTGAGAGATACCAGCTAGATATAATCGGCCTCACCTCAACACACAGCTCCGGTTCTGGAACCAGTCTCTTGGAGAGGGGCTGGAGCTTGGCCTTTTCTGGAGTTGCCCCAGGCAAGAGGCAACGAGCAGGGGTGGGTATTCTTGTATCCCCCACCTTGCTGCCTCTATATTGGAGTTTTCCCCGGTGGACGAAAGGGTTGCTTCCCTGTGCCTTCGGGTTGGGAAGCGGGTCCTGACCATCATTTGTGCCTATGCACCAAATGATGTTTCAGAGTACCCATCCTTTTTGGAGTCTCTGACTGGGGTGCTGGAGGGTGCTCCTCTTGTCCTACTGGGGGACTTCAATGCACACGTGGGCAACGACAGTGAAACATGGAAGGGGGTGATTGGGAGGAACGGCCTGCCCGATCTGAACCCGAGTGGTGTTCAGTTATTGGACTTCTGTGCTAACCACAGTTTGTCCATAACGAACACCATGTTCAAGCATAAGGGTGTCCATATGTGCACCTGGCACCAGGACACCCTAGGTCGCAGGTCGATGATCGATTTTGTTATTGTGTCATTAGACCTGCGACCGTATGTCTTGGACATTTGAGTAAAGAGAGGTGCAGAGCTGTCAACTGATCACTACCTGGTGGTGAGTTGGATCCGATGGCAGGGGAGGATGCCATTCAGACCTGGTAGACCCAAACGTATAGTGAGGGTGTGCTGGGAACGTCTGGCCAAGGCCCCTGTCCGGGAGGTCTTCAACTCAGGGTGGTGCAGTGGCACAGTGGTTAGCACTGCACCAGCACAGCAACTCACCCTTGGCCATGGGATCCCTGATTCGATCCCAGCCCCTGACCAACAGTGATCTGTGTGGAGTTTGCATGTTCTCCCCATATCTGTGCCGGGTGCCAGGCTGGAGTTTAGGCGGCGTGCAAGAAATATAAGACAGAATAATAAAGAGCGATGGCAAGAACCAAGCAGACCGCCCGTAAATCTACTGGAGGAAAATGCCCCCCAGGAAGCAGCTAGCCACCAAGGCTGCTCGGAAAAGCGCTCCGGCCACCAGCGGAGTGAAGAAGCCTCACCGTTACAGGCCCGGTACCGTGGCTCTGAGAGAGATCCGTCGCTACCAGAAATCCACGGAGCTGCTCATCCGTAAGCTGCCCTTCCAGCGCCTGGTGAGGGAGATCGCTCAGGACTTCAAGACCGACCTGCGCTTCCAGAGCTCCGCCGTCATGGCTCTGCAGGAGGCCAGCGAGGCCTACCTGGTGGGTCTCTTCGAGGACACCAACCTGTGCGCCATTCACACCAAGAGGGTCACCATCATGCCCAAAGACATCCAGCTGGCCCGCCGCATCCGCGGAGAGAGAGCTTAGACTTTCTGCTGCACATCCACCAACCACAATGCTCCGCACTTTGTCTATATATATATATATATATATATATATATATATATATATATATATATATAAATTTATAGTAATATGTACATATGTATACTAGCTGCTCTTGTTTTTTCTTGCCTTCTGATTGTTGCTCTGAGTGTTGCTATCCCTGTGCTGTTGCAATCCTGGAATTTCCCCATTGTGGGACTAATAAAGGCTTATCTTATCTTATCTGCGTGGGTTTACTCCGGGATTTCTCCGGTTTCCTCCCACAGGCCAAAAACATGCAGGTTAGGTTAATTGGAAACTCTAAAGTGGCCCTAGGTATGAATGTGTGTGTGAATGGTTCAGGGATAGCGCCGTACCGTGGCTGCTTCATCCATCCAGGTGGATGCCCTCAATTTCCCCTTTGGGGATCAACAAAGTATACAAAATCAAAATCAAAAATCTCACCTCCGGAAGAACTTCAACCACATTCCGAGGGAGTCTGGAGACATGGAGTCTGAATGGGCCATGTTCTCCACCTCTATTGTTGAAGCGGCAGTCCAGAGCCGCGGCCGTAAAGTGGTCGGTACATCTCGTGGTGGCAACCCCCGAATCAAGTGGTGGACACCAGTGGTGAGGGGGGCCATTAAGCTGAAGAAGGAGTCCTATCAGGCTTGGTTGGCTTGTGGGCCTCCTGAAGCAGCTGAGGTGTACCGGTAGGCTAAGTGGAGTGCAGCTCGGGTGGTTGCTGAAGCAAAAACCCGGGTATGGGAGGAGTTTGGTGAGGCCATGGAACAAGACTTTCGGTCGGCCTCGAAGATATTCTGGCAAACTGTCCGGCGGCTCAGGAGGGGGAAGCAGCTCCCTGTCCACACTGTGTATGGTGCAGCTGGGGCGCGGTTGACTTCGACTGGGGATATCATCGGGCGGTGGAAGGAATACTTTGAGGAGCTCCTCAATCCCACTGATACACCTTCCACAGAGGAAGCAGGGCTTGTGGACGGGGGGGATGACTCGCCTATCACAGGGGCTGAGGTTGCCAAGGTGGTTAAAATTCTCCTTGGTGGCCGGGCCCCAGGGGTAGACGAGATTCGCCCTGGATGTTGTAGGGCTGTCATGGTTGACACGCCTCTGCAACATTGCGTGGAGGTTGGGGGAAGTGCCTTTGGCATGGCAAACCGGGGTGGTGGTTCCTCTCTTCAAAAAAGGGGACCGGAGAGTGTGCTCCAACTTTAGAGGGATCACACTCCTCAGCCTCCCTGGGAAGGTCTATGCCAAGGTACTGGAGAGGAGAGTCCGGCCGTTGGTCGAACCTCGGATTCAGGAGGAGCAATGTGGTTTTCGTCCTGGCCGTGGCACATTGGACCAGCTCTTTACCCTCTCGAGAATTCTCGAGGGTTCGTGGGAGTTTGCCCAACCAGTTTACATGTGTTTTGTGGACTTGGAGAAGCCATTCAACTGCGTCCCTCGTGATTTTTTGTGGGGGGTGGTTCGGGAGTATGGGGTATCGGGCTTGTTGTTACGAGCTATTTGGTCTCTGTACGACCGTTGTGAGAGTTTGGTTCGTATTGCCAACACTCGGTCGGACTCATTCCCAGTGAGAGTTGGAGTCCGCCAGGGCTGCCCTTTGTCACCGATCCTGTTCATAATTTTTATGGACAGGATTTCTAGGTGCAGCCAGGGAATGGAGGGTGTCATGCTTAGTGACCACAGGATCTCATCTCTGTTGTTTGCAGATGATGTTGTCCTGTTGGCTTCATTGCTGCTCCAATCCGTCTGTCAATCTCTCACTCCATTTTCCCCTCACTCGTGAACAAGAACCCAAGATACTTAAACTCCTCCACTTGGGGCAGGAGCTTGTCCCCAACCCAGAGAGGACAAGCCACCTTTTTCCGGCTGAGGACCATGGACTCGGACTTGGAGGTGCTGATTCTCATCCCAGCTGTTTCACACTCAGCGGCAACCGTCCCAGCAAGAGCTGTAGGTCATTGCTGGATGAAGCCAACAGGACTACATCATCTGCAAACAACAGAGATGAGATCCTGTGGTCACCAAGCATGACACCCTCCATTCCCTGGCTGCGCCTAGAAATCCTGTCCATAAAAATTATGAACAGGATCGGTGACAAAGGGCAGCCCTGACGGAGTGCAACTCTCACTGAGAATGACTCCGACCGAGTGTTGGCAATACGAACCAAACTCTCACAACGGTCGTACAGAGACCGAATAGCTCGTAACAACAAGCCCGATACCCCATACTCCCGAAGCACCCCCCACAAAAAACCCCGAGGGACGAGGTCAAATGCCTTCTCCAAGTCCACAAAACATATGTAAACTGGTTGGGCAAACTCCCATGAACCCTCGAGAATTCTCGAGAGGGTAAAGAGCTGGGCCGATGTGCCACGGCCAGGACGAAAACCACATTGCTCCTCCTGAATCCGAGGTTCAACCAACGGCCGGACTCTCCTCTCCAGTACCTTGGCATAGACCTTCCCAGGGAGGCTGAGGAGTGTGATCCCTCTAAAGTTGGAGCACACCCTCCGGTCCCCTTTTTTGAAGAGAGGAACCACCACCCCGGTTTGCCATGCCAAAGGCACTGCCCCTGACCTCCACGCAATGTTGCAGAGGCGTGTCAACCATGACAGCCTAACAACATCCAGGGCCTTGAGGTACTCAGGGCGAATCTCGTCCACCCCCAGGGCCCGGCCACCAAGGAGATTTTTAACCACCTTGGTGACCTCAGCCCCTGTGACAGGTGAGTCGTCCCCCTCGTCCCCAAACCCTGCTTCCTCTGTGGAAGGCGTATCAGTGGGATTGAGGAGATCCTCGAAGTATTCCTTCCACCGCCCGACGATATCCCCAGTCGAAGTCAACAGTGTCCCATCCGCACCATACACAGTGTGGACAGGGAGCTGCTTTCCCCTCCTGAGCCGCCGGACAGTTTGCCAGAATATCTTCGAGGCCGACCGAAAGTCTTGTTCCATGGCCTCACCGAACTCCTCCCACACCCGGGTTTTTGCTTCAGCAACCACCAGAGCTGCACTCCGCTTGGCCTGCCGGTACACCTCAGCTGCTTCGGGAGTCCCACAAGCCAACCAAGCTTGATAGGACTCCTTCTTCAGCTTAATGGCCCCCCTCACCACTGGTGTCCACCACTTGGTTCAGGGGTTGCCACCACGAGATGCACCGACCACCTTGTGGCCACAGCTCTGGGCTGCCGCTTCAACAACAGAGGTGGAGAACATGGCCCATTCAGACTCCACATCTCCAGATTCCCTCGGAATGTGGCTGAAGTTCTTCCGGAGGTGGGAGTTGAAGACCTCCCGGACAGGGGCCTCAGCCAGACATTCCCAGCACACCCTCACTATACGTTTGGGTCTACCAGGTCTGAATGGCTTCCTCCCCTGCCATCGGATCCAACTCACTACCAGGTGGTGATCAGTTGACAGCTCTGCACCTCTCTTTAGCTGGGTGTCCAAGACATACGGTCGCAGGTCTGATGACACGATAACAAAATCGATCATCGACCTGCGACCTAGGGTGTCCTGGTGCCAGGTGCACATATGGACACCCTTATGCTTGAACATGGTATTCATTATGGACAAATTGTGGTTAGCACAGAAGTCCAATAATTGAACACCACTCGGGTTCAGATCGGGCAGGTCGTTCCTCCCAATCACCCTCCTCCAGGTGACACTGTCATTGCCCACGTGCGCATTGAAGTCCCCCAGTAAGACAATGGAGTCTCCAAAAGGAGCACCCTCCAGCACTCCAGTCACAGACTCCAAAAAGGGTGGGTACTCTGAAACATCATTTGGTGCATAGGCACAAATGATGGTCAGGACCCGTTTCCCAACCCGAAGGCGCAGGGAAGCAACCCTTTTGTCCACTGGGAAAAACTCCAATATAGAGGCAGCAAGGTGGGGGATACAAGAATACCCACCCCTGCTCGTCACCTTTCGCCCGGGGCAACTCCAGAAAAGGTCAAGCTCCAGCCCCTCTCCAAGAGACTGGTTCCGGAACCGGAGCTGTGTGTTGAGGTGAGGCCGACTATATCTAGCTGGTATCTCTCAACCTCGTACACCAGCTCAGGCTCCTTCCCCACCAGAGAGGTGACATCCCACGTACCAAAAGCCAGTTTAGAAAGCTTTTGTCCGCCAGGGTCTCCGCCTTTGACCGCCACCTAATCCACATAGCACCGGACCCCCATGATCCCTCCTGCAGGTGGTGAGCCCACTGGAGGGCGGACCCATGTAACTCCTTCGGGCTGAGCCCGGCCGGGTCCCATGGGTGGAAACCCGGCCACCATACGCTAGCCTTCGAGCCCCTCCCCCAGGCCTGGCTCCAGGGTGGGGCCCCGGTAACCCCATACCAGGCGGGGTACACTGAATCCTTGATCTAGAATTTATCATGAGAGTCTGTTGGATCGTTCTTAGTCTGGTCCTTTGTGTTTTTTATTATTATACTTTGTGTTTTTGTTATTAAATTCCACAAACTGCAGTTGGTGCGTGGGTCTTTCTTTCTCTGCCCTGAGAGGCAAATCATGACACCTGACCTTGACATCTTAAACCAGGCAAATCAGTTTATCAGTCCAAGAGAACATCTATGCCAACTTTAAATGCTTTCTGAGCTTAGGTCAGGGGACAGTTTAAGTATTAGTACTATAAGTGATGCTGGGATTGATGTATAGAGAACTTCCAAAAGCAATCGTGTGTAGAAAATTGATTCTTCTAACGCTTCTTTCACACTGGCTAAGAAAAGCACAGGAAGACAGTGGGAATGCATTCACTTGGCTTTCAGTATCTGGTCAAATGATGGATGTAAGTGCTAGACACAGGTTGTTGTCAGCTTCACCTTCCACTGGAAGTGATAGGAACAGCACACCTGGGTGAACGCACAAATTTTCTTGACAATATAGTCATCGTGTCGGCAGCCAAGAACAAGCCATCTCGCTGGCTTCCTGGAGTGGCACATTTTTTGACATCGCCAACATGATGACATCAAACATAACACACCAGAGGAAAGAAGAACGGACACACAATCTTGTTTGTTAGGGATCAGATCCTGAATCAAAGGAGTGTTCTTGGTGGATTTATCTGTGCTTAAAGAGCGCAGGTATACTTGTGAATTTTGGAGAAAAAGCAGTTTTACACACAAACTAAAGTGTGCTTCATTGTGTATCTGTGTGTAGTTTTGCATACCTCTCCCCAGCCCTTGGTTGACATCACCCTCCGTATAGTCATGTTAATGTTGCCCCCTCCATTCCCATTGTGCGTAGAGAGTGAACCGGACAGCACTGCTGTGTCCGTGTTTGTCAAAGGAGCCTGAAGAGCGACAGGAAGGCAGCAGCTGATGAAACATGGCATCCCAAAGCAATAGAGGCCCGGCTATGGGTGATATGTGGGTGGACAGTAAATGTCATGTGAATGTGAACGTTTGTTGTACCTCTATAGACTGGGAAATATGCATCTTGTTGATTTCAATATGAGGAAAGCTTCCTCCTGGCATCTCTTCAAAGTCTTCATCATAGCGGTCAAACAGGTCTGTCGCATCTATACCAACGCTGATGGTGCCCTGAATAATGACAGAGTGAAAAAAAACAGACTGACAGGATTAATTAAGAAAAAAGGAAAAGAGTGTGGGACATAATGAAATTAATGTGGAAACCATCCACAGCCAACTGAATTGTGTTACACAATATATCACAAAGTGGGAACTCTGTAAACCTTGGGGTTTGTTCTTTGCTGCAGTCTCCTCTCTTCTCGTTCTTGCTGTAACCTTTCATACTCCTCTCGAATTTCTGCCGGTGTCCTCTTCCTCTCCACCACCTACACAGCCATGTCATAAAGTATGGGTGATGTGAAAGTGCAACGCAGCAGCAACACCACTCAAATATAAGGCAAGAAGAATATATTAGAAAACACACCTCCCAGCCTTCCACCTCCAGCCCTTTCTTCCCAAAAATGTCATAGATGGCTCTGGAATGAGCATCACTCAGCACTGTGGGGAAAGAACAAATATTTGGTGTTCTTGTCTCACTCAGGCTGGTGTGCCCTGATCCTTTAGGCAGACTTTCATTTATTATTTTTTGTCTTGTTTTGTCTTTTCCAGGGTAAAGTGCCCTACCTTCATAAGCTTGGTGAACCTGGTTGAAAAGTTGTTCAGCTTGTCTTTTCAGCTCTGGGTCTCGATGCTTGTCAGGGTGGTAGAGCATACACAGCCTCCGGTATGATGCCTTTAACTCCTCTGATGTAGCCTGCGAGAGGAGAGAGGACAGACGTCACAACAGGGCATCACTGCTTCATTTAGCAAAGTTTGGTAACTGACGTGTTCATTATTTATTCAGTAAAGTGATCTAAACCTGTTTTTTTTTTAAATCACACTTTATTATAGGGTATCAAGTAACAACAGCATGTACAGTAAATGTCAGCTGTATCCATAAAGACTAGTTTTGATCAGTTAGACATGCAGTATATTAGTCATGAGTGAAGTAAAATAATAGAAAATTGTTATAGTCATCACTCTAGACAATGACAATGTGAGCACGTTTAGCTACAATAATCATTAATGTAAGAACCTTGTTCTGAATGAGCTTTTTTACTCTGAATATACAGTGGTGTGAAAAAGTGTTTGCCCCCTTCCTGATTTCTCATTTTTTTTTGTATGTTTGTCACACTTAAATGTTTCAGATCATCAAACAAATTTAAATATTATAATGTCTGGGACATTTGTCTTCACAAATGTTACTGACTACTCAGGTGAGTTCAACTGCTTCATTGCGGCAGGCCTCAGTTGCCTTGGCTTAGCTCCGTTTAGCTTTCAGACATTTTTGAAGTCTGTATTTGACATTTTTCACTATGAAGACAAGCGCTATAGCACTGTAAGTCAAAGAGACTACAGCATTGTGAAACTGAAAAGCAAACTATTAGAGACCGTAGTCAAACCTCTGGATTACCAAAGTCAACTGTGTATAATAGTATTAAAGAGAAAAAATGCACTGGTGAGTTCCCTAATCTTAACTGGAAAAAACCTGTAGGTCTCTCCACTAGTGATGGCTAGATGAGGCTTTCTTGAAGCTTTGAAGCTTTTCATCAATTTGATTCATATGGACAAGGCCTCATGTGGAACTTCATTTGCTCTACTAAACCAGCTACTGGACAAAAAGTATACAACATGCAGATTTTTACAAGGGCATTATTGGTTTGTGTATTTTTTTCATTTCAATAAATGTACTGTCCTTTAAGAAATATCAATGATCATAAGGGAAAAAAAAGAAATAATAAAACAGGTGACTACAGTTAATGTGCTTGTGCTACTTATCAATTTTTATTATGAAATAATAACTTTTCAACAGTCTTTGGACTAAGGCGATTTCTTTTTTTGGGGGGGGGGTATTTCACCAGCTTTTGAGAATACTCTCACATGGCACAGAGGATGCAGGTGTGCAAAGGAAGGCTACTGTAAGTTTGTACAGTGTAGGGTAGACACGTTTCTGTCTTTCCTAGTACATTCACCTCTGTTGTTCTTATTCTCATGCAGGGCACGATAGTGCCTCAGCATAGATGATGAGTTACTGTTACATCCAAGCTCTTTGAAACACAACAGACACTTCACCTTGCAAATAAAAATAAATCTAAATTAAATTACAAGAATGGCATGACCTGGCTGGGACTTGGGACCCCAACCTCCCAGTTGTGTGGCAGAAGCTCTACCTCTAGGCCACCACTCCAGTTGCAAAAAGTATCCACTATTTGTGAAAAAATGCACCAACTTAATAACTGTAAATTCCTTATTGGGAGAAATGAGATCAAAATGTTCCCAAATGGGAGAAGTCTGTCTTTTTAGTGCTGGCTCCATCTGAAAATGAAGATTGGCTGTGACAAACCCAATACACAGTCAAAGATCTGACAACACAAAACATGAGGGATGGGGATTTCCACCATAGCTGCTCACTTTATTTCATGTTGCAAGCCAAATCACGAACAGCTCCCTGACACAGTCATGTGGTATGACCGGCCAGCGGGGCTTCAGACGTCATCACATACATCGTCGATACACACCTCGATACGCACTTCGCAAAAATATTTCCTGGATTTACTCAGCGCATGCTCCAGAGCTCCACATGGCAAGTCCCATCTCTACTCTCCACTGCTTACGAAAGAAGAATCCTTTTCACAACTGTAGCTGATCTTCTGCTGGTCAAACATTAGCCGGTTTGTTTTTAGCAGGATAAATCCAAAGGACAAGGTGAGTTACACTGAAGCTGCTGCTGAACTGTTGTTTAGCAAAGCATCTATTAAGCAACACATGAACAGTGGGGAAAATATTGAGAGGGGAAATTTTGAATTGATTGACCTGGGCAAAATCGTGTGGGTTTTAGGGTCTAAATGTCGATGTCTGTTACTTTTCAATTAATCACCCAGGCCTACTCAAATGTGTGTCCAAAAGAGCAGAAACAGTCTTCAGAACACAAGTGTGTATTTGTCAGAGACTCCATGAAGATAATCAGAGAAGCTACACAGCAAGATGCAAACCTCTAGTTCGCCACAGAACCAGAGTATCCAGGTTACAGATTCAAAATAGTACTTAAATAGGCTGCAGAATTCTGGGGGAAATTGTCTTGATGAACAATGATACCTAGAAGAACCTGTATCAGAGCAAAGTGAGACAGAAATGAATTGTTTATGACCCAAAGTAGCTCACATCATCTGAGAAACATGGTGGTAGGGTGCTACAGCTTGAACATGTATGGCTGCTCTAGATATTGGCACGCATATTTTTGCTGAAGATTAAGTGCAGACCGTAGGTGCAAAATACATTTCCAGAAGGTGTATGGAAACATCTCATCTGCTCAAGTTAAATAAACTGGTCAACTCATTGGACAGAACTTTACGGTACCACAAGATCCTAAACACACTGCTAAAGGAACATTATTTTCAAATGTAAAAAGGGAAAAAAATATATATAGCAAGCTCAGCCAACTGATTTATTCATTCATTCATTCATTCATCTTCTTCTGCTTAATCCTTTTCGAGTTGCAGGGGGGCTGGAGCCTATCCCAGCATCTTTGGGCGAGAGGCAGGGTACACCCTGGACAGATCGCCAGTCCATCGCAGGGCCAACACAGAGACAGACAACCATTCACTCTCACAGTCATACCTAAGGACAATTTAGAATCCCCAGTTTGATGCCAGTTAACCTAACTTGCATGTTTTTGTGTACAGCCAAACAAATACAGCCAAATAAAACACAAACCTTACAGGGTTAAGCTATAAAAACAAGCCAGAGCTGAATGATAGCTGCCATTAGATCGTTGACAGAGCATCACCAGAGAACAAACTCAGCACCAGGTGATGTCAGCTGCAAATTTTAAGTAGTCACTGCTTGCAAGGGAAATGCAACAAAGTACTAAATATGACCGCTTTAATATAACAACTACTGCCCTGAAAATGGGGCACCACGTATCAAAGTTGCAATTTGCTCACGGTAAGACCTAAATATACACGTGTTTATCTTTAGATTAAAATCTGCAGTGTTCATTTTAATCATATCAGATTGTTTTGCTTTGCAATCGTACATTGTGGGGTAGAGAGGAAGCGCAATATATACTTTTTGTGTGTAATATAAATTTCCCTTCAGCGACACTGGTTTATTGGGAGTCTAATCGTTTCATTTCAACTACTGAGCACTCACGCAATATTAAAACATCCAAAAAGAAGCAAATGAGAAAAGAGCAACGAGCAAATTTTGAGCAAACGTGTAATTGATTTAAAGTCTACTGATGCGCTCTCTCTCTCTCGGCTCAGTCTATGGCGTCCATCTAGTATTGTTCAGCCGGGCAAGTACAAGCCACACTTATGACCTTTACTGTCCCTAGCTTGCAAGAAAAGAGTGATCTGCGAGGATGCTGCCGGATGCAGTCAGACTATTTTATTAAAAAGCCTGTTTCGCCTGTGCACCTCTGGCATCCACCGAGGACCGTCATTCAGCTGGAAGATGACACACCGAATGGGAAGATTGTTTTATCTTCAGAAACAAAGAGCAAAAAAAAAAAAGCTCCACTATAAGAGAAATACTGTGTTACACACGCAGCAAAACCCTACCTCTTTCCTGACGTTGAGCAGAGAATAGTAGTCCTGATTGTTCGAATCAAAATCATCCTCCAAGGGAGCCGCCATGTTTGCGGCTTTGGTCCCGTTAGGTCCCGCCCACCGCTCCGCTGTCCGAGGCAGCTGATTGGTCAGCCGTGACAGGAGTGGCGCTGATAGGAAGCGCTGTCGGCCTCTGGTGGCCGTCCTCGGGTTTACCACAGTGAGCGAACAGTGAGCAGTGTTTTTAAAGGTAGGGAATTTGTTATTATGCAAAATATAGGTGAACCTTCTGTTAAAAATACAGTATAAGCTGTCGTCACTTGTAGTTGCTAACACTCCTGAATTATAGTTTATTATTTCCTTATTTTGAAGTGTGTCTATACTCGCAACTCAACACCAGCCATTTGGAAAGTAAAGGATAGGCAACTGGTCTTTGACTTGGTAAGGTTGTAATCTATTTGATAGAAGTTTAATTAATGTGATGGGAAAGAGCAAATGAAGTGTAGGGTGATTATATTTGTCATTAGTCTCTTTATTTGATTGCAGGTAAATAGGCTAAATACTGCTTAATATTTAACCAGAGCTTAATTGTGACAACTTGATTTGGAAACACAGCTACATCACCAAACATTAAAGGGTGTGCACACTTATGCAACTACATTTTATTTATTGTTGTACCCCAAATTGAATTGTAGATGTTATAATAAAGGTGAGAAAGTTCTTCAATATTTGTTTCATTGTCATTTTTTAACGCACGCACAAAAAAATGGCATGTTAAATTAAAATTAATTAAATCACCCTTTATTGTCATTCAACTGTACAACCAGTCATGTACAGTAGAACGAGATTGTGCTTTACATATCTACTGTGTTAATCACACACACCCCAAGTGTAGAATCAGAGGGCTGTTGCCATGCAAGGCGCCGCCACAAATTTCCCTCCTCCATTCCATTTTTGCTGAGCACCAAGCTGGACGGCAGGAAGTTCCACTTTTTATATGGTCTTCGGCATGACCCGGCGGGGTACTTTCCATGCAAACTATAAACATTTTAAACCTAAAATGGAGATGGATGCAAACACAAGTTATTGATTAAATTAAGGCTTTGCACATGAACAGAACAGAACCTTCTTTGTTACCTAAATTATTCTCCAGTGAAAGCCATCAACCTGTTGGCAAACGAGGCGACATTTGCCAATACAATTGCTTTGTTCCAGCTTATCCCATAAAAGAGCAAAAACACCCTAAAGTATTTTTTTTCTTCTTAAATTAGAAATCATTCCGTTGTACAACAGGGTGCATATGCAATGAAAACAACACCCCAAAGTTTTCGATTATTCTAAATATCATAAATGTCTTGTTGCGCCGTGTCTTGTTGACAGCAAAAATTGACAGTGAACATGTGAAGTGATTTATTATTAGGTATTCTCAGCACTTTCTCGCTGTCATTCACCCTGCCTGAATCCCGTCGATCTCAGGTATGTGTGCGCCTCTGCACCCCGAGGCCATATATGTATGGAGTGTACGCGTTACCGAGGACAAACCGCTGGAAAACCTCCCCTTTTTTTGGTGGTGGTGGTGGTGGTGGTGGTGGGGGGGGGGTCTCTGTCAAACACCAAGCTTTGGAGCAAAGGCAAAATTCTTGCCCGAGGCACCAAGCGGCAATGTAGGCTGGAAACGAGAATATAACGGTTCCGGTTAAACACAATTATATGGAATGGAAAACCTATGAAATGGTGGAATTATACTATAAATAGCCTCTCAGTTTAGTTTTTTTTTTCTTTTTTGGGGGGGGGGGGTGAAACATCGGTTTTATCCAATAGTAAGCACCCCCCTCCGTCCTATGTCATCTCCTCTGACCAGCCATCCTTGAGTAGTAATAGCGTGCAAGGAAGCGGGTAGTGAGTGGGCGCGTGTAGGAGCTGTTCTTTCAGCACCACGGACAGCGCCAAAAAGTCTCTAGCGGCTCCACTCATTTAAATTCAAGACAGGAGTTGTTGTAATTTATGGCGAGACGCGACCTTACATCGCATTTTCTCACCACTCCGCTGGTGGCTCAAAAAAAAAATAAAAAAAAATAATGTGCTTGTGTGTGAGAGAGATGATGACGATGAGTATGATGATGATGATGATGATGATGATGCTGTGGGAGGCTGTCAAGGTGTCCTCGAGTACGGACGTCGTTCAGTGACGTGATGAGAGAGAGAGAGGGAGAGAGAGAGAGAGAGAGAGAGAGAGAGAGAGAGAGAGAGGGAGAGAGAGAGAGGGAGAGGGAGCGCTTGTGTCCGTTTTTTGTCTCCATTACAGGGGGGCGTGGTTAACGGAAAGATGGAGCGTTCTCTCGCGTGCGCGCTCTCTCTCGTAGGTGGCATATCCCTTAAAAAAAACAAAAAAACTTTATTGATTAAACAGAAGCACACAAGATCTGCAGTCGCAAGAAAAAGTATGTGAACCCTTTGGAGTTACCTGGTTTTCTGCACTGAGTGGAATGTGATCTGATCTGCATCTAAGTTCCAAGTATAGACAAAAACAATGTGCTTAACCTAACACTACACAAACTATTGTAATATTTCATGCCTTTATTGCATACATTCATTAAACATTCACAATGCTGGTGGAAAGAGTAAGTAAACCCTTGGATTTAATAACTGGTCAAACCTCCTTTGGCGGCAATAATCTTCAACAAACTTTTCCGGTAGCTGCTGATCAGGCCTGCACAATGTTTAGGAGGAACTTTAGTAGGTACAAGACGCATCTCCTGATGTGAACCATGCCTCACAAAAAAAAAAAAAAGGTCTCCGAAGACCTATGATCACGAATTGTTGATTCGCATAAAATTGGAGAGGGTTACAACGTAATCTCCAAGGCTTTAGGTATTCACCAGTCCACAGTCAGAGAAATTATCTACAAATGGAGACAATTTAGTACTGTGACTGCTGTCTCTATAAGTGGGCGCCCAGCAGGGGTTGTGTTAAATAAAAATTGTCCTTCATTGACAGATTTTTTTCAGCAATGACAGAAAAATCTGAAAGCTGTCAGTTTGACAGCTTACACTGAGGGTGATCTAATTAAAATAAATTAAAATGACAGATAATTACAGATTATGACAGAATTTGTACAACCCAGTCTGTCAAGATGATAGCTAACAAAAAAGTCTAGTGCAGCCTCTGGCACCCAGCCAAGCTGACTCCAAAGGCACAATGCAAAATGTACAATGAGGTAAAAAAAAAAAAAAAAGAAAAGAAAGAACCCTAGAGTAACAGCTAAAGGGTTGAAATAATCATTGAAACTGGTGAACATCTCTGTTCATGAGTCTATCATATGCAAATGCTATGAGATGACTGTTGTTGTGAAATGGCGCTATATAAATAAAGCTGAATTGAAAATCATTGAACAGGCATGGTGTCCATGACAGGACACCATGGAGGTGATATTTCCAAAAACATCACTGCACACCTGAAGTTTGCCAAAGAACACCTTGACACTCCACAGCGCTACTGGGAAAATGTTTTGTAGACTGATGAAACTAAGGTTGAATTGTTGAGGATGAACATGCAGTGCTATGTATGGCATAAAATGGTAAATGGCAAATGGCATTCACTTATATAGCGCTTTTTCTTATCTCTAGATGATCAAAGTACTTTACAGATCCTGCTATCCACCCATTCACACACACATTCACACACTGATGGCGGCAGTCACATCCAAAACATCATCCCAGTGGTGAAATACAGTGGAGGAAGCATCATGATTTGGGGCTGCTTTGCTGCCTTGGCCTGGACCACTTGTTATCACTGAGGGGAAAATGAATTCTCAAGTTTATTAAGGTATTCTACAGAATAATGTCAGGGTGGCTATCCACCACCTAAAGCTTAGTAGGAGTTGGGTGATGCAGCAGGACAATGACCCTAAACATCGAAGTAAATCTACTACAGAATGGCTTCCAAAAAAGAAATCCACCTTTTGCAGTAGCCCAGTCAGAGTCTAGACCTGAATCCAACAGAGATGCTGTGGAATGACCTCAAGAGAGCCATTCACACCAGACAGCCTAACAATATGGCAGAGCTGAAGCAGTTCTGTAATGAAGAATGGTCCAAAATTCCTCTTGAATGTTGATCAGGTCTGATCAGCAGCTACAGGAAGCATTTGTTGGAGGATATTGCTGCTAAAGGTGGTTCAAATTAAATCCAAGGGTTCACTTACTTTTTCCACCAGCACTGTGAAGGTTTAATGGATGTATCCAATAAAGACATGAAATATTAGAACTGTTTCTGTAGTATTAGGTTAAGCACATTGTGTTTGTCTATACTTGAGACCCAGATGTAGATCAGATCACATTTTATGACCCATTAATGCAGAAAGCCAGGTAATTCCTAAGGGTTCACATACTTTTTCTTGCCACTGTATAAAAGGATAAAATGATATGATACACTTTATCGTCCCCATGGGGAAATTTGCATTGGACTCAAGTGCTGTATACATTGCTGCCTTAAAGTAAAACATCAATGACCATTAAAGAAAATGTCTGTATACACCCATATAATCAGTCAACACACATACTGTACACCAATTCAGTATTGCACATTTCAATAGCACACACCATCCACGAACTGTGCATCTTCATCATACTTTTTTGCACATAAAACATAACAAATTCCATATTGAAAAACTGTTGCTAATGATTCTGGACACTTAATGATAGTCTTTGTGCTTAATTATGTTGGTGAGTTCTTTAGAGTAGGAAAATCTGATAATATGTCTTAATGAATAGCCTACCACAGGAGGAAATCTGATGCTGAACCATAAAAGGTGCCCATGTGGTATCTTCTGTGCTGTGCCTACGTGACTATCCCAAAAAGGTGTGTTTTCCAATAGAGAAAATGGGATGCAGAGCTGTTTAAGGGACTTCTGCTGGTCAGAAAACAGGATGAAGTAGCCAGTTAGGATATATATATATATATATATATATACTGTATATATATATGTATATGTGTGTGTATACTGTATACACAGTACATATACACCTAACTGGCTACTTCGTCCTGTTTTCTGACCAGCAGGAGTCCCTTAAACAGCTCTGCATCCCATGTTCTCTATTGGAAAACACATCTTTGTGTGTGTGTGTGTGTGTATATATATATATATATATACTGTATATATATATATATATATATACGTATATATATATACCTGGCTTTTCTGCATTTTCACAGTGGTGTGAAAAAGTGTTTGCCCCCTTCCTGATTTCTCTTTTTTTTGTGTGTTTGTCACACTTAAATATTTCATATCATCAAACAAATTTAAATATTAGACAAAGATAACACAAGTAAACACAAAATTGCAGTTTTTAAATTAAGGTGTTTATTATTAAGGGAAAAAAAATCCAAACCTACATGGCCCTGTGTGAAAAAGTGACTGACCCCTAAACCTAATAACTGGTTGGGCCACCCTTAGCAGCAACAACTGCAATCAAGCATTTGTAATAACTGACAATGAGTCTTTTACAGCAGTGTTGAGGAATTTTGGCCCACTCATCTTTGCAGAATTGTTGTAATTCAGCCACATTGGAAGGTTTTCAAGCATGAACTGCCTTTTTAAGGTCATGCCACAGCATCTCAATCGGATTCAGGTCTTTGACTAATCCACTCCAAAGTCTTCATTTTGTTTTCCTTAAGCCATTCAGAGGTGGACTCGCTGGTGTGTTTTGGATCACTGTCCTGCTGCAGAACCCAAGTGCACTTCAGCTTGAGGTCACGGACAGATGGACGGACATTCTCCTTCAGGATTTTTTGGTAGACAGCAGAATGCATGGTTCCATTTACCACAGCAAGTCTTACAGGTCCTGAAGCAGCTAAACAGCCCCTGACCATCACACTACCACCACCATATTTTACTGTTGGTATGATGTTCCTTTTCTGAAATGCTGTGTTACTTTTACTCCAGATGTAATGGGACACATACCTTCCAAAAAGTTCAACTTTTGTCTCGCCAGTCCACAGACTATTTTCCCAAAAGTCTTGGGAATCATCAAGATGTTTTCTGGCAAAACTGAGACAAGCCTTTATATTCTTTTTGCTCAGCAGTGATTTTTGTCTTGGGACTCTGTCATGCAGACCATTTTTGCCCAGTCTCTTTCTTATGGTGGAGTCATGAACACTGATCTTAACTGAGGCAGGTGAGGTCTGCAGTTCTTTGGATGTTGTTGTGGGGTCTTTTGTGACCTCTTGGATGAGTCGTCGCTGCACTCTTGGGGTAATTTTGGTTGGCCAGCCACTCCTGGGAAGATTCACCACTGTTCCATGTTTTCACCATTTGTGGATAATGGCTCTCACTGTGGTTCGCTGGAGTCCCAAAGCTTTAGAAATGCTTTATAGCCTTTTCCAGACTAACAGATCTCAATTACTTTGTTTCTCATTTGTTCCTGAATTTCTTTGGACCACAGCATGATGTCTAGCTTTTGAGGATCTTTTGGTCTACTTCACTTTGTCAGGCAGGTCCTATTTAAGTGAGTTCTTGGTTGAGAACAGGTGTGGCAGTAATCATGCCTGGGTGTGGCTAGAGAAATTGAACTCAGCTCAGCTATACACACACACACACACATATATGTATGTATGTATGTATGTGTGTGTGTGTGTGTGTGTGTGTGTGTGTGTGTGTGTGTATATATATGATGGTGAAGTGCCCCGAAAATGTCCCTACATTCTAAACCATGTTTCTATATTTTAGGGGAAACCTTAAAGGTGGTAGTGAAATAAACATTTGTTTATAGTTTATGGTATGTTTTATCAGTGGTTATATTTTCATCTTTTAGTGTCTAAAGACTTTTCAGTAAGTAACGGGGTGAAACAAGGGTGTGTGCTGGCACCTACACTCTTCTCGCTATATCTGTCAGCCATGCTTGAGGTGGCCTTCAAAGACACTTCAGAAGGAGTATACGTTCAAACAAGGAAAGAAGCAGACTTGCCCAGTGTGGCACAGTTTAAAGCCAAGAGTAAGACATCGATAAAGTAGTAAGAGAAATGCTCTTTGCCGATGACAGTGCTCTAGTTGTTCACAGCGCGGAAGATATGCAATCTTTAGTGGACAAATTTGCAAGAGCAGCTAGCCAATTCAGCCTCAAAATTAACATCAAGAAGACAGAGTGCCTCTATCAACTGCCAAAGTTCCAGTTATCAACATCACTACCAGAAAAGGTCAGCACTGGTATAGCGCCACTAGTCAAGTGTAAGACTTTCAAGTATCTCGGGAGTACTGTTTCAGAGAATGCTAGGCTGGAGGATGAACTGTCTTTCAGAATGGGAAGGGCGAGTGCTATGTTTGGAAACTTGAGGGAAAGACTGGAACAATCGACATGTGTCTATCCGTGTGAAATGCAAAGTGTACAGAGTGACAGTACTGACTACTCTATTGTACGGTGCTGAGACTTGGACTGTCTACAGGGCACAGGTAAAGAAACTCCATGCATACATGATGAGACACCTTCGAGCCATAATGAATATCTCATGGAAAGTCAAGATAACCAACACAGAAGTGCTGAAATGAGCTGGTCTACCATCATTGGAGGACATGCTAATACAGATGAACCTGAGATGGCTTGGACATGTTGAGATGATGAATCACCAGTGACTCCCTTGGCAGTTTCTGTACTCACAGTTATGTGAGGGCAAATGCAATCAGGGTAGACTAAGGTTCAGATTTAAAGACACTGTAAAAAGAAACCTGAAGAAGTTGGATATAGATAGGAGTTCCTGGCAGCGGAAGGCAAAGGACAGAGCTACGTGGAGGAATCTGGTCAGACCTAAATGAAACAGTCATTGTCGCCCCCGACAGACTGCTATGATGATGATGATGATGATTTTCATCTTTTATATTTATAACCTAATGTCGGTCTCAATTTTATTAAGCCCTTGTTTTTTAACCAGGGTTCCTAGGACCCCAGGGAGTCCTCGAGAGAATGCTCAGGGGTCCTTGGGAAATTGTCTAATTTCAATTCTTAATTTGCCATTGTTGTGTATGGGTGCCTGCAGTCCCTACTCCATGTCAGAAGGTGGCAGTATGAATGCAATAATAATTGTTGCCATCTTCCTTTCCGTCTTCCTGTTCTTCTTCATGTGTTTTAAGGAGGTTAAAGGCCTTGTTAGGACATGTTAGAGGTTGTGATGACTCAATGAAAAACAGCAAAGGATAAGTATTTGACGAGGAACGATTCAGACTCGGAACTGGGCCTGTACTGATGGAGCAGCCACCATGGTCATGCACACCAAAGGCTTCATTAACAGAGTGACAGACAGGCAGACAGACAGATGCTATTACACACTATTCTTTGCATTGTGGGGTTCTTGTTACCAAGACTTTACCAGCAGACTTAGCTCCTGTGTTGGATGATGTTGAGCGGGTGGTAAACTTTGTAAAGACAAGACCTCTGAAAAGCTCAATATTTGCATCTTTATGTGAGGAAATGGGAGTGGAGCATAAAAACTCACTGTGCCATACTGAAGTCCAGTGTTTGTCACAAGGCAAAGTGATGACCAGAGGGCATGTTTGGTTTTTTTATTATTTTGTAACACTTTTGGTTGGTGGGGTTCCTGAGAACCCCACCAACCCCTTTGTCACCGATCCTGTTCATAATTTTTATGGACAGGATTTCTAGGCGCAGCCAGGGAATGGAGGGTGTCATGCTTGGTGACCACAGGATCTCATTTCTGTTGTTTGCAGATGATGTTGTCCTGTTGGCTTCATCCAGCAATGACCTACAGCTCTTGCTGGAACGGTTTGCCGCTGAGTGTGAAGCGGCTGGGATGAGAATCAGCACCTCCAAGTCCGAGTCCATGGTCCTCAGCTGGAAAAAGGTGGATTGTCCTCTCCGGGTTGGGGACAGGCTCCTGCCCCAAGTGGAGGAGTTTAAGTATCTTGGGGTCTTGTTCACGAGTGAGGGGAAAATGGAGCGAGAGATCGACAGACGGATTGGAGCAGCATCTGCAGTGATGCGGATGTTGTACCGGTCTGTTGTGGTGAAGAGGGAGCTTAGTTCTAAGGCAAAGCTGTCGATTTACCAGTCAATCTACGTTCCTACTCTCACCTATGGTCACGAGCTTTGGGTAATGACCGAAAGAACGAGATCGCGGATACAAGCGGCTGAAATGAGCTTTCTCTGTAGGATTGCTGGACTCACCCTCAGAGATAGGGTGAGGAGCTCAGTCATCCGGGAGAGGCTCAGAGTAGAACCACTGCTCCTCCACATTGAAAGGAGTCAGTTGAGGTGGTATGGGCATCTGATTAGGATGCCTCCTGGACGCCTCCCACTTGAGGTGTTTCAGGCACGTCCCACTGGGAGGAGACCCCGGGGCAGACCCAGGACTCGGTGGAGAGACTATGTCTCCCAGCTGGTCTGGGAATGCCTTGGTATCCCCTCTGAAGAGCTGGAGCAGGTGGCTGGGGAGAGGGAAGTCTGGGCTTCTCTGCTTGAGCTGCTGCCTCCGCAACCCGGACCTCCGGAAAAGCGGTAGAAGATGGATGGATGGATGGATGGGTTCCTGAGATTTTTTCAATGTAAAAAGGGTTCCTTATCTCAAAAATGTTGAAAAAAATTGTATTAAGCATGACGCATGGCAGATTTTTACACGCTCCTGGGGCCCGATATTGTCCAGCATGGTGGGTGCCCTCTTTACTTCTTCACCCCTGCCCTTTAAACAGTTTGAGTTTGAGATAATAAAGCATAAACAAACACGATAAAACATCATCATGGTGTACATAATGATATTGCACAATCCCTGTGTTGTTTAAAATTCTGATTGAAGAAAACACTGTAAATAAAAGAAAAACAGAAATAAACATAAAACAGAACAATTTTATACAGTGTAAAAGCAAAAACATCAGAGAAACAATTCAACGAAATTGAAACGTCTCTGGTAATCCTTGATTTTATTTGAGTCGTTTTCCTTGAGTGAGGAGAGGAAGAATGTAAAGTCCTTCACAAACAACAAAAAAGGATGGCTTACTGCTTCGATTTCCTGCAGCGGATACGATATTTATTTACCCATAATTGCGATAATGTTGATGAAGTCAGAGAAAGGGCGCCATTCTCCATCACGGACCCCCCGCTGTCAGTCATCATCCTTCCCACCAATAAGACACCAGAACGCGGCAGGCTCGCGCCCCCCACCCCTTCTTCTCGGCGCCGCCCCCCTCCTTGAGCTGTCCTCTTTGTGCACGCGCGTGGATCTCCCCCCCCCCCCCCCCATCACCATCACTACCTCCTCCCCCCCTCCCACTACCGCCACTAGGTCGAGTCGAGGAGGAGGAGGAAGAGGAGGAGGAGGAGGAGGGATGAGGCGCGCGGCGGAGGGGAAATGGCTGCCGAAAACAAGCCGGAAGGTAAGAGGAGGAATAAGGGGCTTTATTTCAGGTGGCAGGGTCCCGCTATCAGGACGTCAGAGCAGGGGCGACGAAGGGGGCGAAGGCGCGGGAAGAGATGCGGGGAGGGCAGGGATATCAGCGGGGCTTCTCCCCCCTTCTCCTCTCCTCTGGCCCGTCCCGAAAACGAGGAGCCCGGTGGTGCTGAACCAGCGACGGTTAACCGACAGGCAGATAAATAACGGGAGGAGAGCTGTCCCGTCGGTGGGCTCTCGGTGATACAGAGATACGGTAGTTGTTTTGTTTTTAACGGTGAGACGCTTGCCAGCGGGCCCCCCCCCCCCCAGTACCTGCTTCATGAGTGCTTTTTTAAAGGGATGGAGATGAGAGAGGATGAGAGTGGCTCACGCTGAAGGAATTCAGATGCTTTCTGTGTGCGTGCTGGAGCTCACGCGCGCGCATGTGTGTGTGTGTGTGTGTGTGTCCGTGTCTCTCTTTAAGCATAAAGTGTATATCATCATCCTATTGTTCTTTTTTTGCTTTCCTCTCAGACCACCTCTGTATTTAGGCACAATTTGTGTGTGTTGTGTGTGTGCGCGCGCGTGTTTATGTTTGTTCGCGTTTGTTTTTTGTTTTTTTTTCGCGTATATGGTTGCTAAGGCGCTGAAGGTGAGATTTTGACTACAAATCCAGGTGGGGGTGGGGTGGGTGGGGGTTAATGTGTGTCAGTTTTGGGTCATATCATGAATTAAGTGGCATCACTGAACTCTTGGCTGCAGCCTCCATTTCATTTAAACTGGCAATTCATTCATGAATCATTAGGAAAGCTCATCTAGAATGTGGATTTAAGATTTTTATTTTTTTGGGGGGGGGGTTATTTGTTCTAAATACCCTCCAGTTGGTAGGCGTTTGCTTGTATCTTTAATGTGCAAGTGATGTCATGAAGGGTTAAACTTTCTTAGGAAACACATTGAGCCTACCATCATAACAGCAAGCTGTGTTGTTACAGATGACGCAGCTCCTCGGCAGTGTAAGAGCCAAATATGACATACAGTAATAAAAATTTGCCATAGAGCGCGGTTAATTTAGTGGACCATCTACCTTTCCGCAGCATGGAAATAGCAAAACAGCCTTTAACGCTATTTCCACTGGGGAGCAATGCTGGGCATCTCAAAGAGGCAATTTTTTTTAGTTATTGTGAACGACGTGAACGTGAAGCACTTTTACACGTTTCTGAAGCACATTCCAGGCACCCGCCACTTATAGTTAGACTCGGACGCATACAGTAGGATATATGCATTCTGCACGTGTGTGCAAGTGAGCATGCAGCATTTTGCCACGGGCAAAGGGTTGAAAGTCCCGTTGCGTGAAAAGGCTAGAACTGTTGATGAGACAAGGCCCATGGGCAGATCAGCAGGCACTGTACCACATAAATATTAAACCACCCCCTCCCCATACAGTGCTATACTTACATACACTCACGCAAGCAGCCTCACACATTCACAGAATGATGGATTCTAGTCCATTGCTCCCCCAGTATTATGTGTAGAATGGACGTAATATTTTACAAGCCTGTGCCACGCTGAATGAAAGCCAAATAAATCGAGTCGGCTGAGGCAGGCGGCAGCTATCCATTCTTTTCATTCCCTGGCAGATGTGTTTGGCACCAAACAGCAAAGTACACCAGTGGTGGGCATCAGAACAACATCTACCATATAGCCTGGAAGACCATCTCCCTTTGCGCTGGTTGGTCTACTTTGTATCATAGCAACAGTGGTCAGGGAAACAGAGAAATGATGAGAGAGAAGAGAAACTAAAGCGGGGTACAAGTTAGTCACACACACGGAGGCAGTGTATCTTCTGTGGCCAATCGATCAGGGGACACAATGGATGCAAGTTAGTGGATCAGAAAAATGGATCCCACATGCATATCACTCAGAGTTTTGTTTCTGGGTCTTAGAGGAGAAAGATGGAGGTAAAGTGTGCGCCTTCCAATGTCACCACCATCTCAAGGATCTAATAAATGTTTCCTTTTTCTCTTTCTTGTGGTTTTTCCTCTTTCTCCAGGACTGAAGAAGATAAGAAATCCAGAGCGAATGGTCAAGATCGCCGTCGGTTACACTGGACACACCCCTCCCAAGAGTGACGACACTGACGCCAACAGTAAGAGACGCCACGAACAGTGTTCGCACAGTTTGTGTGTGGAGGGTGTCTTAAGCGCCACCCGCACATTTGTCTATATCACAGGGTGACTCTGGGAGCAAGTATAAAAGCCTTCTGGCAGAATGATGTGGTGCGGGAACTGAGGTCTGCCCTGTAACAGATCACACACACACACACGCACACACACATATATACAAACATGCACACGCACAATCTCAGCGTGTCTTTGCTGAGACGTCATTCCAATTCAGCTCTGTTACACATCATGTTTATTCATGCATGCCAGTACAGTATTAGTGGGCAGAGTCTCTCTCCCTCTCTCTCTCTCTCTCTCTCTCACACACACACACAGTGCTGCAGATACACATTGCCACACAGAAGGCAGGGCTTACTTTGGCTATCAGTAGTTTATTGTCACACCTAATCTGTACACATGGCATTATGTATCTATAATCCTCAATGGGCCTTGTTAAACTAGAAGTGAGATGGAGTGTGTAATCTGGGGTCGGCACATGGCTGTGTGCGTGCACGGGACGCGGGTGTGAGTGCCGTGGCGTGTTAGAGGGAGTGTAAAGGCAATGATTGCTTTGATTGGCTGTTGATTCCGGAGGACGTGGTGGAAGCGCATGTGCGCGTCGCGCCCTGGCCGTTTGTGTGCGTGCGTGTGTGCGTGGGTGTGCCGGAGTGGACAAATTGGAGGAAAATAAACAGATGTGAGGAGGAGTAGACGGGCACGGTGTTTAGGGAAGTGGTGGCAGTGGTGGTGGTGGTTCTGGGGAGGTGGGGTGCTTCCAGCCCATCCCACACATCACAACCCCTTATTTCAAAAGGAGCAGATGGCCGCATACCTGCACCGGATCAATGGGGAGAGAGAAAACAAGACAGTCGCTGAAAAGAATAGAACAGAATAGAATAGAGGGCTCTGTTTGCAATGGCTGTTTAATATAAGCTGAGCCTTCTTGAGCCTATCCCTGTCTCCTATCTGTTCTCACGTCCCAGCTGGAGGATTACTGGAGGAAAAGTTTATCAGCAGAATGATAAAATTAGCATGCACGCCCATCTCTCTACCCCACCACCACCTCCACCCCCCCCCCCCCCCGCTCTCCCTTTTTTCTCCACCCTCTCCCTTCCTGCACTCGCACTCATCCTATGCTATTCTCCCCTGTATCTTCTTCATGCCCTGGCTCTCTCCTTCTGCCCTCCTCCCTCCCTCCTTTCCCTCCGTTCTCCCTCCCATCCCTCTATCAAGCTGCTGTGCAATGAGCCTTTCTTTCTGTCACATTAATTTCATCCCGAAAAGGGGGGGAAAAAATGTGAAAATTTCCCCTGATGCCTCCTAATATCAGTAGGGGAAGAGTTAAGAGTTGCATTTGGAGCGTTTTTCTCTCTCTTTACTGAGGAGAGTTTTATAATTAACTGACAGCCATCTCACAAGGGCATTGGCTTGTTTCTGTGTTAAATATGGAGATGACAGTTTTATGAGGTAAAATATTCATCAGTTGGAGGCCGTTCTTCTATGTGATTCTGCTCTAAATGATGGCGTTTGATAGGCCACCAGAAGCAATGTTTCACTTTGGGTCGGACATTTTCACTTTTTAGCTCACTCACTTATATATGACTTAATGAGCCATCAGTTTCACATTAGCATTCGGAATTTGCCGCTTTTACGAGATTAGCAAGTGAGTGACCGATGCACAGCCAGAATTTGTCACTTTCTGCTGAGGGACTTGCATGAAGCAATGCAGGTGTCAAAACAGTTTCATGTTTCCAAATACACGAGGTAATATGTCCACTGCCGAATTTCCATATTTAGATGTGTTTTCCCAGTGTCCCACAGCAGTTCTTTTTCCTGGTATACTCAGAAACAAAAGGGAAGTTTTTGCCTTGTGTCACAGCATAGAACAGCTCCACTGAGAGTCATTTGGAGCAGATGGAAAAGACGATTGCAACAGTACTGGGGGTGATTTTTTTTTTTTTAAAATACAGGGACACATTCTCTTGTTCAGTATTGTTGGAAATGCAAGATACAACTCTTTGGGGTGCAAAAGCTCATCAGCATTCAACAAATCCGCAAACTTTGTTCTCCTTTCTTTGTCATTAGGGACAGTGATAGTGAGGTGAGATTAAGATGATGGCTGTGTCCATGAAGATGTGCTTTGAAAGGGATTTTGGCACCAAGGTCACTGCTTAAAAAATGCGACTCTGGGACAAATAGTATGATGTGTATTCCTCGGTCAGCAGAAACAGTGCATGCACATATGTATGCATATGTATGTGTGCATGCATGTGCGTGTATCCGTGTGCCTGCCCATGTGCTACGGGCTCGTTTGATGTGGTGGTTCTGGTACATTTCAAAGGCAAAGCTCTGATGAGAATTCTTCAGAACAGCAGGGAAAGGGAGGGGGTTATAGCCAGGAGGGGTGGGGTTTAAACACTGATTGGCATTCATAGCAGAGAGGCTGGAGTGCTGCTAAAAAAGAAATTAGGCTTTAACTAAGCTGCACCATTCAGCTGTTTAACTAAGCTGCTGCACAGTTCAGCTGTTTGAAATTCTGTCTTCTCAGGCCTTCTATTAATAAATGCATAATTGATTAGGGGGAGCATACGTGCCTGAACACACTTTCTACTGACACAATCACACCCACGCCCGGATACTTACGTACACCTATAGACCCCACTACTGTCTTGCTTTGCTACCTCTTCCTTTTGTGTCCTGCGTTAGCTTGTTCCATCTCATGGCCTTGCACATTTGCACTTGTATTCTGGTTCTCCTTATGTGTTTTTTCTTCATTAGCTGTTTCTCTGTGGTTCATTGTCACACTACCCCCCCCCCCCCCGCCACCACCTTGATCCTCCCTCCCTACCTATCTCTCTGTCGCCTTCCCCAGGTAGAGTATAATTCCTGTCTTCCTCAGGGAGACGTGAATGAGCGCCCTCTACTCAAATGCTTATCAATAACCTCTGAGTGCTTGCTCTCTTTTACTTGTGAGCTACACACCCGTTGGGCATGCACTCACAAACACGTAACGGGGGGTCTATCTTTGAGCTGAGACTTTTGTGAAGCGGTATTTTCCTAAGGCTTTTTTTTTTTTTTTTTTTTTAAATTGAATGCATCTATTCAATATTTTTGGTAATTCAACATGCATAGTAGTGGGAGGAGAGATGCAGCAAGGTAGGTAATGTAGCAACAGCAAGGAGGTTTGCAGTCAAGAATGAAGACATGCTGTATTTGTTGTAGTACTCTAATCTAATCTCCCCAGAATTTGTGTATGCATTTTGTATGCTGCGTTGATTCCTATTGCTTAACCCTTTATTGGATGATGAACCACATTTGGTAACTTCAGTGGGCATATCTGGTAATATTATGATAATATTAATAACAGCAATAGCAGTCTTTGAAATTACTCTAATAGTAGTCTAGGGTTGAAATTTTGACTATCCAAGGATTTGAATGAATGCCCTGTAAAGGCCTGCAGGTCCTGTATTGTTATTATTGCTAATTGTAAGTTTTGTAATTCACGTCTCCATCCATCCATCACTCTTTTACCAGGGGTCCAGTTCACAGGGGCAGGAGTCCAAGCACAGTAGCGTAGCCTGGACTGTTGCCCTGTTCACATAGCACTATGATCCCCATGATCCCTCCTGCAGGTGGTGAGCCCACTGGAGGGTGGATCCATGTGGATCCTTTGGGTACACTGGGTCCTTGATGTACAACCCCAGTTCCAGTGAAGTTGGGATGTTGTCTAAAGTGTAAATAAAAACAAAATACAATGATTTAAAAATCCTTTTCAAACTGTATTCAATTGAATACACTACAAAGAAAAGATATTTAATGTTCAAACTGATGAACTTTTTTGTTTTTTTCAAATATCACTCATTTTGAATTTGATGTCTGCAACATGTTCCCAAAAATCTGGGACAAGGGTATGTTTACCACTGTATTACGTTACCTTTCCTTTTAACAATGCTCAGTATGCGTTTAGGAACTAAAGACACTAATTGCTGAGGCTTTGCAGATGGAATTCTTTATCATTCTTGCTTGATGTACAACTTCAGTTGCTCAACAGTCTGGGGTCTCCACTGTCAAATTTTGCATTCCATAATACACCACACATTTTCAATGGGAGACAGGTCTGGACTGCAGGCAGGCCAGTAGTTCCCACACTGCTTTACTATGAAGCCACGCTGTTGTAACGTGCAGAATGTGGCTTGGCATTGCTTAGCTAAAACAAGCAGGGACATCCCTGAAAAAGACATTGCTTGGATGGCAGCACATGTTGCTCCAAAACCTGTATGCACCGTTCAGCATTAATGGTACCTTCCCAGATGTGCAAGTTACCCGTACCGTGGGCACTAACACACCGCCATACCATCACAGATGCTGACTTTTGAGCTTTGCACTGATAATCTGAATGGTCCTTTTCCTCTTTAGCCTGGAGGGCACAATGTCCATGATTTCCAAAAACAATTTGAAATGTGAACTCATCAGACCACAGCACACTTTTCCACTATGCGTCAGTCCATCTCAGATGAGCTCGGGCCCAGGCGTTTGTGGGTGTTGTTGATATATGACTTTCACTTTGCATGGTAGAGTTTTAACTTGGACTTATAAACATAGTGATGAACTGTGCTAAATGGCAATGGTTTTCCACAGTATTCCTGAGTCCACGTGTTAATATTCTTTACAGAATGATGTTGGTTTTTAATACAGTGATCAAAGGTTTTTAATACAGTGATCAAAGGTCACGGGCATTCAGTGTTGGTTTTCAGTCTTGCCGCTTATGTGCAGAAATTGCTCCAAATTCTCGGAATCTTTTAATGATATTATGGACTGTAGATGATGAAATCCCTAAATTTCTTGCACTTGAGAAATGTTCTTAAACTGTTGGATTATTTGCCCACGCAGTTGTTCGCCTCATCCTTGCTTGTGAACAACTGAGCCTTTCGGAGATCCTCCTTTTATACCCAATCATGACACTCACCTGTTTTCAATTAACCTATTTACCTGTAGAATGTTTCAAAAAGGTGTTTTTGAACATTCCTCAACTTTCTCAGTCTTTTCTTGCCCCTGTCCCAGCTTCTTGGAATGTGTTGCAGGCATTAAATTCAATATGAGTGAATATTTGCAAAAAAACCCAAAGTTTATCAGTTTGAACATTAAGGGGCAGATTTACTAAGGCAGTGCAAATTAGCAAGTGTGCAAATTAGACAGAGTGCCTCAGGGAGTTGCCAATTTTTGCCACCGATCTTCTAACAACACGCAAAATTATGAACACAGATGTAGTCACTTCATTTCAATAATGCCCACTCATCCACCAAGAGCACCGCAAAATTGCACAGTCACAGCCAGTTCAGAGGAGCATAATATATAAAGTTTTTTTTTTTTAAGTTTTTGTTTAAGCACAAACCACACTAAAATAACTTATTTTTGTTCATTATATTTCAAAATTTAGATTTTCATTTAACATGGAAGACTTTTTTGTTAAATATGCATAAATGAAGCATTTGTATCTAATTTAATAAAGGACTACTCATGAATAAATTGATTATTTGACCAGCGTGTTTGTTTTATTAACACTAGAACCATCAGAGTCTGATGACCCCAGAGTCTGATGAAGACTCTGGGGTTTTATTAAGTGAATAACTTTGTTTTAACAAAATCTACAGGTCTCCCAGTTCACAACATTTTATAAATGCTATTGAGTTACGGTGTTGCAATTTTGGGGGACATTTCTATAGCTCTGTGCGCTTTTTTTGTTAATAATAGTCTTCCTACAAATTGTTGTTTTCCTCCTGTGTTGTGTATCCTGAACTGGGAGAGAAAAATAGAGAGAAGAGAGAACTGAATTACAGTTTTATGCACAGCAAAAAGAAATACTGTAAATATAGAAATATGGATAGAGGAAAAAAAGAAGAAAATTGACAGTGTGGAAGATTTTGCTTCAAGAGCGAGGGAGAGCTGAGGAAAACTCAGGAGTCCGAGTCTAACCTCCGCAGAAAAGAAAAAAAGAGTCATTGTCGACTGACAACCGCAAACGTTAATAAATCACCTTGCGCCAGTTATTTAAATACTCCCCTCCCTCAAATTTGTGTGTTGACATGACAACTCCCAATCGCAATGAGGCCAGGCGCAAAATTAACATAGTCCACGCCTTTCCACCGCAAATTTTGCCCAGCACCCTTTAGTAAATCTCAACAGTAGTTTTTTAACGCCTAAACAGGGTTTTGCGATGGCGCAGCACATTAGTAAATCTGCCCCTAAATATTTTGTGTTTTTAGTGTATTCAATTGAATATAGTTTGAAAAGGATTTTTAAATCATTGTCTTTTGTTTTTATTTAAGTGTTGCACAACGTCCCAACTTCACCGGAATTGGGGTTGTACCGTTTTTCATAGAAATCTACTGGACCGTTCTTGGTGTGACCTTTCACCCAGGATCAGTTTGTCTTGGGAGACCCTACCAGGGACAAGTTGCTCCTGACAACATAGCTCTTGGTATCATAAAGGCACACAAACCCCTCCACCACAATAAGATAGTGATCCATGGAGGGGAGTTTTGTAATCCTCAAAGACATACTATGCAGTAGATGTAGTTTTTAGGCCAGAGACCATTTATTTAGATAGATAGATAGATAGATAGATGGATAGATGGATAGATGGATGGATGTACTTTATTGATCCCAAAGTGGGAAAGTACAGTATTCTGTATTGTTTTGCATCTCTTCCTAACTCCTGTCTATGAAGTTCTGTCTAAAACAGCCTGTTTTCCATCTGCTCATTAATGTTAATGGGTTAATGACTTGATAAATGTTTTTTTGAGTGGGCCAATCACAAGTAAGGAGGGAAACAGTATACGAATGACCTATAGCTGTATTTCAGGTATTTCAAGGTTAAAACCCTTGAAGACACAGTTTTGCACAACATGAGACCTTTAAACTGCTAAAATGAATCACTGTAATATTGTTACACAAAACTGTGGTGTCATCAATTAATTTTAGCCATAAATAATCAAGAAAAAATTAAGAATATTTTGGATTCTGTTTATTTTGCACAGTTTAATATGTTGGATTAACTACAGCAACCATTAGGAATGGACACTGGGTGTTGGTACTGCCAAACTGTTGTCCTGCCTGTCCACTGCCTTCAGTGAATACCAAATAAGAAGCAGCCACGTCTTTGTTTCTTGACGATGGGCCAAAATGTTATTTCAGACATTTGCACTGACCCAAAATTTCTCAATGCACGCCTGTTTTTATTGTAATTAGCAAAAATGTTTCAAATAGTTAAATGTGGTTGTCACTAACTACTTTCAATTTTTTTGCTGCATTTCCCTCCAGGACTCTTAATCCTGAGACATAATGTAAATTACTCTCAAAGTCCTGTACAAGCCCTGCTACCTCACAGGGAAAGCTATTCTGGGAATGTCCACTCCATTACAAAACTGTATATAACATTGTGGAAAGAGCATTGCTTTTAAAGGGGATCAGTAATACCCCTGTGATTAGCTGCAATTGTTATCAAACCCAGATGTGCTGATAATGTATGATAATGGATTCCACTTAATCTAAATCTGTGTCTGGGTGGGCCTCAGGTGCACCCAAGTTCACGCCCCCTGCACTTGCTGTCCAAAAGTAAGCTTGCTGCCACTTAATTATTAAGGGCCTCTTTACACAGCACAGAGATTGTTGGGTGACCACTGAGAGCTCAAAAATTGGTCAGACTTCTCAACAATCTCCTACAGCCTCAAAAAACACTGTTTCTGTGTAAATGTTTGGGAGATCCTTGTGTGGTCATTGTGTAAGCAAAAATTAAATTTTTGGCAACTTTCATGGTGATCTATGAAGACCTTAGAACAACACTGGTGATAATTGAGCACTCATTGAAAGATCGTTGAGAGATCATTGAGAGACCAGGAGAGTTTGCTGAAGGATCATTGAGAGTTCCTTGGGCAACCAAGAAGGTTGCTGCGCATTTCTTGGGCAACAGTTAGCCTTTGGTCTACACCAGGGGTCACCAACTAAAAGTGCTAGAGGTCCGATAAGTCAGTCCTCCCCAGCTGAGGTCTGAATTAGGTCTGGATATCTTTAGGCACCTCATGATACAATTATGATTCAGGGTCTCCGATTTCGTTCTAAAACAATTCTCCATGCATTTTTTTTTTTCAAGATTGTTTTCCTCTCACTGTGTGACAGCTTGGTACTTTTAAAGCCAAGTGTTTGCTATGACCCATGAATTTACTTCAAACATATTTTAATAAAATAAATGGAAGAGAAATGTGACAAGTCACATGGACAAATTGATCTGAAAATGTGCTTTTAAGAGCCATCATCCTTTCATGGACATTCTTTCAGAAGACCACAGCTGTCTCCAGCAGGCCAGTATCATTTACTCTTACACATTATTTTATTAAGCAGATGTTTTGGCTGCTTTTAGTTCTGTATTATTTTTTTAAACAAAAAACAACAACAACAACAACAAACAAGTTCTTTGTTCAGTTTCAAATACAACATATGATAATTTAATCATAATAATACAGGGGAACACTAAATGCACTTTTTGACTCCAAATAAGTAACTCTAAAATTCTAAAATCTACAATTTAAATCCTAAAAATATAAAGTTTTACAGAACACAAACTAAATTACGTACATTTAAAAAGATTAATATTTAAACAACAAAATCTCACAAAAGTTCACCTCAGTGCTGTATTTTCAGTATTAAAAAAAATGTTTCAAACTGTAAACCTAAAAAGGGACAGAAGATATTAATTCCATTCTACAGAATTCCTTTGGGTTTTTTTTTTTTTTAATGTCAATAGTGTTTTTATCTTTTTAACCTGGTCTGTGTCTGTCTGGGTAACACTCTGTCACAGGGAGAGAGGAGGTGGATGTGTGTAGAACTTTTCATGTTCAGTAACACACAGAGCAAATTATTGTTTTTACATGATATCAGAGGGTCGCGGAAATTACTTCCATAAACAACGTTGTGCTGCTCAACGGGGACGCTGTCCCAGGAAGGTGTGGAGGAGCCGCCGGCACCTTCCGTCCACAGACCCCCGGGTGGACCCGTACCATCGCAGGCAGCCAGAGTGGCGGTGGACACAATTTCACTGCAGCATTTTATTCCGCGGATTAAACCGGGAAGGATGTGTGGCTGTCCATCCGTGGCAAATGATGATTTTACCTCCTGCTGTATCCCACAGAGAACGTCCAAGGTCCCACGCCATAAAATGTCAGGGCGGCTGCCGCCGATACAGCACTTGACTTCCGCTTTTGTGTTTGGTTAAAACAAAACAGTATAATTTTTCCCTAAGTTATATTAAAAAGCTTCGGAATCCGGATGGAGGACTGTTGAGGTCTGGATCCGGACCAGAGTCCGCCAGTTGGTGATCCCTGGTCTACACTATATGTGTGGTTTCCAGTGCTCTTCCATCAGTCTCTGACAAGTATTTGAAAAAGGTCAGCAACCAATATTATTAATATTAATAGAATATAATAAATAATATAAATATATTATATTCCCCATGGGTGGATATTTCATTTCCCTGTTGGGAGGGACAATAAGCAGAACATTTTCACCAGAGTAAATATTGAGGGGACAAGAAGTATTACTGTAGTCAGTCACAAATTTACAAGAAAAAAGTACACTTGTGGGGAACAAAGCTTCAGATTTACAAGAAAAAAGGCACAAATTTATGAGAAAAAAATAGAAAATTTACAAAAAAGTAAAATTTATGAGAAAAAAATTAAAATTTAAGATGCAAAAAGTAGTTAATTTACAAAACTAGAGGGCAGTCAAAGAGCGCATACCTCCGTCATTTGTCTGTTCCCCCCTTCCTCCATCTGTCAGTCCCTCCATCCCTGTCCGTCTGTACTTCCGCCCATACCTTCAGCCATACCTTTGTCTGTACCTCCAAACCTGTCCAGCAGTTTTTTGCATAATCCTGCTGAGTGATTGATGGACGGACAGATAATCACGTTACATTACAAGATAGAGCCTTGGCGTAGGTATGCACTCATGGCTCACCTCCAATATCAAATGGGTTCATCCACAGTCCAAGGGCCACCTCTGGTGAAAATTTAATCAAAATCGTTCCAATAGTTTTTGTGTAGCCCTGCTAAGAACAGACACAAACTACACAGATCACATTACCTCCTTGATGGGGTTAAAAAAAAAGTTTTAAATTTACAAATAAATGTAGTAAATTAAAAAGAAAAAGTTACACATTTATGAGAACAGCTGCAAAGAAAAAAATGCATTTATGCTTAGCATTGGTGCTTCAAATACATTTTTGTTATGATTCCCCGTGCGCCATTATGCAGTGCACGGAGGAAGGAATTAAAACCCACGTGCAGAAGTAGTAGCGTGCACTTTATTGAACAACAAAAATAAAGCTTTGTCCAGCAAACAGTCAAGATATTAAACAGATGGATGAGATTATTGTCATGGAGGACACCAGGAAAACAGGGACGCCTCCCGGACGCTCAACAGCCCGAGGGAGGAGGATGCCTAGTGCTGCAGAACAGCTGTCGGCACAAGGAGAACGGAAAACATAAACTTACGGGCTGGAGCGGTCCGAGGCAGTCCGTGCTGTCTGGTGAGAGCGGGCGAAACAGGAACAGCCGCTAACACCAGGTAACCAACAACAGTCTGGTAGCGTTAGAGAAGACTAAGCATTCAGGCTGAAAGTAGAACGTAGGGAGTGGAGGCTTACATACACAGAGGGAAAACGCTACTGTGTATTTTGCGCAATGATCCAGCGATCTCTTCCTACTCAAACAGAGCTTAAGTAATGACAATGCTAATGAGGGAAGAGACCGCTGGTGTGGAAGTGCGTGGGCTGGACCGAATAGAAAACAGGTGTGCGTGAGTGAGTGTCTGAGCGTGTGAATGGAGATGAGTGGAGGCATGTGTGTGTGTGTGTGCGTGCGTAAGGGAAACACCAATAATGAGGAACAGCTGATGACACTGACAGGAGGGGGGGGGCGTGGCCGAGCTGTCAGGGAGCGGAGGACCCAAAGGGCTCCCTGAAGCCATGACACATTTTATTCAGTTATATAACATGATATAGAGAGGTTTATGATGATTTGGGGGACAATTCTCTCTTTTTTCAGGTTGGTGGGACATGGCCACAATGTCTCCCCCCCCCCTTGATTTACGCCTATGATACCCCCCCCACTGCTGTGCTTCCCAATTGCCGTGGCAATCTCTCCCCAGTCTCTCAATGAATACTCAACAATCTCTCAAGCAGAAATTAATCGCCCAATGAGCTCTGTTGCAGTGTTTCAATGAACTCTATTGGTCTTTCATTGAATGCTCAGTGATCCCTCACTGACCTCTCAGCCATCTCTACCTTCAGGCTGGAAAAATTTGAAGTTCACTGAAAGATTTCTGAGGGATCATTGGGAGATTGATGAGATCATTGAGCGCTCCTTGAACATTCCTTGGGCATTTGTTAAGAGATCACTTCCCTTGGTGATCGTTGAGAGATTGTTTTGGACTGAGTCAAAACTTTGAGGAGACCATGGCGAACGTAGAAATCACTGGAAGATCATTGAGAGATCTTGTTAATCGTTGGGTGCTCATTGAAAGATTGTTGAGAGATCTGGCCATTTTTTTCATCACTCAACAATCTCTCAGTGATCGAAACCTCTTTGTAAAGGGTGTATAAATACATTTAAAGCAACATTATGGAAGAATTGCTCTCAGGGTCCCCCTATGGTCATGAAGGATAATTGCCTGTCACCATTGCTGTAGATAGTGGTCATGTGTGAGCCATATGTGCAGTTGTTTACAAGCTGATAGAGGAGGACTGGGTAATTCGCAAGGCTTGTTTGAAAACATAAAAATCATAGAGGGTAAGCAAAAAGATACGACAGACTCACCTGATACCAGCAAGGTCAGGTCATCATCATTCTTGCATCCCGTTATCTCATTTAGCTCTCCCCAATGAGTGTAAAAACCTTGACAACTCAGAGTTGGGACCCAGGAAGCAGAGTCGCAGTCTTACACGCCTCTCTGCAGCTCCTCTTCATCTGCCACCCCTCAACTTAGCCCATGTCTTTCCCATTAGAGAATAATTGTCTGCTCCCTCCAAAGTAAATAAAAATATAATGTATAAGCATCCCAAAGTGATGAAACAAAAAGTTGGTAAAACTCAAATTAAACATGAAGCCTTTAAATTTAATGACTTGGCCTCTGTTCCTCCTCATAATTTAAAAATTAAATGCGGTTTGCTAAATATTAGGTCTCTAACTCCCACGTCACTGCTAGTCCATGATCTGTTAATTGATCATCAGATTGATTTAATATCCCTTACAGAGACTTGGTTAGGGCAAGAGGATTATGTTGGTTTAAATGAAACAATTCCCTCTGGTTATTTAAACTGTCAAAATCCCAGAAGTTCTGGTCGTGGAGGGGTAGCGACAATTTACCATTCCAAATTACTAGTTAATGTAAAGCAAAAAACATGTTATAATTCCTTTGAGGGCCTGGTCCTCAGTATTGGGCATGTTAGCAATTTTAAGTTAAACCCAATTTTATTTGCCATAGTTTATCATCCTCCCTCGGCCTACTCAGAGTTTTTATCCAAATATTGCCAAAATTCTTAGCTGATTTAGTGCTGAAATCAGATAGAATAATTATAGTAGGGGACTTTAATATACATGTGGATGTAGATAGTGACTGCCTTAATATGGCATTTAATTCAATATTAGACTCAATGAGTTTTTTCAGAAAGTAGGAAATTCTACCCATTATCTCCACCACACGTTGGACCTTGTTCTGACACATGGCATAGAAATAGAAAATCTGGTAGTGTCCTCCTCATAACTCTGTACTGTCAGACCTATTGTCTGTTAACCTTTGATTTACTATTTCTGACTATTTGGCCTCCTAAAGAAAAATATTACTACAGTAGATGCCTCTCAGATGACGCTGTTACCAAATTTATGCAGAGTGTTTCCTCTATGCCATGTTCAACACAACGGAGATAAGCTATGGAGAGCTTGCCCCTTCTGTAATTGATAGCAAGGTAGATAGTGTTACAGCTTCTCTGCATCAGACTCTAGACATGATGGCCCCTTTAAAAAAGAAAAAGTCTAATCAGAGATTTCTAACCTCCTTGGTTCAACACAGAAACTCGTAGCTTAAAACAGAAGACTCATCAATTAGAAAGAAAATGGTGCTCCACTAAATTAGATGAACTCTATTTAGCTTGGAGAAATCATCTTCTAATTTATAAAAAATCTCTTAGGAAAGCTAGAACAAGTTATTATTCCCCATTAATAGAAGAGAACAAGAATAATCCCAGGTTTCTTTTCAGCACTGTAGCCAGGCTGACAAAGAGTCAGGACTCTGTCAATCCTAGCATTCCCTTAGAGCTTACTAGTCAGGACTTTATGAACTTTTTCAATAATAAAATGTCATCTATCAGAGATAAAATCAGTCAGATTCTTCCCACTGTTAACATAAATACATTAACTACTACAATTCCTTCAATTGATATCTGTTTGGATGAGTTTACTCCAATTGACCTTTTAGAGTTAGATAAAATAATTTCCTCATCCAAGCCTTCAACTTGTCTTTTAGACACTATTCCTACCAGGTTATTTAAAGAAGTCTTGCCATTTATTGGTAGCTCTATTCTTCAAATATCAATTCTTCATTAGCATTGAGGCCATGCACCACAGGCTTTTAAAACTGCTGTAATTAAACCCTTACTCAAAAAGCCAACGCTGGATCCAGGTGTTTTTAGCTAACTATAGACCAATCTCTAATCTGACTTTCATTTCAAAAATCTTAGAAAGAGTTGTTGCTACGCAATATTTGACCACTTGCAGGGAAATGGTTTATTTGGAGAGTATCAATCTGGGTTTAGAATCCATCATAATACTGAAATAGCTTTAGTGAAGGTCACTAATGTCCTCCTTATCGCATCTGATAATGGACTTGTTTCTGTACTTGTCCTTTTAGACCTTAGTGCAGCTTTTGATACTATCAATCATAATATTCTACTTGATAGATTAGAACACCATGCTGGACTTAATGGAACTTCGTTGCAGTGGTTTAGATCTTATTCATCTGATAAGTTCCAGTTTGTTCATGTCAATAATGAGTTTTCTTCCAGCTCAAAGCTCAGTCACGGAGTTCCACAGGGATCTGTGCTAGGCCCTCTTCTTTTTAGTTTATATATGCTTCCGCTAGGCAACATTATTAGAAAGCACTGTATACATTTTCATTGTTATGCAGATGACACACAATATACCTATCAATGAAGCCAGATGATAGTAATCAATTAACCAAATTAAGGTCTGTCTGAAGGGAAATCAAAGCTTGGATGACCTGTAATTTCCTGCTATTAAATTCAGATAAGACTGAAGTCATTCTAGTTGGTCCAAAAAACCATAGAAATACCTATGGACATTTTTTGGAAAACCTTTGGAAAACCTTGGAAATACCTTTCCAAATCAAACTCTTAGTTTTGGATGCGGTTACTCTTTCTCTTAATAGTTCTGTGAGGAACCTTGGAGTTATTTTTGATCAAGATCTGTTTTTTAATTCACATATTAAACTTGTTTCTAAGACTGCCTTCTATCATTTGTGTAATATTGCCAAGATTAGGAGCATCTTGTCTCAGAGTGATGCTGAGAAACTAATCCACGCTTTTGTTAGCTCTAGATTAGATTATTGTAACTCTTTATTATCAGGTTGTCCTAAAACATCTTTAAAAAGTCCTTCAGCTGATCCAAAATGCTGCAGCAAGGGTTTTTGACAGGTACTAGAAAGAGAGATCATATCTCTCCGGTTCTGGCCTCCCTTCATTGGCTTCCCATAGAGTTTTAGAATTAAGTTTAAAATCCTTCTTCTCACTTACAAAGCTCTAAATAATCAGGCCCCTTTTTATTTAAAAGATCTGATACTACCCTATATCCTAACAGAGCACTACACTCCCAAAATGTAGGATTACTTGTAATACCTAGAATTTCCAAAAGTATGATGGGAGGCAGAGCCTTCAGTTATCAAGCTCCTCTCCCGTGGAACCAGCTGCCAATCTGGATTCGGGAGTCAGACTCGATCTCTGTTTTTAAGAATAGGGTTAAAACCTTCCTTTTTGATATAGCCTATAATTAGGGGAGGGATCATGTGCCCCTGAACCCTCCCTTAGTTTATGCTGCTAATAGGCTTAGACAGCCGTGGGACCTCCAACAATGCACTGGGCTTCACTCCTTTCTTCACTCTCAATGAAATATTATTTGCTGGTCATTAACATCTGTTTGTTCTCATTCCCATAGATTGAGTCCCCGTCGTGCTGTTTGTTCTCTACATGTCTGTTCTTTTCTTCTTCTCTATCCCCTCACCCCCCAGCCAGTCGCAGCAGATGACTGCCCCTCCCTGAGCCTGGTTCTGCTGGAGGTTCTTCCTGTTAGAAAGGGAGTTTTTCCTCTCCAGTATCGCCAAGTGCTTGCTCACAGGGGATCGCCTGATTGCTGGGGTCTTTCTGCAATTGTGGGGCTTTCCCCTACAGTTGAAAGTGCTATGAGATGACTGTTGTTGTGAAATGGCACTATATAAATAAAGTTGAATTGAATTGAATTGAACTAAGCTGATTCAGTATTCTCTCTTGTCCAGGCTCTTGCTCACTCACTTTTTCTTCATTTCCTTTTACCAGATCCTCTTTGGTTTCCTCACTGTCTCTGCCATGATGTCTATGTTGAGGCAGGACAGTGGTGCAGTGGTTAGCACTGTTGCCTCACAGCTGGAAGATTCCTGGTTTGAACCTTTGTGTGTGGAGTTTTGCATTTTCTCCCTGTGCTGTGTGGGTTTACTCCGGGGGCTCCGGTTTTCCTCCCACAATCCAAAGACATGCATAATAGGTTAATTGATGATTCTAAATTGTCCCTACATACTGTATCTGTCTCCTTAGAATAGAGGTTAGTGTAGCTACAAGTTAAGCACTTTGAGTGGCCTTTGTGACTTAGAAAAGCAGTATATAAGTACATGCCCTTATTCTTTATAATGGTAAATGGCGTTCACTCTTATAGCAGTTTTTACTCATCTCTGGATGACCGATAGCGCTTTACAGATCCTGCTGTCCGCCCATTCACACACTGATGGCAGCCTGTGCATGGCGGCAGAGCGGCCATGCACAGGCACTGGCCTGACCCACCAGTGGCTACTGGGGGTTCAGTGTCTTGCTCAAGGGCACTTCAACATGCAGACAGCAGGAATTGAACCGCTGATCCTCCGATCAGTATTCGGCCACACTACACCTGCGCCACAGCCGCCCCTACACCATAAACATCAAGCTAGAGATAGCGTCACTGTATAATTAGCAGCTTACTAACACCATGCCCTGTGGTTGGCTGTTGGGATACAGGCTGTATAATGTGCCAGTTGTAGTTTTTTCAGTGTTCCTACCTGAACAGAAACATCAAATAGGGCCATTGCTGGTGATGGCAGCCCACTCAGGCAATGGTGGAAGGGATGTTAACCTTGTGAAAGGCTGATGTACCATTAATTTTTTTAAACTTTATTTTTAGGTGAAAATCTTACATAGTGTTGCTTTAAGTGTTGCAGGCATATCAGACTTTCAGTCTATGCTAAAATGGGTTCATATTTGTAATAAATCTGTCGATGATAACTTACTGTGCATCTCTTATAGCATTAGAAAGAGTAAATTCAGTTGATTAAGGTCACATCAAACATAGAGAAAACAGCTCAACAAAATAAAAATTTGTTACCCAGACAGATCCCAGAATTTTGGTATTCTCTCCTCCGGTTCCTTTGTGTCTGATGTGAAAATTTTCTCGTCTTTGTACTCCTGTACCCTTTATCTACTTTACCTTCCACCCTGTCTTTTCTCCCCCTTCCTTACTCCTTTTCCAGATGAACCTGGGCAGTTAAAGATCTACCTTCCCAAGAAGCTGCTAGAGTGTCTCCCCAAATGTTCCTCTCTGCCCAAGGAGCGCCATCGCTGGAACACCAACGAGGTAAGAAAAAGACACACTCAATAGGGAAATACCTGTGTCAGTCAAATGAGCAGGGTTTTTTTTTAATGGTGACTCATCTTTTAACTGATGCTGCATTGGAAGACAACGAGAAGATAAACACAATGGCAGCTTTTCATTATAGGATGCTGAAAAATTGACATCTGGAAATAAAATTCACTGGCAACTAGCTTAAGTTCAGAGCCAGAAATTGCACAACTGATTACACATATTCTTTGTCATGTTTGTGTCTATTTTCTTTGGAATTCAAACTCCTCTAAATTAAAACAGTTGGGCTTGAAGTCAAAACAAGAAAAAGAAAAGTAACAGGACAGAAAACTAGAAGTGAGGCCACAGATTTAATGTATCCCCTGCTGGGGTTACTGCATTTGAAGCCACATTAGTGAAGAAAGCTTATAAATTTGTGTTTTATTACCTTCTTTTGCTGTAGTGTGGAATGTTTTTGACTTAGTGGCCAAAATACGTTAAGTATATGCAACTTAATAAATGCTGACTTACTGCTTAAGAAATTCTAGAACTTGAAAACAATACGTTTGAGAAAAAGCAAATGCGTGGCTGTCAAAGGTCATCTTCTCTGGGAGAAAATTAGCATCACATTTGCTGCATGGCTTAGCTAAGTAGTGCACTGTAAAATTGGGCCACTGATAGCTTGGGAAAACTCTTCACTTTGGGCCAAAGATAACCCTGAGATGAACATTTGAGGTGTGAAAAGCTTTCCAGAGTTTCATGTTTTTTCCAGACTTAAGCTGTGTTAGCTTAGGAAAGTGTTTGATGGGTGGAAATGGTTGCAGGCATTTATCGTCAATAGCTCCTTGTTTATGCATTGCATAGCTCTCCACTGGTGGGTTCCTCCATCCATTGTGATGTGGTTGCCTCTGCTGAGACATTTTCTCCATGTGCCGGCTGTGCACTCCATTATGGATGTGTGTTTGTGTTATTGATTACCAAGTCTAGCATTATTATGCAATGCAAAGCTGATTTGGCCTGGTGGTTTTTCTCTCAGGAAAGTCATTACATTTTTCATGCAATCCATCTCAATGAAGGTCATATTGGAAGTTAAGCACTCTGCCTACTGAACAGTGTGTTCATATGAATAAGGAGTGTGTGTGTGTGTGTGTGTGTGTGCGCCGGCATTAACACAAGACCACTATTGGTTAGGGACTTCCACATATCAGCCAACCAAGAGCAATTGCTCACAAGGCTCAGGGAATAGACCATAGCACCTCGCTGCTGACCCTTCCCCTTGCCCCCGCCTCTCTTCTCCTTCCCATCCATGTCCCTCCAACTTATTGCCTACTCGTCTCTCTATCGCTGCAGTTGCTTTAACCCCCTCCTCCCCGCATACACCCCTTTCCACAGCTCTCTTTCCTATGATGAGGAGGTGCAGGCTCAGTTCAGGGGGAGGTTGGGTGTCCCTCAGCGAATTCCTTCAAAGCTGCTCTTCCACCCAGGCATAAAGTTTCTGCATACTTAAACAATCCATTGTGTCTGTTGCTTTTCTTGGCGCCTGGTGCTTTCCGAATGGGAGGACATGTGTATGTTCGCTGTGCGTTTACTGTATGTATGTGTTTCCGAGACCATGTATGTGTTTCTGCCTCTGTGTGTGTGTGTGTGTGTGTGTGAGAGAGAGAGAGAGAGAGAGAGAGAGAGAGAGAGAGTGAGTGTTGCAGAGCCCTAGATTATTACGATCGACTGTTTTGTTGCTGCTGCCACAAAATAATTGATTCTTGTTCTCTGCTTTGCTGATTTTTATCTCTCCGTGTTGCAGGAGATTGTGTGAAGTTGTGAGTTTTCTTCAGTGGTATATGGAGGATTTTAAATAATTATCATTATTCTATGTATCTTTCTATAAATGCAAGGAATCTCTGTCTGTTTTGTGTGTGTGTGTGGTGTGTGTGTGTGTGTCCGTGTCTGTGTCTGTTCCTCACATAGCTCTCACACCTTTCGTCAGACTGACCTCAGATTTTATAAGTACTTTGCTGAGATTAGGAGGGTGTGCATCCCCGAGTATGGAGCTGTGCTGTGAAAATGTGTAATTTTTATCAGTAAAAGTTTAGCCACCGCTCTGTCTCATACCCGGGCTTCTAGAAGTGTGGGTGGGGTTTCGGACTGACTCCATACTGATTGGATAATACAACCAGTCACCACAGCACTCCGTAAACAAAGCAAGGATGTGAAAAGTGAGAATTTGGCCAGAAAAAGATAATATTGACGATTCAGTGCTTAAAAATTTATACTATAATGGTGCTGCTGTGATTGCGTAGTTCTAAAGGATAATTCGGCATATGTGGAGAACACGAGGTGCATCGGTGCGCTGGGGGGGGGGGGGGGTGCCGGTGGTGACCCGGGGTCTGGCAGGGACACCGGTATTGGAGAAGCAGCAGCCAGCTATCTAAAAATTAAAAGTAATAATAATAATACCACCATTATTGTCGAGCAAAATAGCCAAAGCATTTGCATATCATACACAGACACATATGTGACCCGTGCTGGCAAAATGAGTCACTTTGAGGAAATTATCAAAACTGAGGTAACGTTTTTCCATATTCTGTATTGAAAGACCTTCAAAATGAAATTTAATTTGTAGAAAGTGTGCAAAAAACGGACCCGGAAAAAAGATGATTTGTTTATATTTTGGCTAGGTTAAAAACTCGCGTTCGAGGGTCGGGAGTTACGTCTTCCGTAAAACGTATGTATTTTTAGAAAATACATTTTCTAAGCTTTCCAATGATACCAGGCACTCTTGGGGGTTTTCCTGGACTTGCCGCTAGCAAACGAAGGAAAGAGCCATGATTTATGACTTCTCGTGCCTGCAGCTCGTAATGATGCGGTGCACATTCCAACTCATTTTGCCAGCACGGGTCACATATGCATGCTTTGACTTACAGTGTAAAGACAGTTACTTATAATATTGCTAAAATATAAAAGGATGCACTAGAATGGGTCTCAAGTATTTGTAAACATGTCCTGTTATAGTACTGCACGGGTTGCTGATGATACACTATAAACTATACATATAAACTAAAACAATTAGAATGGTGACTGAACAACTCCAATTCCCAAAGGTGCAAGATACAACACTCATGAATATAAGACAAAGATCACAGCAAATACAGTGGTGTGAAAAAGTGGTTTGCCCCCTTCCTGATTTCTCATTTTTTTTGTATGCTTGTCACACTAAATGTTTCAGATCAAACAAAATTTAAATATTAGACAAGATAACACAAGTAAACACAAAATGCAGTTTTTAAATGAAGGTGTTTATATTAAGAGGAAAAAATCCAAACCTACATGGCCCTGTTTGAAAAAAGTGATTGCCCCCTAAACCTAATAACTGGCTGGGCCACCGTTAACACCACCAACTGCAATCAAGCGTGGTAATGAGTCCTTTTACAGTGCTGTAGAGGAATTTTGGCCCACTCATCTTTGCAGAAGTGTTGTATTTCAGCCACATTGGAGGGTTTTCCAGCATGAGAACTGCCTTTTTTAAGGTCATGTCACAGCATCTCAATCGGATTCAGGTCAGGACTTTGACTAATCCACTCCAAAGTCTTCATTTTATTTTTCTTAAGCCATTTTAGGAGGTGGACTTGCTGGGTGGTTTTGGATCATTGTCCTGCTGCTGAACCCAAGTGCGCTTCATCTTGAGGTCAGCGAACAGATGGCCGGACATCTCCTTCAGGACGTTTTGGTAGACAGGCAGAATGTTCATGGTCCATTTACCACAGCACCACATGGTTCCATTTACCACAACGTTCCCAGACCATCACACTACCACCACCACCATATTTTACTGTTGGTATGACGTTCCTTTTCTGAATGCTGTGTTACTTTTACGCCGGATGTAATGGGGACACACACCTTCTCCAAAAAGTTCAACTTTTGCTCGTCAGTCCACAGATTATTTTCCCAAAAGTCTTGGGATCATCAAGATGTTTTCTGGCAAAACCGAGATGAGCCTTTATGTTCTTTGGCTCAGCAGTGGTTTTTGTCTTGGAACTCTGTCATGCAGGCTATTTTTGGCCAGTCGCTTTCTTATGGTTGAGTCATGAACACTGACCTTAACTGAGGCAATGAGGCCTGCAGTTCTTTGATGTTGTTGTGAGGTCTTTTGTGACCTCTTGGATTAAGTCGTCGCTGTGCTCTTGGGGTAATTTTGGTCGGCCAGCCACTCCTGGGAAGGTTCACCCACTATTCTTGTTTTCGCCATTTGTGAATAATGGGCTCTCACTGTGGTTCGCTGGAGTCCCAAAGCTTTAGAAATGATTTATAACCTTTTCCAGATGATAAATCTCAAGTTACTTTGTTTCTCATTGTTCTGAATTTCTTTGGATCGCAGCATGATGTTTAGCGTTTGAGGATCTTTTGGTCTACTTCACTTTGTCAGGCAGGTCCTATTTAAGTGATTTCTTGACTGAGAACAGGTGTGTGAGTAATCAGGCCTGGGTGTGGCTAGAGAAATTGAACTCAGCTTTCCAAAGAGTGAATAAACCACAGTTAATTTATGTTTTAATGGGGGGATACTTTTTCACACAGGGCCATAGTAGGTTTGGATTTTTTTTCCCTTAATAATAAACACCTTCATTTAAAAACTGCATTTTGTGTTACTTGTGTTGTCTTTGTCTAATATTAAAAGTTTGTTTGATGATCTGAAACATTTAAGTGTGACAAAAAAAATGGGAAATCAGAAAGGGGGCAAACACTTTCACACCACTGTAACTGTCCTGACAAACAAATAAGCAAGGTGTTCTTAAACAGTCACTAATATTGGATGTCCATTCATTTTCAATAAATTCTGTCATTAATATTCACAACAATCAAATAAATCTTCGTGGTGTTCAGTCCCTTTTATATTTGTCAAAATCTAACTGTGTGATTGCCTACATAAGGCTACACCTCTTTTTATTCCCATTTTCAAACACAGCTGCATTTGGGCCTGTAAAGCCTAAATTGGCCTACCTGTTTTTAGATAAGACTACTTGCTTTCACGGGCATGCGCACTAGTATCTGTAATGTAAGGAACATCTGTTTGTGTTTGTGGGTGTTCCCTCTCCATATCTCTTGAATTGCTCATCACCCTGACGTAAGATTCAGTACATGTCTTGCTGAGCTTATGAGGGTGTGCGTCCCCAAGAATGAAGTTGTTCAGACAAAATATGCAATTATCATTAAAACCTTAGGCCATCACTCTGTCTCCTCCAGTGTGAGATGCCCAGTCTTCTATAAGTATGAGTTGGGTTTCAGGATTGACTTTGTGCTGACTGAATGGAACTCACCATCATGGCCAGAGCGTTTCGTGAACAAAACAAGGAAATGAAGAGCGGCAAATTTGACCAGAAAAAGATAGTAGTGAGATGTAATGCTAATAAGTTAAAATATAATGCTTCCGTGATTCCATAGGGGTCTAAACAATAATTTGACATATCTGGATGACATGAGGTGTGTCCAGACCAAACTGAGTAAATTTAGTCGTGTAACCAGAATACTGTTAAACTCAGTGTATTCACGCAAGTAAATTTACAGCACCGCATAACACTGCCCGTACTGCTGTCCTTTGTGGAGATGCAAGCCCACGCAGCTCGCCCAGTGGGAGAGGGAGTTCCTGCAAGCTTCTCCCTGTAGGTCTTGCGTGACTATTATAGTGTCTAAAAATTTAAAGTTAATACCACTGTAACTGTGGAGAGGAATGGCAAGATATATCATATGTAGCCATACATGCGTCGGGGGGTAGCAGAAACAGCGGAGAGGCAAGGCACAGGACCAGAGGTGTGGGCTGTTTTGTAGCTGGAGAGAGTCCACACGGCAAACTGGAGGTGGAATCCCCATTGATGCTACTTGCAGTTTTATGCCCTTTAATTTATCAGTAATTCTCCATAACTATTTGACAACAACGTGGCAAGTTGATTCCGTGCACTCCACTCTACATTTAGTTTTGAACATTTAGTTTTTGAACATTAATTTTGAACATTTAGTTTTGAACTAATAATTTTTTTCTCCCTTCATGGATTATCACCTTATCATGGTGGGGGGTTTGCGTGCTCTCGTGATCCCAGGAGTTATGTTGTCTGGAGCAATTTGCCTCTGATAGGGTCACCCAAGATAAACTGGTCCTGGGTGAAGGGCCAGACTAAGAATGATCCAACAGACTCTCATGATGAATGTTAGAACAAGGATTCAGTGTACCCCGCCCGGTATGGGGTTACCGGGCCGCATCCTGGAGCCAGGCCTGGGGGAGGGGTTTGATGGCTAGCGCCTGGTGGCCGGGTTTCTGCCCATGGGACCTGGCTGGGCTCAGCCTGAAGGAGTTACCTGGGTCCACCCCTCAGTGGGCTCACCACCTGCAGGAGGGACCATGGGGGTCCAGTGCTATGTGGATCAGGTGGCAGTCGAAGGCAGAGACCTTGGCGGTCTAATCCCAAGCTTCCTAAACTGGCTTTTGGGATGTGGGATGTCACCTCTCTGGTGGGGAAGGAGCCTGAGCTGGTACATGAAGTTGAAAGATACCAGCTAGATATAGTTGGCCTCACCTCAACACACAGCTCTGATTCTGGAACCAGTCTCCTGGAGAGGGGCTGGAGCTTGGCCTACTCTGGAGTTGCCCGGGGCAAGAGGCGACTGAGCAGGGGTGGGTATTCTTGTATCCCCCCCACCTTGCTGCCTCTATATTGGAGTTTTCCCCAGTGGATGTAAGGGTTGTTTCCCTGCGCCTTCAGGTTGGGAAACGGGTCCTGACCATCATTTGTGCCTATACACCAAATGATGGTTCATTGTATCCACCCTTTTTGGAGTCTGTGACTGGGTTGCTGGAGGGTGCTCCTCTTGGAGACTCCATTGTCCTACTGGGGGACTTACATGCGCACGTGGGCAACAACAGTGAAACCTGGAGAGGGGTGAGTGGGAGGAACGGCCTACCCGATCTGAACCCGAGTGGTGTTCAGTTATTGGACTTCTGTGCTAACCACAGTTTGTCCATAACGAACACCATGTTCAAGCATAAGGGTGTCCATATGTGCACCTGGCACCAGGACACCCTAGGTAGCAAGTTGATGATCGATTTTGTTATCGTGCCATCAGACCTGCGACCATATGTCTTGGACACTCGGGTAAAGAGAGGTGCAGAGCTGTCAACTGATCACCACCTTGTGATGAGTTGGATCCAATGTAAGGGGAGGATACCATTCAGACCTGGTAGACCCAAACGTATAGTGAGGGTGTGCTGGGAACGTCTGGCTGAGGCCTCTGTGTGGGAGGTCTTCAACTCCCACCTCCGGAAGAACTTCAACCACATTCCGAGGGAGTCTGGAGACATGGAGTCTGAATGGGCCATGTTCTCCTCCTCCATTGTTGAAGCGGCTGCCCAGAGCTGTGGCCACAAGGTGGTCGGTGCATCTTGTGGTGGAACCCCCCGAATCAAGTGGTGGATACCAGTAGTGAGGGGGGCCATTAAGCTGAAGAAGGAGTCCTATCGAGCTTGGTTGGTTTGTGGGACTCCCGAAGCAGCTGAGGTGTACCAGCAAGCCAAGCAGAGTGCAGCTTAGGTGGTTACTGCAGCAAAAATTCGGGTGTGGGAGGAGTTTGGTGAAGCCATGGAACAAGACGTTTGGTCAGCCTCGAAGAGATTCTGGCAAACTGTCTGGAAGCTCAGGAGGTTCCGGGAAGCAGCTCCCTGTCCACACTGTGTATGGTGCGGATGGGGCACTGCTGACTTTGACTAGAGATATCGTTGGGCGGTGGAAGGAATACTTTGAGGATCTCCTCAATCCCACTGACATGCCTTCCACAGAGGAAGCAGGGCTTGTGGACGAGGGGGACGACTCGCCCATCACAGGGGCTGAGGTTGCCAAGGTGGTTAAAGAGCTCCTTGGTGGCCGGGCCCCGGGGATGGATGAGATTCTCCCTGAATACCTCAAGGCCCTGGATGTTGTAGAGCTATCATGGTTGACACACCTCTGCAACATTGCGTGGAAGTTGAAGACAGTGCCTTTGGCATGGCAAACCGGGGTGGTGGTTCCTCTTTTCAAGAAAGGGGACCGGAGGGTATGCTCCAACTTTAGAGGGACCACACTCCTTGGCTGTTGGTCAAACCTCGGATTCAGGAGGAGCAATGTGGTTTTTGTCCTGCCCGTGGCACATCGGACCAACTCTTTACCCTCTCAGGAATCCTCGAGGGTTCGTGGGAGTTTGCTCAACCATTTTACATGTGTTTTGTGGACTTGGAGAAGGCATTCAACCACGTCCCTCATGGTTTTTTGTGGGGGGTGCTTCGGGAGTATGGGGTATCGGGCTTGTTGTTACGAGCTATTTGATCTCTATACAACCGTTGTGAGAGTTTGGTTTGTATTTCTAACACTCAGTCGTGACTCATTCCCAGTGAGAGTTGGACTTCGCCAGGGCTGCCTTTTGTCACCTATCCTGTTCACAATTTTTATGGACAGGATTTCTAGGCGCAGCCAGGGAACGGAAGGTGTCATGCTTGGTGACCACAGGATCTCATCTCTGTTGTTTGCAGATGATGTTGTCGTTTTGGCTTCATCCAGCAATGACCTACAGGTCTTACTGGGACGGTTTGTCGCTGAGTTTGAAGCAGCTGGGATGAGAATCAGCACCTCCAAATCTGAGTCCATGGTCCTTGGCCGGAAAAAGGTGGATTGTCCTCTCCGTTTTGGGGACAAGCTCCTGCCCCAAGTGGAGAAGCTTAAGTATCTTGGGTTCTTATTCACGAGTGAGAGGAGAATGGAGCGAGAGATTGACAGACGGATCAGGGCAGCATCTGCAGTGATGCGGACATTATGGTGAAGAGGGAGCTGATCTCAAAGGCAAAGCTGTCGATTTACCTGCCAATCTATGTTCCTACCCTCACCTATGGTCACGAATTTTGGGTAATGACCGAAAGAATGAGATTGTGGATACAAGCGGCTGAAATGAGCATTCTTCATAGGATTGCTGGACTTACCCTTAAAGATAGAGTGAGGAGCTGTCATCCGGGAGAGGCTCAGAGTAGAACTGCTGCTCCTCCACATTGAAAGGAGCCAATTGAGGTGGTTTGGCCATCTGATCAGGATGCCTCCTGGACGCCTCCCACTTGAGGTGTTTTGGGCATGTCCCACTGGGAGGAGACCCCGGGGCAGACTCAGGACTCACTGGAGAGATTATGTCTCCTGGTTGGTCTGGGAACACCTTGGTATCCCTTCTGAAGAGCTGGAGCAGGTGGCTGGGGAGTGGGAAGTCTGGGCTTCTCTGCTTGAACTGCTGCCTCTGCAACCCGGACCTCTGGAAAAGCGGTAGAAGATGGATGGATGGATAGATTTTTTTCTCTATGATTTTACGATATTGTACTTCACCAGACTGCGTCAGGCCAAAACTGTTAGATGATTATGTCAACAACAAATCATCCAGAGACAGATAGTTCTTACCTCCATAATGGACATACGACAGGTGAGAGGGCCAAATACAGGAATGGCACTCGAGGTTCCTGGCCCCCTCAGTTGGTTCCTGGTAGTGGAAACGGGTCTGTTACCTATGTGTGCACCTCATTGTGTCCCACTTTCAAAGACAAACTACATTTGGGTATGTAAAGGCTAATTGGGCTACTGATTTTCTACAGAAATGCTTGCTTTCTTCACTAGTTTTATATATGTAGGACAGAGGTGTCCAATCATGTGCCATGGAGGGTCAAGACCCTGCAGGTTTTCTCTTCTACCCAGTCTCTTCAGCAGGTGTTTTCACTTATCAACAATCAGTGGGAAGAAATTCAGTGGAATCTGCTGTTGAAGACACTGGTTTGAGGTAAAGCCTGCAGGGTCTTGGCCCTCCATGGCACATGATTGGACACCCCTGATGTAGGATATAAACTTCAGTTTTCAATTTCAGTTTCATTTCTGTCTTCAAAAAAAGAAAAAAAGAAAAAAACAAAGAATTTAAAGACAAAGAAGGAACACGAAGGGGGAAAACTCCACAAATCAGTAATCAAATTAACAGACAGAAAGGGTATAGGGTAAAGAAAAAAGCTTTTTGAGCCTTCCCCTTTTGCTCTACATGTGGCCGATAGTAAAAACACAACATCTTGTGTATCAGGTATTTATTGTAGCCATCTAATTTTCAGGGTTTCTAAATAGACTTCTCCATTGCCATGTTGTTACAAATCAAGAATCAGTTGGGTGTCCTTGTCATCACAGGGTTTTGGGTTTGTAACTACTAGAGGTGTGAAACGTCAGTGGTTTCACGATTCGATTTGATTACAATTCAAGTGCTAATGATTTGAATGCAAAAAGATTCACAATGCATTTATGCATCTCTATGTTACATCTTCAATTTTTTATATCTTGTTTTGTATGTAATGCCTTTTTTTTAGATTTCAGCATTTATTTTTGTAATTTAAACACTGAAAAACACCAAATTGCTGTGTGGATCCAGTTATAAATAAGTTTTCTTTGCTTTACTACTGTATATCACTACTTTTTCGTCAATTGAAAGAATAAGCCTAATGTGAAGTTCTTAGAAAGTAAGTTTATATAAAAGAGTTGCTTTTCTTCAGCCACATGTGATGTTCACGTGGTTAGTTTTATGCAGAGACTCGATACCTATGCTTTGATTTTGTTGTGCCGTGAGAGTGCAGCCTTGTCTATAAGTAGCTCTGCAACGGGAGCTTATACTGCGGCTGAGGTCTCCAGCAGCTGCAGGGACCCTACCTTCTCTGCTGCTGAATGGGACTGGAGATCCCTGACTGCGGCTGCTGCTGCAGAGAGGGTGGCACCCCTCACTTGGTCAGCGGAGTCTGCGTGCCTCCTCCACCCTCTGCTTTCCGCCTGGCAGGGTGTGTTCTCCAGGGCGGTGCCGGCTTCGGGTGGGGACATCTGCTGGGGTTGAGGCTCATTGTGCCACCGGTCCACAGAGCGTGTCCCGCGGGCAGCATGTGTCTTGTTCAGCTCATTCTTCTACCAAGCCCACAAAATCCAAAATGTACCCAAACTTCCGCTGTCAAAATGCTGGGTGAGTTTTTGATCACTTATTGCTGTTCGCTAGCACCTCCATTCACCATGATGCAGTGAACAAGCCCGCGACTGTGTGCGCGTGACAGCAGTTTTTTTTTAAACTCATGACATGACGTTATTATACTTTTTTGTTGACAAGCAGCACAGGTGGGGAAATGTTGATCAGTAACATTCTGCATCGATGCAGAGGCCCGCATAACAGTGCATCTAAGAATCGAGAAATTTCCACACCTCTAGTAGCTATAGATTCTATACAGACATAAGACTGACAGAATTGTGCATATCCCTGTGCAGTGAAGAGGAGGATAATGTGAACCCTAAATAGGATAACACTGATTAAGTTGGACTCAATCTTTACAAGTCTTCATCTGATCTGTCCTTAGTCTCACCTTTCTCTCTCTCTCTCTCTCTCTCTCTCTCTCTCTCTCTCTCTCTCTCTCTCTCTCTCTCTCCACATGTGTATGTTTATGCAAATGTGTGCGTTTATTTCCTTGTGTGCGAAGGATCTCTGTTTGGTCACGCATGGCTCCCCCTGACACTTTGGTCTCCCACAGGCACTGAGCTGTGACCCTATACATTTTTACTCCAGCCGCTCCTCTTCCTCCACTGTCCTTTTCTCTCTTCCTTCTCTTGCCTCTCCCCCTCTCTCTCTCTCTCTCTTTTGTGTATCTACTGATGTGTGAAATTATTCTGGGATGGAGGGATGGATTCCTCCCTCAAGGGCTGAGCGGAGGCGTGAGCCTTTTGTTCAATAATAGATTGGGGGTGTATGTGTATCTGTCCATGGTAATAGACTATGGACTAGTTTTAGATAACAAACCACACTCAGGTGGGCAGACTGATGGTGGGGCCTGTGTTATCTACCCATCTGGAATTACCCATTGTGTTGTTTCAACATCACAATAAGTATTCCATCAAACTTCTCCAAATGCAGTCAAAGACGAGCTTTAATATGGACCTGCTGCACAATCTCATAAAAAGATGTAATTACTCTTGTAGAGATTTTTGACAACCTGGTTCATATTGAAAGTGCCCAGACTTAGCTGAATTCTGAGAGGGGGAATCGATTCTGAAAGCTATTCAGATTATAAGACGTACACACACAGACACTACAAATGTACATGTCATTGTGTGGCCTAATATGCATTTTAAAGGTTTTGACTTTAGAGCATCTCCCCCACTAAGATTCATATGATGCAACTGTCAAATGTGTTGATACAGACAGGCGCAGATGACGGTTGTCTGTTCCACCATGTGTCTGCATGTGACTTTGCTCCACTTGTCGCTCAACTGCATGAAGGGGGGGAAAGCAAACGTGAGGAGCATAATAGTCCTTTGGCATTATTTCTTTATAAATTGCATGAATTGAAATGCTATGAGACACTCAGGGCTTTATTGTGTGCTGTAAAGGAAATCTTGTCAGCAGTTCGCACACGCTCACGTCTGGGTGTGTGGCTTTATCACACTGACATGATTAGTTGAACGAGAATTGAATTTGAATTGTAAACCTTTTCTGTCATGCGTGTTTGTCTATTTGCTCTGTAATGTCATTGGTATGCTCGAGATGTTAGTCATAACAGACAGATTTAAAAAAAAACAACTGGTCAAAGACAAAATTTCTGCATCTTAGTTACGAATATCAGGAAACCTCTGGTGCTCAGTTGTGCAGATTGTCGAGGTCTCATCTTTTAATAGGTACAATTTGTTGACCAAACAAAGCTTTGTCGTAGTGAGTCTGAATATGTGTACACATAATTCATTATTCATACAGTTACTGTTATTCGTGAGCCATTAAACAGATACAGTGAATTAAATATGCATGCCCACTATTCCTTTTTTTATTTCCGTGTTTCTTCTTTTTTCTGTGTTCGAAAAATTAACATGCATCACAACTTTTCTGGGAAATAAATTACATAGAAAGAATGACATTAAATGCCATTAAGTGAAAGTCTGATTGATGCAGTCAACCAGTTACAGTGATGTGTATATATATATATATATATATATATGAAACAAAATAAGTACCGCAGCTGTGCAACAGTGTTTCTGAATGTAAAGAAACCTTTTTAATGAATGCAATAAAATCCATGACTCTGTTGAGATGCTCTGATCTAATGAGTTCAGCATATAATAGCACATTTATTGCTAAGTTGGAATCTAGAAGTCCAAATTGGAGATTGGATCAACAAGAGATGTTCTCTGCTCTGTTTGTTTATTTATCATAATGTTAGTCATATATGACTGGCTGACTACTGCCTCACAGCCAATTTTAGACCACCAACAGTCACTGCCAAAAGACCAAGCACTGTTAAATATGATCTTTTTCTTCACTGTGCCAGTTATACATCGAATGAAGACCATTTTCACACTTTTTGTGAGTTACTCATTGTTTTATAATGCTCACTTACTCTTGAATCCCACTCTGAGAACATGGTGTGCTGGCCACAAGCTGTCAGTCTTTGTTATGGATTACATTTTATATTGACGTAGAGCTGAAATCCTGCTAAGCATATTTAATGATTTTTAGTCTTTTAAAATAGTAGATGATTTGCATTTGAAAATAATCTGTTATCCAAGGTGTAATACTTTTATTAGGTTACCTTTCAGTTACAAATTATGCAAAAAGGCAAAACAAGCTGTTAGTGAAGTCTACAAATCAAGATGGCTGCTGCCCTACGTTGGTTTTTTTGCCTTCCCCAGAGCAGTGCAAAGTGATGCACAGCCAGCAACAAACTACACCGATATAGAATAGCTTTTTCCCTTCCACATTTGACATTTTCTTCTGAATAGGCAACGGCAGGATTAACTTGTCTTCATAGAAAGTATTTTAACTTTTGTGCTTGTAAAAAATGATCTTATTGTGTTAGTTTTTAAAAATATATCTGCATGTTAACAAACAGCATCATAATAATTGAATAATATGTAATTTAAAGGTGGCTTTTAAATAAAACAGTAGTAGTTTAGCTGATCATCACTTGGTCAAGAATTGTATGTCTAGAAGGAATTTTTAAATGCTGGTTTCTACTTGGGAGAAAAAATAATATCTGGCAACTGGGACCACCATGGGTCTTTACAGTACCACTCACACATTGTACAGTGTATATGAAAAGCCTACACTAATGGTTTCCAACCTTTTTCCAGGAGCCCCCCCTGCCTGTGTTGCAGAAGTGCCGGGCCCCCCCCAGCCCACACGATCACACCAGAGGAATTAAGTCATTTTAGACCATTTATTAGGAAAAAAAAAATCACATCAGTTTTGTGCTTATCCTATTCCATTTGTTTTGAAATGTTGATTTATTTTCCTTTATACTTAAACTAAATTGGAATTATATGAACATGTGTATCACACAGACATAAAATAAATGTGGCAAATGACTGCGATGGTATTAAAATGTTTGTCCTTTTGTTTTAAGACAGCATTACTTTTAAACATGGCCCTTTTGCCACTAGAAGGCAGTCCTGAGTCTTCATTGTTCATAGTGTCAGTAACATAAAGTTGTCATCTTTGCCAGAGGTAGTAAACAGAAATGTTAACAGGAACATGTCCCTTGTGAAAGCAAAAATTTCTGACAACCAAAATAGTGGGTATACACACACACGACAACATAAATCAGTAAAGGCCTAAAAGTCAGTCAGTATGGGGCCTAATAGGCAGTAGGCCTAAAAAACACCCGTCATACACAAAGAACAAATAAGCCTTGAGCTGCTCTTTCTCATAACACTACCCAGCAATTAACACTGCAAAAAATAATTCAATGATTCTTGCTTTTTACTCTCCAGTGTGTTGATTCAAAAAAAGAATATTAATGTGTACCTTGAGCTTGCATGTCTCTGACCAGGGATGCGATGTTTGGAGTGATAGTGGCGATAGCCAGTCTAAGGTTCTGGTGGACATCCTGCCTGTTCCTTACTTTTGTTTTTATAGTTAGAAGGGCACTGAAAGCTGCATCAGACAGGTACGTAGTACCAAAAGGAAGAATTACCCCTTGACTGCGTGTTTGTGCCAGTGTAGGAGCGACGGAGTGTCCTTTGATGATCCAAAACTTTTTGTATCCATTTTCCTGGAAATATTTTTTTGACACCGAGTCAGATTGAAGGTCAAACAGCTCTTCTTTACAGCCCAAGTATTCAACATCCTTGTGATTGGGAAATGTAGGGGTCGTTCACCCATGCTTCCTTGGATAAATATTCGCTTGATGTTGGCAAAGCGACTCCTCATCTCGTCCTGCAGCAGGTTTCATGTAGCGCGTGAAGTCCGTGTGTAAAGACGCACGGCACGGTTTCCACTGGACTGCTTCTGCAGAAGTGGAAACTGCTGCAACTCCCCTTTTGACATTTTAGTGACCCTGTACTCCAGTTTTCGTACAAAAGCGTCCAGTGCATCTTTGGCTTTGTAGGACGTTTGATTCAGGGTCTCTGCATCGCTGTTTGTTTCGTTGAAAAGAGCAAATGTGGTCCCGCCAGGTATGCCGCTTGGATCCAAAACGCGGTCTGTCACTTGCTCATAAAGTGGCCAATTGTGGTCATGCAAGAACTCTTTTACTTTGTCTTGCAATTCAATAAATGCACAAGCACTGTCCCCTTTGACAACCATCGTACCTCAGTGTGGAGCAGTAATGTTTGGTGCGCCTCGTCCTCGCACAGTAGTGCAAAAAGTTGCTTATTAGCAGGGCGCGCTTTAATAAAGTTCATAATTTTGACAACAGTTGACAGGGTGAATGACGCATTCCGGAGCCTTTTTTTTCAGCCATGTGTTGAATCCTTTATTTTTCCCATCATCGCTGCGGCTGCGTCAGTGCAGCACGCCACCAGGTTCTCATAGGACAGATTGTGGGATGTGAAATATGAATCCACAGCCATGGAAATATCCGCGTTTGTTGTCGTTGCTAGATTTGTTGACATTAGAATGTCTTGTTTTAATTCGCCGTCATCAATATACTGACAATACACAATTAACAGAGCCTCGTATGCCACTGTGATCATCTCATCCAGTTGAATGGAGAAGGGAATCCTCCTAAGTTTCTTGTGCAGCTGGTTTTGGCAATCTGCAGCCATTTTATCGATTCTGTCTTTGATAGTATTTCTGCATGCCTGTAGAAATTGTCACAGAGAGGCACAGTCTTGACTTTATCAGCTGCTTGTGCTCCACACATTTTCTCCACAATTTTTAGGCATGCAGGCTTGATCAGCTGCTCACCAATATTGTGCAGCTTTTTTTGCCTTCGCAATGAGTTGCGCACAGTCAAATGATGCTTCAGTGGCTCTGGAGTAAATCACTAACCCGCCCGTTCAAAGGATTTTCTGATATCCCCGTGTCTCCGTGAAAATGCCAGGTGCCGTTTCCTCTCAAAAAAATCCCGACTTGCACCAATGGTCTCTCGGTGTCGAGTCTCCTGAAAAATCATAAAATGAAATACTTTTTTTCACAGATTTTATTAGTTAAGTACATTATTTTCCCAACATGTCCGCCTAGAAATGCGTGGATAAAAAAAAAATCCATATAAAATATATGCATTTTTTTTAACCTACGCATTTCATAACCTCAAAACAGACGGCGCTCCGCACCCCCCCCCGTGGGCTCAGGCACACCCACGGGGGGGGGGGGGGGACCCCAGGTTGGGAGACAATGGTCTACACACCCCTGTTCAGATGCCAAGTTTTTGTGATGTAAAAAAATGAGACCAACATAAATCATTTCAAAACCTTTTCCACCATTAATGTGACCTATAACCTGTACAACCCAATTGAAAAACAAACTGAAATCTTTTAACAGTTTGAGTGTGTCTGTCCCCGAATTGCAACATAACCCCTAGTGGTCAAGAGTGGTAAATATTTTTTGTCAATAAAATAGTTCAGATTTCCAAGGCTATAACTTGAGAGAGGTAAGAGATAATGGCTTACTGTCAGTTAGAAAGATGTAAAACATGATCCAAAGTTTCAGATAGGAATAAATTTATGCATCTAATTTTCATAATGTCACAGCAGCTCTATAAATTCCATAACACAGTCAAAACTGGACTTTGGACATATTTACGCAAAGAATGGTTCAGTCTCTTTACACTGTTTTTTGTACAGAGGTACCTCATCATCTTATCTTCAAAGTATATGAACAAGAAATCAGTACAATATTAAAAAAACACAGAAATAAGTCACTTACCGGCGGCTAACGGGACTCGCTCGCTACCGTGGTTGCTGCGTTTTCACCCATTGTGGTCGTTATTTTGTGTTCTGTCAGTCATTTACGCTCTCCACCTCATCTACAAAGTCTTATGATTATCCCACATAAATTTTGCTTGTATCCCGCTGCTATTTTCCGTGTACAAAGCCGTCTAAGTGACAGTGACGATAACCGATCACGGCCATATTAGCTTTCTGAGCTAAAAGAAGGGAATACAGGAAAAGGAAATGAGGAGTTCTTCTTCTTTGGTGTATTACATGTCATCCATTGAGTCCTCCAACACATGTCTGCTACCCTCTGAAACTGGCAGATCAGTACAAATCAGTACAACTCCCCAATGCAGCTGGCGATGTCAGAGTGAGATGACAGGTGCAGTGCTGTGCTCTGCCACTAGGGGCACGCAAATTCTCACACTCAAAGGGTTAAGGAGAAAAAAAAAAAAACTTACAAAAACCTGTTTGCATAAATATGCACACCCTTAAACTAATACCTTGTTGCAGCACCTTTGGCTTTTATTACAGCTCTTAGTCTTTTTGGGTAGGAGTCTTATCAGCGTGGCTCATCTTGATGTGGCAATTTTTGCCCACTCTTCTTTGCAAAAACACTCCAAATCTGTCAGATTGCTAGAGTATCTCCTGTGCATAGCCCTCTTCAGATCACCCCACAGATGCTTGATCGGATTGAGGTCTGGACTCTGGCTGGGCCATTCCAAAACCTTAATCTTCTTCTGGTGAAGACATTCTTTTGTTGATTTGGATGTGTGCTTTGGGTCATTGTCGTGCTGAAAGATGAAGTTCCTCTTCATCTTCAGCTTTCTAGCAGAAGCCTGAAGGTTTTGTGCCAACACTGACTGGTATTTGGAACTGTTCACAATTCCCTTCACCTTTACTAAGGCTCCAGTTCCAGCTGAAGAAAAACAGCCCCAAAGCATGATAGTGCCACCACCATACTCCACTGTAGGTATGGTGTTCTTTTGGTGATGAGCAGTGTTGTGTTTGTGCCAAATATACCTTTTGGAATTATGGTCAAAGAGTTCAACCTTGGTTTCATCGGACCATAACACATTTTCCCACATGCGTTTGGGAAATTTCAAATGTGTTTTTGCAAAATGTAGCCGGGCTTGGATGTTTTTCTTTGTAAGATAAGGCTTCCATCTTGCCACCCTACCCCAAAGCCCAGACATATGAAGAAGACGGAAGATTATTGTCACATGTGCTAAACAGCCAGTACTTGCCAGAAATTCCTGCAGCTCCTTCAATGCTGCTGTCAGCCTCTTGGCAGCCTCCCTGACCAGTTTTCTTCTCATCTTTTCATCAATTTTGGAGGGACGTCCAGTTCTTGGTAATGTCACTGTTGTGCCATATTTTCTCCACATGATGATGACTGTCTTCACTGTGTTCCATGGTATATTTAATGCCTTGGAAATTCTTTTTTTACCCTTCTCCTGACTGATACCTTTGAACAATGAGATCCCTCTGATGCTTTGAAAGCTCTCTGCGGACCATGGCTTGTGCTGTAAGATGTGACTACAAAAATGTCAGGAAAAGCCTACTAGAACAGCTGAACTTTATTTGAGGTAATCGGAGGGACTTTAAATGGTGGCAGGTGTGTGCTGAGTCCCATTTAACATGAGTTTGAATGTCATTGGTTAATTCTGAGCAGAGCCACATCTCCAGTTATAAGAGGGTGTGCATATTTATGCAACCAGGTTATTATAAGTTTTTTATTTTTCCCCTTAAAAGATTTCAGTTTGTTTTTCAGTTGGGTTGTACAGGTTATAGGTCACATTAATGGTGGAAAAAGTTTTGAAATTATTTATTTTGGTCTCATTTTTTTACATCATAAAAAAATGATGTGTAGACTTTTTATATCCACTGTATGTGGAATGTATTTTTATGTACTCACACATCGGAGATTATAGTATTTATTTTTGTTCACAAAATTACTTCCCAGTGATCGTAGATCCTTTTTTTTTAATTCTTCTTTGATTTAAAAAATGTTCAGTCAGCTGTTTTTATAAGGGATGCATGATAGATTTTTTTTTGCATGTAACTGATATGCCGATATTTTGAAAACAGTTTTACTCATGCCGATACTGATATATGCACATATTTCCACCACCCCCTCCACCTGTTTACATCTCCTTTGTCTTTAGAGTGACGATTAACTGGCATATAAAGACACATTCTTCAAGGAAAATAAGACAACTACCACCACCGGCATAGAAGCTCAGGTTTTACTGGCCTATTATATTGATATTTTATGTTACTTCGGAAACTTTTCAATTATCAATATTTTAAACCTTGGCTGCTTTTATTAATCTTGTTTCAGCATCGAACAAGAATCTTTTTTTTTTCTTTTTTTTGCTCAAAGTTGTGAGATGAGGAAGACAAACTGTCAGTAAAGACTGCTGAATATTATCATGAAAAGGACTAAATGAAAGTATTCTTACCTCTGTGCTTGTCGCCGAGATAAGGAGTGAGTTAACCTGCACTGAGCAGCTCATCTGGGATCTCGTTCAGAGTCAGGCCACCCTCAACTCCCAACAATCCCCGCTAGATTCTCTCAAGGTGACTAGCATACAGCTAGACTAGCATATAGCATGCAGTCAACCCATCTCCCCGGCTGTTCTAGCTTTGCCTTGGTGGTTTAAGAGAAGGAAAGATGTTTCCTTCCCCTCTTTGATTCCCAGAGTATTTTGTCCTCTCGCTTCGGTGTAGTTAGTGGACCGCTAGCTGCTGCACATCTATGATCTTGGGGTGTAGTCAGCTTTCAGTGATGATTATCACAGAGCTGTCTCGTACAGTTGATCAAGTTGATATATCCAGTTTTAGTTCATTAATATTGTTTCCAAGGGACTGGGCATTTGTGACTAAAAGTGTCAGGGTGTGGGCCGGGTCTCATGCCCTCATCCTAATTTATTATTGTGTTATCTTGGCCCTCGCCCTCGCCTTAAGTTTCATTTTGGAATTTTCTGTATTTCACTCTGATTTTATCTTTATCCTGGATTGCCATTATTATTATTCTGTTTTGTATATTTATTTCTCCATGGGTCGTCCTCTTAGTTTATCATTATTATCATTATTATTATTATTATTATTATTATTATTATTATTATTATTATTATTATTATTATTATCATGGTCTTGTTTCCCCTGGTTCCTCTGTTCATGTTTTGTGCATCCTCTTTCTATGATCATCTGTGTAACCCCAACCGTCCTGTGTCTGTGATCAATCCCTACCATCTCTGTTTGCTCCTGATTGTGCTCACCTATTGTGTATTATGTTTGATTACTCCTGTGTCTATTTATGTCAAGCCCCAATTTGTGTTTCCTCATGTGTCATTAATCATGTCTGTGTGATCAACACACTTCTGTTTTTGACCTGTATCCTTGCCTGATACTGCCTGACTTTAGTGAGTTTTTGTTACAGCGCTCAAGCTGTCACTTTTTGTGTTTTTTCTGAGCTGTGCCCATCTGGCCAGCTCTTCAATAAAAATCGCCAAGCTTTAATACTGCCTTTGGGTCCAATTCACACACCAACAAAAAGCAAGGCAGCAGTGTCTGTTTGGAGCCCTGTTTAGCCGAGCCAAGTAGCCAGACTGGCTCCCACGCTTCTGTTTATGTCTGCGGGGCTGACTGCTCATGTAGGAATCCATGGAGAAGATGATTGATATACTCCAATAGCGCTTAACCACAAAATGTAGCACAAAAAACAAGGACATGCAGCATTGTTTGAGGGAACACTGACCTGCAGTGTGGCTGTATAGAGGCAGCCATGTTTGTTGTGATAAGCACAGCTGATGTGATGATGTCAGTCCTTTGCATTGAGGGAAAAGTGTAACATCATCAGCATAGGGCCACTCTGACTCCACTGTAATATTTTATTGGCTCTGATGCCGATAAATAATTTTAAATGCTTTATCAGCCGATAACCGATAATGTGCCAGTAATATCATGCATCCCTAGTTTTTATTATTTTAAAGCAACACTATGCAAGATATTTCACATAAAATAATTTTTCCAATATTACTGTGATGGTGCCTCGTCGAAATGTCACTTCCCCCATACACCCTGAATGGGCCCACTTTGCCTGCAACAGCTCTGTTCATGGTAGGAACACGAAAAGACTACAACTACGGCAACTGTGACCTCAGTTCCCAACACTCAATTTACAGGGCAGAACCTTTGCACCAACAACAAAGCATCTGTCATCAATTGCCCTTTTTTAGGGCTACTGAGAGGACACCGAAACGCTCACTGTGGTTTTCAACACATTTTATTAAACGTAAAGAACAAACACACAAGGAACACTTAAACATACAATATGAATGAAGAAGCGTTGGAGGAGAGCGGGGCCTTGACATCACAGGGGGAACAGAAGCCTGGGGACACCCGAAGCCAAAGGGGCAGAACCAGCTGGAGCACGCCCGAATAACTGCGAGGTTCACGGTTGGAAATAAAAGGGAAGAACCCACTTGGACGGAGCTCTCCTCTTTGCTTGACAGCGAAGCACAAATAACACTCAGAGCGGGATTCTGCATCTGAGGACGGCAGTAGTGATAGAAGGACACAACACGGAAAAGGTTGTTGTGCCCTTATACACCATCTCTTAACAAGTGACAGGTGTGGCTACATGAGTGGAGAAAATAACAGAATGAATGACAGCTGTGCAGCTCCGAACGGTTTGACAGCCGGAAGCTGCACAGTGCTGTCAAAATAAAATATAAACCGGAAACCACAATGAAACAACAACACAACCCCAAAATGTAAACACTACAAATACAGAATGACACAAACTGGACAGGATAAACAAAGAAACAGACAGAAAAAGACTAAACTTAACTGCAGACTGGGCATGGTACCCACCCATGCCCAGGATCATGACAGCACGTTGTGATTAGCTGTTGGGACTGAGGTCATAGTCTGCTGTAGTTGGCAGTCATTCAGTGTTCCCTACCCAGAACAAGAAAGTTATGGGTAGGAACTGCTTTAAGACATCATTGTACACTTGTAGGGTGATGTCTGGTGAATTGCTGTCATGCAGCATACATTGAGGTGGGCAGGAAAAGCTCCAGAATATTTGGCTATATGGAAAAAAAAAGCATAAATGCAACATAATTCTGGGAACTTATTAAAAAGTTGTATTTTAAATGTTAAAAAAATGCCACTGCTTCAGCATTTGTCAGGTAATGTGTTGGTGAGCAATGTAGTTTACCCCGTGTTTCTGTGCGCGTGTCCTAGAGCCCTGCCTAAGGCTGTAACCTCTCCAGTTGACATTGAGCTCTGTGCTGTTGCCGTTTACCAGAGGTAAAGCATAGATTAATGAGGGGGGCAAAGAAAGCCAACACCATGCATGCGCTTTGCATAACATGCATGTATATGCACACTCACACACACAGGCACAAGTACAGAGGGTTGTTTCACAGCTCCTTGTGTTTGATTCCTATTCTTTTATTTTAATCATTCCTCTGTCTTTCGGGTTGAGAAATATTTTATGTTTGGAGAGTGCCAAGTTATAATCACTAATTAGTCCTCCAGGCTCTCTCTCTCTCCCCCTCCCTCTCCCCTTTCCCCTCGTCTCTGTCTATCTCTCTATCTCTAACAGAGCCAAACACAGTCCAATTAACAACCAACGTCATTGTGCAACTGTTGTCACCTCCATTTTCCACTCAAATTCCACGCCATGCTGTCCTGCTGAATGAACTGGTGATATGAACCAAACGTAAAGAAATGCAAAATAATTAAGCACATTCAATGATATAATAATTTCCATTTTGATCATTGTAATTAACCGATCAGCTTTTCATTTGCAAATGGTACTGTGCATGGGGAATTAGTTGTTTTCTGCAAGTTTTAGTCATGCAGATATTTCGACACAGACAAGTTCTCAGGAGCTGGGATTAGAGAAGTTTTACAAGTCCTAGTCAGTGAAAACCAGGTGTCCTGTGAAGAATGCAGCCTTCCCTTTCCTCCCCTCCTCCTCTCCTCCCCTACTTTCTTCTCTTCTGGTCCTCCTCCATACCCAACTGAAAGCCCCACATTTTCCTCCTGTTCTATTTTCTCTATGTTGCACAGAGCCACTATTTATCTTGCCCACCTATAATTTGACACAAAATATGTTAACTGGAGACACAGAAATATATGTAAACAGTGGAATGTGCGACTGTGAGTGCGGAGGTGTTGTGTATACGCCGAGCTTGTGTGTGCTACTGTGCGGTGAGTGTGTGTGTGTGTGTGTGTGTGTGTGTGTGTGTGTGTGTGTGCGTGTACGTGCGTGCGTGCGTGCACGTCTTTGAGTTTTAACTTCCTGTTAAATTTCCAAGCCTGACCAAGTAGTGAATGGACCCACAGTGTCTGCAATAATATGAAGCCAGGCTGTGCGGTGGAGATGATTCTTTTTGTATCCTTAAGTGTGCCCACATATATACTTGTGTAATATCTGATTATTGTGTAAATTAGATTTGATTTATTGGAGTCAGATAAAGCATTATAATGCCAATGTGTTGAATGTGCATGCACATTAAAAATGGTCATTGTATTCTTGCTATATTGGGAAACCCCCTCTGGATTTTGTTTTGTTCTGATAACTTTTAAACTTTTTTTCTTAAGATAGTTGTTCAGTACAAGGTCGTTTCAGAAGTCAAATACTGCATCATTTTAAAAGCAACTAAATGCAATCTGGTATGAGTGCATTCGTGCCTATCAAAGTGCAAATTGTGCACAACAGGTTGTTCTGTAACCTTTTTGTTTCTTGCTGAGGTTTCTTGTAAGTTTCTTCTTCCTTTTATTTAGTAGTATCTGGAAATCAGCAGAGCTATAAGGAATACACAGAGAATTAAGGGTGATGTTCAGAGCTGTAGTAACTACAGCAGCCCAAAGTCAACTAGCCACACTATGAAGCTATGGGAAAGAGCTGCTGAATCCAGGTTAAGAAGAGAGGTCACAATCAGCAAGCAGCAATATGGTTTCATGCCAAGAAAGGGCACTACAGATGCAATGTTTGCTTCAAGAGTGTTGATGGAGAAGTATAGAGATCAGAAGGAATTACACTGTGTCCCTTTGTGGATCAAGAGAAAGCATATGATTGCGTACCAAGAGAGGAAGTGTATTTGAGGTGTCTATCCTGAGCACACCTGATACAGTGAATGAAGTTCTTGAATTGGTTGCGTCAGGTGTGCTTGAGACCACACTTGATTACGTCAGAAGGAGTCACACTGTGTCTTTGTGGATCTAGAGAAAGCAGATAATAGAGTGCCAAGAGAGGAAGTGTGGTACTGTATGAGAAAGTCAGGAGGAGCAGAGGTGTGAGGGTCGTGCAAGACATATATGAGGACAGTGAGATGGTGGTGAGGTGTGCTGTAGGAGTGACAGATGTATTCAAAATGGGCGTGGGGTTACATCAGGGATCGGCTCTGAGCCCCCTCTTGTTTGCTATGGTGATGGACAGGCTAACAGACGAAGTCAGGCAGGATTCTCCATGGACTATGATGTCCTCAGATGACATTGTGATCTGTAGTGAGAGTAGGGAGCAGGTTGGAGAGAACCTGGAAAGGTAGATGTACATATGCACTGGAGAGAAGAGGAATGAAAGTCAGTAGAAGAAAGACAGAATACATGTGTGTGAATGAGAGGGAGGCAGGTGTAATGGTGAAGATGCAAGGAGTAGAGGTAGTGAAGGGAGGTGAGTTTAAATACCTGGGATAACAGTCCAAAGCAATGGTCAGTCGACAAGACAGATGAAGAACAGCATGCAGGCAGGGTGGAGTAGGTGGAGATGAGTGTCCAGGGTGATTTGTGACAGAAGGTTAGTAGCTAGAGGGAAAGGCAAGATTTACAAGATGGTAGTGAGACCTGCCACAGTATGATGTATGGTTTGGAGACAGTGGCATTGACAAAAAGACAGGAGGCAGAGCTGGAGGTGGCAGAGTTGAAGATGCTAAGATTCTCATTGGGAGTGACTAGGAGGGACAGGAATGAGTACGTCAGAGGGACAGCTCAGATGGGGCGGTTTGGAGATAAAGTAAGAGAGGCAAGGCTGAGATGGTTTGGACATGCGCAGAGGAGGGATAGTGGATATATTGGACAAAGGATGTTGAAGATAGAGCTGGCAGGCAGGAGGAAAAGAGGGAGACTACAGAGAAGATTCATGGATGTAGTGAAGAATGACATGGAGAGGATTGGTGTTACAGATGAAGGTGCAAGATGGTTGAGATGGAGGCAGATGATCCGCTATGGTGACCCCTAAAGGGAGCAGCCAGACGAAGAAGAAGAAAAAAGGAATATATGCAGTTCATTTAAAAAAGTGCATACATGAAAACAGTATGCATTCATATTTAGAAATGTAGATTTCATTGTAACACCTTTGGTTTAATCTAAAAAGTGATACAAATAACAGATGCCAAAAGTAATGTAGAAATCATTGATTAATACTGAGTATCTGTGAATCCCTAAAAAGTCTTAAATGTGCCTATTTAATATTATAACTTTAATTAGCTTTAGAAATTACATTTAATCCTTAAGTGTGTCTTTCTAGGGTCTTAAAAACAGACATAATAATAATAATAGTAATAGTAATAATAATAATAAACAAGACTACTATAGTCTTCTTGAATTGTCTGGTGAAATCTTTATTTTCAGTTTGTACATGTATAATTACTGTTTTGCATTTTGGCATGACGATAATGGAAATGAGCAAAGCCAACAGCAGTCATCCAGCTATGAGGAGGAGGCTGTTTCAGGTATCCCATCAGCGTCTCGCTTGAATGACTTGATTATCGAGCTGTAACATTGATCATGAGCAGTCATAAATTTGGTCATCCAGAGATGAGTAAAAACTGCTATATAAGTGAATGCCAGTTACCATTTAATGTCAGATGGAATGAAAAACCCAAATCTGCAGCAATTTTAGTTCCAATAAATATTTGAATGGAATGTGGTGTCATAATCTTCTACTGTTTTGCAAATGTGAAGTCTTAAATTTGGTAGTGTGGTCTTAAAAAAAAAGGCTTATCTTTCTTTGACCTGCAAATGCCCTGTAATGTGGAACTATCTGAAAACTGCTCACTGCATATTCATATTCATATTCATATTCTATATATGGGTATATATTGATATGTATAAGCTCTGAAAAGAAATTTTAAAAATATTCACCCTGATGCTGACTTTACTCTGGCTGCCTCTGGACGCACTATTATTCAGAAATAATCTGGTATAAATTTGCATGATGATGAATGTGCACTAAGCCTATATCTGTAGACATCTGAGACAGCATGAGTTTTTCATGACTCATTTAACACTTTTTTTTAACAGACATTCGATACTGCTTCGTCATTCTGTAAGGAAAATGGAATTGTCTACTCAGCAGTAGTCGGCCAGAGGTGTTTATCCAGTGCGAAAATAAAAGATATGTGTGAAACTGTAGCCAAACAGGTGCAGGCTGGATTTCTTTGTTGAAATATACATGCCTTAAACAATGAAGGTGCTACATGTCCAAAAAAAAGGTACTCCCTGACAGCAGCAGCCTCACTCCGTAGGACAGTGTGCCTCACCACAGTTTTGTAATTTGTGATACATGTTGGGACCCTCTTGAAAACAAGACAATACATTTCAAGTGGCCCTAATGAATACATCTGAAATATAATGCTGCTTTGGGGCTGATTAAAGAAGACAAAAATGAGAGCACAAGGCAATAACCCTGACTATTCCCCAAATCCTAATCTGATTGAGAAACAGCATGGTGAACATGGATCCCCCACAGGACTCACATTAATATATTTAGTTAATGCTAAGTCAAACCAGTGTGAAAATACATGAGCTGGACAGAAACCTTTTTAGCGTCTTGTTTATTATTGCTGCATAGTGTTAGTTTCTTTATAAACGTGTATTTGTCTGTGTGACGCAAGTCAATTAACCCCAAATTTTTACACTTTTTTTTTTCTGTTCAATTCATTTTGAAGAAAATATTTTGGCACTATTGTGATGTTAAGTCAAATATGTTTTACTAAAGCAATCCAGCACCAAAGGGCCTGAAAGGTTTATCTGAAGGCATTTGTTTATTTCTTTGAGTTTCCCTGATATTGCTTAGTTCTGTGTGTGCGTATGTGTGTGTGTTGGCCTCATAAGCTTCAGCCCACTAATGACCACTTGCAGGCTATAGCTGTGTTTTTAATTAAAACCGCTAAGATTATGGGGTTGTTTAATTGCATTTTTGGAACAAGATCAATTTTGTCCATTGCAGAACAAAAATGTCAAATTGCCATGGTGGATTCAGAACAATTTATTTTCTCTTATCTTGTCTTTCATTCATTATTTGATTTGATAAATGTGTGCGTGTGTGCGGATGTGAATTATCAACCACAGACTTGGTTAATGTTTGCTGGTAGGCATTTTTAATGTGTTGCTCTTTTTGGTCTTAACAATTTGGAGAGAGATACGTATGTACCATTATAGAATTCTTCACTATGAATTGTGCTCATCTACAGATTTATGTTCTCTTGGAGTTTTCTTCAGTAAAAGCACTATTACACACTTTATTTTGAAATGCATGCTTTTATGCGTGCTAGTAAAAAGCATTTGAAGGTTTTAAAAATGTTAAATAAATGATGAATGAATGTGTTAGTGATGAGACAAGTACAAGTACTCATTTGATTCACGTATAGTTGTTAGGGGTGAGAATCTCTAGCCACCTCACAATTCGATTATGATTCAGAGGGCTGCAATGCGATTCTAAAGCGATACTTGATCCATGTTTTTTCACCATTTAGGATTTCTTTTTTCTCACTGTGCGACTATTTGGTTCTTTCAAAGCAAAGTATTTGTAATGACCCATAATGAATTTACTTCAAATATTTTTACCTCCGCCAAGGTGGTTATACAATATTTTAATCTGTGTTTGTTTGATTGTTTGTTTGTCAGCAGGATTACACAAAAACTGCAGGATGGATTTGGATGAAATTTTCACCAAAGGTGGGCTTTGGCCTAAGGATGAACTCATTAGATTTTGGTGATGATCTGAGAATGCATACCTCCACCAAGGGCCTTGTTTTTGTTTGTGCAACAGGATCACACAAAAACTACTGGATGGATTTGGATGAAATTTTCACCAGAGGTAGTCCTTGGGCTAGAGAGGAGCCCATTACATTTTGGAGGTGATCCATGAGGGACAGAAGAAGCCTTGGTGGAGGCATGCGCTCTCTGAGTGCTTTCCTGGTTTGTTAATAAAACAAATGGAAGAGGGATATGACAAATCAGCTGGAATGTTCCATTTAAGCTTTGTTTATGCTTCACCTCTGCTCTGTACATCTATGATGCACATATCGTTTGGACAAGGCCAGTGCACATGCAGCTGTGTATATGCTTCATTTTTCCCCTCTACTAGGCCAAGCATTTGATGCATGGACATAGCCGTCATTTATTGTTTCACCCCAGCTCTATAGGTAGTGCAAATGTGCTCATGTGCCAGTTTGTTCACCGGCTATATAAAAGAGAAGAACAACAAGAACCATGTGCATTTTAGCAACATCAGTGGCAATTGCACAAAGGAGGGAAAAGAAACTTGTGTTTACTACTTCTACCACCAGTAGTCTCCAGTCGTGTCTTTTTCTTTCTCTAGTTTCATCATGTCACATTTCATTTTAATTTGTCTTGATCTTCCTCTTTGTCTCTGTAAGCTGTGTCGGTAGCTCCACTTCTTCACTGGAAAGTCGGATCTTGCACTTGCATAGTCAGTGTGCCCAGGCAACGCGGTCAGAAAACTTGGGCTGCACGCGCTCAGCTGTAGAGGGCCCCTGCAGAGCCTAGCGGACTGGAGATGATAACCTGATTTGCATCATGCAAGCTTTGTGCTCGAGCAGATGCGCAGAGAGGAGGTTCAGTATAAACCAAGCTTTACTCTGTGCATCACCCACCACAGGTACTATAGTACCTGGTTACTTCCTTTTCAGTTCTGGCTGAACTCTGGACATTTAAGAAGAAGAAGCAGCCAGCTTTATTGTCATTCAGTCCATACAGCCAATCATGTACAGTAGAACTAAATTACGTTTCTCCTATGACGTTAATCATTTCTCCTATGATGTTAATCACATCTAGAATCAGAGGGGCCACTGCCATGCAAGGTGCCACCACAAACAACTTTTCCTTCCCCCATTCTGTTATGCTGAGTACCAAGCTAGAAGGTGGGAAGTACCATTTTTATATGGTCTTTGGTGTGACCCAGCCTCCCAGTTGTGGGGCAGATGTCTCTATCAATTAGGCCACCACTCCGGTTTAAAAATTGTCAGTTTAAAAATTGATTCTTTTGACATTTGTGTATTAATTCAGAATTTTCCACATATGGCGATTTGATTCATCTAAAAAGCAATTATTTCCCCCACCCTTAATAGTTGTGGTTCATTCTAATGTGATAATCACACAAGTTCTTCAACTAATATGTGAAGGATGATCATAAGTTCCTCACCGCAAAATACACCTGTTGTCACGAACCGAGCCTGTGTTATCCTGTAGGCTCAGTTCTGACTGTTCTGTGGCTCAGGTATTGGGTTTATTATGTTTTGTTATCTTTTGAGTTCTTGTTGTTTTTATGTCTGTGTTCATTTTCTTTTCCATGCCTGTAGCCGCTACTCTGGCTGGCGGTTGTTGGGCAGACGTTTCTACTCACTTTCAGGTGGGCGCTGTCTAACATTCGCCGGTCCGACCACGCCCCCTGTCTCTTTGAGAGTCAGCTGCTCGCCCCAGTAATTATCTTTCCCGCACCTCGCCCAGGTGTGTCCAATTTGTCACGCCAGCAGTGTTTGTACTTAGGCGGCCCTTGCCAGTCAAACACTGCTGGACCATTGAGCAATGCCATGCGGACGTTAATCGCCGCATGGTTGTGCTGTTTGTTGAGGGAGAGCTACACTGTCGCTGATCCCTTCAGTGTAGCTGTTGTTTGTGTGTGTTCGCCGGTTCACTTGGACTGCTCGGACTATTCCTGCACTGTGAGTATGAGCTGTTGCGTTTCCCCCTGCAGTCAGGCTGCTATGCGTAGGCACAGTTGCCCAGTTTCCTCTCCTGTGTTAGGTGAGCATCCTGGAGGACTCTTAACTGGCCCGAGTTGTCTTATTGTTTTTGTGTGTTGTTCGTCTTGTGGCCACGGTACACAGTGGTCAGCCCGCTGCACGCTATTCATGTGAGCCCTTTTGTGCACAACTGTTGAATTTTTGTAAAGTCGTTATTTTTGAACTGCCTGTCTTTTTGTGTCAATAAATGTGTGTGTGGTCCAACCTGCGCTTAAGTCCATTCCTCCTTCTCCTCCTCCTCAAAGTAATTTAGTTTTAAGGCCGTTTCAGACTGCTGCCATCTTTAAAAAAAAACGATGCAGCGATGTGGATAATCTGCCCGCATTTTTTTCTGCACGTCAACAACGCCACTTTGGGGAAAAGTTTTACTTCGCCCTGAAGCAGTGTTGCTGACATCCAAAGTGTCCAGAGGTTTATTTTCATTTCATTGTGGCTGCTCCAGCGGGATTTATTCAACCAACCAAAAGGAAAAAAAAAATCCATTAACAGCCCCAGGACTTGTCTGTGCAACGGAGATTTCTAACGTGGGTAAACTGAGAGAAAGCGAGAGCAATGGGAGGTCTGATTCAGCGGTCATTTACCTGCAGAAGTGTCTTGTTTGGGGGAAAACGGCAGACAGGTAGGCCAACCTATATTCAGTATGATAAAAATGATGAAATAATCATAGTTTTAAATAAGCTCACTCCCTCCCTGTTTTATTTAGACCCTCTTCCTGACCCGGTGAAATAACAGACTAAATTAATTTAATATGTTAAAAGGAGCAAAACCCCCTCATGTCCCAGAGCGTATAAATAAAATAAAGACAGAAGTAATGTTGTGAAAGCGTGTCTGTGGTTATATTATACTGCTGTAGCTGCTCATAGTTTGGGGTTTACATTTTTTAATTTAATAAATAGGCTGCATTACTTACTTACTTACTTACTTGGTCCCCATTAGGTGAGCGACCACATGTTTCCTCCAAACCTCTCTATTATCCATTAGTGTTCCCAGTTCCGTTACAGTGACTCCATCTGCATCCTGCCTTAGGACTTCCACATAGCTTTGTTGTGGTCTCTCTCTGGTGCATTGACCGTGGGTTGGTTGCCACAAGACTAGTTTGTGGGCGCTCATTTCCAGGTGACGGTGGCAGTGTCCAGCAAGTTGCATTCTCCTTGCTGCTATTTTGTTCCTCACTGGGGGAAGGTCACCATACAACTCTGTATTGGTTGTACAGTATGCGTCCACCATTTTACAATGAGTACTTTCCTCAGCATGCAAGTGTAGGTACCATTTAGAGAGCGTTCTATCTGCGGTATTACTGTCCAGCTTTCGCATCCATATAACAAGATGGACTCTATAGCAGCCAGAAAAAATCTGATCTTTAGATTCCTCGACATTCTTGACTCCCAGATATTCTTCATCTTGTTCAAGGCATGCCATGCTTGTGCTTTTTGTGTCTTTATGTCTTTCTCCGTGCTGTCTATCCATGAACCCAGGTATTTGAAGTCTTCTTTCTTTTCCAGCTCAGTACCCTCTTTTGTTTTCAGTGGTCCTGTTTCCCTGATGTTGTAAGTCAGGTACTTTGTTTTCTTGGCATTGATACAGAGGCCAACCTTTTTACATTCAACCTCTACTCTAATTAATAGTTACTGGGCTTGTCTTATGAGATCTGATAGCAGAGCTATGTCATCTGCGAAGTCCAGGTCAGTTAGTGATTCCTTGAGGAATCTTGATGATCTTCTGGGATAGATGGTGAATCCCAGTTCCTCTTCCCTTCTCTCCATGGCTTTTCTTAGAACATAGTCAAGGACTATGATGAAGAGGAAGGGAGCTAGTGTATCCCCTTGTATCACACCCGCTGTGATATTAAACAGCTCTGTTTCACCACCCGGGGTTATTTTCCATGCTGCATTAACCATAGCTAAATTGCTCTTGCATTCATAAGGCAATGTTTTCAGGACTATTCAGATGTTTTAAGAAAAATCTGTAGAATTTTCAAAACTATAGGCTATATGTAGTCTACAGTACCAACTTTACTCTCATTTGCTTGTTACCGTTCTCTCCTAAATTTGTTTTTTCTCATTAAACATCTTTTCATAAAGGTACATTTTTTTAAAATTTTGAACATTTTTGGTGACAAATTTGTGACTTTTTTCATGCAAAATTGTAACTTTTTACCTAAAACCTCTTACCTTGTGTTTTTACTCTGAAAAGGTGAAGAAATCAGAAGCAGCACCAGACTTAAATTAAGATTAGTCAATTAGTTGTTTTAATAATCGTTAGCCACGGTTACATGTGCAAAATTTCTTCAGTCTGATTACAATTCAGATCAGAACTGTACTGTTTACATGGATCCTGAAAAAGTTGATCCGATTAGGACGTGCGTTTCCATGTGTCACACGTTTGAACGGACTAATTCATTTTGATATTCGCACAATTATCCGACATTCCAGAAACAGTAGAAGAAGCAACTTCCGATGTAAACAAACCCTGCTTTGTATCTTTCTCTTTTTGAAATGGACCTGTATTGTGTTATTTAGACTACTTTTGCTTCTGCTGGTCTCCATAATGAAGCTACAAACCTAGCAGTACATACTTCTACATATGACGAACAGAGAGAGACAGCAGGACGATACAGACCAGATTTGTTTTACTCCCACCATGTCTTCCGCTAGCTGCTGTAAAGGCGGAAATACGTCACGTTGACATGTGGCTGACGTACAGACGTGTGCAGTAAACATGTTTTCTACCCAAACTTCGGAATAAGTGTTTATATGCGCACCAATCGGATTAACAATTGGCATGACCCACCCCTCTCAACTGGAAGGAAATTTTGATCCGAATGAGTGTGATCGGGTCAGAATATTCAGATCAGCGTGTTTACATGAAGCATTTTTATTCCGATCAGGCTTTTAATCTGGTTACTTGTGTCCATGTAAACATGGCTAACAGATCAGTTGACTATTAAAAACCAAATTTATAATTTTCGTCCCACCCGAAAGTTATAATTGCATTCATAACTAGTTTGATACCTGTTATTTTAAAATGTTGGCCTACTAAAAATGTGGTGGTTTCTGGTTTCCAATAACAGGGTGGTCTAGGATGAAGTCAAATTCCCGTCCTGAATTTTTGTCCCAGTCCACCCCTCAGTGCGCTTAAGATATGGTGGTTTATAATATTTTCTGGTAATATTTGATGCAGAATTTAAAAAAAAAAGTTTTAAACACACTCTAAACTGCTTTTTATAAACTGGAGAAATAAGAGTTTTTGTTTTGTTTTTACTGAATATGTTGAACACAATTAACACTGGCCTGTGAAACTGTTCTTTATAAATTTAACAGAAAAAACTGTGTTCCTTGATATTGTGAAGAATATCGTTGTTGTAAAAATTCATGGACATTTTAGGCCATATTGCCCACCCCTACGCTACATTTCCCAAGACCTGCAAAAGCTACAGGGACCCATCTGCCATCTAAACCCACCTGGATCACTACGTTCATCTCTGCAGCGGGCCCAACTGCTGGGCCTGTGCTGCTACCACACTCAGCTATGGCTCCACTCACCTCTCCATCTTGTTGCATCAACTGCACCGTCTTCACAGAGAAGTTTTCCGAGCTGGACCAAAGAATATCCACACTCCACCAGATCTGTGAAGTTGAACTTCAGATGAACACCATCATCATCTATCCCACTTAACCAAATTTCGCATCCTTCACCAGTTCCATCACCAAACCCTTCCCTGCTGAAGCTGCCTTTCTACCGGCATCTGACGTATCTCGTCCAGGCTGCCACCGTCCCTCCACCGATCACAGAGTCGGATGTCACCTGGACTTGGCAGGGGACCAAGTGTGAGAAACTTGTAACCTCCACTCCATATGACCCTGGTCTCTAATTGCTCTTCATCACTGGAGAAACAATCAATCCCCTTAGGCGCCCCTCCATAGCATCCAGCTTTACGATAAATACGACATCCTGGACCTCCACGATTTTCCTCTCCAAGTGGGTGAATCCCAGTCTCCACCGCCATTCTCCCCGCTGTTCAAAAACCCATCGCCTCCTCAGACCTCTTCTTCGGGTTATCCTAAATGTCCCACCCATCCCGGAGCCTGCCGTCTCTCCATACCACAGTTCACACCGGCTCCACAGTGCACCCGTGTTGCTGGCCCCACCTGTCCTTGTCCCTCTGCCCGCCCCATCACCGGTGGTGAAATCCCCCTGAAATCCGCTCCATCTTCCGATGTTGCTGACCCACCTCCTGCTTTTCCCTGCCCACTTTTCCCCCCAACCACTCTAATAATTGGAAATTCCATCACAAGAAACATTTGGTTCTTCAATGCAATAACGCACTGTTTTCCAGGCGCCACTGTTCCTGTCATCCTCACTAAACTTCCTGGTATCCTCCAAACACGCCCCTCATCTTTCCAGAGGATCATTGTTCACGTGTGGCCTGCGTGGATGCGTCCCACCGGCAGGCAGGAATCACCAATGCACAGTTCATCAAACTTTTTCAGCTCCTTCACAACTGTGGCAAATCAGCTTTTATTAGTGGCCAAGCAATTCCTCATGGCCATAGATATGGACTCTTCAGCCTAAATCCTTTCCCTCTACACCTGGCTTCTCTCTGCCTGCAAAATCCACAACCTAGGCTTTATTGACGACTTTAATCTCTTCTCGGCCGTAAAGCATTTTTAAAACCAGACGACCTCCACCCCAGTAACTTAGGCAGTCCGTATTTTAGCAGCTATTTGGCAGTCATTGTCCAAACTCTCCAAACGGCCACGTGACTGACTATTTACATTCTGCCCTCAGCCCCCCCGCCCCCCCCCACGGCTTCAACTCAGTGTTCACCTCCCGCCCTACAGCTCCTCCTACAGGCCCCAGCTGCCACTGTTTGCCCCCTGCCACTGCTTTCCCCATTCACCCTATAGTCACAGTCAGATCTCATCACATCATCGTAATAAATTGCAGGTAAACCCGTCCAATCTCCGCCCCATTCCTCAGTCCTCTCAACCTGTCCCGAGAGCAACGTCACCTGAAACTGGCTCTACTCAACACATGCTCACAGAATAATAAAACCTCATCTTGAACGAAGTCATCATTGGCAATAACTTTGACTTTCTTTGCATCACTGAAACATGCATCAAAACCCCTGGACTAATTATCACTCAATGAGACCACACCTTCCGGATTCACCTACATCAATAAACCCCGCCCTGATGGCCTGGGAGGTGTTGTTGCTGTCATTCACTGAAAAAACATCAAAACTATCCAACATTCCCACCCCTGCAGTACACTCATTTGACAGCTTGCCTTCAAACTCTCTAGTCCCACCCCCTGATCACCGCTGTTATCTACCGCCCCCCAGGCCAAACCCCTCCTTTCTACCTGAACTCTCGGATCTGTTGACCCAGCTCTCTGCCATCTCACCCATGTTCTTCTCCTCGGAGACTTTAATCTCCACATTAATGCTACCATATGCAAATCTGCCACCGACTACCTGGAACCTCTTCAGTGCTTTACCTTCACTTAACACGTTGACTTCTCAACTCACTCACATGGACACATTCTGGATCTGGTCTGTTCAACTGGACTAACAATATTCAAACTCAGCAGCATCAACCTCCTTATCTCTGACCACCTGGCAATCACCATCGACATCAATGTTCCTATCCCCTCCCCTAAAGAAAAGTGCACAATATCCTTCAGAAATATCAAAACCATCACTCCCCCAGTCCTCTCAGCCTCACTCACCAGCATGATATCTGCCTCCCCTCCCCTGCTCTCTGACGACCCCACGGATCTTGTACACTATTACAACACCACTCTCTCCTCCTGCCTGAACCGGTTAGCCCCAATCAAAACTAAAACAATCTCCTTCACTCACTCTGCTCCCTGGTACACTCCTGAACTCCACGCCATGAAATCCTGTAAGCGACAGCTGGAAAGACTCTACAAGAAAACAAACCTAACAGTTCATCTCCAAGCTTACACAGTCCACCTCATCAATACAAGACAGCCCTCAACACAGCCCGGTCCAACTTCTACTCTCACCTCACACACGCTGGCTCCAACAACCCCAAAACACTCTTTTCCACAATAAACAAACTTCTCAAACCCATCAACAACACTTCCCCAGCGTTCATTACTGAAAAGTGTAACTCATTCCTGTCCTTTTTCCAAACAAAGATCACCACCATCCACAGCGAACACTGACACTACCTCCCGTCCCGATCCTAACCCCTCCATTAGCTCCTCCCCCCACCTCTATTCAGCCACTGTCTCATTTTCCCACCTGAACCCTCTAGTACTCACTAAAATTGCCACAGGCATGAGAGCCCCACATCTGTACTGGACCCTGTCCCCTCCCATACTTAGCAAATCCTGTCTCCCATCCCTCTCCCCTCCATCTGCATCCCTCAATGCTCCCTCAGCTCCGGCTCAGGTTTCTGCCCCCTGACACTTGCGCTCTCACCCCAATCCTCAAAAAACCTGGACTAAATTCGACATCATGACTAACTTCCGTCCCTTCTCCAACCTGCCCTTCCTATCAAAAATCCTAGAATGTGTTGTTGCCACCCATCTCAAAACCCACCTCAGCTCCAATGACCTCTTGAAATAATTCCAATTGGGATTCTAGAAATGCTCACAACATAGCACCGAAAACAGCCCTTCTCCAAGTGATAAACGGGCCTTCCCTTCTCTCAGCCGACGCTGGACTCCTGACATCCTCATCATGCTTGACCTCACAGCTGGCTCTTGATACAGTCAACCACTCCATTCTCCTCTCCTGTCTGGAAACCTTCCTCAACATCACTGTACAGCTCTTTCCTGGTTCCACTCATATCTCACCAACAGACAGCAATTCATCCACATCAACAGCTGTACCTCCCTCACAGCCCCCCCCCCATGGTGTTCCCCAAGTTCTGTGCTTGGCCCTCTCGTCTTCCATCATCTATATACTCCCGTTTGGTCATCCGCTGACACGGCTTTAACTTCCATTGTTATGCCGACGCACGTTCAGATCTACATTTCTACTAACTGCATACCACAGCAACCTGCTCTAAAAGTTCACCAGGATAAATCCTCATTTTAAACAACCGCAGGGGTATCCCACAAGGGTCCATTCTTGGTCCTTTACTTTTCAGCATTTTTATTAATGACTTGCCGTTACACTGCTCAGCTGCAACATGCCAACTTTATGCAGATGATGCAGTTATTTACACAGCTGCCAAGACTCCGAGCACGGCTGCAGATTTGTACTGTCTACAAGTATGGTTGATGTCCAAGATGGCTCCTCAAGAACCATCTATTGCTGAACCTTCAGAAAACAGTCTCAATGTGCTTTTCAATCAAAAATGTAACTGCAACATTTAAAGTTAATATACATGATCATGACATCAGTTTAGCTACAGAATTCAAATACCTTTGCATTGTACTAGATCCTCAACTCAAATTTAATCTTCATATAAAGAAAATTTCAAAAACAGTAAAAAAAAATCTGAACCGCTTTAAATTTATTAGATATTACATACCTTACAAAGCAGCTGCACTGTATATGCATTCTATGGTTTTTTTCTCATATATCATACTGTTTGACAGTCTGGGCTCAAGCAGCCCCTTCCACAATAAGACAATATAGGTTCATTATATAATCAAACCCTAAAATCTTGGACAAAAAGCCCATTAGGTGGCATCACTGTAATGTTTTAAAAAAAATACAACCTATTGAGTTTTGAGAGCTTCATTGACCTCTGTCTTCTGAAATTAACGTTCAAATGTTTCCATAAATCAGCACCCGTTGCCACTTGCTGGTTTCGTCCAAAGACAGGACAGCAGCAGAGCCCCCAGGAGTTCTGTTAACAATAACTGTAAAATATTCCACCGCAGAACCACATTTGGACAAACAGCTTTCTCTATAAAGGGCAGTCACATCTGGAACACAATGCAAATGAAATTAAAATAATAACGGACTTTAAAACATTCCACTAAAAATGTTAAAGAACTGGCTGAAAAATAAACAGAATGTACTCATGTATGAATTAATTGTCTGCAAAGTGAGAGTGAATGAAGGGAAGGAATAAATGTGTTTGTTTATAGTGAGTGGACGGAGGGAGGAAGGCCTGAAATAGGCAAATGTGAGTTGTGTTATATTGTGTTAAATGTGAGTCAGCTGTTATATTTGTGTATTTATAATATTTATAATATTTATGTTAAGTGTGAGTTCAGGCTGTTATATTTGTGTATTTATAATATTTATAATATTTAAAATGTGTATTTATAATTTTTCTGCATTGATGTATGTGGTTATTGTTGTATATTTTTTATTTTTTTTTCCCATCTTTACTTGATTCTTTTTTCTAAAGCCCATCCAGGGACAAGAGTTGCAAATTAGCTAATAGCTATACACTCTATGTGCAACACATCAGATTGATTGTCTTTGATTAATTGTCTATGTTTTATTGCACTGTCCCTGTCAAATAAACTAATCTACTACTACTATACTGGAAAACTGTCTCTCTGAAATAAAATCCTGATGCAAAAGAACTTTCTACAACTATCTATGATAAGTCTGACATGATGATCATCAGCCCAGAATCTCTCATCAATACCACCCACAACTTCAACCTCACTGGTGCTAACTCCCACACTTTCCCCCATCCCCACAGATACGAACCTTGGAGTCACCTTTGACAGCCACCTCACTTTGAACATACATTATCATGTCACCAAAACTGCCTTCTTTCACCTAAAAACATAGCCTGACTCCATCCCTCACTTACCTTCTCCACTGCAGAAACCCTCATACACGCATTTATCATATCCCAGACTGACTTCTGCAATAGCATTCTTGACAGCTCATCATCCAAAGTCCTCCAGAAACTTCATTCCATTCAGAACTCAGCCGCCCGTCTCCTTACCCAGTTCCCCCGCTCCCGCGACAACATCACCCCTGTCCCTCCAGAACCTCCAGTGGCTCTCCAATCTTACAACACATACAGTTCAAAGTCCTTCTCCTCACCTTTAAAGCCTTCCATCACCAGGTCCCCTTCCTATCTCACCGACCCTGTTGCAGCAATACCCCCCCCCCCCCCACTGCTTCCATTCCTTTGAAGCAAACCTCCTCTCTCCACCACACAGAACCAAGCACAGATCCGGGGACAAAGCCTTTTACATCGCCACCCCCCTCTCTCTGGAATTCTGTCAGCCAACACATCCATGACTGCACAGACCTTAAAACTACATCAAATCTGTCATGAGCCGAGCCTGGTTCTCCTGCGGGCTCGGTTCTGAAAGGTTTCTTCGTATATGTTGCGTTTTTGTTTTTTTCACTTGTGTGTTTATTTCTGTGCTTAGCCACTGCTCTGGCTGGCGATCGTTAGGCAGCTATTTTGACCCACTTTCGGTGGGCGCTGTCTAGCGTTCGCCGGTCTCAACCATGCCCCCCCTCTCTCTGACAGTCAGCTGTTTGCCCCGGTATTATCTTTCCCGCGCCTCACCCAGGGGTGCCCAATTTGTTTGATCGGGCAGTGTTTGTACATAAGCAGCTCTTTGCTAGTCAAACACAACTGGACCATTATATCGAGTCACACAATCATTTGCCGTTGTGTGCCTGTCCTCGTCTTGAAGGATTTGTTGTTTGTGCCATGGGAGAATTGGACTTTTTTGGACTGCTCCAGCCCGTGAGGTAAACTGTCTAGTGTTTCTCTGTGCGGTTAGCTGCTACGCTTATCTGGTAGCGTTTCTCCCTGCAGCCATAACTGCTATGCTTAGGCCGTTGCCCAGTTTGCTTTCCTGTGCCTGTAGAGCTTCCTAAAGTCTTCCTCGCTCTCCCGAGTGCGTGTGTGTTGTTTGTGTATTATTTTCCTGTGGCCACGGTGCACAGTGGTCTGCCCGCTGTACGCTCCTGCGTCAGCCTTTTGTGTACATCAATCCTAACCTGTAAGTCTTTATTTTTGCACTGTGTGTTGTCAATAAATGTGTGTTTGGTGAAACCCTGCGCGTAAATCCATTCATCCTTCTCCTCCTCCGTGCGCTGTGGAAAAGCGCACAGAGAGTTTATGACAAAATCGTTACTGAAAACCCACCGGTTCAGACTTGCTTTTAATCTTTAATTTTAACTTTCTTTTTTAATGTAAAGAGTCTTTGAGTGCCTTGGAAAGCGCTATACAAATAAAATTTATTTATTTATTTTGGACAAAAGGAAACAAAAAAGAACATCCAACAAATACACCAAAAGATACAAAACAACAATGCAAAGTGACAAAACCCTTTCCTTGGGTGCCCAAAAAAGAGTAGGAAGAAGCAAAAGCTTTTCAAGTCCTACCCCTCAATATTGTAAGTACTTAATACTTAAATGAAAACAAGCTGCCACCTATACAGACCAATCCAGAATGAGGAAAAAAGCCAATAAAAACACATGAAGAACAAAAAAACAAACAAACAATAAAAACACGTGAAGAACAATGTATGTCATTATTACTTTCACATTAGGGAGCAAAAAATTCCCTTCCTCAAGTCTATACCTTTCAACAATAATATTTTTGTATTTTTTCTTAAACTGTATGGCATTGTTACTCTGTTTAATGTCCTCATCCAAACCATTCCACAAAATCACCCCACAAACTGAAATGCACAAACTTTTCTGCGTAGTACGAAAACAAGGAACTTTTAAATTAAATCTTCCTCTCAAATCATGCTCTCCCTCTCTCTCCAGAAACAATTTCTGTATATTGCCAGGGAGTAAATTATTTCTTGCTTTATAAACTATTTGTAAAGTTTTTAATTTCACCAGATCCATAAATTTCGATAATTTTAACTTTAAGAACAAAACATTAGTGTGATCATAGTAGCCTACATTGTTTACTATTCTTATTGCTGTCTTTTGTAATGTATATACTGTATTTCTGTAGGGTGCTTTTGTAGGTGTTACCCCAGACTTCAACACAATAAAGCAGATATGGTAAAAGAAGTGAACAGTACAGTGTATATAGTGTGTTGTGGTTTAGAATCTGCCTAACTTTACCCAAAAATGGTAAAATGGTAAAAATGGTAAATGGCATTCACTTATATAGCGCTTTTATTCTCATCTCTTGATGACCAAAGCGCTTTACAGATCCTGCTATCCACCCATTCACACACACATTCACACACTGATGGTGACATGTCCAAAAGTCCAATATTCTTAGCCAGCTTTGAGCTCAGGTGTTTTGTGTGAGCTTCCCAGCAGAGTTTGTGGTCCAGTTGTCATGAGCTGAGCTCTGGAAGTTTTGCCAGGCTCAGTCTCATGGCTTTTTCTTTATATTTATATATATTGTTGTATTTTGTGCCTTTTGACTCTTTATACTGCTTTCTATTCTTCTGTTTAGGCTTCAGTTTTTACGCTCATGTTTCATTTCAGTTTATAATTATTGATTAGTCTGTTTTTGATGATGTTTACTCCTTATATTTGTCCTTTGTTGTTCTCTCTCTGGGTTGACAGCTGTCAGGTGGCGTTTCCGGTTTGGTGCTCTGTGTGGGCGTTGCCCTGTCAGCTGTCAAGTCCAGCCGCTCCTCCTTCCTCTCTTCCAGCTGATCCCAGTCTTCATTCATTATTACCTCTTTGCCCGCTCATGTGAACCCACACCTGTCATCACTTATCAGTCCCTCCAGGATGTTGAGGGATGTTTTTATGATTGTTGCGGGCCAAAAAGCCTGAATTCGTGGGAGTTTTTTTTAAAAGTTGCAGGAAAAGTTGCAATGTTTTTAGAGTGTTTTCTGCACTAAAAGTTGTGGGAAGAATTCCATATTTTAAAGCAGATGCTTTTTTCCATTTTACTGCAGTGATATTCTATATAACAATACAAGAAAAGCACAGGATTGTCAAAAATTTCCTATTATAGTGATTTGTAAATTAAGCAGAAACTTCTGTACAGAAAAACTCATGCATGTTTAAGAGTATAGATTTGGAAATTATTGGCAGCACCTTCATTTGAAAACTCCCTACGGTTCCCAACCACTCAGTACCGAGTGGAGAGGAAAAAATAAATTATTCTGTTGCACTGTATTGGCTATTGGAGTCTGTGGTGGGTTTTTTTGGAAAAAAAAACAAAAAACAAAACAGAGAATTTTCTGTTTTTCCATGCCTACCTGTCTGCTGCATGTCGGGCTTCACACACACACCCTCTTCATTTACAGCGGGACGGCGAGGGGCGGGGCGGGATGGATGGGTGGGTGCGTTTGTCCGTCCACAATGGAGATTCACTTTTAAAGCTCATTGACCAGATGTAGTAATGATTTTACCTCTAAAGATGTTCAAACACTCGCTGTAATGTAGTGTACTCTCCTCACACGTGCTTCCGCGATGGGGGTGCTTTTGGAGCAGGCGTATGTTTTTCAACACAAACCCAGAGCTTTGCACACGCAGTCAGGACGGAGACTTGGCGAGGTGTTCAGTGGCAGGCTGGGGGAGAAGGAGGAAGGGACGGTGTTGAAAACCTCACGGGTGAGTGTTTTTTTTTTAAATCACACACTCTGTTTGCAGATGTGTTCCGTTACTCACTGTAATCTACTCTAATTCACTACTCACTGTAAACACGGAAGTGAACGCGGTGCAACGATGCATTTGATTGGTTACACTGAGCGTTTCACCGCCAGTTAACAAATTTTGATTGGTGAAATTGGTGGAAGTTGACGAGGATTGCCAAAATTGTGGGAAAGTGTGGTGATTGGACAAAGTTGCAAATGTCGTGCAGTAGTTGCGCTGATTGCTGATTTTGCATGAATGGGTGCGATCGGCAAAATCCAGGGAGGGACTCACTTACTGTATGTATATGATTTTGACCCTATTTAAGGGGAGTTATTTTGTTCTCATTGCCACTGCCTTGACCATCAAGTGATCTACAGTCTCTCTTCGAGCCTATTCCTGCTCTGGCACGCTATTCTTATAAGTTACACTCTCTTGTTGTTATTTTGTATTTTGAGCACCTTATTGAACTTATGTTATGTTATTGTTTTTTCAGTAAATTTCCCAAACTCACAGTTGGCGCGTGGGTTTCAATTCTTTGCCCCTAAGGGCATTCATGACACTGTGGTGACCCACCACACTCTACATGAACAATCCTCACACTCAGCAGGTCGGAGGAAAGCAGAGGACCATTCACATACGGACAGAGAGCCCCTGGGGGACAACCAGAACAATGACTGTTGTTTTATACATCCCCCGAATAGGGAGCGGACCATTCGGTGTGGCAGTTGGTCTCGCAATGATATGTATTGACTGATATGCTAATGTGCAATGCATTCTCTCTTCCTGTATCAATGTATAAAAGAGCTTGTGTGACATGTCTCAACAGCACAGTAGAGCACAGTAATGCATAGAGCTACAAAGTGCGACTCATTATGTTGGAGGAAGTAAAACTCTGCAAACCTTCCAGCTCGTCGCATCTCGCCTGACCTTTTCCCTCCACACTGGTGACCTGACGAGAGAGATGACCGTCTGCTCCCTCTCACACCGCGCTGTGGACTCCAGAGGACCAGCGAATGCCTTGCAACCTCTTCATCCACACCCACGAGGATCAGCGGCAGCGCTGGGACCAACACGCACCATGAACGGCGACACGAGCAAACCGAAGGAAGCAGCCTGAATGGGGAAATCATCAACGCTGTCTGCGTTGATTTCCACCAAGCGCCCCGACCCTGTCTCACCTCACAACAGCGGACCTCCCGCGCACAGAAGCCCCGCACGCACACCGCAGGATTACAAGGACAGCGTAACTGCCAGCTATGTGGTCACTGCGCCAAGTGCGCGCCATGCACAGGGACAAACCGCCTCCACAGACTGATACAGCGTCCTCCGCCGCTGCACATGCCCGAGAAAACATGGCCGATCGCCATCCTCGGAACCTTCAGGGCTGCTCAGTGCACCTGAAGCAGACGTGCAGCCCGCACACAGGACTTTATATGGGTTTCACTCAGCCACGGCGCACAACGGGAGTCTAGCCGATTGCTGTCCCCGAGGGCTTTAGGGCTGCGTCCGTCTCCCTAAAGCCACACTGCCAAGTCCCTCACACAGCTGCAGTTGTTTCACAGCCGCTACGCATCCTTGGGAATTTGGCCATATCACCTTCCCCACATGCTCGCTGGACCGAGCCACGAGAGGAGTCAGAGACTTAATTTTTTTTTTCGAACAGGCCGCTGCGGATCACTGCCCCTGGTTTACCAGGAAGTCCCTCACCCTCGCGGATCCATATGCAATTTTTGCGCGGCCCAGACACCTTTGACGTCCCGGGCCGGCACTCACTTACTCCCCCCCCTCCCCCTCCTCCACAGCGTCTTTTCCCGCACCTCACTCCCCTAAAGCTGGCCGATCACTGTCTTGTTCCATTACGCACGAAGTGCACCCTCCACGGCCGTTCAACGTGCTGAACTCGGAGCGAGCACACTGTCCTTTCCACCCCTCCCCCCCCCCCACGGACTGACATGCCCTCTGACACTCCTCCACAGCAGGACAGTTCTACCAGAGCTGGAGCCCAAACGACGGGGGGGGGGGGGGGGGTCACAGCCCCTTCTGAGTGTTCTGGGGGGGAGCCCTGTGGTGACCCACCACACTCTACATGGACAATCCTCACACTCAGCAGGTTTGGAAGAAGCAGAGGACCATTCACATGCGGACAGAGAGCCCCTGGGGGACAACCAGAACAATGGACTGTTGTTTATACATCCCCGGATTAGGGAGCGGACATCCGGGCGGCAGTTGGTCACGCGAATGATATGTATTGACTGATATGCTAATGTGCCATGCATTCTCTCTTCCTGTATCAATGTATAAAAGAGCTTGTGTGACATGTCTCAACAGCACAGTAGAGCACAGTAACGCACAGAGCTACAAAGTGCGTCTCATTATGTTGGAGGAAAATAAAACTCTGCAACCTTCCAGCTTGTCGCATCTCGCCTGATCTTATTTCTCCACAACACTAGTATTACCTCCAAGAACTTATTTTCATATACTCTGTCAATACATTATTAATCATCACTTTCATTTGTACATGTATAATACGTTTTCCAAACAACATAAATTTAGTTTTATCCACATTTAAAGATAATTTATTTTTGTCAAACCATAATTTTAATTTTAATTATTTAATTTAATTTAAATGTATTATTATTATTATTATTATAACCTCTGACTACAGGTTTGGGATCAAAAGGTCAAAGGTCAACGTTGGTACTTCCTATGATCTCTTATTATAGAATGTGTAAAGCTCTCTAGGGTCACCATACAGAGGTGGGGGATATTGCACTCACCTCAGAGTGCTCTTGTTAGAATATGATGTAGGTCCAATGTAATTTTAGGTTTGAAAACCTATTGAACATGACTTTTAGCAACAGTATTAATCATTGGGCATGGTGAGGCTAGTGTTGTAGTCAAGACCAGACTAAGACCAGAGTCTCCCAAGACCAAGTCAAGACCAGGACCATTGTGTACTGTATTGAAGTCTTGGATTTGGTCTTGGTTTTAGGAGATTCTGGTCTTGACAGGGCCTTGATGGGGTCTCGACAACAACACTAGGTGAGGCAGTGGTTAACACTGCTGCTGTCACGAGCTGAGCTCTGGATTTTTCGCCAGGCTCAGGCTCGTGGCTTTTCTCCTTATCTATATTTACTTGCTGTATTATTTTGTGTCTTTTTGAGTTCAGTATTCTTGTACTGCTTTCTGTTTTTCTGTTTAGGTTTCAGTTCTGTTACACTCATGTTTTTTGACCGTTGGCGATTATTTACTAGTCTGTATTTTGTATGTCTATTCTTTACATCCTTACTGTGGTGTTCTTTCTCGGGGTTGACAGCTGTCAGATGGCTTTTCCGTGTTTGTGTTCTGTGTGGGCATCGCCCTGTCAACTGTCAAGCCCGGCCACTTCTCTCTCATTTCTCCCAGCTGCCCCAGATTTTCAATCAGTGTTTTCTTCTGCCCGCTCTGGTACCCACACCTGCAGCATATTATGTTATGCCCTATTTAAGACCACTGCGTTTTTCTGTCCTCGCCGCGGTCTTGAACCTGTTTTCCTCATCGCCACCAGAGCCCAGTTCTGCTCTGGTGAGTTTTCCTGAATCACCTTCTCCTGTAAGTTTTTCCCAGTGTGTGTCTTTGGACTTTGTTTTTTCGTACACACGTTGGGACTTGTATTTGCTTTTTTTTGTATTTAATAAATTCCACTAACAGCAGTTCAGTGCGTGGGTCTCATTTCTCTGCCCAGAAAGGCAATTCATGACAGCTGCCTCACAGCAAGAGTATCTGAGGCTGATCCCAGGTTCAAACCCAGGTCATACCCATCTGTGTGGAGTTTATATGTTCTCCTTGTGCTGTGTTGCGTTCCTCTCTTAATTCAAAAGACATGCTTCATAACTACTCCCCTTCCATGTGTTATTAAGGTTTCCGTTCTACTGTGTATAGCCTAAATAAAGTTGACTTTTCTTCTTCTAGATTGTTTTTATGTTGGTGTAATTTTACTCAGTTTTTCTCAGCTTCGACAAACATGGAAATTGTCAAGTTACAGCCTCATTTCCACAATAAAACATAGTGAGGAAAGTTGAATCTCATGGTGCTGTGACTAGCATTTTCATGAAAACATTATTCTGGAAATGTACACATTATAAGATTTACCCTGGGACGTGTACACCTTTACAAGTAAATATGCTGCTTTCCATATCTACTGTTATATAGAGTGAGGCTTTTGGCAGTGTGTGTGTGTGCTGTATTTTCATTGTGCGTTCTGATGTCTGAGCAGTTGCTTTCAGGAGCACGCAGCATGAGTCCAGTTCTTTCTTCTCAAACTGCAGTTCGATCCTGCATCACAAATTCCTCTGTCTCCCTGACTCCATCCTCCTCTTCCTCTTGTCTCCCTCCTCCCTCTTGCTGATGTATGGAACGTCTACTCTCATATGGAATGTGTTTGTAAAAGTCATGGTAATCAAATTTCACTGATTCCTTGGGGATTAAACAAGGTGGCATTTGTGTGTGCGTGTGTGTGCATGCATTACTGTGTCTGCATATACAATATTGGCTGCACACTAAAGTTGTGTATTGTAATGCAGCTGTGTCATTAGTCAAAGACCAACTCAGCTGTAATATATCATCCATCATCTTGCACTCTAAGGAGGCAACTATATATGGGATACTGATGCCGCATTTGCATACTGCCAGAGCATATATTGTATTTAACTGATTCAGTGTACACTATAATGAAATGGATAGCAGCATTATAATCACATAAATGCTGGGTGTCCCACTTGTTTTACCACCATTTTGACCAAGTGACACTAATTAAAAGTACTCATAATTCTTTCTATTGGGTGTTTGACTGTGACAGTTGGTAGTAGTGCGGTGTTGCTCAGTAATGCTTTCAGTAAAAACAAAAGGATTATTAGCCAGTGGAAGTGTTTACCCACAACTGCAGCAAACAGGGACAACATGGTAGAACAACAAGATTTTCCAGCCCAATATCAGGTATTACGCAGCATTAAGCTTAACTACACAGTACCTCTTGTTGGCAGCATATTCTGTATGTTCTGGCAGTATGTTTATAGGTGCCCTGGCAGCTAAATCTCAACATTGCCCATGCCCAACACACAAGATCAGCAGCATTTTTTTAGGGAGACTCTAAGCTGCAGTGTCTGCCTGCTCTGAGGTGTTATTACATGTTGAACTAGAGTCACAGTCCATTTAAGTTCATATGAGGTGGAAACTTACCCGGACAGGCCAGAAGGCAATGACTGATGTCTGTCTGCCTTTCAGTCTCTAAAAGTGCATTAGATTAGCAATTCATAAATGTATTTACCACTATTACTTGCATTTAATGTGTAAAATAGCAGGCCTAAGCCAACACATTGCTTCCAATTGTCAAAATGATGCTATACGTACGTATATGTACTGCCTAGTCTTAACAGTAAAATGCTCTTCTCTTATTACAGTATTACTGTATACATGTGTCTTATGTTGCATAGAGGTAAAAGTTAAAGATAGCACACAGTCCTTGGCGCCCACTGCATGACTCATAGTGCTTGATTCTGGGCTCTTCCATGTACGCTGCATCACCACTGTAAATACACCATGAAGAGGAGCCCCTTTGACTCTATTGGTGCACTATACCCTATACTTTGAAACTATTTATGGCAACACATGTGTGTTCCACCTCTATCAGCATCCCAGTATTTTTGTTAGCCATATGCACAGTCTGTCCTGCATGCATCAGGTTTAAACAATAAAGTGTGGGAGAAATTTCAGGGTAGATTGGTCTACATCAAACTGAATTTAAAATGATACAAAACCCATATTTTCTACCACAAGATGCAATAAAGAAATTCAGGAGCTGCCTAAATTCTGCTGACTCCTGATTTGTGGCTCCGTTTTTGCTCAAGTCAACAAGAAAATGAATCGTTTTCTGGGATTTAAAAAAAAAAAATGTATTTAGAAGAAGGAAAAAGAAGAAAATACCATTATTTTGATGAAATACAGCTGAATTCTATGGGGAAGCTGTTAAATTACATTCTCAATCTTATTCTAGTGCTTGTGGCATTGATTAATTGTGAGTAATCACTGGCACTTGGCCAAGTAAAAGCTCATAATTTGTTTGGTTATTCTTTTAAAAAGCCTTTACAAGATGTGGATTTTGCTTGTTTCACTGCTCAGCTCTTTGAAGCGTAGGCTGGCAACTATCAGAATTGGAAATGCATTTGGGAATGTTTTATTAAACCGTGTGAAAGGTATATCACATTTTGCAATAGCCTGAAAGAGTGAGTGCAGGTCTACCGCCCAGGGCTCCATCCAAGGCAGACACAGATCAAACTGCACAACAACAGTGGAGCAAGGTTGATAACCTTTAATGTTTACTTTTGCTTATGATTGTTTTAGCTCCACCTGCCCATCTCTCGGAATGAAGCCTGCAGGTTGGCTGTCAGTCGAGGAGATTGCAGACAATTTGTGTGTCTGTAAATTGATTCTTGTCTGTGCCAAGTTTGTTTTTGAGGCTGGAGTAGAGTTAAATATGCATGGCTTCAACATGGGTGGCTCCAAGATTTCTTTTTTCTGTAACGCAACAAATAAATGACATGAAATCTTTATTTGGTTGAAACAAACAGAATTCAGAATCGATTTTTGTTTTATTGAGAGTGCTCCACGTGAGCTCTGGGAGCTAACGAAATTTGTTTGTTCCTTCTGAAATGGAGCTACAGTGATATTTACTGAGCACACACACACACACACACACACACATACTGAACAGGTGCCCAAATTCACACACATGCATGCACGTATGCTCCCATCTTTAGTTGGTTGAGAAGGAGACAAACCTAAAGATCGCCACAGAGACCCATCTTTCAAATTTATTCATTAAACTCCCAAATGCTCCCCTTAACGAATGTAATTAGAATATGGTAATGAGAGAGGGCTGAACCAGGGAGTGTTATAATACGCTTAGCAGCACAGAGGGAGTGGGGAGAGAGAGAGAGAGAGGGGGGGGGGTAGAGTGAGGGAGTTGGAGGAAAGAGAAATAGACTGACTGACAGAGTGCCAATTTATGTCTTGTTGTAAACAAGTATTTATGCCAATGAGAGGTGGCACACACGTCCTGTTGCTCTTGGTGTCTCAACCCCCCCCACCCCCCCCGCTCCTTCGGTGTCTCCATCTCTCACTGCCTGTACCTCTCTTTATCTTCCTATTACACTAAAGCTCCTCAATAACAACAGCCTTAGAGGGCAGAGTGACTCACAGTGAGACGAGGCATCAGGGGTTAATACAACCACCGGAGACTCCTTCATTGAGCCCCCCCCCCCCCCCCCTTACCCATGCCACCACTCTCACTATCGCTCTCTCTCTTTCACCGCCAAACTCATTCATCATTACAGGTTTCCAATACACATCGCATATGCATTTTGTTAACTTTGCGGGAGTTTTTGAATACTCTGTCAGACTTTATCCAAGACGCCCTAGCGCAATGGGGTTCCTGGCATTGTGTTTGACACCACACACCTGTTGCTGTCTTTGATGTGCTCACTCCCCCCCTTCCCCCGCCGAGAGAGAGAGAGAGGGAGCTATCTCCCAAAATGCAAATATAAGACAGGAGGAAGAGGACAGGTAAGGTGCACAAGAGAGGGGAAAGTCTTAGAAAAATATGATTGATGTTCCCCCAGTGGATTGAGGCTATCTTTTCCTCGTGCTCAGGTCTCTGCTAAAAGAGTTTGTGCTACTTTCTATACTGTGAAAGTATACGTATGCATGTCCCCTACTTTCCACACTGTGAAAGTGTACATTCACCTTCACATTGTGGACATTCAAATATTTGGCAATAAGATGAAAGGGAGACAGGAAAGTGGAAGGGAGAAGTTGGTGAGCTGGAGGAAGGAGAGAGGTTTGTATATGGGGGTAAAGAGGTCAAACCAATAGGAGATGGAATGAAAGAGAGGGGAGAGTGACTATTTCATTATAAAACCATCACTCACATGGGCACCAGCCGCCACATACTCTCAGAGACTCTTCAGAGACTAAGCCTCGATTTGAGTGTGTGTGTGTGCTCATGTTCATGCCTGTGCATCCTAGAATGGGTTATTTTTGACATGGGGTATATATATATTTATGTCTATTATGTCTGAATGTGTGCATGTGCATTAATATTGGGGACAATGATGAATGAGATGCACCACACTTTTTTCAACCTGGTGACAGTTAATGAAATGACCTATTATGTGAGTCTACAGCGTTCCATAACAACCCAGAAATCCAAGATCAATTATTTATGGTTTTGGGCAAACTTAATGGAAATATATTGCCATTAGCAGAGCTAACCAAGTGTAAAAGGAATTTTAACTCTTTGACTTTTAAGCTGTAACTTATAATTCAAACTGTTGACAATTTCTTTTGTTTGTATGGGGGGGATTGGTTTGCTATAGTCAATTACACATTAACCTTTGTTACTGAAGACAACACCAATGTGGTAATTTGCGTATGAAAACTCTGCAGCAGAATATTCACTTATAGAAGTTGAACAGTACCGTGTATTTGACAGACTAGAAGAGACATTGTCACAGCGTGACCCCGTGACCTCTTGTATGTTGTAGACTTTTGTATATTTCTGTTATTTCACTGTGATGTCTTGTTTGTGAATCGTTCCTAATTAAGGGTAAGGAGGATATTTTGAAGTTCTTATAATTTTTATTTTGCTTTCATTTTATATGACATGCATATTAAGGAGAATAATTGTGTGCTTCTCACTTCTTTTGCAGATTGACAAACCAGTCCCTGTGCAGTTTTGTTCTTTTTTATGGTCAGATTCATGGGGGGAATGTGCCAAGTGTAGTATGGAGGATCGGGGGATTTAGGGAGTATCTACAAATTAATTGTGTTTTAAGATAGTTGGTGAAATCCCAATTATAATACAAACCCCAGTTCCAATGAAGTTGGAACATTGTGTAAACTAGCACACCCCCATATCATCACAAATGCTGGCTTTTGAACTCTGCACTGACAACAATCTGGATGGTCCTTTTTTCTTTAGTTTGGAGGACATGACATCCATGATTTCAAAAAACAATTTGAAATGGGGACTTGTCAGACTACAGCACACTTTTTCACTTTGCATCAGTCCATCTCGGATGAGGTCAGGCCCAGAGCAACCAACAGCGTTTCTGGGTGTTGTTGATATATGTTTTTCACTTTGGATGGTTGCGTTTTAACTTGCACTTGCAGATGGAGTGACAGACTGTGTTAACTGACAATGGATTTCTGAAGTGTTTCTGAGCCTATGTGCAGGGTTTCCGCTGGTAACATTTCTGTGTGGTGACCCACCACGCCAGAAACTGAGCCGACACACTGAGAAAAATAAATGAAGGAATGACGCTCCGCAAGCGCGCATTCGAACAATGCACGTGACAGTCATCCATGCTTTGGAGTTTGGAAGTGCACTGCCTGCGTTATAGTTCCAGTCGGCAGGCAGACGTGTCTATCTAGTGTCGCTGTCCGAGAGAAGCATGAGCTTATTAAAGTACTTTAAATGAAGAAAAAAAAGCAGAAGAGGTATGTAAGCAGTGGAGGCATTTATCATTGCTTTAACCTGCTGGTAATGGGTCGGTAATGAGCCGCTGACCAAACAGGTGTGGTTAGGCTTCATTTGCAGGCTAATTGAGGGAAAGGGAAGGGTGACTGAATTGCTGAGGGTTTACTTCACCAACCACTACAATATTATTTTATTTATTTAATTGTTATGTACCTGCGAAGTTAAAATTACTGAAATTCATGTAGTCAGTGACTTTAATCCATCAACATGCTCCATCCTTCAGGCAAGCTAAACCTGCCAACATTTGGATTTCAAAATATGTGAAGTTTTTCCTGTTGTCTGGGTGGTGAGGAGAGATCTAAAAAAAAACTATACATATGAAGAAATATTATAACAGAAATTACTGCATCTTTGGCAATTTTAGTTAATTTATTTCATTAAAAATAATTTAATTCATTTTTTCTTTGAAATCAGAGTTAAAATTATTGTTCTGTTCTGGCTCTGCAAAATTATAGTCAAAAGTGTAAATTGTATGAGGTAAAAAAGTCAAAACTTTACCACAGTCTGTCAAATTTATAAAAAATGCAAATGGTAATTTTATAAAAAATATGCAAATTTGCCATAAAATAATCCACAAGTTTATAATAAAGTCTCAAATGTAATAGAAAAGTCATAATTTTACAAGAGGAAATTACAGATTTGAGGAAATTGGTTGCAAATTTAGGTAAAAACAAATTTACCAAAAAAAAGTAGAAAACTTCACGAAAAATGTTATAAATTTAGGAGAAAACCCTCAAACCTTCAAGATGAAAGTCATTACTCAAGCATTTTTTTAAGTGGGTGCTTTTGTACTCTTACACAACTAGTAATTGTTTAGGTGTCTACTTTTAATTAGTAATTTTATAAGACAACACTGCTTTTAGCAGACCGCCCGTAAATCTACTGGAGGAAAAGCCCCCAGGAAGCAGCTGGCCACCAAGGCTGCTCGAAAAAGCGCTCCAGCCATCGGCGGAGTGAAGAAGCCTCACCGTTACAGGCCCGGTACCGTGGCTCTGAGAGATCCGTCGCTACCAGAAATCCACGGAGCTGCTCATCCGTAAGCTGCCCTTCCAGCGTCTGGTGAGGGAGATCGCTCAGGACTTCAAGACCGACCTGCGCTTCCAGAGCTCCGCCGTCAAGGCTCTGCAGGAAGCCAGCGAGGCCTACCTGGTGGGTCTCTTCAAGGACACCAACCTGTGCGCCATCCACGCCAAGAGGGTCACCATCATGCCCATAGACATCCAGCTGGGCTGCTGTATCCGCGGAGAGAGAGCTTAGACTTTCTGCTGCACATCCACCAACCACAATGCTTCGCACTGTCTCTCTCTCTCTCTCTCTCTCTCTCTCTCTCTCTCTCTCTCTCTCTCTCTCTCTCTCTCTCTCTCTCTCTCTCTCTCTCTATATATATATATATATATATATATATACAGTATATATATATATATATATATATATATATATATATATATATATATATATATTAATATGTACATAATGTATACTAGCTGCTCTTGTTTTTTCTTGCCTTCTGATTGTTGCTCTGAGTGTTGCTATCCCTGTGCTGTTGCAATCCTGGAATTTCCCCATTGTGGGACTAATAAAGGCTTATCTTATCTTATCTTTTATATGAGTGGTATTTCTGGCTATTATAGCCACCTCTGATCATATAATTTAAGTATGTGTAAGCAAATAACTACTGTATTATGAATGTTTTTATCCTTTAAGTGTCGTGTTTTCTCATTTCCACACATGCGTCACATACACCCTGTTATGTATGGAATAAATGAGACATGAGTCGTCTTATGCCAAGCAACAAACTGAACTTTATTGAGGGAACACAGAGAATATATACAGCAGCCGCAGCTCGCCTGACGTCATCCCCCCAGACGGCTACGGCAAGCCCCAAGGGCCAAACCCACATACTACCCCCCCCCCCCTTTAGAAAAGTCCAAAAACACACATACCATTGAAATCCCCCCCCCCCCCCAGTTTGGGACCCAAATCATGCAATCATGCACTAAAATAAATGGGAACTAATGTACTAAAATTGGCCTATCACATTCACACAAAACCTAAAAAATAGAGTTGGTGGGTGGACTGACACACAACCCGCACAGCATAGTGGATTATTCTGCCACTGGTAACCTAAAAGTCCATTAATAAACTAAAATCACTGCCGTGTTCCGAAACTAAATGATAATACACAAAATAATCCCATTTTATAACATACACATACACAAAAACCTTAGAACTATCAATAAAGTGCTACCGCACAGTCATTCAGGTGGAAAAAAACTGGAACTTGCATGGGGGGCCCAGGGCAACCCCTCAACAGGCGCGCCCCTGGAGACCACAGATCCCCGGAGCGATGGCCAATCCTCTGGATGGCGGGGCCCGGATCCCACACCGCCATCATCGACCGCTGCTCTTGTCCAGCTGCGCCACCAGAAGCCTCTTCCCAGACACACCGCAGCGCATTGGCATGCCTCGCCAAACTGTCAGACAGCTGGAAGTAAGCTGTCCCCAGCTTAGCCACGATGCGCAGGTGTTCCTGGTGTTTTGCTGGCTGTCGTCTGGCCCATATTCGCCATGGACATTCCTCGAACCCGGACCAAGTCCATAACCCTAACTTATGGGTCATAAGAGCAGACCCATAAGAGGGTTATGGGTCTGCTCGGTCTGACATGGTGCTGCTCGGCACGCGGTTTCTCCGTGCCTGTCGGTCTGGCCCCGTCCTCCTCTGAAGCCATTGCAGCGGTCACCATTGTAGCTGCAGATCCTCCATCCCTCTGCGGCCAAGTACCGGGGACTTCTGGGCCTAGCACATCGGTGCCATCTGCCGGCCAGGTGCTTCGTCGTTGCACTCAGTGGCTCCCTCCGCCGTTTCCCGAGCACCGGGACTGAGAACCTGGGCAAAACTGGTCCTGCTTGACCGCTGTGGCGTCCGTTAGCTCTTCGTACTGTTCACTCCCAGTGTCTGTCTCTGACTGCGGCTTGTCTCGGGTACAAAAGCAGTCCGGTACCTCCTCTCTGTCGTCCGAGGTGCTCTGCTGAGTGGTCTCTATGCCCGGCTGTCGCTGCTGCTTTTCGGGGCTCTCAGCATGCTTGCGCTCCCCCTCCCGCCGCTCCGGCTCTGGCTGCGGGGAAAACTGAGCCAAGTTTGTTCGCTGCTCACCCTCCGTGCTGTGGTCATTTTTTTTCCACAATATTTTTTATTGAACCTTTTTTTTTTTACAAACATGGCACAAACAGTCAAACACTAACACTAAAGTAATTTAAAAATAAATTTAAAAAAAAACACTAACTACAAAAAAAAATGTACTGAAAACACCAACAACCATTAACAAAGGCAAGTCAACAACAATGCTCCTCTGCTTAGTCTAGGTAATCTATTACATAAGAATACATATACATTCACCAATTTGGAATTTGCAAGGTCCACACATATCATTCACCTTCTTCTTCAGAAGTTATGTTTAATTTCTTTACATAATCAATGAAAGGTCTCCATATATTCTCAAACACATTTTCCTTTGATTTCAGTATGTATGTTATTCTTTCTAGTGGAAGGTTTGTTAACATCTGTCTTAACCACTGAGTCACATCTGGTCTATGAGTCTTTTTCCACAATAGTGCAATACATTTTTTGGCATTAAGCAAACCGAGGTCTATGAATGTTCTTTCACTCTTATTAAAGTTATGTTTTTCTGGATACAAACCCAACAAAAACAGTTTAGGGTTCAGTATGAATTGTTTTGAAATTATTTTTTCAATTGTTACCCTCACCTCTTCCCAAAACATTCTGATTTTTCTACATTCCCATAAACAGTGAAATAGGGTTCCTTTACTTTCCATACATTTTGTGCATGTATCTGGTATGTTTTTGTTATATCTATTTAACTCCACCGGTGTAACATACATCCGCATTAACCATTTAAAATGTATCAATTTAAGACGTACATTTATTGATTTGGTTTGAGCTTCTGCACAAGCCATTTCCCATTGTTCCTCTGAAATTTCAATTTGCAGGTCTTCTTTCCAATAATTCAGTCTTTTCTGTGAGTTTTCACTTGAGAATAGTGTCAATGAGTTATAAAACTCTGAAATAATACCCTTTCTCTTACTATCTTTCGTCAAAATTTTTTCCAAGGATGAATAAGTAGGTCGGGTGAGAGCATTATTTTGATTTGATCGAATAAAATTTCTAAGCTGAAGATATTTAAAAAAATGTGTTCTATTAAGATTGAATTTAATCCTCAGTTCTTCAAAAGACATTATGTTATCTGAACGTGACAAATATAAGTCTTGAATCTTTTGAATCCCTTTTAAATTCCATACTTTAAATACAGCATCCGCTCTCCCTGGTGTAAAATATTGATTACCCCATATTGGGCTAAATTGTGACAATAAGTGTGGTTCTTTTAAATATTTTTTTGGTTTCACACCATATTTTGATCATGTGCTTTACAATTGGATTTTTAACTTGTTTCTGTAATTTTTAAGCCGAGTCTGAGTATATGAATAAGGGAAGAGGTAAAGGTAAATTGTATGATTCCATTTCAGTCCAGTGAGGAGGATCATTTGATGAAAAATAATATGTCATAGACCTCAGTTGTGCTGACCAGTAATACAACATAAAGTCTGGACATTTCAGACCTCCACAATCAAATGGTAAATATAGTAAGGACAAACATAATCTAGCCTTCCTATTGTTCCATATAAATTCCACTAACTTTTTTTTAATTCTTGAGAATAGATCTGAAGGTGGTGGTAAAGGAATGTATTGAAATAAATAAAGTATTTTTGGTAAGATATTACTTTTAAGTATATTAATTCTCCCGATCATCGACATTGGTAGTGACATCCATCTCTGAAGTAACTCATTAATATCTGTCATTAAGGCTTCATAGTTGGCACTGGCGACTGATTCTAGCTTAGGCAAATTTTGAATTCCTAAATATTTAAACTGATTTACAACATTAAATTGATTTACCTCAGGAGCTGGGTGATTTCTCTGGGTCTCATTTAGCATTAATATTGAAGATTTTGTTTTGTTTATTTTATATCCTGATATTTTCCCAAAGTTCTTTATTAAATTTAACAAGGTCGGAATTGATTTTTTAAAATTCGACATTAACAAAATTATGTCATCGGCATACAGGGAGATTTTATGTTCTGTTGGTCCTACTTTAATTCCATATATTTGTGGATGTAAACGTACTGCCATCGCTAAAGGTTCAATTGCCATAGTAAACAATAAGGGTGAAAGTGGACAGCCTTGTCGACATCCTCTATTGATTTTTATTGATTTTGAGATATTGCTGTTTGTTAGGATTTCTGCTGTAGCATTATTGTATATTATCTGGACCCATTTTATGAAATTATTTCCAAGTCCAAACCTTTGTAGGACTTCAAAAAGATAGGGCCATTCGACCCTATCAAAGGCCTTTTCGGCGTCCAATGATAGGAGAGCTGTATCCGGTGCTTCTTTATTGGAATAAATAATATTAAATAGTCTTCTTACGTTATGGAAGCCTTGTCTTCCCATTATAAAGCCATTCTGATCTCGGTTAATAATATTTGGTAATATTTCTTGTAGTCGTCTTGCTAAAATTTTACAGATTATTGTCATCACCCGCAGCTCACGGGCTTCCACCTCAGCTGCTCGCACATCTGCGCCTCGTTAGTGTTTCGCTATTTATTCCATCCTGCCCTGAGCTGCAGCCTGGAGCCGTCTGTCTCCCAACATCGATATCTCCCAGCAGCTTCCTCCTCATCAGGCCTGCTGATCTACGCTAAAGGACACGTAAGCTGTCATTATTATCTGCTCACCTTCTTCTATCAGCCTCCCCTGTGCACAGGTGGATAACCCGGCGGCGGACTTACCCTCCATTGTCCCGCCGCTTCTCTGCCTCACCGCTTCGCCCGGACGCACAGCAGGACGTTGTCTCCCAGGCTTGGGACCTGCCAACGCCAGCCACCTCATCTCTGCAAGTAAGCACAGCTCTAGATCACGCTCCCGTGTGGTTGCCTAGCTAACCCCTTTTCTCCTCTCTCCCATAGGGTTGTCTGGCCGCACGACGTGCTGCTCTGTCCTGGCTTGCATCCTCCACCCGCATCACACACTAATCACTCACACACGCATCCATACACTCACCTTGTTGTTTAATAAAGCTGTCAAATCTACCTGAGCCTGCGTGCGTGTTTCCTGGGCCGACAATATGTCAATTATCTTAAGATCAGCATTTAATAGGCTTATTGGTCTCATGTTTTCACATTTATTAGGGGGTTTACCTGGTTTTGGCAACAGTATAATTAAGGCATTATTCATGTATGGTGGTAAATTACCATTTTGAAATGCTTCTAAAACCATTTCCAAAAGTGGTTTTATTAATTTATTCTTAATTTTTTTTATAGAGGTCAACTGGAAGACCATCTGGTCCTGCTCTTTTTCCTGATTTCATATTATCAGTGGCTAGCCCAACTTCTTCTTGACTAATTTTAGACTCCAGTATCTCCCTGTTTTCATTTGGAATACACGATATAGATAATCCACCCAAAAACCCATTTAGTTTTGTTAAGTCAGTTTCATTTTTTGTATCATATAGTTTTTCATAATAATCTATAAAGGCACTATTAATTTCTAAAGGATCTATAACTACCTGTCCGTTACTTATAATACTGGTAATTGGTGTTTTAAATTCTAATTGTTTAATCTGCCATGCCAATAATTTTCCTGATTTTTCACCTTGTTCATAAAAAGTTTGCTTCAATCTTAGAAGACTCGAGGCAGCTCTATTCGCTGATTTTTTGTCATATTCAGCTCTCAGAATCAGTAATTCGTTCTCTAGCTGTGGGTTACTTCCTGCATACACCTTTTCTTGAAGAATTTTTATTTTACGTTCCAATTGGACTCTCTCCTCTCGAGTCTTCTTAGATTTTGAACCTGTATAACTAATAATATGCCCCCTAATAAAAGCTTTGAAAGCCTCCCACTTTATACATGCCGTTGTTCGTATAGTATTAATCTCAAAGAACTCATCTGTTTTTCTATGTACTTAACAAATTCCTCATCCTGAAGCCATTTATGCTGAAAATGCCACCTACCTGGATCCTTTGTCAATTTCTTATCTACATATATTAGACAGCAGGGTGCATGATCAGAGATCACAATGTTATCATAGAAACAGTTTTGAATCTTGGACCTTAATTCTGTAGAGATCAAAAAGTAGTCAATACGTGAGAATGTCTTATAGGTATTAGAATAACAAGAATAGGCTTTGACTTGTGGTTTCATTTCTCTCCATATATCCAGCAATCTCAATTCTTTCATAAAATGATTAATGGTCATCCTGCATCCATTGTGCGTACAGTCCAGTCCTGTTGACCTATCTATACTGGGATTCAATGTACAATTAAAATCCCCTGCTATTATGTGTTGCCCTGTAAGTGATGATAAAGTGAGGAATAAATTAACGAAGAAGTTTTGATCATCAATAATGGGGCCATATAAGTTCACCAGATTTATATTTTCTAATAACAAAGATCCTTGGATGATTAGATATCTTCCAAATTTGTCTCCAATTACATTTTTCACTTGAAATGGGACTGTTTTGTGTATGAGAATCATAACTTCCCTAGCTCGGGATGAAAATGATGAGGTGAACACGTTACCTTGCCATCTTCTCCTAATTCTTTTTACATCCTCCTCTATTAGATGAGTTTCTTGTAAAAATACAATTTTTGCATCTATGTCTTTTATTTTATTCATAACTTGTTTAAGTTTTTTTAGATTTTGTAGACCTCTGCAATTCCATGAAGTTAAATTAAGATTAACGCTTTGATCTATGATCAATAAGGAGTTTGAGATTACCTTGCAATATGAACATGCTCATACAGAGAAGCAAAAACATGAGTGGTTGGACATTCATCCTACAAACTACACAAAAACAAATTCCCTTTCCCCACATTCGTGGTAATCCCCCCAAAATCAAAAAAATTCCGTCTTCCGTTATAGCTAGTGACTGTTCCACACCTGCGAGGATCAGTCAAACCACTCTCTCTTTCTCCTCTCAATCACCCTAACTCTACTACTATTTTTAATGACATTAACTCTCTTCTGTAGTTTTTTCAACATAACTTCAAAGTTTTATAGCAACTTTGTACATCATAGCTTTTTTTTTTTATAATACAGTCTGTATTTTGTAGACATGTTATATGTTTCAGATCAATCAGATGCCTGTACAAATGCTTAAATGTTCTACCTTTATCATGTTCATGCTTAGCTCCCACCAGTCTCTTCTTGGATCTGCTTAATGAGCTCCTGCGCCTCTTGAGGGGTCTTGAAGGTGTGGGTTCTCCCCTTATATGTGACCAGCAGTCTTGCCGGATGAATCACTCCGTGACGAATCTCGAGGTTGCGCAGCTCTTTGCGGGCGGGGTCGAACTGCCTCCTTAATTGTTGTATTCCTGTGGCGAAGTCTGGGTAGAACCGCACCTGTTGATCCTGGTATTTAATTTCCCCTTTAGCTCGCGCCGCGTTGGTGACCGTCATCTTGTCTCTGTAGCTGAGGAACTTCATAATCAACGTCCTCGGTGGTGTCTTATTATCTCTCGGTGGGCCGATTCGGTGAGCTCTCTCTAAAACGACCGATGACTGGAGGTCCGCGTTATTCAGCGCTTCTGGGATCCACTTTTCCAAAAAGGAACATGGGTCCCGTCCCTCCGCTCCCTCCGGGAGACCCACCAGCCTCAGATTATTCCGTTTGGATTCCAAATCTAGAACGTTATCTTCCAGACATTTCCATTTTAATTCCAGTATTTGCAACTTTGATTGTAGGGTGGTGACGTCATCTTCAGCGCTTGAAATTCGGAGCTCCGCCTGCAATACTCGTTCCATACAGTCGCTTATTTCCTTTCTCATTCCTTCTATTGCTGCTATAATCCCATCAAATTTAGACGAAAAGTCTGCTCTCATGGAGCTGATGGCAGCAAGCACCGCGCTTGTCCCCTTCTCAGCAGTTCCCGCTCCGCCGCTGGCTCCATCCTCCGCCATAGTATCTGGAGTTTTTTCTGCTTCGTCACGAGCGTGGAAGTCTGTTAGTTTGGATTGCTTTGTTGAATTACTTTTTCCTTCACCTAATTTCCCAGCCTTAGTCTTTACCATATCCGCGCCTAAACGCTGGGATGGATTTTTGTTCCAATTAAGAGAGTTTTAGCCAACTTTTTATTTTTAGGAGCAGAGCAGTGTGAAACACGTCTTCCTACGTGGCCGCCATAACCGGAACCGCTGTGGTCATTCTTAATGCTGTGCTCTTCGGCTGGCTTGTCGTTCCCGATGGACATGGGCTCCCTCTCTTTTGGCTTTAATTCCACCGTGTTATCTAGCTCGTAGCCCGTAGCTTCTAGCTTCTGTGTTTGGCGCCCACCTAGCTCCGTGGCTAATTTCTCTGTTGCTACTAGCTGGGCTGTTAGCTCCCTGAGCTAGCTAGCTTAGCGTCTTTGGTGCCAACAGCCTTTCAGCCCACAGCTTCGTGCTCCTTGTGTGTTTGTCAAAGTAGTCAGCTAGCAGCCCAACAGCATCTGCAAATAGGTTGCCATGAGAATAGAATAGGCTTTATTGTCATTGTACAGTTGTACAGCACAAGGGATGCAAGTTATCTCTACTCTACGCTAAGCCCTCTACTGTACTCCCTGTACACCTTTGACTGTATTCCAACCCACCCAACCACTGTCATCGTGAAGTACATGGACGTCACCACCTTGGTTGGGCTCATCACGATGACGATGAGAAGGCATACAGGGCGGAGGTAGAGAATCTGCTGCTGTGGTGCCAAGCAAACAAAACTGAACATCCAAAAAACCAAAGAACTCATACTGGATTTCAGGAAGAACAGACAGGACCGCCCCCCCCCCCCCCCCTCATAAATGGCAACCGTGTGGAAAATGTCCCCGCCTTCAGGTTCCTGGGCAGCCACATCTCCTCTGACCTCTCCTGGACTGTCAACACCAAGGCCCTGGTGAAGAAAGCCCAGCAGCAGCTGCACTTCCTCTGTGTCCTGAGGAAGAACAACCTGGATCAGAAGCTGCTGCTGGCCTTCTACCACTGCTCAGTGAAGAGCGTGCTCATCTACTGTCTGGGTGTGTGGTATGCCGGCTCCACGGCTGAGAACAGAAAGGCTGTGCAGAGGGTCACATTAGCAGCGGCCCTCTGCCCTCCCTGAAAGACATCCCCAGATCTTCCTGTTTCAGAAAGATCAAGGCCATCACAGAGAACCCTCACATCCCGCCCACCACCTGTTTGACCTGCTTCCCTCTGGACAACAGTTCAGATCAATCAGGCCCCACACCTCCAGACTGACAGTTTCTTCCCCTGGGCCATCTGAACTACAAACAGTCAGAGGCCCCACCCTCTCCCTCCGAATGCTCACATGCACAGAACTGTGGACCTTTTTAATAATCACAATAACACACCTGCCTTTGCACTCCGCGCGTTCATGTACGTATACTGACCCATCCGTGAAACCACTACTGTGTATATTTTCCATAATCCTTGGGCCATTTTACTCAATTTTGTGATCAATTGTGTGTTCTGCACTCTGCCCTCTTTTGTACATAGTTCCACCCGCGTAGCCACTACCACACCTGTGTATATGTCTTTCCATAATCCTGGGCCGTCCATCTTCTTCTGCTTAATCCTTTTTGGGTTGCGGGGGTGGTGGTGGTGGTGGTGGTGGGGGGGGGGGGCTGGAGCCTATCCCAGCATCTTTGGGCGAGCGGCAGGGTACACCCTGGACAGATCGCCAGTCCATTGCAGGGCCAACACAGAGAGACAGACAACCATTCACTCCCACAGTCATACCTAAGGACAATTTAAAATCCTGGGCCATTTTTATTTTATTTCAGTCATGTGTTTAATTGTGTGTTCTGTAACCGTGTTTTTATCTATTCCTTCTCTCTTACTTTATTGCGCAGTAGTCTGGTGGAGCACCCACAATAAAGCCTATTCTATTCTATTCTGTTCTGTTCTAATCATTAGTTGATTCATTCTATCGATCGATTAACAATTAATTGATAACCGTCAATTTTCTAGAGAATCTGAATTTACCTCAGTGCAATACGGTCTTTCTATCTTTAACATATGAATAAAATATGAACATCATATTCTTTAATGATTTATTGTACCATTTGCATTTTTTACTACAGACAACGGCGTTTTTTATAGTTGGTAACAGATTTTGTACTGTGTAGTGTGTACTATGTGCTGGTGTATCTGTAAATTACAAATGTCATGATTTTTAGTTTATTTTAAAAACTATTACCAATGTTATAAAATTGTTTTTTTAGTTATATTACAAAAAATAACTTTCAAGTTGTTCTAATTTACTGAGATGCGCTGTTTTAACAGGAAAATAAACTGAGCTGTTTCATCTGTTACATGTTAAACATTATCAGAATACCGCAGCAATCCAGGAAAACCCAGTAAGATCTGGCCCGGAGAACGGACTGGAGACAATGACGTAATTTTCGTCACACAAGCCTTACAGTTGAGCGGACGTGGACAGCGGATGTGCAGCATGAACCCAGATTTAGTCCATGCTGGGCTCCTCTGATACTGTGTGTTGAAATGTTACCTCAGGATGTCCGGTCTGCTTTCCCATCTAGCGGGGGGTTGAAGGCAGCAGGATGGGTTTTTACGCTTGTGCGGTCTTTTTCCTTGCTCCGGTCTGTTCTTCCACCCTGCTAATTTGAAGCACGCGGGTAGCTCTTCAAGCTTACGTGCCATTGGAACTTGTTTTGGCATGCCGACGTAACCCGGAAGGACAAGGTTTTTCGCTGTGCACAGCGGATGTGCACTGGGGGCTTGGCGTCTTCTTCTGCTATTTCTTTAGTTTCAGTTGAAAAGCGGCAATGGGCGCCCCTGCCTGGATGGGAGTGCCGCTACATTTCGTAGAATAAGCTCCCATTGAAAAGGACTGCTGAGGTATCAATTAATTGATAACTAATTTAATTTAGTTAACTAAATTCTTATCAACAATTAATAGAAGGTCAATTAATCTTTAACATCCCTAGTTGCCACAACTTCAAAGTCTTTAAGCCGTAGGAAACACTGGTAATACACTTTAGAGCAGGGGTCACTAACTAAAATTGAAAGAGGTCCGATAAGTCAGTTCTCCGCCCCAGCTGAGGACTGGGGATCTTTAGGCACTTCACAATACAATTATGATTCAGGGTCACCGATTTTGATTCTAAAACGATTCTTGATGCATTTTTTTCTGCATTTTTTCCTCTCACTGTGTGACAGCTTGGTACTTTTACACACTGCGTTCCAAATTATTATGCAAATAGGATGTTAGTGTCATAAACATTGAATTTTTTGTTTTTCAATTAAACTCATGGATGGTATTGTGTCTCGGGGCTCTTTGGATCACTGATATCAGTCTCAGACACCTGTCATAGTTAGTTTGCCAGGTGATCCCAATTAAAGGAAAACTACTTAAAAAGGATGTTCCACATTATTAAACATGCCACAGGTTTCAAGCAATATGGGAAAGAAAAAGGATCTCTCAGCTGCTGAAAAGCGTCAAATAGTGCAGTACCTTGGAAAAGGTATGAAAACATTAGACATTTCACAAAGACTTAAGCATGATCATTGTACTGTGAAGAAATTTGTGGCTGATTCAGAGCACAGACAGGTTTGTGCAGATAAAGGCATAATGAGGAAGGTTTCTGCCAGACAAATTCATTGGATTAAAAGAGCAGCTGCTAAAATATTGTTACAAAGCAGCAAACATGTATTTGAAGCTGCTGGTGCCTCTGGAGTCCCATGAACCTCAAGGTGTAGGATCCTCCAGAGGCTTGCATTGTGCATAAATCTACTCTTTGGCCACCCCTAACCAATGCTCACAAGCAGAAATGGTTGTAGTGGGCCCAGAAATACATGAATACTAATTTTCAGTCTTGTTTACTGATGAGTGCCGTGCAACCCTGGATGGTCCAGATGGACGGAGTAGTGGATGGTTGGTCGATGGCTACCATGTCCTAACAAGGCTGCAACATCAGCTAGGAGGTGGCAGCGTCATGTTTTGGGCCAGAATCATGGAGAGAGAGCTGGTAGGCCCCTTTAGGGTCCCTGAAGGTGTGAAAATGACCTCAGCAAAGTATATAGTTTCTGACTGACCACTTTCTTCCATGGTACAAAAAGAAGAACCGTGCCTTCAGTAGCAAAATTATCTTCATGCATGGCAATGCACCATCTCATGCTGCAAAGAATACCTCTGTGTCATTGTTCTGCTATGGACATAAAATGAGAGAAACTCTTGGTGTGGCCCCCATCCTTCCCTGACCTCAACCCTATTCAAAACTTCTGGAGCATCGTCAAGCAAAAGATCTATGAGGGTGGGAGGCAGTTCACATCAAAACAACAGCTGTAGGATGCTATTCTGACATCTTGCAAAGAAATTCAAGCAGAAACTTTACAAAAACTCACAAGTTCAATGAATGCAAGAATTGTGAAGGTTATATCAAAGGAGGGGTCCTATGTTAACATGTAACTTGGCCTGTTAAGATGTTTTTCATTAAAATAGCTTTTGATTTCAGTAAATATGACCTCCTAATGCTGAAAATTCAACAAATGACCATTTTCAGTTCTCTACAACCAGTAAAATATTTTGAAACTCTGTTGTGCATAATAATTTTGAACAGTGCATTTTGAGTTTGCTTTTTTTAATTTTGACAAAAAAAGTTATCATTGGGAGGTTGTTTTCAATAAAATTTGAATTATGCTCCAACGGTTGATGACTTGAAAATTATACTGACTGTCATTTGCATCGGCTATTTAGGAAAATCAGAGACATCATTTGCAAAATAATTTGGAATGCGATATAAAGCCAAGTGTTTGCAGTGACCCATGAATTTGCTTCAAACATCTTTTAATAAAAGACCTGGAAGAGAAATGCAACAAGTAATGTGGACAGTTTTATCTGAAAATGTGCTTTTAAGAACTGTCATCCTTTCATGGACATTCTTTCAGAAGACCACAGCTGTCTCCAGCAGGCCAATATCATTTGCTTTTACACATTATTTTATTAAGCGGATGCTTTAGCTGTTTTTAGCTTTGTATTAATTTTTTAACAAAAAAAAAATCAAATAAATTCTTAGTTCAATTTCAAACAAAACATGTAGTAATTGAATCATAATAACACATGGGAACACTAAATGTGTTTTTGACTCCAAATAAATATCTCTAAAATTCTCAAATGTACAACTTCAATCCTAAAAATGTAAAGTTTTAGATGAGAACATAAACTAAATTAAATACATTTAAAAAAGATTAATATCTAAAAAACAAAATCTCACAAAAAGTCCGCCTCTAGGCTCTATACTATATTTTCAGTATAAAAAAAAATTCAAACTGTAAGCCTGTAAAAGGGACAGAAAATATAATTCCACACTACAGAATGCCTCTGAGTTTTTCTTTATGTCAACAGTGTTCTTTTTTTTTTTCTCCCTTTACCTCATTTGTGTCTGTTCAGGTAACACTCTGTCACAGGGAGAGGGGAGGTGGATGTGTGTGGGTCTTTTCATGTTCAGTAACAAAGAGCAAATTATTGTTTTTACGTGATATCAGAGGGTCATGGAAAACCCAGCCACAGGGGGTGCACAAGCCAGTCTACTCCTAGTGCCGGTCCCAAGCCCGGGTAAATGGGGAGGGTTATGTCAGGAAGGGCATCCGACATAAAACCTTTACCAAATCAAACATGCGGATCATGAATGAGTGAGACTTTCATACCGGATCAGTCGAGGCCCAGGTTAACAACAACTGCCACCGGTGCTGTTATAATCGACAGGGTGCTGGTGGAAATTGGGCTACTGTTGGTCAGAGATCGAGGAGGAGGAGAGGGGGAAGGCGTGTTAGGAGGGAGAGAGCGAAAAGGAAAGATAAAAGTGTGGAGGTGAGAGTAGGGATGTTAAATGTAGGGACTATGACTGGTAAAGGCAGAGAGTTGGCTGATATGATGGAGAGAAGAAAGGTAGATATACTGTTTGTTCAAGAAACCAGATGGAAGGGAAGCAAGGCTAGGAGCACTGGAAGTGGATTTAAACTGTTCTACCATGGTGTAGATAGGAAGAGAAATGGAGTAGGAGTAATCTTGAAGGGAGAGTACAGTATGTGAAGAGTATTCAGGAGGTAAAGAGGGAGTCAGACAGAATCATGAGTTTGAAGCTAGAAGTCAAAGGTGTGATGTTGAATGTTGTCACTGCATATGGCCCACAAGTTTGATGTCAGGTAGAAGAGAACGAGGAATTCTGGAGTAAATTGGATGAAGTGGTAGAGACTGTTCCCAGAGGGGAGAGAGTGGTGATTGGAGCAGACTTTAATGGACATGTAGGTGAAGGGAACAGAGGTGATGAGGAGGTCCTGGGTAGGTATGGTCTTAAGGAGAGAAATGTGGAAGGACAGATGGTTGTGGATTTTGCTAAAAGGATAGAAATGGCTGTGGTGAACACATACTTCAAGAAGAGAGAGAAACATAAGGTGACTTACAAGAGTGGAAGAAGGTACACACAGGTGGACTACATCTTATGCAGAAGGAGAAATCTGAAAGAGATAGGAGACTGCAAGGTGGTGGCAGGGGAGAATGTAGCTAGACAGCATCGGATGGTAGTCTGTAGGATGACTGTGAAAAGCAAGAAGAGGAAAACAGTGAAGGCAGAGCCAAAGATTAAGTGAGGGAAGTTACAGAAGAAAGAAGGTCGCACAGAGTTCAGGAAGGAGTTGATACAGGCTCTGGGTGGTAGGGAAGAATTACCAGATGACTGGGAAAGTACAGCGGAAGTGTTGAGGGAAATGAGTAGAAAGGTATGTGGTGTATCCAGTGGACAGAGGAAGGAAGACAAGGAGACTTTATGGTGAAATGAGGAGGCAGGGTTTCCTCCGGTAATATTTCTCGGTGGTGGACCGCCTCGCCAGAAAATTTACCGCCACGCCAAGAAGGAGATATGAATTTAAGAAAAATGTATGAAGCAATGACTTTCCGCACGTGCGTGGTCGTCATCTGCGTGGAGTTTAGAAGCGCCCCACCCACGCGGGCTTTCCAGTAAGTCAGCAGGCAGTGTCTCGCTAGCGGCAGCAGCATCTTCGTGGAAAAGGAGTGAAAACCGGGAAGTCAAACTGTCACGTGCCGAGCCGGCTTGGCTTTCCCTGGCTCAGCCTCTATCTCTTTGTGGGGTTGGCTTTGCTGGTTATGTGTTTTGATGTATTCTTTTACTTATGCCATGCCTCTAGCCGCTGCCTAACTGGCAGCTATTAGTCAGCATCTGTCATCACCTTTCTCTCATGCTGCTGACAGGCTGCCGGCCTAGCCACGCCCCCTCGCTCTCCTTCTGGCGCATCAGCTGTTTCCAGTCCCCGGTAATTATCTGTTAGTGCGTCGCCCAGGTGATTCCTATTTGTCACGCCAGCAGCGTCTGTATTAAAGGAGCTGTTCGCTAGACAGACACCGCTGGATTATTGTACGCGTTGGATGGTCGTTCTCCGTCGTCAACCGTCACATCAGTAAGGACTGTCTGTGTGTCTTGGATTTTCGCTGTGCCAGCTCGGTCTGCCCCCCACTGTGAGTAACTTCCTGTGTGCTGTTCCGCCACGGTTTTCCTCCAGTGTGTGTGTAGGGCTACCTTGAGGACACTAACGAGGATCTAAGCTGTTATGTGTCTGTATGTTAGTTTTGTGTTAATAAATGTGTGTTTGGTGTAACCCTGCACTTAAATCCTTGTCATTTTTTCCCCTTGCCGTGTGCCATTGGAGAGGCGCGCTCATGACCCAAACAGCAGAAATGGACTCTATTTGAAGAGAAACTTTGTGAAGAAGTCCACTGTTTCGTCGTTGGTGAAAATCCTGGCACATCAGCACCTTGGCGCCACCTATCAGGTGGGAGTGAAACTACAAATGATGGTTGTGTGCATGCATCAACCGCTTGGCCTCGGTAGATGAAAAAAGTGAGCATGTACAGTGCCGTGTGCGTGCCAGGCTCATCCAAAGCGTACGCGAACCAAGGTGGACTAGAGGGGAAATGCAGCATAATAAGGCTTGACTGTCCGACAGAAACATGAGTTTAATAAAGTACTTGAAACACGGAAAAAAAAAAGTCAGAAGAGGTATGTAAGCACTGGAGGCATTTATCATGGTTTTAACCCGCTGGAAACAATAACGAATGGAGCAATAACGGAAGAATCGCTTAGGTGAGAGATGTGGCTAGAATTCAAATGCAGCCGGCTTCATATGAAGGAAAAGGCAAGGGGGACTACTGAATTGCTGAGGATATATTTCACCAGCCACTACAATATTAAATTCTGTTACAAATTATGTACCTGGTAAGTTAAAATGACCGAAATTCACAAAGTCAGTGACTTTAATCCGTCAGCAGCCTTCAGAGAAACTAAACGTGCCAGCATTTGGATTTCAAAATAAGCCAGGTTTTTCTTGGTGGTGAGGAGATTTCTAAAAAAACTATAAATATATAGAAATATTATAACAGAAATAACGGCATCCTTGGTCATTTAAGTTCAGTTAAATCATTAAATACAATTTTATTAATATTTTTTCTTCGTAATCAGAGTTAAATTATTGTTCTGTTCTGACTTGCAAAGTTATGGTCAAAAATATAAATTGTTATAAGGAAAAAGTAAAAAAATACCACAGTCTGTTTCAAATTTATTTAAAAAACAGTAATTTTATTTTAAAAAACAGACAAAAATAAGCCATAAAGTAATCCCAAATTTATAATAAAGATTCAAATGTACAAGAAAAGCCAATTTTACAAGAGGAAATTACAAATTTGAGGAAAATGGTTTCAAATTTAGATAAATTTACAGAGAAAAGTAGAAAACTATAAGAAAATTGTTATAAATTTTGGAGAAAAACCTCAAACCTTCAAGACTGAAGTCATTACTCAAGTTTTAAGTGGGTGCTCTTTGTACCCTTAATTAGAAATTTTTGGTTGTCTCCTTTAATTTACTTGGCACTTGATATTTTCTAACCTGTTTGTATACCACCATAGACCGAGAGAGAACCTGAATTAGGCAGAACTCAGAGAGGGCAAGATTAGACAGGAGAGAGGAGCCAAGGAGAGGAAAGTGTTCAGGCAGAGGGTCCAGGAGAGGTGAGAGCAGAGGAAGGAGAGAAGGATGACACCAGTAAAAAGTCCAAATACAGGACATCTGGGTGGGACCCCAAATGGCCCAATATTCCAACATTCAAGCCTTGGTTGTACAATACTTCAAATTGTAAGTTCCATATGCATGGCAGTGGCTCAGGAGGTAGAGCGGGTCGTCCAATAACCGGATGGTTGGCGGTTCGAATCCCGCTGTCCCCAGATATGCTGCCGTTGTGTCCCTGGGCAAGACACTTTACCCACCTTGCCTCCAGTGTCCATAACACTGGGTGTGAATGTGTATAAATGTTCGGTGGTGGCCAGAGAGGCCGTTGGCCCGGATTGGCAGCCACGTTTCCGTCAGCCTGCCCCAGGGCAGCTGTGGCTACAGTAGTAGCTTGCCACTACCATTGTCTGTCTGGAGTGAATGAATAACACATGGATACAAAAATAAATTTTTTTGTAAGTTGTCTGTGTTTTTTCAACTGATTTCAGACAGTTCTGCACTGCTGAATCTGAAAATGACATCCGTTTCTCTCGATCAGATGCTAAGTAAAAACCTATACTTACTTAATACTTAGTACTGTGCATGTACTTACCTTTATATAAAGGTAAGTACATGTAAATTGAATGTTTTGTCATCATTGTTCAAAATTCAGAGAATTTCAAGACTAACTAACTAACTAACTAACCTGCACTTATATAGCGCTTTTCTAGTCACAAAGACCACTCAAAGCGCTTTCACTAGTACTAACCCTCTACTCTAAGGGCCTATAGGAAACAGATGTCTAGGGACAATTTAGAACAACCAATTAACCTAACATGCATGTCTTTGGATTGTGGGAGGAAACCGGAGCCCCCGGAGTAAACCCACGCAGCACAGGGAGAACATGCAAACTCCATACAGAAAGGTTCCACCCCCTGCCAGCCTGGGGATTTGAACCAGGAACCTTCTAGCTGTAAGGCAACAGTGCTAACCACTGCACCACCGTGCTAGAATTTTGCATCATATAAAGCGAAAATATCCAGTACATGTAAACAAAACGTGTAAAATAACATGTGGCCATAATTCAAAAAGTTGACCTGATTGAGCAAAACCAATGTGATTTTTGGATTCAGCGCATCAAAATTGTCCTAAATCAGCTAAAAAACTTAGACAATAAATTTTGCGTTGACCAGTGTAATGTATCTGTAAAAAGCATCTTTGAGTGTCTATGAGAAAGCGCTATATAAATCTGATGCATTATTATATGCAGAGTTACTGTGCAAAATTAAAAAAAGAAGTAAATAGTATAAAATTAACATATTCATGCATATGTGTTTTCTGCCTGCCCCCCCCCCCGAAAAATATGTTGCCACCGCGCCAAGGTCTTTAAGCCAGAGGAAACACTGGGAGGTGTAGGAAAGTATCCAAAGTAAGAGGTTAGCAAGTGGGATAGTCAGGGAGATGAAGAAAGTAGACAGGAGTATTTGGAGTGTAGCAGCATGGAAAAAAGAGAGGTGGCAAAGGCAAAGGATAAGGCATATAGTGAGTTGTATGAGAGGCTGGACACTAAGGAAGGAGAAAAGGAGTTGTATCGACTGGCTAGACAGAGAGATTGAGCTGGAAAAGATGTACAGCAGGTTAGGTTGATTGAGGACAGAAAAGGTAATGTACTAACAAATGACGAGCGTGTTGAGAAGGTGGAAGGAGTACTTTGAAAAGCTGATGAATAAAGAAAATGAGAGAGAGAGAAGGATGGATGAAGGAAAGATGGTGAACAAGGAAGTCCCAAGGATTAGCAAGGTGGAAGTGAGGGCAGCTTTGAAGAGGATGAAGAATGGAAAGACGGTTGGTCCAGATGACATACCTGTGGAGGTACGGAGATGTTTAGGAGAGATGACAGTGGACTTTTTAACCAGATTGCTTAACACAAACTTGGAGAATGAGGGGATGCCTGAGGAGAGAAGAAGTGTTTTGGTACCAATTTTCAAGAACAAGGGTGATGCTCAGAGCTGTAGTAACTACAGAGGCATAAAACTGATCAGCCACATTATGAAGTTATGGGAAAGAGTTGTTGAAGCCAGGTTAGGTTCAGGTTCAGGTTCAGGTTCAGGTTACTTTATTTGTACCCGTAGGTAGATTTGTTTTGCAGGTTAAGAGGAGAGGTGACAATTAGTGAGCAGTATTACGGTTTCATGCCAAGAAACAGTACTACAAATGCAATGTTTGCTCTAAGAGTGCTGATGGAGAAGTATAGAGGAGGTCAGAAGGAGTTGCACTGTGTCTTTGTGGATCTAGAGAAAGCGTATGATAGAGTGACAAGAGAGGAAGTGTGGTACTGTATGAGAAAGTCAGGAGTGGCAGAGAAGTATGTGAGGGTGGTGCAGGACATGTATGGGGACAGCGAGATGGTGGTGAAGTGCGCAGTAGGAGTGACGGATGGATTCAAGGTAGGGGTGGTATTACATCAGGGATCGTCTCTGAGCCCCTTCTTGTTTGCCATAGTGATGGACAGGCTTACAGACGAGGTCAGGCAGGAGTCTCCGTGGACCATGATGTTTGCAGACGACATATTGATCTGCAGTGAGAGTAGGGAGCAGGTGGAAGAGAACCTGGAGAGGTGGCGGTATGCTCTGGAGAGAAGAGGAATGAAAGTCAGTAGAAGCAAGACAGAATGCATGAGTGTGAATGAGAGGGAGGCAGGTGCAATGGTGAAGATGGAAGGAGTAGCGGTAGTGCAAGTAGATGAGTTTAAATACCTGGGGTCAACCATCCAAAGCAATGGAAAATGCACAAGAGAGGTGAAAAAGAGCATGCAGGCAGGATGGAGTGGGTGGAGACGAGTGTCACGGGTGATGTGTGACAGAAAGGTAGCAGCAAGAGCGAAAGAGAAGATTTACAAGACGGTATTGAGACCTGCTATGAGATAGTGGAGACAGTGAGACAGACAAAAAGACAAGGGTGGCGCTGGAGGTGGCAGAGTTGAAGATGCTAAGATTTTCACTGGGAGTGACTAGGAGGGACAAGATTAGTAATGAGTATATCAGAGGGATAGCGCACGTTGAGCGGTTTGGAGACAAAGTAAGAGATGCAAGGCTGAGATGGTTTGGACATGTGCCGAGGAGGGATAGTGGATATATTGAACATAGGATGTTGAAGAAGGAGCTGCCAGGCAGGAAGAAAAGAGGAAGGCCACAGAGAAGATTCATGAATTTAGTGAAGGTGGATATGGAGAGGGTTGGTGTTACAGAGGAAGATGCAAGGGATAGGGCGAGATGGAGACAGATGATCCGCTGTGGCGACCCCTAACGGGAGCAGCCAAAAGAAGAAGATCAGAGGGTCATGGAAATGACCTCCATAACCAATATTGTGCTGGCCCAACGGGGACGTGGTCCCGGGGAAGATGTGGAGGAGGAGGAGACATTCCTTCAGCAGACCCCCCGGGTGGACACGTACCATCCGAGGCAACCAGAGTGGCGGTGGATATACAATTTCACAGCAGCACTTCATTCCATGGTCACACACTGGGAAAGAAGCGTGGCTGTCCCCCTTATGTGTCATCCCCACTCTGCAGCGAACACCCAAGGTGTCACGCCATAAAATGTCCGGGGGGGAGCCGATACAGCGTTTCAGTTCTGTTTTTTCATTCGTTTAAAACGTAACAGTATCATTTTCCACAAAATTATATTAAAAGGCTTCAGGATCTGGATGGAGGGCTCTCAGGGTCCGGCTCCGGACCAGAATCCACCAGTTAGTGACTCCTGCTTTAGAGAATGATGTCGGTTTTTAATGCAGTGCCACCTGAGGGATCCAAGGTCAAGGGCATTCAGTGGTGGTTTTCAGCCTCGTTGCTTACGTGCAGAAATTTCTCCAGAATCTTTTGATGATATTATGGACTGTAAATGATGAAATCCCTAAATTACTTGCAGCTGTGCATTGGGAAACATTGTTCTTAAACCATTGGACTATTTGCTCATGCAGTTGTTCACAGAGTGGTGAACCGTGCTTGCTCCTTACTTGTGAATGACTGAGCCTTTTGGGGAGGCTCCTTTTCTACCCAATCATGACACTCACCTGTTTCTAATTAACCTGTTCACCAGTCGAATGTTCCAAAAAGGTGTTTTTTGAGCACTTCTCAACTTTCCCAGTCTTTTCTTGCCCCTGTCCCGGCATTTTTGGAACATGTTTGTGATGGCCTGCTTGGATGTGATTATCCTCTCCAGCTGCGCACACACCTGTTTCTCATCACGGCTGGGGCTATATAATCCACGCTGCCCTGGAATCTGTGCAGAGTCGTTTGTCTTAGTCCGTGAAGACCACGCACGCCCTCTTTGATTCCAGAGACCATAGCCTCAGCCTGACTGCTTCCCTGCTGTCCACCTACAACCTGCCTGCACTTGGAAGGAAACTCTCCACCACGCAAGTAAGCCTCAGCCTTCCCTCACCATCTCCATATCAGTCCCCTGTGCACAGGTGGAGCTCCGTGGCGGCGGACCCTGTCCCACCTGGGACAGGGTCGGACTGATCCTCACCCTCTCACGAACTACGCCTCCATCATCTACACGCTGCAATGGGCTCTGTGGACGCTGTCCTCCTGGCCATAGCCACCGTGCTAACCTGAGCATCGCTACATCTCTACAAACAGTAAGCTGCAGATTAACCAGCACATTCTAGCTACAATGCTCCGCACTGTGTGTTTATATATCTACATATTATTCCATCTAGCTACAATGCTCCGCACTGTGTGTGTTTATATATTTACATATTTATTCCATCTAGCTACAATGCTCTGCACTGTGTGTTTATATATCTACATATTATTCCATCTAGCTACAATGCTCCGCACTGTGTGTTTATATATCTACATATTATTCCATCTAGCTACAATGCTCCGCACTGTGTGTGTTTATATATTTACATATTTATTCCATCTAGCTACAATGCTCCGCACTGTGTGTCTATATATATATATATATATATATATTTATATGTACATATGTATACTTGCTGCTCTTGTTTCTTTTTTTTCTCTTGCCTTCTGATTGTTGCTCTGAGTGTTGCTATCCCTGTGCTGTTGCAATCCTGGAATTTCCCCATTGTGGGACTAATAAAGGCTTATCTTATCTTATCTTATTCTCAGCTGGGAAGCCACTAACCATCCTGCCTCTGTTTGTCCATAGGGTTGCCAGGTTGAATGGCATTCTGCTCACCCCCAGCTGCAGCAAGAACACACACCCACACATTCACACACTCCACATTATTATAATAAAGATAATTGTATCTACTTTGGTCTCCGAGTCTGCTCACTGGGTCAACAAACCATGTCAGTGTTACAGGCATCAAATTCAAAATGAGGGAATATTTGTGACCAGCCATGGAAAAACCAGGAACAAATCTCCCGAAGGTTATTTTAAGTTATTTACAGATTCTAAACATGTGGAATCTAAGCTTTCCAATGATGTCTAACACATGGAAATCTGAGGAGATTTAAAGAAGATACGGCCATTTGAGTGTTAGTACCTCTCAAACAGCTTCTCTGAGAAAATCAGGTTCAAAGTTTCCAAGGACTGTCACCTTCCAGAGTAGCCAGGTGGGGGGCGGTAACAAAAGCTGGTCATTTGCATGACTTAGCATGAACCCAACCCCCTTACAGTGCTTATCAAAAGAAGCTCTGGAAACCATCCTTGAGGAGGTTCCTGAACATGCTGCTGATGGGCCAAAATGAATAACAAAGACGTGTGAACAGATATGATAGACATGACAGATAAACAAACCAGATATGTAAATCAGCTGTGGTATCCATGCCTCCGAAACTAGGAAGTGGCATACCTGCCAACCACTCCGGTTTTGCCGTAATGGTTCCGGTTTTCAAGACCCCGTTCCGGGTTACGGCTTTATTAATCAAAATTATGGTTTTTCACTAAAAATTCAGTCAAAAATTTTAAATCGTAAAAAAAACACAAAAGCAATTCCAAACACGAGATCGCTAGGAATCATATCTAAATTTGGAACATAGTAGCGTTTCTTTTCATGGTTCGCTGCTACGCTTTACCTGAAGCGTTTGCTAAGCTAACGCTATCGCTATTGAGGTTTCTATTCTCGCGCGAAATCCCGGAGAGGCGTGCGTCCATGGCGAGATGTAAACACGCTGTAAACTGCTGCAGACATTCGCACGACTGCACTTCAACCCTGGCAAATGGACCATGGATTATACAATTCAACATAAACATCTAAAGAGACAAAACAAAAGAGAAACCTCTAAAGGGAGAATACATTTTATATAATGCCTAAGATTCTGAAAAACATGTGCTGTGTAACTGCAAGCCTTGTCATGCTTGGTGTATCATGTAAACACATAAAATATCAGAGCGATTTTGCCGTCTTTTACGCACGTGTCTGTTAAACAGTGCTAGTATACCCTGCTGATATTTCTAGTCTTCTAGTTACCTCCGCAAAGGAGGTTATGTGATCATCAGCGTTGGTTTGTCTGTTTTTGTTAGCAAGATAACTCAAAAAGTTATGGACGGATTTTCATGAAATTTTCACAGATTATCAGAAATGGGGTATCCTACAGATGATTAGATTTTGGTGGTGATCCGGATCACCGTCTGGATCCAGGAATTTTAAAGGATTCTTTTTTTTTTATTTAACATTGCGAGATAGGGCCATTTTCAATATTTTATTTATGATGTTAAACACTGTATGGGGGGAACTGTGGCGCTTGGTGGAGGTCTGCGCTCTCCGAGTGCTTTTCTAGTATTCATAATACATCACATCTGGCCTATTCAAAGTTCTATGCAGTGTTAAGAAATTTAATGAACGAATGGATCTTTATTTCGGATAGATTAAAAGTAAAGATTAAAAAGAAACAGAATAATATAACAAAGGCAAAAAAATCCAACAAGGTCAAATTAAACAAGAACTCCTCTGATTATACAGTTCAACATAAGTTATCTGAAATGGGTGATGGCTGAAGCTGCAGCTTATATTGCCCACCCATATTCCATCCAAGAATTCAAAAGAAAAACAAAACAAGAGCGATTACAATTCAGAACAAAGCTAAGACAAAATGTGACAAAAAAAAAACTAAGTAACAACACAACACAGACTGGATATGACGATCCTTATGTGATTTTACATGTCATCTTGTATATATGTTTGGAGTATTTCTTCCTTTAGTTTTTGTTTAAATTGTCCAAGCGTTGTACATGATTTTAATTCAGGTCCAAAATCGTTCCATAATCTGACTCCTTGTACTGAAACACAGTGTTGCTTGGTGGTAGTTCTCACTGAAGGTTTTTGAAATATACATGTTCCTCTGAAATGATATTGTTTCTCCCTTATTTGGAACAGCTTTTGGATATTTGCGGGCAGTGATAGATTCTTAGCTTTAAACATTATTACTGCAGTTTTAAAGTCAACCAGATCTTTCAACTTGAGAGCTTTTAATTTAAGAAAAAGTGGGTTTGTTGGTTCCCTGTAAGCAGCTTTGTTTATTATTCTAATAGCTCTCTTCTGAAGCATAAAGACTAGATATATGTTTGTTTTATATGTATTTCCCCATACTTCAGTACAATGTGTCATGTATGGGAGTATTAATGAATGATACAAAGTATATAATGTGGGTTGTTGATTCAGCAAATATTTCGCTCTGTGTAGTATTGCAATTGATTTAGATATTTTACCTTTAATATAATTAATATGTGACTTCTATGTCAAATGCTAATATTTGTTTGACACTGTGGCCCCTGGACCCTGGCTAGCTACTAGGCTTTTCAGGTTTGAAAGTTGAAGAAATATGAGGTTGTTAGCTACATTTAACTAGATTTAATGCTAATATTTGTTTGGCAAATATTAGCATTATTATTATTAGCATTAGCATTAGTATTATTAGCATTAGCATCGGCCCCTTGACCCCGGCTAGCTACTAGGCTTTTCAGGTTTGAAAAGTTGGCAGGTATGAAGTGGTCTCGCTGATAATTCCCTCTGAAACTATTCAATTTCAAATACAAAGTTTATGGTTTTAAAATCTCCCACACTGTTATTTGAAACATGAAGTAGCTTCGTCATGATTTCAGCTACCATATTTTGCCAACCCCCCCCCCTCCCCCAAAGTCACAATTTTAAAAAAAAAAAAGTATTTCTGTGTTTTTTAGGAATCACGTCAGGCCGACTTGTTGCTGGTTTACTCGTCATGAGTCACATTTGTTTAAAAAAAACTATAAAGTTTATCAGTTTGAACATTAAATATCTTGTCTTTGTAGTGTATTCAATTGAATATAGGTTGAAAAGGATTTGCAAATCATTGTATTCTGTTTTTATTTACATTTTATGCAGCGTCCCAACTTCATTGGAATTTGGGCTTGAATTAGTATAATATTTATGGTGATGGTTCATTTCATTGCTGGTTTATAATATTTGTTTAAAACAGATGATACAGCACTGTAATTTGATAAATTAATAGTTAATTGATACCTCCTGACAAGGGAGGGGCTGTAGACAGTATAAACAGGTCTCATAGATGCTAATGAGGGTCATACAGTGGTAATGAGCAGATCACAGTAGTTGTCTGTCTGTGTAGTTAATGTTTTTCTTGTTTTTCTTTGTGCAGTTTTGTATAGTTTGCATTTTTCCAGTTTAGTTTTTTATAAATAAAAGAAGAAAAGGATCTTGGACAGTGTAAACAATTCTTTCCGCCTTCATCCCTCAGCCATATACAGACATACATATACAACAGATGTGACAATAAGTGGTATATTTTACACTGCTGTTGATGCATGGCCTTAGCTTGCCTGAATTTATGTCCCAGAAGTACTTATTAGGACATGTGCAAAATGTGACTTACTCCAAGAAAAGGAATGCACAGTGATGACCTAGCAACTGTGTTAGTGAAATTGTTTGGTGCAAATGCAACTTTGCACTTTGTGCCATTTTTGTAGTATGACTGACTATTCACATATCCCTTTCAGGATGCAGCAACAAACACATTCACTCGGTACCAGTTGCTGTTTGTGCTAGTCTCCTAATCTGATTTATGGTGTATCTAAGCCATTCTATATCTGATATATGTATCTGATGCATTCTCCCCATCTCCTTGTCTTTCTGCTTTATGATCTTTGCCCAGCTACTTGTCCTTCCAGTATAACCTTTTCCAAGGAATCAATCATTATACTTTATATGGCCAAAGAACTTAAATTTCTGCCTATATGTGGTATTTGGCATCCACCCTTCTGGACTTCAAGCTCATTTCTAATAGAGGTCTTTGACCTTCTCTGAGTCCAACACACACTCATTTGTAGTCATTTGTAGTCTTCAGTGTGAAATATACTGTCTGGGTTTTTCATTGTATTTTTTAATTGCCCAGGACTTGCATCCATATGCAGCATTTTGGAAAATGTATGTACACAGGACTCACAGCTTGAGATATTTGCTACTATGGTTCTAGAGAGCACTTAAGTTTTCCAGTGTTCCCATGCCAGTAACAAGATACTTTCTGGAGTACAGTTGTTATCTTGGGATGTCAGGGCACCCAAGTATTCAAATCTGGGGACATCCTGTAACCTATACTGTGGCCTGGCATATTTCACTGAGTCTCTATTTTGGTTAGTCTTCATTTCCTAAGTACAGAATGTTTATGATCATATTCATGATTATGATTATTCATGAGTTTTCTTTCAACTCAAAGCTCAGTCATGGAGTTCCACAGGGATCTGTGCTAGGCCCTACTCTTTTTAGTTTACTGTATATATGCTTCCGTTAGGCAACATTATTAGAAAGCACTCTATACATTTTCATTGTTATGCAGATGACACATCTGTGTGACAGGGACTGCCATTCGCGCATCAGCCTGTTCAGCCACAGGCGGTACTGTTCCAGCAGAGTAAACGTTTAGGATTCTCTTCCATGGTCATCATAGACCAATGGAGGCCGACGCAGATGACACATAATTATACCTGTCAGTGGAGCCAGATGATAGTAATCAATTAGCCAAGTTAGAAGCCTGTCTTAAGGAAATCAAAGCTTGGATGACTTGTAATTTCCTGCTATTAAATTCAGATAAGACTGAAGTCATTCTGGCTGGTCCAAAAATCCTTAGAAATTCCTTTCCAAATCAAACTTTTTAGTTTGGATGCAGTTACTCTTTCTCTTAATAGCTCTGTGAGGAACCTTGGAGTTATTTTTGATCAAGATCTGTTTTTTAGTTCACATATTAAATTCGTTTCTAAGACTGCCTTCTATCATTTGTGTAATCTTGCCAAGATTAGGAGCATCTTGTCTCAGAGTGATGCTGAGAAACTGATCCATGCTTTTGTTAGCTCTAGATTAGATTATTGTAACTCTTTATTATCAGGTTGTCCTAAAACATCTTTAAAAAGTCTTCAGCTGATCCAAAATGCTGCAGCAAGAGTTTTAACAGGTACTAGAAAGAGAGATCATATCTCTCCGGTTCTGGCCTCCCTTCATTGGCTTCCCATAGAGTTTAGAATTAAGTTTAAAATCTTGCTTCTCGCTTTCAAAGCTCTAAACAATCAGGCCCCTTTTTATTTAAAAGATCTGATACTACCCTGTTATCCTAACAGAGCTCTACACTCCCAAAATGCAGGATTACTTGTAATACCTAGAATCTCCAAAAGTACAATGGGAGGCAGAGCCTTCAGTTATCAAGCTCCACTCCTGTGGAACCAGCTGCCAATCTGAATTCGGGAGTCAGATTTGATCTCTGTTTTTAAGAATAGGGTTAAAACCTTCCTTTTTTTTCCACAATGTTTTTTATTGAACCTTTTTTACAAACATGGAACAAACAGTCAGACACTAACACTAAAGTAATTTAAAAATTAAAAAGAACACTAACAACAACAACAACAACAACAAAAATGTAATAAAAACAACAACAACAACCATTAACAAAAACAAGTCAACAACAATGCTCCTCTGCTTAGTCTAGGTAATCTATTACATAAGAATACATAATATACATTCACCAGCTTGGAATTTGCAAGGTCCACACATATCATTCACCTTCTTCTTCAGAAGTTATGTTTAATTTCTTTACATAATCAATGAAAGGTCTCCATATATTCTCAAACACATTTTCCTTTGATTTCAGTATATATGTTATTCTTTCTAGTGGAAGGTTTGTTAACATCTGTCTTAACCACTGAGTCACATCTGGTCTATGAGTCTTTTTCCACAGTAGTACAATACATTTTTTGGCATTAAGCAAACCGAGGTCTATGAATGTTCTTTCACTCTTATTAAAGTTATGTTTTTCTGGATACAGACCCAACAAAAACAGTTTAGGGTTCAATGTGATTTGTTTTGAAATTATTTTTTCAATTGTTACCCTCACCTCTTCCCAAAACATTCTGATTTTTCTACATTCCCATAAACAGTGAAATAGGGTTCATTTACTTTCCATACATTTTGTGCACGTATCTGGTATGTTTTTGTTATATCTATTTAATTCCACTGGTGTAACATACATCCGCATTTACCATTTAAAATGTATCAGTTTAAGACGTACATTTATTGATTTGGTTTGAGCTCCTGCACAAGCCATTTCCCATTGTTCCTCTGATATTTCAATTTGCAGGTCTTCATTCCAATAATTCAGTCTTTTCTGTGAGTTTTCACATGAGAATAGTGTCAATGAGTTATAAAACTCTGAAATAATACCCTTTCTCTTACTATCTTTCGTCAAAATTTTTTCCAAAGATGAATAAGTAGGTCAGATGAGAGCATTATTTTGATTTGATCAAATAAAATTTCTAAGCTGAAGATATTTAAAAAAATGTGTTCTATTAAGATTGAATTTAATCCTCAGTTCGTCAAAAGACATTATGTTATCTGAGTGTGACAAATATAAGTCTTGAATCTTTTGAATCCCTTTTAAATTCCATATTTTAAATACAGTATCCGCTCTCCCTGGTGTAAAATATTGATTACCCCATATTGGGCTAAATCGTGACAGTAAGTGTGGTTCTTTTAAATATTTTTTAGTTTCACACCATATTTTGATCATGTGCTTTACAATTGGATTTTTAACTTGTTTCTGTAGTTTTTTAGCCGAGTCTGAGTATATGAATAAGGGAAGAGGTAAAGGTAAATTGTATGATTCCATTTCAGTCCAGTGAGGAAGATCATTGGATGAAAAATAATGTCATAGACCTCAGTTGTGCTGACCAGTAATACAACATAAAGTTTGGACATTTCAGACCTCCATGATCAAATGGTAAATATAGTAAGGACAAACGTAATCTAGCCTTCCTATTGTTCCATATAAATTCCACTAACTTTTTTTTAATTCTTGAGAATAGATCTGAAGGTGGTGGTAAAGGAATGTTTTGAAATAAATAAAGTATTTTTGGTAAGATATTACTTTTAAGTATATTAATTCTCCCGATCATCGACATTGGTAGTGACATCCATCTCTGACGTAACTCATTAATATCTGTCATTAAGGCTTCATAGTTGACATTGGCGACTGATTCTAGCTTAGGCAAATTTTGAATTCCTAAATATTTAAACTGATTTACAACATTGAATTGGTTTACCTCAGGAGCTGGGTGATTTCTCTGGGTCTCATTTAGCATTAATATTGAAGATTTTGTTTTGTTTATTTTATATCCTGATATTTCCCCAAAGTTCTTTATTAAATTTAACAAGGTCGGAATTGATTTTTTAAAATTCGACATTAACAAAATTATGTCATCGGCATACAGGGAGATTTTATGTTCTGTTGGTCCTACTTTAATTCCATATATTTGTGGATGTAAACGTACTGCCATCGCTAAAGGTTCAATTGCCATAGTAAACAGTAAAGGTGAAAGTGGACAGCCTTGTCGACATCCTCTATTGATTTTTATTGATTTTGAGATATTGCTGTTTGTTAGGATTTCTGCTGTAGCATTATTGTATATTATCTGGACCCATTTTATGAAATTATTTCCAAGTTCAAACCTTTGTAGGACTTCAAAAAGAAAGGGCCATTCGACCCTATCAAAGGCCTTTTCAGCATCCAATGATAGGAGAGCTGTATCCGGTGCTTCTTTATTGGAATAAATAATATTAAATAGTCTTCTTACATTATGGAAGCCTTGTCTTCCTATTATAAAGCCATTCTGATCTCGGTTAATAATATTTGGTAATATTTCTTGTAGTCGTTTTGCTAAAATTTTACAGATTATTTTAAGATCAGCATTTAATAGGCTTATTGGTCTCATGTTTTCACATTTATTAGGGGGTTTACCTGGTTTTGGCAACAGTATAATTGAGGCATTATTCATGTATGGTGGTAAATTACCATTTTGAAATGCTTCTAAAACCATTTCCAACAGTGGTTTTATTAATTTATTCTTAATTTTTTATAGAGGTCAACTGGAAGACCATCTGGTCCTGCTCTTTTTCCTGATTTCATATTATCAATGGCTAGCCCAACTTCTTCTTGACTAATTTTAGACTCCAGTATCTCCTTGTTTTCATTTGGAATACATGGTATAGATAATCCACCCAAAAACCAATTTAGTTTTGTTAAGTCAGTTTCATTTTTTGTATCATATAGTTTTTCATAATAATCTCTAAAGGCACTATTAATTTCTAAAGGATCTATAACTACCTGTCCGTTACTTATATTACTGGTAATTGGTGTTTTAGATTCTAGTTGTTTAATCTGCCATGCCAATAATTTTCCTGATTTTTCACCTTGTTCATAAAAAGTTTGCTTCAATCTTAGAAGACTCGAGGCAGCTCTATTCGCTGATTTTTTGTCATATTCAGCTCTCAGAATCAGTAATTCGTTCTCTAACTGTGGGTTACTTCCTGCATACAACTTTTCTTGAAGAATTTTTATTTTACGTTCCAAATGGACTCTCTCCTCTCGGGTCTTCTTAGACTTTGAACCTGTATAACTAATAATACGCCCCCTAATAAAAGCTTCAAAAGCCTCCCACTTTATACATGCCCTTGTTTGTGTAGTATTAATGTCAAAGAACTCATCTATCTGTTTTTCTATGTACTTAACAAATTCCTCATCCTGAAGCCATTTATGCTGAAAATGCCACCTACCTGGGTCCTTTGTCAATTTCTTATCTACGTACACTACCGTTCAAAAGTTTGGGGTCACTTAGAAATTTCCTTATTTTTGAAAGAAAAGCACTGTTTTTTTCAATGAAGATAACTTTAAACTAATCAGAAATACACTCTAATATCTAATATACATTGCTAATGTGGTAAATGACTATTCTAGCTGCAAATGTCTGGTTTTTGGTGCAATATCTACATAGGTGTATAGAGACCCATTTCCAGCAACTATCCCTCCAGTGTTCTAATGGTACAATGTGTTTGCTCATTGCATCAGAAGGCTAATGGATGATTAGAAAATCCTTGTGCAATCATGTTAGCACAGCTGAAAACAGTTTAGCTGGTTAGAGAAGCTATAAAACTGACCTTCCTTTGAGCAGGTTGAGTATCTGGAAAAAATTATTATTTCAAATACAAATCATTATTTCTAACCTTGTCAATGTCTTGACTATATTTTCTATTCATTTTTCAACTCATGGTGGTCAATAAGTGTGACTTTTCATGGAAAACACAAAATAATTGTCTGGGTGACCCCAAACCTTTGAACGGTAGTGTATACTAAACAGCAGGGTGCATGATCAGAGCTCACAATGTTTTCATAGAAACAGTTTTGAATCTTGGACCTTAATTCTGTAGAGATAAAAAAAGTAGTCAATACGTGAGAATGTCTTATATGTATTAGAATAAAACCTTCCTTTTTGATATAGCCTACAATTAGGCAGGGATCATGTGTCTCTGAACCTTCCCTTAGTTATGCTGCTAATAGGTTTAGACAGCCAGGGGACCTCCAACAATGCACTGGGCTTCACTCCTTTCTTCACTCTCAATGAAATATTTTTTTTTGCTGGTCATTAACATCTGTTTGTTCTCTCCCATAGATTGAGTCCCCATCGTGCTGTTTGCTCTCTGCATGTCTGTTCTTTTCATCTTCTCTATCCCCTCACCCCCAGCCAGTCGCAGCAGATGACTGCCCCTCCCTGAGCCTGGTTCTGCTGGAGGTTTCTTCCTGTTAAAAGGGAGTTTTTCCTCTCCACCGTCACCAAGCGCTTGCTCACAGGGGATCGCCTGACTGCTGGGGTCTTTCTGCAATTGTGGGGGTTTCCCCTACAGTTGAAAGTGCTATGAGATGACTGTTGTTGTGAAATGGCGCTATATAAATAAAGTTGAATTGAATTGAATTGAATTGACTATTGGGATCAACTATATATCATTTCCAGCATCCTGTTTGGGTTTGGTTTAAGCTGTTCACATTATATGAAACCCTTAGCTGAAGTGGCTGTGCAAACTGGTGTGCATTCTTGTGTGTTGGCATCTGAAAAGCAAGACTTTAAACTGACAAAGCCAGCACAAGTTTTGGTTTGTATATATTTATTTTTTACACAAACAAATTTGTGTATTAACGCTCCATTTGTATGCATGTGTGTACAAGCCTTTTATGTCCACGGGCGTGCATGTGTGTGTTACTCAGTGTGTGATGAGGTGTTTATATGATAAACACAAGGGAAACTTGAGAGGAATTCTGATCAGGGGCTTTGCAACAGTTGTTATGGAAACAGCATTAAGCAGTTGTATTAGCCAGTGGAGGTAATATAAAGGCAGTTGAGAGCAACACACAGTGGAGCAAGGCAGTTCGGGAATATAATACAAACTACACATTATTGCTCTGGTTTACAATAGACTTGATGGAATTTTATTGTGGGGCTTGAATAGAACAAAATTATCCTTGTCATAAGTCATTGTCTGTCTCTCTGTTCAGAGCTACACATTTTAATTAGCCAGGTTAGGGAACAAGTGCAAACAAGACATTATTGGTTTGGTTTACAATAGACTTCACATCATTAATGTCAGTTTAGGGCAGAGCACAACTTAGCTTGTGTTTGTTTTAGCAACATAATCTTTCTCGCAGCTCAAATCTAGAGAAGAGCAACCATTGCTCCATGACATAAGTGATTTTAGGAGTCATTCTTTTACACATAGTCATTACATAGGCATTACACATAGGTTACCACGCCTAGTGATAGAGCACCCGCCCTTCAGTTGGGGAGGTTATGGGTACAAGCCCCAGCCAGGTCATACCAAAGGCCATATAAAAAGGGTGCTCTTGCTGCCCTCTAGCTTGGTGCTCAGCATAATAGAATGGGGGAAAAGAAAATTGCAACCCACAGACAACAGATGGAAATTAGCCACTGGCTACAATCTGGCAAGTTTACATTGACGTTATCAATATTGCTCAACTTGCACTGTTCTTGAAAACAGCAACAATATATCCAGTAGTCCCCCTTCAGTTTTTGGTCAGTGATGTTTAAATTGAACTGTCTAAGCTAAGCAAGAAATAGCTCTTGATCAAAGTCAAGTCAAAGTTGCCAAAATACCCATGGTACAAAAAAGAAACAATATGGGATTTATTATCTACAGTGCAGTAATGTTGATATACCTAAAGTGGCTACAAACACTCTCATATTACCACACTTATTGTTTGGAGTGGTATTGAAGTACATGGATTTGTTTACCTGGGAGACTGCATTGTTGACAAGTAAGGCATGAATAAAGTTTCCTTTCCTTATGGTCACTAATATGATTGCTGCAGTAGTTCCTGTTTGCTGTGATTCAGTAGAGAGACAGATGTGGTCTATCACAAGACGTACGTGTCCTCTTCCTGTTTTGTCTACTCATTTGATTATGTATTTGCACAGAAAATCAGTTTGAGTCTCAAGATATCATTTTTATCAGGAAAAAAATGAAATAAGGTGAGGGCAAAGTTTAGGGGAAAAAAGTCTGAATTGTGATTTTGTCATGATGCATTTGTAGAATAGGTTTGAGAGAGTTGTGTTTTTTTTTTCTCAGAGAAAGTCAGTTTTGGGGCATGTTGTGCAAGTACTTCCAGGCATTAAAATCATTTTTTTGCTCATGAGGTGTACTTGAAGTCAAGATGGCTACACCCATATGCCATTCACCAACACCAGTCTAAAATGTACTCTTTTACGTTTCTTCTTGTCAGTCACGCACACAGTATTGTCCAGTCTCTCTGTCTGAACATGACGCTGTGGTGTTCTTATACACAAATTACTGTGTACTCCCATGTTTTCAGTGGGCATCGCTATACTATAGTCCTTTGGTCCTTATACAATGAATCTTTAAAAAAAATAATTAAAACTAACTAAAGCTAATTTGTTCAAATTGTAATTGTCAAATAGTAAAATCTTTTTTTTCCCCCACCGGTTTAGATCAGCAAAATAGTGCTGTATCTTGGCTAAATTTGCCTGAAAACATGAGCAAATGATCCTGGATTTCCTGGTTGTTGTTATGGAATGTATTCAACTCAGACATGATGTCATTTCTTCAGATGGGATTTTAAACCCCAGACTGAAAAAAACATTATAAGCTTCAAAATATTAGTTTAAATACTGTCTGAAGACTCTCTTTAATCCATATCAAGCCATTGAAAAAGAGCTCTGTAAAATAAAATATAAGCTCCTGATGGACATCTGCATGCAAATTTTGCCACACAATAAAGCCTTAAGTTTGCACATGAACAAAAAACAGAAGGCATTTTTGGATCGTGTCCATCAATATCAGATACTTACAGTGTTCTGGAAAGAAAAGCCAGTGAGTGTGCAGAGAAACAAATTATTCCATTAGCAGACCACCCCGGTAATGCAAATGCAGTTTTTTCCCTCATACGTATGTGGCACTGTATGTACTGTATACAAGACTTATAATGCTCAAGGTGAAAGCCAGGTACAGATTCTGTAGTTGAAAAGGATACTTCAGTTTGTTACCTCGTGTAGTGCCAAAATAAACCGTTCAACGCCAGATGATTGCTTTGGTGAAAACCAGCAGCCGCCTTCATTCGAGGCACTTCAAATGGATGTGACAGTTCCAGTTTATAGACAGCTCTGTTTTCCCCAGATCTCTGTTGGGGTGATGCTCATCATTAGACTTCAAACGTACACACACACACACACACACACACACACACATGCTCTTACATACACACACTAGCCTTTGGCTAGACGCTATAACGGAATCTCCCTGGGGAAAGCTCCTGGATAAGTCTGTTGCTGTGTAGGCGACCCTCCCCTCACTCTCTCTCTCTCTCTCTCGCACTCACTCACTCACTCACTCACTCACTCACTCACTCACTCACTCACTCACTCACTCACTCACACACACACACACACACACACACACACACACACACCCTTCCCCTCCCACCCATAGAAATCTCCTGGAGGCCTTTGAGTGTGCTTGAATTTGCTTGTGTGTGTGTGTGTGTGTGTGTACGCATGTCTGTCTGTCTGTCTGCTTATTTCTGTACATGCCAGTTTCTTGGAGGGAGATGGTCTCAGTGATGCATGAGTGGGAGGCTGATTTCCCCAACTGCTGCGCTCGCTCCAATCTAACTTCCCACTTATGCTCTCCACTCTGTTAGATATTTCTTAAGTAACTCCCTCTCTCTTTCTCACTTTGTCTAACACACACACACACACACACACACACACACACACAGACGGTCATAGGTGTGTGTTGGGAAGTGTTCAGCTGAGCTTCTAGTAATGTATTATTACATAGAGTCACACACAGACATGCAGAATGTCTGGGTTTCTAGAGTAGATCCCTGGAGGAAGAACATTTGTCCCCAACCATGTGTCTGGTGCAACCAAGACACACACACACACACACACACACACATGCACACACCATATTCCTGAAGGGTCAGTGTGTCACCATCACCAGGCATGCTGAAAGCGCTCCATCACTGCTTTCCTCTGGGACAATAACTGTGACTTCCTGAGAATCGACCTTCACCGTCGCACTTCTGTCACTCTTCGCATGGTGTGTGTGTGTGTGTGTGTGTGTGTGCGCGCGCGCACGCATGTGTGTGTGTGCTGGGGAAGGAACGAGGAGCAGCAGAGTGTGTACAATTTGAATGTGTGTATGTGGGTGTGTTTCAGAGTGTGTGTCAGGCTGCAGTTTCAGCTGACTCTTCTGTTTCTAGCTTTTTTTAATGGCTCTTATGGGGCAGGCCTTTAATTGCTAGTCTCTCTTCCTCCTTCTTAATCCTCCCATCCTTCTGTGTCTCCCAGCCCCTTGTCTCCTCTCTTCTTCTCCTCCTCTATTCTCCCACCTCCCACCGGCTGACAGTCACTAGGGGAGCCCTAGTTTCTGGCCAGAGCTGTGGAGGCCATATAGGATATTGACTTGCTGCAGAGTGGTTTGGGAGGAGGAGAGGTGGCTGCCTGTCACAGCTAATGAATAGATGCATAAATGAATGAAGCATTCCTCGTGTGTGTGTGTATTGTGCCTTTCTATTGTTGAAAATGTGCGTGCGTGTGTGTGTGTGTGTGTGTAACCTAACCATGGCTTGGAGCAGTTTTATGTGCCTCAGACAGACAGTCAGACATTAATAGTTGCCAGCTTGAGAGTGATAATTATTAAGGGTGTGATAGCAGCCCATCTTTCACACACTAAAAGACACACATATAATGCATGGCGAGTCGTGAGGGTAGGGGGTACGCGGCGTGAGGATCAAATGACGGATGCATAAAAAAAATAAAAACAATCCAGTTAAGTGCAAGCACCCTCCAGCTGCTCTCTCTTTCCTCCTGTCCCTGCCGTTTCCTCCCGTCTCGACTCTTTGTCCCTCCATCTCAACTGATCTGTGTGGAGCTGGAGTGCTCTCGAGTCAAACTGGGACAAATATCTAAAAACCAAACACACACACACACACACACACACACACACACACATGCAGAGAAAGAGACGGGGGATGAAAGGAGAGAAAGGAGGTCTGGAGAAGACTGTTGATCTGAGGGGGCAGATGAAGGAGTGGCGGAATGTTGATCGCTTCTTCACTTTTGCTTTGTCCCACATTTCAAACACTGATTGCCTTAAGAGGACAATTTACATTTCACAGTCTTTCACAACAAGTGGGTGCAATGGGAGTCAGAGATAGAGAGGATAATGTTTGAAGGAGGAACCGGGGGTGTGAGTTCACAGAGCAAAGGGAAAAAGGCGATGTTGCACGAGAGACTAAAAAGCATTAAGCATAAGCATGTTTTTAGGTAGTGCCTGTGCGTGTGCGTGTGTGTGTGTGTGTGTGCGTATGTGGACGTTTTGTTTTCTCTTACACTTGGTAGAATGCACTTGTATGATTTGAACTTCCTCACTGGATTCATGTGAGTGTGGAAGTAGAATAGAAGCAGTGTGGAGAGCCAAGGAGATGAAAAGAGAGCCGAAGGAATTAAGAATCAAGTTAGGAGCAGGTTTTATCTGTCGGGGAAACTGTGAAACTGCAAAGTACAGGGAAACTTTTCCTATCAGCAGGCTCCCTCAGCTAGTGTATACTGTAGGTATGGCATGTGTGTAGATGTGTGCGGTTATGTAGCATGTGCGTTTGTGTAGGAGATAGCTTTTCCTTCCCAGTGGAGAGAGCCATCAGTGTGCCAGTGAGCGTGATTGGCTGTTGGCCCCGAGGGTCCATCCTCTGCGTCTGCCTGCTGACTGGCTGTTCTGTGACCAATCCGGTGCCCAGACTTCACTGTGGCAATCAGATAGTGCCATGCTGTCTGTGGGCATCAGCAGGTCATCTAGTGGAAATGCCTGTTATGTTTTATCTCGCTGTGACACACGCACAGATATACACGCTGCAGTATAACCTCTCTGTGTTGTCTCTGTCTCTTTAGGAAATTGCTGCATATCTTATCACCTTTGAGAAGCATGACGAGTGGCTGACAACGTCTCCAAAAACCAGGTGAGGAGGGGGGCGGGCAGTGAGGTCCGCACATGTGCAAACGCAGCATCACTCAATCACTTAGTAACCCGTATTGGTTTAATCTCAATGACTGAGTGCCCATGTTTGATTAAAACATTAGCGATGTACGTCGACCGTCTCCAAAGGGCCCTCCTAACAGTCTACTCTACATGTTGAGAACGCTCTAGAACATGCTCGGACTGCAAATCACATAGTCAGCTGGAAATAGAGTATTAATGAATGTAAATGTATTAGAATAAGTGATGTATAATTCAGATGTAGGGGAGGTGAGAGGGATGGGGGGGGCGGCGGGTATATGTATATAAGATGGGGGTGTGAACAGGGATTCACATGCCTGTACTGAATATTTATTGATCTGAATGAGCCATAAGTAGCTCTTTTCCAAGAATAGGGAGAGGCTCTAGCTAGGACACAGGGCAGCAGAAAGTAAAAGACGGAAGGAAAGGGCACTGTGAATTATTGATAAATTGCCTTATTGACATTTACTCCAGCTAATACAGGTGTAGGTAAAAAAAAAAAATAAGAAGAGAATGAACAGGGAAAGAGGGGAAAGATGAAAGAAAAAGTTAAGTTAGCGAAGTGGTCACCTCATGACCCCATTTGTGATTACTGACTCAGATGAAAGCCCCAGGTGATGCCTCTGAGCTCCTATTGTGCAAGCTGAAGGACTCCTCTCAGGAGCCGCCAGGAGCTGGCAGCACAGTTTATGTTGTGGATGGATTTTTCATTGATTGGTTGTGCTGCCGTATAGCCTCGGTCTCCCAGCAGCAGCAGCAGTGGCGGCAGCAGCAGCAGTCATATTGGTGTTATTGAGCAGCAGTTAGATATAATCCCATTTACACACGACATGAGGCACGATTAGAACAGATTACACCTAATCCCATCAGATGGAAAGACCAGCTAACGGAGCCAGTGACATGTGTGTGTGTGTGTGTGTGTGTGTGTGTGTGTGTGTGTGTGTGTGTGTGTGTGTGTTGGGGGCGGGGGGTACATCCATGTCTGTGTGTGCGTTCCCATACTTGTGTGTTGTTGTGGGGGGGGGGGGGAATATTAAGATAACAATCAATGACCTTCATTTCTCCCCTAACTGAAACACCTCATCCGTTCAATATAATGACTGTTGCCTTCTCCTCTCACTTACCCCTCCCTCACCCCTTTCTTACCGGATTTACTCACTCTGTCTCTTTATCATGCCCCCCCCCCCTCGTTTTTGCTCTGCTACACTGTGGAACGGCGGAAAAGCTTTTTATATCCCACACATCACAGCCTAGTTACAATCAATAGCATTTATGCCTACTTGAATGGGGTTTGCGAGTAACATTGACAAAGTCCACGCGCACGTCTCCACGCGCAGGCACATAGAATTAGGCGCGCATTCGCCGCCCACACGCAGGCACACGCACATTTGATCTCATCCATCTTCTCTATAACATAATTAGAATCAGCAGCTCCGAGATGACTCACAGCTCGAGACAGAGACTAAATTCAGCTTTGATCGGAGGGTGGGGGTCTCCACTCCACTGAAAGAAACTGGCTGGCAACCCCCCCCCCCCCCAAAAAAAAAAAAAAAACCTGCAGATTTCATGTGTCAATGAAAATCAGCTCAACGTAAATTCAGTTTCACGACACAAAGTTTTCTGGGTTATTTGGAATCATTTAAGTTCTATATTTATGTGGTTACATCAAATGTGGAAAGGAAAGGAAAGGAAAGGAAAGGAAAGGAAAGGAAAGGAAAGGAAAATAGCACCAGAATGAACAGATTACAGAGAACAGAGTATTAGGAGTCACTAAAGAAACAATAAAATAAAAACAGAGTGATAAAATGACAAGCGGGATAAAAAACCCCAGCATTTTATTGAGAAGACAGGGAGAGTGGTGGTGTATAAACATGTGTGTGTGTTAGTTTATTGATTGTTAGCAGGTTTGTTCTCTCTCTGTTGTCATGAGATAAGGCAGAGAGGCATTTTTCCTCCTTCTACACCTACACGGAGAAAGTCACGCGCACTCACACGCGTCCTTACCATTTTAAAGTGCAGTGATTGATTGCTGACTGGCAACTCTGACACTGAGTCCAAAAGAACGCACGGCAGTAGGTCCTGCCATTCTTGATATCCCTATTACGTTTGTGTCTTACATGCACATGTGTGGCTCCCGGAGTGTGTCTGCATGTTTGTGTGTGAGCATCCCAGTAGGTGTATATAAAATAGGAGCTTAGAGGCCAGTGTTCCTGCTGTGGCAATAAATCACCCTACTAAAATATTAACATGTAGGAGCCTGAGTCTGTGTATGAGAGGGGAAGGGGCACACGGGACTGGCTCATTTCACCGTGGGAGAGTAGCACAGACGTCATTGTGTAAACCATAGGCATGTTTTTTGCTTCACTGAGTTGAGAAATGCAGGAGTGGTTTGGAAATAATGACATTAAAATAATTTCTGGCAAGTTTCCACATGGCTGAATTACTGTCCATTTTAGAAATATAATGTTCAACATAATGCAACATAACCATAATTTTTTTTTTTTGTCTATCTCATTAATGTGCTCTGCCAGGCCTCAGAATGGCTCTATGATCCTCTACAACCGTAAAAAGGTGAAGTATAGGAAAGATGGATACTGCTGGAAGAAAAGGAAAGATGGCAAGACCACCCGGGAGGATCACATGAAGCTGAAAGTTCAGGGAGTAGAGGTGAGAGGATGCAGTGGAAAAACAAGTTGATGACCTTGTTTGCCACCGAGTATGGTTTCACTGCCAGTTTTGTCTTTAATTTACTCCTGTTCACGCAGAAGAGAAGCATATGTGCAACACAAATGTACACACATGCACGCACACACACACACACACACACACACACTGAAGCTACAGGCCAATTTGTGACCTGCGAGCAAGTGGTGCCCATCTTTCTTTCACTCCCTTCCTGCTCCCGTCCCTGTCTCCCTTCCTCTCTCCCTCGCCCTCTTTCTGAAGGATAAGAGTGTGTTTGGCCTGAGGCCAGGAATGATGTCAATGCCTCCTTCAGCAGAACAGAGAGGGGTATCGATCCAGTCTCAAGGCAGCGTCTGTGCGTGTGTGTGTGAGTGCGCGTGTTTGAGTCACATCAGCCAGCTCGAAAATTGATTATTCAGCAGGAATATAGCAAGAGGTGAGAGGAGTGAGCATGCATGTGTCAGAAACAGAAAGAATGAGTTGGAGAGGAGAGCGGAGTAGAGGCTGTGAGGAGGCACATGGATGCCTACTGAGGACTTAGTAGTTTTGCATTAAAGGCGAACTGGAGACATAGGGGTAAAGGGAATAATTGAGATCAACTATTCCCATCTGCACAATACAACTTTATACTCATATTACACTTTACTTGGATGTTTCTGCAACCATGCACGAATGCAGTGCTCCAATATTCATACCCGATATACAAAGGCAAGTGTTCCTGGTAGTTGGTCAGTAATTATTTGTGTTGCTGCTTCCCAGGAACCCCCAAGCAAGTGGCATTTGTAGCAGGGGATCGGGATGAGGGAATGTGGTGAGTGTTGAGATGAGCAGAAGAAGAGAAGCAGGATGGGGAGAGGCAGGAAGCATGAGAGAAAAACATAACCCTGGATGGAGAGCCTCCTCATATCGAATGGAAATATATGGAAATGCACTCTGCCTTTGGCAAAACACACTTTAGATAGAGGGCGGGCTACTTCTGAGAAGAGGCAAAATTGCGAGAAAATATAAGTGTGTGTGTGCATGAGTGTGTACCAGAAAGAAACAGGACAAGTTTTAAGTGTAGATTATATCCAGACTGATTGCTGAGGATTTGTGTTTGTGTGCAGTTTACGCCATGAAAACGACCTTTGTGTATGTTTCTTCTGGGATGGTGATTGATTTTTCTCTATTTGAAAAACAGCAGTTTTGACCTTGACAGAAGCTTTTACTCTTCCTCAAACACCACTATCATTCACTTTGTTAACACTGTTTACATTTTCAATATTGACAAAGAAGCTACTGTCACGCAAAAATACTGGAATCTAAGGGAGCTTTCACACAGGCTTTAGTCAGTTTCAAACGGATTTTCATTCATTTTTCTCACTCGGTGCCATTGGTTTCATCTGGTGGGAAGACAATATTCACACTTGGGTATGCACAAAAACAACCGGATCAAGATCCCACCAAATAGAGCTGGTTTCAGTCTGAATCATCTGCTGTGGTCCTCCTGGTGATAAAGCATCCAAACCCAAAATGAGACCAAAATATTTGAATTGCATGGTTTGAGGGAATGAGAATATAAGTAGATTTTTTTTTTCAACATCTACAACCAGAACATGCTGCAAGGCGACTTGTTGAAAAACAGTCATTAGAAGGTACAGACTGGTTGGATGATGATATATGGACCCAACTTTCAACAACACTCAAAAATACAGAAATGCCCTCTTTAGCAAACTGCTGAGTGAAAAGATGTTTCAGAGGTTTGCACATTGAGACAAAAAAATTAATCTGGAGTACATTTACTGTAAGTGCTTCCATTGTTAAGCTGAAATCTGTGATTTACTGGCATCTATGACCTGACTGTAACTGTACCTGCTTAATAACTGATTTGAACATCAAAATATCTTTTCATTGTTGCTGTACCCAAATGTTTGGTTATCTGGATATTCATTCACTGCACTGATATTTGGTTTTTACATTTGCTATTTGGATATTCACTTTCCCCCTCAAGATGTCAGTTTTACCAAATTTTGTAAAAGAAATCATCAGCAAATTTAGAAAAAGAATCTCACAAATTTACAAGAAAAAGGGAGTAATTTGATGATAACATCACAAAGTTGACAAAAAAAGTTGCACATTTACTTGGACAAACTTGCCAGTATACAATAAAAAAGGTCAAATTCATTTGGCAAAAATTGCTAATTTATGAGAAAAAAAAGTTCTTTTACAAGAAAAGCTGCAAATTTAGGAGGAAAATTTAAATTTAATTAAAAAAAAACTGTAATAAAATGAAAATGAAAATAAATAAAAAAAAAATTTCTAAGAAAAAAACAGTAAATTTCTGAGTTAACCAGGGTTTCACATTTACAAGAAAAGCTGCAGACCCAGATCAGACGTAGCATTATGACCATCTGCGTAATATTGTGTTGCTCCCCCTTTCTGTCAAAACTGCCCTGACCCGTCAAAACATGGACTCCACTAGACCCCTGAAGGTGTGCTGTGGTATTTGGCACCGAGATGTTACCAGCAGATCCTTTAAGTCACGTATGTTGCAAGGTGGGGCCTCCGTGGATGGACCTGTTTGTCCAGGACATCCCACAGATGCTCCATTGGGATGTGCTGGACAAACAAACAGATCTCAATCCAACGTCGTCAAATGTCGTGGCTTGTCAAACAATTACTGCATATTCGAAAATTATTCATCTGAGGGTAGTATTTCACATAGCAGTGAATGCTGATGAACACTACAGCTTTTGGATTCACCAACTTTTCTGACAAATGTTGGCGAAAATCAAGTGAGTATCTCATGGAGTGATGAGGAGCGGCGAATGTTGTGCTTTTTTGGTTTCGTCAGTGTTCATAACAGGTTGCAAAACAGTTCCTGAAAGATTTTAAGGCCACAGTTTTGTCGTAAAGGTTCTTAAACAGTTGCTAGTGTTCAGTACTTGGTGAAGCCAAAATAACTTTAGTGACACGCATTACACCCATTTGCAAACACTTACAACTATTTTAGAAACGTTTGCAACTGTTTGTAGGATAATACATTCACAAAAAATTTTGAACGTGTTCAACATGAATGAGAGCATCAGGTGGCCCCAGCACACTCCTAATGATGCACTCCGAGCCCGCACACGTCAACCTGCAGTAACCCACCTTATTACACTGCGACGTATCCGCTGGTTTGGCCATGTCCTCCGCCTTCTACCAGAACACCCGACAAAAGCCATCCTCACGTTCAACCCCAGGGCCTCAGTGTGGAAAAGACCTCAGGGCAAGCCACGCACCAGATGGTTCATCGTGGTGGAGAGAGACCTCCAACAGCTTGGAGTCGCCGTTGACGACGCAGAGGAGCTGGCCCAAAAGCGGCAATGTTGGCACACACTGGTTAACGTGATTGGCTCTACGCATGGTGATGGCCACCCAGCCCTCACCCTGCAGGAGTAGTGAAGTTAAAGTAAAAAGTCAGCATTAATATGTTCCACATTTTTTGGCAACAAGAAAAACTGTTGGCGAACTGTTTTTCAGCTCTTTAAAACCCTCACGAAACACAAAAAGTGCAATGTTTGCCAGCATTCACCGCTCTGTGAGATCCGGTGGTAATAATGCAAAAATAAGAAAACTGGCAAATTTTAATGTTTCACAATCTGAAACAATAATCGTTTTAGAATTTATACCTCCTTCCCATGAAGCCAAAAGGAGCAAATGCCATGGTGTGGTGTCCGTCATCCGTCCGTCTGTTCACATTTCACAGGAATCGCTACTCCTTCTAGGCAGTTGCCTTAATTCTCAACAAACTCACACACAATGATCCTCGGGTTTGTCTGCATCCAGGTTGAGATCAAGGTGAAGGTCATTGTCAAAGGTCAGGAAATCTGGGTATTTATGATTTCACAACGTTCAGCACACTCATGGACTATTGATCCTCAGGTGGGTCTGCATCCAGGCTGTGCTTAAGGTCAAGGTCAGCGGTCAGGAGATATGAACACTCTGGTGGGGATTTAATCAGGCTGAAATAAGCTACTTATGAGCTAGTCATTGACGGTCTGTTACAGGGTAAGGGTGCATAGGCCATTAGCCAAATATCAAATTAGTAGTTCATTAATTTTCTCTTGATCAATGAGTCAAATAATTGACTAATTGTCGCAGCACTACTTATTTGTCGACCACACATGCAGACAGTGTGCAACATTGCTGTATGCAGTTAGAGAGTTGATGGATCACAGATTTGGGTGTAACGCAATCCTTCTTGTATTTAAGTTTCTCGTTCTCGCCACAAACAAATAAGAAGACAGGAGGTTCTCATGTTGTTTTAAAGAAATGTATTTTGATAACCTTGGTTATTTGCCCGTGTGAAAGGAAACTGAACCAAGGGAAATCACTCCAAATTTACAAACCCATCAAGTGATTCAGACAAAATCAAACAAAGTGAGGTGTGAAAGCACCCTTACTTTTAATGCTTGGTCAGACGATACATGTTTCTGACACATTCGCTGCTCAGATGCTCACAGATATAAATCCTGTTTCTAACTCATCTGCAGGAGGACATTTTGTCAACTTGAGATACTGATAATCTTACTGCTTTGATTTTAAGAAATTCGGGTATTGCAGTGGCACCAGCACCAACTTATTTTTTTTGAACCTAACAGTTCGTGTGACAGGCAGTCTAACAGGAACACCAAAGTTGTGCATCACTGTACAGCATGTAGGCATCCTCTGCTGAATGGACTAAATATCAGACCTCCCTTTCTTCATTTTCACCACACTGACGCACAACTCTTACTTGGTGTTTTGCTCATCTTATTCTGATCTTCCTTGCTACTGATGTCTCTTCTGATGCCTGTAAGATGACTGCACTCTGGCTTTTTTTGAATTCCTAGTGGATTCTGCCGAGTCCTGCAGACGCAGTAAATTTTACAATATTTTGTGCCGTAATTGTCAACATCAGATTTATGGTATTTTAGAAAACACATTAGGAAAGAACGCATACAGCATGTTTGCAATTTAGTTTTAGTACCACAATCAATACAACTTAAGTGGGTGTAACCTGGGTTCTCCTTTGTTGTTCTCTCCTTCACCCTCCTCTCCTCCTCTTCTCCTCTTCCATGTTTTTGTCTTGCCTCCTGCTTTTCCCTTTTCTCGTTAACCACTGTGATCTCCTCTCCTCTCCTGTCTCCCCCTGTCCTCTCCTCTCTTTAGTGTCTGTATGGCTGCTACGTCCACTCCTCCATCATCCCCACCTTCCATCGTAGATGCTATTGGCTGCTGCAGGTAAGCCCAGTGCCCTTTCCCACCTTGCCTTTGCTTGCGTTTATACACATACAAAATAAAATCCCAATAGTGTTTACAGTAGGGTGTTTATGTTATTGGCTGTCCTTTATTGCTCCATAAATTTGTCACTTTGGGACATTTCCCCAGTGATCGTTGCCATTGTGTTGTTTGCTTCTGATGTGTTAGGTTTTATGTAATATTATGTACAATATTATGTACAATATTGCACGTTGATTCACATCACAGTATACAGTAGAGTCAGTTTTACAACAAATCTCACCTGTCAAATATTCAAAACAAACAAGCTAGACCATGGGTGTGCACCCTGTGGCTCCAGAGCCACATGTAGATCTTTTGGTCATATTCCTTGGTTTGCAGTGGCTTTGAAAAAGACACATTTACAGTCATGTGAAAAAATTAGGACACCCTGTATAAGCCTGTGTGTGTTTTTTTAACGTATTTGGACATATGGATATTTAATATCAATGTTAAAAATACTGGGAGATTCATGTAATACAACTAATCAATTAAAAATGAATTAAAGACTTTTTTCAAATTTTCTGTAAAATGTAATTCCAAACAAATAGTGAGAAATTAATTAGGACACTCCCCATCTTTTTTAGGACACCCCCACATTCATTCCTACTTAAAATGGCTCAAATAAATGTTAAAAAATGCAAATAAAAACAAAAACAAGGTTAGACATAGATTTGTGAACATTTCTTAATAAAGAACTGAGTATTTAATGGGGTATCCTAAATTGTCACATGGCTGTATGACAAAGGTCACAAATTTACAAACAAAGCTAAATATTTCTGATGAAAAAAAATTACAAATTTCAGAAAAAAAAATGTGCTGCAAAATTATAGGAAAACACTGAAAATTAAAGATGGAAAAAGTGAAGAAAAATGACATATTTATTTAAAAACATGCAAATTTATTATGAGAAAAAGTTCCAAATGAAGGAGAATAAATATTTCAAATTGATGAGAAGGAAGATGAAAATTAAGGGAAAAAAGTTTAAATTTCACATGAAAATGCTTGCAAATTTATATGGAAAAAGTTGCCAATTTTCAATAAATGAGCAGCAAATTTATGAGAACAGTGTCGTTTTTCCACAGAAAAAAATGTCACGTGTTTACAAGAAAAAGGCTCCTAATTACGACAGAAAATATTATGAAAATTTGCACGAAAAGAGTATCACATTTGTAAAAAGTGGAAAAATTCCAGAAAGGGAAAAATGATATAAATTTACAAACAAAAAAGTTGAAAATTTATGAGAAAAATAGTTACAAATTTCAGGAAAAAAAGTGCTGCAAATTTACAAGAAAACAAATTCTGAGAAAATGCATGAGGAAAAATGTACAAAGTTGTCAAGGTTTCATATCTTTTACATATACTGTATATATATATATATATTAGTGGTGTTGGACGATTAAATTTTTTAATCGCGATTAATCTTTTGGAACGTCAAGTTAATCGTGATTAATAACGCGTTTATCGCATGTTTTTCCATACAGATACAGTGTACCTTAAGTCGGTAATTTTTCAAGTTTATCATACTGTTATGAACATGGGAGTGAACAAATATGCTTGCTGTCCTCACCTGCAGGTTTATTAAAGCTCTCAACATATCCAAAATGACAAAAACTATCCAGAATATTCTCAAAAGTAGACTGTGTTGTGTGTAGAATGTGGTGTGTGTGTGTGTGTGTGTGTGTGTGTGTGTGTGTGTGTGTGTGTGTGTGTGTGTGTGTGTGTGTGTGTGTGTGTGTGTGTGTGTGTGGCCCTGAGGGCTTGCTGTAGCGGCCCTGGTGGTGATGTCAGGCGGGCTGCAGGACCAGTACAGGTGCATCTCGATAAATTAGAATGTGAACAAAAAGTTGATTTATTTAGGAAATTCAATTCAAAAAAATTAAACTTCCATATTATATAGAGTCATTACACAGAGAGTGATATATTTCAAGTGTTTATTTATTTTAATTTTGATGATTATGGCTTACAGCCCATGAAAACCCCAAATTAAGTTTCTCAAAAAATTTGAATATTACATAAAATTAATTTTAAAAAATGTTTTTTTAATAGAAATGTTGCCCAAATGAAAAGTATGTCCATGTACACACTCAGTACTTGGTCGGGGCTCCTTTTGGATTAATTACTGTATCAGTGTGGTGTGGTATGGAGGTGATCAGCTTGTGGCACTGCTGAGGTGTATGAAGGTCCAGGTTGCTTTGATAGTGACCTTCAGCTCGTCTGCATTGTTGGGTCTGGTGTCTCTCATCTTTCTCTTGACAATACTCCATAGATTCTCTATGGGGTTTAGGTCAGGAGAGTTTGCTGGCCAATCAAACGCAGTGATGCCATGGTCATTAAACCAGATTTTGATACTTTTGGCAGTGTGTGTGGGGGGGGGTTGACAAGTCCTGCTGGAATATGAAATCAGCTTCTCCGTAAAGCTTGTCAGCAGAGGGAAGCATGAAGTGCTCTAAAATTTCCTGGTAGACGACTGCGCTGACTTTGGTCTTGATAAAACACAGTGGACCAACACCACCAGACGACATGGTTCCTCAAATCATCACTGACTGTGGAAACTTCACACTAAACCTCAAGCAACTTAGACACTGTGCCTCTCCACTCTTTCTCCAGACTCTGGGACTTTGATTACCTCCGCCAGGCCGAAAAGGCCAGGAGGAGGTTATGTTTTTGCCGGCGTTTGTCTGTGTGTTTGTTTGTCTGTCTGTCTGTCTGTTTGTCTGTTGGTTAGCAAGATAACTCAAAAAATCTTGGACGGATTTCCATGAAACTTTCAGGCGTTGTTGGAAATGGTACAAGGAAGAACTGATTAAATTTTGGGGGTGATCCGGTTCACCGTCTGGATACAGGAATTTTTTAAAGCATTTTTCATTCAGCACTGTGACATACAGCCATTTTCAACATGCGCGCAGGCGCAATGGAGGGCGCTGGTCGTCGTGTCTGCAACACAAACTCTGCGTTCTTCAACGTTTTAGGCACAAAAGGACGCGGAAAACACTGCTGGCCTGGGCCCGCCAGCGTGCAACTGCAAAACCTCACACGGGCAGCTGTCCGCCGACGGATTCTTTGGCAGAAATTCCCCGGCCAGCCATAGGAGCTGCGCATTTGGCAGAAATTCACCGGCCAGCCATAGGCGCTGCGCAAAAAACGAGCTCTCTGCCGGCGAAGCTTCTAAATTCTCGTTTGCCGCAGAGCGCAACCCCCAAAAAAATAATATTGTAGCGAACTCAATATGAGCACCCTACTTGGCTTGCCAAGTGGGTTGACCCTATTGGCGACACAGGTAGAGTGCGGGACTCCGGAGCAGGAGGCGTGAGTTCGAACCTCCCGGTGGGACGTCGCCATGTCGAGCAGCACGTTACAATATAATATAAAACCCACGCCAACCTGTCTACCAAATTTGCATCCGTCAGTGGAGGAGATGGACACAACAGCAACACTTCAGTTTATTACCTCCGCCAAGGAGGCAATGCTTTTACTACTGAACCACTAATCCTATCACTATCAGATTGATTGTCATTGATTAATTGTGTGTTTATTGCACTGTCCCTGTCAAATAAACAAATAATCATTGTGAATCCAATTGCTAGTCATATGTTTACATACTCAAGGAATCTGAAAACGTACACACAAACACTGTATGGGGGGAATTGTGGCGCTTGGCGGAGGTCTGCGCTCTCCGAGTGCTTTTCTAGTTTCCTAATGAAATGCAAAATTTACTTTTATCTGAACAGAGGTTATCTGCTGGTGTTGGTCCACTGTGTTTTATCAAGATCAAAGTCAGCGCAGTTGTATTAGAAAACTATTAAAAAAAACCTATTGTTTAAAATTAATTTTATGTAATATTTTAATTTTTTGAGAAACTGATTTTGGGGTTTTCATGGGCTGTAAGCCATAATCATCAAAATTTAAACAAATAAACACTTGAAATATATCACTCTCTGTGTAATGACTCTATATAATATAGAAGTTTAATTTTTTTGAATTGAATTTCCTAAATAAATCAACTTTTTGTTGACATTCTAATTTATTGAGATGCACCTGTATATATGTTGTGGTTCTCTCAATAAAGTGCAGTTCATTGCTTGGCATAAGACCGACTCCAGTCTGCCGTTATTCAGACATAACATTTTGGCGACGAGAGAAAACTATGGGGTGTACGGGCTACCTCCATCCTTATTATCATTTCTGGAGTACCTGGGAGAGCCAGCGATCCTGTGGCCAAAATGGGTGGCCGTGTTTGAGGGTTACATCGTGGCGCTAGACCTAAGTAGACTCGACGGAGTATGAAGATGAGCACTTCTGGCCCATCATCTCAGCGTGGAAGGTCGGAGAATTCTCTGCACGTTGGGGGAGACGGAGTCTTATGCGGATGCTGTCAAGCAGCTGGCTGAATATTTCGCCAAACATACGAGGACCACGCAGCTGTGGGTAGAAGAGCTCTGGGCGCCATAAGAAGCTAAGCTAGCTAGCTTGGAGAAACTAATGGCTCAGTCAGTGGCAATGGGACAGTTAGCCCCAACACTAGGTGCACGCCAAAATCAAGCTACAAGCTACCAGCTGGACATCGAGGCAGAACCGGGGCCACGAGTGAGGAAGCCCCTTGTTACCGAAGATGGTGAGCCAGCCAAAGAGCTCAGCACAGTGTGTGACCATAGCGCTGGTGTTTTTGACGGCACGGTGAGCAGCAACAGCAGAGAGGGAAAGCGGCGAACGGAATCTTCCCCGCAACTGGAGTCCGGGCAGCAGGAGAGCGGGAGCAAGCAGGCTGGAAGCCCCGGGAAGCAGCAGCGACAGCCGGGCATAGAGGCAGCGCAGCGGAGTGTCTTCGATGAGGGTGTTGGGCGCAGCAGCGAAGTGCCTGGGTCGACGGGTGATGCCAACGACGGATGACGCTGACGACAGTGACTCTGGCAGCCCCAGGAGTGAGCAACGACAGCCGGACATAGAAGCAGCACAGTGGAGCGCCTTGGACGAGAGAAGAGGTGTCAGGTGCAGCGGCAAAGCGCCTGGGTCGACAGGTGACGCCGACGAGAGTGACGCTGGGAGCCCCAGGAGAGAGCAGCGACAGCTGGGTGCAGAGGCAGAGCAGAGGCAGCGCAGTGGAGTGCCTTGGACGAGGGTGCCGAGAGCAGCGGCAAGGCGCCTGGGTCAAGGAGCAGTGCCGACAAGCGAGTTTTGGTTCTCCCCTGACAGGGATGTGATTTTTCCACTAATTCGCGGAATTCCGCTTTTTTTAACCTCCCAAATAAAAAAAAAATTATATGAGTATATACCGGATTCCGACTTTTAGTAATTCCCTAACCGTAATGAAACGACGCGCCTGATTGGCTGATCGTCCTTGCAGTGACCAATGAACGTGGCTGTTGCAGTGATGTCAGTGATTGAACGTAAAGATGCTCCGAGAATTAAAGAAATTGACAAGATCGTGAAAAACAAATTTCGTTGGGATTGGCTAGAAAAGGAGATTGCAACGGATGTTGGTAAGAAAACTGTGACAAATTTGTTTAGCGAAGGCGCGGAAAACATGTACAAGAAGGAGCAAAAAACATATAAAAAACAAATCGAGGTCCACTAATTATTCAATTGCTGGAACTTTCGGTGTTCAGAAAAATCCATCGAAACCATACGGCCTCCACCCTTTGTTAACGACACGATCGGACACGGAAATCGAAAGGAATAATCCACCCCAACAACCAGTGCCAGTTGCGGATAGAGTAGTGAATTTTGAGGTATGTGAAGATATATTTTTGTATACATTTCATCTAGTTAATATTTTCTTCATCTTGCCTGCTGAAGATGTTTTGGACTTTATTTAAAAAATATTTTTAACACAGTGCACAGTGGACATTGACTCATAACTTTTGAATATTTCTAAGACTTAGCTACATCGTGATTGTGCAAAAGGAACTGCTCAAGACTCATGGAGATTGAAAACTGGTGATCTGAAATGATGCTGAAATTATAAAAAAGTAATGGTATGTTGGAATTTTATTTCTATTATGGAATAGATAAAATTAACTGATTTGATTTGATCAAGTGTTAAAGCTGTGATGGATAATGCTTGTTGGAATAGTTTAGAATGCTATCTTCTTGGAACATAAGTCAATATTATACAGCAATAAGTGGCATTCAGCTGTTTGTTTTATGTCATTTAGCACAGTTCGGGAACTTAAAAATCATAAAAACCAGGAGCTTCGGGGGGGCTTTGCCCCCGAATCCCCCTCAACAGGGCTCTGCCGCGGACCACAGTCCACCTGTTCCCCCTAGTTTTAGTTGTTTTGGGTGAATGTGTTAGGCCATTAGAGTTCACGGTTCCGTTATTTCTAGTGCATGATTCGGGTCCTAAATTGGGGGGGTCTGAATTGTGTGTATGTGTTTTGGACTTTTTGTAAGGAGGAGGTGATATTGTGTTTGGAATGTGTGTGTGCGTTGTGGCCCTGAGGGCTTGCTGTAGCGGCCCTGGTGGTGACGTCAGGCGGGGCTTGCAGGACCAGTATATACAGTTAGGCCCAAAATATTTGGACAGTGAACAAAGTTTTGTTATTTTAGCGGTTATGAAACATATTCAGGATACAATTATATATAATCAATATGGGCTTTAAAGTGCAGACTCTCGCTGTAATTGAGAGTATTCACATCCAAATTGGGAGCATGGGTTTAGGAATTACAGCTCTTTAATACGTAGCCGCTCTTTTTCAAGGGACCAGAAGTAATTGGACAATTGACTCAGAAGGCTGCAAAAAAAAATAACAAGGCTGCATGGGCTTTCCCTCATTAACCTGTCATCAATTAAGCAGTTAAAGGTTGCAGTTGATTCCAGGTGTGGCGTTTGCATTTGGAAGCTGTTGCTGTGAACACACAAACATGCGGTCAAAGGAGCTCTCAATGGAGATGAAACAGACCATCCTGAGGCTGAAAAAAAAAGAAGAAATCCATAAGAGAGATTAGCATAAATATTAGAAGTGGCCAAATCAACCAGTTTGGCCACATTCTGAAGCAAAAAAAGAGTGCACTAGGTGAGCTTGGAACTCAAAAGGCCTGAATGGTCTAGCGTCGGCAGAATCCTTTCCATGGTGAAGAACACCCCATTCAACAACACCCTCAAGTGAAGAACTACGCCCAGGAAGTAGGTGTATACAGTATCTAAGTCTCACCCAAAAGAGAAGACTTCATGAGAAGTAAATACAAAGGATTCACCACAAGGTGCAACCCATTAACCCCTTGCTGTCGGTCAATTTTCCTAAAAACACCAAAAAATAAAGTGCCCAAGTAAATCGAAAGCTGTTCTTCAAACCCTTTGCAGCATCTTCATGGTGTTGGTCTCATTCTAAAAGAAAAACTTTGAATTTTTTGGGCCAAAACAGTCATAATCTCTCTAAGTGCTCCGGCACTGAGTTACAGTCATCTAAACATAGTGAACGTGAAGAAAATAAATTTGGCCTGGGTGTTTTTTTGGATACAAATGCTTGCAAATAACACACAGCTTCAGATCCGGGCTGGAAAATGCAACAGAAATGTAGAACCAAGTGTTATCCAGCTGAGGTCCAAATTTTATAACAATACCACAAAAAATGAATATATTACACAGCTTTATACTCAGGTAGTTCCCAGGCGTTTTGGAACTGTGCCAAATGGCACAGTTTGGAAAAACGTCTGTAACTTTTGAATGCTTCAATGTAGAAGCTTCATTTTGGGCTCTAATGAAAGGTCACACTCAGGGCTGTGTGTGTGTGTGTGTGTGGGGCTTCCCCCCCCCTCGCTACAGAAGAATAGCGGGGGGGGCGGCGTTCACGGTCTGGACGCGGCGAACAACCCCTTGTACCGCGGCGCACGAACTTCAGACTTCGTGCGCCGCACAGTTGTAATTTACCGATCGGTCAAAAGTCATTTTGGATTACAATTTTCAGGGATAAATAATAATTTAGCTTATAACACCTTACCTCTTCACAGCAGTGTCCTGGCAAACTTCTCTTCCTCACTGTCAGACGATCGCGTCGCTGGTCCGCTCATGGTTCTGGTCTCGCGACCCGATCAAAACATAATTTCCATTATTGCGGTTTTGTGCTTCCATGATTGCGGTTTTTGGCGAACGATTTTTCAAAACAAATAACAGTAGTAATATAAAAAGACTGGCGAAGGCGTGTGTGTCACTCAGCCTTCATCGTCAGCCTCCGTCGGTCTATGACCATGGAAGAAATCATAACGTCTACTCTGCTGGAACAAAAACAAAATAAGCACCGCCTGTGGCCGAACATGCCGATGCGTGAATGGCACTCCCTGTCACACAGGTTGCATTTGTGGATGGTCTCCGTGCTGCTGGGTCTGTGGGGTTCTTCCTGCTGGTACTTTTTTGATCCGCTGCAGCAGTCAGTCTTCACCCAGCCTTAAAAAAAACAGCTCGCGAACTTCTCTGCTTCAATTGGCTCACTGCATTCACAGCGTTGGTAGGTGGGTCCTTCTTGCTAGGTTTTCAGTCATTGGTTCTTCAAGGTTTCAGAAAACCAATTCAAGGCTCTTATTAGTCGAATGAGAGGTCAATCAGATGAACTAATCTGTTCGCGGCTGTGTCTGCAGCTTTTATTTTCAGTGCGCGCTTGGACGCCATCACCACCTACATCACCATCTCCATCATGCGTCCTAGAGCGCACGAGAGCGCCCTCGTGCGCTCTAGGACGCAGAGACTTGCCCGTCCGCGGTACAACGGAGTGCAAGAGGTTAATCAGCCTCAAAAATAGAAAGGCCAGAATTGACTTTGCCAAAAAACACCTGAAGAAGCCAGCCCAGTTCTGGAACAGCATTCTTTGGACAGATGAGACTAAGATCAACCTGTACCAGAATGATGGGAAGAAGAAAGTTTGGAGAAGAATTGGAACGGCTCATGATCCAAAGCACACCACATCTTCTGTAAAACATGGTGGAGGCAGTGTGATGGCATGGGCATGCATGGCTTCCAACGGCACTGGGTCACTTGTGTTTATTGACGATGTGACAAAAGACAGAAGCAGCCGGATGAATTCTGAAGTGTATAGGGATATACTTTCTGCTCAGATTCTGCCAAATGCAGCAAAGTTGATTGGATGGCGCTTCACAGTACAGATGGACATTGTGCCCTAAACAATACTGCAAAAGCAACCCAGGAGTTTTTTATAGCAAAGAAGTGGAATATTCTGCAATGCCGAGTCATTCACCAGATCTCAACCCAATCGAGCATGCGTTCACTTGCTCAAGACAAAACTTAAGGCAGAAAGACCCACAAACAAGCAACAACTGAAGACAGCTGCAGTAAAGGCCTGGCAAAGCATCACAAAGGAAGAAACCCTGTGTTTGGTGATGTCCATGGGTTCCAGACTTTCAGGCTTCATTGCCTGCAATGGAGGTCGCAAGCTATAGATTGAATAAGTAACATTTTACTTAGGGTTATGTTTATTTGTCCAATTACTTTTGAGCTCCTGAAATGAGGAGCGTTTGTATAAAAATAGCTACAATTCCTACATGTTTAATCATATATTTTTGTTCAACCCCTTGAATTAAACCTTAAAGTCTGCACTTCAATTCCGTTGTAGTTGTTTCATTTCAAATCCAGTGTGGTGGTATGCAGAGCCCAAATCATGAAGATTGTGTCACTGTCCAAATATTTCTGGGCCTAACTGTATATTGTGGTTCTCTCAATAAAGGGCAGTTCATTGTTTGGCATAAGACCGACTCCAGTCTCCCATTATTCAGACATAACAGACTGCATGTGCAAACAACAGAATGCCAGGGCTCATTAGCATCACTGCAGCACAACTCAGCATCCAACCAGCCAGCAGCCACAAATGGAGCTTGCTCTTTCTCCCATAGCAAACATCCACAACTTTTAAGCAGCTCAACACAAAACCATGGACCTCGTGTGTCACAACAGACACAATTTCCCTTTTTTTTCCCACAATATCTTTATTGAACCTTTTTTTTTAACAAACATGATACAAACAATCAAACACTAACACTAAAGTACTACAAAAAAAAAAAATGCACTAAAAAACACCAACAACCACCAACAAAATCAAATCTTCAACAATGCTCCTCTGTTTAGTCTAGACAATCCAATACATAAGTATACATATTATGTTCACCAGTTTGGAATTTACAAGGTCCACACACATCATTCACCTTCTTCTTCAAGAGTTATGTTTAAATTTTTTACATAATCAATAAAAGGTCTCCATATATTCTCAAACACAATTTCCTTTGATTTCAGTATATATGTTATTCTTTCTAATGGAAGGTTTGTTAACATCTGTCTTAACCACTGAGTCACATCTGGTCTATGAGTCTTTTTCCATAATAGTGCAATACATTTTTTGGCATTAAGCAAACTGAGGTCTATGAATGTTCTTTCACTTTTATTAAAATTATGCTTTTCTGGGTACAGACCCAACAAAAACAGTTTAGGATTCAATATGATTTGTTTTGAGATTATTTTTTCAATTGTTACCCTCACCTCTTCCCAAAACATTCTTATTAATCTACATTCCCATACACAATGAAATAGGGTTTCTTTACTTTCCATGCATTTTGTGCATGTATCTGGTATATTTTTGTTATATCTATTTAACTCCTCCGGTGTAACATACATCCGCATTAACCATTTGAAATGTATCAATTTAAGGCGTACATTTATTGATTTGGTTTGAGCTTCTGTACAAGCCAATTCCCATTGTTCCTCTGAAATTTCAGTTTGCAGATCTTCTTTCCAGTAGTTTAATCTTTTCAGTGAATTTTCACTTGAAGATAGTGTCAATGAGTTATAAAACTCTGAAATAATACCCTTTCTTTTACTATCTTTCATCAACATTTTTTCCAAGGATGAATAGATAGGTCGAGTGAGAGCTTTATTTTGATTTGATCGAATAAAGTTTCTAAGTTGAAGATATTTAAAAAAATGAGTTCTATTGAGATTAAATTGATCCTCAGCTCTTCAAAAGACATTATGTTTTCTGCACATGGCAAATTAAATCCTGAATCTTTTGTATCCTTTTAAATTCCATACTTTAAATCAGCGTCCGCTCTCCCTGGTTTAAAATATTGATTACCCCCATATTGGACTAATTGTGACAATAACATGTGGTTCTTTTAAATAGTTTTTAGCTTCACACCATATTTTGATCATATGCTTACAAATGGATTTTTAACTTGTTTTGTAATTTTTTTGCCAAATCTGAGTATATGAATATGGGAAGAGTAAAGGTAAATTGTATGATTCCATTTCAGTCCAGAGAGGGAGATCATTTGATGAAAAATAATAATGTCATAGACCTCAGTTGTGCCGAACAATAATACAACATAAAATTTGGACATTTCAGACCTCCACGATCAAATGGTAAATATAATAAAGACAGACGTAATCTAGCCCTCTGTTGTTCCATATAAATTCCACTAACTTTTTTTTTAATTCTTGAGAATAAATCTAAAGGTGGTGGTTAAGGGAATGTATTGAAAAAATAAAGTATTTTAGGTAAGATATTACTTTTAAGTATATTAATTCTCCCGATCATCGACATTGGGTAGTGACATCCATCTCTGAAGTAACTCATCAATATCTGTCATTAAGGCTTCATAATTGACACTGGCGATGATTCTAGCTTAGGCACAATTTGGATTCCTAAATATTTAAACTGATTTACAACATTGAATTGATTTACCTCAGGGGCTGGGTAATTTCTCTGGGTCTCATTTAGCATTTATATTGAAGATTTAGTTTTTATTTATTTTATATCCTGATATTTCCCCACAATTCTTTATTAAAATTCAAAAGGTCGAATTGAATTGATTTTAAGATTCGACATAAAATATCTAATGTCATCGGCATACAGGGAGATTTTATGTTCTGTTGGTCCAACTTTAATTCCATATATTTGTGACTGATAGACGTATCGCCATCGCTAAAGGTTCAATTGCCATAGTAAACAGTAAAGGTGAAAGTGGACAGCCTTGTCGGACATCCTCTATTGATTTTTATTGATTTTGAAATATTGTTATTTGTTAGGATTTCTGCTGTAGCATTATATATATTATCTGAACCCATTTTATGAAATTATTTCCAAGTCCAAACCTTTGTAAGACTTCAAAAAGAAAGGGCCCATTCAACTCTAATCAAAGGCTCTTTTCGGCATCCAGTGATAAGAGAGCTGTATCCGGTGCTTCTTTATTAGAATAAATAATATAAATAGTCTTCTTACATTATGGAAGCCTTGTCTTCCCTTTATAAAGCCAATCTGATCTCGATTAATAATATTTGGTAAAATTTCTTGTATTCGTCTTGCTAAAATTTTACAGATTATCTTAAGGTCGGCATTTAATAGGCTTATTGGTCTCATATTTTCCACATTTATTAGAGGGCTTACATGGTTTTGGCAACCAGTATAATTAAGGCATTATTTATATATGATGGTAAATTACTATTTTGAAATGCTTCTAAAACCATTTCCAAAAAAGGTTTTGTTAATTTTATTCTTAATTTTTTATAAAGGTCAAACTGGAAGACCATCTGGTCCTGCACTTTTTCCTGATTTCATATTATCAATGGCTAGTCCAACTTCTTCTTGACTAATTTTAGACTCCAGTATCTCCTATTTTCATTTGGAATACACGGTATATAATAGTTCGTTCAAAAACCCATGTAGTTTTGTTAAGTCAGATCATTTTTGGTATCATATAATTTTTCATAGTAATCTCTAAAGGCTCTATTAATTTCTAAAGGATCTATAACTACCTGTCCGTTACTTATAATACTGGTAATTGGGTGTTTTAGATTCTAATTGTATAATCTGCCATGCCAATAACTTTCCTGATTTTTCACCTTGTCATAAAAAGATTGTTTCAATCTTAGAAGACTCGAGGCAGCTCTATTCGCTGATTTTTTGTCATATTCAGCTCTCAAAATCAGTAATTCGTTCTCCAACCTTGGATCTCTTCCTGCATATACTCTTTCTTGAAGAATTTTTATTTTATGTTCCAATTGGACTCTCTCTCTCGAGTCTTCTTAGATTTTGAACCTGTATAACTAATAATATGTCCCCTAATAAAAGCTTTGAAAGCCTCCCACTTTACACATGCTGATGTTTGTGTAGTATTGATGTCAAAGAACTCATCTATCTGTTTTTCTATGTATTTAACAAATTCCTCATCCTGAAGCCATTTATGCTGAAATTGCCATCTACCTGGTTTCTTTGTCAATTTCTTATCTACATATATTAGACAGCAGGGTGCATGATCAGAGATCACGATGTTATCATAAAAACAGTTTTGAATCTTGGACCTTAATTCTGTGGAGATCAAAAAATAATCAATACGTGAGAATGTCTTGTAGGTATTGGAATAACAAGAGTATGCTTTAACTTGTGGTTTCATTTCTCTCCATATATCTATCAATTTCAATTCTTTCATAAAATGATTAATGGTCATCCTACATCCATTGTGCGTACAGTCCAGTCCTGTTGATCTATCTATACCGGGATTCAATGTACAATTAAAATCCTCTGCTATTATATGTTGCCCTGTAAGTGATGATAAGATAAGAAATAAATTAGCAAAGAACTTTTGATCATCTATATTGGGACCATATAAGTTCACCAAATTTATATTTTCTAATAGCAAAGATCCTTGAATGATTACATATCTTCCAAATTTGTCTCCAATTACATTTTTCACTTGAAATGGGACTGATTTATGTATGAGAGTCATAACTCCCCTGGCTCGGGATGAAAATGATGAGGTGAAAACATTTCCTTGCCATCTACTCCTAATTCTTTTTACATCCTCCTCTATTAGATGAGTTTCTTGTAAAAACACAATTTTTGAACCCATGTCTTTTATTTTATTCATAACTTGTTTAAGTTTTTTAAAATTTTGTAGACCTCTGCAATTCCATGAAGTTAAATTAAGATTAACGCTTTGATTTATGATCAATAGGGAGTTTGGGATTACCTTGCAGTGTAAACATGCTCAAACAGAAAAGCAAAAAAATGAGTGGTTGAACATTCACCCTACAACCTACACACAAACAAATTTCCCCTTCCCACATTTGTGGCAATCCCCCCAAAAACAAAAGAAAAATTCCGTCTCCCGATATAGCCATCGACCGTTCCACACCCACGAGGATCAGCCAAAGCCACTCCTTCTTCATCCTCCCAATCACCCTAACTCTACTGCTTTTAATAACGTAACATTAACTCTCTTCTGTAATTTTCCAATTTAACTCCAAAATTTTATAGCAATTTTGTACTTTTTTTTTTTTTTTTTTTTTTTTTTTTAATATGTAATACAATCTATATTTTGTAATCTTGTTATATGCTTCTAATCAGTTAAATGCTCAAATATTCTACCCTATATTCTGTTCATGCTTAGCTCCCACCAGTCTCTTCCTGGATCTTCTTGATGAGCTCCTGCGCCTCCTCGGGGGTCTTGAAGATGTGTGTTCTGCCCTCATATGCGACCAGAAGTCTTGCAGGATGAATCACTCCATGACGAATCTCAAGGTTGCGCAGTTCTTTACGGATGGGGTCAAACTGCTTCCTTAATTGTTGGATTCCTGAGGCCAAATCTGGGTAGAACCGCACCTGCTGATCTTGGTATTTAATTTCTCCTTTGGCCCGCACCGCGTTGGAGATCGTCATCCTGTCTCTGTAGCTGAGAAACTTCATAATTAACGTCCTCGGTGCTGCCTTGTTACCTCTCGGTGGGCCAATTCCAAGAGCTTTCCAAGACGACTGATGATTTTAGCTCTGCGTTGTTCAGCGCCTCCGGGATCCACCCCTCCAAAAAGGAGCATGAATCACAACCTTCGGCTCCCTCCGGTAAACCCACCAGCCTCAGGTTGTTCCGTCTGGACCGGGCTCCAAGTCCAGAACGTTATTTTCCAGATCTTTATTTTTTTTTTCCAAAGTGCGCACCTTTATTTGAAGTCCGCTGATTTCATCCTCCGCACTGGAAACACGAAGCTCCGCCTGCGTCACTCGCTCCACGCAGTCACCCAACTCCTTTCTCATTGCATCCAATGCTGCCATAATCCCATCAGGTTTAGCGGAAAAGTCTGCTCTCATTGAGCTAATGGCAGCCAGCACTGCACCTGTGCCGCCATCATCAGCAGTTACCGCACCACCGCTAGTTTCATCCGCCATATCCGCAGCTTTTTCTACTGCGCCACAAACTTTAAAGTCCGTTAATTTGGACTGCTTCGGCGATTCAATTTTTCCCCCCGCTTGGTTTCCCAGCCTTAGTCTTCCCCGGCATATCCTCACCCAAACGCTGGGAAAAGTTCTGTTCCAAATGAGAGAGTTATTTGCCGAATCTTTATTTCCAGGAGCAGAGCAGAGTGATACGTGTCCTTCTAGGCGGCCGCCATAACCGGAAGTCCCACAATTTCCCTTTTAGCAGACAAATTGCAAACATAAACAAACAACTCACCATGCTGCGGGGGAGTGAATGAACTTTATGAGCACAACTTGAGAATTTTTTAGACTGGTACTCACCAACAGTTGGACCCAAAGCTATGAGGATGAAAACAAGTGAATTTCTGTCCGTATCAGCTGCTGGAGGTCAGCTCCAACCTAGCATGTAGCTACTAGCCAGCTAGCCAGCTTCCACAGAAGAAGAACAACCAAACACCCAGGCGAAGTTTTGGAGGAGGCTGTAACAATTATCCAAGGTGAGAGCTCTGACAGATAATGTAAACTTAAACATGACAGCACTTTGGGGATTTCCATGGCTGTAATCCAGCTTGTTTGACTTTGCAATGTCTGCATGGCATGCACAGTGTCTGTGGCCAGAGCGGCTTTGGTATGGAGAACCACTAGGCTAAAAAGTACTGTTTGCGCTTTCTGCAGTTAACTGCCGTTAACCGCGATCACAAAATTTGTTGCCATTTATGGGGGCAAAAACGTTAACGGGCTATTAACGCGATAATGCCAACGCCACTAAAATATATATATATATATATATATATATATATATATATATACAGCTGGGAATATATACAGCGGGGAAAATAAGTATTGAACACGTCAACATTTTTCTCATTAAACATATTTTTGATGGAGCCACTGAGCTGAGATTTTCACCAGATATCAGTAACAACCCAAGTAATCCGTTCATACAAAGAAATCAAGGCAACTGTGTTCACAAAGCAAGTTATATTTAATGAAGTGGAATGGCACAGGGAATAAGTATTCAACACACTTGATGAAATTCATTTAATATTTAGTAGAAAAGTCTTTGTTGGTAATAACAGCTTCCAGACGCCTCCTGTATGGAGAAACTAGGTGCAGCCATTGCTCAGGAGTGATTTTAGCCTGTTCTTCCACACAAACTGTCTTCAAATCTTGAAGGTTCCGTGGGTGTCTTCTATGAACTCTGATCTTCAGTTCGTTCCATAGAATTTCAATTGGATTCAGGTCAGGTGACTTGGCCTTTCTAGCAGCTTTATTTCCCTTCTCTGGAGCCAGTTGAGAGTTTCCTTGGCTGTGTGTTTGGGATCATTGTCTTGCTGAAATGTCCACCCTTGTTTCATCTTCAGTATCTTGGCAGATGGCAACAGGTTCTTATCAAGGATGTCTCTGTACACTTGTCCGTTCATCTTTCCTTCAATTAAATGAAGTCTGCCTGTACCATGTACTGAAAAACACCCCCACACCATGATGGGATGTGCAGTGCCATTTCTCCAAACATGCTGTGTGTTGTGGCATCCAAAACGTTCAATTTTGGTCTCATCTGACCAGACTATATTCTCCCAGTGTTTTACTGGCTTGCTCAAATGTTGTGCAGCAAACTTTAAACAAGCTTCAGCATGCTTTTTCTTCAACAATGGAGTTTTATGGGGTGAGCGGGCATAGAACCCATGTCGGCTGAGTGCATTACTTACTGTTTTCTTTGAAACAGCAGTACCTGCTAACTCCAGGTCTTTCTGGAACTCTCCATGAGTGGTCTTTGGCTCTTGGATAACTCTTCTGATAATTCTTTTGACTCCTCTGTCAGAAATCTTGCAAGAAGTTCCTGGTCATGGCCAGTTTATGGTAAAATGATTTCAGTTCAGTTCAACTTTGTTTATATAGTGCCATTTCACAACAACAGTCATCTCATAGCATTTACAACTGTAGGGGAAACCCCCACAATTGCAGAAAGACCCCAGCAATCAGGCGATCCCCTATGAGCAAGCACTTGGCGACGGTGGAGAGGAAAAACTCCCTTTTAACAGGAAGAAACCTACAGCAGAACCAGGCTCAGGGAGGGACAGTCATCTGCTGCGACTGGCTGGGGGGTGAGGGGATAGAGAAGATGAAAAGAACAGACATGTAGAGAGCAAACAGCACGATGGGGACTCAATCTATGGGAGAGAACAAACAGATGTTAATGACCAGCAAAAAAAAAAAAAATAATTCATTGAGAGTGAAGAAAGGAGTGAAGCCCAATGCAATTATTGGAGGTCCCCCGGCTGTCTAAACCTAATAGCAGCATAACTAAGGGAGGGTTCAGAAACACATGATCCCTCCCTAATTGTAGGCTATATCAAAAAGGAAGGTTTTAACCCTATTCTTAAAAACAGAGATCGAGTCTGACTCCCGAATCCAGATTGGCAGCTGGTTCCACAAGAGAGGAGCTTGATAACTGAAGACATTGCCCACCATTGTACTTTTGGAGATTCTCGGTATTACAAGTAATCCAGCATTTTGGGAGCGTAGTGCTCTGTTAGGATAATATTCTAATATCAGATATTTTAAATAAAAGGGGGCCTGATTGTTTAGAGCTTTAAAAGTGAGAAGAAGGATTTTAAACTTAATTCTAAACTCTATGGGAAGCCAATGAAGGGAAGTCAGAACAGGAGAGATATGACCTCTCAGGTAGGGCCTAGCACAGATCCCTGTGGAACTCCATGACTGAGCTTTGAGTTGAAAGAAAACTCATTATTGACATGAACAAACTGGAACCTACCAGATAAATAAGATCTAAACCACTGCAACGACATTCCATTAAGTCCAACATAGTGTTCTAATCTATCAAGTAGAATATTATGATCAATAGTATCAAAAGCTGCACTAAGGTCTAAAAGGACAAGTACAGAAACAAGTCCATTATCAGATGTGATCAGGAGGTCATTAGTGACCTTCACTAAGGCTGTTTCAGTACTATGATGGATTCTAAACCCAGACTGAAACTCTTCAAATAAACCATTTCCCTGCAAGTGGTCAAATAATTGTGTAGCAACAACTCTTTCTAAGATTTTTGAAATGAAAGGCAGATGAGAGATTGGTCTATAGTTAGCTAAAACTCCTGGATCCAGCGTTGGCTTTTTGAGTAAGGGTTTAATTACAGCAGTTTTAAAAGCCTGCGGTACATGGCCTAAAGTTAATGAAGAATTGATTATTTGAAGAATAAAGCTACCAATAAATGGGAAGACTTCTTTAAATAACCTGGTAGGAACAGGGTCTAAAAGACAAGCTGAAGGCTTGGATGAGGAAGCTATTTTGTCTTACTCTGAGTTTCTGTGTTGAACCAAGGAGATAGAAATCTCTGATTAGACTTTTTCTTTTTTAAAGGGGCCACCATGTCTAGAGTCTGATGCAGAAAAGCTGCAACACTATCTACCATGCTATCAATTACAGAAGGATCAGGCTGTCTATAGCTTATTTCTGTTGTGTTGACACATGGCATAGAGGAAACAATGTGCATAAATTTGTTAACAACATCATCTGAGAGGCATCTATTGTAGTAATATTTTTCCTTAGGAGCCAGATAGTCAGAAATAGTAAAATCAAAGGTTAACAGACAATGATCTGACAGTACAGGGTTATGAGAAGACACTACCAGATTTTCTATTTCTATGCCATATGTCAGAACAAGGTCCAACATATGGTGGAGATAATGGGTAGAATTTCCTACTTTCTGAGAAAACCCCATCGAGTCTAATATTGAATTAAATGCCAGATTAAGGCAATCACTATCTAAATCTACATGTATATTAAAGTCCCCTACTATAATTATTCTATCTGATTTCAGCACTAAATCAGCTAAGAATTTGGCAAATTCGGACAAAAACTCTGAGTAGGTTGATGGAGGACGATAAACTATGGCAAATAAAACTGGGTTTAGCCTAAAATTCCTAAAATGCCCAATATTGAGGACCAGGCCCTCAAAGGAATTATGTGTCTTTTGCTTTACATTAACTAGTAATTTGGAATGGTAAATTGTTGTTAAATTGTTGCTACTCCTCCTCCACGACCAGAACTTCTGGGATTTTGACAGTTTAAATAACCAGAGGGAGATGATTCATTCAAACCAACATAATCTTCTTGCCCTAACCAAGTCTCTGTAAGGGATATTAAATCAATCTGATGAGCAATTAACAGATCATGAACTAGCAGAGACTTGGGAGTTAGAGACCTAATATTTAACAAACCGCATTTAATTTTTAAATTATGAGGAGGAACAGCGGCCAAATCATTAAATTTAGAGACTTGATGTTTAATTTGAGTTTTACCACCTTTTTGTTTAATCACTTTGGGATGCTTATACATTATATTTTTATTTACTTTGGAGGGAGCAGACAATTATTCTCTGATGGGGAAGACAGGGGCTAAGTTGAGGGGTGGCGGTATGAAGAGGAGCTGCAGAGAGGTGTGTAAGACTGTGATTGTGCTTCCTGGTCCCAACTCTGAGTTGTCAAGGTTTTGGAAATTTGGATAAAAATGATGCCAGATTGTTAGGTAAATGAGACTCACCATCCAAAGTGGGATGGACAACGTTTCGTCTAATAAGACCAGGTTTTCCGCATAATGGAATGGGGAAAGTAAAGTTACACACAGAGCTACCAGAGGACTGACCCCACGCTGTAGCTTTCACTACTTTCAGTAGCTGTGTGGCCTAGGGTCAGAGAAACGGAGATAGGCGCTGCCCATGTACACCTTCAGGTGTGAAGGGATTAACTAACTAACTTTCCCTAAAATGAATTCCAATTGTCTATGTAGCCCACATTGTTTGCAGGGCACCACACAGACAGCCAGCGGTTGAAGGATGACAAGCGGCTAAACATGTCATCACTGGTCAGATTGGGGAGGGGCCCAGAGAATACTACAGAGACAGACATTGTTTTTGCAAAGTCACACACCGATTCCATGTAAAGTTTTGAGACTTCCGACTGCCAGAGTCGGACGTCATTAATGCCGGCGTGGATAACAGTTGTGGAGTATTTACAGTTACTTTTAGCCAACATTTTCAAATTTGACTCGATGTCGCCTGCTCTGGCCCCAGGAATGCATTTGACTATGGCCGCTGGAGTCTCTAGGTTCACGTTTCTGACTACAGAGTCACCAATGATCAGAGTTTTTTCCTCAGCGGGTGTGTCGCTGAGCGGGGAAAAGCGATTAGAAACATGAACAGGTTGGTGGTTAACTGGGGCTTTGCGGCTAGGCTTCCTTCTCACCATCACCCACTCAGTCTCCTCACTGCTGAGGAAGACTGGAGGACCGCTAGCAGGCCGCCCTAAGCTAGGGAGCTCCGCTGCAGCTAGGGGACGTCCATCAAGATTAACTGGTGCAGACAGTGTTTCAATGCAGCGGAGCCAGGATTCCAAATCAGACAACCTCGCCTCGAGCGCCTCAAAAAGACAACATTTATTACATTTACCGTTATCACTAAAAGAGGCAGAGGTGTAGCTAAACATCTGACATAGAGTGCACACCAGAAGAGGAGAGGAAGGAGAGCTAGTAGCCATAGCTTGTGGCTAACCCGAAGCTAACAAAAACACAGATGAAAGGTGAACAGAAGGCTAAAGAGGGTGATTAGATGACACTGAGTGCGCACACAGGTGCAAGAGGCTTGATAAAGAGAAATGAGAGCTAACGGTAGATGGAAAAAAGTGGTTAAAATACAATTAAAGGCAAAATCCTTGAGAAAATGAGGAGAGCAAACCACAGACAGCCAACAACACAGGAAGTGTATGTGTGGATTGTGTGGTTGCAGCACGGGTGAAAAGCCCAAGACAAATTTCCCCTTGAGGGACAATAAAGTTTATCTTATTTTATCTTATCTTATCTTAAGTGACGATACATAACATTTTCCTAAAATGATGTTCTTTCCACTTCCGAATGATGGCTCCAACAGTGCTCATTGGAACATTCAGCAGTTTAGAAATGCGCCTGTAACCAAGGCCATCATTGTTTTGCAACAATAAGGTTGTGAAGGTCTAGAGAGAGCACTTTGCTTCTACCCATCATGAGTTCTTTATGGTGTGACAATCTGATATTCACAGACCTTTTTAAAGGCTATCAGTCAGGACTTAACCAGCTGAAATTAATTTGCACTGATGGAGGTGGGATGGCTTCCTAAATTCTGATGGATTTCAGCTGGTTTCTTGGCTTTCTATGCCTTTTTGCACCTCTTTTTCTTCATGTGTTTAGTACTTATTCCCCGTGTCATTTCATTTTATTAAATATAACTTGTTTTGTGAACACAGTTACCTTGATTTCTTTGTATGTATGGATTACATGGGTTGTTACTGATATTTGGTTAAAATCTCAGGTCAATGGCTCCATCAGAAATATGTTTAATGACAAAAATATTCAGGTTCAGGTTACTTTATTTGTACCCGTAGGTAGATTTGTTTTGCAGTCTGGTGACATCCATATTTACAAGCCACAGTTACATTCAACATGAACACAAACACAGGCACACATGAAGCTGACTATAAACATGATAAAAATACTCAAGGCTCCATCAATCAGGGTAAAAAGACAAAGAGATGAGAGAAAAACCAGAGGTAAGAGAGAAGGGTCATATTAAAAAGTTAAAAACTAGTCAAAGAGGTTAAAAACTCAGAGGTCTAAAACCCAATAAAATATTCAGAACCCAAATAAAATCCTACAAAAATAAGTAAATATAAAATGGAGTTAATAAATAGGTACCTAAATTATGTGCAATATTGATGTGGTCAATCATTTTCCCTGCTCTGTGTGTGTGTGTTTTTAAAAAAAAGAGCTGCAATTTTATGAGAACAACTTCATACATGAGAGAAAAAAATGCATTAAAAGGATCATAACTTCCCAAAATACAGTATTATATAAAAGTAACAGAAAAAAGAAAATTTACAGAAAAATTTCAGAAATAAAAATGTGTACATTTTCAAGAACTTAAGGAGGAAAGAGTTGCAAAATTATTAGAGACCAGTTATGCAGATTCATGAGTAAAAATTGTCAATGTGTAAAAAAAATGTTGCAAATTTTGGTGAACAAGTTAAATATTTAAAAGAAGAAAGCCACATACTTATGAAAAAAGTTGTGAAAAAGAACACAGTAATGTTAAATTTACCTTTCTTCATGAAGAAAAAGTTGAATATTTTTAAGAAATAAGCTGAAAATGTGTGAGCACAATTTTATGTATGTGCAGAAAAAAATCAGAGGTTCACAAGAAACACCTGAAGTTTATAGGATAAATTGCAAATTTAAGAGAAAAATAGCAAATTTGTTTAAAAAAAAGTAGCAAATTAAGAAGAAAAAGCCCAGATCTCAAAAAAAAAAAGATCACATTTAGGAGAAAAAAAAAAAACAGTTGGTTTATGAGAGAACAGTGTTATAATTTTATTTGGCTCTTGCCTTAATTTTATATCTCAAACATGTTTTGTGGCTCTATGCAGATTTATTTTGGACAACAAATTGCTTAAAATGGCTCCATTCATACAGTAGTAAAGGTCGCAGGTCCCTGAGCTAGACTATAAACCAGCAATAAAAACACAGTCAGGAGCCGAGCCGGCTTGGTTTCCCCCTGGCCCAGTCCTGATCTCTCTGTGGGTTTTGGTTCTTCTGTATATGTGCATTTTGTGTATTCTGTTAGACAGCCTCTGTGACCTACTTTCTCCCACGCTGCTGACAGTCTGCCGGTCCAACCACACACCCCTCGCTCTCCTTATTTTCCATCAGCTGTTCCCAGCCCCGGTAATTATCTTTCCCGTGCCTTGCTCAGGTGTTCCCAATTTGTTAGGCCAGCGGTGTTTGCACGTAAGCAGGTCTTTGCTAGTCAAACACCGCTGGACCATTATATGGGTCACACGCTCATTTGCCGTCGTGTGCCTGTCACGTCTGGAGGGATTTGTTGTTCGTGCCCAAGGGAGAACTGGACTTTTTGGACAGCTCCTGCCTGTGAGTAAACTGTTTTGCGTTTCCCTGTGTGGTTAGCTGCTACGCTTTCCTGGTAGCGTTTCTCCCTGCAGCTCAACTGCTACGCTCAGGCTGTTGCCCAGTTTGCTTCTTTAAGTTAGTTGAGCTTCCGACTGTCTTCCTCACCCTCCCGAGCGCATGTAGGCCGTGAGCAGCTCCCTCAAAATGTGGCTAGAAAATGATTTTCGTGGCACTCAACTGGGAACTACGGGATTTTTGATGATTTCTATGTAAAAAAAAACCTGCTGAATCCGAAAATCGATGTTCCCACTGTCAAAGGTGTGGATAGCTATGTCAAATTTGCATAAATCCAAGATGGCTGCCACGACTAACCAAGGGAATGAATGGCCTAACATTTCAACCAGTCTACCTAGAAACACGTTTGAGGCCTCTTTTTCGGATAATGTTGAGCCGAGGAATCGATTTCTGAGGTCGACTGTGTGATTGAGGGTCAAAGAACCACACTAATTTGCATAAATCCAAGATGGCTGCCATGGATGGACTAACTTTTTAGCCATTCTACCTAGAATCACGTTGGAGACGTCCTTTTCAGCTAATGTTAACCCGAGGAATCGATTTCCGAGGTCATTAGTGTGACTGAGGGTCAAAGAACCCCGCTAATTTGCATAAATCCAAGATGGGCACCATGGGTGTGGATGGACTATATTTTGAACCACTCTACCTATAATCACGTTTGAGACGTCTTTTTCGGATAATGTTGACCCGAGGAATCGATTTCTGAGGTCAGATATGTGATTGAGGGCTCCACTAATTTCCATAAATCCAAGATGGCTGCCATGAATGGCCTAACTTTTTTATCAGTACAACTAGAATCACGTTTGAGATTGATCTATTTATCTGACGATAGCAGCTGCCATGATATTTGACCTCAATGGCAGCACAATCACGGTCTCATATGTGTCTGAGAATGGTTTCATCTGCTTTCTCAGTAGCTGCTTGTCTTAAAAGACCTGTGTGCAAATAAATCAAAAGACATTAAATTAATAGTAAAACTCAGTCAACCTCCCTGTTCTATTCGATCACTAATGGCTCACAAGTATTTCAGTATCAAAGATATGAGAAATAACATACCAGTAATATAATATGTGTTAAGATTAAATAGACATTATTTTTCTTTAAACTTTCACCACTCCAAATTGTAAGATCTACCAATTTTCTTACCAGCATCACATGTCTCAGCTTGCATCAGTTTTACAGTGACACGATTTGTCCGTGGCCCTTCTCTGAGTGTTTCCTTATTGCATATGATGCAGATGTTTGGCAACACATTGCTTGACCTTGCAGATGCTTGGCTGATGGTTGCTGCAGCATGGTGAGATCGCAGTCGCTTTTTAGGAGATGATGTTGGGGGACTAAGTTCTGGTCCGCTTTGCTCCTGAGGCTCAGGAATGTGGGCTTCGGCCAGTCGTTTTTTACGAGCTTCAGCACGTTCCACTCTTGTTTTGTCCGTAAAACGGCTATAGCACACACGATGGTAGCCAAATGTTGGATCAAGGTGGTTTAGATCTGAAAACATATTATATGGACCATAGGGTATTATAACATTAGGCCTACCTTGTACCCATATAGATATAAAACATATATAGATTGCAGATAATTTTCACATTAACAGTGAGCTTATAATAGAGACCTTGTGCAACCTAGTCACTGCTCAATGTAAACTTGCAAAATGGCAAGCACAGACCATGTGCCCATATTTATTGAGAGCATAAAGTATACAGGCGACTGCTGCTGCCATGAGTTTAACCTTTCTTGGGTGACACATCACAAACATATGGGCTTTCCTTAACAGGCCATTTTCCATCCGCCTAAGGCTTGATAGTATGGGTGTGACTATGTGCAAACTATATAAATGTATGCCCAAACTTGTTCCTCCCTCACCTACTAGTACACTGCACCCCTTGGGCTTGGGCTGAGAAGTACATCCAACCCTCAGACTCAGAGTTAAGCTCATTGGGATTGCTACCCTTTTCCCATTTGAGCTACTTTGTGGTAGTGGTATATTTTGACTATAATTCAGGCCCAGGGTGGGTTCTGGGGATAGATGCATCATCAGAGTGAGTCGATCTGCATCATCTAGATCTATACTAGGACTATGTTACCTGGCACCCAGAGTCCCTTGGTTATTAGCCTCCACACCCCCAGATCAGCCTACTCGGAGTCTTAGACCAGGACTAGGTCACCCTGTGAGCGGTTGACAAAGGTTTTAGACATCTAGGGTTCCATTTTAGTTCATATTTAGAGTTACAAATGATCGGAGCCAAATGACTCCAGGGCACACGCAGTACAACCATAAACAATGGCTGCCACTCACCTTTCTCGAACAAGTCACGACGTTGTTCTGCTACTTTCTTTTGGGGTCTGTCAAGTACAAGCCATTTTTGGGCACACTCACATACTTTTGCCCACGATGCTTCAGTAAAACGAGTGATACTGCCCGAAAACTTATCGGAAGTGTGAATAACACAGGAGAGGCTTTCAGCGCATGCTACCCCTGTGGGCGCTGCCATTTTGTTGTCATATGACCAAAGGGACGACACTGATTGGTTAAAACGTCCCGGACTGGGCCATGTTTAAGGTAGCCAGACAATTATTACCGACTGACTTCAGTCGCATTTTTCATACAGCTGTCCACACCTTTGGAAGTGGGAACATCGGTATTTTGTCTTACAATAATGTAATCTTAATTTGGAAACACTAAAATTTTAGTTCCCAGTTGGGTGCCACGAAACTGAACGAAAAGTGGCAGCTGCTCACAGCCTAATGTATATTATTTGTTATTTTTCTGTGGCCATGGTGCACAGTGGTCTGCCCGCTGTTTGCTCCTGCGTCAGCCTTTGTGTGTACATCATTACTTTACTGTAAGTCTTCATTTTTGAACTGTGTCACGTTAATAAATGTGTGTGTGGTGAACCCAGCGTTTAAATCCTTCCATCCTTCTCAGCGCACGGTGAGTTTATGACAGAATGGTCCAGCCCCCAAAAAGGATTTAGCGGGTTCACCCCCACATCACTTTTTTTCATTGTGAACTGTTTTTCTTTTTTGGACTAACCTGTGTTTTGAGAACCATGCCCCACTTTTGGCAAGGCAGAAGAAGAACGGCAGCGGAGTTTCCCACGATGGAGGAGGGATGGGCTGCTGAATATATCCGGAGCTTCGTTAATGAGGCCCTCGCCGCCCGGGGGCCGAAGAAGAGACTGGAGTGCCTGGAAGGAGCTGTGGAGGTTCTGGAGACGTATCCCGGATTATGGAGCTATCCACAGTTCGCTGACCTGCTCTCCATAGTCCGTTCTTGCTCCAGCGCTCCATTGCCGGGTTGGTGTTCGCCACGGCGCCGAGACGGAGACACGAAGACCAGCAGGCCTTCATTCTCCGGGACTCTTCGCCCGACCCTCCTTCTGCTCCAGCACGGTCAGTCCCGGAAAACAGAAGACGGCGTCATCCCATGTTGAGATGCCAGGAGAAGCCCTCCTCGTTGGCAGCAACCGCCGCCTTTCCAGCTGCCATGAGGTCCGCTGTGCTCTCCTCGGCAACGCCCACCTCCATGGCCATGGAGACGGCTCCTCCTCCACCTGTAGAAGAGGGCCGTATCACCGTGGATACAGAGAGGGATGACAGCCCGCCAGCTGCAGCAGTAAACATCAAGGGCCGGGATGACAGGCAAGTGTTTTTTCTTTCAACTCATCTTGACAATAACAAACCTTGTCTGCCTCCCGGGAGAGGGGCCCAGTTACAGCAGTCCACTGGGCTCCCTCTACCGGCTGCAGCTAAAAACTTTTTTTTACCCTCTCTGTGTCTCCTCCTTTAACTCCTGAGTGCCTGCCGGTCCGAGAACCGAGCCACCAGAGGGTGGAGGAGCCGGTGGTTTCGGACGATTCCTTCCCGGAGTCAGCACGGAGAGGTCACCCTGTGGCCACGCCAGTGGACGAAGAATGGTCAGCTATGCTCGCCACGCTCAACCGCCGGGTCGAAGAGGAGTGCCGTGAGAGGGAGGTCCAAGGACACGCTTCCCCAGCTGTGAGGGTTCCATCTCCTATGCCTACTCAACCCCCCGATTCACCATCAGATGAGGAGTGGGTGAACCTGCTCACCGTAGTCAACAGCCGGGTTGAAGAGGAGCGTCAGAAGACCAGGACTGCAACCATCATCATGCCTGTTGTGGGGACCGCCGCAGCAGAGTCATCTCCCGGACCAGACCTCCAGCCGACGGGATCCGGTCCATCATTGTCGGCAGCGTCGGAGTCTTGGACGGCGGTAGAGCTCAAGCACAGGCAAGTTATCTCTCCTGTAGTTCATTTGCCTATGATCAAGCGATCTTGTCTGGCTCTTGGGGAGGAGAGTCGGGTGCAGCTCCTGGCCGCACCTGAGCTCCCCTCACTGGGCTCTGCCGGTGACCCTAACCTTTCCTCTCCCATGCTCGTCAAGCCCCTTACTAGGGTCGCCAGAAAGGAGCTGCCACCACCGGGGTCGCCTACTGACGACGACGGGAGGCTGGCAGCCCCAGAGGAGGTCGACGGGGGCACAGCACCAGGCGAGATGACAGCGTCGACGCACCCCAAGCCACCGGAGCCCAGGACGGCAGTAGAGCCCGAGTTCAGGCAAGTGTGCTCCATTGTGTCAATTTTGCATATGTCAATGTCACACTGCCCGACTCATGACGAGGAGGGCCCGGGGCAGCTCGTAGTAGCCCCCGGGGCCGCCTCCCCGGGCTCTGCCGCTGCCAGCGACCCTGACCCGGTGTCTTTTTCTCTCCCTCCGGGTTCGGAGCCCCCTGCCAGGGTCGCCGGAGAGCAGCTGACCTCGCCGGAAGCCGCCAAGGATCGGGATCCAGCGCCAGGTGGCGTTAGGACCACCACCTCCCTCGCTGGGGAGGCCACCGCAGGAGCAATGATGCCCCCAATGGGGGTAACGGCTGGTGCAGCGGTGCTCCAACCAGAGCCCATCACGGGTTCAGCCACGTCCCAGACCGGGACCATCGTGGGTGCAGCTCTGGCCCAATCGGGGTCCACCGCAGGTGCTGCGGAGTCCCCACCCAAGGTCGCCGAGGGTCCAGTCTGGCCGGAGGAGGACGCCACTGCTCCGGTCCCTCCTGCTAGGGTCGTCAGGGCTACCCCCATCGATCGCCTCCTCAGCCTGGTGTTTCTGCGGGTTGGCCCGCTCACCGTGGGTGCAGCATTAGCCCGGTCACGGCCCACCGCGGGGGCAGTCAGACTCCCACTGGAATCCACCACGGGTGCAATATTGGCCCAGTCGGGGTCCACTGCGGGTGCAGCGGAGCCGGTCCGGTTGGGGTTCACCGCGGGTGCAGCGGAGCCAGTCCCGTCGGGGTCCACCACGGGTGCAGTTGCAGACCACCCTGAGGACGCTGTGGTCCCCTTTTTCCTGCCTGATGCCGTGGAGGTCCCCTCCTCCCGGTCCGGTTACCCACCAATGAGCCTTCCGATGGGCAGGCCACCTCCTGCTTCACTTTTCCGGTCCTAGTGGCAAAATTATACTGGCTGGCTGCCAGAGGAATCAACTCCCTGGGTCAGGTGGCCCATGTTTCCCGGCAGGCCACCGGACTCTGGCCATGGGACCTTCTGCTGGGCCTGGGACTCTGGGCGGCCTCCTGTGCCCCACCGCCCATGAACTTGCGGGGGACTAATTGTGGGCCCTGGGCGGGGCATTCTGTTCCCTCCTTTCCTGTTCCCCGTACCTCCCACCCGGGTTCATGTTCTTTGTTGCTTTTGCTCCTGTTTTTTTTTGGGGGGGGGGCTTGTGATGTTACCTTGGGTGTCTGGGAATCCACCCCTTAAAGGGGGGGCTCTGTCAGGAACCAAGCCGGCTTGGTTTCCCCCCGGCTCGGTCCTGATCTCTCTGTGGGTTTTGGTTCTTCTGTATATGTGCATTTTGTGTATTCTGTGCTATTCCCATATCCTTAGCCACTGCCTGACCGGCAGCTGTTAGACAGCCTCTGTGACCTACTTTCTCCCATGCTGCTGACAGTCTGCCGGTCCAACCATGCCCCCCCTCGCTCTCCTTATTTTTCATCAGCTGTTCCCAGCCCCAGTAATTATCTTTCCTGTGCCTTGCTTAGGTGTTCCCAATTTGTTAGGTCAGCAGTGTTTGTACACAACAGGTCTTTGCTAGTCAAACACCGCTGGACCATTATATGGGTCACACGCTCGTTTGCCGTCGTGTGCCCATCACGTCTGGAGGGATTTGTTGTTCGTGCCCAAGGGAGAATTGGACTTGGACTGCTCCTGCCTGTGAGTAAACTGTTTTGCGTTTCCCTGTGCGGTTAGCTGCTACGCTTTCCTGGTAGCGTTTCTCCCTGCAGCTCAACTGCTACGCTCAGGCTGTCGCCGTTTGCTTCTTTAAGTTAGTTGAGCTTCCGACTGTCTTCCTCACTCTCCTGAACGCATGTATATTATTTGTTATTTTTCTGTGGCCACGGTGCACAGTAGTCTGCCCGCTGTTCGCTCCTGCGTCAGCCTTTGTGTGTACATCATTACTTTCCTGTAAGTCTTCATTTTTGAACTGTGTCACATTAATAAATGTGTGTGGTGAACCCAGCGTTTAAATCCTTCTATCCTTCTCCTCCTCCGTGCGCTGTGGAAAAGTGCACAGAGGGTTTATGACACACTCAAGTTTCTAAATCAATGAAGCAAGCTCATTTGTGCATAATAAAATATGATATTTGTCTGACCAGAGTTCCCGAAACACACAGTTTCACCACTGGGATATGCTAGGTGTGTGCAGAAGGACTTGTACAGTGACTTACCTCTCAGAGCCGTAAAAATATTTCTCTTCCTGAGTTTGACTGTAACTTTCTGAGCACAGTGTGTTACCCATCCCTGAGTCTCAATACTTATGCTGAACATCAAGGACTCAGGCACAAGCCTCTATGTGGTCTTCTCCAATAAAACACCCTGGAGCTACAAACAGCACACACACAACATGCTCTCAGATACACACACGCGCACTGGGTTTTCTATAGAGTATTAAAACATGTTGTTTTTCATGAGATGTTGGACTCACTGTGCTGCTCGTGGAGAGACGGCAGCTGTCCAGCAGTTGCTAGGTGTCTTAGTTTATTATGTTTTGAGTAGATGATCTTCAGGTGATGGGTGTATATCATCCAACATTTCTGCATATGACTGTACATCTGTTCTAGTCAGTTTTTAGCTCTTTACAGTGAAGCTGCACGGAGCTAATGCGATGATCGTCCGCCTGTTTGTCCATCCACACATCACTGGAGTCGCTATTCCTCCTAGGCATTTGCTTCGATGCTCACCAAATTCACACATAATGATCCTCAGGTGGGTCTGCATCCAGGTTGTGCTCAAGGTCAAAGGTAAGGAGATCTGAGCACTTATATGATTTCAAGAGTCACTCATCCTAGCAATTGTTACAACGCAATTGCTAGGATGCTACAAAGCAATTGCTTTGGGCAATTGCTACAATTCTGACCAAACTCACTCACAAGGATCCTCATGTAGGTCTGTGTCCACGTTGAGTCCAAGGTCAAGGTCATTGTCAAAGGTCTGGAGATCTGGGCATTTATGATTTCATGAAAAACATTACTTCTCCTAGACCACTGACCTTGACCTTAAGCACATCCTAGATGGGTCTGAAACTAGGGTGTGCTTAAGGTCAAAATCAGGAGATCCGAACAATCTTGGGATGGTTTCGTCAGGCCAGAATTAGCTCCTCCATCACTGACAGTTTGGTTGGCTCATTCCAATGAGGCCCAAAAGGAGCCAACCCATCCGTCTGTCCGTCCCTTTGTCTGTCCTCCTGTATTACTCCTCCTAGCCGTTTGCCCCCTCAAGGTTAAGGTTAATGGTCTGGAGATCTGAGCACTCTCACTCTCGGTGGTGATTGACAGTGTGGTCTCTGCAAATTTCAAAGATAGCAATGTATACATTTTTTTTTGCATTTCCTCCTAAATTTGAGGCTTGACTATCACAGTAAAATATTAGCCATCACCACAAGCCGACCATAATATCTTCTTCTGCTCGCCCTGCTTGTTAGATTCATGCAGTTTGAATTTATGAAGGGAAATTTGACTTGCTATATCTGTAATGTGCCATTTTCTGCTCTTTGAACAGATATCAAAACACATCAGAAAATGTGATCATAAATCAGACCATGAGTGCTGTTGCACTGCACAGTGTGGTGCAGGAGCAGCCCACTGTGCTTTCCTCTACTGGAGAGAAAAGTGTTCCACCTCAGCAGGTCCTCCCCTCACCTGAGCATGTCTGCTGAATCTTTCAAGAGAAGTCTCTCTCTCTGTCTCTCTCTCTTCTCTCTCTCTTGCTATCTATCTATCTATCTCTTGAACACTCACTCTCACGCCGACCCGCACACATGGAATGGTGTGAACACAATTGTTCAATCATTCATACCATCGAAATTCCATAGGTCTGCTGGTGACCTATGGTATAGTGAGAACTGTTCTCACACAGCTGCTCCCTTTGTTTTTCTCATTCTGTCTCCCAACACACACACACTCACTGACAAACACACATGTAGACACTGCAGGGTTACAGAGAGTGATGAGTGGGCTCAAGCTGTTAAATCTTTTATGGGCAGGTGAGAGAATCTTATCTGACACGCTATGTCCGACCTCCTCCCTGGCCTCCACTTTCTCCCCCTCTTTACTTCTCCATTTCCCCTTCCTCCTGCCTCTCCCTCTGTAATTACAGTCTTTTATTTTATTCTCTCCCATATGGGACAAGACCCAGCAGGGAATAAATGAATAAATCCCATGTTAAGCTATCACCGGTTTTGCATATCCATGTTTGTGTGTTTCTCCTTGTCCTGTAGAACCCGGACATTGTGCTGGTGCACTACCTGAATGTACCGGCGGTGGACGACAGTGGCAAGCCATGTGGCCCCGTCCTCTGCTCTATCAACACAGATAGGAAGGAGTGGGCAAAATGGAGCAAGGAGGAGCTTATAGGACAACTCAAACCCATGTGTAAGTGGCTTCTGCTTTAGCACTTTCTTTAAAAGGCTGCATGCCATTCTCACTCTGTTCTTGAAATTAGACGAGAACTCAAAGGTCACCTTTGGTCATTAATGTTCATACAGAACACTAATGACGCCAAAGATCCTGAAGACTTTCACCAAACTATAATTAATCAGCAAACAGTTGGTGTAGAACATCTAAAACAAAGATAAATAGGTGCATGGGCTTGGTTTTAGACTTGGCAGGAAATAAAGCACCTCAACTGGACCAGTGCAATCACTTATCAAATGAGAGAAAAGGTGCGCTTTGGGGGTGATAATGTTAAATATCTGATCTTTGTGGTTTCTTGTTAATAGTCCCAAATATAGAAATAAATCAATAAGGGAAAAAAAAACATTAGGGACTTGTAAAAAATCTTCAGGCTCAAAGATTTTTCTTTATGTATAAATGAATGAAAAGTGTGACATAAATTGATTACTGCACTTCTCAAAAATCTGACACTTAAGTCAGCATATTAAGAGCCATTAAATACACCCATCCATTCAGTGAGGCCTTTCTTTTTTAATTTATTTTTGATGGCTCCAACAGTTAACGCCATGCTGCCACCTAGAGGCAGATATAAATTGCATCCGCGAACGAAAAGGATTGCGAGGGGAGAGGTTCCTGAAATATCCTGCATGTATTATTCATAAAGGAGCATCAGAGAGCAGATAACTCCAGTCCACACACTAACACTTACACGCAGATATAATCGCACACTTTTGATCTGGATTCAAAGGGCAAATAAGAACCGTTGCCCAAATCTAAGTGGCTTCTCGAATGAGAGATGCTTTTTAATGTGGCCTGTGATGCTTTAGCTGCGTGGCATTTATTATTCTCTTTGAAAAAGAATCAAACTACATCCTAAAAATGTCAATTAAGACATGTGGCTTAAATTCAGAAATACCATTTGATATAAGTAGTTAAATGTTTGACAAAAGAAGACTTCCACAATATTTTCACTTGTTCATGTCTCCGTGTTCATTGTAAATTTTGACCACTGGAGGGCGCCATTACACACGTGTGTATTAGGCAGTGTTATCAATCTGAGGAAAAGGAAGTTACACGATGTGATGACAACCTGCATTTTTCTGAAGAGCTGCTTTTGTCGTTTCCTTTTGTTTTGCCTCTGCTAGGTGCTGGAAGCAGCCTGCATCAGAAATGCTCCAGTGTCAAGCAGCGCATCATCTCATCCAAGCAGGAGCCAGGAGCCGCAGCAGGAGGGGGGGCAGCCGTTGGAACCAATGTAGCAGCGGGCCAGAGAGTTGAGGAGGCAGATGGCACAGAGGTCCAGAACAGTGATGTGTCAGAAGGCCAGACAGAGCCCAGTCCTGGAGGGGGCAGGAGCAGGGCAGGCGGAGGAGAGAGGAGGAATGGCAGGATAACAAAACCCTCCTTACTCCCTCAGAGCAGCATGGAGGTGTCCTCTTCTACTTCCACCAACCAGGTGGAGGTCCCTGACACAACCCAGAGCTCCCCATTGTCAATCACCAGCGACATGGCCGACAGCCCTGCTCTTGCCATTGGGGCCGGGTTATCACAGAGCACAGCTGTGTTCATGTCTGAGGTCACCACACTCACGGGGGATTCGGTTTACTCCACTGGCCACACCCACCTGCTGGCATCTACCCACGAAAGTACCACCGCTGGCATTTTGTTAGCTGTGGCACCAGAAAACCAGAGATTTGCATCATTTTCTGGTGGGGTAGGTTTAGGGGAGGGAGGAGAGTTGGTTTTGTCCAGCTCTTTAGACTCGGGTGGAGGAGTCAGCCTTCCCGAGACCACCATGACCTTTGATCCGGATTCCTTCCTCAACAACCCCAAGCAGGGCCAGACATATGGAGGAGGCGGGGGGAAGACTGAGGGGTGCAATGGTGATGATGGGGGACTCCACTGTTCCTCCAACGGCTTTGTCTACAACCCAGCCCTTGTCAACAACATTAAAACAGAAGCTACACCCTTGGAGCAGCCTCAGAGTAGCTATGTGGGAGAAGGAACTGGCCTTAGCCCCAGCACCACACTGGAACAGATGGACTTCAGTGCGGTCATGTCATCGACCTGTGTATCAAGCCTGACCCAGCCGGCACACCACCCTTCCCCGAGCCTCTTCCTCCAGGGTTCCTCCCAGACAAGCCAGCCCTCTCAGCTGCAGACCAATGGTACTGAGGCATCCCAGGAATCTGGCGAGGCCCAGGCTTTCTTAGGCCTACCCACAGTTCCAACAGCCTCTCCTCTCACCAATGGAGACTCGCATGCACACCTCCACCAAGCCAGCTCAGACCAACAGGCCATGTGTGCTCGAAATGGGAAAGGAGCGGCGGTGGGGTCTTTTCCCTTGACTCAACAGGATACTACTGTCGACCAGTCTAGTAGCAGGGGACAACAGGAGGTGAGGGGCTTAGACAAGCCTGTTGAAAATGGAGGAGACTTGCTGCTGAAGGCTGCAGATCCTCACGAAGCCTATGCGAATGTTGACACTGAACACTACCTCCAGCCCACTGATGACAATGGAGGAGGACAGGAAGGTGGTGGAGGAAGAAGAGGGGAAAATGAGATCCTCTGTAATGGGGTTAGCTTGCCGGGGGCCAACAGTTCAGTCGTAGCCAGTCCTCAGTCAATAGCCACTGGTGCAAACATTGAGGGGGCGCTCTACAGCTCTACTCTTCCTCAGCAGGGCGGGGGAGTGTCGGCGGCAACAGCAGGGGCGGGAGCAGCTATTAGCCTTGAAGGCTTTGAGGCTTCATTTGGAAGCCAATTTTCTGACCTCATCAATGATTTTATCTCTGTTGAGGGGTCTGGGGGTGGGGTAGGGGCAGCCGTCACTGGTGTTTTGATGCCCCAAGAGGGGGCTACAGGAGAGGAGCACAGCACAGCAGCAGGCCACCTGCAGGGATCTGAGGTGGAGCAGGGAACCCTCGGACTGCTTCAGGAGACTGGGAGGCTGTTTGGTGTGACAGACTACTCCCCAGAGTGGTCTTATCCAGAGGTTGGTAAACCCAAACTTGATTATCATTATTTATTCATCATTGTTCCTTACAATGAAATTGGCGCCTGTAGCACATGATTGACAGCCACTTGTACTGATGTTAAGCGCTGAAATCGTGCTGAGAGCAATTTGTACCGCCAGCTTGGTTGTGTGGTCATTAACAAATCAGAATCTTTCAGACTCAGCTGATTGGATTTTAATGAAATTTCAATTTTTCACTGATTCTCCTGTGTGGCCTCATTAATTTACCCATGTACCATTTCTAATATCTCAGATGCCAGTTTTGTTACTGAATTATGATGAAACTTGTGGGAACATTACATCTTACCAGCGTCATAAAAGAATCACCCTCAAGGTTGATTTGCGCAACTCGTGAGCAAAAAACTTGTGAGCAGAATTATCACAAAGAGCTCTGGCTAATACTTATCTGCAGCTTTAATTCAGGATGATTTTTCATTTGAAATTTCATTAAAGACATTTTCAAAATCTAGAAAAAATCCTTTATAAATTAATACTTCTACTTTATGACATTTCATTTGCAGGGGACTGAAGTGAACTGTTGTCAGTGAGTTTTCCATAAGAGCAAGCTATTTTCTTCTACTTAGATGTAAAAAAAAAAAGTCTTTTAAAGCTGCTGTTGTCCGCTGATTTGATCATTTAAAGATAGTAGCTACTTCGTACATTAAGTAGGCAATGTATTCTAGAATAACAGGAAAACAAAGTACTATATTCACTGGGTCGTTGGGACTGGTTGACTTATCATTTCCTCATCAGTTCAATCATATTGATTGTTCTGATGTTTGGACCAAATTATTTGGTAACCAGATTTTAATCTCACAGACTACTCATTTGAGCTGTTGTGACATATCACACTTGTTTGATATAAAATGTAGATGATAAAACCCAAAAATTTATAGGCAGTTTGGCTGGAGTCTCTAAATGAATCTACAAGTACAGCATGCAAAATCAGAGCGATGGTCTTGGACAGCTGGAATGAAGGATGTGTGTCAGATAAACAGTGACTGTGAATTTAGCACTGGAGCAGCTGACAGTATTTCAAACCAGTAAAAAAAAATGCCTTTAGCCCTAACACTGGTTTGTATTCTAATGTTGTTTGAGGTTAACAATGTCAGAAAATTAACAATACTAGTGCATGCCCGTAGAAAGCAGGTGTAAGCAAGCATTTCTGCATGCCCGTAGAAAGTTACTGTTACCATGGCAACAGTGGTGATGCCTACCTTTGAGCTTTGACATGGTTTCCATGGAAACAGTCACCATGACGTCACCACTCATTCAATGATGCCTGCCTTTGATCTTTGATGATGTCATAGCGAGTCCTATGATCGTGACACGCAGACAGACAGACACAGATTTTCTTGAATTATATATAGAGTGATACTGTGTATCAGATGGACAGCTCAGGTTGAGCAGTTTGGAGACAAAGTAAGAGAGGCCAGGCTGAGATGGTTTGGACATGTGCAGAAGAGGGATAGTGGATACTCTGGACAAAGGATGTTGAAGATGGAGCTGCCAGGCAGGAGGAAAAGAAGAAGCTTCATGGATGTAGTGAAGGAGGACATGGAGAGGGTTTGTGTTACAGAGGACGATGCAAGGGATAAGGTGAGATGGAGGCAGATGATCTGCTGTGGCGGCCCCTAAAGTTGGATTCACGCTACAACGTTTGGACTGACGTTTACTGACATTTAAGAAAATATCTGGCTCTACTGGCAAAAGTTGGTAAAAGTTAATGGTAGTTGGTGTTTGTTCACAAACGTTGCAGAACGTCGTGTTTGTTGAAAATTTTCATCATGCTGAAAATTTACTTACACTTAGAAATAAATGTTGGTGAAAGTTGTGCTCAGTTTGTACAAGTTCCTGAGCGCTGGGCTAAGTAGTACAGCTCTAGCTTAAGTTGGCCTAAGTTGGGCTCCATTGACGAACGTCGACTGCACCACTGGCGTAAGCAGACGTTTTTAGACAGAACTCACTTTTCATACATGCACGGACACAGATGAACGCACAACAAATGTGTAAAAAATCCAGGAGAAATTCTGAAGCAGCGTTGCTGTCTATGGTGCTGGAATGCCAAAAACCCAGAGAAGCAAAAGGGGGAATTAAAAAAAAAAGAAATTATACAATTCTCAAAAAATGTTACAGCCCTAAAGAAAAAAAAATCACCTTGTTGTGAAATTTACTGTTTTCATTTTCTGCTCCGTATGTAATCCTCCAGGATTTATTGGTTCAGCATCCATTGTGGGGATCAAAAAAACATGGATGTGATGTCAAAAAGTAAAGGACATTTAACACAATTTAAAAAAACACTGTGCATCATATTATATTTCCTTGAGGCATCGTTTTGTATAAATTTTTTCTTGCTTCACTGAAAATAGGCCGTTCAGTCTCTCTCTCAAAAAAAAAAACAAAACTCCAAGCAGTTTCAACTTCAGTTCAAGCAGGAATAATAACAAACTTTAAACAATTATCCAATGAACTGACAAAGTATATGGCCAAGAAGGGAGACAGGGAGATGTGTACAGTCAAAAAGCACATTCACAATGCCAGGAAGCCTCCACAAACGCTAGCCTTCATATGACCTCAGCTGACCTATGTACGCTGAGTATTCGTTTGCTTAAGTTGACCTAAGTTGGCAGCCGCTGCACATATACTAGCCTGAGTTGGCAAAAGTTTGCTTCCGCTAATAGAGAATGATTGCAGCACTGGCAAATGCTGCCAAACAGTTGCAAATGTTTGTAAAAGTTGGCATGCACTGGGTTTTTAAAAATTCTGCTTGCAAATGTAATTTCACCAACATTTGGACTCGTTTCTCTGATTTTCAAAACGCTGGTCCAAACGTTGTAGTGTGAACGCACCATAAAGGGAGCAGCTGAAAGAAGAAGAAAAGGAAGAAGACTGAGGTTAACAATGATAAGATGTGAACATAAATCTCACGTAAAATTCCTTCTGAGGAATAAAAAGGAATTAACCATCAGCCACAAACAATCAGTTTCGACACACACTTCCTTATCCACTCATTTAGTCTCACAACAAGGGTTTAACACTTCTACAGCAAGTGTGTGCAATGCAGCCCGGTTTCCTCATTCTCATAGCATCTTACCCCTCAGTGCTATTTACCGTCACATCCAGTTTCCTTTTGAAAGAAAAAGCTGAGTGTGATGTTAGAGTGAAGCCTCTGTTTGTGTGCTGCAGGGTGGGGTGAAGGTGCTGATCACTGGTCCATGGTTGGAATCGAGCAGTGAGTACAGCTGTCTTTTCGATCACATCAGTGTCCCCGCTGCCCTCATCCAGCCCGGGGTGCTGCGCTGCTACTGCCCAGGTAAAACTCCTGCCCATCCCCACATACTCTTTAATTTTATATATATATGTATGGCTTGACATTAACACCCACCCACTCGTGATTGGCGGGTATATTTCGGCTGTGGTGGTAAAGACAGTGACTCCCACTAGCCACTTTGGCGGGTTGTAGTTTTCTCAAACGACATCTAAATAATAAACCTATTGCAAAGCAAGACTGCAAAACTACAACTCCCAAAAGCACTATCTGCACGCTCACAGTGTATTCTCATTGGTCCACTGTCAGCCAGCTGCAACCCAGGAGTCTGGCTCCACAGGTTGGCTCATTTTATTTATAGTCTGGAGAAACGGCGATGAACAGACAGCAGCCGCTATCAGTGATCAGGTAACGGGGACAAGTGCCCTTGATCTCCTGTTGTCCCAGTAGTGAGAATAACCTGTGCTCTCCCCCCACATTAGCTCCCACCTGTGTGGTTAAATGTGATTATTTTTAGAGCTATTTTTATGTATATATAAGGGTCATTTACATTTAAAAAGATTGTAAATTTAGTTTAAGTAAAACTGAGCATGCAATAGTCAAGTTTGATCATATTAAACATAATTTTGTAACCACAAAATTGTGGCTAGTGAAAAGGCTGAGTGGCTAGTAACTTTGGAAAATCACTAGTCACAGTGGCCGGTGAGCAAAAAAGTTAATGTCAAGCCCTGTGTGTGTGTGTGTGTGTGTGTGTGTGTGTGTGTGTGTGTGTGCGCGCGCGCGCGCGCGCGTGCATACATACCCCTACATACCGCTGTACCCCTGTCTACACACCCCTGTTCAAATGCCAGGTTTCCATCCATCCATCTTCTACCGCTTTTCCGGAGGTCCGGGTCGCGGAGGCAGCAGTTCAAGCAGAGAAGCCCAGACTTCCCTCTCCCCAGCCACCTGCTCCAGCTCTTCAGAGAGGATACCAAGGCATTCCCAGACCAGCTGGGAGACATAGTCTCTCCAGCGAGTCCTGGATCTGCCCCGGGGTCTCCTCCCAGAGGGACGTACCCGAAACACCTCAAGTGGGAGGTGTCCAGGTTGCATCCTGATCAGACACCCAAACCACCTCAACTGGCTCCTTTCAATGTGGAGGAGAAGCGGTTCTACTCTGAGCCTATCCCAGATGACTGAGCTCCTCACCCTATCGCTAAGGGTGAGTCCAGCGATCCTATGAAGAAAGCTCATTCCAGCCGCTTGTATCCGCGATCTTGTTCTTTCGGTCTTTACCCAAAGCTTGTGACCATAGGTGAGAATAGGAACGTAGATTGACTGGTAAATCGACAGCTTTGTCTTAGAGCTCAGCTCCCTCTTCACCGCAACAGACCGGTACAACATCTGCATCACTGCAGATGCTGCTCCGATCCATCTGTCAATCTCTCTCTCCAGTCTCCCCTCACTCGTGAACAAGACCCCAAGATACTTAAACTCCTCCACTTGGGGCAGGAGCCTGTTCACAATCCGGAGAGGACAATCCACCTTTTTCCGGCTGAGGACCATGGACTCAGACTTGGAGGTGCTGATTCTCATCCCAGCCGCTTCACACTCAGTAGCAAACCATCCCAGTAAGACCTGTAGATCATTGCTGGATGAAGCCAACAGGACAACATCATCTGCAAACAACAGAGATGAGATCCTGTGATCACCAAGCATGACACCCTCCGTTCCCTGGTTGCGCCTAGAAATCCTGTCCATAAAAATTATGAACAGGATCGGTGACAAAGGGCAGCCCTGGCGGAGTCCAATTCTCACTGGGAATGAGTCCGACCGAGTGTTGGCAATACGAACCAAACTCTCACAATGGTCGTATAGAGACCAAATAGCTCGTACCAACAAGCCCGATACCCCAAAGAAAACCACGAGGGACACGGTCAAATGCCTTCTCCAAGCCCACAAAACACATGTAAACTGGTTGGGCAAACTCCCACAAACCCTCGAGGATTCTTGAGAGGGTAAAGAGCTGGTCCGAAGTATCATGCCCAGGATGAAAACCACATTTCTCCTCCTGAATCTGAGGTTCGACCAACGGCCGAACTCTCCTCTCCAGTACCTTGGCATAGACCTTCCCAGGGAGGCTGAGGAGTGTGATCCCTCTAAAGATGGAGCATACCCTCCGGTCCCCTTTTTTGAAAAGAGGAACCACCACCACGGTTTGCCATGCCAAAGGCACTGCCCCCGACCTCCACACAATGTTGCAGAGGCGTGTCAACCATGACAGCCCTACAACATCCAGGGCCTTGAGGTATTCAGGGCAAATCTCATCCACCCCCGGGGCCCGGCCACCAAAGAGATTTTTAACCACCTTGGCAACCTCAGCCCCTGTGATAGGCGAGTTGTCCCCCTCGTCCACAAGCCCTGCTTCCTCTGTGGAAGGTGTGTCAGTGGGATTCAGGAGATCCTCGAAATATTCCTTTCACCGCCCGACGATATCCCCAGTCAAAGTCAGCAGTGCCCCATCCGCACCATACACAGTGTGGACAGGGAGCTGCTTTCCCCTCCTGACCTGCCGGACAGTTTGCCAGAATCTCTTCGAGGCCGACCGAAAGTCTTGTTCTATGGCCTCACCGAACTCCTCCCATACTCGAGTTTTTGCTTCAGCAACCACCCGAACTGCACTCCGCTTAGCCTGCCGGTACACCTCAAGTGCTTCGGGAGTCCCACAAGCCAACCAAGCTTGATAGGACTCCTCCTTCAGCTTAATGGCCCCCCTCACCGCTGGTGTCCACCACTTGGTTCGGGGGTTGCCACCACAAGATGCACCGACAACCTTGCGGCCACAGCTCTGGGCAGCCGCTTCAACAATGGAGGTGGAGAACATGGCCCATTCAGACTCCATGTCTCCAGACTCCCTCGGAATATGGTTGAAGTTCTTCTGGAGGTGGGAGTTGAAGACCTCCCACACAGAGGCCTCAGCCAGATGTTCCCAGCACACCCTCACTATATGTTTGGGCCTACCAGGTCTGAATGGCATCCTCCCCTGCCATTGGATCCAACTCACCACCAGGTGGTGATCAGTTGACAGCTCTGCACCTCTCTTTACCCGAGTGTCCAAGACATAAGGTCCCAGGTCTGATGACACGATAACAAAATTGGTCATCGACCTGCGACCTAGGGTGTCCTGGTGCCAGGTGCACATATGGACACCCTTATGCTTGAACATGGTGTTTGTTATGGACAAACTGTGGTTAGCACAGAAGTCCAATAACTGAACACCACTCGGGTTCAGATCGGGCAGGCCGTTCCTCCCAATCACCCCCCTCCAGGTTTCACTGTCATTGCCCACGTGTGCATTGAAGTCCCCCAGTAGGACAATGGAGTCTCCAAGAAGAGCACTCTCCAGCACCCCAGTCAGAGACTCCAAAAAGGGTGGGTACTCTGAACCATCATTTGGTACATAGGCACAAATGATGGTGAGGACCCGTTTCCCAAACCGAAGGCGCAGGGAAACAACCCTTCCGTCCACCGGGGAAAACTCCAATATAGACGCAGCAAGGTGGAGAAATACAAGAATACCCGCCCCTGCTCCTCGCCTCTTGCCCGGGACAACTCCAGAGTAGGCCAAGCCAAATGCCAGGTTTTTGTGGTGTAAAAAATGAGACCAAGATAAATCATTTCAAAACTTTTTCCACTGTTAATGTGACCTATAACCTGTGCAACCCAATTGAAAAACAAACTGAAATCTTTTAAGAGGAAAAATAAAAAATAAAAAAAACTTATAGTAACCAGTTTGCATAAATATGCACACCCTCTGATTAACCCCAAATAAAGTTCAGCTGTTCTAATAGGCTTTTTCTGATGTTTTTTTAAGTCACATCTTACAGCACAAGCCATGGTCCGCAGAGAGCTTCCAAAACATTAGAGGGATCTCATTGTTCAAAGGTATCAGTCAGGAGAAGGGTACAAAAGAATTTCCAAGGCATTAAATATACCATGAAACACAGTGAAGACAGTCATTGTCAAGTGGAGAAAGTATGGCACAACAGTGACATTACCAAAAACTGGACGTCCCTCCAAAATTGATGAAAAGACGAGAAGAAAACTGATCAGGGAGGCTGCCAAGAGGCCACCAGCAACACTGAAGGAGCTGCAGGAATTTCTGGCAAATACTGGCTGTTTAGAACATGTGACAACAATCTCCCATCTAGGGTGGCAAGGACAGAAGCGTTATCTTACCAAGAAAAACATCCAAGTCTGGCTACATTTTGCAAAAACACATTTGAAATTTTCCGAATGCATGTGGGAAAATGTGTTGTGGTCCGATGAAACCAAGGTTGAACTTTTTGGCCATAATTCCAAAAGGTATATTTGGCGTAAACACAACACTACTCATCACTAAAAGAACACCATACCTACAGTGAAGCATGGTGATGACAGCATCATGCTTTGGGGTTGTTTTTCTTCAGCTGGAACTGGGGCCTTAGTCAAGGTAGAGGGAATTATGAACAGTTCCAAATACCAGTCAGTGTTGGCACAAACCTTCAGGCTTCTGCTAGAAAGCTGAAGATGAAGAGGAACTTCATCTTTCAACATGACAATGACCCAAAGCACACATCCAAATCAACAAAAGAATGTCTTCACCAGAAGAAGATTAAGGTTTTGGAATGGCCCAGCCAGAGTCCAGACCTGAATCCGATCGAGCATCTGTGGGGTGATCTGAAGAGGGCTGTGCACAGGAGATGCCCTCACAATCTGACAGATTTGGAGTGTTTTTGCAAAAAAGAGTGAGCAAATATGGCTACATCAAGATGTGCCATGCTGATAGACTCCTACCCAAAAAGACTGAGTGCTGTAATAAAAGCCAAAGGTGCTGCAACAAAGTATTAGTTTAAGGGTGTACATATTTATGCAAACAGGTTGTTGTAAGTTTTTAATTTTTTATTTTTCCCCTTAAAAGATTTCATTTTGTTTTTCAATTGGGTTGTACAGGTTATAGGTCGCATTAATTGTGGAAAAAGTTTTGAAATGATTTACAGTATCTTGGTCTCATTTTTTTACATCACAAAAACCTGGCATTTGAACAGGGGTGTGTAGACTTTGCTTTCCATCATCAAAGAATAGAGGGGATGCATTGGAACAGAATTCTTGGCAGTTACAGGACAGTTACTATAGCAACACAGCACTGAGTGGCAATCACATGTGACAGCTTTATTTTATATGCAGCAAAACATAAAAATCACACAAAATATTTAGTCACAGCAGTGCACAGAGTGCATTTTTTATTTTAGATGTCAATACCACATCATTTACTTGACTGTAGGGATGTGTGGGTAAAGACCAAGGAGCACATGGTAAGTGAAGAACTGATTCAGAGCCTTAAAAATAATTATATATTTAAGTTTTTGCCAATTAACCTCTTGCACTCCGTTGTACCGCGGGCGGGCAAGTCTCTGCATCCCAGAGCACACGAGGGTGCTCTCGTGCGCCCTCGTGCGCTCTAGGACGCACGATGGAGCTGCGTCCAAGCGCGCACTGAAAATAAAAGCTGCATTTCCGTTCTTCCACTGCAGACACAGCCGCGAACAGATTAGTTCATCTGATTGACCTCTCATTCGACTAATAAGAGCCTTGAATTGGGTTTCTGAAACCTTGAAGAACCAATGACTGAAAACCTAGCGAGAAGGACCCGCCTACCAAAGCTGTGAATGCAGCGAGCCAATTGAAGCAGAGAAGTTCGTGAGCTGTTTTTTGTAAGGCTGGGTGAAGACAGACTGCTGCAGCAGATAAAAAAAGGACCCGCAGGAAGAACCGTCACAGACCCAGCAGCATGGAGACCACCCACAAGTGCTACCTGTGTGACAGGGACAGCCATTCGCACTTCGACCTCCTCAGTCCCAGGCGGTGCTTTTTTTTTTTTTTTATTCGAGCAGAATAGACGTTTAGGATTCTCTTCCATGGTCATCATAGACCGACGGAGGCCGACGACGAAGGTCATAAATCATTCACCAAAACCGCAATCATGGAATTATGTTTTGACCGGGTCGCGAGACCAGAACCACGAGCGGACCAGCGTCGCGTTCGTCTGACAATGAGGAAGAGAAGTTCGCCAGGACACTGCTGCTGTGAAGAGGTAAGGTGTTATAAGCTAAATTATTCTTTATCCCTGAAAATTGTAATCAAAAATGACTTTTGACCGATCGGTAAATTACAACTGTGCGGCGCATGAAGTCCGAAGTTCATGCGCCGCGGTACACGGGTCGTGCGCCGTGTCCAGACCGTGAACGCCGACCCCCCCCCCCCCCCGCTACTCTTCTGTAGCGAGGGGGGGGGGGGAAGCCGCGGTGACTGCGCCACTGTCGCCACATGACTATTCCTTCATGTAGCGATGGTCGATGTCCATCTTCTGTAGCGGGGGGGGAGGACCCCCCCACACACGCACACACACAGCCCTGAGTGTCACCTTTCATTAGAGCCCATGATGAAGCTTCTATATTTAATCATTCAAAAGTTACAGACGTTTTTCCAAACTGTGCCATTTGGCACAATTTGGCACAGTTCCAAAATGCCTGGGAACTACCTGAGGAAAAAGCTGTGTAATATATTCATTTTTTGTGGTATTGTTACAAAATTTTGACCTCAGCTGGATAACACTTGGTTCTACATTTCTGTTGCATTTTCCAGCCCGGATCTGAAGCTGTGTGTTATTTGCAAGCATTTGTATCCAAAAAAACACCCAGGCCAAATTTATTTTCTTCAAGTTCAGTATGTTTAGATGACTGTAACTCAGTGGCCGGAGCACTTAGAGAGATTATGTTTTGCCAAAAAATTCAAAGTGTTTTCTTTTAAATGAGACCAACCCCATGAAGATGCTGCAAAAGGTTGAAGAACAGCTTTCGATTTACTTTGGGCACGTTATTTTTTGCGTTTTTAGGGAAATTGACCGGAGTGCAAGGGGTTAATACAATAAGATTAGCTCTCCACAATGCAAGCAGGTACTCTGTGTACTGCTGTGACTGAATACTGTGTGTATTTTTTGTGTTTTAATGCATACCGTCTTATGCTGCCACTCATTTTTGCCACTGTGTTTTTTTAACTGCCATGAGTTCTGTTCAGTGACATCATACGCATACCCTCTGTAATATCTGGAGACACTTATCCTTTTATTTACACACACACACACACACACACACACACACACACACACACACACACACACACACACACACACACACATACCAGGGGGCTGAAAAGTTCATAGTGGTCAAATTTGACCAAATGTGGTTTATTTTTCAACATAGTTTCCCCTTCGGTCCACACACTTCTTCCATCGGTGTTACTGCCCTTGGATTCCTACAGTTGAAAAATAAACCACATGTGGTCAAATTTGACCGCTATTAACTTTTCAGCCCCTCCCCCCGTATATATGAGAAAACAGTAGTAAATTTATGATAGTCATAAATCACAAATTTGCTATAAGCAAGACACAACCTAGAAGGCAAAAAACCCACAAATTTGTGAGAATAAAGCTACAAATTTTCCATTCACAAATTTGTTATTTAAAAAACTAAACAATACAGATTTATCGTAAAGTCACAAATTTGCCATAAGCAAGTCACAAATTAATGATACCTTGACAAATAGATTTTATAAGGGTGGGAATCTTTAGGCACCTCCCTGATTCAATTCAGAATTAATTCGGGGAGCTTTCCAGCTTGATGTACCTTTTTTTTTTCTCTTTGGGATTTTTTTTCCTCCTAAAAGTAACATAGTCCTTCAGTCAAAAATATGCTGACTTTCTAACATATAAATATTAGACTTCTAATGAAAAGTAGAAGTATTTTATCTGCTATCTTTGGTGGTCTAGCTGTGGCTGTGCGGGTCAGGCGACACACGCGCTTTGCCGTCAGGCACTGACGCTGTCTGCCACACTGACGCTGTCTGCCACACAGCCGTGTTTTTGAATGTAATCTACAGTCCATATGTCCACATAGTATGACAGCAATGCTCCAGCAAACTGATTTCAACACCCAGACTTAAATAAAATGAGGAGTTTGTGCTGGGCTTCAACAAGCACCTCTGTTGTGTGTTGTGCCAAAGACTGTCCAGGCAAGTGCTAGCTTCCATGTTTCAAGGTTCCACTTTTTTTGTTCTGTCAAAGTTAATCATTAATTAATATTTAAGAATCAGAATCTTGACATTTGTGCATTGATTCAGAATCATTCATGTCTGCATCATGATGCACCAGAAAAATTATAATTTCCTCCACCCCTAATATTTTGGTGAGTTTTGATTTTGGTGTGTTTAATTAATTGTGTAGGATACCCAAACCGTTACACATTCACAGTTGTGTATTTATTTACTTACTTACTCTGCTCAGTTTAGAACATAAAAGTAACTATACATTAATGTTTGCTGACAGTATTGTAATTTTTTCTATATCCTGTTTGCATCTTTTTAGTTACAAAATATATGGAGTGACCAGATTTTTGCATATCGCTGTATATGGAAAAAAAATAGCAAATTTTTAACTAAAAAAGTTGCAAATTTATCATAGTGTCACAAAATTGCTAGGAAAAAAGACAAAAAATTATGAGAAAAATTAAATAAATTTGCAAAAAAACAAACTCAAATTTACATAAAAGATGCAACAGTAAAGTTTAAAATAAGGTGAAAATATAAAAAAATGCACATGTAAATAAAAATTTGCTTATTGCTAGTGCTTACCTTTTAGCTAGTGAAAAGGCTGAGTAACTAACTACAAGCTGTGGAAGACTACTAGTCACAGTGGCTAGTGAGCACAAAATAAAGTCAATCTTTGCACAAATATAAATTAATTAAAAAAATAAAACTGAGAGGATGGACACGGTTTGATAATACACGTAGTTTTACTCAGATGTGTTTTAGGAATAATATAGCGAGGGATAGTTGAGTCCTCAGCCATACTGTCCTTCATAGAGAATAATCTGGTCCATATTAGCGCTGACTGATGCGTGTCATCTTCCAGCCCATGACACCGGGCTGGTGATGCTGCAGGTGGCCATGGGTGGCGAGGTCATCTCTTCCTCTGTGGTGTTTGAGTACAAGGCGCGAGACCTTCCTGCCCTGCCTTCTTCTCAGCACGACTGGCTGTCCCTGGATGGTGAGAGCAATGATTTGTGTGTATTGACCAAACAACCGTGATATAGTCTGACTCACTGTCATGTCTGCTACTGAAATGACATGTGCAGCTGCCTTACTGTGTGTTTGTAACATGAGTATTGGCCATGAAAGCAGAATTTATGAAGCAATAAGATACTGTATGCTCATCTGACATTTCCCTGCTGCTTGTTGACTGTTGTTGGGATGTTTACTGTAAGACGTTTTGCTTATACATGACTGAAATACTCACCAGCAAACTCATTTTTTTTCCCTCTGCCATCTTATGCCTGCATGTAAACTGATTTAAGCAGGAGTCCAAGCTCCAAAATTCCATTGCTTATTCCTGACAGATGTGATTTAATATAGCATACACTATTTGTATGGAACTTTTCCTTGTAAGCTGAAGTGCTTTGAGATTGCTATGAATCAGCTACAGTACACAGATAAACTTGAAAAGAAATTTAATATAGCATTTTGGGATTTTACACGCAATGGTCATGACTGCTTTGTGAGCTGGGAAGATTATTCTGATCAAGCCGTGAATGCGTGAGTCCTAATAAACATCTTTTGAGCTGCCATCGTTTCATGGGTTGTAAATGCCTGCACAGCACCATCACGTTCACCGTTGGGGTGGGGTGGGGGGGTGTAGCTTATGTGTGCAAATATATCTCTGGGTGCAGTAGCACCTCGCAAACACACGGGTCTCCTCAGCCATGCGTGTCCTGGCGCTGCGTTCGCCCCCGTCTCTGCGTTGCGCAATGCGGCAATGCGGCTCTTCGCAGCAGGAATGGCTGCGCTCCGGAAAGAAGTGCAAGGGCACGGCGGCACGGTTGACAGCCGAAAATGTTGGTCGTTCGCCGTCGCAAGCAGACACTATAAATAGGCTCGGTGTTTGACTTTCAGATAGCGCCACTAGGTTGCGCGCTCTGCTTTAGCACCCCCCCCCTCCACACACACACAGAGACATCCACGTGTCCTTTGTTTTGCCTCAAATATAGAGTCGGGGTGTTCGTTGTGTGAAGGGGGGAAATGTTACGGAGGCGCATGACTGTAGAAAAGTTGGTCACTCGGCGCTGCGCCGGTGGAAGCCTGTGCGCAGTCTGCTGTAGCGATGACGAGAAAGCCTCCTGCAGCTTCCAGTCTGGCGGGCGGATTTGAAGCGCTGCTCTCCCAGACATAACGTGGAGACGGCTGCCTCCACCTCTCTCTCTCTCTCTCCCCCACCCTCTCTCTGCACTTAGCTGTGTTTTGCACGGTTGGAGTAGCAACGCGTGAGACGCACGCTTCAAACTAAGGGGGACTGAGCAGACGCGGGAACGGGAACAATAGAGAACAGCAGGTAGAAACTCCGTGTATTTGCTCGTAGCTCATTTGATTTTCTTTCAAATGGCAACTTCTCCGCTTGCTACTTAATTGGCGGTAATGTGTATGATTTTAATAGGATTTGTCGTGCTGCTTTGTATAGGGCGTGAATGAAGGCGTTTAAATGCAGAGCAACGTTGTTTTGGGGGCGATTTTGCGTCATGTGTTTGTATTTAGCATAGCCTTAGTGTGATGATCAGTAGGTCAGTGATAAATACAGACAAAGAATATCCACGCTGCTTTGAAGCTAGTTACCTTCAGTGAAAGACACAATAGAAGCCACTTGGTCTTTGTTGTGGACTTCATTTACTGTGGCCAGTTTCAGCACCACTAGGAGTGGACAGCTCCCCTTTCATTGGAAATGGAGGGATGATTATTATCATTATTATTATTATTTTGCAGTCTGTAATAATTAGATATAGAGTGAAGATCCCATAAGGATAGAGTGATGATATAGAGTGAAGTACGTGGCGGTAATGCACCTGTAAGCTGGTTGCCAACCACCAATCAAATCTAAAAGAAGAAGAACAACAACAACAACAGCACAGGAAATTGTGGGGATGCTGATAATCCATCTGTGTTAGTTTATATGCTGAACTGTATTTTTAACAGCCTTGTGTTAAATTGTGTGCTTGTTTGTGAATCAGTTTTCAAATAACAGAAAAGTTTGTATTTATTTGGTACTCTATGTTTTGGAGAGGTCTTTAAAATAACTGAAGTGTTACACTAGGGGTCAGCAACCCACTCGGGAAAGAGGCATTTTGAGCAATTTCCATGTGGGGGAAAAAAATGCTGTATGGGACCACAAAACATATTTGAGCCATAGAATAAAGGTAAAACAGTGAATTAAGTTAAAAAAAAAAACAATAGTTGCAAGTTGATTCTATCAAATATGCAACCTTTCACACATAATTCAAGGCTTTTCTAGTAAGTTTGCAACTTTTTCCATAGTACAGAGTTTTTAGAGTTTGCCCAGGTCTCTGCAAACTCATATCAAGATTTAAGAGTTGTTTTCAGTAGTGTTTTTCTCTTTGCCACCCTCCTGGAATCCAGCCAGCAGTTGTTGTATCAGGATTTCTCCCATCTTAGCTGCTGAAGCTTTTAACTCCTTCAGAGTAGTCAGGCATCTCGGTGACCTCCCTCAGTAGTCTCCTCACTACTGTAGCCACTCAGTCTGTCAGATTGGCCTTATTTATTTACACGTTCCTATTCCCTATTCCTTCCATTTCTCAATTAGGAATTAACTGAATTCTAGGGAATGTTCATGAGTGTGTGATTATTTTGCATCCATTCAAAGACCTATACTTTTCACTCAACTTTTCTATTAGTTCTCTTCGTGGTGTAATTGTAGCAGAAATGCTGATCAATGACTGAACCTTCCAAACACAGGTGTCTTTATACTACAATCACTTGAGACACATTTAATGCACTTGGATGATCTTCATTTCACTAATTGTGAAACTATTAGCACCAATTGGCTGGTCCTCTGTCGAATTAGGCAACTCACTTTAAGGGGGTGAATTCACTAATGAGGGCAGTCACTTATTTTGCATTGTGTATTAATTGACATTACTCTGTAGAAATATGTTTTAATGCATTTGTAGAGGAAAAGTCAATGATCCCATTCTTAAAAGCAAAAACGGGGAAACCTAATGGACATGATGTTTTTTATTGGTCATCCAAGATTATATTGTTAGTGTCCACTAGTAGGTTATTATGGAGACTCTTAGGGGACATTGTAGTGAAAAACAATTCTACTTTGAGAGTAGAGTTTTAGTCAACTGAGGGAACAAAATGTAAATCTTCCCATGTTTTATTTTTTATTTATTACCACTAGAAATGGGGAAAATACTGTAGAATCAACAGTGTAAATTGTGATAATTTCCTGTGATTGTCTTGCGTCAATTCAGAGACACCAGTGTATAAATTATTAATAAATGTTACAAACAGAAACTTACTTTTTGGTTCCAGAGTAATAATATCCTACTGACTTTTAAGTCCACTAGATGCTGCTAAGTGCTCAGTGTCTGTTGATGGTCATAACAAGGTGTAACTGCTGAGAATTAGCAGGGAGTTGAACAAGACAAAGAATATCATATCATGGCACTTCTGGTGATTCCCACAAAGGTCATACCCATTGTTTTTTCATTATTAAGTTTGAATCAGCTTATTTTAATAATTATACAACTCTGGACTTACTGTGGAGATATTCTTTTTTTCCAAATCAAATTTACTTCTGTCTCTATAAAACACAGGCAAAGAAGAAAATAGTGTTTTACCCAAATCAGCATATGATTCCACTAAATGAACAGACAAAAAGGGTGTAGACTGATACAGCAACTTCTGTGTATTGTATCTGTCCCTTTTAGTTTAAGCATGTTTTTTGGCAAATCCACATCAACATTAAAACATGTTTTTATTTATTACATCATCATTAATTTTACTATCATAATTAGACAACTTTCTTGTGTATTTCTCTTACTGTAATTACTTTTTAAACTGCTCTAGTGTTCACAACACAGCCTCTGTTGTCTTCTGTTAAATGTGCTGCATGTTCGGTGAACAGAAATGCTGCAGATTTTTCTTTACGGTGTATATTATTGTGTGTGTGTTTAAACGTCTGTATTTGTGAGCTGAAGTGATATGTGTATGTTTGGCTGCTACAACAACGGTGATGTTTTGCTTTTTTTTTTTTTTTGTTACTGGGGAGCCTTCCCTCTGATTGGCAGGCTGGGTAAGGGAGGAGCCTGGGCTCAGTGTACCACAGTTCTGGCTCCGCCCCTCTGTTCAGCCTGCACAGCAGAAAGAAAAATAGGAGTGAAATAAGAGCAGAGACAAATGGAGAGACTGAGTGAGGGAGCAGCAGGTGGGATGACATAATGTGTGCTGCAGCGAAACTGCAGCGCTGGAACAAAGGGTCACATCATACAGTCCTGCCAGTGCGCTCATCCCCACATTACATTTCCCTCACTTCCCTTTGATCTTTATAGAATTGTATAGATTTCAGTCCTGTTTTATTCTCCTCCGTTGAGCTCCTAGATGAGCCTCTTCATTTAAATCTCCATTCACTGAAAAATCATGTTAATTTGTTTAAATGCAGCAAATATCTTCCCATGACCCACATTTTTTTTCCTGAAGATACCCAGTTCAGGATGTCCATATTGGAGCGTCTGGAGCAGATGGAACAGAGGATGGCTGAGATAACCAATCAGAATCCCAGCTCAGAAACCATGGCAACGAAGGGTGGAGGAGTGGAGGGAGGAGGAGCCACTGAACAGCAGTCTCAAGTAAGGCAGTGATTGTGTGCTGTCTGATGTAGACGTGTTAATTGCATCTTCAAGTCACATGAAACTCGAATAAACTGTTTTAGTTTGAACAAATAAAACAACACTTTGTTTTGAAGAAGTTTGTCAATGACATTATTTATCACACTAAAGAAGTTCTGTTATGTTTTTGCAGTCTTAATGATACATTTTAACAGAGATCACAAACGTGACACACTGATGGTGTATCTGCCGCCATCAGTGTGTGAATGGGTGGATTGTAGGATCTGTAAAGCACTTTGGTCATCCTAGATGAGAAGAAAAGCGCTGTATAAGTGAACGCCATTTACTATAATATAAATAAAGAGACTGACATGGCCTTTCTTTCACAATTTTCTAGATCTCTTCTGATCAGAGCTCATTTGAGGGTCGTGTGGTGGTGGTGTGTGAAAAGATGATGTCTCAGCCATGTTGGACTTCTTCTAATCAGCTCATTCATAGTAAAAACTCCAGAGGAATGACCTTACTGCATCTGGCTGCAGCTCAGGGCTATGCAGGGCTCATTCAGACACTCATCCGCTGGCGGTGAGTAATACAGAAATACTCTAACTTAACATCATTGGGGCAGAGATTGTGCTAGTTTTTTCACTTTCTCTGTCCTGCCCTGCAGTACAAAGCATGCCGACAGTATTGACCTTGAGCTGGAAGTGGACCCTCTCAATGTAGACCACTTCTCCTGCACTCCATTGGTGAGTAGTTAATGCTTTAACTTGTATGTGTCTTTCCACCGATCTCCTCTGTGTGTGTGTGCGTGTGTGTGTGTGTGCGCGCGCGCGCGCATGCATGAGAGAGAATGCGGGAGACAGAGAGAGATGAAAAGAGACATTGACTTTCATTTCATTTCCACAGATGTGGGCATGTGCTCTGGGCCATACTGAAGCAGCACTGGTGCTGTACCAGTGGGACCCAAGAGCTCTAGCTATTCCTGACTCACTGGGACGCTTGCCGCTAAACATTGCTCGATCCCGGGGCCACACTCGTTTGGCTGAACTCTTAGAGCAGCTACAGCATAGTCCTCAAACTCAGGGTCAGCCTGCAGATGCTTGGATGGACAGATGGAGAGGAGAATCACAGCCCGGCGGATTAAGTAACAGCCCCACCACTAACCCAAACTCAGGTACAAAAGCATTTTATTTGGTTTATCACCAAATACACTAACTCTTACAAATGGATAAAATGTTTTTAAGATAAGACAAGATTAGCCTTTATTAGTCCCACAATGGGGAAATTGCTGGATTGCAGCAGCAGAGGGATAGCAGCAATCAGAGCAATAGTAAATAAGATAATAAGATAAGAATTGGTTAGCCAAAGCAGTAAATATACATATGTACAGAGTATACAGTATATAAACAGTGTGGAAGCAATGCAGTTAGATGGTATTATTTTTTTTCCCATCAGATGGTATTAACATTATTACATTTAGTTAAATTACCCAGCAATATAGAAGTATAGACCCAGACAGTATATTTCTCATTTGAATGAACAGTGTTGTTGCCACCCTCGATAATAATTGTAATTGTATTAGTTGTCTATTGGAAGGGAGAATCTCTATTGTGCAGAGTTGTGATGTTTAATACGGCCTCTATAAGGAGCACAGGTTAAATTGTAAAGTCTGACAGCCACAGGTAGGAAGGACCTCTGGAACCTCTCCCTCAAGCACTTAGGATGGCACAGCCTACCGCTAAATGAGCTCCTCAGTGCATTCAACATGTCCCGCATGGAATGGAACTCAGACTCCAGCAGAGATGACAGCTTAGCCACCATCCTTCTCTCTCCAATCTCCTCCACTAGGTCAAGGTGGCGCCCCAGAACAGAGCTGGCTTTTTTGATCAGCCTGTTCAGTCTCTTCCTGTCGGCTGCCATGATGCCACTGCCCCAGCAGACCACTCCAAACGTGATGGCTGATGCCACCACAAAATCGTAGGTCTTCAGGAGTGACCCCAGCACTCCAAAGGACCTGAGTCTCCTCAAGAAGTACAGCCTGCACTGCCCCTTCCTGTAGAGTGTGTTGGTGTTGTGTGACCAGTCCAGTTTATTGTTCAAGTGAACACCCAGGTACTTGTAAGATGTCACCATCTCAATGTCTGTTCCCTGGATGTTTACCGGTGCTGTGGGGGATTGTCCACACCTGTGGCAGTCCAACACCAATCCCTTTGTTTTCCATGCATTGATCTAGAGTCAGTTCCGCAGGCACCAGTCCACAAAGTCCTGGATAAGTCTTCTGTACTCCGCGTCATCCCCATCAGCGATGAGGCAGACAATCGCAGAGTCATCAGAGAATTTCTGTAGATGGCAGTGTGGTGTGTTGTGTGAAAAGTCACCAGTGTAGAGGTGAACAGGAAGGGAGCCAGAACTGTTCCCTGGGGGGCCCCTGTACTGCAGATGATGGTGTCAGACACACAGTCCTGGGTTCTCACAAACTGTGGTCGGTTTGTGAGGTAGTCCAGGATCCACAATGACAGATGCTGGTCCACCCCTGCACACAGCAGCTTGTCCTTCAAGATCACTGGTTGAATGGTGTTGAAAGCACTGGAGAAATCAAAGAACATGATCCTCACAGTACTCCCAGGCTTCTCTAGGTGGGACAGGGAATGGTGTAGGAGGGAGATCACTGCATCCTCCACCCTGATGTCATGCTGGTAGGCAAACAGTCCATCGCTGGTCCCACCTGGGGGTGGAGGTGGGCAAGGAACAGCCTCTCTAGGGTCTTCATCAGGTGTGATGTGAGGGCCACTGGTCTGTAGCTGTTCAGATCCTTGGGGTGCGGCGTCTTCGGTACGGGTACCACACAGGATGTTTTCCACAGCTGTGGTACCCTCCCTAGCTTCAGGCTGAGGCTGAAGATGTGCTCCACGATCCCGCACAGCTGGCCTGCATAGGACTTGAGGAGTCTTGCGCTGATGCCATCTGGACCTGCAGCCTTCCTCGCCTTGATTTTCTTCAGCTCAGCTCTCACCTGGGTCTTAATGAGACTCAGGCTGGGGAAGGGGGGCTGTGTGTTGGGAGGAGGGGTGCTGGGCTTGTGAGGGGAAAAACAGCTGGGGGTGTGTACTGAGAGCTGAGGGATGTAAGAGGGGGGTGGAGGGAGGGCAGCAGACAGGGCGACTAGATGAAGGTGGAGGCAGCAGGGGTTGGTGGGCAGGCGGAGGAGAGGGCGGTTGGTCAAACCTGTTGAAGAACAGGTTCAGGTCATTCACCCACTCCCTACCCCCCATGGCCTGGGAGGAGGTATCTTGGTGCCCAGAGATGGTTTTGAGGCCTCTCCAGACACCGCTGACGTCACTCTGTTTCAGCTTGTCCTCCATCTTCTTCCTGTAGTTGTCCTTCCCTCTCTGATTTTCCGCTTTAGCTCCCTCTGTAGGAACTTCAGCTCCTCCTTGTTTCCCATCCTGAAGATCCTTTTCTCCTCTTTCAGCAGCATCTTTATCCCAGGGTTGACCCAGGTGTTGTTGTTTGAGAAATACCTTATGGTCTTGGGGGGTACAGTGTTCTCCATGCAGAAATTGATGTAATCTGTGATAGTGTGTGTGAGGCCATCGATGTCCTCCCCATGTGGACCACAGAGCTGCTCCTACGCTGTGAATTCAGAACAGTCCTTCAGAGCGTTCTCCACCTCCTCGGACCATATCTTTACTGTGCGGGTAACAGGAGGTTGTCTGTGTACCAGGGGTTTGTAAACAGGCAGGAGGTGAATCAGGCTGTGATCAGATCTTCCAAGGGGACAGGAGGGGTGATGAGGTGCAGTGTTTCCTCTGGCTTAAAGACCTTGGCGCAGTGGTAACATATTTTTCTGGGAGGGGACAGGGTCAGAAAAGACATGACACTATTGTAACCGGAATATGTTAATTTTATACTATTTATTTCTTTTTTTTTTTTAATTTTGCACAGTAACTTTGTATATGGAACCATATGAAGTATTGTACAACCAAGGCTTGATTCTTGGAATATTGGGCCAGTTGGGGTTCCACCCAGATGTTCTGTGTTTGGACTTTTTACTGGTGTCATCTTTCTCTCCTTCCTCTGCTCTCACTTCTCCTGGACCCTCTGCCTGAACACTTTCCTCTCCTTGGCTCCTCTCTTCTGTCTCAGCTTTCCCTCTCTGCGCTCTGTCTAATTCAGGTTGTCTCTGTCTAATTCAGGTTGTCTCTGTCTATGGTGGTATACAAACAGGTTAGAAAATACCAAGTGTCATGTTTTATTCTGCAGGACTTTTTGTTTGTTTGTTTTTTTTTATTTACATAAATGACAGAAATATGTGTATTTTTGTATTTTTATTCTAGTGTTTCTTTTTTTTTCCATTGAGAAAGAGTAGGAAAGAGAAGGGTAGAAAACATTCATAATAGTAATTTACTCATGCATACTTAATTTATATGATTAGAGGTGGGTATAGTAGCCAGAAACTCTACTCATGTAAAAGCAGTGCTATTTTATGAAATTAATAATTAAAAGTAGACAACCAAAAATTTATAGTTGAGTTAAGGGTACAAAGAGCACCCACTTAAAAACTTGAGTAAAGACTTCAGTCTTGAAGGTTTGAGGTTTTTCTCCAAAATTTATAATGATTTTCTTGTAGTTTTCTACTTTTCTCTGTAAATTTATCTAAATTTGCAAACATTTTCCTCATTTGTAATTTTCTCTTGTAAAATTATGGCTTCTCTTGTATATTTGAGACTTAATTATAAACTTAGTGCAAATTTTTATCTATTTTTTACAAAATTACTGGGTTTTTAATGTAAATTTGAAACAGATTGTGGTAAAAGTTTGACTTTTTTTCCTTATACAATTTACACTTTTGACCATAATTTTGCAGAGCCAGAACAGAACAATAATTTAACTCTGAGTTCAAAGAAAAAATATTAATAAAATTGTATTTAATGAAATAAATTAACTTAAATTACCAAATATTCCATTATTTCTGTTATAATATTTCTATATATTTATAGTTTTTGTAGAACTCTCCTCAGCAACCAAACAGCAGGAAAAACCTCCTTTATTTTGAAATCCAAATGTTGGCACGTTTAGTTTGTCTGAAGGCTGCTGACGGATTAAAGTCATTGACTTTGTGAATTTCGGTCATCTTAACTTGCCAGATACATAGTAATGAACATAAATAAGTTAATATTGTAGTGGCTAGTGAAGTAAATCCTCCGCGATTCAGTCACTCTTGCCTTTCCCTGCATATGAAGCCTAACCACACCTGTTAGCTAAGCGACTCCTCATTATTGTTCCTGTTATCAGCGCGCTAAAACCATCATAAATGCCTCCAGTGCTTACATACCTCTTCTGCTTTGTTTTCTGTATTTAAAGTACTTTTATAAGCTCATGCTTCTCTCGGACAGCAATGCTAGAGAGACACTCTGCCTGTCGACTGACGGTCATGCGGGCGGAGCGCTTCTGAGCCATAGAGTGTATAAAAAAGTCCAATGCGTAGATGACTGTCAGTTGTGTTGTTTGTGTGCGCGCTTGCGGAGCATCATTCCTTAATTTATTTTTCTTAAATTTATATTTCTTCTTAGCATGGCGCCATAACTTCAAGGGTGGCGCCCCGCCACGTAGAAATGTTACCAGAGGAAACCCTGGAGGTGTATGCCTCCTTGGTGTTTGCATAAAATAAGGCCGGTGTTTTATTGTCTCTGGTGTGGCACGTGAGTTACTGGGTGAAAGTGGGCAGAGTGGAGGACAGAGAGGCATGGTTAAAATCACCGGAGATGAGCTGGAGAGCATTGGGGTGTCTAGTCTGCGGTCTGCTGCTGACTGAGTGGATGACATCACATGCTGCCTCAGCGCTTGCGGAGGGGGGTACGTAGGTGGCGTACACTTAATGTTGTCAGATTAAACAAATGACAGATACTGATATAAATGTTCAGAGAGCTTTAAATTGTTTGTAGTCAAATTTTTAAGTTATATTCTTGAATTGTGCTTTTCTATGGGCTAATTTTAAAGGGGTCATTGACTAAAAAATTATGCTTTTGTAGGCTTTAACCTTCTGAAATATGTCTATTTGTCACATAATTATCAAAAAATATCAAAACGCTCACTTCTTTGAAAAAAACACACAGTCTTTATATTGTTTTTAATTTCGAAAAGCAAAATTGACTGTTCTGGATTTGCCACAGGACATCACTTACATAGTAAACCCAGCCTAGCGCTGTCCTTGATACCCGCTCATTGCCTTATTGTTGGCCAGTCTCATTCAGCAGCAAACTAGAGATGCTCCTCACTCAAGCAGGGCTTAAAGTTTTCCGGCACCATGCCGGATTTCCAGCGTGTGCCTTTTTTGGGGGGGCTGCGGGGAAATTTACTTCCTATTTCTGTACGCAGAAACAGTTTTTGTCCAAGCTCTCTGCAATGGTGGATGAATAATGCTCAAAATAAACAGTGAGTTCTCCATAGTTTGGAGTTCTTTTAAGATATTTAGAACAGTGAATATAGTATTTGGGATGGCGGAGCATATTAAGCTTGCACGCTCCACTGATCACTGTAGAAAACCTGGATAGCTCACATCCCAGTAGTGAGTACAGAGCTGAGTGAAGGCATCTGGCCGCCATTATTTGGGCAAAGTTTATAGGTAAATAGAAAATACTTCAATATCATAACAAAACTTTTTGTTCAGAAACAATCAAACAGTAACATCACAGTTTTTCCCCATACATCGTCATGTCTGGATTTTTTGCTTAAATAAACAAACTGCATAAAATTATCACTCAAGAACAAGTTAAAACAATTTTTTAAGGTACAGTGTTCAGAAACTACAATACAAAAATTAAACAAAACATCTCCCTTCATTTGAGAATATAGCAACACGTGCTCCTCTTCTTCTCTGTCATCCTTCTGCTCCGTCTCTGTGCTGCTCATGTGTGTGTGCGTGCGGCAGCCAGCGGCTGCTGCTTGCAAGATTGTTTACCTGCCGCTGCTGAGTCATGTGATGGTACAACATAAAAACACAAGAGGGAGGAGGAGGAAGTAAGGAGTAGGTGTAATGCACCTAAATGCTGATTGTCAACCAGCATAAAACCACAAGAAAAAGAAGAAGAGGAACAAAGTGTACCTGCTCTGGGCTGTGATGGGAGCGGCACTTAAACAGACATAGAGTATCGATCTCATTACACTGGTATTGATCAATATCAATACCAATGTTGGTAGCGATATTATCAACATTTGGACTGATCCGCCCACCACTAGCCGCCATATTAGAGAGGGACTCGAGTTGACATTACGTTTAGCGGCCGTCAATTTCTATAGTTCACCGATTGCACAAGATTATAAGTTGTGTCTCCAGACCAAGAAGTTCAAAATCTGTTAATTTTTTGGGAAGTTACTGAGGTAAAACTGGCACCGTTTACTACTAAACCAATTCATTCTCCATTGACTCGATGAGTATACTAATACGGTGGCCTGGTGGCTTCACTTCTGGCGGCCAATGATCTATCCAGTTTTTCTGTAGAGATCAGTGGTGCACTCCTAATCGTAGTGACAGTGAGAGTGAGTAACTGGAAATGTGTGTGTTTCATCCTTCAGCATACACACAAAACCTTTCATACATTCTGTAGGATGGAAACTAAGTTTTTGAAGCCTGGGGAAGATGTCGTAATTGACAAAGGACTTAAAAACAAATGGCACTGGGCGTGGACTGAAGAAATGGGCAGAGACGGCAAGCCTTTTGGTAGCTGGTGTAAAAAAATTGGAGAACCAGGAGCTTGTTTCTGCACATTGTGCTCGAAATAATGCAAGTATTGCATACAGTTCACTGTTGCTGTTCACAATTTGTTATTAAAAATACATGGTGCAAATGTTGCACATTCCATTAAAAATAGTAAACCAATGTCCTTTTCCATATACCCTTTACTGAATGCTTGCTAATCAAATCTTATTCCACCAGTGAATTAGTTTCCTTGACTGAGTTTCACATACCCTTATTTATAAATTGCATGTTATAGATTGTAGGTCATTCTGTACATAATTATATAACTTGATAACAACAGCATCCTAAATGTTGGATGTTTGCACTATATTAGGGTGAGATTAGAGTACTATTGCTACCTACTGACCTTCCTTGGTATTGCTGTTTCAAACAGTCCACCATAATCTAGTCTGAATTTATCAGTGGGTATGGCAGATATGTTACTAGCTAGTTTCAAGGAAAATCATTTTGCCTGAACACACACACACACATACACACACAAAATGGATATAAAAAGTCTACACACCGCTGTTCAAATGCCAAGTTTTTGTGATGTAAAAAAATGAGACCAAGATAAATAATTTCAAAACTTTTTCCACCATTAATGTGACCTATAACCTATTTATAATAATATTTTGGCCCATTCATCTTTGCAGAATTGTTGTAATTCAGCCACATTGGAGGGTTTTCAAGCATGAACCGCCTTTTTTTTATTTAAGTTTTTGTAAAGGGTATACACATCATTACAGCATTGCATTGTTTACATTTTCATCAGGTTCCCTTTTTTTTTGTTTTTTTGACAACATTGGAAGAATAATTATTACAACACCCCTTTTTTTAAGTGAAAGAAAAAGAGAATTTAAAGAAAGAACAAAAAAAACAACCAAAAAACAAAGCAAGAAAAAACAAAAAAACAAAAGAGCAAAAAACAAAAAAAATTAAAATTAAAAATAAATAAAAATAAAAATAAATAAATAAAAATAAAAGAGCATCTGAGTAGCTTTGGAACAAAGAGAGGTGCCATTATTGAAATGGTATTTGTCAAAGATTAGATCTAATGGAAGACACATATGCGATCCAGGGTTGCCAAAAGTTCAAGAACCCATCCATGTCCTGTCTCAGTGCGAATGTCAACTTTTCCATCGAGTAAATGTCTTGGATCACGTTAATCCAATCTTCAGGTGAAGGACAGTCCTTCAACATCCATTTTTTAGTTAGGGCTTTTTTACTTGCCAATATTAAAACAGTGAATAAGTATTTTTCTCCTTGTCTTTCCAGTGAATCCGGTAGTAAACCCAAATACAAAGTTACAAAAGAAAAGGGAACTGTTATTTTGAATATTTTCCCCAATATTGTCTGTACATTGGTCCAATATTGGTGGATAACTGGGCATAACCAAAACACATGAAAATGATTTGCAGTCTCTTCACCACACAAGCGCCAACAATTCAACCCCTTATGAGTAAATTTGTTTTGTGCAGGTGTTCTGAAAAATCTTACCACATTTTTCCATCCAAATTCTCTCCACTGCAGGGATGAGGTACTTTTCCATTGTTGTTTATTTAGCTTTTCCCATATTTCCAGTTGTAAAGTGAAATTCCCCTCTTTTTCCCATCTCTCTTTTATATATGATGTGTTGTCTCCTTTTAAGTCTTGAAGACCTTGGTATATTTTAGAAATGTATCTGATCCCTGGGATCCCTTTATATGCCATTAAGAAGACCTTCAGAACACCTGACTGGGCCCTTTCCAAATCCTCCTTTTTAAGTATTTTGTTTATGTGGTGTCTAAGCTGAAAGAACCTGTAAAGGTCTTGATTTATTAGACCTTGTTTTTTCAAATCTTCAAAACTTCTTAAAATTTGCCCTTTAAAAAAATCGTAATATTTTATCAGTCCGTTCTCTTTCCACTTTTTAAATCTAGTGTCTGTTTTATTAGGAGTAAAGTCTTGATCATAGGCTATCCATTGCAGAAATCGATAGGGTTCTTTAGTTTGATTCTCTCTAACTATCTTAAACCAAATTTTTAGCGGGGTCTCTATCCACAGGTTAGTGTTATTCAAAAGTTTAGGTAAGGCATTGTTCCCTATTATCGCCTGTAGGGGGATGTCACTTGTTATTTGGCATTCCATCTCCTTCCATTGTGCAGTGTAGACTGGGTTACATATCTCTACTAAAGTTTTAATTTGTGCAGCTTTAAAATAGTCCCTGATATTTGGCAGCGCAAGCCCACTTTTGTCTTTGTTTAGCTGTAGGGTTCTATATCTGATTCTAGGTCTCTTGTCCTGCCATATGAATCTTGAGATCCTTCTGTCCAGTTCTTGCCATGTTTTTTTGGGAGGTTCTACTGATATTGTTTGGAAAAGGTATAGAAGACGGGGAAGTATATTCATTTTGACTGCTTCAATTCTTTGTGCAGCACCCAAGAATGGTATCATATTCCGTCTTGCTAGATCAGATTTTATTTTTGCCACCAGTGGATCATAGTTTAGTGTTATAATTTTGTTGAGTTGTTTCGGGATATTGACCCCCAGATATTTCATAGATTCCATCTCCCAGTTAGTTTTGAGTTTGCTTAGTAAATATTGATTTGGGTCATAGTTGAATGTTAAAACTTGGGTTTTATGCATGTTTAATTTGTACCCCGATAAATCTCCATACTCTGAAAAAACTGAGATTAGTTCTGGAAAAGAGGTGTCTGGCTGCCCCAGGTATATTAAAATGTCATCAGCAAAGAGTGCTATTTTATGTTCCTTCTGACCAAGTGTAATACCTTGAATTTTTTGATTCTGTCTTATCCATTGGCTCAGAGGTTCTATGAAGATTGCAAAGAGCAGTGGAGACAAGGGGCAGCCCTGACGACATCCTCTTTCCTGCTCAAACGATGATGATAATTTACCATTAATCCTTATTTTAGCTGTTGGTTTTTTATATAATGCCTGGATAGTTCTAATGAAGTTGTTATGAAAACTGAAACTGGATAAGATTCTATATAGGAAAGACCAGTCAACCGAATCAAATGCTTTTTCAGCATCTAATCCCAATATGGCTGCATTTAAGTTATATTTTTTTATATGATGAATTATGTGTAAAGTGCGTCTAATGTTGTCTTGTGTCTGTCTTTGTCTTATAAAACCTGTTTGGTCTAAATGAATTAAGTCTGTCAGTATATTTTCTAACCTTTTGGCAAGGATAATGGTAAAAAGCTTATAGTCCTGATTTAACACACTGATTGGTCTGTAGTTGGAGCAGTCTAGTTTATCCTTTTCAGGTTTGGTATGACTGCAATGACCCCTTCTCTCCGGGGGGGGGGGGGGTTCCCCTGTGTGGAGGACATAGTTAAATGTTTTCAGGAGGAGAGGAGATAGTTGCTGTTTAAAGGTTTTGTACCACTCTGCTGTATAGCCATCTGCTCCTGGGGATTTGTTAGCTTTAAGTTTCATAATTGCTTTTTCTAATTCTTTAGGTTGTATTTCTGACAGTAGTGTTTTATTTTGAGACTCAGTAAGTTGGGGAAGGTTTAATGTGTTTAGGAATGCTTCGGATGCGTTTTTATGTTTTTTGAGGGAGTACAAGTTCTTGTAGTAGTTCTCGAAGCTTTTAAGAATATCCTGAATTCTAAATTTTATTTCCTTTGATACTGGGTCTCTGATTTTGTAGATTGCTCTCTCCTTTTGTTGTTTCCTCAATTTATAGGCTAGTAATTTTGCCGATTTGCTGCCTGCTTCATAGTATTTTTGTTTCAGAAATGTAAGTTTCTTCTGGATTTCTATTGTGTAGATCTCATTTATTTGTTTTTTAATTTCCTTAATTTTGAGCGAGTCATTAGAATGAGTGTTGTCTTTGTGCTCTTTTTCTAGGTTCTTAAGTTCTGACTCTAATGTGGTTAGTTTTTCTTGTCTCAGTTTCTTTTGGATTGCCAGTTTTGCAATAATCTTTCCCCTTATTACAGCTTTGCATGCGTCCCACAGTATTTAAGGGGATACTTCTCCATTATCATTTTCTTCCAAATATCTGAGAATATCTGATTCCAATTCATCTTTCAGTGGTCCTTTCAGGATATTTGAATTTAACCTCCAAGAAAATGTATTATTTGTGTATTTTTGGATACTTAAGTCCATATAGATCGGACTGTGGTCAGAGAGATCCATCAGTCCTATTTTACGTGGTTTTACTCTTCCAATGTCTCTATTAACCTAAAAAAATAGTCAGTCCTTGAGTATGATGAATGTGGTGCTGAGTAAAATGTATAATCTTTTACACTGGGGTTGAATTCCCTCCACACGTTACAGATTCCCATTTCTTTTAGTAGCATCCGAGTTTTCCTACTTTGAGTGTTATTTTGATGTGGAGAATTACCTGATGCATCCCAGTATGGATTCAGTCTTAGATTGAAGTCTCCACCACATATCACTAAACCTTGGGCTTTAGTTATCATTAGGTCAAATACATTTTTATAAAATTTCCAGTTAGCCCCTGGAGGTGCATATACATTCAGCAGGGTGATATCTTCTCCCTCTAGCCGCCCAAGTACCATACTGTATCTCCCTTCTTTATCTTTGTGTTCTGATTTTTTTTCAAATATAATTTTGGTTGAGATCAATGTCGCTACTCCCCTCCTCCTCCCTGACTTATATGAGTGAATGAATGAATGAATTTTATTTATTTGAATGAATTCATTCATTCATTCATTCATTCTCCTTCTCCCTGACTTATATGAGGATGAAGAGATCATTTTAAACCCTTGTCTATTGAGTTTAGTGTGCTCCATGTCTGTTAGGTGGGTTTCCTGTAAAAATATTATTCCTGCTTTGTCTTTTTTCATTTTGCCTAGAATCTTGGATCTTTTAACTGGATTCAGGATCCCTTTTACATTATATGAGATTATTTTGGTTACACCCTGTTTCTCCATTGTGTTGTCTTATTTAGTATAACAGTGTGGTGGCCCTCTTTTATGCTACTCTGAAACTGAAAGAACATTAAGAACATAAAAAAACATTAAAGACATAGTATATAAAACTTTAAAACAAAAAACTGACAAGAGATCTTCCTGAGCTGAGGTCTTTTTAGTGACCTTAGAAGAGCCATGATGGTGTGTTGGCTCTGAGGGAAATTCCTCAGGTTCCGTTACGTGCTGAGGGCCCTCTCTTACCCCTGTAAGTTGTCCCATGTTTTTAACGTGAATTTCAGATCCCAATCCGAACTTGTAATGATTTTTTTATTTATTTATTTTTTTATGCCTATACAGTATGAAATTGTGCGCACCCTCCCACCTCCATCACAGCAAACAGTCACGTTAATACAGTATTTGTTAGTGTGGAGAGATCATGTGGTTCATTGTCACATTTCTATTTTAACAAGTTTTTTTGTTTTTTTTAAAGACTTATTTGTTTGTAATATTATGTCTGTTCCATGAAATGTTTTACCACTTGCTGATTCTGCATCTCCTTTAATGTTTGTTACCTTGTAGGAGGGGGGTTGGATGTGCAGATTGACTAAAAATATCGTTATTCCCTCCTGTAAACGGCCAGTTTTTCCTTGTAGCTCTGGCGCTGGGTTTCCCGCTGCTGGCCCGTGGATTTTGAGGGTCTCTGTGTGGACCACGTTTGAGCCTTGATTCTTTCGATCGGGTCTGCTGCGGGTTTATACACCGTTACCGGGAGCCCTCTTCTCGCCATATCCGTGGTTGCTTCTTCCGCCGAGTTGTAGAGACATGTCTCGTCCCTGTAGAAAACCTGCAGCTTCGCCGGAAATGGTGTCTGGAAGTGCAGTTTTTTTCTCTCGTAATACCTTTTTAGCGTCGTTGTATTCCCAACGCTTTTTAAGGACCTCCGGGGCGTAATCGTGTTCCACGAAAACTTTTCTCTCTTGGTGCATAAATCCTTTTTTCTGCCAAGCCAGTCTTACAACCTCTTCTTTTATTCTGGAGTTGGAAAACTTCACCACCACCGATCGTGGAGGCGCTTCCGCCGCCGGCCTAGGGGCTAATGTACGGTGCGCCCTTTCTATCTTCAAGTTGGTGGTTTGGGGAATATCCAACTTCTCTCTCAGTAAGGATTCCACGCATGCTGCCATTGTGGTGAAACCATCCTCGACTCCTTCTTTCAGACCATGAATTCTTATGTTATCTCTTCTTAGTCTTCCTTCTTGGTCGGTTAGCTTAGCCTCCAGTCTTGACTGCCTTTTGTGTAGATCCAGCACGGTATCTTCCAGCCCTTTTATTCTTTCTTCTGCTTCCAAGATTCGGTCCTCGGCCTGGTCCACTCTGCTGTTTGTCCTTTTTATTTCATCTTTGATTTCACGAAATTCGGCCCAACACTGTCGGCGAAATCGTCTTAATTCTTTAAGTACCATTTTTAAGCTAACCTTTTTGCTAGCTTCATTCAGCTCCTCGTCTTCTGAATGGAAATCCTCCGGATCAGATTCTCCAGCCGATGCGTGTCCTGGCCTGGTAAATGTCGATTTCTTCTGTTTTCCTTTAGGCATGATGACTTTGTCTTTTGATTTTCACTCTTCCAAAAATCCGTTAAATCAGATTTTCAAGGTATATTCCTGGATCGGGTCTGGGAGCTTCAGTGTTAAGCTGCTGTCACCATGGTGTCCAGACCGGAAGTCATGAACCGCCTTTTTAAGGTCATGCCACAGCATCTCAGTTGGATTCAGGTCAGGACTTTGACGAGGCCACTCCAAAGTCTTCATTTTGTTTTTCTTAAGCCATTCAGAGGTGGACTTGCTGGTGTGTTTTGGATCATTGTCCTGCTGCAGAACCCAAGTGTGCTTCAGCTTGAGGTCATGAACAGATGGCCAGACATTCTCCTTCAGGATTTTTTGGTAGACAGCAGAATTCATGCTTCCATTTACCACAGCAAGTCTTCCAGGTCGTGAAGCAGCAAAACAGCCCCAGACCATCACATTACCACCACCATATTTTACTGTTGGTATGATATCCCTTTTCTGAAATGCTGTGTTACTTTTACACCGGATGTAATGGGACACACACCTTCCAAAAAGTTCAACTTTTGTCTCGTCAGTCCACAGAGTATTTTCCCAAAAGTCTTTGGGATCATCAAGATGTTTTCTGGCAAAACTGAGACAAGCCTTTATGTTCTTTTTGCTAATCAGTGGTTTTCGTCTTGGAACTCTACCATGCAGGCCATTTTTGCCCAGTCTCTTTCTTATGGTGGAGTCATGAACACTGACCTTAACTGAGGCAAGTGAGGCCTGCAGTTCTTTGGATGTTGGTGTGGGGTCTTTTGTGACCTCTTGGATGAGTCGTTGCTGCGCTCTTGGGGTAATTTTGGTCGGCCGGCCACTCCTGGGAAGGTTCACCACTATTCCATGTTTTCGCCATTTGTCGCTGGATTCCAAAGCTTTAGAAATGGCTTTATAACCTTTTCCAGACTGATAGATCTCAGTTACTTTGTTTCTCATTTGTTCCTGAATTTCTTTGGATCACAGCATGATGTCTAGCTTTTGAGGATCTTTTGGTCTACTTGACTTTGTCAGGCAGGTCCAATTTAAGCGATTTCTTGATTGAGAACAAGTGTGGCAGTAATCAGGCCTGGGTGTGGCTAGAGAAATTGAACTCAGCTTTCCAAAGATGTGATAAACCACAGTTAATTTATGTTTTAATGGGGGGGGGGGGGGGTCAATCACTTTTTTACATAGGGCCATGTAGGTTTGGATTTTTTTTACCCTTAATAATAAACACCTTCATTTAAAAACTGCATTTCGTGTTTACTTGTGTTATCTTAGTCTCATATTTAAATTTGTTTGATGATCTGAAACATTTAAGTGACAAACATACAAAAGAAAAGAGAAATCAGGAAGGGGGCAAACACTTTTTCACACCACTGTAAATCACTTCTTGAATGCCTTAATGACATTAAAGATTGGATGGCAGTAAACTTCTTAAGTTTTTATGAAAAGAAGACAGAAGGGGGCCCGTTGACCTGGGCCCCTTGGCAGGGTTTGCCCAACCTACTGTTACTTCTCTGGGTTTTAAGATGGAAAGTGATTTTAAATTAGACTGTCAAATTGCTGCTGTAGTGAAGTGCAGCTTTTTTCTTTTAAGGCAGTTGGCAAAGGTTAAACCCATGTTTTCTAAATAGCACTTTGAAACAGTAATCCATGCCTTCATCACATCTTGGCTGGATTACTGTAATGCACTTTATTTTGGAGTCAAGCCAGTCTTCCCTCTCACGTCTCCAGTTGGTTCAGAATGCTGCTGCACGTCTTTTAACTGGAACACGTAAGAGGGACCACATTACATCCATTTTAACTGCCCTTCACTGGTTGCCTGTGCACTTTAGGGTTCATTTTAAAATTCTTTTGTTTGTTTTTCAGTCATTAAATGGCCTTGCCCCGCCTTACCTCTCTGAGCTTCTTCACTTTAACACTTCTGCTCGGTCTCTCAGGTCTGTTGATCTGCTGCTCCTGGAGATACCGAGATCGAAGAGGAAGCTCAGAGGGGACAGATCTTTCTCTATCGTTGCTCCTAAACTTTGGAACAGTCTCCCTTTGACTATTAGGCAGGCTCCTTCACTGTCCATTTTTAAAACTTACCGTATTTTTTGGACTATAAGGCGCACTTAAAATCCTTTAATTTTCTCAAAAATCGACAGTGCGCTTTATAATCCGGTGCGCCTTATGTATTAATTCTGGTTGTGCTTACTGACCTCAAACCGATTTTATGTGGTACACGACGCTCAAAAATCTGTCAAAAATGTACAAGCCATTAGTACGACTTTGGTAAGCTATGAAGCCAAACCGCTTGATGGATTGTCGGAGCATTACGGTAGTCAGGAGCCTCGCGGAGTAATATGTGCCTCAACATAATGGCCGGATGGCTTTTTCCACAAATCTCCATCCCTATTGATCTGCCACTCCATGCGCGCCCATCTCACCGATACTGTCAAAACCCAAGTGAAGCAAACTAATTCGGAGCTTGCCATCATTCCGGGTGGATTAACCAAAGAACTCCAACCGCTATATTGGTGTCAACAGGTCGTTCAATGTTAAATTGCTAGCGAGTTACGCCACTATCTGCCAGTGGATCATGGATCGAAACTGCTCCTGTTTAGCTGTAATTAATATTCAAAAATGATATTTTCGGGACGAAAGAATTCAAGCATCCCGGCATTTGTTTGCATTGTTTACTTCTTGGGGCTGCCGCCGGAGAGCGAGCCGTATCGAGTACCGAGCGAGTATTCTGGCCAATATGGCGATGTAAACGGCCACGGACCAAAAAACGTACATTTGCTTGTGGAACAGGTCATTCACACTCACAGACAATCGCGCTATATGTGTCTATAATGACTATAGATAGGATTTTCTTTCCATGCACGCAAAAAAAAATAAATAAAAAAATTCCCAGATCCGACTACCTCGCGAGGTAGTCAATACCCAAAAGCCGATGGTGTATAGAACACGTATATTAGGATTTGTATGTGAAATTTCGGCATCGAATCTGCTCCCGTTTAGCTGTAAATGTGAGCAGTAAATACGGCTGTAAATACGTATTTTCGTATACGAGTACCGAGCGAGTACTGAGCGAGTATTCTGGCCAATATGGCGATGAACAGCCACGGACTAAAAACGTTCCGCCTGCTCGTGGAACAGGTCATTCACACTCGCAGACAATCGCGCTATATGTGTCTATAATGACTATAGATAGAATTTTCTTTCCATGCACGCAAAAAAAATTTTTTTCCCGGCCCCGACTACCTCGCTTTAATGCGCCTTATAATCCGGTGCGCCTTATGTATGAAATTAGACCATCAACTAGACCGTTCATTGATATTGCACCTTATAATCCGGTGCGCTTTATAGTCCCAAAAATACGGTATCTTAAAACTCATTTTTACTCCTTGACCTTCAACCCAACATGAGACATTGATCTCACTTGTTTTATTGTTTTTATTATATGATTGTCATTTTTACCTGTCTTGTTTTGTATTTTTTCAGTTGTATTTTGTTGTGTTTTATTTCTTTTTATGTCTTATATGTCTTTCACAGTTTATTTATTCTTGATGCACAACAGTTTGTGTCAGCTGTAGTTGTTTTTAAAGTGCTTTAGAAATAAAGTTGGATTGGATTGGATTGGATCTCTACAAAAAAAGTGGCTAAAATTTATTTTAACGGATGTTCTGGAGGAGTTTAGGCCAAAATAATTACTCTGTTGTGGTCATTTCACTACAGCTTAATTACAAAACCTTGTAAAGTATAACAGGTTTTGCCAAAAAGCGAAACTTTTATTAATAAGGATACCACTGTATTGCATGCATTGATGCTGTAAAATGCCTAAACATTTAAAATCTGATACTGCCATGATTGTGGAGGGGTCTGAACAGTAATTCGGCATATGTGGCCACACAGCGCATGCATTGGGTGAGCTGCTGGATAAAACAGGTAAGGCACAGGACCAGGAGTCTCACAGGAGTCAACCCGGGAGTTGTTTTGCTGTGCTCCCAGTGAAGCGGCCGGGAGCCCCACGAGCAGCCAGTTGCAGTGATTGATTATTTTAGTTACTGTTGCCTTTCTTTTATGTCAAACTTGTCTCCTCTGACCTCTGGCATCAACAAGTCATTTTCGCCCAGAGAACTGGACATTTTCTGTTTTTCAGACCATCCGCTGTTAACCCTAGAGATGGTTGTGTGTGAAAATCACAGTAGATCAGCCATTCTGAAATATTGAGACCAGCCTGTCTGACAAAAACAACCATGAAACATTCAAAGTGACATAAATAATTTTTCTTCCCATTTCTCATGCTTGTTTTGAACTTCAGCGGGTTGTCTTGATCATGTCTGCATGCCTAAAGCCCCTTTGAAAATAATTTGCCATTGCTGTGCAAGGGTTCTGGAGGCACCCATGCACAACAATGGCAAGTTATTTGCATTTTTGGACCAATTAAGAAGTGGCATTTGATAATTTCCCACAAAAACCTCATTGTGCCAGGGCACCCTGGTTGAAAAACACTGCACTAGGGGGCCCCAATCTTTCATAGGGTCCCCTTAAAACCAGGACATGGCCCTGCAAATACCCCAGATAAATTGCTGATCTCTCTGCTGAGAGTTTAAAAATTGAACGGTATTCCTACGACTGGTTACTTCTATTCCTATGTAGGTTGAAATATATATTAATAATTAGCACATAATGTCCCATTTTTAGCTTATTCCGGCCAAGCTGAAAGGAGCTAATGTTATGCTTGCTAACATGGCATCCATTCGTCCGTCCATCCACATTTAACAGAGAATCACTACTCCTCCTAGGCATTTCCCCCGATGCTCACCAAACTCACTCACAATGATCCTCTGGTGGGCCTACATCCAAGTTGTGCTCAAGGTCAAAGGTGAGGAGATCTGGGCACTTATGTGATTTCAGAAAAATCGCCACTCCTCTGAGGAAATTGCCTTGGTATTCACCAAACTCACTCACAAAGATCCAAGTTGTGCTCAGGATCAATGTCAAAAGTCAGGAGATCTGGGCATTTATGATTTCACGAGAAATAATTATCCTCCTAGGCCACTGACCTTGACTTTAAGCACATCATACATGGGTCTGTATCTAGGCTGTACTTAAGGTCAAGGTCAAAGGTCAGGAGATCTGAGCACTCCTGACGTGATTTCATCATGAGCTACTCTGTCATTGACAGTCTGGTCTTAAGAATCCCTGTGTTTTTTTTTAAATTTTTTTTTTTTTTTTAATCTTTGTCTCTCTAGAATTAAGGAGAACCAGGGCAGGGGGCAAGCCAGACAACCAGAATCAGAGCTGGAGCCAAACAGGACACAGGGCCCCACAAGGGGAACAAGGTGGTCCGCCCCCAGCCAAGAGACTCAAGTCCAGCCCAGACTTGCAACAACAGCTAGCTAACTCAGCCGCCAGCACCACATCCATCAGCTCTCCTGTGACCACTCATCCTCAGCGTTCTCCCCAGCCCAAACCACTGCAAGGTCAGCCCTCTAACCTCACCTGCCAGAATGCATCTGTTGCCAGCCCTAGCCGGCCTCAGGTCCCTAGTGCCACATTCTCCCACCTGCAGGCCAGGATGGGGGGGTCTGGAGGGGGCACCAGGTGGAGTCTGAGACAGGCTCTGGGGCAGCGGAGCCTAGCCAGGAGGGTTTTAGGCAAACAACGACTGGCTATTCACCTGCGACAAAGAGTGCTTTCAGACAGGGGAGAGGAGACCGAGCTGTTGACCTATCAGGATAACACAGAGGACTTGCAGGTATTGTGAACAGATTTCAAATGATTTTCATTCTCTAACTCATAATTTAATTTCTGTTATATGACAATATGTTCACATTTTAAACTCAAAGTATTAAAGCATTTAAAATATTTGTTATTTAGTTTTGCTTGTTATTGAGAATATCCAAATTTCATTGTATTTGTCTATGAAGAGTAGACCTATTGTACTATTTCCACAGCACAAAATCCCAGTATAAGATGATTAAGAATTATGTATAACTGCAAAAACTAGAGCTCAGAATAGAATGGAAAAAATGGAAATGACCATAACAACAAACATGTATGTGCTTTTAGATGGACATTACGATGCTGGCTGATCACATCATGGAGGCTTCAACTGGTAGACTTAAGGAGGAGGCCATAGAGGCTGATATCAAGTCTGGGATCAACAGTGATGCAAGGTTACTCTCTGGTTACCTTAGTGAGGTGGAAAGGTGGGTCAGAGCGATGTAGAAGTCACCGTATTAAGTCATACCTGAAAGACTATTTCATACATGATTCTTTTGTTTTGCTCTCTCTTTTTTCTCCAGGATTCTCAACTCCAAGTTTCAGACCCCTTGCCCCAAATCAAACTCTCTCTCAGGGCCAGAGGATCAGCACAATCCTCAGGCTAAACAACTCCTGTCCTCCCCATCTGAATGGAGCTCATTCCTGTGTGCAGCTATGAAAGAGGAGAGGTTGAAAGCGGACTCCTCCTGTCTTGCGATGACAGAGACAGAGCAGGGAGAGCTGTATGAGACCATCAGGCACGCTCTGCACTCCCTCAGAAAACACAAGGTAAGCATGAGTTTTACAGTTTTAAGACAAATGAAGTAACCTAACCCTAACCCACAGTGATTACATTTACAGTATGTTCCGTATTGTTCTTACCTAGTCCAGAATTGGTTGAATTACTGTAGCTCACACTGATGTCAAAACTGTTTCACATGTACAATTTTTAGGTAATATCATACTGTTGTTTGCTATAGGGTCCCACTCAGGAACAACGCAAAGAGATTGCAGCAGTGATTCAGCGCTGCTATAAGAGATACAAGCAGGTAAGAGTTAACAAACAACAACATGAATAACGCTTCAGTGAGTGATGAATGACTGGCAAAAGACTGAAATGTCACCACTGTTCCACCACTGTGGGTAAAACATAATTACTGTATAAGTTCTTAACAGTCAGCCAAATATTGTATTAAATCTCATAAAGACGTCTTCTAAGATTGAAGCAAACGTTTTATGAACAAGGTGAAAAATCAGGAAAATTATTGGCATGGCAGATTAAACAATTAGATCCTTTAGAAATTAATAGTGCCTTTAGAGAATATTATGAGGAACTATATGATACAAAAAATGAAACTAACTTAACAAAACTAAATGGGTTTTTGGGTGGATTATCTATACCATGTATTCCAAATGAAAACAAGGAGATACTGGAGTCTAAAATTATTCAAGAAGAAGTTGGGCTAGCCATTGATAATATGAAATCAGGAAAAAGAGCAGGACCAGATGGTCTTCCAGTTGACCTCTATAAAAAATTTAAGAATAAATTAATAAAACCACTGTTGGAAATGGTTTTAGAAGCATTTCAAAATGGTAATTTACCACCATACATGAATGGTGCCTTAATTATACTGTTGCCAAAACCAGGTAAACCCCCTAATAAATGTGAAAACATGAGACCAATAAGCCTATTAAGTGCTGATCTTAAAATAATCTGTAAAATTTTAGCAAAACAACTACAAGAAATATTACCAAATATTATTAACCGAGATCAGAATGGCTTTATAATGGGAAGACAAGGCTTCCATAATGTAAGAAGACTATTTAATATTATTTATTCCAATAAAGAAGCACCGGATACAGCTCTCCTATCATTGGACGCCGAAAAGGCCTTTGATAGGGTCGAATGGCCCTGTCTTTTTGAAGTCCTACAAAGGTTTGGACTTGGAAATAATTTTATAAAATGGGTCCAGATAATATACAATAATGCTACAGCAGAAATCCTAACAAACAGCAATATCTCAAAATCAATAAATCAGTAGAGGATGTTGACAAGGCTGTCCACTTTCACCCTTATTGTTTACTATGGCAATTGAACCTTTAGCGATGGCAGTACGTTTACATCCACAAATATATGGAATTAAAGTAGGACCAACAGAACATAAAATCTCCCTGTATGCCGATGACATAATTTTGTTTATGTCGAATTTTAAAAAATCAATTCCAACCTTGTTAAATTTAATAAAGAACTTTGGGGATATATCAGGATATAAAATAAACAAAACAAAATCTTCAATATTAATGCTAAATGAGACCCAGAGAAATCACCCAGCTCCTGAGGTAAACCAATTCAATGTTGTAAATCAGTTTAAATATTTAGGAATTCAAATTTTGCCTAAGCTAGAATCAGTCGCCAGTGCCAACTATGAAGCCTTAATGACAGATATTAATGAGTTACTTCAGAGATGGATGTCACTACCAATGTTGATGATCAGGAGAATTAATATACTTAAAAGTAATATCTTACCAAAAATACTTTATTTATTTCAAAACATTCCTTTACCACCACCTTCAGATCTATTCTCAAGAATTAAAAAAAAGTTAGTGGAATTTATATGGAACAATAGGAAGGCTAGATTACGTCTATCCTTACTATATTTACCATTTGATCGTGGAGGTCTGAAATGTCCAAACTTTATGTTGTATTACTGGTCAGCACAACTGAGGTCTATGACATATTATTTTTCATCAAATGATCTTCCTCACTGGACTGAAATGGAATCATACAATTTACCTTTACCTCTTCCCTTATTCATATACTCAGACTCGGCTAAAAAAATACAGAAACAAGTTAAAAATCCAATTGTAAAGCGCATGATCAAAATATGGTGTGAAACCAAAAAATATTTAAAAGAACCACACTTACTGTCACAATTTAGCCCAATATGGGGTAATCAATATTTTACACCAGGGAGAGCGGATACTGTATTTAAAATATGGAATTTAAAAGGGATTCAAAAGATTCAAGACTTATATTTGTCACGCTCAGATAACATGTCTTTTGAAGAACTGAGGATTAAATTCAATCTTAATAGAACACACTTTTTTAAATATCTTCAGCTTAGAAATTTTATTCGATCAAATCAAAATAATGCTCTCACCCGACCTACTTATTCATTTTTGGAAAAAATTTTGATGAAAGATAGTAAGAGAAAGAGTATTATTTCAGAGTTTTATAACTCATTGACACTATTCTCAAGTGAAAACTCACAGAAAAGACTGAATTACTGGAAAGAAGACCTGCAAACTGAAATTTCAGAGGAACAATGGGAAATGGCTTGTGCAGGAGCTCAAACCAAATCAATAAATGTACGTCTTAAACTGATACATTTTAAATGGTTAATGCGGATGTATGTTACACCAGTGGAATTAAATAGATATAACAAAAACATACCAGATACATGCACAAAATGTATGGAAAGTAAAGGAACCCTATTTCATTGTTTATGGGAATGTAGAAAAATCAGAATGTTTTGGGAAGAGGTGAGGGTAACAATTGAAAAAATAATTTTAAAACAATTCACATTGAACCCTAAACTGTTTTTGTTGGGTCTGTATCCAGAAAAACATAACTTTAATAAGAGTGAAAGAGCATTCATAGACCTCGGTTTGCTTAATGCCAAAAAATGTATTGCACTACTGTGGAAAAAGACTCATAGACCAGATGTGACTCAGTGGTTAAGACAGATGTTAACAAACCTTCCACTAGAAAGAATAACATATATACTGAAATCAAAGGAAAATGTGTTTGAGAATATATGGAGACCTTTCATTGATTATGTAAAGAATTTAAACATAATGTCTGAAGAAGAAGGTGAATGATATGTGTGGACCTTGCAAATTCCAAGCTGGTGAATGTATATTATGTATTCTTATGTAATAGATTACCTAGACTAAATAGAGGAGCATTGTTGTTGACTTGTGTTTGTTAATGGCTGTTGTTGTTTTTATTACACATTTTTTTTGTTATTGTTCTTTTTAATTTTTAAATTACTTTTGTGTTAGTGTCTGATTGTGCCATGTTTGTAAAAAAAAAAAAGGTTCAATAAAAAATATTGTGGAAAAAAAAAATCTCATAAAGACAACATACCAGCAACCTGTTGCTCCCAGGGATAAAAATAACATTTTATTAAAGATTTGCACCAATTTCCATCATTTCATGACAGGCAGTGGTCCCAGGAAGAAAGATCTACAAAGTGAATGTAGTCAAATTATGAAATAGCTTTATATCATGAATTATGTTGTCATTTTCATTCACTCTATAGTCAGTTTATTGTCGCCTGTAGACTGGCCTCAAAATGTTCCTTTACAAATTTTAAGAGCACAGATTCTGATCTTTTTTCCAATTTAACTTACATTTTGTTTACTGATATGTATTTGGGTATGTATGTGGTTATCACATTGTGTTTTTTACCCATGCTGATGGAGTCAAGGCGTGTGTAGGGCAGTCACTTGAGTCTGCCTGTCTGTCCTTCTTGTCTGCATATCTGAGCTCTAATTCAAGAGGAAATGATGCAAGAGTGACCAAACTTACAGGTTGAGCACAGGAGTAGCATGTCTGGCTATGCTTTTGGCAGTAAAAGGTCAAGGTCACAGGGTCATAAAAGGTCAAAATCAGTTTTGATTATACTATGTCTGACAGAACCACAAAATTTTAGAACAAGCTTGAATGGGGTCTGTGACACCTCTTGAATGTCCAATGACCGTGACCTTGCATTTAACCTTGAAGTATCTCAAAGTTAATTTTGTCTTCATAGTGATAAAACTGGTCTTGTTCTTCTATTCAGACAAGGAGATGTTTTCATACCTTGACATGTTCCAACTGTCACCTGCAGTCTTCTTCAGAAAATGTCATTAAAATGTCTGCCAGATCTGTCTAATCTGTCAGGTCGGTCACACCTACAAAAAGGATAAAACAGCCGATGTGACACATCACGGACGTCAGATGACATTTTTTGAAGACGACTGCAGGTGACAGTCGGAACATGTCAGGGTATGCAAACATCTCTTTCTTTTGTCTGAATAGAAGATCAAGACCAGTTTTAACCTTGAAGATTGATAAAGTCTGACAATAGGTCATTGCACCACATCAGAAATGAAACAGAAAGTCAGCTGGGGATTTCCCCTTCTATTTAACATTCCAACAGAGATGAGGCTGTAAGGAGTGGGTCTGCATTTCTGTTGAGTGCTATTCTAGGTTGGAATGCAGTGATATGTTGACCGATATATTTGTATTGGTCGATATTCACGTTCTCGGCTGATATTGCCTATCGGCAAATATGGAAAGATTTACTGATGGCAGTGGCCATCTTTGTCTCCCTGACATTAGAGATGCAGTAGATGAAAACAAAAACAAAAGAAACAATCAGTATCGGCTATAGGCCATTGGCCAACTTATACAGTGGGGCAAAAAAGTATTTAGTCAGCCACCAATTGTGCAAGTTCTCCCACTTAAAAGATGAGAGAGGTCTCCAATTTTCATCATAGGTATACCTCAACTATGAGAGACAAAATGAAAAAAAAATCCAGAAAATCACATTGAAGGATTTTTAATGAATTAATTGGTAAATTCCTCGGTAAAATAAGTATTTGGTCACCTACAAACAAGCAAGATTTCTGGCTCTCACAGACATGTAACTTCTTCTTTAAGAGGCTCCTCTGTCCTCCACTCGTTACCTGTATTAATGGCACCTGTTTGAACTCGTTATGAGTATAAAAGACACCTGTCCACAACCTCAAACAGTCAGACTCCAAACTCCACTATGGCCAAGGCCAAAGAGCTGTCAAAGGACACCAGAAACAAAATTGTAGACCTGCACCAGGCTGGGAAGACTGAATCTGCAATAGGTAAGCAGCTTGGTGTGAAGAAATCAACTGTGGGAGCAATTATTAGAAAATGGAAGACATACAAGACTACTGATAATCTCCCTCGATCTGGGGTTCTACGCACGATCTCACCCCGTGGGGTCAAAATGATCACGAGAACGGTGAGCAAAAATCCCAGAACCACACGGGGGGACCTAGTGAATGACCTGCAGAGAGCTGGGACCAAAGTAACAAAGGCTACCATCAGTAACACACTACGCCGCCAGGGACTCAAATCCTGCAGTGCCAGACGTGTCCCCCTGCTTAAGCCAGTACATGTCCAGGCCCGTCTGAAGTTTGCTAAAGAGCATTTGGATGATCCAGAAGAGGATTGGGAGAATGTCATATGGTCAGATGAAACCAAAATAGAACTTTATTGTAGAAACTCAACTTGTCGTGTTTGGAGGAGAAAGAACACCATACCTACTGTGAAGCATGGGGGTGGAAACATGATGCTTTGGGGCTGTTTTTCTGCAAAGGGACCAGGACGACTGATCCGTGTAAAGGAAAGAATGAATGGGGCCATGTATCGTGAGATTTTGAGTGAAAACCTCCTTCCATCAGCAAGGGCATTGAAGATGAACCGTGGCTGGGTCTTTCATCATGACAGTGATCCCAAACACACCGCCCGGGCAACGAAGGAGTGGCTTCGTAAGAAGCATTTCAAGGTCCTGGAGTGGCCTAACCAGTCTCCAGATCTCAAACCCATAGAAAATCTTTGGAGGGAGTTGAAAGTCCGTGTTGCCCAGCGACAGCCCCAAAACATCACTGCTCTAGAGGAGATCTGCATGGAGGAATGGGCCAAAATACCAGCAACAGTGTGTGAAAACCTTGTGAAGACTTACAGAAAACGTTTGACCTCTGTCATTGCCAACAAAGGGTATATAACAAAGTATTGAGATGAACTTTTGTTATTGACCAAATACTTATTTTACCGAGGAATTCATTAAAAATCCTTCAATGTGATTTTCTGGATTTTTTTTTTCTCATTTTGTCTCTCATAGTTGAGGTATACCTATGATGAAAATTGGAGACCTCTCTCCTCCTTTAAGTGGGAGAACTTGCACAATTGGTGGCTGACTAAATACTTTTTTGCCCCACTGTATTTTAAAGCAACACTATGTAAGATTTTCACCTTAAAATAATGTTTCCAAAATTATTTTGATGATACATCAACCTTCCTCCAGATGTTACTTCCTCCATAGCCTGAGTGACCCCTACAACAGCTCTGTTCTTGGCAGAAACACTGAAAGGACTACAACTATGGTGATTATGTTCTCAGCTCTAACAACTAATAACATGGCACAAGCAGGGTTTCCTCTGGTAACATTTCTCCATGGTGGGCCGCCTTGCCAGAAATCGTACCGCCACGCCAAGCCGATATGATTTTATTAAGAAAAATATATGAAGCAATAACTTTCCGCAAGCACGCACACAAACAACACGCGTGGCCGTCATCCGCGTGGAGTTTAGAAGCGGCCCCGCCCACGCGAGTTCTCAACTCAGTCAGCAGGCAGTGTCTCGCTAAGCGTGACTGTCGACAAAAACATGAGTTTGTTCAAGTACTTTAAATGCGGAAAAAATTCACAAGAGGTATGTATGTAAGCACTGGAGGCGTTTATCATGGTTTTAACCTGATGTAAACGGGAGCAATAATGGAAGAGTCGCTTAGCTAAGAGACGGGGTTAGAATTCATATGCAGCCGGCTTCATATGAAGGGAAAGGCAAGGGGGACTGATGAGTTGCTGAGGATATATTTCACCAGCCACTACAATATTAAGTTCTGTAGGAATTGCAGGAATGAAGAGACTGGCAATTTCTCTCTTTTCTCGCACGAGCAGACGTGCCGTTTTTATTCTCCAGCGGCAGTGACAAAAAGCAACAGCTAAAAATGCTAGCTTTAAACTGAGGTCCTTCAGCGACTGCCTAGAGAGGTGCCTGATGAAAAAGCCTGAGCACACAACTATAACTGCCTAAGCAGATCATTCTGTACATGAACACATATTGTGGTGAATTATGTCTTTAGAGTCCGCTACAGTTCCCTATTATGTACCTGGCAGGTTAAGATGACCGAAATTCATGAAGTCAAGGACTTTAATCTGTCAGCAGCCTTCAGCCAAACTAAACGTGTCAACATTTGATTTCAAAACAAGGGAGGATTTTCCTGCTGTCTGGGTGGTGAGGAGATTTCTTAAAAAAAAACTATAAATATAAAGAAATATTATAACAGAAATAACAGCATCCTTGGTCATTTAATTTATTTCATTAAATGCAATTTTATTTATATTTTTTCTTTGTAATCAGAGTTAAATTATTGTTCTGTTCTGACTGCAAAGTTATGGTCAAAAATGTAAATTGTTATAAGGAAAAAGTAAAAAAAAAAAATACCACAGTCTGTTTCAAATTTATCTAAAAAAAACCCAGTAATTTTATTTTAAAAAACAGACAAAAATTAGTCATAAAATAATCCACAAATTTATAATAAAGTTTCAAATGTACAAGAAAAGTCAAGTTTGCAAGAGGAAATTACAAATTTGAGGAACATGGTTTCAACTTTAGATAGATTTACAGAGAAAAGTAGAAAACTATAAGAAAATTGTTGTAAATTTTTGAGAAAAACCTCAAACCTTCAAGACTGAAGTCATTACTCAAGTTTTAAGCAGGTGGGTGCTCTTTGTACCCTTAACTCCATTAGAAATTTTTGGTTGTCTACTTTTAATTACTAATTTTAAAGCACTGCTTTTACATGAGTAGAATTTCTGGTTACTATACCCACCTGATCATATAATTTAAGTATGCATAGTACTTTACTATTATGAATGTTTCTTTCCCTTCCATGCTCGCTCAATGGAAAAAAAGAAACACTAGAATAAAAATACAAAAAATACACATATTTTTGTCATTTATGTAAACCATGACAAAAAAACCCTGCAGGACAAAACATGACACTTGATATTTTCTAACCTGTTTGTATACCACCATAGACAGAGAGAGAACCTGAATTAGACAGAGCTCAGAGAGGGCAAGATGAGACAGAAGAGAGGAGCCAAGGAGAGGGAAGTGTTCAGGCAGAGGAAGGAGAGAAGGATAACACCACTAAAAAGTCTAAACACAGGATGTCTGGGTGGGACCCCAACTGGCCCAATATTCAAGCCTCGGCTGTACAATACTTCAAATGGTAAGTTCCATATGCAGCGTTACTGTGTAAAATTTTAAAAAGAAATAAATAGTATAAAATTAACATATTCCGGTATGTTTACTGCCCCCCCCCCGGGGTAAAAATATGTTGCCACCGCGCCAAAGCCTTTAAGCCAGAGGAAACATTGCACAAGTGTAGCCACCAGCAGCTAAACACCCTGTGATTAGGTGTTGTGCATGGGGTCATAGTTGCCATAGTTGTAGTCTTTTCAGTGTTCCTTCCTGGAATAAGAAAGTTACATAGTTTGACTGACTGAGGTTATTTTTAGGAAGGAAATTAAAACACTGTGTCAGCGATGGCCCTCGTGGGCCATCAATAAGACACCAAAAATCAGCCGATGAGTTTGCATGTTTTATTAACAAAAAGACAAATGACAAAGTAAACAGCCACGTAGGGCAAAAACACAAACATACACTTAGACTTCAAATCTCAGGCTATGAGGAAATACACACTACAAAACTAGAACACAGACTATGAGGAAGAACACTTACTGAGAGATGAGGAATACAAATGTATCACGAATCTTGGACGATAGTGTGACGGAGGTTTGACGAGGTCGCAGTGAGGAGTAAGCCCCAGCTGCTTCCTTAAATACAAAATACAAACCAATCAATAAAGGGGAATGTAATAGGGGGAATGGTGAACAGCTGTCACAGCGAGACTCGGCTTTGACAGCCGGACGCCCTGTTGCAACACTGTCAAAATAAAAGCCCTGAATGGCCATATGATGAAACAGAAAGAACAGGGAAAAAAAACTGGACAACCTGAACGTGGACAGAATCAGCACTCAGGCCATCACAGTACCCCCCGTTCACAAGGCGAATTCCAGGCGCCAACGTAACATCCACCACCCACCCCCCAACTAGAAGGCAACCAGGGCTGACCCTGGGAAGGTGGAGGGGGAACAGGCCAGGAGGGCAGGAACCAAAAAAAAAAAAGGAAAAACACCATATCAAGGGGGAAAAAAAAAACAGAGGGCAACGACAATCAAAATGATGAGAAGAAAAAAAAACAAGGCAGAACATGCTACAAATCCTTAAAGTTGGAGACAAAAAGAACACCACAAAAGTCAAATATAACCTTCCCACCAATCAACTAAAAACTATTGAAATCTTGCAAACAAGTAATACTAAGACATTCCTTTCATCTGAAAATATGGAGCACAATACAGCAATCAAAAAAAAAAAACTAGACAAGAGTTTAATACATCACCAAAAAAAAAATAAAGTAAAATCTGATCAAAAAGATAGTTACACATTTCAGTAAACGCTAAATACATAATCAACCTAGTATATGCAATGTTTTCAATCACAGTAGCATGGTTTTAGCAAAATATGTAAATAAGCACAAAACCAATGTTTTTTAAAAAAAGAATATAAATCCAGATAAAATTTCTTTCCTCTTGCAAACATCAGCATGAAAAAATAAGGGAAATGTGTGTGAATGACTGCATGATTTATGTTGACCAAACGAGTTGCACTGCGGAAAACCATTTCTGGAAAGAATAAGTATTGCACATAATGGCTCAAAATTAACTTGCAACATTAAATCACATTCAGGTTATGTCCCAATGCATGCCACATCACAAACGGGGTCAAGGTGATCAAGTCCCCCCAGCTAAATGTCCTACTGAGTGTCCTCTAAATACAGAACAGCCAAAGTGTTGTCACTGTGTCGACTGCATAAACATGTCTGTGTAAGGAAGGCAGACTCCATGTAAAGAGAGGCTACAAGAGAGGCGATTACAAAAAGAGAGAAGGAACACAAATTCAAAAAGGGCGATCTAGTGCATCACATTAGGTCCTGCCCTATCACTAGCCACGTTATCTGTTATGCATGCCGAGTAAGTACAGGCAGTGCCCAAAAAAGGAATCTAACTATTCAGACAGCTGATATCCACTCTGGTGATCGCAGGGGGGATTTCACATTGACCAACACCAAAACATCTAGTCTAATGACAAATCCTCACTAATAAACCAAAATATAGGTGCATACAAAAACATACCGTACCCTATAACACCAGGAAAAAAAAAAAAAAAAAAACAACTCAGAAAGCTACGGAGCAGCAAAATACAACTGCAGGTCAATGACAACCCGGCAGGGACAAAAAACAAACAAAAAAAAAATCCACCTGGCAGACAGTCGTATGGTTTCACCAGGGTGCCATTCGACAGCTGTGGTCCAACACCAAGGAAGTTTCCTTTTAAACCAGACATTTTATTTTAAAGCAAAACTCTCAGAAACGTCAATATGAAAAGTTCATCAAGGTGCTAAAACACAAAAATATAGCAAACACCAAAACTACAAGTTTAAACGAGAATTCTTCCTTCTTTTTCCCCAGCAATGTCAACCCAGGAAAGAAATCTCGACTTTAGAAGACTTGATAATTCATGCTAATAAACAGTTGGGTTTAACTAATTGTATTTTCCACGCTGGCCTTGCGAAATACGGCCTAAGCTAAAGGCGGAAAACTACATTAACAGTCAAAAAAAAAAAAAAAAACAAGAAAAAAAACTAAAGACGACTAATTCATTCAATGTGGGAGCTGTGAGGAATGAATTAATGGTTAAACAGAATTTAAAAAATGCAGAATAAACATTCATTACTACAGTATTAATTAGGATCTTTGCCTCTTTCTGCTGACATAAATCACATAACTTGGATGAAAATTAAGAAACATCACAACAGGGATGCCAGCAGTTAGCACACAGAAAAAAAACCCAAACCGTTGGGGAGGTCTACCCGCATCCCGATTCCACATCGCTGGCAGGGGAAAAATAAACAGTTCAGGCGGCCTACCCCAGTCCCAGGCCCGGAGAAACAGTACCTCTGGCGGCCAGACCAGGTCGCCGAACCAAGAAGACAGTCCGTCAGGAGGCCGACCCAGAACGCCAAACCGGTGAAGCAGTCTCCCGGGCGGCCGACCCGCATCTTTAGGCCACCAGGACCGGAGGGGAGAACCCGGAGGCGGCCTCCCTACCGAGGGGAGCAGCGAGGGAAAGCCGAGCCGAACACGGGGAACCCCAGCAGCACCCGGTGGAGAAGGAAAGGGGCAAACATGAGGGACCAGTCCGGTGTCAGTTGGCGGAGAATCCACAGCTCCCTCCCCGACCTCGAACTGAACCGGTGCTGCGCCCTTGCTGGACCCCGATCGGGCCAGCGCTGCACCCACGACAGACCCCGATTGGGTCGGAGCTGCACTCACAACGGACCCCGATTGGGTCGGAACAGCACCAGGGATGACCTCCGAGCACGAACCTGGACCCTCCACAACGACGACCGGAACAGACTCGTCACCGGTGGCCTTAGGAGAAGGCTTAGAGGAACAGAAAAGAAAACCGGGATCAGTATCACCGGCAGCGGCAGAGCCCAGCAAGACAAGCTCGGGTGCAGCGGTCGGCTGCACCCGGCTCGTTTCCCCGAGAGACAGGCAGTAATGCTCCAGAATAGAGAGGAGAAAGACAAAATAGAGCACTTGCCTGATCTCGGGCTCTACCACTGCCCAGGACTCCGACGATCCAGGTTCAACAAGCTGGAGGTCCACTCCTGGTTCCCACTCGACTGCGGCGGGCTCCGCAGCCGGCATGATGGTCCTCACAGTCTGGGGAGTCCCTGGCACAGAAGTTCACGCGAAGGCCCACACAGCGTGGTGGCCGGGGATCTGTGGCCTGCTGGGTCAAACCGTTCCTACCCTACCAAACTGTTCCGACCCGGGGACACTTGATTGTCAGCGCAGGCTCCAATCAGCAGTCGCCCTCCTCCTCTGCCCATGACGTGGCTGCGGGGCTGAAAACAGGCTCTCCAGGGCCGCAAGCTCCTTCTTCGTCCGGTGGTGTATTCCTAGCACCGGGAGACGCCCAGGGGAAGGAGACACAGAGGATGCAGGTTCACAGTTAATAGTTACAGCAGGTGGAGAGAGCTTGGGGGGCTCTGAACCCCAAACTCCACCCCCAGGAGTCAGACAAGGCACTTCATAGCACGGAGCAAGAGAATGAAATAGCACTTGCCTTTTCTCCAGAGGGCCGATGGTGCCTGCTGTAACGAGCTTGGTTCCTCCCTTTCCCCTGCGGATGGTGATGGAGGGCCCCCCGGAAAGACAAAGAGGAGCTGCTTGCAAAGGATTGATGACGGGCACAGCCGGAGCAGGACTTGTGTAGCTCACGGCAGCTGGAGAAAATGTCAAGGAGGAGGGAGGAGCAACCGAGGTAGTCCGGGGACGAGGAGCTGACGGAACAGCGGGAACAGAAGACCCAGAGGCAGAGGCTGCTGTCTCTCCTTTCCGTCGTGACGCATGGGCAGCAGATGGCTGGGAGGCAGAGTTCTTACGGCGGCCCGGAACAGGATCTGGAGGGGGATCTCACTGAGGCTGGGAGCAAGCAGGGTGACGACGTTTACTGGCAGAGGGTGAGGCAAAGGTTAGGTCAGGAAACCACCGCTGCTGCGTGGAGACAGAGGCCAGTAATTCGGCAAACTCAGGATAGTCATAAAGTTCGGGATTGACCTCCACCAGTCTGACTGCCACCACCACATGCTTCGTGATGAGAGTCGGATGGACGGAAGAGCGCACCTCAGCCACACGGCCCTGGATGAGCTTAGCTGCCCACTGTGTCTCTTCTGGGGGAATCCTGGTTGACGTCCTCTTCCGCTGTGGATGGGGACGGCCCTTGGGTGACATGGACTCCTGGGCTGGATGGGCGACAGGAACTAGATCTCGAGGCGAGGAACGGGGATGCTTCACCGTCGGCTTCCTGCCGGAATTCCCCTCCGATCCATGGGTCTTCTCCCGGAGAGCCGTAATTTCCGTCACCCTCTTCCTTACCTCGGCGTGGTTGGCGTGGTGGGGATTGCGGTTAATAGCCGCCTCTGCGAGGTCCAAGTACCAGTCGGGAGTGATGCCGCAGTGAGCGTTGGAGAGCAGGCCATCTAGATCTATCAAGAACATGATCAGCCTGTAGCCCAAGTCCAAGGAATAGCCCTCTCGTGGCGACACCATCTCCAACACGCTGGTACCCGGAAAAACGGAAAAACAACAAGCCCCCCAAAAAACCAAACTCGTGGTGACCGGCGTCTCGTTCTGGCAGCGACCTACTGTCAGCGATGGCCCTCGCGGGCCATCAATAAGACGCCAAAAATCAGCCAATGAGATTGCATGTTTTATTAACAAAAAGACAAATGACAAAGTAAACAGCCACGTGGGGCAAAAACACAAACATACACTTAGACTTCAAATCTCAGGCTATGAGGAAATACACACTACAAAACTAGAACACAGACTATGAGGAAGAACACTTACTGAGAGATGAGGAATACAAATGTATCACGAATCTTGGACGATAGTGTGACGGTTTGACGAGGTCACAGCAAGGAGTAAGCCCCAGATGCTTCCTTAAACACAAAATACAAACCAATAAATAAAGGGGAGAGTTAATCGGGGGAGTGGTGAACAGCTGTCACAACGAGACTCGGCTTTGACAGCCAGAAGCCCTGTTGCAACACTGTCAAAATAAAAGCCCTGAACGGCCATATGAAAAAACAGAAAGAACAGGGAAAAAACTGGACAACCCGAGCGCGGACAGAATCAGCGCTCAGGCCATCACACACTGTTGTTTAGACAGGCTTTTAGGTAGGGGGAAGGGGGGGTATTTATTGGTTTTATATGTTTTATTTTTGTCATGATGGCCCCTTGGGGGCGAAGGAGAGGACTCACTGACCCAGGTGAAAAGGAAACATAATTTATTGAGAAAACAACACAAGACACAGCACAAGGCTGGAAAAAAAAACATAACGCTGCACGGCAGGATAACGGAAACAGAAACCTAAACCAAGCCAAGCTGTACGTGAGAAAATAGTCAAAGTAACTTAAGTGTGAGTGAAGAGATGAAAACTAACTGTCATCTAGACAGTGAACTTAGCAGTGAACTTCACAGTAGATGGCCACAACGGGAGTGAGGTGAGAGCTGGATATAAAAGGCAGGAGGTGATCAGTATATAGAGTGATATATAGAGTGATATTAATTCAGCAAAAACGATTTGATTTAATAGTTGTATATAGCTCCTGACCAGATAGTGTCAGGAGCCGAGCCGGCTTGGTTTCCCTCGGCTCGGTCCTGATCTCTCTGTGGGTCTCGGAGCCGTTGGGTATGCGTGTATGGTAGGTATTTCCTGTGTGTTACCGTATCCATAGCCACTGCTCTGGGGCCGGCAGCTGTGTGTACTGCTGACTATCTGCCGGCCTGACCATGCCCCCCTCACTGATCACCATCAGCTGTTCCCAGCCCTGTTGATCATCTTTCCCGGTCCTCGTCCAGGGCCTCCAATCTACCATCCCCAGTAATGCGTGTACTTAAGGAGCCTTTTTCCAGTCACGCATTGCTGGGTCATTGCACTTCATATACGGTCATTGGTCATCGTATGAAGTCACGTCAACGAAGGACGGTGTTTCACTTTATGCCTTATTTGGAATACTCGGACATCTCCTGTCCCGTGAGTATAATCTGTGCGTGTGTTCCCTGGTAATCCTTACCTTTGACTGTCAAGTGTGCTGGAGAACTCCTTAAGCCTGTGTGAAATATATGCATTGGAACTGTTTGCCAGTTGTTGTGGTTAATAAATGTGTGTGTGGTGTTAACCCAGCGTGTAAATCCTCGTCCTTTCACCCCTCCTCCATGCACTGTGGAAAAGCGCATGGGGAGTTTATGGCAGAACGACCCAGCCTAAAAAGAGGATTTAGCAGGTACATCCACACATCACTCTTTTTCTATTCTTGAACAGTTTTTTCACCCACCAGTTTTGCCTCACTATGCCTTCGGCGTGCTGCTCCCACGCCAGCCAGAGGAAGCCAGCGGCGAGGCATCCCACGGTGAAGGAAGAATTGGCGGCGACCTTTATCCAGGACTTTATGGATGAGGCCCATAAAGCCCGCGGACCCAAGGCGAAGTGGAGCAGCCTGGACGCAGCGGAGGGAATCCTGGAGGCGCATCCTGATCTCTGGGATTACCCTCATACACAGACCTGATTGCTTCAGTCCACGTGCTCCAGCACATGTTTTCTGGTGTGGGAAAGGGAGAGCGGCGTTCCTCACAGAGCCTGAGCGGGAACGCGCTCCACAGCCTGCAGCCATTCTCTCACCCGCTTCGCCATCAGCGTCGGCCGCCCAGACGCGACGTCATCCCGTGAAGGGACACCGGGAGAGGCCCTCCTCGTCTTCGACAGCCATCATCTCTCCAACAGCTGTCGTGAGGCCTTCCAGGGCCGCCTTGGGAATGCCCACCTCCGTAGCCATGGAGACAGCCCCCCCTCCACCCGTTGAAGAGGGGCGAAGCACCGTGGACACAGAGAGGGATGACAGCCTGCCAGCTGCAGCAGTAAACATCAAAGACTGGGATGACAGGCAAGTGTCTTTTCATTCAACTCATTTTGATAATAATAAACCTTGTCTGTCTCCCAGGGGAGGGACCCAGTTTCAGCAGTCTGCTGGGCTGTCTCCAACAGCTGTAGCTTATAACTAATAATAATAATAATGCATCGGTTTTATATAGCACTTTATCATATATACTCAAAGACGCTTTACAAATAGGTACATTATTCATTCACTGCAGACAGACAGTGGTAGTGGCAAGCTACTTCTGCAGCCACAGCTGCCCTGGGGCAGGCTGACGGAAATGTGGCAGCCAATCTGCGCCAACGGCCTTTCCGGCCACCACCGAACATTTTATACATTTATACACATTCATACCCAGTGTTATGGGCACTGGAGGCAATGCGGGTGAAGTGTCTTGCCCAGGGACACAACGGCAGGATATCTGGGGAGAGCGGGATTCGAACCGCCAACCATCGGGTTATTAGACGACCTGCTCTACCTCCTGAGCCACTGCCGCCCCCTCCTTTTCTACCCCCTCTGTGTCTCCTCCATTTTCTTCTGAGCATCTATCGGTCCAGGATTGGAGCCGTCGGACGGTGATGGAGCCCATGGCTTTGGAGGATCCTGCTCCAGAGTCAGCGCCAAAGTGTTTCCCTGCGGCCACGCCAGTGGAGTCCCCTGCTTCTTCTCCTGGGCTGGCGCCTGCTCAAACCCCGGGCATGTTGACGGATGAGGAGTGGTCGAACCTGCTCGCTGCGCTCAACCGCCGGGTCGAGGAGGAGCATCGTGAGAGGGAGGAGCACCGCGAGAGGGAGGCCCAAGGACACGCTTCCCCGGCTGTGAAGGTTCCACCTCCCACGCCTACGCAATCCCTGGGCTTGCCAACGGACGAGGACTGGTTGAATCTGCTCGCCGTGCTCAACTGCCGGGTCGAGGAGTAGTCGGATGAAGGTCCCCCAGCGCTCGAGCTCCTCATGACCACTCCGCTTCCCTCACTAGAGAAGACGAAGCTTCTTGGCACAACTGACTTGCTGTCCAGCGCGGCGCTTCGCATCCCGGACTATCTGGTCCCTGAGCCATCCGGGAGGTAGAGGAGGAGGAACTCCCACTGGAAGAGGCCTCTGGTCTCGCCGGCACAGCACAAGGAGGAACACCCAGAGGGGGGAGATGTCTTGGAGGCCGCTGAGGACATCTCGTGTCAGGAGGACAGGCAAGTTATTTCTCATTTAACTTTTATGTTTGATAAACAATTTTGCCTGCCGTTCTGGTGAGAAGACTCGGGGCGGCCAGCCCCCTGAGTGCTCCGCCCCAGCAGCATGTAGTGCCCCCATACCCGACCTCACCCAACCCTTTCTGTGTACCCCCACAAGCTCGCCGGCACCGGATCCAGGTCGCTCGAGGGGAGAGGAACCAGAAGCCTGGGAGGGTCCAGCTCATGGGTCGGCAGAGAGGTCGTCCTCGGCCACCACGCCAGAGGAGCCGGTGGCGAGGAAGATGGCGCACGAGAGCACCAGGACTGCTACCACCATTACGCCTGCGGCAGGGGTCACCGCAGCAGAATCATCCCCCGGACCAGACCTCCAGTCGATGGGACCCTGAACGCCATCTTCGGCATCGCCGGAGTCCTAGACGGTGGTAGAGCTTGAGCACAGGCAAGTAACCTCTCCGGTAGTTCAGTTGTCAGTGATGGAGGGATCTTGTCTGGCCCTTGGGGAAGAGAGGTGCCGGCGACCCTGACCCGGTCTCTCTTTCTCCCTCTCCGGGTTCAGAGCCCCCTGATAGGGTCACCGGAGAGCAGCTGATTCCACCAGAAGCCTCCGAGGATTGGGGGGTCAGCGCCAGGGGTCAAGGGGAGCATGACCTCCCCCATTTTTGGAGACCACCACGGGTGCAGCTAAGCTCCAGCTGGAGTTCACCGCGGGTGCAGCGAAGCTCCAGCCGGAGTTCACCGCTGGTGCAGCAGAGCCTCAGCTGGAGGTCACCGCTGGTGCAGCGGAGCCCCAGCCGGAGGTCACCGCCGGTGCAGTGGAGCCTCAGCCAGAGGTCACTGCTAGCGCAGCGGAGCCGGCCCGGTCTGGGTACATCGTGTGTGCATCTGTGGCCCAAGCCGGGACCACTGAGGGTGTTGTAGACCTGCCTGAGGACGCCGTGGCTCCCTTCTCCTCTCTGTCCGACACCGTGAGGGGTTCCTCTCTGCGGTCCAGTCAACCCTCTGTGAGCCTTCCGGTGGGCAGGCCGCCTCCTGCTTCATCCTGCCGGCCCTGGTGGCTTTACAGCGCTGGCCGACCACCTGAGGGCCTGGGGTCCGGGGCCAGATGGTCCGTGCATTCCGGCAGGCCACCAGACTCTGTCTGCTGTACTGCCTGCTGGGCCTGGGACTCTGGGCGACCTCCCAAGCCTCCACGTCTTTGGACTTAGGGGGGCAAATTGTGGACCCTGGGCGGGGTCTTGTGTTCCCACCTTCCTGTTCCCCCTACCTCCCACCCGGGTTTGTGTTGTTCGTTCCTGTTGGGGAGGGGGGGGGTCTGGGATGTTACTTTGGGATGTCTGGGCTCCACCCCTTAAAGGGGGGGCTCTGTCATGAGCCAAGCCAGCTTGGTTTCCCTCGGCTCGGTCATGATCTCTCTGTGGGTCTCAGAGCCGTTGGGTATGCATGTATAGTAGGTATTTCCTGTGTGTTACCGTATCCATAGCCACTGCTCTGGGGCCAGCAGCTGTGTGTACTGCTGACTATCTCCCGGCCCGACCACGCCCCCCTCACTGATCACCACCAGCTGTTCCCAGCCCTGTTGATCATCTTTCCCGGTCCTCGCCCAGGTGCCTCCAATCTACCATCCCCAGCAATGTTTGTACTTAAGGAGCCTTTTTCCAGTCACGCATTGCTGGGTTGTTGCACTTCATATACGGTCATTGGTCATCGTATGAAGTCACGTCAACGAAGGACGGTGTTTCACTTTATGCCTTATTTGGAATACTCGGACATCTCCTGTCCCATGTGTATAATCTGTGCGTGTGTTCCCTGGTAATCCTTACCTTTGACTGTCAAGCGTGCTGGAGAACTCCTTAAGCCTGCGTGAAATATATACATTGGAACTGTTTGCCAGTTGTTGTGGTTAATAAATGTGTGTGTGGTGTTAACCCAGCGTGTAAATCCTCGTCCTTTCACCCCTCCTCCGTGCACTGTGGAAAAGCGCATGGGGAGTTTATGACAGATAGAGTGATGATATAGAGTGAAGTACGTGGCAGTAATGCACCTGTAAGCTGGTTGCCAACCGCCAATCAAATCTAAAAGAAGAAGAAGCAGATGCAGCTGTAAATAATTAACACTACACAGAACTAATTACAGGAAATTAAGACGCTGTCACAACAAGGAAACAAGATGACAGGATAATGGCCATAATAATAATAATAATACTCAAGATAACATGACAGAGTAGATAAAAATAGAATATAGCCTAAACAAGACAGGAGAGTACAAATAATGAAGATAATCATGACAATGAATCCAAAAGAACCACAAAGTGTGGACAGGGAACTTCAGCCCTGTCCAGACCACTACAGTTTTACTATATTTATTTGTTTTAATCCATTCTTAACTTGTGTTTTATTTTATCACTGTAACTTTTACTCTTTTAATTTGTGCTTATTTGTCATTTAACCCCTTGTTTCTGTGTTTTATTTCATGTAAAGCACTTTGTGACTTTTGTCTGTGAAAAGTGCTAAACAAATAAAGTTATTATTATTATTATTATAGTGTTGCTTTAAACATCAGTTTTGCGATTGGACCAAAACTTCACAATTGGTGCATCTCCAATTTTAATGTATAGCATTGATTTTGCAATAAAGTTGTGACACGTGCAGAGTATATCCATGCTGCAACAAAACAAAAATACTGGGAAAACATTAAAATGCTGTAACCCTCTCTGTCAGTATGCACTTTATAAGAGGATGACCCTGGCAGCCATCTTGATCCAGAGTCGTTTCCGGAGTTTCCATGAACAGAGGAAGTTCCAGCAAAGTCGTAGAGCAGCGGTCCTCATCCAGCAATACTACCGCTCCTATAGACACTCCCTCAGGTACTTCCTATATCTCAGTTGTACACACACATACACATGCATACATACGCACACAGATTTGTTATTATTAGCAATTTCTTAGAGATTTGTCTTTGCTTACAGCAGCCTCCTAACTAAAAAACAGAACCAGGCTGCTCGCAAGATCCTGAGGTTTCTGCTCCGATGCCGCCACAGGTGAGACACGAAACTGTGGAACACACCTGTATTCACAGCTACACACAAGGGCTCACACGCTTATACACATGGCACAGCCCACCGCCACACATGCACACACTACACTTTTAGTAGTGCTAATAGTTGGTGTTGTTTTACTGTTCCTGTGAAGCCCCTTGATGGACCATAGGCCTCTGAAACGGGTAAGTCTTCTCGTGCTCTCTCTCCCTCTCTCCCGGTGGCTGATGCCTGTTTGCATGTCAGCGGAGGGAGGGGGAGAGGAAACTCTGGATTAGCATCCTTCCCTCTCACTCTCTCTCTTCTTCACTCCCTAGCTTCTCTCTCTCATTCTTCCTCTGCCTAATGATCTCAGTACTTGTGCATGACTGACTGAGAGATTGAGGAGTTATTCCTGCATATGGCCTTCCTGGGAGCATGTTCTGACTGCTAACTTAAAAGGGGACCTCATGTGTATTGCTTGGCCTGCAAGTCTTTATTTTGTGTCTTGATGGGAGGGGTAGAAAATAGGATGAAGAGTATATGTTTTTGTGGGAGTTTGCTGGGGTTGGTTGAATAATGTTCCTGATTGCTCTGAGCATTGCTTTGAAAATAAAAAAGGAAATAAAGCTAACATGTAGTGTATACACAGACTCATACAAATCTGTCTGTGAGTCTGCGTCTAATATGTGTTTGGTTTTCCTCAGGGCCAGAGAGCAGAGAAAGGCCAGGGGTCCTGAGAGCTCATCGCCAGGCCCCGCACACAGCCCCCTCAGCCTTTGAGCAATCAATACACCCTCCCTCACCATCTTTTCCTTTTTCTTTTCCTTCTCTTCTCTCCTCTTGAAACTCCTTCCTTGTTCCCAGCCTTCTCCTGCTCTCTTGTTTCCTTTCTTCCCTTTCTTTCCTTTCACCCCCTCTCCTCTCTTTTACCAAGAGGGGAAAAAACTCTTCCCAGACAGACTGAGGACAGGATAGGTGTCCATCATGGCAGCTCAGACAGACTGCTGGGCAGAGCCCAGGGACTTGGCTCTCCCCTCAGCACTGATCCTCCTCCACAGCTTCAATGGGAGGCCATTACATTAACCTCATGGCATTCTTTGCACTCTTCATGGGTATATTTCTTTGCAAGCGCAAGTTGACAAGTCAAACAAGAGAAAGCACGGAAGCACCTGACGACACATCTCGTTACTGACGGCAGCAGCTGGATGCGCTGAAAGGCTCCTGTAATGAACAGCTGGCAAAATATAAAGGCTATTTTGACATGCAGAAAATACACAAGACCGATTGTGTTTTGTATCCAAAAAGAGATCCATGAAAAATAAGAAAAACATAAAACCAAAAAACTCACTTCTGTGTTGCATTTGCATGCAAGGTTCTTTCGCTTATTCCTCCTCTCCACCATCCCGAAGAGCTACGGTCACTAATCATTGTGCTGATTTAGTATACCACAGTATCACCGACCACTCTGACTCACAGGCTTACAAACCTATTAATCAGTCACCCAATCAACAGGGGAGGAACTGCACTTGAATGTAAGAGGGGCATTGTTAGATAAAAGGGATGGGGTCTGAATAACGATGTCTTAATTTGTTACATGGACTTTGTATGGAGTCGTTCTCTCAGAGGCAGCATTTTGCTCGCCTGACGTGGTGTGTCCGTGTTTGTTCAATTCAATGCATGTGTTTGAGCTATGAGCTCCTGCATGCTTGCCAAACTGCTTTAGTGTTGTTTCTTTTGTATTTCTGTGTAATTGTGTCTCACTTACGTCCTCATCAACTTATCCTTGCCCTGTGTAATGTGAACTGTGTACGGAGAAATGACTTATTTTGGGTGCTTTTTTAAACGTTATTTATTTAAGGGTCTGATTATTTATTTCATTGACTTAAGAGTGGTTTAACTCAAGGCTGTTTTCCCCCCATGTGATAAAATATGACATGTTCCAATGGTTAAATGTCTGTTAGTTTGTTCTCTGCGTGAACCTCTAAATCCTAACTGTGGTTTTGAGGAGAGAGTCACTTACCATTGCCTTGACTTCTTCTTGACTCTGAGAGGTCTCTATGCTTGCTCTGTACAGGACACGGGTCCTATACCTGCCCCTATACAGGGCATTGGTCCCCATATTAGGCCATATGGGCGATCAAATCCATATTTTGGACTATTGCATATTTCTGTATATAAACTGACGAGGTAAGGGGATATGAGGACCCTGAAACTTTTTCATAAGAGGACTGTATTTAAGATTATAAATTATTTTACTCCCATTATGAGAAGTTAAGATGGAGACCTGGCTGCACAGGATGGCTGTATTGCTTGTAAATACTGTAGATATTTCAAACGGAGTAATGTGCATGAGATTTAAGACAAAGAAACAGCAAAAAGAACATGTTCGTGGCTATGGACTGTGAGAGGATTTTAACTGCTTCACTTTAAGAGTATCCAGTATAAGTGTTACTGAAAAGAACATTTTGTTAAAGCATGCAACTTGAAAAATCTAATGTTAGAATTATAAGTGGGAAAACAACGTTAGCTGAAACAATGATCTTTCAGATGACACATTTACAGTTTGTGCTTTTGTTTCATGGCTAGCAAAAATTAAACTCTTTTGCCAGTAGTGCCAATTATTATGAATGCTATTTTGCCTAACAATATGTTATGTTGGGGAACCCAACACCCAAAAGATATCAGTAAGATCCACAGAGGCAGCACACAGACTATTAACCGTAGAAGAAATGTAGTGTTAGCTCAGCCGTAGACCTCCTACAAGTTCTGAAGTTTGTCCAAGGCGGACTTGGATATAGGTGGTGATGGGAATGATGCAAGTGTGAAAATGATACTAATGGCGAGTGTTTAATGGGAATGCAGTGACTGATGGCCCAAAAAAAGGGGAAGAGGGTGCTACATTCTTTACAATGTGGTTGTGCTTCAGCAACATACTAACTTTTATTAAGACCATTATTCACACCTACAGCAGATCCAACCTGGCCTCCAGTTAAAAGTTTTCCATTTTCAAACAGAATGTCTCCTCCTCCCCATTTTTTTTTTTTAATTTTTACATATCATTTGATTGATTTTTCTTTCCTCTTCATTGTCACTGCCATAGTATATACGTATATATACGACATGTATTTTAGACTTCTGGAAAGCTCTGTTTAGAAAGTGCCTGCTCAACAACAGAAAAGTGCAAACTAATATCAGGAAACATTTAATGTATGTCCTCCAAAATAAAAAAAAAAAAGTTTCCAGTTACCTGTTTGTTTTCCTAAATTGTGTGTTTAAAATGACAGTGTTTAACTTAATCTGAGCCGAAGTTAGAACCTCTAATTTGTTGTATGAATGAATGCTCATGGCCTAATTGATGCTATGTGTTGCTTTGTGAGACAAATAATTACAGTATCACTGTACGCCCCACTTTTGTATGCATCTTTCAGTATTGGGGGAAGAAAGCCATTGAATTCCACTTCTGTGCATGAAAGGCACTGTCATGAGTTTATTCACAGTCCCATGCTTCGCTGTTGGGAGGAAGGCATGATTTCCTTCACTATGACTGTTTTTCCCTAACAATTACATTATTGCAGCATTTAAACAAAAGCATAACTGGGTTTTTTTTCCAGAGGACAAAACTTTCATGCTCATTTTTCCCCCTTTGTCCTCTCTTACTCACTGTCTGACAGTGTTGTGCACAAACATGTACAGTGTGACACAAATGTACACAATGACACACGCTAGAAATGGCCACACCCTTTCTCTCTGTGCTTATGTCTTTGGGAACAATGAAATCTCTCCCTTAGATTTTACTCAGGGTTAAAGAACAGGGAGATCGTATGTGGATTGTGTCGATGGCTGCCACAGAGTCGTACCACTACAGACAGCTGTGTACATCTGGGTGTGCTGTATATGTAAATATTTGCATCATTTCGGGATATTTTATTTGTCCGTCTACTATTTAGTGTTCACAAATGTTGAATTACTCTTAATTGACACACATTACAATATATTGTTCTTATTTTGTGAAGCAGTGAATGTGCCATTTGGTACTTGAATCCCCCAAATCTCTTACGTTATTTGACGTAGCTGAAATATAAATTAAACTATAAAGCAAATGATAATTTAGAAAATCTATTTATACACATGCTCTTGTCTAAAACGCACAAGATTCTTAATATAAGCAATCTTTAGATAATGCAAAAATAGCTAACGGCCTTGTGGTACCTGAAAAAAGTTCTTTTTTTATTAGAGAAGAAAAGCTATAGATTTACAGTCAAAAGATACCTTCAGTGTTCCACACCATTTTTTCAGGATATCTATCACACAGAGACAGCCATGGTTAGGACAGTGCTGTTAGGACCATTAATGCTATGATATCACATAAACCTCTTCTTAAACTGCCCCTCCTCTCACATCAGCACAACTTCAGCACGCTTCGGACTCCTTAATTATAATCTACAACATACAGACACAGATGCAAACACTTAGAAATCCACAGAAAACGCTCACACAAAATTGAACACACAGAAATCCATCAGAATGTTCATGTTTTTGGAGAGGATGGTGACTGTAAAAAGAGTATATAGTCTAGGAAAAAAAAATATAGTTGCCATAGAAAGCTGGTAGACATGCACAGAGATAGCCTCTGTTTTCATAAGTCGGCCCAGAAATGAATAGAATATAACTTTTCAGGCCTTGTTTGAGAGGGCGTGGCCAAACACCACACTGCATGCTAGAATGGTAGACCCCTATAGATAATCTATGGCTGAACCTCTCCTTGCCTTCCTCTTCTTTCACCCCGTCTTTCCCTCCTCTCTCTCTCTCATCTCCTGCTGTATTGCCACCTTGCCTGCTGTTGTGTTATCCATGCCTTTCTCAGTCTCTCATTCCTCTTTATTTTGTAGCCTAGTTTTTACTTTTTTGTTTTTAAAAACATGCATGCACAAGCATCACAAAAATTGTTGATGTTTTTAAAAAAAAAAGAATATTTTGTTGCTGAGGCCATGCAAAGTGTTTTGAATATTGCCCTTATATGTGGAAAATGTCTTCTGAATGCTTTACATAATTTCTGCTGTAAAATGAAATCAAAATAAAAAGAAAATTTGCACTTTAACTTATTTTCTGTCTGTCACTGGGGTCTCCAAGAGAAACTTTCAAACCCGTTGTGTCCAACTGTACCTGCCTAAGACCTGTCTTGGTGTTTTGTGGTGACCTGGTATGTGTCTATGACCCCAAAACATCCACTTTCATACACTACTCGCAAAAAGTTAGGGATATTCGGCTTTCGGGTGAAATTTCAGGATGCACCTAAAATGCACTATAACCTTTACAGGTGAACTTAATTTGACCTTCTCTAACCTTTTGAATGCACATGTCCAGCTGTTCAATGTTTCAGTATTTTTTGCATAACTTGCTGTTCTCTAACAAGCTGTAATCTCCCAGTTTGGGATCAATAAAGTACATCAGTATCTATCTATTTTAAGATCCTTAACGGCAAAATTCACAACAGGTGTTTGATCCATGAATCGACCAATAAATTTTCTGGTTCAGTTAGAATTGGTATTTAAACAGTCCTCTTTATCGTGCTGTTCACATTTTGACATCATGGGACCAAGACAACACCCAACAATTGATCAACAGTACCTCGCCTTTGCAAGGCTTCAAAGAGGATGTTCTCAGAGGGAAGTGGTCACTGAGCTTAGTGTCACAGAGTGTCATCAGCAGGTTGCAACAGAGAGACTGGAAGAGTCACACAAAGGCATAGAAGTGGATGTCCTTTGGCCACATCCCACGCTGATGACTGCTTCATTGTAAAGTGCCCTGCAGAACTGGATGATGAATGCCACTCAAGTCCAGGCACATTTAAGGGAGGTGAGAGGCACCCAAGTTTCACGTCAGACCATTTGAAACCGTTTACATCAGCGTGGTCTGTGTGCTAGACAACCTGCAAGGGTACCTGACCAAATCACCAGGCACAGGCGTCAACATCTTGCATGGGCCAGAGAGCATTTATGCTGGACAAGGGACCAGTGAGCCTCAGTGCTGTTCTCTGTTGAATGTCGATTAACACTGAGCAGAAGTGATGGCCGCCAACGATGTTGAAGACGTCAAGGAGAGCACTAAGCATCAGTCACTGTTGTCACCAGACAAGCCTTTGGTGGTGGTGGTGTTACAGTCTGGGCAGGTGTGTCTAGGCAATACAGAACTGCCCTACACCTTGTGAATGGTACAGTGACAAGCCAATACTACCTGAATAACATCATTAATCCAGTCATTGTGCCTCTGCATGAACAACACAGGCCTTATTTCATCTTCATGGACAACAATGCTCCAGCTCATCGAGGTTGCATCATTAGGGAATGACTGCTGGAGGCTGGGTTTCCTCAAATGGAGTGGCCTGCACTTTCTCCAGACCTGAATCCCATAGAAAACCTGTGGGATCAGCTGAGTTGCGTGTAGAGGCTCGTAACCCTGCACCCCACAACCTTAATGACCTGAGGGCCGCCCTTCAAGAAGAGTGGAATGCCATGCCTCAGCAGACAATAAGTCGACTTGTGAATAGCATGAGACGTCGTTGTCAAGCTGTAATTGATGCTCAAGGGCACATGAAAAGTTATTAAGACATTGACATTTTTTGTTGTGGTATACCCACCACTGTTGTTGGCTTTTGTTTCAATAAATTGTTTGAGATGAGGAAATCACCATTGCATGCTTCTACGTAAATGCCGTACTAGATAGATAGATGTACTTTATTGATCCCAAACTGGGAAATTACAGCGTAACAGCAGCATGACAGTAGATGACCAAAACGACAGAAACACACACAGCATAATAGACAAAGGGACAAACATACTTTAATGATATAATATCACTGTAGCGTGAACTTTTTACATTTTCCGTAAGTTTCTCCCGAAAGCCAAATATCCCTAACTTTTTGTGAGTAGTGTATTTTCTATGAATCCTTTCCTTAATATCAGTTTAAATTAATTACAGTGGGTGCCCTAATATGGACTATAAATGTCATGAACCACTTCTGAGAAAATATAAATCCATATCTTAGACCAGGGGTCTCCAATCATGTGCCATGGAGGGCCAAGACCCTGCAGGTTTTCTCTTCTACCCAGTCTCTTCAGCAGGTGTTTTCACTTATCAGCAATCAGTGGGAAGAAGTTCAGTGAAATCTGCAGTTGAAGATACTGGCTGGAGGTAAAACCTGCAGGGTCTTGGCCCTCCATGGCACATGATTGGAGACCCCTGTCTTAGACAGTATTGATGGCCTCTTTGAAGTGAAGATGGTTAGTTTGGCATTTGTATTCGTTTGAATTTTACCCAAAAGTCTCATGCAAGTTATATTCTTGCAGCGTTTTAATATTTTATGAAAAAATTGAGTGCACAGTTAATTATAGTTAAAATCTTGATTGTGTGATGTCAATGTCAACTTTATTTATATAGTGTGGAGCGTGTAAATGAAGAGGCAGATTTGTTGCAGACGATTTATTACACACTCTCACATTTCAAGCATAGACAGAATGACTCGTCACATCACGAGCCAAGAACAGACTGACTGGTCACACTAAACATCCTTCTCTCTACATCAAGTTACACTTCACAAGATTCCAGAAACTTCCTAATAACAACAGGACATCTACACCTCGCTTCATTCAACCCCCACTCCCACTGTTCTCCCATGTGTATTCATTGTCTCTGTCTAAGGTGTGAAATACCCTGAGGCCTGAGGCCCACACTGCCGCCCCCCCCCCCCCAGCAACTTAGATAGAACAATAGTACATCAGTCCACACGCTGTTTTAGCTTCCTTCTCCTCCCATATCTGCTGCAACTGGGTTTTACCACCTTTGTGGCGCTGCTGTGCCGGTGGGAAGCTGCTGGAAGTGTGTCTGACTGCGGGTGAGCCGTGGAGAGGGGAGGGGGGGGTTCACTCTGCCCGTGTGGCTGCTCTGATGAATCGTTTCCCTGGGGAGCTCTCTGTGGGGGTCTTCCACGCCGAGGGGCCCTAGCCAACAGCACTTGCTCGTCCGCCACAACGAAAGCGGGTTTGAGTCTGTCTATGCCAATTTTTTCCTTCCTACCCCCCAAGTCTAGCAAAAAATGCTTGTCCCGTTTCCAGCACTCTGAACGGTCCATCATAGGGTGGGCACAATGGAGGGCGGTGGGCGTCGTGTCTGACAAACACGAACTCTGCGTTCTTCAAAGTTTTAGGCACAAAAACACGCGGAAAACTGTGGTGGGCAGGTCTCGGCAGCGTGCCTGTGTTTGCGCTACGCTGCAAAAGCTGAGAAGGGGAGCTGCCGGGCGCGGGATTATCTGGCAGAAATTCCCCGGGCAGCCGTAGTGGCTGCGCAAAAATGAGCTCTGCCGGGGAAGCTTCCAGATCCTCTTTCGGCGCGGAGCGCAACCCCAATAAAACCCACGGTAACTTGTCTACCCAATTTGCATCCGTCAATGAAGCCCTGAGTGCTGTTTTGAGTGATCTATGAAAACGCTCGCATAACCCATTGGCCTGTGGGTTGTACGCGGTTGTGCGGTGAATTGTAACTCCCAGGCTGTGGGCCATCGCGGACCAGGGTTTGGAAGCAAATTGAGGGCCCCTGTCGGACGTAATGTCCGACGGGACTCCAAAACGTGCCACCCATGCTGTTAAAAAAGCACGCGGCCACGTCTGCCGGACGTGGTTGCCGCCAGCGGAACCCGCTTCTGGCCAGCGCGTAGTGCAGTCCACCATTGTCAGGAGGTGCGTGCACCCCTGTGATGGCGGGAGGGGGCCCACGAGGTCAACGTGAACATGGTCGACCCTCTTAGCCAGAATACGAAACGGCTCCAAGGGAGCCTTCGTGTGTCTGTGTACCTTGGCTTGTTGGCACGCCACACAGGCTGCAGCCCACTCTTTAACTTGTTTGCGTAGGCTCGGCCACACAAACTTCTCTCCCACCATTTTGACGGACGCGTGCACTCCTGGGTGCGCCAGAGTGTGAACCAACTCAAACACGCGGCGGCGCCACGGGGCCGGGACCACGGGACGCGGGCGACCTGTGGAGACATCGCAGATTAGGGGGGGCATGCCGTCTTGCAGCACCCTGCTCTCCAGCCTTAACCCTGTTGGTCCAGACTGGAGCGCGCGCACATCTGCATCGCTAATCTGCTCCGCGGCCATGGCTGCATAATCTATGCCCACGCAGACTGGGGCCACCACGGCGCGCGAGAGGCAGTCCGCCACTACATTCAGTTTACCCGACACATGCTGAATATCGGTAGTAAACTCTGAGATCGCGGCCAGCTGTCTCTGCTGCTGGCCCGACCACGGTTCTGAAACCTTGGCCATCGCGAATGTTAACGGCTTGTGGTCTACGAACGCGGTGAAGCTGCGCCCTTCCAGCCAGAACTGGAAGTGGCGAATGGCCAGGTGGAGAGCCAGCAACTCTCTGTCGAACGCGCTGTATTTACATTCGCTGTTGCGCAAAGTTCTGCTGAAAAAGGCGAGCGGCTGCCAAGCCCCGGCGACGCGCTGCTCCACGACAGCCCCTATGGCCACGTCTGAAGCGTCGGTGGTGAGCGCTATGCGGGCCGTCGGGTCTGGATGTGCCAGCAGTGCGGCGTTTGCCAGAGCTGTTTTAACTTCCGAGAACGCCCGCTCTCGCTCCGGGGTCCATTCGACCCTATCTGCGGGTTTCTGTTTCTTGAGCGCGGTGTACAATGGTTGCATGAGCTGCGCCGCGCGGGGAAGGAAACGGTTATAAAAGTTCACCATTCCCAAAAATTCCTGCAGCGCCCTGACCGTCTGAGGCCGGGGAAAATCCGCTACGGCGCGCACTTTGTCGGGCAATGGGATCGCTCCTTCTGGAGAGACGCGGTGCCCCAAAAAATCAATCTCCGTCACGCCGAACTGGCATTTCGCCGGGTTGATTATTAACCCGTGCTCCTCCAACCTCCGGAAAACTGTCGTGAGGTGGGTTTCGTGTTCGTCTTCGGACGCACTGGCTACCAGGATATCGTCCAGGTAGACCAACACGAACGGGAGATTGCGCAGCACTGCATCCATCATGCGCTGGAACGTCTGTGCCGCTCCTTTTAACCCGAATGGCATGCGCAGGAACTCGAATAAACCGAACGGAGTTATTACCGCTGTTTTGGGTATGTCCTCAGCGCGCACTGGGACTTGGTGGTAACCGCGGACCAGATCTATTTTGGAAAAAATGCGCACTCCGGCAAGGTGAACGGAAAAATCCTGTATGTGGGGAATTGGGTAGCGGTCGTGCGCTGTGGCATTGTTCAACCTGCGGAAATCCCCGCACGGTCGCCACGAACCCTCAGCTTTAGGGACTATGTGTAGCGGGGATGCCCAAGGGCTGTTTGAGCACCTGATGATGCCCAACCTTTCCAGGTTGGCGAACTCCTCACACACTATGGCCAGTTTAACTGTGTCCCAAGCACCGAGGTCATGCAAAAACAGGCGGCCCGGTGGTGGTGATAAAATGCTCCACCCCGTGTTTAGTGATGGCTGCCGAAAACGTCGGGACTGTGAGTGCTGGGAACTGAGTGAGCAGTGTGTGGAACTTACCACCTGAAGCTGTGACGTTGGCTTGTGCTGTTGGCCGGGTCACTTGAGCTATACAGGGAAGAGAGTCAAAGGACAGTGCATTAACTAGGCGCCTGTTAGCAACGTCAACCAGCAAACCATGTGCACACAGAAAATCAGCCCCCAGTATATGGTAATTCAGTGCTGCTATGACAAAAGTCCACTCATATGTACAGCTGTGTAGAGATAAGAGCAGAGTCCTCTCACCAAAGGTCTTAATATCCGAGCCGTTTGCTGCCAACATCCCGGGGCCGCTAGATCCTGCCAGCCGGTCGGCGTAGGTCGGCCGGATGAAGCTCTTCTGGGCTCCGGTGTCCACGAGGAAATGCCTCCCCGAGCGTGCGTCCGTCAGGTAGAGCAGCTTGTTCTCCTCCCCGAGGGTTGCAGTTGCTACCGACCCCCGGTCTTGGCGTTTCCCGAGCGCTTGAATTGGCACAGTGGCACACATCTGCGTGCCTTCTCTCCGAAGCGGCGGTGGTAGAAGCAGAGTGTGTCTCCCTCGCGCTCCTTGGCCCCCGCTGCTGCTGCCGTCGGTGGCTCCTCGCCTCCTCTGGTCGTCTCGCCGGGCTCCGCCGCTGCCGCGTTGACTGTGATCGTCCTGGTGGCGATGATGATCCGGTCTGCCTCCCGGGCTAGCGCACTGTAGTCCCGCGCGGCCAGCAACGGTGAATTGGCCAGGGCCGCTCTCGCCGCTGTCGGAAGGTTCCGAAGGAAGAGGTGGGCAAATAGAAAGTGTTCGTCGTCCGTGCCCCTTAACGCCAGCATCTTGTCCATGAGGTCTACGGCTGAACCATCTCCCAACTCGGTCCGCGTCAGGAGCCTCTCTGCTCTCTCACCGTCCGAGAGCGTGTAGCGTTGGGTGAGCGCAGCCTTGAGCGCCTTGTATCTGTTGCCGGTTGGTGGCTGATCGAGCAGGCTCGCTACGTGCTGAGCTGTGCGGGCGTCGAGCGCTGCGACCACATGGTAGAATTTGGTGTCATCTGCCGTTACTCCCCGGATGACGAACTGAGCCTCGATGAGGTGGAACCAAGAGCGCGGGTTGTGCTGCCAGAAATCCGGTAGTTTGACTGAAACTGTACATGCGTGGCTGGAGGTTCCAGTCGAGGTCGGCTCCGGGGATCTTGTCTCGTGTTCCATAATACGTCTTGGGTCACCAGTGTGGAGCGTGTAAATGAAGAGGCAGATTTGTTGCAGACGATTTATTACACACTCTCACATCTCAAGCATAGACAGAATGACTCGTCACATCACAAGCCAAGAACAGACTGACTGGTCACACTAAACATCCTTCTCTCTACATCAAGTTACACTTCACAAGATTCCAGAAACTTCCTAATAACAACAGGACATCTACACCTCGCTTCATTCAACCCCCACTCCCACTGTTCTCCCATGAGCAACAGGAGTACAGAGGATGCGGTTTCTACAGCGCTGCACTATGTACTCTCACACCTGGATGACAAGAACACCTACGCAAGAATGCCGTTTGTTGACTTCAGCTCAGCATTCAACACAGTTATCCCCTCCAAGTTGCTCACTAAACTTGGGGACCTGGGAATCAGTACCTCCACCTGCAACTGGATCATGGATTTTCTGACCAACAGACCCCAGCATGTTAGGTCAGGCCCCAACCGTTCTTCCGTCATCACACTTAACACTGGTGTACCACAGGGCTGTGTGCTCAGCCCATTCCTCTACTCCAGGGGTGTCCAACCATGTGCCATGGAGAGCCAAGACCCTGCAGGTTTTCTCTTCTGCCCAGTCTCTTCAGCAGGTGTTTTCACTTATCAGCAATCAGTGGGAAGAAGTTCACAGAAATCTGCTGTTGAAGACACTGGTTGGAGGTAAAACCTGCAGGGTCTTGGCTCTCCATGGCACATGGTTGGACACCCCTGCTCTACTCCCTCTTCACCCATGACTGCAGGCCTATGTATGGATCCAATTCCATCATAAAGTTCGCAGATGACACCACGGTGATTGGACTCATCAGGGACAACGACGAGTCAGATTACAGGGCAGAGGTTGAGCACTTGGCTACTTGGTGCGCTGACAATAACCTGCTCCTTAACACCAGCAAAACCAAGGAGCTCATAGTGGACTACAGGAAGGAGAGGGAAGAGACACATGACCCCATCCATATCAATGGCATAGCTGTTGAACGTGTCCCCAGCTTCAAATTTCTGGGGACCCACATCTCGGAGGACCTGACCTGGTCAGTTAACACCACCAGCCTGATCAAGAAGGCCCATCAGCGCCTCTTCTTCTTGAGGACACTGAAGAAGAACCATCTGTCAACTGACATCCTGGGCAACTTCTACCGCTGCGTGATAGAGAGCACCCTGACCAACTGTATCACAGTCTGGTATGGGAGCTGCTCTGTCGCTGACCGTAAGGTGCTGCAGCGGATGGTGAAAACCGCCCAACGCATCACAGGGACTCCACTTCCAATTATAGAGGACGTCTACAGGAAAAGATGTCTGCGCCGGGCACGCAGCATTCTTAGGGACTCCAACCATCCTGCTCATGGACTGTTCCAGCTTCTCCCCTCCAGAAGACGTTTCAGAAGCCTTCGGACTAGAACCAGCAGGTTTAGGAACAGTTTCTTTCCAACAGCTGTCACGTTATTGAACTTAGTTCCCCGCTGACTCTCTTACCATTATCTCTTACCATCCTCACCTGTACATAACTGCATAACTACATCTAACTTATTGTACATTATTTGCACATAACAGTACTCTTAACTTTCTGCACTGCTGCATATATTTGCATATATTTGCTTAAATTGCACATACTGTTAATTACCGTATATACTGCACTGCTTGTGGTATATATTACTCATATATTCCATACCTGCATATGTTAGAGCATGTGGAAATGTGTGGGGCAACATATGCAAAGGAATTTCACACCTCTGAAAGGACAAAGGAATCTCACCGCAGTGTGAAGACCAATGACATCACAGGACGCCATGGCAACAGACTTGACACCTTCACCCCCTTAGGCGAGGAGAGGTTTTCCCATCACCTCCCAAGACGGAGGGAGGAGTTAACAGGACTAATGGGGATTTAGATAATGGGGGATTTCAGCTTGTGTTTTGCATGTCTTGGATGTGTGCCTGTATTTAACCAGTGAGCCTTCTGCCAAGCTCTGCACCATGATGAGACAAGATAGAATAGTTGTTCATTAAAGATTTTGCTTTTGTGATACAAAACCGCCTCGTTATTTCCAGCTCTTCTACACTGCTGTCCTTTGCACTTCTGATTGGATGCTAAACTGTGTTTCGTTACCTTGTATTCATACATGTGTAATGACAATAAAGTTGAATCTAATCTAATCTAATCTAATGTGTATTCATTGTCTCTGTCTAAGGTGTGAAATACCCTGAGGCCTGAGGCCCACACTAGCACATTTAAAAACAAGGTTGGCCAAAGTGATAAAACATTAATGTCTGTTTAAAACATTACCAAAATTTTAACATTAATGTAAAACATAAAAAGTTTCATTCACAAGCAAGCAACCATATTAGCTAAAATTTAGTTCAAACAATTTTAGTAGTGCATCTCAAAAAATTAAAATATTGTTGAAAAAATCTTAATGTAAAGTTAAACTTTCATATTTTCTATATTCATCAGACATAAACCAAGCTATTTTGATTATTATAACTTAACTGAATTAACTTACTGAATCATGATGTTGTAGAGAGAGGAATGAGCAGGCGAGGCGGTGGGCAGAGCAGACTTTATTAATCTCTCTAACATCAGTTAACAAGAAGAATCAATCCAGGTCGTTGGCATCTCTCTTTTATACCATACAACTTGCCTCACGACCTGGGAGGTTCACATTACAACACATAGACTTACAATAACAATTCCCCAGCCTGTAGGCGCATTATTATGCAACCCGGAGGAGAACGCATTCATATGGAGAAAACCATAGGCTGTCTTGCATGTCTAATAAACAGCTTTAAAGCGTCTCCTCCTGTACTATTCAGTCTGAGTGGAAAATTATCTAGGTCCCCTACAATGTTTTAATTTCTTTCGATGCACTAGCACTCTGGGGTAGCTTTAAAAATAAAAGGTATTTTAGTGCACTAAAATACAACAGCTTGGACTGCTGGAAAATTACTGGCATTTGGTATTTTCTATTACGTAAAAAAATCTAGTTACGTCACGACTTTTTACCGTAAAATATTGCATTAACTTTTTATTTTTGGCTTACATGGACTCTCACAATCAATCTATCAAGAACAAGAAGCAATGAACGAATCTCAAAAGTTTTGAAGTACATTCCATTTAATTTTTTTTTCCATTTGTTAGTCTTGTGAAATGCAAAGCAACTATAAGTAATTTTCAACCTGTATAAATTAGATAATTTACCATACCGTATGCGGCGCTAGTTTATAGTAATTATGGTAGTAACCGGAAATGACGTACGTCCGCAGCTGTTGTAAGGGTGGTTTGTTCCGGGAAAAAAGTGGATTTCGGTGCTTCAAGACTGGCAGTTTTAGAGCGAGCTCTAGCTTGTTTTAAAGAAGAAAATGTACATATTTTAAGACTAGATGAATAATTTTATCGAAAAAATTAGAATGTTGAGGGTTTCCTCTTGAAGCTGCTCACGCTGCTGCCGAGCTCTTCCCAGAAACAATGCAGGCCTAGCTAACAGCTAACGTTAGCTTTGGAGCTAATCGGATAACGGTGGACTGCGGTGGGATTTAAACCTCCGACGAAGCCCAGTGCCGGGGCTGGAAGAAGCTAAAACCCGGTATGTAGCTTTGCTCAGTTTGCTCCATCCTGAGTATGCGTTTGATTTTTTGAAGCTTGTGGATAACTGGAGTTTATGGCAAATACCCTAATGGTTAAATTTTCAAGAAGTTACTGCGTTTGCATGTTAGCTTTAGCAAGTTACAGTATGCTGTTTGTTGATTTGATCTTTAGTTGATTTGTGCTCATCAAATGACGGATAAATATGTAACCGTTTCACACATATGAGCGTGTATAGTCATGATTTGAGTAAAGTAGTCGTAAATCCTTAGCTGTTTTCTTTCTGATGGAAAATTTAATTGGACATTGACCATCGGACTTGAGTCTCCTCAGGGGCGAGCCCCACAGCCTTGTACATAGGATATGCGACACATTAAAAATAACTCTTTTCTGTCATGATTCTGTCAGAAGATACCGATGCCTGATAAATAATTTGATTTGGTTAACAATGTGCATAAAACCGATTTAAAATAGGCTTTAAAAGATTTGGTATTTTGTAATATGTCCAGTGTCTCCATGATGAATTACAGATGCCGCCGAGAGGACAGAAATTCAGTAGGTGGCGGTAATGCACCTGTAAGCTGGTTGCCAACCGCCAATCAAATCTAAAAGAAGAACACGTCACAATCTGATGTACAAAAATTTGCCTCTGGTTGTAAGAGTTAAATTGATTTTTACCTCCGCCAGGCCGAAAAGGCCAGGAGGAGGTTATGTTTTTGCCGGGGTTTGTCTGTGTGTTTGTTTGTCTGTTTGTCTGTTGGTTAGCAAGATAACTCAAAAAATCTTGGACGGATTTCCATTAAACTTTCAGGCGTTGTTGGAAATGGTACAAGGAAGAACTGATTAAATTTTGGGGGTGATCCGGTTCACCGTCTGGATACAGGAATTTTTTAAAGCATTTTTCATTCAACACTGTGACATACAGCCATTTTCAACATGTGCGCAGGCGCAATGGAGGGCGCTGGTCGTCGTGTCTGCAACACAAACTCTGCGTTCTTCAACGTTTTAGGCACAAAAGGACGCGGAAAACACTGCTGGCCTGGGCCCGCCAGCGTGCCTGTGTTTGCGCGCAACTGCAAAACCTCACACGGGCAGCTGTCCGCCGACGGATTCTTTGGCAGAAATTCCCCGGCCAGCCATAGGAGCTGCGCATTTGGCAGAAATTCACCGGCCAGCCATAGGCGCTGCGCAAAAACGAGCTCTCTGCCGGCGAAGCTTCTAAATTCTCGTTTGCCGCGGAGCGCAACCCCCCAAAAATAATATTGTAGCGAACTCAATATGAGCACCCTACTTGGCTTGCCAAGTGGGTTGACCCTATTGGCGACACAGGTGGAGTGCGGGACACCGGAGCGGGAGGCGTGAGTTCGAACCTCCCGGTGGGACGTCGCCATGTTGAGCAGCACGTTACAATATAATATAAAACCCATTTATTTATTTAGCGAATGCAAAGTCCTTAAGCCAAGCAGTTGCCTCCTGGTTTGCTGTATGGAGGGTGTGTAATCCTCCTTCCAGTCTTTGGAGCGGGCAAGCCTCTATGATGTGTTCCATTGTTTGCTCCTCTCCACATGCGCACAGAGGGCTAGGGCTACTGCCCCATCTGTAAAGGCTGGCCAAGCAGGGGCCATGTCCAGTCCTGAAGCGATTGAGTGTAGACCACTGTCTCCTTGGGAGGTTGGTGCCCGGGACCTGTTGGTTGGGGTTTATCACCAGCTGTTTGTTTGGGACCTCCTTGGTCTCCCATTCCTCTTGCCAAGCTGTCTGGATGGTAAAGTCAGCTGGGGGAGGGTTTTTCCAAATCGGCCCGTCTGGATGAAAGTCGGGCAGTGGGTGGAGTGTAGATATCTGCATGGATTGGTAAGTGAGGAGAATCTTTAACTTTTTGGAGCATCCTTTGAGTTAATGCTGCTCGCCGGATGTGTGGAGGGGCTATGTTTGACAGTACAGAGAGCCAGGGGAGTGGTGTTGAGCGGATTGTTCCAGTTATAGTTCTCATGGTTGTGTTGAGCTGGGTGTCTACATGGTGTGTGTAAGATGACCTGGACCAGACAGGGGCACAATATTCTGCTACAGAGTATGAAAGGGCCAGTGCTGAGGTGCGCAGGGTGGAGACTGCCGCCCCCCATTTTGCACCAGCGAGCTTGCAGAGCAGGTTGTTTCGTACCTTCACCTTAGCAGCCGTCCCCTTTAGATGTTCCTTGAAGGATAAGGTCCTATCAAGGGTCACTCCAAGATAAGTTGGATTTGGGGCATGCTTAAGCTTGAGTCCGCTCAGGTGGATGTTTAGTTCTCTGGCAGCTTTTGCATTGTGGAGATGGAATACACTGGAGACGGTTTTTGCTGGGCTTGGTTTTAGACGCCAGATTTTGCAGAACTGGTCCAGTTTGGCAAGATCTTCCGTGAGCACCCGTTCCAGTGGTTCAAAGTCTGGTGCTTGGAATGCCAAACAGATGTCGTCTGCATAGGTGAATTTGCGGGATTTTGTAGTAGGCAGGTCGTTTATGTAGAGGTTGAACAGAGTTGGAGCTAGAACTGAGCCTTGTGGGAGTCCGTTTTTCTGCATTCTCCATGCACTTGTCTTCTGACTGAGGTGGACTCTGAACCTTCGGTTGGTCAGCAGGGTTTTTATAATTGCTGTTGCCCAAGCAGGGATCGCCTTTATAAGTTTCAGGAGGAGGCCTTTGTGCCAGACCGTATCATAGGCGGCTGTAAGGTCGAGAAACACAGCCCCTGTCTTCAGTCTGCTCTCGAAGCCATTTTCGATGAAGGTGGTTAGGGCCAGTACTTGTTCTCCTGTACTGCGGTCCTTGCGGAAACCTGCTTGATCCACACTTAGAATATCCTCTACCTCTGGGGAAATGCGTTGCAGAATTAGGCGCTCCATGATTTTGTAAGGAACGCTGAGTAGGGAGATTGGGCGGTAGCTTGCTGGTAATTTGTGGTCTTTGCCAGGTTTTGGGATGGCAATGACCTTTGCTGTCCGCCATTTCTTTGGGATCGAGTTTGTTTGTGTGATCCTTGTGTAGAATTGTGTCAACCAGGTTAGGGCTCGGGGGCCAAGATTTTTCATGAATTCTGGGAAGATGTTATCGTATCCTGCTGCCTTTCCACATTTCAGGCTCTGTAGGACTTTCTCCAGTTCAGCAGCCTCGAAGGGTTCAGGGTTCGTTTCCTCTACAGGCATTTTTTGGTGTTTTTTTTAGCTCAGTTGTAACTGCTCTTTTGGTGTCTTTGTCTTGGGGTGCTTTGGCGATAGTCAGTAGGTGGGATGCAACTTGGTTGGGTGTGACGGATGCTCGGCTTTGGCTAGGGGGCTTCTGTGCAGCTCCTAGGCGACGGATGAGGCTCCAACATTTCCTGCTAGAGTGGGTAAAGCTCCGGTCAGCAACTGTCTCCTCCCATTTCTTTCGCCGAGCTGTATTTAGCGATTCAATGAGATGGTCTGCTATCTCTGGGTCCCCTGATGTTTGATAGGATTGTAGGAGGGCAGCACTTTCTCCGTCCAAACATGGGACATAGAGGGGTCGGTAGCCTCGTGGGATTGCAGTATGGGCAGCCTTGAAGATTGCGCTGCAGAAGCGGTTGTATGCTTCATCTACAGTGATGGTGTGGAGTGGGATGGTAACAACGCTCCGGTCCAGAGTTTCACTGAATTTCTTCCAGTTGGCTTTGCGGAAGTTCCAGCGCATCTTCCTTGGGCTGTATATGACTGGAAGTTGTAGGCCAATGTGTACAAGCAGGGGCCGGTGTTGGCTGTGTGGAAAATCATCAAGAATGAGGATCTGTGTAGGATATGGCTCCCCATTCAAAGAGCTGACCCAACACAGGTCAGGAGAATAGTCCTTCTTCCACCTAGCAGAGTGGAAGGTTCCTCTTTGTTTGGGGTCGTATATCAAAGCGAGGTCATTTCTGGATGCCCAGTCTGAAAGTGCCTTCCCATCACTGTCCACTGCTGGGTACCCCCAGTCAGGGTGATGGCTGTTAAAGTCCCCCACATAGATGGCAGGGTGGGGTAGGGTGGGTAAGACCTGCAGATCCCAGTTGGCATTAGGGGGCTTGTACACATTGACAATATGGAAGCCACCAATGATTATGGTGTCTGAGAAATGTGTTGTTATCAGGTGATTTGCTTCAACTATGTCAGAACGCACATAGGTGGCACGTCCATGTTTAGCATGTAGAACATAGCACAGGAGGTCAAAGCCTTTGATGGTGAAGCGGCCAGCTTCCTCTGTGCCAATATGAGTCTCTTGGAGGCAGATTACGTCAATCGAATGTTGGAAGGTGAGGACTTCGATAAGGCTTCGCTTGGCTGCAGATAGGCCTTCAACGTTTAGTTGTAATATGCGAAGGGCCGATCCTACCACAAAGTGCTCTTGGGGCTGTTTGCTTTCGGCTTTAGGACTGTGACTAGGATTCTTCTTTGACTTGGCACAGAGGCGTCGTCTCTTCGAATTTAGTCTGCTGGTAGGATCATTAGCTTCCCCAGGCGAGCCCGGGTACTGGCGGAGGGCGCGACGAGAACGCTGATCCATTGCCCCCCAAAAGCCCCCATAAAACCCATGGCAACCTGTCTACCCAATTTGCATCCGTCAGTGGAGGAGATGGACACAACAGCAACACTTCAGTTTATTACCTCCGCCAAGGAGGCAATGCTTTTACTACTGAACCACTAATCCTATCACTATCAGATTGATTGTCATTGATTAATTGTGTGTTTATTGCACTGTCCCTGTCAAATAAACAAATAATCATTGTGAATCCAATTGCTAGTCATATGTTTACATGCTCAAGGAATCTGAAAACGTACACACAAACACTGTATGGGGGGAATTGTGGCGCTTGGCGGAGGTCTGCGCTCTCCGAGTGCTTTTCTAGTTTATTATTTGAATCTGTTGAATATCTTAAGTCCATTATAAACTTTATCGCTGGGCAAGTCAAGGATTTTTCTTCTTTTAGGTTTGATTGGCAGTTAGCAACCAGCTTACAGGTTCATTACCGCCACGGCCTTCACTCTCTTCTCCTCCTTCTTCTTCTTTTAGATTTGATTGGCGGTTGGCAACCAGCTTACAGGTGCATTACTGCCCCGTACTTTGTACATCACTCATTTTTTTTTTTTTTTTTTTAGATTTGATTGGTGGTTAGCAACCAGCGTACAGGTGCATTACCGCCACGTACTTCACTCTATATCATCACTCTATCTGGTCAGGAGCTGTAGTCAAAGTCCCTCTCCACGTACTTCATTCTCTCATCACTCTATCTGGTACGCACTTCACTCTCTTCTTCTTTTAGATTTGATTGGCGGTTGGCAACCAGCTTATAGGTGCATTACTGCCACCTACCGGACTATGTTGTATCATTGCGATGGCGTCATTACTCATGCTCTACTTCACTCTCTTCTTCTTCTTTTAGATTTGATTGGCGGTTGGCAAGACAGACAAAGATTTCTTGAATTATATATAGAGTGATATAAGTATAGAGTGAAGTACGTGGCGGTAGTGCACCTGTAAGCTGGTTGCCAACTGCCAGTCAAATCTAGAAGAAGAAGAACTCCGTATACAAAGGCATACAGTAGAGTGATGATAATCAAGTTCAGCCGCACCTCGGACACAGTCCAAGGACGGATAATTTTTTCACACATAAGGAGTTGTTCAGAACTCCTTATACAAAGATATAGAGTGATGATAATCAAGTCAGTGGCGGTAATGCACCTGTATGCTGGATGCCAACCGCCAATCAAATCTAAAAGAAGAAGCATGTGAGTTGCCACGGCCAAGATATATATAGTGATGATATAGAGTGAAGTATGTTGCGGTATTGCACCTGTAAGCTGGTTGCCAACCGCCAATCAAATCTAAAAGAAGAACAATCGGCTGCCGAGAGGACACAGTCCGGGGACGGATGATTTTTTTCATGCATGGGGAGTTGTTCGGAGCTCCTTGTGGGAACACCTTGTGCGGGGATGTGGAGTGGTGGTGGTCGGGTCGGTGGCGGTGGTGCGCCTGTGGACTGGTTGCCAGCCATCAATCGAGTCTGGGAGAGGAGGAAGAAGAAGACTCCTGACCAGATAGAATCAGAATCAGAAAGCTTTATTGCCAAGCATGTTTACATAGAAAACATAAATATACGAGGAATTTGACTTGACATTGGGCGCGCTGAATAAGCGCATCTCAATGACGCGGCAGCCATGGAGGCGCCTGTCAGCAGTAGAGGGTAAAGAAGGGAATGAGGGGAAAGGGAAGTGACACAATGGGCAGAGAGAAAAAAGCATTGTTAATCAAAATAAAGCTCATTTTATGACCAAAATTGTGATTACATAGAAAAAAACTCTCCAATGCACAATTAGCGGACAATAGATCACACAAAAACAAAAGTTGAGAGACAGTGTGTGTGTATATGTGTCAGTGTATGTATCAGTCATGTGATGTTGTATGCAGTGTGTAGTGTGGGTGTGTCAGTTGCTAGTGAACAGCAGAGGGCACCTCCTGGCAGTGGATGGATGTTATAATCATGTGATCTATAAGCAAGTCCAGAGTCTATCTCTCTCGTGCTTGCAGATGGCAGAGTTTGAAGACACATGGTAACACTGTCCTTGAAGAGTTCAGTCTGCTGAAACAACAGCAATTGTTTGTCAAGAGTGATGATATAGAGTGAAGTACATGGCGGTAATGCACCTGTAAGCTGGTTGCCCACTGCCAATCAAATATTAAAGAAGAAGAAGAAGAATCAGACATGGCCCGGGGACGGATGGTTTTTTCGCACATGAGGAGTTGTTCATCTTCTTTTAGATTTGATTGGCGGTTGGCAACCAGCTTACAGGTGCATTACCGCCACTGACTTAATTATCATCACTCTATATCTTTGTATAAGGAGTTCTTAACTCCTTATGTGTGAAAAATTATCCGTCCTTGGCGGCGGCAACCCATACCTGTAATAAGAGGAGTTGTTCAGAACTCCTTACACAAACATATAGAGTGATGATAGTCAAGTCAGTGGTGGTAATGTACCTGTAAGCTGGTTGCCAACCGCCAATCAAATCTAAAAGAAGATGATGATATAGGGTGCAGTTAAGATATAGAGTGATATATAAAGCTGGTGATGGTAATGCACCTGTAAGCTGGTTGCCAACCGCCAATCAAATCTAAAAGAAGATGATGTACAATGCTCTGAGGTCCAGTACAGATAGTATTTAATGTAAAAGGCTACAATAGTCTGGTAACACAGCTGTGTTTTATATTAAACTATTTTCCTTCTTGCAATACTCTTAACTTTAGTGTGTGTTTTAAACTTGCTTGTTTGCAATAACTCAAGCCATCCGTTTCAAAGTGAAATGCCGGTTTCACGTTGTTGAAGACATGCAGGGTTTAAATGACATTAACAGCCGGTTTAACCTCTGGATTATCTTAATGACTTTGAGCCTTTTGTGGTATACTGACGTGGCCGTTTTATACAAAGGTGGACTCTCCAACACTTGAGACTTTTAACTGGAACAGCAACCCCCTTAAAGTAGAACTGAACTCACCTTTTTGCCAAAAAAGTAGAATAGCAGATTAATTCCTTATTACCTATTGTATTTTTCAACACATAAAAGAAATTTTTAGGCCGTGCGATGGCCAAGCTATAAGCCGATAAACTTTTGCCTCTGGCTGGCAGTGCCAAACAAACCGGAAGTAGTGCAGACGACGCTGCGTGACGTCACGAGTGTGACCCTTATCAAAACAGCAATGGCAGATGATAGCAGTTCCAGCAGTCAAGAACACCAGAGTTTTCAGAGTGAAGAGGCATTCAGGATCGGTGACAAGACAGAGGAGGATGCAGGAGTATCAAGTGAACAGGAAGAGAGCGAGGGAGGCATCGAACCGTACAGATTTGAGCCAGAATTTCCGGGGGATTCCGGCACCGACTCAGACCGCAGCAGTGATGGGGAGGAGAGTCGCTTATTGAATACAGAATGGTGAGTCTTTACTTTGGCATGTTTGGGGTGTCAGGATAAAGAAAATTAACAAAAAAGGGGGAAAAAAACCCATCAGCATTTTTCCAACTTATTACAGTGATCCCTCACTTATCGCGTTTAATGGGGACCAGAACCGACCGCGAAAAGTGAAAAACCGCGAAGTAGCGTCACCCCCCCCCCCCCCCCCCCCCCAAGGGCGTCACAAGCACTATTTTGCACAAAAAGGCACAAGAGAACAGCGAAAAGTGCCACTAAGCAACACGAGCGATAAAGAACAATGAATGCGGTCTTCCTTCGCTGGGTAAAACGTCTCGGCCAATCAGCTTGCGAGGTAAAACGTCTCGGCCAATCAGCTTGCGAGATTCCCGAGCGGTGAAGAGGTGGGCGGAGAGGAGTGGAGCGGTGGTCAGAGAGGTAGATTTTCAGTTGTGCGGGCTCTCCGTGTTGATACCTGATGTTCTAATGTAGAAGGCAGGTAGGAGGCAGGGAGACTACACCTTCTGCTAGCGCCCGGGCAACTTTCGTGCCATTTTTTCTCAATTTTGAATTTTTGATGAATATTTTTGAAAAATCCACGATGCACTGAGGGCGCGAAAGGTGAAACGCGAAGTAGCGAGGGATCACTGTAATATCTATATCTAGAAACGCATCGCTTCCCGGTCGCTTTTCCTCCCCCTTTCTTTTCTTTCGTCGCCATGACAGCTTTCCTTGGCCACTGAACAGATCTTCCCAGGTGTTGGAAGTGTTTTGTAGTCGACTATCACGACAAAATGCACCAAAAACAACCAGTGTCGACGTGCTCGCAATGGTAAACATGGAGGACTGGGTCACACTCGTGACGTCACGCGGAACTCCGGCTGCACTTCGGCGGATTTGTCTGATTTTTCAGGGCGGGAAATTCAAAATCGCGATTTTCTCCAAGATTCCGGGATTTGTGGAGGGGGTGCCAATGAAAAATTATCTTTATAATTGTATGTACTATCACCCAGTGCCGTTCAATGCCGTTCAGTTCAGTTCTACTTTAAAGACGAAGCCAACTTAAAATTTTTAACTTTTTGTATGGAATCTGGTCCGTCTCATGAGTGGTAATTGGAGTGTTTGAGTGCAGGTGATCTGCAGGCAGAACTTCATTAAGGAATCCAAAGATTTTTATTCTTAAACGCTCCCAGTTGTATTCAGATTGATTGTTTTTGTTCAAGCCTTAATTAAGTTGGTTGCAAATACTCTGCTTGTTTGAATTAAGATCTAAATGCGATCAAATGAAATTGTATGTTAAATGGCATATTGTATGATATAGTGTAGTAAGAAATGTACTTTGTCAGTTAACATTATTCTTAAAATGATGTTTTAAAAACTCAAAGCAATCAGAAAGTGGCCATAAGGACTGGAAGAGAAGCGGGAAAAAGAAAAAAAAAAAGAAAGGAAAAATCAGCAAAATTTAAAACAATGTGTCATGGGTTTAAATTTCCCCTGAAGTTTGTTTCCTGAAATTGTGGGCCTGGAAGGCGAATTACAGAGCTGTGTGGAGGAATCTGATCAGACCTAATGAAACAGTCATTGTCACCCTGGACAGACTGCTATGATGATGACTTAGATTAACCACTATAATTCAATAAGTGACTCAGAGAAACACTCATGGCTGCTCTGTTCATTCACAGACCAGAAAATTCACACTGTTATCCTGTTAAATCAAAGGGAATCTTTGTTCTTTTGCATGTCCTTTTGTTGTTAAAATTGTGTTAACAGGTCTGATGAGTTGTTAGTCTCTGGCCAGCAGGTCAGTTGGGGGGGGGGGGGGGTGATCAGTGCTGCTGATAAAGCCACATCACCCTTTAACCCTTTGGTTTCCATCTCAGCAGCAGCTCTATTTGAATTGTCCTCAGAAGGGAATATGTAAATCGACAGAGGTGTGAAGTTTGGCCCAGCTGTTCCCACTGATGTCATGGGGGGTGATCTGTTGGGTGTCATGTGTTTACTCTTCCTGGGTTAACTGGATTATTTCTGCTGCTGGGGATCACCTATTCCTCTTCTCCTTTTCCCTGCTGATTAATGCAGATCTGCAGGATTGAACACCTCTGAACATCACCGCTTAGTTCCTCCTCATGGCTGTTTTTAAAAAAAAAAAAAAAATGGTCAACACACGCCAATTTATCACATCCTTTTTCCATGTAAATTAGAAACATTCTCTTGTAAATGTAAGGATTTTTCATAAATTTGCAGGATTTTCCTGCAGAGTTAGAGCCATTCTACTCAGAAATGTGCAGCTTCTTACTTGAAAATTTGCAGCTTTTTATTATTCATAATTTTGCAACTTTTTCATATGAATTTAGAACTTTTCTTACTCTTGAGTTTGCAGTTTAAAAAGAAAAAGCTTAAACTTGCAGCATTTTACTCAAATCTTATATCTGCAGCATTTTAGGTCGTAAACAATTGGAAATTTACACCTTTTGTCTTTTTGCTAAAGTTGCAGCTTATTACCCATAAAATTCCACTTTTTTTGGTCAGAAATTGGCAGCTTTTAAAGCAGATGGACAGTGACATTTTTTTATTGAACCAATCAACAGATTGTATCAAAATATTCTATTCTGTCTATTCCCGCGATTTTAATATGTGTCACCAGCTTCCATAAATGACCTTATTTGCTCATAGCTCAGCCTTCAGTTAGTGAGGCTGCAGTACCGCCATCTCTCGATAGGTGCGGGCATTGGTGACGTCACTACAGCATCCATCCATCCATCCATCCATCTTCTACCGCTTTTCCGGAGGTCCGGGTCGCGGAGGCAGCAGCCCAAGCAGAGAAGCCCAGACCTCCCTCTCCCCAGCCACCTGCTCCAGCTCTTCAGAGGGGACACCAAGGCGTTCCCAGACTAGCTGGGAGACATAGTCTCTCCACCGAGTCCTGGGTCTGCCCCGGGGTCTCCTCCCAGTGGGACGTGCCTGAAACACCTCAAGTGGGAGACGTCCAGGAGGCATCCTAATCAGATGCCCATACCACCTCAACTGACTCCTTTCAATGTGGAGGAGCAGCGGTTCCACTCTGAGCCTCTCCCGGATGACTGAGCTCCTCACCCTATCTCTGAGGGTGAGTCCAGCAATCCTACGGAGAAAGCTCATTTCAGCCGCTTGTATCCGCGATCTCGTTCTTTCGGTCATTACCCAAAGCTCGTGACCATAGGTGAGAGTAGGAACGTAGATTGACTGGTAAATCGACAGCTTTGCCTTAGAACTAAGCTCCCTCTTCACCACAACAGACCGGTACAATGTCCGCATCACTGCAGATGCTGCTCCAATCCGTCTGTCGATCTCTCGCTCCATTTTCCCCTCACTCGTGAACAAGACCCCAAGATACTTAAACTCCTCCACTTGGGGCAGGAGCCTGTCCCCAACCCGGAGAGGACAATCCACCTTTTTCCGGCTGAGGACCATGGACTCGGACTTGGAGGTGCTGATTCTCATCCCAGCCGCTTCACACTCAGCGGCAAACCGTCCCAGCAAGAGCTGTAGGTCATTGCTGGATGAAGCCAACAGGACAACATCATCTGCAAACAACAGAGATGAGATCCTGTGGTTACCAAGCATGACACCCTCCATTCCCTGGCTGCGCCTAGAAATCCTGTCCATAAAAATTATGAACAGGACCGGTGACAAAGGGCAGCCCTGGCGGAGTCCAACTCTCACTGGGAATGACTCCGACCGAGTGTTGGCAATACGAACTAAACTCTCACAACGGTCGTACAGAGACCGAATAGCTCGTAACAACAAGCCCGATACCCCATACTCCCGAAGCACCCCCCACAAAAATCCACGAGGGACGCGGTCAAATGCCTTCTCCAAGTCCACAAAACACATGTAAACTGGTTGGGCAAACTCCCACGAACCCTCAAGAATTCTCGAGAGGGTAAAGAGCTGGTCCGATGTGCCACGGCCAGGACGAAAACCACATTGCTCCTCCTGAATCCGAGGTTCGACCAACGGCCGGACTCTCCTCTCCAGTACCTTGGCATAGACCTTCCCAGGGAGGCTGAGGAGTGTGATCCCTCTAAAGTTGGAGCACACCCTCCGGTCCCCTTTTTTGAAGAGAGGAACCACCACCCCGGTTTGCCATGCCAAAGGCACTGCCCCCGACCTCCACGCAATGTTGCAGAGGCGTGTCAACCATGACAACCCAACAACATCCAGGGCCTTGAGGTATTCGGGGCGAATCTCGTCCACCCCCGGGGCCCGGCCACCAAGGAGATTTTTAACCACCTTGGCGACCTCAGCCCCTGTGATAGGCGAGTCATCCCCCTTGTCCCCAAACCCTGCTTCCTCTGTGGAAGGCGTATCAGTGGGATTGAGGAGATCCTCGAAATATTCCTTCCACCGCCCGACGATATCCCCAGTTGAAGTCAACAGTGTCCCATCCGCACCATACACAGTGTGGACGGGGAGCTGCTTTCCCCTCCTGAGCCGCCGAACAGTTTGCCAGAATCTCTTTGAAGCCGACCGAAAGTCTTGTTCCATGGCCTCACCGAACTCCTCCCATACCCGGGTTTTTGCTTCAGCAACCACCCGAGCTGCACTCCGCTTGGCCTGCCGGTACACCTCAGCTGCTTCGGGAGTCCCACAAGCCAACCAAGCTTGATAGGACTCCTTCTTCAGCTTAATGGCCCCCCTCACCACTGGTGTCCACCACTTGGTTCGGGGGTTGCCACCACGAGATGCACCGACCACCTTGCGGCCGCAGCTCTGGGCCGCCGCTTCAACAACAGAGGTGGAGAACATGGCCCATTCAGACTCCATGTCTCCAGACTCCCTCGGAATGTGGTTGAAGTTCTTCCGGAGGTGGGAGTTGAAGACCTCCCGGACAGGGGCCTCAGCCAGACGCTCCCAGCACACCCTCACTATACGTTTGGGTCTACCAGGTCTGAATGGCTTCCTCCCCTGCCATCGGATCCAACTCACCACCAGGTGGTGATCAGTTGACAGCTCTGCACCTCTCTTTACTCGGGTGTCCAAGACATACGGTCGCAGGTCTGATGATACGATAACAAAATCGATCATCGACCTGCGGCCTAGGGTGTCCTGGTGCCAGGTGCACATATGGACACCCTTATGCTTGAACATGGTGTTCGTTATGGACAGACTGTGGTTAGCACAGAAGTCCAATAACTGAACACCACTCGGGTTCAGATCGGGCAGGCCGTTCCTCCCAATCACCCCCCTCCAGGTTTCACTGTCGTTGCCCACGTGCGCATTGAAGTCCCCCAGTAGGACAATGGAGTCTCCAGGAGGAGCACCCTCCAGCACCCCAGTCACAGACTCCAAAAAGGGTGGGTACTCTGAAACATCATTTGGTGCATAGGCACAAATGATGGTCAGGACCCGTTTCCCAACCCGAAGGCGCAGGGAAGCAACCCTTTCGTCCACCGGGGAAAACTCCAATATAGAGGCAGCAAGGTGGGGCGATACAAGAATACCTACCCCTGCTCGTCGCCTCTCGCCCGGGGCAACTCCAGAAAAGGCCAAGCTCCAGCCCCTCTCCAGGAGACTGGTTCCGGAACCGGAGCTGTGTGTTGAGGTGAGGCCAACTATATCTAGCCGGTATCGCTCAATCTCGTACACCAGCTCAGGCTCCTTCCCCACCAGAGAGGTGACATTCCACGTACCAAAAGCCAGTTTAGAAAGCTTGGGATCAGTCCGCCAAGGTCTCCGCCTTTGACTGCCACCTAATCCACATAGCACCGGACTTCCATGATCCCTCCTGCAGGTGGTGAACCTACTGGAGGGCGGACCCATGTAACTCCTTCGGGCTGAGCCCGGCCGGGTCCCATGGGTGGAAACCTGGCCACCAGACGCTAGCCTTCGAGCCCCTCCCCCAGGCCTGGCTCCAGGGTGGGGCCCCGGTAACCCCATACCGGGCGGGGTACACTGAATCCTTGATATACAATTTATCATGAGAGTCTGTTGGATCGTTCTTAGTCTGGCCCTTCACCCAGGACCAGTTTGTCTTGGGAGACCCTATCAGAGGCAAATTGCCCCGGACAACATAGCTCCTGGGATCACTGGGGCACGCAAACCCCCCCACCACGATAAGGTCACGATCCATGAGGGGGGTCACTACAGCAATACATAGTAAATGGCAGAACGAGAGCAAAGTGATTCAGACAGCGATTATTTTCTCGAGTTTGATGACCTCAATATAAATGATGACATTGAAAATGAAGAATCGGATGATGAAGTAGTTTTGGGTGGTGCTGAGGGGGTATTCAGCCTTATTTGTGGGAGAGAAGTGAGGGTTATGTTGCCTGCCTGTGCAGTGAGCCTCATCAGAGAAACATTCCCATCTGATCACTACAAGGGATTTTGCCTACCAAGATTAGATTTGTGAACAATGATATGTAAATAAGGTTTTGTAAAATCATATATTGAGTTTATTAATGTTCATGTCAATGTTATAATTCTCATAGTTCAGCATTCATCAAAGTCGCATGTCATATACATTTGAATAATTTGAACACACTAAATTCTTCTCAATTTGAAAAGAAATATTACATACTATACCACCTTTGTATGAATGTTTGAAAACACAGCAGAAATATACAAAGAAATACAAAAATCAATGGAGTATCACTACAGATTAAGAAAATAACTAGTTTCCAGATATAGCAATTATTACATTCCAATAAATAACATTTCACAGTTATAATGGGCACCATTTTATGGTAGAAAATTGGGGTTCCATTTTTAAAAGCACATTTCTCTTACAATCTTAGGCTTATATTTGTTTTTCTTAGCAAATATGTTGCTTCCCTAAAAATTGAAAGCTGAACTGTCATTGGTAATTACCTCCGCCAGGCCGAAAAGGCCAGGAGGAGGTTATGTTTTTGCCGGGGTTTGTTTGTCTGTTTGTCAACTCCGCGTTCTTCAACGTTTTAGGCACAAAAGCACGCGCAAAACACTGGTGGCCTGGGCCCGCAAATGTGCCTCTGTTTGCGCGACGCTGCAAAACCTGACACGGGCACCTGTCTGCCGCCGCATTATTTCCCAGAAATAATTTGATTTTGAAAATCATCCATTGCTTGTAATTCATTTAAAATGTTTAGTAAACATTTGCAGTGAACATTAAAAATACAAAACTTACCCTGGCTTTTCACGCTACTGTCACTGACACTTGTCTCAGTCAGACTTGGGGATCGCGGGATATATAGTTGGAATAGCCGTTTTCTTTATCACCAATCTTTTTGCAAATTGCATCTTATTCTCTAAATCGCTGTCAACGAAATGTCTACTGCACATGCAGGGCGCTAACGAGGTGCAGGTGTGCGCGCAGCTGAGGCAGATGCCTGAGAGCGGCGAGCCGTAACACCTGCAAAATATATGTGGACCAGAAAGAGTGACAAACCTGGGAACTATTTCACTGCAGTCTGCTTTAATACAGAAGCTGAAGCAATAGGGAAGACTGTATGTCTCTGTAATTGAGAACTTTGCTTCTAAAAAACACAGGAGGATGGACTTCCAATATAAGTAACTGGTGAGTTAAACTGTCTTTCTTCAGCATGTTTTTTCCCCCTAACCGTTCTTATGATCATGAAAATATTTGGTAATTCCGAGAAATATCCGTAATCGCCGATTTTAAAACGTAAACATCAAGTGTTGCATGAAGCAAAACACAGCAGGTATACCATCGCACCTGTAGACAACACAACGCCAAACCATATTAATTCGATTCCTGAAATCCTAATCTTCATAAATAATCTATTTGTAATCCACAAGTATACCGAGAAATATCCGTAATCGCCGATTTTAAGACGTAAACAAGTGTTGCATGAAGCAAAACGCAGCACTGGCCGCCGACCGTGTGCGTGTGTTTGGCTGAGCTGACGTCACACAGTCAGTGGCCATCTTAGCCGCTGATCGCTTGGTTGGGTCAGACAGCTCTCCACAACAGCGTACTTCAAGAGCGCATTGTTACCTTATGCAACATTTGTTGACACCAAAACATGTGCGGTTCGACTTAGCTCGTCTCAGACAACAATTTGAGATAAGAATTAGCGATATTGAATTTTCATCTGTCCGTCTGCTTTAACTGAGACTTGCATCCTTTTTTTTGTGTCAGGTCAGGCATTGGCTTGCTTGCTACCGGATAACCATGAAAACCGGTACTACCTTTCTCATGGGTCGGGCCGTCAGTTACTCAACCGGCATCCCCGCCCTTCCGAGGGTGTGGAGGGTGAAACAGGGCATCCTGGCAGAACTAAAAACAATATCTGCCACAGGTATCTGCCACAGGGCTGCACGGTGGCGCAGTGGTTAGCACTGCGGCAGCACAGTTTACCCTTGGCCGGGGGATTGTGGGGATCGTGGGATCGTGGGTTCGATCCCAGCCCCCGACCAACAGTGATCTGTGTGGAGTTTGCATGTTCTCCCCGTGTTGCGTGGGTTTACTCCGGGATTTCTCCGGTTTCCTCCCACATGCCAAAAACATGCATGTTAGGTTAATTGGCTGTTCTAAATTGTCCCTAGATATCTGTTTCCTATAGGCCCTTAGAATAGAGGGTTAGTATTAATGAAAGCGCTTTGAGTGGTCTTTGTGACTAGAAAAGCGCTATATAAGTGCAGGTTAGTTAGTTAGTTAGTTAGGTCTGTGGTGGACCATTCCCAGTTACACAGGGTGAGACTGGACATCCTGGCAGATAAACACATCTGTCGCAAGGACTGTGGTGGACTGTGCCAGTCAGTGCATTGTGACATGCACTACACAAAGAGCAGAGATAAACAAACCTATCATCTGGTCAGTCACTGCAACAGATACTGGAGTCAGTTTGTCTTGGCTTGTCCTTGCCACTGATAATACCTTTATCCGCCAAGAAAGTGCTGCTAGTCCAGCAAAAGCTAGCAGTACTCAAATACTTTGCAAGCAGTTTCATGAAATGGTCAATCAGAAAGTAACTCATATCGGCTCGGACGTCGCCTGGGCTTACAAGGTACGCGCTGATCTGTTCACACTCCGACAGGCAGTGAAAAGTAAGCTAGGAGCAAGAAGACAAAAGAAGAGGGAAACATCAGCCTTGTGTGTAGCAGAATGGAATGTACGCACTCTGTTGGACAGAACAACATCACAGCGCCCAGAAAGACAGACCGCGCTTGTGGCCCTGGAAATGAACAGGTACAATGTAGACATAGCTGCACTTAGTGAAACAAGATTCCCTGGATATGACAGCTTGGAAGACCATGGGTACATCTTCTTTTGGAGTGGGAGATCAACTCAAGAAAGGAGAGAAGCAGGAGTGGGCTTTGCAGTTAGAAAGGAGATAGCAGCAATGTTTGATGAGGAACTGGTGCCAATCAACGACAGGATAATGACTACGAGACTCCCACTACAGCGGAAGATGTATGCCACACTCATCAGTGTGTATGCCCCAACAGTGACCAGCACAGAGGAGGTGAAGGAAGAGTTCTACAGTGATTTACGTGAGACTATCAGGCGTGTACCGACTGATGACAGGCTGATACTCGTTGGAGATTTTAATGCCAGAGTTGGTTCAGACACTGAGAAATGGGAAGGAGTGCTAGGCAGTCATGGAGTAGGCAAGTGCAATGCTAATGGAGAACTTCTACTCGCCCTATGTTCAGAGTACAACCTTGTGATAACCAACACTCTATTTAAGCACAAGGACACACACAAGAAGACATGGATGCACCCAAAATCCAAGCACTGGCACTTATTAGACTACATCATAGTCAGGCAGAGAGACATAAGGGATGTATTGGACACCAGAGCAATGAGAGGCGCAGACTGTGGTACTGATCATGTTATGCTGAGATCTAGATTAAGGATTTGGAGACGAAAACAGCACTGCAGGACGGGTGCGAAGCCACCACGGAAGCTAAACACTAGTGCAGTGAAAGGCCAAAAGAAGCAGGAAGACCTTACACAGGAAATGGATGAAAACTTGGAAGACTGGGACAGCAACAACTCAGAGAATGACATAGAAGAGAAATGGGAAACACTGAAGGATACGGTGTATCAGACTGCGAGTGATGTATTAGGCTACCCTGAGAGGAAACATCAAGATTGGTTTGATGAGCATGATGAACACGTGAAGAAATTACTAGAAGCGAGGAATACCACTAGGCAGGAAAACCTACAGTGTAACACAAGGTCGAAGAAGAAGAAATACTCAAAGGCTCAGAGTGAGCTACAGAAGTACACCAGAGAGATGAAGTCCAACTGGTGGGATGAAAAAGCGGAGGAACTTCAAACTGCAGCAGACAGGAAGGATATGAAAACATTCTTCACAGGTTTGAGAGAAATCTACGGCCCTAAACAAAGAGGATTGATCCAACTAAAGGCTATAGATAGTGAAACGGTTTTGCAAGAGAAAGACAAGATCCTGGACAGATTTGCAGACCACTATGACCAGCTACTAAACATCCCTGGAGATCTCACTGAAGAGGCTAAAGAAGCTCTAGTGCAGCGACCAGCTGTATCAAGTCTGGATGGACCAGCTGTATCAAGTCTGGATGAACCACCAAATTTTGATGAACTAATGGCAGCTATCAGGACAACACAGGATGGTAAAGCTCCAGGAAGGGATGGAATTCCAGCAAAAGTGTGGAGATTTGGTGGTGTTCAGCTGAACAACTGCCTGCACAAGCTCATCCAAGAGATATGGGATGCCCAGAAAGTACCTCAAGACTGGAAGGATGCAAGTATTGTGCCTTTGCTCAAGAAAGGTAACGGGAAAGATTGTGGAAATTACTAAGGTATATCACTGCTAGCCACTGTTGGTAAGATTCTCTCACGTGTACTACTTAACAGACTCAGTGAACACATCTCGCAGAATGTACTACCGGAAACCCAGTGCGGCTTTAGAAGTGGAAGAAGCACAATGGACATGATTTTCTGCTTGAAACAGGTTCAAGAAAAGTGTATCGAACAGAGCATGCCGCTTTATGTAGTCTTCATAGACTTCAGTAAAGCCTTCGATACTGTTTCACGACAAGGACTTTGGCAGGTACTCAAGAAATATGGTTGTACAGAGAAGTTTGTCAGCCTGATCGAGGCACTCCATACAGGTATGCAAGCAAACGTAGCAATGAGTGGTTCGGTATCTAAAGACTTTTCAGTAAGCAGCGGGGTGAAACAAGGGTGTGTGCTGGCACCTACACTCTTCTCGCTATATCTGTCAGCCATGCTTGAGGTGGCCTTCAAAGACACTTCAGAAGGAGTATACATTCAAACAAGGAAAGAAGCAGACTTGTTCAGTGTGGCACAGTTTAAAGCCAAGAGTAAGACATCGATAAAGGTAGTAAGAGAAATGCTCTTTGCCGACAACAGTGCTCTAGTTGCACACAGCGTGGAAGATATGCAAACTTTAGTGGAGAAATTTGCAAGAGCAGCTAGCCAATTCAGCCTCTAAATCAACATCAAGAAGACAGTGCCTTTATCAACCACCAAAGTTCCAATTATCAACATCACTACCAGAAGAGATCAGTATTGGTACAGAGCCACTAGTCAAGTGCAAGACTTTCAAGTACCTAGGGAGTACTGTTTCAGAGAATGCTAGGCTGGAGGATGAACTATCTCTCAGAATGGGAAGAGCGAGCGCTGTGTTTGGAAACTTGAGGGGGAGACTGTGGAATAATCGATGGGTCTATCCGTGTGAAATGCAAAGTGTACAGAGCAACAGTACTAGCTACTCTATTATACGGTGCTGAAACTTGGACTGTCTACAGAGTGCAGGTGAAGAAACTCCACGCGTACATGATGAGACACCTTCGAGCCATAATGAACATCTCATGGAAAGACAAAGATAGCCAACATAGAAGTGTTGAAACGAGCTGGTCTACCATCAATGGAGGACATGCTAATACAGATGAACCTGAGATGGCTCGGACATGTTGAGAGGATGGACCACCAGCGTCTCCCTCAGCAGTTACTCTACTCACAGTTATGCGAGGGCAAACGCAATCAGGGTAGACCAAGGCTCAGATTTAGAGACACTGTAAGAAACTTGAAGAAGTTGGACATAGACAGGAGTTCCTGGCAACGGAAGGTTAAGGACAGAGCTGTGTGGAGGAATCTGATCAGACCTAAATGAAACAGTCATTGTCGCCCACGACAGACTGCTATGATGACAGTAGTCTGGAAAATGAAGCTTGTTGTAAATTTAGATCGCAAGGACATTGATTTTGCTGATAATAAACAGATAAAACACATCCTCTTCATAAATAAAAAAGGAATCATAAAGTCGTATGTGCTTTCAAGTATTTTTAATGTTTTAGAAAAGCGTGGTGCCATTGAGGTTAAGATGACAGTCTTGGGCAGGGGGAAAAGCACTAGGGCTGCAACTAATGACTATTTCAATAGTCGACTAGTTGCAGACTATTGTAATGACTAGTCATTAAGAACTGCACAATAAAACAATCTCTCATTTCTTTTTATTGCGATAAATAAAACCTTTTCCTTTAAAAAAAAAGAGCATTTGATGAACAAGACACAACAATCAGCAATAAAATAAAAAACTTTTTTTGTTAAAGTGCATTTTGTGCATAACAAACAATGCATAACATTTAACATTTGTTAAGTGTGTGTGTGTGTGTGTGCGCGCGTGTGAGAGAGAAGGAAAATTATGTTTGTAAGGGTTCTCTCATATTTCTTCTTCATCAAGTGGGTGAAATGGTTTCTGGATGGCAGCGTATATTCAGGGTTGAACTGGTGAATCATTTGTTGAAATCCTTCCCCGTCAACCATGGAAAGTAGCATCATGTCTTTGACCATCCATCCATCTTCTTCTGCTTAATCCTTTTCAGGTCACCCATGTTTAAAACTGACTGAGAGCAGTAGCTTGTTGCGGAGTACATGTCTGCTTTTTCTGCAAAAAGCCATCCACAATCCCTGTCATCTCCTTTATGCTGCATAAATTTTACAATGAAATTATCAGACAAAATGACATTACTCTTTAAACTGTCATGATCCTCTACACACACACCTACAGTAATAGGCTAGCTACTAGCATGGGAGCTAATTATCTTACCAAGGGCCATCTGATCTGACTCTTCCAAAACATGTTTGCTCTTCAAATGCTCATGCATCGCTGTAGTGGCCTCATGGTACACAAGGCTCACGTTACAGAGCTTGCATTGAACAGTTTTGGCTGAGTCATGTACAAAATGTTCCCAAACTTTGGAACGTTTGTTTCACATGAGCTCCACTTCAGCCTCCGCCATGGTGCTGCTTTCCCTGCTCTGTTCCTGGTCACTGGCATGCATGGTCTGTCAGTGCACCAAAGAGCTGGAAAAAGTGTGATGTCTCACTCGTCTCACTCTGAGCTACTTCATGTGGTTACAGTGAAACATTGCAGTGTTTCCTCTGGCTTAAAGACCTTGGTGTGGAAGCAACATATTTTTCCGGGGGGGGGGGGCACATGACACTATTGTAACCGGAATATGTTAATTTTATACTGTTTAATTTTGCACAGTAACTTTGCATATGGAACTTACCATTTGAAGTGCTAGTGCATACCTGTGCATGCCCGTAGAAACGAAGTATAAGCAAGTATTAAGCAAGTATTTCTGCATGCCTGTAGAAAGCAGGTGTAAGCAAGCACGTCAGCACTCGTTCAGTGATGCCTGCCTTTGATCTTTGATGATGTCGTAGCGAGTCCTGTGATCTTTGATGTCATAGCGAGTCCTGTGATCATGAGTGATGCCTGCCTTTGATCTTTGATGTCCTATGATTGTGAGTGATGCCTGCCTTTGATCACACACAGATTTTCTTGAATCACTCTATACTATGGTGTCTATATGATGTCATATAGACTTCATGTAGAGGTCATAGGCACATCATAGGCGATCCTTTGATCTTTTAGCGAGTCCTATGGTCATGACAGACAGACACACAGAGATTTCTTGAATTATACTGTATATTAATTGTACAACCAAGAATCATTGGATCTAGATGTGTAGAGTGATGATATAGAGTGAAGTACGAGGGGACGAAGAAGAGTGATGTCTGAAGATAGAGTTGAGGTTCAATTGGACACAGCAATGATGATAGAAGGACTACAGCTCCTGGCCAGATAGAGTGAAGTACGTGGCGGTAATGCACCCGTAAGCTGGTTGACAACCACCAATCAAATCTAAAAGAAGAAGAGGCTTGAATGTTGGAATATTGGGCCAGTTGGGGTCCCACCCAGACATCCTGTATTTGGACTTTTTACTGCTGTCATCCTTCTCTCCTTCCTCTGCTCTCACCTCTCCTGGACCCTCTTGAACACTTTGCTCTCCTTGGCTCCTCTCTTCTGTCTAATCTTTCCCTCTCTGAGCTCTGCCTAATTCAGGTTCTCTCTCTGTCTATGGTGGTATACCAATGGATTAGAAAATATCGTCTCATGTAAATTAAAAGTAGACAACCAAAAATTTCTGGTTCAGGGTACAAAGAGCACCCACTTAAAATTTGAGTAATGACTTCAGTCTTGAAGGTTTGAGGTTTTTCTCCAAAATTTATAACAATTTTGTTATAGTTTTGTACTTTTCTCTGTAAATTTATCTAAATTTGAAACCATTTTCCTCAAATTTGTAATTTCCTCTTGTACAATTGACTTTTCTTGTACATTTGAGACTTGTGGATAATTTTATGGCTAATTTTTGTCTTTTTTTTAATAAAATTACTGTTTGTTTTTTTTGTTTTTAATAAATTTGAAACGGACTGTGGTAATTTTTTATACTTTTTCCTTATAACAATTTACATTTTTGACCAAATTTTGCAGAGCCAGAACAGAACAATAATTTAACTCTGATTTCAAAGAAAAAATATTAATAAAATTGTATTTAATGAAATAAATTAACTTAAATGACCAAAGATGCAGTTATTTCTGTTATATTTCTATATATTTATAGGTTTTTGTTTTATTTATTTATTTTTTTTTTTAGAAATCTCCTCACCACCTAGGAAAAACCTCCCTTATTTTGAAATCCAAATGTTGGCACGTTTAGTTTGTCTGAAGGCTGCTGATGGATTAAAGTAATTGACTTTGTGAATTTCGGTCATCTTAACTTGCTAGGTACATAATAATGAACATAAATTAGTTAATTAATATTAACTAAGGTAAAGGCAAAAACATCTCCTTTTTATTATTGTCTGAAATAAGAAAAACAAAAACCTAACCACACGTGTTAGCTAAGCGACTCTTCCATTATTGCTTCCGTTACCAGCGGGTTAAAACCATGATAAATGCTTCACTACTTGCGTATCTCTTCTGATTTTTTTTAAAGTACTTTAATAAGCTCGTGTTGCTCTCGGACAGCAACGTTTGTCACAAGATACTCTGCAGTGGTTGCTGACTGGAGAGCGCAGGTGGGGCGCTTCTGAACTCCACGCGAATGACTGTCATGTGCGTTGTTCGTGTGTGCGCTTGCGGACCGTCATTGCTTCATATATTTTTCGTAAATTTATATTCCTGATGGAGTGGCAGACATTTTTTTCAGAGGTAGCGGGCCACCACCCAGAAATGTTACCAGAGGAAACCCTGGACTGTATTATACCGAGGGAAATTCAGATTCTTTGGAAAATTGCAACTTATCAATTAATTGTTAATCAATTGGTAAGGTAAATCAACTAATGACTAATGAATTAATTGATAACTTGCATCTCTAAACAAAAGCTGTGAAAACTGTTTTAGCTGTGATAGTGGGGCCATCCTGAAGGGTAGCCTGTCTGTCATTCTCTAACACTGATATGATACATTGTTTGCTTTAAATTATGTGCTATGAATGAGCATAGCAGCCTGTCAACGTTACATGCTTTACTTCCCCCTTTAAATATTAAAGTATTTTGCAACTGCCTGTACTTATATGAAAAATGGCTTGTAAAGGCAGGGCATAGCTGTGCCTGCTGTCGCACACCTTCCACTGCCTGATTAGAAGGTAGAGCTTTTGAGACGTAATAGAATTTTTTTTTGTTCCAAATTGCCCAGGAGAGGCAGAGGCTACCTTGACTACATGTCACTGTAATGGACAGAAAGAAAATGACTGATTTGTGGCCGCATGTTTGAATGTTTTGCTTAACTAAACCATGCTGAAACATTTCCTTTAATGCCTAAGCAGTTCTCGTGGAAAGTGTGGAGTACTCTGAATTGATGCACAAATGTCAAAGAATCAATTTTTTTTTTTAAATGTCCAGAGTTCAGCAGAAACCCATGTCTGCTGATGCTACAGCTCAAGAGTAAATAACCAGGTACCGTAGTATCTGTAGTGGTATATACAGTGCTGTGAAAAAGTATTTGCCCCCTCCCTGATCTTTTATATTTTTGCGTATTTGTCACACTTAAATGTTTCACATCAAACAGATTTTAATATCAGACAAAGATAACCTGAATAAATACAAAATGCAGTTTTCAAATGATGATTTCATTTATTAAAGTTAAACTATCGAAGCCTACCTGACCCTATGTGAAAAAGTAATTGCCCCCCATGTTACATCATGAATTAACCGTGATTAACCACATTTTTTTGGAAAGCTGAGTTCAATTTCAGTAGCTACACCCAAGCCTGGTTACTGCCAGACTTGTTGAATCAAGAAATCACGTAAATAGAACCTGTCTGACAACGAAGTATGCTAAAAGATGTCAGAAAGCAACACAATCCCACTGTGATCTAAAGAAATTCAAGAACAGATGAGCAACAAAAACCCAGAACAATATCTAAAGAACTGCAGACCTCACTTGGCTCAGTTTGGACACTGGTCCATGATGGAACAGTAAGAAAGAGACTGGGCAAAAATGGCATCCATGGGAGAGTTCCAAGAAAAAACCACTGCTGGACAAAAGGAACTCACTCAACTCACATTTGCCAAAAAACATCTAGATGATCCTCAAGACTTTTGGGAAAATATTCTGGGGACTGACGATACAAAAGTTGAACTTTTTGGAAGACGTGTCCTGTTTTATCTGGCATAAAACTAACACAGAATTTCATAAAAAGAACATTGTATCAACAGTCAAACATGGTGGTGGTAGTGTCATGGTCTGGGGCTGCTTTGCTGCTTCAAGACCTGGACAACTTGCTCTAATTGACAGAACCATGAATTCTGCTCTCTACCAAAACATTCTGAAGGAGAATGTCCAGCCATCAGTTCATGAAGCCCTCCAATGTGACTGAATTTAAACAATTCTGCACAGAAGAGTGGGACCATAGGACCATTTACAAAGGAGAAATACTTCAGATTTTACATATTCATTTTTGTACATGTGATTTGATAGTTTCATATATAACAAATGAACAAGTGTTATAAGTTTCAGAGCATTTTTATTTTCTTCTAATAATAATATTTTCAATAAATGTATAAATAAGGCTTTTTGTAGTGTAAACAGTTTAAACTAACTACTTTAAAGTATATAAATATTTTACTTGTACATATAACATTAATAGCTTCTCTGTGCAGTACACAACTCATTGTAAACAGTAACATACTGCTTAATATTAAAGTGTCTGTGACACGATGTAGGACTGTTTATTAACTGTTATGAGTTCTGTTTGGTGACATCATATACATACCCTCTATTCACCTACACCACAGCAGGCTGGAGTGGATTTGAAAAGTTTTTTTTCTGATTGTCAACTCTTCCGTACCAATAGACACTCCCTATTTTTTTTTAATAGGCTACAGCACACCATAACTAGACTAGATAAGTTACACAACTTTGGTCAGGACCACTGTATACCTGGTTGCTCAGGTGCAGAGTGTAGAAAGTCAGGTTCTTGGGTGTCAGGCCCCTCTATTTCATCCCGAGAGTCCCCAGGGGCTAAAGTATCACTCATTGCTGAAAGGAAAAAACAAACTTCCTTACAATGGTTGAGTTTAAACAGGGAAGTTAATATCTTCTTATGTCTTAATTTTTTTTTAATCTAGTTTGAGTAAAGCTAGTTGACAGCTTAATTGCAACCAGCAAGACATTAAATGCCATAATTAGCACAGCTACAATAAACGTGAACATGTAGCGGGCCTATCCAATATTATGAATGAAAGTTAATAGCTCAGTGACAACAGGTAAATCTTGTGGCCATCACTTAACATTATATTATTAAACTATTTTTCAGACTCGTAGGTCCGTATCAGCATGAAGAAAAATACATTAAAAACAAGATAAAACATGTACATCAGCATAGTGCAATTAAAATAAAACCCATGAGGTCACAACATCACCTTGTCTAAAATACAAAGAAATCAACATTATAACATTAACCTGAATCGATGTGTGAATTTGTGTTCTCCAAGGGAGACAAAAGTAACATAACATTACTCAGACCCACCTGCTAACGATATGCACGAAGCTGAATTGTCCTCATTCACCTGGCCAGGAAGCTTCTCTTCAAAGCCTCCATCTACCCCACTGTCCTCGATAGCAGACAAAGGTCTGTGTCCCAGAAGTTCTTCCAAGGCATCAAAATATGGGAATGTCACTGGAACCGCGCCACGTGTTATTTTGGCGTTTAGCTTTGTTGTAAGCTAATTGTAGTGCTTTCCAGTGACAGCGAATTTGCTCCACACTTCTATCAAATCCCACTTCTGCCATTTTCGTTGATAATCTCTTAAAAACATCTGTATTTCCTTCCATCCAAAAGACAAAGAACATTCATGTCTTTCATTTCACTAAACATTAATTTAGTTTTTTCCTTGCTCCAGTGCTTACCGGTGGCATTAAGCATCTTTGTGCTTCTATTTACCTACTTCCATGTTTATGTCTTTGCGCATGCGCAGATGTAAAAGAACAAAGGAAAACTGCTTACGGTGTGTACATGCACTGGATGAACGGTTTATTGGGCAAATAAACTAGGTGTGTTAATCCATTTTCTTATAAACCGATAATTGCATTTAACTGATAAAGGTAAACGGATTACTCAGTTTACATGACAGTTTGAATAATCAGCTAACTCCAGAAAGCTGATTGTAATTGGTTTATTTGTGACCATGTAATCAGGGTCACTGACAGATTTTTTTTTTTCAGCAGTGACAGAAAACTCTGAAAGCTGTCTCTATCATTTTGACAGATTACACTGAGGGTGATCTTATTAAAATAATTGAAAATAACAGGTAATAATAGAGGACAGATTTTTAATTTTTTTAATTTTTTTTTTTTGCAACCCTGTCTCAGATGTTAACAAAAAAAGTGTAGCGCAACCTCTGTATGCATCATAACAGACCATCAGATACCCCAGTTGAATTTTTTAATGATTTTGGAAGATGGAAGTGATTGTGCTGTTAGAGTGAGAGTGATTCCTAATATTTAGTCCTCTTCTGTCTGTTAACATTTTGATAATTTGGATGTACCAAGTTTAATTTGCACCAGAGATGTTCACAAGTCACTAACTTGGAGTCAAAGTCAAGTCCGAAGTCTCTGGGGTTAGGGTCAGAGTCGGGTCCAAAGTCTCATTTTATGTTTTGTTTTTTGTTTTTTTATTAATGGCAAGTGTTTTATAGCACAACTGAATTGCAGACTTATTTAAAAATATTTAAAGGAAACAAAACCACAATTAACATTTTAATTATGATACATAATTTTTAACAAATACTTGAAAAACTACTTGGAGTTCAGCCTGTTTACATGGTTTCAACATTATGTATCTTGTTTGAACTGCCAACTAACTGTATTAACAATTTTCTAATATAGATCTTACATATAATTATTTCTAAGAAATAATATTATGAAGATGGTCTTCCATGTGCAGAAAACACTATTTCTGTACCACGACATGGATATCGCCATGATTTGCTCACATCATTTGTCTTTCACTGACACAGTCACAGAGTATGTACCCAGCTTAAGAACAGCTGACATGTCCTACCAGTCGTCCAGGTCTTCATCTCCAACACTGATCTCAGGATGTGGGACTTTGTCCATCTCAGCTACTAGGAGGTTTGAAGAAAGAAACAAAAGTGTCAGAGATAAATTATAAGCCCTCTACAGATAGCTTATTAGGCTATAATTGAGTGATTTATTTTACAAATAACATTCAGAAAACACAAGTATCATTATGTTGTACACAGACTGCTAAGAAATTTTTTTTGTAATATTGTGATTATTTTATGGACAGAAATGTCCATAATGTAATGATACACTACCATTTGATAATTGGTAATAATTGTTTTTGAAGTTTGTCATATATAGAGTGACATTTTCAGCAAGATAAATTTACACAAAAATTAAGGACATCACCAGATTTGCTATACTTGAAAGTTATAGCTTATGTTTTGTGTATATTAATGTAGAGGAACGGTGATTGGTGTTTTTTGTGACATTAAGAAAATAAGCTCCATTAACAATAGCAACATAAGGAACATCCTTTAAGGTGGATTCACACTACAACGTTTGGACCGACTTTTACTGCCGTTTTCTGCCGTTTTGGCAAACATCGGGCTCTGCTGGCAGAAGTTAATGATTGCTGGTGTTTGTTGGCAAACACTGGCAAAAGTTGTGTACCTTGAAAATTTTCAGCATGCTGAAAATTCAGCATGTTCAGCAATTTCAGCATGCTGAAAATTTGCCTACGTTTGGAAATACACGTTGGTGAAATTTGTGCTTAGTTTGTAAGAGTTCCTGAGCGCTGAGCTAAGTTATGCACAGTTTACCCAGTCAGCCTAAGTAAAAGCTGGGTTCACTCTATAGCGTTTGGACCGACTTTTACAGACATTTTGAAAAATCAAGAGAAATACTCAGTGCAGATCAGCTGACATCAGCGTCAGGTGACGTTCATATAAAGATCAGTGTTTGTGGAGGCTTCCTGACGTTCTGTTTCTGGAGTGAACGCATCTCCTTGGGGCATACGTTTCAGTATTTATTTTTGTTTGATATTCCTATGTAGTTATTTCTGCATACCCTTTTCCCCTGTTCGTTCATTCATTCATTCATCTAAAAAAATAATAAAATGATGCATAAACTCCAACACTAAGTCCGCAATTAAAATGTGAATGTGGATGGAATAAAAAACTATTTAGTGAATCATGATATAAATAAAATAATGGGTGATTATGTTTTGACTGTTACACCTCTCTCCATTAAAATAACATAAAATCCTGTTAAATGTCATTTACTTTTTGACACCACATCAGCGCTTGTTTGATTCCCAGACTGGAAGTGAACCAATCCTGGAGAATGATTACGCACGGAGCAGAAAATTAAGAACAGTAAATTTCTCATGAGATTTTTTTTTTTTTTTTCTTTTAGGCTGTCACATTTTTTGGGAGATTACACGCAGCCTAAGCGTCCACCAAACGCGTTTTTTGTCGCCTGACCACCCTGAACGTCTTTTTTTTTTTCAGTGCCTATGCGCTGTGCTCTGGGGGAAAAAAAGTCTGTGCCCGGTATCTCAGCAACAGCTTGTCAGTCACAGCTCAGCACTTTCACTTTTCCTATGGTCAGACTTTCTACTTATTTTTTAATGGAAGTCTCTAAATAACAATGGACAGGAAACGTATTCTAGCATTGGTAGCAGCTCTGGATGCAAAATATCATGACACGGAAAGCAGGAGTGTGAGTACAGACTGTACCGGCATCCTATGTCCCGCCCTTCCTTGATTCTGATTGGCTGTTTCGGAAGGTCTGACATTGATGAGCTCAGCTGCAGTCTGAAAAGTTTTAACTTTTTTCAACTCTGAGCTCCCTGAGCGCCGCAACAAAAAGTAGCCACCGCTGAGTGCGGGCACAAGAATCCCACAAACAATTCAAAACTAATCAAATGTCTGTTTTATATATCCCATAGATTAATTTTTTTTTTGATATATGTCATACACACCCCCAAACAAATGCTGTACATTGCTCTTACATGTAGTTTCTTTTTTTAAATTACCCCTTCTCTCTATTTCTTTCGTTCCTGCATGGCTGAACTGAGTTTTGATCTAAAAACATGTTTTCGCCAGCATTTCAGTCAACGTTTGCCAAAGGAGCTTTACTTAGGTGAACGCTCCATAACTTTGAGGAACTTTTACAAACTGAGCACAACTTTCACCAACATTTATTTCCAAACGTAGGCAAATTTTCATCATGCTGAAAATTCTCAATGAATACAACTTTCGCCAACAAACACCAACTATCCTTAACTTTTATAAACTTTTGCCAGCAGAGCCAGATGTTTGCCAAAACATCAGTAAAAGTTGGTCTTGCGATTGCACCAATTCACGTGAAATCAGCCAATCAGCGCAACTATTGCGCGACCTTGCAACTTTGTCCAATCACCGCAACTTTCCCGCAATTTTGGCCAATCCTCATCAACTTCCGCCAATTTCACCTATCAAATTTGTCTAACTGGCGCTGAAACGGTCAGTCTAACTAATCAAATGCATCGCTGCACCGTATTCACTTCCGTGTTTACAGTGAGTTTATAGTTTACAGTGAGTAACGGAACACATCAGCAAACAGAGTGTGTGATTTAAAAAGAATACTCGCCTGCGAGGTTTTCAATACCGTCCCTTCCTCCGTCTCCCCCAGCCTGCCCGTGGATGCCTCGCCACGTCTCCGTCCTGACCGTGTGTATGAAGCGCTGGGCTTGTGTTGAAAAACATGCGCCTGCCCAAAAGCACCCCGTCGCGGGAGCGCGTGGGAGGAGAGGCCACTACACTGCAGCAAGTGTTTGAGCATTTATATATCTTTAGAGGTAAAATCATTACTACATCTGGTGAATGAACTTTAAAACTGAATCTCCAGTGTGGATGGACAAACGTAAATGAAAGGGGGGTGTGTGTGTGTGTGTGTGTGTGTGTGTGTGTGTGTGTGTGTGTGTGTGTGAAGACCAACATGCAGCAGACAGACAGGTAGACATGGAAGGAGAGAGAATATTCTCTATTTTTTTTTTCAGAAAAACTCAGACTCCAATAGACAGTACAGAGCAACAGAATATTTATTTTTTCCTCTCTGCTCAGTGCCGGGTGATTGGGGACCATATGGAGTTTTCAAATGAAGGTGCTACCAATAATTTCCAAATCTATACTCTTTAACTTGCATTCAGTGCAATTTAGCTGTTGTAATGGATATTGTGTTAATGTTTGTATTTGCTGTTGCACAAAAGAGTTTTTCTGTATAGCAGAAGTTTCTGCTTAATTTACAAATCACTGTAATAGGAAAGTTTTGACAATCCTGTGCTTTTCTTGTGGTGTTATGTATAGTATCACTGCAGTAAACTGGAAAAAAGCATCTGCTTTAAAATTTGGAATTCTTCCCACAACTTTTAGTGCAATAAACACTCTAAAAACATCACAACTTTTATTGCAACTTTTTTAAAAAAGCTCCTGCGATTTCAGGCTTTTTAGTCCTCAACAATCATAAAAACATCCCGCGAAATCCTGGAGGGACTGTTTAGAGCATAAATGTTCTGAACACATTTATTTTCTATAGGCTAGTACTTTATCAAAACACTTCAACAGAAAAATATGAAAAAAATCGTTATCAGTATGGGTCCTTCATATTACTATATAACTTTTGTTAATACTGATTTATGAATATGTAAATGATGGATTTTCCTTCCCTCTGCTGAAATAATGTAGCTTCCCATATTTTGGGGAGGGGGGGGTAACTGAGCTGGAGAAAAGCAGGACTACAATCCTATTGAGATTTTATAGGGATTATTTCAGTCTTTAAAAAAGTGTTTTTAACAGGTTGCAGTCTATGGTTAATATACAGTGATCCCTCGCTACTTCGCGCTTCACCTTTCGCACCCTCAGTACATCGCGGATTTTTCAAAAATATTCATCAAAAATTCAAAATTGAGAAAAAATACATTAGAACATCACGTATCAACACGGAGAGCCCGCACAACTCAAAATCCACCTCTCTGATTCGCTGGCCAGCATCTCCCCCCTAAGAGATCGCTCCCGACTCTAGATTTTGTTCTCGTGTTGACTCGGCTCGGGAATCTCGCGAGAGATGCACTCTCGCGAGATTCTTTTCATTCTCTCGCTCTTTCTCTCTCCCGAGAGAGAGAGAGTGAGAGAATGAACGTACATATTATTTTTTTTTTCCACAATATCTTTATTGAACCTTTTTTTTTTTTAACAAACATAATACAAACAATCAAACACTAACACTAAAGTACTACAAAAAAAAAAATGCACTAAAAACACCAACAACCACCAACAAAATCAAGTCTTCAACAATGCTCCTCTGTTTAGTCTAGACAATCCAATACATAAGTATACATATTATGTTCACCAGTTTGGAATTTACAAGGTCCACACACATCATTCACCTTCTTCTTCAAGAGTTATGTTTAAATTTTTTACATAATCAATAAAAGGTCTCCATATATTCTCAAACACAATTTCCTTTGATTTCAGTATATATGTTATTCTTTCTAATGGAAGGTTTGTTAACATCTGTCTTAACCACTGAGTCACATCTGGTCTATGAGTCTTTTTCCATAATAGTGCAATACATTTTTTGGCATTAAGCAAACTGAGGTCTATGAATGTTCTTTCACTTTTATTAAAATTATGCTTTTCTGGGTACAGACCCAACAAAAACAGTTTAGGATTCAATATGATTTGTTTTGAGATTATTTTTTCAATTGTTACCCTCACCTCTTCCCAAAACATTCTTATTAATCTACATTCCCATAAACAATGAAATAGGGTTCCTTTACTTTCCATGCATTTTGTGCATGTATCTGGTATATTTTTGTTATATCTATTTAACTCCTCCGGTGTAACATACATCCGCATTAGCCATTTGAAATGTATCAATTTAAGGCGTACATTTATTGATTTGGTTTGAGCTTCTGTACACGCCAATTCCCATTGTTCCTCTGAAATTTCAATTTGCAGATCTTCTTTCCAGTAGTTTAATCTTTTCAGTGAATTTTCACTTGAAGATAGTGTCAATGAGTTATAAAACTCTGAAATAATACCCTTTCTTTTACTATCTTTCATCATCATTTTTTCCAAGGATGAATAAATAGGTCGAGTGAGAGCTTTATTTTGATTTGATCGAATAAAGTTTCTAAGTTGAAGATATTTAAAAAAATGTGTTCTATTGAGATTAAATTTGATCCTCAGCTCTTCAAAAGACATTATGTTGTCTGCACATGGCAAATATAAATCCTGAATCTTTTGTATCCCTTTTAAATTCCATACTTTAAATACAGCGTCCGCTCTCCCTGGTTTAAAATATTGATTACCCCATATTGGACTAAATTGTGACAATAACTGTGGTTCTTTTAAATAGTTTTTAGCTTCACACCATATTTTGATCATATGCTTTACAAATGGATTTTTAACTTGTTTTTGTAATTTTTTTGCCGAATCTGAGTATAAGAATATGGGAAGAGGTAAAGGTAAATTGTATGATTCCATTTCAGTCCAGTGAGGGAGATCATTTGATGAAAAATAATATGTCATAGACCTCAGTTGTGCCGACCAATAATACAACATAAAATTTGGACATTTCAGACCTCCACGATCAATTGGTAAATATAATAAAGACAAACGTAATCTAGCCCTCCTGTTGTTCCATATAAATTCCACTAACTTTTTTTTATTCTTGAGAATAGATCTAAAGGTGGTGATAAGGGAATGTATTGAAATAAATAAAGTATTTTAGGTAAAATATTACTTTTAAGTATATTGATTCTCCCGATCATCGACATTGGTAGTGACATCCATCTCTGAGTTAACTCATTGATATCTGACATTAAGGCTTCATAGTTGACACTGGCGACTGATTCTAGCTTAGGCATAATTTGGATTCCTAAATATTTAAACTGATTTACAACATTGAATTGATTTACCTCAGGGGCTGGGTAATTTCTCTGGGTCTCATTTAGCATTAATATTGAAGATTTAGTTTTATTTATTTTATATCCTGATATTTCCCCAAAATTCTTTATTAAATTCAACAAGGTTGGAATTGATTTTTTTAGATTCGACATAAACAAAATTATGTCATCGGCGTACAGGGAGATTTTATGTTCTGTTGGTCCAACTTTAATTCCATATATTTGTGAATGTAAACGTATCGCTATCGCTAAAGGTTCAATTGCCATAGTAAACAGTAAAGGTGAAAGTGGACAGCCTTGTCGACATCCTCTATTGATTTTTATTGGTTTTGAAATATTGTTATTTGTTAGGATTTCTGCTGTAGCATTATTGTATATTATTTGAACCCATTTTATGAAATTATTTCCAAGTCCAAACCTTTGTAGGACTTCAAAAAGAAAGGGCCATTCAACTCTATCAAAGGCCTTTTCGGCGTCCAATGATAGGAGAGCTGTATCCGGTGCTTCTTTATTAAAATAAATAATATTAAATAGTCTTCTTACATTATGGAAGCCTTGTCTACCCTTTATAAAGCCATTCTGATCTCGATTAATAATATTTGGTAAAATTTCTTGTATTCGTCTTGCTAAAATTTTACAGATTATCTTAAGGTCGGCGTTTAATAGGCTTATTGGTCTCATATTTTCACATTTATTAGAGGGCTTACCTGGTTTTGGCAGCAGTATAATTAAGGCATTATTTATGTATGATGGTAAATTATTATTTTGAAATGCTTCTAAAACCATTTCCAAAAAAGGTTTTATTAATTTATTCTTAAATTTTTTATAAAGGTCAACTGGAAGACCATCTGGTCCTGCACTTTTTCCTGATTTCATATTATCAATGGCTAGCCCAACTTCTTCTTGACTAATTTTAGACTCCAATATCTCCCTATTTTCATTTGGAATACACGGAATAGATAGTTCGTTCAAAAACCCATTTAGTTTTGTTAAATCAGGTTCATTTTTGGTATCATATAATTTTTCATAGTAATCTCTAAAGGCTCTATTAATTTCTAAAGGATCTATAACTATCTGTCCGTTACTTATAATACTGGTAATTGGTGTTTTAATTTCCAATTGTTTAATCTGCCATGCTAATAATTTTCCTGATTTTTCACCTTGTTCATAAAAAGATTGTTTCAATCTTAGAAGACTCGAGGCAGCTCTATTCGCTGATTTTTTGTCGTATTCAGCTCTCAAAATCAGTAATTCATTCTCCAACCTTGGGTCACTTCCTGCATACACTTTTTCCTGAAGACTTTTTATTTTATGTTCCAATTTAGCTCTCTCCTCTCGAGTCTTCTTAGATTTTGATCCTGTATAACTAATAATATGTCCCCTAATAAAAGCTTTGAAAGCCTCCCACTTTACACATGCTGATGTTTGTGTAGTATTGATGTCAAAGAACTCGTCTATCTGTTTTTCTATATACTTGACAAATTCCTCATCCTGAAGCCATTTATGCTGAAATTGCCATCTACCTGATTCCTTTGTCAATTTTTTATCTACATATATTAGACAACAGGGTGCATGATCAGAGATCACGATGTTATCATAAAAGCAGTTTTGAATCTTGGACCTTAATTCTGTGGAAATCAAAAAATAATCAATACGTGAGAATGTCTTGTAGGTACTGGAATAACAAGAATAGGCTTTAACTTGTGGTTTCATTTCTCTCCATATATCTAACAATCTCAATTCTTTCATAAAATGGTTAATAGTCATCCTGCATCCAATGTGCGTACAATCCAGTCCTGTTGATCTATCCACACCTGGATTCAATGTACAATTAAAATCCCCTGCTATTATATGTTGCCCTGTAAGTGATGATAAGATGAGAAATAAATTAGCAAAGAACTTCTGATCATCTATATTGGGACCATATAAGTTCACAAGATTTATATTTTCTAATAGCAAAGAACCTTGAATGATTACATATCTTCCAAATTTGTCTCCAATTACATTTTTCACTTGAAAAGGAACTGATTTATGTATGAGAGTCATAACTCCCCTGGCTCGGGATGAAAATGAAGAGGTGAATACACTTCCCTGCCATCTACTCCTAATTCTTTTAACATCCTCCTCTATCAGATGAGTTTCTTGTAAAAACACAATTCTTGAACCCATGTCCTTTATTTTATTCATAACTTGTTTAAGTTTTTTTAAATTTTGTAGACCTCTGCAATTCCATGAAGTTAAATTAAGATTAACACTTTGGTCCATGATCAATAGAGAGTTTGGGATTACCTTGCAGTGTAAACATGCTCATACAGAGAAGCAAAAACATGAGTGGTTGAACATTCATCCTACAAACTACACACAAACAAATTTCCCCTTCCCACACTTGTGGCAAACCCCCCAAAATCAAAAGAAAAATTCTGTCTCCCGATATAGCCATCGACCGTTCCACACCCACGGGGAACAGCCTAAGCCACTCCTTCTTCATCCTCCCAATCACCCTAACTCTACTGCTTTTAATGACGTGACATTAACTCTCCTCTGTAGTTTTCCAACTTAACTCCAAAATTTTTAACAACTTTGTACATCATAGTTTTTTGTTTTTTTTTTGTTTGTTTTGTTTTTTTGTTTTTTTAATATATAATACAATCTATATTTTGTAAACTTACTATTTACTTCAAGTCAGTCAGATGCCTGTGCAAATGCTTAATTATTCTACCTTATATTTTGTTCATGCTTAGCTTCCACCAGTCTCTTCTTCTTCTTTGATCTTCTTGATGAACTCCTGCGCCTCCTCTGGGGTCTTGAAGATGTGGGTTCTGCCCTCATACGTGGTCAGCAGTCTCGCAGGATAGATTACACCATGACGAATCCCAAGGTTGCGCAGCTCCTTACGTACAGGATCAAACTGCTTCCTCAATTGCTGGATTCCTGTGGCCAAATCTGGGTAGAACCGCACCTGCTGGTCCTGGTGTTTAATCTCTCCTTTAGCACGTGCAGCGTTGAAGATCTTCATCCTGTCTCTGTTGCTAAGAAACTTCATAATTAAGGTCCTCGGCGGTCCCTTATCTCTCCGTGGGCCAATACGATGTGCTTTTTCCAGAACCACTGCTGATTGCAACTCCTCGCTGCCCAGCACCTCCGGAATCCACTTTTCCAGAAAGGAACATACGTGCCGACCTTCTGATTCCTCTGGAAGACCCACCAGCCTCAAATTATTCTGTCTCGACCGAGATTCCAAATCCAAAATATTATCTTCCAGAGATTTTTTTTTTTTTTCCAAAGTGCGCACCTTTAATTGAAGACGGGTGACGTCATCTTCAGCACTAGCGAGACGGAGCTCCATCTGCGCCGTTCGTTCTACACAGTCACCCAATTCCTTTCTTATTCCTTCCAACGCTGTCATAATCCCATCAAATCTAGAGGAAAAGTCCGCTCTCATTGAACTCATGGCAGCCATCAGCGCATCTGCGCCATTCCCCGCATATATCGCACCTTTGCCAGCCTCCTCCGCCATATATGGAGTTTTGTTTGCTGCGTCACAGAGCTGAAAGTCCGTTAATTTGGACTGTTTCGGCGACTCGCTTTTTCCTTTTCCTGGTTTTCCAGCCTTAGGCTTCGCCGACATATCCTCGCCCAAATGCTGGGATACGTTCTGTCCCAAATGAGAGAGTTATTTGCCGATTTTTTTTCTCCAGGAGCAGAGCAGAGCGAGACACGTCCGTCCTACGTGGCAGCCATAACCGGAAGTCACGTACATATTATTTATATTATTTATACATTATTTTATGTATCAAAAAACTAACGAGATCAGCCTGGAATTCCACAAAGGGGGGTGACGCTACTTCGCGGTTTTTCACTTTTCGCGGTCGGTTCTGGAACCCATTAACCGCGATAAGTGAGGGATCACTGTACATCCATTCACTGTATAAGAAACATGCGTGTCTTAATAATGTCAGCCTCCAAAAGTATAGTGTTGCAATATTATCACACAAAGGGATAAAGATAATCTGTTGAACATTAGTTTCGCTGCATAATCTATATTTAGTCATTACTACATACTGTACATGTTAACCTAGAATAATAGACAGGGCTCTCCTTCTAGCCAACCTCTGCCTTTTCATTATAACCATGACGTTGCCAAAAATAATCATTAATGAGTAAAATATTTCTAAAAACACATCTAATAATAAATGTTTAATAGCATTAGCTAAAAGCTAGCTTCACCACTCACCTGTCCAGGCGTCTCCTGAAGTTAGATGCAGTCCTTTGGTGTCTTTAATCATTTTCCTTATTGTTAACAATAATCACTTGATTTGTAGAGTCCCAGGTACAGGTAATAATCCCCAAAGCTAAAGAGTAATTAGCCGCCAGTCATTTGGTCCCCACCTAGAACTGCTCCAGTCAGGTATCCTGTTTGCCCTGCTGATGTCACAGACAGCAGTCGGCAACAAAACAGTGATAGGCCAGAGCCAAAGATAGTGATTTTAATCTTTGTAGTATCCTGTGGCTTGAAAGTCTTAACGCTTAAAAAGTAGGAAAGACACCACGAGAAAAAAAAAAAATACTGAGCTCTACAGAGACTGCTGCAATCAACGGCATTATTATTACTGTAGTTATGTTCTATATAAATAATATATAACTGGGAAAGCGTTTGTAATAAAAGAGAATAGTGCATTTGTTATTGATCAAGTTTAGCCCAGTCGATGAGAGGCATGGCTGCAGCTCCACAGGTACTCTTGGCCTGACTCTGTGTGTGTGTGTGGGCGCGCGCGCACACACACACACACACACACACACACACACACACACACACACACACACACACACACACACACACACACACACACACACACACACATACACAGGTGCATTAAAGACTCTTAATGTTCACAAGTCATATTCAAAGAGTCAGAGTCAAGTTGGAGTCAAAAATGGTGAAGTCCGAAGTCAAGTTTGAAGTCATGTTTTTTGAGTTTGAGTGTCACACTCAAGTCCCCATTTCTGATTTCCACATGCCTATTTCTCTTCAATTTCTTTACAGCGATGAGTTCTCAGCTGCAGGTCTTCTCTCCTCCCTCCATCTCCTCCAGTGCTTTTTGCCGTGTTAAAAAGCTCAAGGTAGAGAGCAATGTTTGGGACGTGTCCACCTCTGAAGCTTACAGCTCCATAGCCAGCCAGTCGGGATACACATTTACCCCAGCCATGGCTGTGCCCCCCTTTGCACAGTCATTGGTCTTCCCTTCCACGGCGTCTGGCTCACGGGGTCAAGTGGTGATACGTGCAGCTGATAGCACCGGTAGTCTCCATCGTGGATCTAGTCGTCGTGTTGCTGAGCAGGCAACATCAACATTTTACACCAACGAGGCATCCTCAGAAGCAAGGGGACACAGACATGGGCAAAAAAGAAAGATCGAGGAGACTGGTGAAGGCAGCGGGAGTGGAAGTGGCAGTGTTCAAATATTAGAGGAACTTTCAGCTCCTGCAGCAAACTACTCCACCCGTACAGGCGGCGGTGGAGGAGGGGGAACAGGCCAGTCCATTCCTCACTCTGCTCCAACTACCAAGAGCAGCAGCTCCAATGGTGAGGGGGATTATCAGCTTGTGCAACACGAGATCCTCTGCTCCGTGTCCTGTAGCTATGAAGTGCTAGAGTTCCTGGGACGGGGCACATTTGGACAAGTGGCCAAGTGCTGGAAGAGGGGAACTAATGAGATTGTAGCAATCAAGATTCTGAAAAACCATCCTTCATATGCTCGTCAGGGCCAGATCGAGGTAATGAGTTACTATGGTGTATTTTGCAAATGTCTTCAGTTTTGAATTTGTGTTATTTCTAAAGCAATTTCTAGACAACTCTTATTACCCCAAAAGCTTACAGCATAAATGAAAACAGCAAAAATATCAAATATGCCATGGATGAGGGTTTTTCTTTCATTTTTTTTTTTTTAATATTTGGAGAAATATACAGCAAATTTTTGGCATGGCATATAGAGACACTTCATCAGCACCATACTACAAATGTAGGATTCCTATGTGACATTTACCTCATTTTTGTTTTGCCTTTGAATCTCTTGCATGTGCTCCCTGGCTTTTTAGATATGTTAAATTAAAATATAAATCTTTGCAAGTGGTTCACAAACTTAAAATCAGTTGTAGCTTATAAATTGAATTTACCAAAGGAAACCTAGTTTTCCCACATGAAACAGAATTACTGTGAAGTTCTTGTTTATTACCTTGATGTGTACCAAGCGACATTTATTACCTATTCATATGGAGTTGTTTATTTATTTATTTTTTTCTTAATAGGTGGGCATCCTGAACCGACTCAGTGCTGAAAACGCAGATGAATATAATTTTGTGCGCTCGTATGAATGCTTCCAACATAAGGGTCACACCTGTTTAGTGTTTGAAATGCTTGAGCAGAATCTGTATGATTTTCTAAAGCACAGCAAGTTCAGTCCACTTCCTCTACGGCACATCAGGCCCATCCTGCAGCAGGTAGGTAGTTAACAAGCTTTAGATGTAGACAAAATATGTATGTTGACTTCATTTTTGTGAGGCTTTAGCATTTGTACTTTAATATCTTTAGGTGGCAACAGCACTGATGAAACTCAAGAGCCTGGGATTGATTCATGCTGACTTGAAGCCTGAGAACATCATGCTTGTGGACCCCATCCGACAACCGTACAGGGTTAAAGTCATCGACTTTGGCTCAGCAAGTCATGTGTCCAAAGCTGTGTGCTCAACCTACCTACAGTCTCGCTACTACAGGCAAGTGACATAAATCTTTGTAGGGTGAGTGGTAACAATAACCCCATTACTGTGGCTTATTTTTGAAGTGGTGTTCTGTTTTCTGATTTGTAATGCTGTCCCCATTTGTATCTAGGGCTCCGGAGATCATTTTGGGGCTTCCTTTCTGTGAGGCAATTGACATGTGGTCCTTAGGCTGTGTGATTGCTGAACTCTTTCTAGGTTGGCCTCTGTACCCTGGAGCTTCTGAGTACGACCAGGTCGGTGGTAATGGTAACGCTGATGGAAAAATGTGTGCAGACATTAAGGATGTGGAGAGTTTTAAATCTACATGTTCTCCCCTCTGTGTTTAGATCCGTTACATTTCTCAGACTCAGGGTCTACCCGCTGAATACCTTCTGAGCGCTGGCACAAAGACCAGCCGTTTCTTCAATCGAGGCCCTGATTCTAGCTTCCCACTATGGAGGCTGAAGGTTTGTATAACCTCTGAAATGCTCAATAATGAAGCTGTATAAATAATGGGTTATACCGGAATGACAAGCTATGTTAAAGTAGTAGGAGGACGTTTTGATTTTTCTCTTCAAGAAGCTTAACCAGGTGTTGTTATTTTTACCAGACCCCACCAGAGCATGAAATGGAGATGGGCATCAAATCCAAGGAAGCCAGGAAGTACATTTTCAACTGCCTGGATGATATGATGCAGGTAAATGGCTGTAACTTCACAAACCAACAAATCCTTTTAATTAAACCACATATCCAGGGACTGGTTATCATCTGTCTATAAATGCAGGACATCTGTGTGTGTGTGTCTGTTCCACGCATATCTCTTGAACCATTGATCAGACAGGCCTAAGATTTTATGTGCTTTGCTGAGGTTACAAGGGTGTGCATTCCCGAGTATGGAGTCGCTCAGTCAAAATATGTAACTTTTATCAATAAAAGTTTAACCACCGCTCTGTCTCTTCATGCCCTGGCTTCAGAAAGTGTGGGCGGGGTTTCAGATTGACTCCGTGCTGATTGGATAATATGTGGCATCACGACCATGCTGATTGGATAATACGCGGGATCACGACCAATCATTCACCACAGTGTTCACTGAACAAAACAAGGAAGTGAAAAATGACAAATTTGACGAGAAAAAAGATAATACTGAAGATTTAATGCTTAAAAATACCATAAAGTTGCCGTGATTGTATAGGTTTAAAGGATAATTTGGCATATGGAGAGAACACGAAGCACAAAAGCAGACTGGGTAGAGCGTCAGCGGGGACCCGGGTCTGACAAAGAACACTGGTATATCTAACACAGGACATGCTGGGAAAAGTAGTGGCCCAACACGACCTGGCTCAAAGACACGCTAACTGATAGCGATTTAAAAAAAGTTATTTTCAATAAAGTGAAAGCTCAGACACCTCCCCAACAGGTCCCATTATACGAGTGTGTGTGTGTGTGTGCTTTAGGCAGCAGCTGAGCAGAGCTCTGTATGGGTTTTTCCTGTGAACCAACGCTGCAAATATGCCATTATAGGGTAGCTTCAAGTTAGAAACACGTTCAGTAAGTTATACAGTACATAGGCTCAAAGAGCGTTATTCATCCATCCATCTTCTTCTGCTTAATCCTTTTTGGGTCGCAGGGGGGCTGGAGCCTATCCCAGCATCTTTGGGTGAGAGGCAGGGTACACCCTGGACAGATCGCCAGTCCATCGCAGGGCCAACACGGAGAGACAGACAGCCATTCACTCTCACAGTCATACCTAAGGACAATTTAGAATCCCCAGTTGATGCCAGTTAACCTAACTTGCTTGTTTTTGGCATGTGGGAGGAAACCGGAGAAATCCCGGAGTAAACCCACGCAGACACGGGGAGAACATGCAAACTCCACACAGATCACTGTTGGTCAGGGGCTGGGATCAAACCCAGAATCCTCCGGTCAAGGGTGAGTTGCTATGTTGCCGCAGTGCTAACCACTCCGCCACCACACTCCCAGCGTTACTCATATGTTATAATAATTTTTGGGTACGCTAGACATCAATCTCGATGTACTTCGACTTTTGTGTAACTGTGAGTTGCTTACAAGCAATGTTTGTAAACAAAAAATAACTTCTCTACAACCTTTGCTTCATGAATGCGGGACGTATCAACCATACGCTGGATACGTCAGAAAATTTTCAGCATGCTGAAAATTTTCAGAGGAGCTCAGCGAACTACGCCGTATACCAGCGTGTTTCAGCGTTCTTCAGCGTGCTCCAGCGTGCTCTTAACTTAGACACAACTTAGCCATAACTGATTCGACGTACGCCAGCGTAGTCTCCAAGTTTTTCATACATTTTGCAAACGCTGCCTAAATCTAGGTGTGACAGGTCCTAAACACAGGACACAAAACGCCTAAATAATGAAATAAATCATTTTTAGTTAAATATATACTGACAAATGGGCAACACTGATGCAGTGATTGCAGTCAAACAGGTCCTTCTGCTATGTACGTATAATAATGGGTGTTTTGTAGTTAATTTGGTTGATTACAGTTTTAAAAAACATTAATAGCAATATTTTGTTATTAATGAAGTATAAAATGATGCACTACAATGGGTCTCAAATATTTGTAAACGTGTCCTGTTATAGTACTGTATGAGTTTATTGATGATACACAGGGAAGTAGATCAATATTACACTGAACTCCATCACTGAACAGTGATAAACTAAAATAATTATGACTGAACAACTTCCATTCTTCAAAGTGCAAGATTAAGACACTTATGAATATAAGATAAGATAAGATAAGATAAGCCTTTATTAGTTCCACAACGGGGAAATTCCAGGATTGCAACAGCACAGGGATAGCAACACTCAGAGCAACAATCAGAAGGCAAGAAAAAAAAAAACAAGCAAGCAAGAGCAGCTAATATACATATGTACATATTACTATAAAATATATATATATACACACACACACACACACACAGACACACAGTGCAGAGCATTGTAGCTGGATGGAATAAATATATGAATATATGAACACACAGTGCAGAGCATTGTAGCTAGATGGAATAAATATGTAAATATATAAACACCCACAGTACGGAGCATTGCAGCTAGGTGGAATAAATATGCAAGTATATAAACACACACAGTGCGGAGCAATGTAGCTAGATGGAATAATATGTAGATATATAAAAACACAGTGCGGAGCATTGTAGCTAGATGGAATAAATATATAGATATATAAATATAAACACACCCAGTGCTGAGCATTGTAGCTAGATGGAATAAATATATAGATATATAAATATAAACACACCCAGTGCAGAGCATTGTAGCTAGATGGAATAAATATGTAAATATATAAACACACACAGTGCAGAGCATTGTTGCTAGGTGGGATGAAACAGCATAACCATCTATTTAGTTATCCTACATGGTATGATTATGTGCCCATACATATTCTCACCCTCCATAGCGACCGGTATGTTCCTAGTTGTATGCCGGAGAGGACCATTGTGTAAGTCTATTGCATCTTTTGCATTCAAAAAAAACTATTAGTTTGTTACGTCTTTTTGCTATCTCTGCGAGCAGCCCTGCTTAGGTTGTACAGTCTGACAGCCGTTGGTAGGAAGGACCTACGAAACCTCTCGGTTGTGCACCTGGGATGATGTAGTCTGCTGCTAAATGAGCTCCTCAGTGCATCCAGTATGTCCTGCATAGGGTGGAACTCGGACTCCAGCAGAGATGACAGTTTAGCCACCGTCCTTCTCTCTCCTATCTCCTCCATCGGATCAAGGCGTTGCCCCAGGACAGAGCTAGCTTTCTTAATCAGTTTGTTCAGTCTCTTCCTATCGGCTGCAGTAATGCCACTGCCCCAGCAGACCACTCCAAAAGTGATGGCTGATGCCACCACCGTGTCATAGAATGACTTCAGCAGCGCCCCTTGTACACCAAAAGACCTGAGTCTCCTCAGCAGGAACAGCCTGCGCTGTCCCTTCTTGTAGAGTGCGTCAGTATTGTGTGACCAGTCTAGTTTATTGTTCAGATGAATACCCAGGTACTTGTAGGATGTCACCATCTCGATGTCTGTTCCCTGTATATTTACTGGTGCTGTGAGGGGCTGCCCATGCCTGCGGCAGTCCACCACCAGCTCCTTAGTTTTCCTCGCGTTGATCTGGAGGCAGTTCCGATGGCACCAGTCCACAAAGTTCTGGATAAGCCCTCTGTACTCAGCTTCATCTCCGCTGGAGATGAGACCAACGATCGCAGAGTCATCAGAGAACTTCTGTAGATGGCAGTGTGTTGTGTTGTGTGAGAAGTCCGCAGTATAAAGAGTGAACAGGAAGGGAGCCAGCACCGTTCCCTGGGGGGCCCCCGTGCTACTGATGATCGTGTCGGAAACACAGTCCCGGGTTCTCACAAACTGAGGCCGGTTCGTGAGGTAGTCCAGGATCCATGATGACAGGTGCTGGTCCACCCCTGCGCGCAGCAGCTTGTCCTAAAAAGACAAGCTGCTGATAAAAGATCACACAAATAAGTGATCTGACAATCAAATAAACAAGGGATCTTAAACAGTCGCTAATATTGGATGTCCCATTCATTTTCACTATTTAGGTATTCTGTAATTAATATTCACACAACCAAATAAATCTTAGTGCCATTTACTCCCTTATTGTTAAAGTTTAACATGTGATTGCCTACATATAGACTGCACATCTGTATTCCACTTTCAAACACAGCCTACATTTGGGCCTGTAAAGCCTAACTAGGGTACCCGTTTCAGACAGGAATACTTGCGTTCTACGGACAATGCACTAATGTGCTTAATGTTTCTTTTGTGTGCATCTCATAGGTCAACCTTTCTTCTCACTTGGAAGGGACAGACATGTTGGCTGAGAAAGCTGATAGGAGGGAGTTTATAGACCTCTTAAAACGAATGCTTCGTCTGGATGCTGACAAAAGGATCACGCCAACCAAAACACTCGGCCATCCCTTTGTCACAATGAGCCACCTGATGGATTATCCCCACAGCTCCCAGTAGGTGTCAGTGTGTAATGATGTGCTTGTTTGGGTGAAAATATGTTTTTGTTTGTGTAACTGTTAAATTGCTAAATGATTCAATCCTCTCCAGTGTGAAGTCGTGCTTCCAGAACATGGAGATCTGCAAGCGCCGGAGCTCCTATGACAGCAGCAAATCTCTGTACTCCACCAATGCAGTACCCAGTGCTGCAGCGGGTAACCTCACAGTCACCTTCAGTAGCCAGCTTAACCAGCATAACCAGGTTGGACCTGTTTATTCATTCCAAAATCATAACTACAGACCTGTAACCCTGCTTGTAGTAATCACTTCTGTTGCCTTAATAGGTGCCTTCTGCAGGAGGTGCGGTGCCTTTGCTGAACTACCAGCCTGCCCTGTACCAGCAGGCGACCATCAACATTCCAGGGCTGACGCAACAAAGTGTCCCAATTCCTACTCGTCCCGCTGGGCTGTGCAGCCAGACAGAACCCTTCCAGCAGACCCTCATCGTCTGCCCACCCTCAACTATTCAAGGTAAAGGATACAGTTGTCATCATGGTGCTCAAATGCTAAAAATGCACAGGGCTTCAATAGTATGTGTTTTTTTTTCCCTCCTCTATTTTAGTCAAACTTAGATGTTTATAAATACAAATGTTAAAAATGTGATTAGCTGCTTTTTTTTTTTTAAATAATCCGTTTTTTTCCAGGGCTACAGCCATCCAATAAGAGTTCTAGTTTCCCTGTGAGGGTAGAGAACTCTGTACCCATAGTACCTCAGAACCAGTCTGCACAGCCCCTGCAGATCCAGCCAAGTATGCTCACGCAGGTAAGAGTTTCCTAGGGGCATTGACATGTTTTCATACTCCAGATGTCAGTAAGGGACCAGTTCTTTGCTGATAAATGAAAGTGATTTATTTTCATATTATGTGGCAATCTGAGTTGTGAAATGGATACGCATGTATGACCTGAGAATATTGTTTCTTTGTGTCTGAGGCACCAGCCAACCAAAATTTGCTGGAGCTAAACTTTTTAAAGAAAAAGCTGGAAAAAAAAAGCTGGATGCACTTGCTACAAGTGCACATGTAGACAGGCAAAATAGTTTGGCAATCGCTGTGTCCTTTCTGTGCAATTCAGTGGCTCCATGTGGTATGTGCCGCTACTGTTCTAACTGGATCCTTTGCAACCTGTGAACATCATAATGACAGTTGCTCTTGTGGGTTCAACAGTTGGTTAATATAGATTAAGTTTATGCATGTTAGACTTGTGTATCTTTGTGAAGCCAATAAGATGAAAGGGCATATGAAAGAGTGACGTACGAAAGAAGGAGATTTGTTTGCTTATTTAAGATAAAGTTGGGGCAACACCGAGGCTGGCAAATTAAGGAAAGAAGCTAATGCAGTGGTCCGTTTGCAATTGTCCCAATGCTCACTAAACTCGGACACAATGATTTCTAGTTCAAGTTTGTATCCAGGTTTTACTCAGAGGTCAGAAGATCTGGGCGCTCTCAAGGTGATTTCATCAAGTCAGAATGTGCTCATTGACAGTCTTTCTTTTAAGACTTTAAATACTGCAGAGCTATTCTCTTGAATCCAAGGACAAGAATATGAAACTGAAAAAGTAAAAAAAAAAAAAAGCTTGGTGCAAATTATTGTTATAAGGTACAAGGATTATTTGATTTATACATATAGGGGTGTGTGTGGGAACAAAGGTTTACTTGGGGACCACGTGCATACACACAAAAAAAAAAAAATCATTTGGGGCACGAGTCCACAAGGATGGACAATTTTATTAATAACTAATCTTTATATTTTCTACCAATCAGTCTCAACATTTGTGAATTCTTCTGCGTGACCCAAGAGAACACACACACACACACACACACACACACACACACACACACACACACACACACACACACACAAAAATTCAAGCAGAAACTTCCATATACTGTTAACAGTTTTAATGATCAAAGTCAGCTTAAATGACATTATATTCAACTGACTTGTTGGCAAGGTGAAGTGATCAACAGGTATCAAGCATCACATTAAACATGTAACGGATTACTGAGCATAAAGTATACAGGTACATCTCAAAAAACGAGAATATCATGAAAAAGTTTGATATTTTTTGTCACTCATTTCAGAAAGTGAAACCCATATATTATATAGATTCATTACATAGAGAGTGATATATTTCAAGTGTTCATTTTAATTTTGATGATTATGGCTTACAGCCCATGAAAACCCCCAATTCAGTTTCTCAAAAAATTAGAATATTACATAAAATTAATTTTTAAAAAAAATAGTTTATAGTTTTTAAATAGAAGTATTGGCGGACTGACAAGTATGTCCATGTCCACACTCAGTACTTGGTCGGGGCTCCTTTTGGATTAATTACTGTATCAGTGTGGCGTGGCATGGAGGTGATCAGCCTGTGGCGCTGCTGAGGTGTTATGAAGGTCCGGGTTACTTTGACAGTGACCTTCAGCTCGTCTGCATTGTTGGGTCTGGTGTCTCTCATCTTCCTCTTGACAATCCTCCATAGATTCTCTGTGGGGTCTACGTTAGGAGAGTTTAAGATAAGATAAGATAAGATAAGCCTTTATTAGTCCCACAACGGGGAAATTCCAGGATTGCAACAGCACAGGGATAGCAACACTCAGAGCAACAATCAGAAGGCAAGAAAAAAAACAAGCAAGCAAGAGCAGCTAATAAACATATGTACGTATTACTATAAAATATATATATATACACACACACACAGACACACAGTGCAGAGCATTGTAGCTGGATGGAATAAATATATGAATATATGAACACACAGTGCAGAGCATTGTAGCTAGATGGAATAAATATGTAAATATATAAACACCCACAGTACGGAGCATTGCAGCTAGGTGGAATAAATATGCAAGTATATAAACACACACAGTGCGGAGCAATGTAGCTAGATGGAATAATATGTAGATATATAAATATATAAACACATCCAGTGCTGAGCATTGTAGCTAGATGGAATAAATATGCAAATATATAAACACACACAGTGCAGAGCATTGTTGCTAGATGGAATGAAACAGCATAACCGTCTACTTAGTTATCCTACATGGTATGATTATGTGCCCATACATATTCTCACCCTCCATAGCGACCGGTATGTTCCTAGTTGTATGCCGGAGGGGACCATTGTGTAAGTCTATTGCATCTTTTGCATTCAAAAAACTATTAGTTTGTTACGTCTTTTTGCTATCTCTGCGAGCAGCCCTGCTTAGGTTGTACAGTCTGACAGCCGTTGGTAGGAAGGACCTACGAAACCTCTCGGTTGTGCACCTGGGATGATGTAGTCTGCTGCTAAATGAGCTCCTCAGTGCATTCAGTATGTCCTGCATAGGGTGGAACTCGGACTCCAGCAGAGATGACAGTTTAGCCACCGTCCTTCTCTCTCCTATCTCCTCCATCGGATCAAGGCGCTGCCCCAGGACAGAGCTAGCTTTCTTAATCAGTTTGTTCAGTCTCTTCCTATCGGCTGCAGTAATGCCACTGCCCCAGCAGACCACTCCAAAAGTGATGGCTGATGCCACCACCGTGTCATAGAATGACTTCAGCAGCGCCCCTTGTACACCAAAAGACCTGAGTCTCCTCAGCAGGAACAGCCTGCGCTGTCCCTTCTTGTAGAGTGCATCAGTATTGTGTGACCAGTCTAGTTTATTGTTCAGATGAATACCCAGGTACTTATAGGATGTCACCATCTCGATGTCTGTTCCCTGTATATTTACTGGTACTGTGAGGGGCTGCCCATGCCTGCGGCAGTCCACCACCAGCTCCTTAGTTTTCCTCGCGTTGATCTGGGGCAGTTCCGATGGCACCAGTCCACGAAGTCCTGGATAAGCCCTCTGTACTCAGCTTCATCTCCATTGGAGATGAGGCCAACGATCGCAGAGTCATCAGAGAACTTCTGTAGATGGCAGTGTGTTGTGTTGTGTGAGAAGTCCGCAGTATAAAGAGTGAACAGGAAGGGAGCCAGCACCGTTCCCTGGGGGGCCCCCGTGCTACTGATGATCGTGTCGGACACACAGTCCCGGGTTCTCACAAACTGAGGCGGTTCGTGAGGTAGTCCAGGATCCATGATGACAGGTGCTGGTCCACCCCTGCGCGCAGCAGCTTGTCCTTCAGGATCATCGGTTGGATGGTGTTGAAAGCACTGGAGAAGTCCAAAGAACATGATCCTCACCATATTCCCGGGCTTCTCCAGGTGGGACAGAGAACGGTGAAGGAGGAAGATCACCGCATCCTCCACCCCAATGCCATGCTGGTAGGCGAACTGGAGTGGATCCATCGCTGGTTCCACCAGGGGCAGAGGTGAGCAAGGAGCAGTCTCTCCAGGGTCTTCATCAAGTGGGACGTCAAGGCCACCGGTCTGTAGCTGTTCAGGTCTTTGGGGTGGGAAGTTTTTGGTACAGGTACCACACAAGATGTTTTCCACAGCTGTGGTACCCTCCCAGTTTCAGGCTCATGTTGAAGATATACGTCACAATCCCACACAGCTGGTCTGCACAGGACTTGAGGAGCTTTGCGCTGATGCCGTCTGGTCCCGGCGCCTTCCTCGCCTTGATCTTCCTCAGCTCCGTCCTCACCTGGGTCCTGGTCAGGGTCAGGATGGGGGGCTGTGTGTTGGGAGTGGGGGGGTGTGGTGGTGGAAGTGGGGAGTGGGCAGCAGGACTTGATTTCTTTAGAGGCAGCAGTGGTTGTTGTGCAGTCAGGGGGGAGGGGCGGTTGGTCAAATCTATTGAAAAACAGATTCAGGTTGTTCGCCCACTCCCTGCCCCCTGTGGCCTGGGGGGAGGTATTCTGGAGCCCCGAGATGGTTTTGAGGTTTCTCCAGACCCCACTGATGTCGCTCTGTTGCAGCTTGTCCTCCATCTCTCTTCCTGAAGCTGTCCTTGCCTTCTCTGATCTTTCTCCTCAGCTCCCTCTGTACGGACTTCAGCATCTCCCTGTTCCCTGACCTGAAGATCCTCTTCTTCTCTCTCAGAAGTGTTTTTATCTCAGGTTGATCCCAGGGTTGTTGTTTGAGTGACGCCGTATGGTCTTGGTGGGAACGGATTTGTCCACACAGAAGCTGAGGTAGCCCGTGAAGGTGTGAATGAGGCCATCGATGTCCTCACCATGTGGATCGCAGAGCTGCTTCCAGGCGGGTGGCTTCAAAACAGCCCTTTAGGGTGTCCATTGTCTCCTCAGACCATAACTCCACAGTGTGCATGGCCGGAGGTTGTCTGTGCACTAGGGGTTTGTACACCGGCCGGAGATGAACCAAGTTGTGATCCGATCTCCCGAGTGGGGGGAGTTGTTATGAGGTGTACGCCTCCTTAGTGTTTGCGTAGAATAAATCCAGTGCTTTATTGTCTCTAGTGTGGCATGTGACATACTGGGTGAACGTGGGTAGAATGGGAGACAGTGAAACATGGTTGAAATCGCCTGAGATGAGGAGAAGAGCATCTGGGTGTTCTGTCTGCAGCCTGCTGGTTACTGAATGGATGACGTCACGTGCTGTCCCAGCGTTCGCCGTCGGATTTGCATAAACAACAATGCAGATCACGTGTGAGTGTTCTCTCGGGAGATATGTAGGCCTCATGCTAACAGCTAGCAACTCAATGTCTTTGCTGCAGTGTCGTTGTTTAACAGTGATATGTCCCGGTCTGCACCAGTTTGTTGTTAACATACATTATCACTCCACCGCCCCTAGCCTTGCCACTGTCTGGTGTTCGGTCAGCTCGTATCATGTGAAAACCCTCCAGCTCAATGTTAGCATCTGCTGCTAGTTCAGTTAGCCACGTCTCAGTAAACAAAAGGAGAGAGCACTCCCGGTATGTGCTATCATAACGGGAGATAGCCGCTAGCTCATCTAACTTTCCCAGTATCGACCGTACATTTCCCATGACAACAGATGGGCCGCGGCGTTTTCGCCTCAGTTCTCTCGGTATGTCGAGTTTTTCCAATGGGACCGGGTGGCGGTTGAATGCTAGCAGCTGTTCTCTGCTGTATCGTATCCTGCTATAGACAGTGGCTCCGTCCACCGGCTCAGGAGACATTTAGGACGATCTGTGTGTCCGTGATATAAGTGGGGTGAAAAAAAAAGACGGATCAAAAGAGAGAGGAAGGGAAAAAGACTCGGAATCGAGCCGCTGTTGCAAAAGGCAGCCGACTCGTGTGGCGCCGAGAGAAAAAAAAAAAAAAAAAAAAGTGTGTGTGCCTATATTTAATATCAAATAAATTGTTTTTAAATGGTTTTTTAGGCAAGCAGAGACCACTTCTGAATTGTATCAACAACTTGACCAGCCTTTCCCGACACTCTATGCAGCCCACATCTCAATTTTATTCTCCTCCACATCACTCCACATCACTGTGTTTGCTGGCCAATCAAACACAGTGATGGTCATTAAACCAGATTTTGATACTTTTACGTACTCCGTTCCCTGCATTTCTGCAAGTGTCAAAGTTTGAAGATGTTCGTTATAAAACTACACTCTTATAACTGAGCTGTTAAGCTTTTTTCTTATATATACACATTTTGTCATTTATTAAGCATATAAATTCACATGTATCTCTATTTTAATAAATATAATAATAGAGCATGTCAGGCTGTAACATTTACATATGTATCAGCATAAGATGTAAACTTCTGGTTTCAACTGTATTTGTCTAAGTCTTCCATTTTGTTTATATATATTTTAATAACGTTTTTGTTTGCAATTATATATTTTATTTAGTTTTCATCTGTTTTTTTAATCCTAAAAAATGGTCGTTAACAACATCTCGTCTCCAACATTACATCTTTGACATGCAGCCTCCGCTCACAGACCGGAGTCTCTGACAGCCTCCAAGTGCTGCGGCGCAAGTGAGAGATTTTGACAGAATGTTGGGCAGTTTTAAGTGTTTTAATTGATTGTTTTTTTATTTATTTATTGCTCCCCGATACCGATCCAGCCATTTTGTCTGGATCAAACCCGATACAGATGCTACATAAGGGATTGGCCCATCTCTAGTTGAAACAGATGAGCCCCACACCCTGACGACAATGGGGCTCTGTTGCCGTAAGCCTGGGTCAGACAGGCCACCTTGCTCCAAATGTGTTGCAAACAGGAATGGGAACACTCTACTCTCTGTGCTGGGGTTAGAGGTGCGTCTGTGGGCCAGTAACTGACAAAAGCCAAAGCCCAGCAGGGGTCGTCTTAATAGCAGGCTGCGGCTGCCCGTCGGTCAATGTGGAGGAGAATAAAATTGAGATGTGGGCTGCATAGAGTGTCGGGAAAGGCTGGTCAAGTTGTTGATACAATTCAGAAGTGGTCTCTGCTTGCCTAAAAAACCATTTAAAAACAATTTATTTGATATTAAATATAGGCACATAAGTATAAAACAAGGAGGTGAAGAAATAAAAATAAAGAAATGTGAATATCGAGATTGTTGCAGTTGCTTGACAACCTTAGCAGCTGGCTTGTCAATATCATGGCTGTACAAAATTGCGGTTACCATGGCAGCCCTACTATGTTTAAATCCTTTATGAGGGAAGACTTACTGTAAAGTGGTGCCAGTTATTCTGAAAATGTTTGGTTTTTTTTTTAAGAAAGGATGTTGGAGTAACAACGATCACAGCAATAGCATGTCTTCTCTTGATTGTGCTAATTGTGCCATCCCTTTGGATTTGCTCTCAGAACTGATTGGATTGCCACACTTATTCCCAATCACTTGGGGAATTGAGTATTGGGGCCAACTGATCTGGCTGGAAAAGCCTGTTAATTGCTGTTTGCTAAAATGAGGAATAATTACTGTGTGCTGGAGAGGTCGCATCTCCATTTGGCCAGTGGTGCCAGCAAGCACCTCTGCTGCAGCTGGTTATATTTTCTCTGTCCTTCAGTCTAGAGCAGCCCTGATGGGCAGTACTTTTCATCATGACTTAATGCTGCCCTCCCTCCTCCAGGGTTCCTGCACACCCCTGATGGTGGCCACACTGCACCCACCCCCTGCAGGCATAGCCCCCCAGTACACTCTGCCCCTTGGGCTGGGCACTGGGGTGGGTCGGCCCACCCTCCTGGAGCACACAGCCACAGTGCTGGTAAAGCAACAACCACCATGAAGAAAGACATGCACACTCCCTCTATCACTAACAACGCCATCTTTCTCCTGCCCACTCTCCCTTTTCTTCATTTGTTTGCAAGTTTTCCCACTCCCTCTGTGCCATATGGGGCTCATCATTGTTGCACACATTGTTTTTCAGCATTTTCCTGCTTCATGTGAAGTTGGTCTTAGTTGAATCATGTTTGGACAGTGTACATTTCTGTAAGAAGATCACGGCAGTTTTTGACTTGGCATCACTCTTATCCTTTGCCGTATTCATGAGTACCCCCCCGCCCCCTTGTGACATTGGATCAAAATTGACTAAATTGAACTTCTCTTTCAACCCCAAAGGACATGTTCTCTCCACACCATTCACAATTGGTCATACTCGTCTTTCCCCATAGGTCTGCTGAGGGCATGGAGCGCATGTGTTGCTGAGTGAGTCTGCGCTTGCTTGCAGCTTCTCTTGTCCTGTCCTTCCTTGGTTTCAGCAGAGTGGGGTGCAGTTCAAAAGGTCTAATAAAACCCCTCCTCGACAGCCTGCTGACTCACACATATTTTTTTTTTTTTTGGTTTATTTCAGCCCCAGCACATGTGGCATGCCTTTTCCCAAAATGTGTACATCATCAGCAGACTGTTCAAGCAGCAGAGAACTAAACTAATCTTTCTTCTTTAACAGGCGCCATGGTTCGGTGTGAACTTGTCTTTACGTCTGATCTGACCGTTGACGGTGCTTCATCGTTTGTGCTTTGCATGACTTCATCTTGTCGGTTCATTGCAGGGCAGTGTTATAAAGGAATGGCTTGGGAAAGATTGCTCGCTTATTTCGCTATGCGCTTTTGCCTGTGGAAACAAATCAGCCTCTGGCTTGCCTCTTTGCATTCAGTCTTTGGATTTATTTGTCCGCATGGCTCACTTGTCTGGCTCATTACAGAAATCTGACAATTTCTCGAGTAAGTCATAGTTTATTTTCAACATTTTTGAACTGAAGGTTACCACGTGTCTTCCCCCCCCCCCCTTCAGCAGGCCTGGCCCACTGGTACCCAACAAATCCTCATCCCGTCGTCATGGCAGCAGGTCCCAGGTGTGGCTATCCACAGCTCAGCCCACCAGTCAAACGTCACTCAATCACTCCCCGGAACGGTTCACGCAGACTCTGCCGTGCAACAGGGACACAGTTGGAGGTGGGTCAACACATCAAAAACACAGTCTGAATAATTTCTTTTTGACCACACATCTTGTTTTAGTTCATTTTTAAAGTTGAGTGTATTATAAATTTAAGCATTCATTTTTTTTTTTAAAAACTAATCAAGTGATTTTATTACATGATGCTTACTGTTGTCTCTTTACTAAGTAAGCAATGAATGCATGAATACAATGAAGGAACATAAATGTCTAGTACTAAGTGATGTATTATAGCATGAGTTGCAACTAAAAATAAAGCTGAAATAGAAAATATAAGTTAAATTTAACAACTTGTTTGGTCTTTGTCCTCACAGGAGCATAAACCAAACCAAGACTCAGCAGGAGAGGAAGAAGGTGAAAGCCAGACGTGGAGAGAACAGAAACAGGTTGGCTCACCTGTGATTTATTCTTAAAGATGAGTCTGTAGCGACAGCAATTTTTTTGTTTTTTTAAAATTTAGTGCATTTCATTACCAGGAAACTTGATGTTCTTTAGGACGCCAAGTGGCTTAAAAGCATCAGATTTCATATCAAAGGCGTGCAGCTGTGGCGCAGGTGTAGTGTGGTCAACCTCTGATCGGAGGTTAGTGGTTTGATTCCCACTGTCTCTGCAGTCTGCATGTCGACATGTCCTTGAGCAAGACACTAGCCATGTTTACATGGATGCAAGTAACCGGAATTAAAAGCCTGATCAGATAAAAATGCTTCATGTAAACATGCCAATCTGAATATTCTGACCCGATCACACTCATTCGGATCAAAATTTCTTCTGATTGAGACGGGTGGGTTATGCCAATTTGTTTATCCGATTAGTGCGCATATAAACACTTATTCCGAAGTTTGGGTAGAAAATGTTTACTGCACATGTCTGTACATCAGCTACACGTCAATGTGACGTATTTCTGCCTTTACAGCAGCTACCAGAAGACATGGTGGGAGTAAAACAGAACTGGTCCTTATCGTCTGTGTCTCCCTCTGTTTGTCACATGTATAAGTATGTACTTGTAGCTTCATTACAGAGACCAGCAGAAGCCAAAAGTACCAGTATGAATAAACACCAATACAGGTCCATTTCAAAAAGAGAGACACGAAGTGGGGTTTGTTTACATCGGAAGATGCTTCGTCTTCTACTATTTCCGGAATGTCGGATAATTGTGCGCATGTCAAAATGATTTAGTCCATTCAAACGTGTGACACATGGAAAAGCACGTCGTAAACGGATCAACTTTTCCAGGGTCCATGTAAACAGTAAAGTTCTGATCTGAATTGTAATCAGATTGAAGAAATTTTGCACATGTAACTGTGGCTCCTGCTGGGTCAGGCCAGCGCCTTGCATGGCAGCTCTGCCACCAGTGAATGGGTAGATAGCAGGATCTTTAAAGCGCTTTGGTCATCCAGACATGAGAAAAAGCGCTAGATAAGTGAACACAGTTTACCACAAAGAAACGGTCAACCAAGTGTTTCTAAACATAGATGCAAGCAAGTGTTTATTTATTTTACGTTTCTTGATTGTAGTTCCTGAATGTTCACGTATTTTAGGTTCTGTTTTCTGTGCATTACCACAACTAAAATTACACCTGTATGAGATAAACATTAAACTAAAGCTTGAATATGTTTATATAGGAGAAATTTAAAGATCTATATGATGTCATTTACTGGTTATGTGGGGCAAGTTAAAAATGCCTTAAAGACCTTAACAAAATACAAAAGAAAGGATAGAGTTATGAGGCTTTCTGTTGCATTTTATTTGAGCTGTACCTAAATATTTACTTCTTCCAATATCCATTCATTGTACAGGAATTTGTTTTTTGCTCTTCTCCCCAAACTGCGAGTTTCAGTAAACTTAAATGACAAGTTTACCCCAAATTCCCCTGTAATTGGTAAGCAAATCTCACACATTTACATGAAAAAATAGCAGCTTGAGGATGGTCACAAAATTTACAAAAACACAATTTATATCAATGAATTTGTAAATATATAACAAAAAATTATGTTTGTAAACATTGTAAAGTTACGAGAAAAATGCTGTGTGTACAAGAAAACCCCAAAATTTTGAAAAACAATAATTTACTCATAACAAACTCATAAGAAAGCCTTTGGATTACAAGTGTATTAATAAAGAATGGAAAAATAGTACCTTGCAGTGCACATACAGTATACCAACATCACATAATTCTGAATACGTTTTAAAAACATTACATACAGTATTGAGAGAGAGATGAGATCCTGTGGTGACCACAGGATCTCATCTCTGTTGTTTGCAGATGATGTTGTCCTGTTGGCTTCATCCAGCAATGACCTACAGCTCTTGCTGGGACGGTTTGCCGCTGAGTGTGAAGCGGCTGGGATGAGAATCAGCACCTCCAAGTCCGAGTCCATGGTCCTCAGCCGGAAAAAGGTGGATTGTCCTCTCCGGGTTGGGGACAGGCTCCTGCCCCCAAGTGGAGGAGTTTAAGTATCTTGGGGTCTTGTTCACGAGTGAGGGGGAAAATGGAGCGAGAGATCGACAGACGGATTGGAGCAGCATCTGCAGTGATGCGGATGTTGTACCGGTCTGTTGTGGTGAAGAGGGAGCTTAGTTCTAAGGCAAAGCTGTCGATTTACCAGTCAATCTACGTTCCTACTCTCACCTATGGTCACGAGCTTTGGGTAATGACTGAAAGAACGAGATCGCGGATACAAGCGGCTGAAATGAGCTTTCTCCGTAGGATTGCTGGACTCACCCTCAGAGATAGGGTGAGGAGCTCAGTCATCCGGGAGAGGCTCAGAGTAGAACCGCTGCTCCTCCACATTGAAAGAGTCAGTTGAGGTGTTATGGGCATCTGATTAGGATGCCTCCTGGACGTCTCCCACTTGAGGTGTTTTCAGGCACGTCCACTGGGAGGAGACCCGGGGCAGACCCAGGACTCGGTGGAGAGACTATGTCTCCCAGCTAGTCTGGAACGCCTTGGTATCCCCTCTGAAGAGCTGGAGCAGGTGGCTGGGGAGAGGGAAGTTGGGCTTCTCTGCTTGAACTGCTGCCTCCCGCGACCGGACCTCCGGAAAAGCGGTTAGAAGATGGATGGATGGATGGAGGAATGGACATACAGTATTGTCCATAGCTGAAGGTTTCACAAATTTGGTGTGGTCAGCAGTTCTTTGGCTGGTGTAGCTTTTTTGTTGTGGTTTCATTTTTTTTAATTTTCTCCTCCTCATATACCTCCAAGAGAGTTTATACTGTAATTCCTGATCAGAGAAATGAGTAACCATTTCTTTTTTCCCCCATTGCCTGTGGTTATGTCATAACCAGTGTTGTGGAACCAGAAAGTCAGGCTATGTTAACCCCCCCTCCCTGGATGAACAGGTGAACACTGTTAGTTTTCTCTGTCTAGGGGAGTATCTTCTACATCTTTAATCACCAGTGGTGGGATTTCTCCCAGCTCCAGTGCAGTACTGTCCCAGACGATTGTCATCTCGGACACACCGAGCCCCACGGTTAGCATCATCACCATTCACAGCGACACCGACACAGAGGATGAACACAAGTTCCATCCTGCCAGGTGAGAAGAGGATTGCATTTACAGGAAATGAGGTCCTCTTTGTGGGACTGCTAACATTTAACTTAATAAAGAAATTGGATAGGGTGCTTCAGTGAGTTCTTTTTTTTTTTTGTCTCCATTCAGTCTGGGACTGAGCCAGCGGCCAAACGTCATCAGCTGTGTGACTGTGCATGACTCGGACTCCTCCAACGAGAGCCCGCTGACTCCCCTACCCCGCACTGTCAACACGACGAGCACCACGTCGTCACGCCAGACCAAGTCACTTGCTGTGGTGGTGCCGTCGGTTAAAACGCAGGCCTCTGAGGCAGGAGCAGCTTCACACGGTAAGAGTCAACGTTGTGCTCTAGACTTTGATTTTTATTTTTTTATTTTTTTTTTAACTATTCCATTTTGGATGTGAAATCAGCTTTTTTTAATCAATTTTTATAACCTTCAATCTCCAGTGAACTACATGAAGCCGAAGAGATCATCTAACCGACAGCCGTGCAACTCAGGGGAGAGCATGGACCGTCAAGGGCTGATGACGAGCCAGTCGTACCCCTTAAATCTTAGCCAGGTGAGGTTAAAACTAATCGGTTTTTAAAGATCCATGTTGTTGGTGGTGATTTAAATAGGAAATTCTTGCTTTGACATTACTAAGATGAATTGCATAACTGAATACAGCACATCACCAAGTTAAACGTTGCCGATCATCTATTCAGACTGCATTTGCGTCAGACGGTAACCCTGCACGACTTCATCGTGAAGGAGTGAAAATTTGTCAACATCAGCGACATGCGGTCAGGAGGCCTCACCTGTTTATTTATCTTTTGTTCTTATTAAAGACAAAAATAGAATAAAAAGGAGATGTCTTTACCTTCTTAACATGTTTCGACTGTACACTGCAGCCTTCGTCAGAAGAGTCAGCTGATTGCTGACAGGTGACATTTATCAGCTGACTTTCGTAGGCGGGGCCAGCTCAGCAGATCTGTCAGATCCACCAAGCCAGCCCCACCTTCCGCCGTCAGATGGTCTCTGGAGAATGTGATCCCAGGTGTGGGAAAGCATAAAGGCCCCCTCATCTCGGTTTCATGGTGTCTTTTCCCCGCTTCCTGATCTCTATGGCCTCCTTGATCCAGCGTTTGTGTCTGTTGCTCTCCGATCCAATAATTTTTGCGTTGTCCCAGTCCATGATGTGATTATTTCTTTTGCAGTGATCTGATATTGCTGATTTTAATGTTTCTTGTTCTGCCTTTTATTTTTGTGATCTTGTGAGTCGTCCTTGTGTTTCCTTCTCACATTCCTTCCGGTGTTCTTTTTTTCTTGTGGTGAATGATCTTCCAGTTTCTCCAATGTAGGTTTTGTTGCATGATCTGCATGATATTTCATATATTACATTGCATTTTTTGTCTTGTTCTATTCTGTCCTTGGGGTGTACTAATAACTGTCTTAATTTTTTGTGTGGTTTGACTGCTGTTTATTTTGTAATTTTTTTCATGATCCTTTGAATTGGTTCCGTGATCCCTCGTATGTATGGTATAGTTATGGTGTCCTTGTTTTTGATTTTGCTTTTGTTCCTGTCTATTTCCTGTTTGTTTTCTTTGTTTTTGGACTTGCTGTTTCCTTTGTTTATGGCCCATACAGGATATTGGCAGCGTATAAGTGCATGTTTTATGTGGTTTTCCTCCTCCTGTCTGTCTCTCTTGGTCTGTGATGATGGTGGCTCGTTCATATAACGTCCTTGACAACTGATAGCTTGTGTGCTGTGGGGTGTTCCGATGTCCATAGTAGGTATTGATCTGTGTGGGTTGGTTTCCTGTAGACTGATTTTTATACTGCCATCATTGTTGTGGTGGATTTTCATGTCCAGAAAGGCTGTGGTGCCATTTTCCTCCTCATCGTGTGTGAATTTTATATTCCCAGTGCTGTCTGTGCTGTTCAGATGGTCAGTGAGTTCTTGTGTGTGTCCCTTTCCTTATTTTTTCCCAGAATGTCATCCACGTATCTCTTCCAAAGGGTGGTGTTTGCCATTGTCTAGGTGCTGTGTTGATGGCTTTGTTTTCCAGATCCTCCATGAAAAAGCTGCTCATGATGGCTGATAGTGGTCTCCCATTGCAAATCCTTCTTTTTGTCTGTAAATTTTTCCTCGTATTGAAAATAGGTGGATTTTGCAACAAATTGTAATAATTCGGATATGTCGTGAACTGTGAGATTGGTGCGTCTTTTTAGGGTACTGTCATTGTTGAGGCGTTCTTGCACTATATGTAGGTTGACATCAGCATGTCTTTGTGAATAATGAAACGGCATCATGTGAAATGAGGATCTCGTCTGATTCTATTTTCATAGTTTTGAGTTCTTGTGCCAGCTCTTTTGAGTTTTTGCAGTGGAAATCTGATAGTCCAAGGAGGGGTTTGATGATTTCAACCAGGGCTTTTGATAAATTGTGCGTGACTGATCCAATACCGTCTATTATTGGCCGCAGTGGGATATCCTTTTTATGTATTTTTGGGGTTCCATAGATCCGGGGGGTGATGCTGGCTGTGGGGATCAGGTGATCATATGCGTCCTTTGTGGTTTTTTTGCTTCCTAATAGGGGTCTGAGAAGGGCTTTTAGCATTTTTTCCTTTTCTTCTGTGGGGTTTGTTTTAATGATTTCGTATGTGCTTTCATCTGCCAGCATGGTTTCCATCTGTTTTTCATATGTTTCCGTGTCCAATATTACTGTCATTCTGCCTTTATCTGCTGGGAGGATTGTGATTGTTTTATCTGTCTTGAGTGAGTTTAATGCTTTTTCTTCTTCTTTTGTAACATTGCTTTGTGGTAATTTGGCCGTTTTGAGGATTCCTGCGACTGCTTTCCAGAGTGCTGCTTTTTCCCCTTGGTCCTGGATTTTTTCACATGCCAGTTCTGTTGCGAGGATGTATTCATCATGAGGTATTCTGGCTGGTGTGATGGCGAAGTTGAGTCCTCTGCTCAGCACTGTTTTCTCTGTGTCCGTGAGTGTGTGTTTGACAAGTTTTTTGACCCACTTAGCGTTCGTTTCCGTGTGGTTAGTCTTCGTCCGTTCTCCCTTTCTGTAAGTTTTTTTTAGTTTTTTTAATGGCGGTTTTTTGTTATAATGAAGTCTTGTTCGTGTTTTAATTGTGCTTCTATACCTGCTCCCTGCGTTTTCCTGGTCGGTCAGGTAGTGCTTCTTGAAAATGTCCATTTTCTCCTAGATCTTGTTATTGATTCTGTCCCACTTTGTTTCCTGTCATTCTTATACGTTCTTTGATCGGGTCTTTCTGTGCTTTACTGATAATTTTCTCTACGTTTTTGGTTGGAATTGGATTTCTTATGTTGAGGCTTGCTGGTGTGACATCCTCATCTCTGCATCGGAGGTTAAAGGAGGTTGCACGGAGGTTGCACGCCACCGTGCAGCGGAGGCTGCACGGTGGCGCAGTGGTTTAGCACTGTGGCAGCACAGTTTTACCCTCGGCCGGGGGATCGCGGGGATCATGAGATCGTGGGTTCGATCCCAGCCCCCGACCAACAGTGAGCTGTGTGGAGTTGTGCATGTTCTCCCCGTGTTGCGTGGGTTTACTCCGGGATTTCTCCGGTTTCCTCCGCATTACCAAAACATGTAGGGTTAGGGCGCTCGCGCACGCAGCGACCGGCAGCCGGTGGCTTGTCACCAGACTGCAAACCAAATCTACCTACGGGTACAAATAAGTAACAAAAAAAAAAAAAATCGCAGGTGGTTTCTGAAGCGTGCCCGTGTTTTCTCCAATTTCTCCAGCCAGCGGAAGTCTTTAATGCAATCTTGTCCATAACTTCCACGTAATAGCTCAATTAACGTAACATAGTGACTCACAAGATCACAAAAAGAAAAGGCAGAACAAGAAACATTAAAATCAGCAATATCAGATCACTGCAAAAGAAATAATCACATCATGGACTGGGTCAACGCAAAAATTATTGGATCAGAGAGCAACAGACACAGACGCTGGATCAAGGAGGCCATAGAAATCAGGAAGCGGGGAAAAGACACCATGAACCGAGATGAGGGGGCCTTTATGCTTTCCCACACCTGGGATCACATTCTCCAGAGACCATCTGACGGCGGAAGGTGGGGCCGGCTCGGTGGATCTGACAGATCTGCTGAGCTGGCCCCGCCTACGAAAATCAGCTGATAAATGTCACCTGGCAGCAATCAGCTGACTCTTCTGACGAAGGCTGCAGTGTACAATCGAAACATGTTAAGAAGATAAAGACATCTCCTTTCTATTTTATTTTTGTCTTTAATAAGAACAAAAGATAAATAATTACAAGAAGACAAAATGAACCTACTTGGGCCTCACCTGTTATCATGAAAAATAAGAGTTAAAAATGTATTATTTGTCCACTGATTTGTCTTGTAGGTATAAATGTAATTTCTGAATGATTCCAATCATTTCAACAATATTTATATATTTAAAATTGCTAAATTTGTGTATTTTCTGTTTAAATACAAGGGAGAGAGGCCAGGACAAGCAACAACAAATGCAGCCTCAAAGGGATTGTGCGATCCTTCAGAGCCCGGTTAGAGCTCGTGCAAGATGCACGTTCCTCGTGACAGCTCTGTGTATGTCAAAAATGTAATGCTTATAGGAGCTTTTATTGTGTGTCCTCCATTTCCATAGTCTATGTAATGTACTTAACGTGTGTATAGCATATTTAGCCTTCTTAATCTGATGTAAAACTTAAGTTAAAAATCATGGTCAGAGGCTGCCCAGTACCGTTGCTCAAATGGGTGGGGGGGTGCTTGAGCACTGTCGGGGTTTGTACTTGTTGCTTTGCTGTGCTGAGGCTTAACGCCAAATTAGTTAAAGGTAAAATCAGAAAGTCAAGCGTACAGAGGACTCCGTTTGTGCTTCTATTTTATACAGACTGAAAATTGTGTGTTATTGTGTTCATATGTCAGTGGTCAACATATGCAAGGATGGATGATATTGGGCAACAAGAGACATTTCCCTGAACAATAATGCATAAAGTTGTAGCATCGCACCTTTCACTCTCAATCTCAGATTTGAACCTTTTTATAGCGAGGACACAAAAATCAGCTTACTAGTGAGTCGGAACCAAAGTGCTGTCTGCTCAACAAATGGCACAACAGCAGCCGAGTTTGTCACATCTGCTAATCTGTGCGGAGAACTGCAGGAGCTGTTTTTATCTTTTTATTTATTTAACTGGGTCAGCACACGATACCAGAATAATATGAAGATTATACATTTTAACTATTTTGGAAAAGTGATGCGAGTTAGGATTTTTAGTTATCAGTGGTTTGAGTGGTAGCCTAGAGGTAGAGCATCCACCCCACAACGGGGGAGGTCAGGGTTCAAGTCCCGGCCGGGTCATGCTAAAGACCATGTAAAAATGAAACTTCCTGCCATCCAGCTTGGTGCTCAGCAAAAATTGAATGAAGAGGGGGAAATGTTTAGGGCGGTAGTGGCTCAGGAGGTAGAGCAGGTTGTCCAGTAATCGGAGGGTTGGTGGTAGGGCTGTCACGGTGGAGGAGTTTGCCCAGCGGTGGCAGTGGATAGCTTAGTAGCATGATATGCGGTACTATTGCACATGTTTTTAGGACCCTGTGATCTCGTAATTTAGACAGGATTCATAACTTATTTGGCAAATGATGGAAGCTATGTTGAGAATCACTGCAGCTGGAGCTGCACTTCCAACTTATGTGCATGTGTGACAATTGTGCGGAGCTCAGGTCTTCCTACAGTCATGAACTGCTGATTTTGTAAAAAAAAAAAATAAAAACAAAACCCCCCCGATCATTTTCATAAATCATTGATCATTTCAGTGGTGGTAACGCCAGCATTTCAACTACAGGGTGTGTGGACTGGTTGGAGACAGCTGATGACATTCAGCTTTTTTAAATAGGACAGACTCCGTGCAGGACCCCACGTGGCTCTTGTCTGTGTCTCTCTCCATGGTGACTTTTGGACAATGCCGCTGTCCGAAAAATCACATTCACTCAGCAAACAAGCAGCTCTCAGGGCTTAATCATCAGGATCATAAACACTCCGCTCCGCTCATCCAGCCATTATTTTATCAAATTTAGGATATTTTCTCACCTCGTTGCCCTGCCCCTCCCCTACCACAAGCAATCTGATCTCACAAAAAGTAGTACAAATGGCACGGTTTATGCCCTGCAAACATGCTGCTGGCCACAAAAATACATTTAACAATTTAATATTCAATAGGGGCACATAAGTGAACAAGATTTCGCCACACACAAAAAAAGTGAACACCGCGGTTGTTGCAGTGCTCATTATCCATACCTTGTCCATAGCGCAATACTACATAATTGCGGTTGTCGCAACAGCCCTAGTTGGCGGTTCAAATCCCGCTCTCCCTAGCCATCCTGCCGTTGTGTCCCTGGGCAAGACACTTTATCCACCTTGCCTCCAGTGTCCATGACACTGGGTATGAATGTGTATAAATGTCCAGTAGCGGTCAGAGAGGCCGTTGGCATGGATTGGCAGCCACATTTCCGTCAGTCTGCCCCAGGGCGGCTGTGGCTACAGCAATAGCTTACCACTACCATTGTCTGTCTGTTGAGTGAATGAATAATGGACTCAATATAAAGCGCCTTGGGTATCTTGAAAGATGCTATATAAATGCAATTCATTATTATTATTATTATTGTGTTGCACTCCTACACAAACTGTAAAGTGGTTGTGCTGCAGGTTACAGACTTTTTATTAGAAGCAGGCCTGACCCTGCTGACACAAACAGTTATCTAACATGTTAAATGAAAAACTACTCCTTTGTGAGCAAGGCTTTCATTGTGAATTTAGTGGCAGGTGGAGGATAACAAATTTAAGTATATTGGTGTGTTGTGAAGGTGGAAGGAGTACTTTGGAGGAGCTATTGAATGAGGGGGGAATGAAGGCGAGGAGGCTGGACAATGGAAGGATGGTGAAACCAGGATGTTTTTAAAATTAGCAAGGCAGAAGTGACGGACCAGCAATGAAGAAGATGAAGAGTGGAAAGGCGTTGGTCCAGATGACATACCTGTGGAGGTATGGAGATGTTTAGGAGAGACGGCAGTGACTTTTTAATCAGATTGTTTAACCAATCTTTGAGAGTGAGAGGATTGCCTGAGGAGTGGAGAAGTGTTGTGTTAACCAGTTTTCAAGAACAAGCGTTGTAGTACCTACAGAGGCATAAAGTTGATCAGCCACACTATGAAGATATGGGAAAGAGTTGTTGAAGGCAGGTTAAGAAGAGAGGTGACAGTCATCAAGCAGCAGTACAGTTCCATGCCAAGAAAGAGTACTACAGATGCAATGTTTGCTTTAAAGAGTGTTGGTGGAGAAGCATAGAGAAGGTCAGAGTTATACGGTCTTTGTGGATCTAGAGAAAGTATATGATAGGGTGCCAAGAGAGGAAGTGTGGTACTTTATGAGAAAGTCAAGAGTAGCATAGAAGTATGTAAGGGTGGTGCAGGACATGTACTGTATGAGGGCAGCGAGATGGTGGCGAGGTCTGCTGTAGGAGTGACAGATGGATTCAAGGTGGGGGTGGGGTTACATCAGGGATTGGGTCTAAGGCCCTTCTTGTTTGCCTTGGTGATGGACAGGCTGACAGATGAGGTCGGACAGGAGTCACCGTGGACCATGATGTTTGCAGATGGCATTGTGTTTTGTCATGAGAGTAGAGAACAGGTGGAAGAAAATTTGGAGAGGTGGAGGTATGCTCTGGAAAGAAGAGGATTGAAAGTCACTCGAAGTAAGACGATATGTGTGTGAATGAGAGGGAGGCAGGTGTAGTGGTGAAGATGCAATAAGTAGAGGTAGTGAAGTTAGATGAGTTTAAATACTTGGGGTCAACTAACGCAATAGTGCACAAAAAAGGTGAAGAAGAGAGTGCAGGCAGGGTGGAGTGGGTGGAGACAAGTGTCGGGTGATTTGTGACAGAAGGGTAGCAGCTAGAGTGAAGGGGAAGATTTACAAGACTGACAAAAAGACAGGGGGCAGAGCTGGAGGTGGCATCATTGAAGATGCTAAGATTCTCATTGGGAGTGACAAGGAGTGACAGCTCAGGTTGAGCAGTTTGGAGACAAAGTAAGAGAGGCAAGGCTAAGATGGTTTGGACATGTGCAGAGGAGGGATAGTGGATATACTGGACAAAGAATGTTGAAGATGGAGCTGCCAGGCAGGAGGAAAAGGGAGAGACCACAGAAGATTCATGCATGTAGTGAAGGAGGACATGGAGAGGGTTGGTGATACAGAGGAAGATGCAAGGAATAAGGCGAGATGGAGGCAGATGATCCAGTGTGGCGACCCCTAAAGGGAGCAACTGAAAGGAAGAGGAGGAATGAATAAATAAAATGTAATAAAGAAATAATTTGTATCCCCCGCCGGTCAAAGCCCAAAGGGGGATTATGTTATGGGTCAGTCTGTCCGTCCGTTCATCTGTCCCACTTTTGTGAAACACCTCCTCCTACAGTTTTGGTCCGATTGTTTTGAAACTTGGTACCATGGTTTGATATACTCTGATGATGCGCATATTGCAATTTTACTCTCATTGGATGACCTTGAGGTCAGATTTTTTCCCTAAATCTTCTAAACAGAATAACTACTGAAAGAAATGATGTAGGCTTTTCAAATTGATACGGTAGATGTATCTCAATACACATCTTGGACGACTTACACCCTCACCTAACTATGGGTTTGGAGTCAAAGGTAAAAGTTAACATTGCAGTTGCACTATGGTAAATGTTACATTTACTATTACTATAAAATGAGTAAAGGTAGGGCCTCCAAACCTGGTACACAGGTTCACTGAGACCATAACCTCTGACTATGGGTTTGGGCTCAAAGGGTCAAGGTTAGCATTCCCTATGCCCTCTTGCTATAGAATGAGTAAAGCTGTCTAGGGCAGGGGTGTCCAACCATGTGCCATGGAGAGCCAAGACCCTGCAGGTTTTACCTCCAACCAGTGTCTTCAACAGCAGATTTCAGTGAACTTCTTCCCACTGATTGCTGATAAGTGAAAACACCTGCTGAAGAGACTGGGTAGAAGAGAAAACCTGCAGGGTCTTGGCTCTCCATGGCACATGGTTGGACACCCCTGGTCTAGGGTCACCAAACTTGCTACACAGGTTCACCTTGGGATCCTGACATACAACTATGTGTTGTATACTTTGTTGTATATTTGTGGATGATGGGTTTATCATAATGTGGTTCTGCCACAGTAATTATATTGAAAAGTTACAAACTGCTCTCTGTCAGTAGGTATCGGGATCTTCAAAGAAAATGGAGGTGGGGGATATTGCACTCACCTCAGAGTGCTCTTGTAAATTATTATAGCAGCCAGATCCACCCCTTGTTATTTGGATATCCAGAAAAGATTTGTGTTGGTCTGTATGGCAGGTAGTGTTGTTAAAACTCCAATGCACAGAAAATTCATCCAACATGTAACATAAGGTGTGTGTATTTAGAGACTGTTTAAGAGACATTTGTCTCTCCAACAGTTACTTGACAGTCACTCAGTAACTGAAGTAAAATCTCTGGAAAGTGGTGTATACAAAAGTGAAGTTAACCCTTTCTTCTCTTTAGGTTCAGTCAGTGGTCACTTCATCTCAGGAGCGTTCAGGGCTGTCCCACAGTGACTCGTCTTTACGTCGCCAGCAGACGTTCCCTCCCACCGTCTCTGCCTCTCACTACAACTTCCCGGAGGTGTCCACTCTGGTGTCAGGCTCAGTCGCGGCACCCAGCCTCTATACCTACCCAGCCTCCACCGCCCTCTCCTCAGCTTCTCAGGCCATGGAGCAGCTGCTGGGTCGTGGTCACAGCAGCCACGGACACTCCCCTTCCGCTTATGCAGCAACCTACTCCTCGTCTTCGTCCTCCAGGAGAGACTCGGTCAGCCGCAAGGAGTCCATCAGCAGTCTGCTGCACGGCCTCCCAGCAGCGTACCAGCATCAGTTTGCCACAGGCTCTTCTTATGTAAGCGTGACACCCCGAGCTGAGGCATACAGTGCATACCAGCTAAGCCCTAGGCGCCTCACACAGTACCCCTACTTGTAGGGGAAAAAAAACTCCTTTCCCTCATATTATCACAACGGGATATTAAAACTGTAGACAAGTCATCTATTAGTTTGCTGCTTTTAATTACATGACAGCATTTCACCTTCAGTTCATTTATATTCTATTTTGGGCTGGTTTGTGTTTTTAAAGTCTTCTTTGGTATTATTTGTATCCTTACATCCTCCAAAAACATTTTATCCCCATTGTATCCGGATGTACAATTAGGTCATTTTGGTAAATGTATTTTACACGTGTTTATCTTGAGGTTCTGTGAAAAGAGAGATTTTTCTCCTGACACAAACTTCAGCAACACTTGAGTATTCCCATACTAGTGAAGTCTTTTTTCACACTAATCCACGAGGCCCTGTGTTTTGTTTTTTTTGTTAACATATCTTTCTCAATCTCACCCACGTCTGTTTACTCTCAATGTCTGTATGTTTAAGTTATATTTTTTGTTTGTGAGGTTGGAAGAGAGATATGAAGATGTGGAATTCAAGAGGAGCTGTGGTGAAAACTGTGATGGAAACATGTTAATTTAAGTGCACATGTGATGTCTGAAAATGTACGTAGTTACAATATTTAGGCAGGATTGGTCGTGTCTTTATGCAATAGAAACTTTAAAACAACATCAACTGACTGCTGACTATATTTATAAAGTTCAGGGTGATCCTGATCATGAGAAATGAAAGGTTTTGGTAAAAACCTAAATTAATGGCACCTGTCTTTTCCTTTGAGTTATGAAAACTCAATTTTGGTTGGATGGAATAAGGAAAAAAAAAAGTGACTTTGTGACTTGCTCCAGTAACAATCGTTTCTGGTCAGTTTGTGTTTTACCTTGGAGGATTTGTCTGTTTTGTTTTTTTTTTTTTTTTTGGACACTTTAAAAATGCTCACTAAGACCCTCTGTGCTGCACAAGGAATGAAAGATTTTTTTAAAGTATAAAACTGTTAAAATTAAGCTTTCTCATCAATAATCCCATGTTGCCCTGTGTGATGATGAATCTGGAAACGATTATCTCTCACCTCATCCCAAACCTACACAGCCTATTCCTTCCCCAAAACATTTTTTCCCCCATACTCTAGCACGGAGAAGTGTCACTGTGTATGAACTCAGCAGCCTTTCCTGCCGCCATTCTTACTTTAAAGATTTAAAGTTTGACGGTTTCTGTGGGTTGTCAGAGTTTTTTCTTTAAGTAGGAAAATCCTTTCCCCCCATTGTGTTTGCATCAGTTTTGTGTTGTAATGTCAGAAAAATTAACTGTATACCATCTTAACATAGCATAGTTAAGAGGCTGGTAGAGCTAATTCAGGGAGCAAAAATGTTTCAGCTCAATAATGTACTGTCACTGTTTTCAATAAAATAACCACAAAATCACAGAAGCTTTGCTCTTTTTTATCTTTATACACAAGAAAGTTACAGAAAGACAAAGCAGCACATGTGAGTTGTTGATTTTAATGTGCTTTAACCTGTTGAACTCGGTTCAACTTCCCTAAAAACGTCTAAAAAATAACGTGCCCGAAGTAAATCAAAAGCTGTTCTTCAACCCTTTGCAGCATCTTCATGGGGTTGGTCTCATTTAAAAGAAAACACTGAATTTTTTGGCAAAACAGTCATAATCTCTCTAAGTGCTCCTGCCACTGAGTAACAATCATCTAAACATACTGAATTTGAAGAAAATAAAGTTCGCCTGGGTGTTGTTTTTTTTTTTTTTTTTAGATACAAATGCTTACAAATAACATACAGCTGTGTGAAACTTGCTGGAAAACAGAAATGTAGAACCAAGTGTTTTCAAGCTCAGGTCAAAATTTTGTAACAATACCACAAAAAATGAATATATTTTCTCAGGTTGTAACAAGGCATTCTTGAACTGTGCCAAACTGTGCCAAATGGCACAGTTTGGAAAGCTATGTTCCAGAGTTCACTATCTCAGCAGTTTGCACAGTAAAACCAAGGGGTAACAACCCAGACATACACAGCACAGTTCCTGTTTTGTTTTGTTTTTTTTTACAGGCAAAAATAGCCTACAGTGTAAGAAAAATGCAAAAAATTAATACATTTCACTAAAGTATACACAAAAACAACCCTCTCCCCCCTCCAATTTTTCCAGAGTTTACTATCTCACCAGTTTACACAGATACAGGTCAACTGGACCCCTGACCAAGTGCGCACCCCAAGTGGACCACGGAATCCAATCTGTACATGTACAGGTACATTCTCCATCCAGTGATTTATAAATGCTGCCCCAGATGAAAACCAGTCTGTAGGACTATAATGTTCTGAATGAGGCTTTAGAAAATTATGAATCACTTTGTAAATCACTGGATTGAAAATGTACAGATTGAATACTGAGGTCCACCTGGGGTGCTCACAATAGTGTGCTCACATGGTCAGAGCTCCATTTCACCAGATCACGTTTACACAGTAAAACAGGCATAATAACCCAGACATACACAGCACAGTAACTTTTTTTTTTTTTTTACAGGAAAAAATAGCCTACAGTGAAATAAAAATTATACTAAAAAATTATTAAATTTTTCTGCAATATACACAGTAACAAATAACCCCCCACCCCCACAGCGCACACAAAAACGTCGCCATGTGGGACCCTTGTAATTACCGCGATTGGTCAAAAGTTATTACTATTTTTATCGATAAAGAATAATTTAGATTATAAGACTTACCTGTCCACAACCGCATTGTCGCTGGTATTGTCCACTGGCATCTGGACCGTCAGCTATTCCGTTATTGAAATCTCCGCCGTTCATCGTCGACGTCACCTGACCCGGTCAAGCCATCTATGTTTTCATGCACGCCCTTTCGGTTTATTTTGTGAACCATTTTTCAAAACAAGTAAAATAATGGCTAATCTTACCCTGACCCTTCTGCACAGTATCACAAAGGACTGCGCGTCACACAGCGGCGGAGTCAAAAGACATTTTACGCACGAGAACGCATGGTATTTTACCGGAAATATAAACACTGAACTAGGCATGTAGGATGTCATTGAAGTCAGAAATTGATTGGCTAAACGACACGTCCATCGTCAGATTACTCTGCTTCAGTTGGCTCGTTGTATTCGCAGTCGTTGATGGGCAGATTAGGTTTACGATCATTGGTTATTCAAGGTTTAAAAACCCAAATCAAGGCTCTTGTTGGTCGAATGAGATGTCAATCTCATTCTAAACCAATAAAACACTCCTTTGGCTTTCTGTTTAGGGCTGTGTCTATACTGGAAGACCGGAAATACAGCTGCTTTTTTTTTTCAGTGCGCACTAAGATGCACAGACGTGACTGCCCGCGGAATCTCCCGAGTTCAACCGGTTAATTATGCTTCCAAGATTCTTTTTAATTATTCCAGAATCAGAATCAGAATAAACTTTATTGCCAAGCATGTAAAAAACACACGAGGAACTTGACTTGACATTGGTGCGCATGCGCGCGACACAACGACACGGCAGCCATAATAGGCGCCTCATCAAACAGAGATAGATAAGAAAGGGAGGGGAAGGGAGGGAACGACACAAGGGGGGAGGAGAAAAAAAACTTCGTTATCAGAATACAGCTTATTTTTTAAGCAGATTATGATTACAATGAAAAAAAATCTCTCAATAGCACAGAGCAACAACTCAGAATTTCACAAGACACAAGAGAGCAGTGTACAGTATATCTTTAATCAGTTCATGAATCAATGTGTGTGCGGTGTTGAGCAGTGTTGATGATAATAAGAGAGACCCAAGGACCCTTGGCAGAAGATGTTTTGTCTGTCTGGCGCCCAGTCTTATCTGGCGCTGCAGCTGGCTGTCCAAGGCCTTGTGCTCATGATTTTGAAAAAACACAGTCTGCAGACAGCCAGGAGGAATTTTCATGGGGAATAATAATGCCAAATAGGACTGATCACAGAGGAGACTTGTATTTCTTCTGTAGATTCAGTACATTAATCCTTCATTGCGCAGCTTTGAATTCGTCGTGGAAAGACCTGAGCGAACCCATGATGTAATCCACCTTACGAGACAGTTCTCCAGTAGTCGCTATCAGGGTCTTCTCCAGTTTCTCAATTTGTTGGATGCACCTCGCCTGGCCAGCATTTTGATAGGTTGAATCCATCTTCAGCAATCTCGAGGTTGCTCTCAACTAACCATCAAGGTTAGTTGAGGATTTGGCCTTGGAATAGCCTTCCACTCACAATCAAGTGTTCAGCCTTTAAAGCCACTTTACTAAAAATATTAAAGCAGCTCTATATACAGCTGTGGACAAAATTGTTGGTACCCCTCTGTTAATGAAAGAAAAACCCACAATGGTCACAGAAATAACTTCAATCTGTGGCGGCATGAAATAATGAGCGATGAACTGGGAGTTTTTAAGGGAGTTTATTATCATACCGCCATCACGAGAACTCACTCCAGCCCTGTGGGTGCGGGCTAGAGCGAGCCCGGAGGCTCTCCAGCAGATAAGCAATGCGTGCAGTCAGATGAGCAGTGAGAGAGAGAGAGAGTTACAGAGCAATGCAGTTTTTATACCCAGTTACAGGCAATACATGAAAGGCATGGGACATTTGCATCACAGTGAGAGCAGGAAGCATGAACGTTTGCATTTGAGTCATACATAACAACAGGAAGATTACTGGCCGGAATTCGCCTCTGCTCCGGAGCTGTAGGACAAAAGAGATTACAAGGCACATCTACATATTGTTATCAGTCCATAGATCACACTGCTATGTCAATTGCTCCCGCTGAGCGCTCTGCTAGTCTGTAGGCTGTGGGGGGTGACCCCACAAATCTGACAAAAGTGGTAATAAATAAAAAATTCTATGAAAATTAACCAATGAAAATCAGACAATGCTTTTGAATTGTGGTTCAACAGAATTATTTTAAAAAACAAACTCATGAAACAGGCCTGGACAAAAATGATGGTACCCCTAGAAAAGATTGAAAATAATGTGACCATAGAGACATGTTCAACCAAGATGTGTCCTCTAATTAACAACACAGGTGTCTACAAACTTGTAATCAGTCAGTCGGCCTATTTAAAGGGTGACAAGTAGTCACTGTGCTGTTTGGTGACATGGTGTGTACCACACTAAACATGGACCAGAGGAAGCAAAGGAGAGAGTTGTCTCGGGAGATTAGAAAGAAAATTATAGACAAGCATGTTAAAGGTAAAGGCTATAAGACCATTTCCAAGCAGCTTGATGTTCCTATGACTTGTTGGCATCCTTCAGTCTTGGGAGACTATGGATCTGTGCCTTGAGTTGGAATAACGGGGTTACAGCGGCATTGCTTGTGGCTGTGTAAGCCAATACGCGAGTGACAGTCACAGTTGCAACGGTCGCAGATGTAGGCGCTTGGTTGTGGTGTCTTTTTCAATGCATCCTTTCGAGATGATCATTTTTCGTCGGCAAACTGGTGAAGGTGCACTTCTCCCCTTCTGAGTCTGTCTTTCAGCGCATGTCTCCAGTGGTTTCGGTCATCTGCAGTATCCTCCCAGTTTATCACGTCCATGCCCAGTGTTTTCATGTCCCTTTTGCATAAATCCTTGAAACAGAGATGCGGTCGACCTCGAGTTTGTTTGCCGGATGCAAGCTCTCCATACAGAATGTCTTTCGGTATTCTCCCATCCGGCATCCGATGGACGTGTCCCAACCAGCGGAGACGACGTTTGTGAAGCAAGATGAACAGGCTTGATAAGCTCGCATGGGAGAGTATCTTATTGTGATACGGTCGCTCCATTTAACGTTAAGAATACTTCTCAGCATGCGGAGATGAAAGGCGTTGAGCCGTCGCTCTTGCGAGGCGTATAGACACCATGTCTCACTGCCATATAGCAAGATACTGAGGACGCATGCCCTGTAAACAGTGATCTTCGTGTGCCTCGACAGTTTTTGGTTCAGCCATACCTTCTGTGATAATTTTCCGAAGGTCGTTGCAGCAAGGCCGATTCTTCTACTGAGCTCATTGTCGAGTGAGTGGTCAGCCGATATTTTGGATCCGAGGTATATAAACTCATGAACCACATCCAGTGGGTGGTTTTCGATATTTATCGTAGGAGGGTTCGAGACACCTTGGCCCATTACTTTGGTCTTCTGCTCACTGATGGTCAGACTGAAGTCGTCGCAGGCTTTATTGAGTGTGTTGATCATTGATTGTAATTCCAGTTACGAGTGAGCTATCAGCGCTGCATCGTCGGCAAACAGCATCTCACTGATGGATACTTTTTGGATCTTGGATTTTGCACTCAGTCGTGATACAGTAGGTTGAACAGTTTGCCATCAGACCTTGTGTGGAAGCAGACACCATCATTCCGAGAACCAAATGCATACTTTAGCATGACGGCAAAGTATATGTTAAACAGGAGCAAGCACGCAGCCCTGTTTTACACCACGGCGGATGTTGAATGGTTCTGAAAAGCTCCCATCAAACTGGATAATAGCTTTCATGTTGGTATGGAAGAATTCAATAATTTGCAGCAGTTGGGGGGGCACCCGACCTTCTTGAGAACTTGGAACAGTCCTTCACGGCTAACTGTATCGAAGACTTTTGTCAGGTCGATGAATACGATATAAAGTGGTTTATTTTGCTCCCTGCATTCTCCTGTAGCTGTCTGAGAGAAAAGATCATATCAATCGTGGAGCGCCCAGATCTGAAACCACTTTGAGATTCAGGGTAAATTCTTTCCGCGAGTTTCCGAAGACGGCTGAGAACCACATGCGCGAATGCCTTTCCGGTGACACTAAGCAATGATATCCCTCGATAACTGTTGCAGTTGCTTCGGCTACCTTTGTTTTTATACAGCGTCACTATTTTGCAGTCTTTCATGTCTTGAGGCACCTCTCCTTCCTCCCAGCAGTGAGATAGGATCTCATGTAGTTGTTGAAGGATGACATCCTTTGAGCACTTTATAACTTCTGCTGGGATCCCATCGAGGCCAGGCGCTTTCCCAATTGGCAGAGAGTCTAGTGCTTCTTCCAATTCCTCCATGGCTGGAGGTGAGTCCAGCTCTTCCATGATTGGTAGGTCCTCCAAATTATTCAGTGCTTCCTCCGAAATCGAGCTGTCTTGGGAGTATGGTTCAGAGTAGTGCTCTACCCACCTCTCCATCTGCTCCATTTGGCTTGTGATGGTAGTTCCAGTCTTGGTTTTTAGCAGCGCTGTCTTGCGTTGAGTTGGCCCCATTGCTTTCTTGATCCCATCGTACATTCCACGTATGTCTCCTGTGTCGGCTGCCATTTGGATACTCTCACAGAGTTTCAACCAGTTATCGTTTGCGCAGCGTCTGGCTGTCCATTGAATGTTGCTCCTGGCTGCCTGCAGAGCTTCCTGTGATTTGCGGGTGGGGCGATCCTTGTGTTTCATTAGAGCAGCTCTCTTTGCTGTGAGGACGGTGGCCAGCTCGCTGGAGTTCGTCTCGAACCAATCGGGTGTGTTTCCTCATTTTTTACCAAATGTACGGAGAGCAACACTGTGGATGTGATCTCTGAGGGTATTCCATCTCTCTGCGGCATCTGCTTCAGGTGAGGTTATGATGGACTTCTTGAGATTTTCGGTGAATTCAATGACTTCGTCTGGTTGTTGCGTCATCCTAGCATCAATGCGCTGTCTTCCAGGAGGTTTGTTGTAATGCAGGGCCTTGGGAACAAGTCTGACCTTACAGCATACCAGTGAGTGATCTGTGTCGCAGTCAGCACTCTGGTACGAGCGGGTGATCTGTACATTCCGCAGATGGTGTTGACGTGTCAGTATCAGGTCCAGTTGGTGCCAGTGCTTAGAGCGCGGGTGCATCCAAGAAACTTTATGCTGTTGCTTTAGCTGAAAGTAGGTGTTCGTTATGCAGAGTCCTTGGAGTGAGCACAGTTCTAGCAGGCGTTGTCCCTTTTCATTCATCTTACCGGTTCCGTGCTTCCCCATACATGTTGGCCAGGATCCTGAGTGAGCACCCACTCTAGCGCTGAAATCTCCTAATAAGATCAGGTGTTCTCTGGAAGGTATCTTTTGTATCATCGATTCAATTCAATTCAATTCAATTCAACTTTATTTATATAGCGCCATTTCACAACAACAGTCATCTCATAGCACTATCAACTGTAGGGGGGAACCCCCACAGTTGCAGAAAGACCCCAGCAATCAGGCGATCCCCTGTGAGCAAGCACTTGGCGACGGTGGAGAGGAAAAACTCCCTTTTAACAGGAAGAAACCTCCAGCAGAACCAGGCTCAGGGAGGGGCAGTCATCTGCTGCGACTGGCTGGGGGGGTGAGGGGATAGAGAAGAAGAAAAGAACAGACATGTAGAGAGCAAACAGCACGATGGGGACTCAATCTATGGGAGAGAACAAACAGATGTTAATGACCAGCAAAAAAAAAAAAAAAAAAATATTTCATAGAGAGTGAGGAAAGGAGTGAGGCCCAGTGCATTACTGGAGGTCCCCCGGCTGACTAAACCTATTAGCAGCATAACTAAGGGAGGGTTCAGAAACACATGATCCCTCCCTAATTGTAGGCTATATCAAAAAGGTAGGTTTTAGCCCTATTCTTAAAAACAGAGATCGAGTCTGACTCCCGAATCCAGATTGGCAGCTGATTCCACAGGAGAGGAGCTTGATAGCTGAAGGCTCTGCCTCCCATTGTACTTTTGGAGATTCTAGGTATTACAAGTAATCCTGCATTTTGGGAGCGTAGTGCTCTGTTAGGATAATACGGTAGTATCAGATCTTTTAAATAAAAAGGAGCCTGATTGTTTAGAGCTTTGTAAGTAAGAAGAAGGATTTTAAACGTAATTCTAAACTCTATGGGAAGCCAATGAAGGGAGGCCAGAACCGGAGAGATATGATCTCTCTTTCTAGTACATGTTAAAACTCTTGCTGCAGCATTTTGGATCAGCTGAAGACTTTTTAAAGATGTTTTAGGACAGCCTGATAATAAAGAATTACAATAATCTAATCTCGAGCTAACAAAAGCGTGGATCAGTTTCTCAGCATCACTCTGAGACAAGATGCTCCTAATCTTGGCAATATTACGCAAATGATAGAAGGCAGTCTTAGAAACAAATTTAATATGGGAATTGAAGGACAAATCCTGATCAAAAATAACTCTCTGCGGTTAGTTTAGATGTTTTACATCGGTGAAAGCTGGTTGTAGAATTCATCTTTCATGTCCTGCCTGGAGTACAAGGTGGGTGCGTAGACACTGATTAGGTTGACCGGTCTGTCTGAGGTGTGCAGTTGAAGAGAGCACATCCTTTCTGTTCCTCCCTCGGCAAGATCCACCATCTTCAGCAGAGAGTTTTTCACTGCAAAGCCAACTCCGTGCTCCCTTGTATCTTCTGCACTCTTACCCTGCCAGTAGAAGGTATAATCACGTTCACGTAATGAGCCTCTTTCTGGTAGACGCGTTTCTTGGAGTGTGGCGATGTCCACCTTGAGCTTCAGCAGTTCGCTGTTTATTACCGCTGTCTTGCGTGCATCCTCTATCTCTCGGTGATCATTTGAGAAGCCCGGAAGTAGGGTTCTGACATTCCAGCAACCAAATCTGAGTGCTGTTTTTTTGTTATTTGATACTTTGTTTTTGTTTGGTGCAGGGTTTGCAGTCCATGATTCAGAACATAAGTATTCCTGAGCCCCACGCACCCAGTAGGGCAGACAGACTGTGGCGGAACAGCACCTAACTGGCTGGGGGCTGCCCAGTTTGAGGCTGGCGGTAGCTGTCCAGTGAGATACTATGACCTCTCCCACCGTCGAAAACAACCCCTGGCGCCCAGTTCTACACCAGTTGAGCGGAGGCTTATAACCGGTGAACTGTTGTTTCCCGTGTTTTTCCGTTGCATGACATGACGCTGCAGTGTCCTCTCCAGGGCGCAGGCCTGGGCAATGTGTATGGAGGACTAGCGGTTGCCCATGTAGCAGGTCCCCCCTCTCCACAACACTGGTAGGGTCCAAGGGAAAGGCAAAGGCCAGTACTGCTTGGTATCGGTGTGTCGCAGGAGTTGCCAGATTGAGGTTGAGCACAACATCAAACTGCCTTCGGGACTCTAACTCCGGATTTCTCTTTGGGGTTATCTCCCCAAGACCTTCCCATATTGGGTCTTGCCACAAGGCAGTCGAGGTTTGAGATCAGAGTTTTCCTTCTCCTAGATGGGTTGCCTCCTCGGCTAACGAGTCCCATCTACCCAAAGCACTGGTTTTGCGGCACCAGTAACTCACCCTCGCCCCTTCTCCTGTCAGTAGTAACAGTTCCGCCCGGCATAGGGTGTATGCCATAGAAGAAGGCCAGGAGTTGGGCTTGGCTGTCAGAAGCTCTTTGAGACACGTGCCGTAGGGGCATTTTGTAGAAAGTGGGAGCTTGTCCCCACTCCCACCCCTGGCTTAACAGCTTTTCGGAACCTCCTGTGACTACAGTTGCACATATTATTCAGAAATTTAAGATCCACGGGACTGTAGCCAACCTCCCTGGACGTGGCCGCAGGGGGAAACTTGATGAAAAATGGAAGAGACGGATAATACGAATGGTAACAAAAGAGCCCAGAACAACCTCTAAACACATTCATGGTGAACTTCAAGGTCAAGGTACATCAGTGTCAGATCGCACCATCCGTCATTGTTTTAGCCAAAGTGGACTTCATGGGAGACGACCAAGGAGAACACCACTGTTGAAAACAAATCATAAAAAAGCCAGACTGGAATTTGCCAAACTGCATGTTGACAAGCCACAAAGCTTCTGGGAGAATGTCCTATGGACAGACGAGACAAAACTGGAACTTTCTGGAAAGGCACATCAGCGCTATGTTCACAGACGCAAAAATGAAGCATACCAAGAAAAGAACACTGTCTCTACTGTGAAACATGGAGGAGGTTCTGTTATGTTCTGGGGCTGCTTTGCTGCATCTGGCACAGGGTGTCTTGAATCTGTGCAGGGTACAATGAAATCTCAAGACTATCAAGGTATTCTAGAGAGAAATGTGCTGCCCAGTGTCAGACAGCTTGGTCTCAGTCGCAGGTCATGGGTCTTGCAACAGGATAATGACCCAAAACACACAACTAAAAACTCCCAAGAAAGGCTAAGAGTGAAACATTGGACTATTCTAAAGTGGCCTTCTATGAGCCCTGATCTAAAATCCTATTGAACATCTGTGGAAGGAGCTGAAACATGCCGTCTGGAGAAGGCACCCTTCAAACCTGAGACAACTGGAGCAGTTTGCTCATGAGGAGTGGGCCAAAATACCTACTGAGAGGTGCAGAGGTCTCATTGACAGTTACAGAAATCGTTTGATTGCAGTGATTGCCTCAAAAGGTTGTACAACAAAATATTAAGTTAAGGGTACCATCATTTTTGTCCAAGCCTGTTTCATGAGTTTGTTTTTTAAAATACTTCTGCTGAATCACAACTCAAAAGCATTGTCTGATTTTCATTGGTTAATTTTCATAGAATTTTTATTTATTACCACTTTTGTCAGATTGAAGTTATTTCTGTGACTATTGTGGGTTTTTCTTTCATTAACAGAGGGGTCCCAACAATTTTGTCCACAGCTGTAAACCAGAGTCTCTCTACCAAGGTTAAGGGACATTTTTAAAGTCTGGAATAAAAAGGTAACATGGGGGCTCGTCTGGGATTTTTCTGCAAAGCAAGCAAATGATAGAAAAAAGGACTACTGAGCATGAGAAAAATGGCAGCAACCAAAGCAAATGCTAACTCCACAGCTAATTCTAACGTAACTAGCCACAATGCTAGCACCAACCCATTCCTGGTAGATACAACCAAGATTGTTCAAATGTTTAGGGACTAGGGATGCAAGTTATCAATTAATTAATTAATTAATTGATTCACCTTATCAATTAACGCCAATTATTGTTTGATATACTGAATAAAAAAATGCAAGTCAGTCATATTCCTCGAGGATTTCTTCTTGTAGCATGCTTCCAAGCGAGTAGCTATCATTCCTCTAGACCACAGGTGTCAAACTCATTCCATGGAGGGCCAAGACCCTGCAGGTTTTACCTCCACCCAGTGTCTTCAACAGGTGATTTCTCTGAATTTATTCCCACTGATTGCTGATCAGTGAAAACACCTGCTGAAGACACTGGGTGGAAGTAAACCCTGCAGGGTCTTGGCCCTCCATGGAATGAGTTTGACACCCCTGCTCCAGACGGAATATTGTACCCTGGCTCCATAAATTTTAATCAGCTCCCGAAAGCCCTCTCCTTCAACATTACTTATTGGCATCATGTCTTTTTCAATCATCTTGCAAATCCTCTGAGTAATGCTCTCCGTTTTCCTCTCATCACATACCTGCCTCCCCAAGACTGCGGTTACTGTCGGTTGTGATGAAGCCAAACTAGTCGCTCTTTGCAGCACAGCTGAATGTGAGTTCTTTAGGTGGTAACTTAGCGATCTGGTTGAGCTGTTGTATTTCAATGTAGTACCACATAAAGTGTACATTTAGCTTCGTTGTTGGTGTTTACCAGTTTAAAATTATCCCATACAGCACTCCGTTTAGACTGTTTCATTTTCTCAAGTGAAGGTGTGGTAGAGATTAGGCTCTAGCGCCCTCGCCAGGACTGGCGGTGCCACTACTGTGATAATGGGATTTGGTACAATATGCAGCGTGATGACACAGCCGGCTGGTGACATCATCACACCGGCATATGTATGGGAGAGCCCGCCATTACAGGGAACTCTTCCCCAGGCGACTTGGTACTGTGTAGTGTATGTGATGCCGTGTACATAGAGCTGCAATAAAGCCAGTTCCAGTGCAGCATCCTCGTCCATCTCTTTTATGCCAGGTTTGTGGACATAACATTTGTCGACAGAGGATTAACCATGGAGGCGTGCATAACTCCACTGCGGCCTTTCCTTGAGCTTCCAAGGGAATCGCTCGTTCCATGGCCGCGTTGGCTGGAGGCATTCGAGGTTTATGTTACAGCGTTGGACCTGGGAAAGTTGGATAAAGTGAGGATGCAAGCATCACTTGTCCACAACCTGGGCATGGAGGGCCAGAGGATCTCCGCATGCTGGGCGCAATGGACTTGTATGAGGAGGTTGTGGAGCTAATAGCTAACCATTTTGCTGCACTGGACAGCATGACGGCTTCGCTTTTGCCAGAGACAACAGA